>OZ024927.1:79314959-81714959 GCA_964017235.1 Sabellastarte sp. h YS-2021
TGGGGCTATTCGCTCAACGGTGAACAGGAATACCGGTTTTACACCAAATTTGATGATGCTAGGTCGCGAGATTACTTTACCCATTGATCTGATGATTGGAACTATTGAAACATCTAATCTTTCATCTTCTGAATATGTTGTCAGATTAAAGAACATTTTGCAACAAGTTCATCAATTGGCCAGAGATAACCTGTTATCTTCCCAGTTACGACAGAAGAAAGATTATGATCTCAGATTGAAGGTGAAAACATACGAAGTGGGTGATCTAGTTTACAAGTTGGATTCTGCTAAGAAGGTTGGTCAAAGTCCTAAGTTACAGCAAGTGTGGAAGGGTCCGTTCTTAGTTACAAAGGTTTTATCTCCAGTATTGTTTAGGGTATGTGATAGAAAGAAAAGTTATGTTTTACACCATGACAGGTTGAAGCCATGTGAAGACAGGGACATACCTTTGTGGCTGAGACGAAAGAGAAGCCGACTCTTGGACCAAGGTGATCCAGAGGGTACTGCTGTATTGGGTGAGACAAATCCAGAATCTGATTCATTATATTTAGATCAATTATTTGGTCATGAAAATAATAATAATTTGTCTAACCAAACTTTTAGTCAAGATAACGACGCATTAGAGAACAAAACTAAAACTTGTTTATTACCCTGTTCAACTAATCAGAATGCATCCATAGATAAGAATGTTTCTTCTTCAGCAGATGTTCTTCCAGCTACCAGATCAGGCCGTGAGAGGAAGAGACCCAGACATCTGGCTGATTATTCTATTTAAGATGTTTGCATGTTTGAATCAAATAAAGGGTATTATTCATAAATATGTTCTCGAATTTAAAAATTGTGTCGTTATTTCAGATGCCATATGACAAATCTGCCTATGTGAGGGGCAGACGTAGAGGAGGGGGACAGCGTCGTGACGACTTTGACCGCCCTCACACTGACCGTCCACGTCACAGGGATGATGATGGATACCATGAAAGGTCTCGACGTCGCAGATATGATGACAGAGAGCGTGACAGACCATGGGGAACCAGACATGAATCCAGAAATCAGGGTTCCAGTGGTAGGTGGCAAGGAAATCGCACCAGGCAGAGTCCACAGCACACCGGACATACTTCAGGATCTCCGGTGAGGTCAAGTGTGCCTGAGTATTCCTCACAGGTGCCACAGCCACCTCAGCGACCACGCACGACATCTACAACTGAAGACGAACAAGTAGTGTCGATATTGGTGCAAATGTACCCCATGCTACGACCGGATCAGGTTCGTGAACGTGTCTTCATGTCACACAACCGAAGAGAACCCTTTGATCAGCCATTGCTATTGGAAAGGTGTCTTAGGGACATAAGAAATCTCTTCCCAAGGAATCCTGGCGATGAGTTTGAATCTCAGACGCAAAGCTCTAGCTCTGTAGCAACAAGTTACACGACGGCCAGTTTTGTTGTACCGCGGGTGTCGCACCTGTCACCCCCAGCGCGCACATCAACTGTGACCAGAGCTACTATAACTCCGTCCAGTGCTCAGATGGTGAGTCAACCTGTTAAACCTACAACAGCATCATCTGCAAAAAGTGTGTATGGAGTAAGAGAGGAGGAAGCTGAATTGAGACGTACCACCAGGCCTGCTCAAACCAGGGCAGTATCACCTCCTAGACGTCAGGAACAACACAAAAAGGATCAATATGCCTGGCAGACAGTCAGGTCAAAGAAAAGGTCTAATAGATGGAAACAGGCCCAAAAACATCAACAATACTCAAAACCATCGAGTAAACTGTCTCATAAACATGAAAAGGACTCGAATAAATCGAATGTTCAGAAAGACGAAGTTAAAAAGGCTCAAAAGAGACCAAATCCGTCTGAAACACCAAAGCCTGCACCGAAAAGGAAGCGTCGTCCGCAATGTCCTATTAAATCGTGCAGAGAAGAACAATCACATATGAGACGCCATGTCATACAAGCGCATTTGCCAGCAGGATTTGCAGGCACAGACATGGAACTAGCACAGAGAATGGCCTCATTAGAACAATTTCTTCAAGTCGCGAGGGATCAACTTAAATGCCGTGATAATGGAGAATTAATGAACAAGGTTCTGAAGGATCATATCTACCCGGATACCAGGGGAATGACCATTCATGAATCCGAGGAGGATCGCAAAATGATGCAGGATTTCCATCAGTGGAGACACCCTGAATCAGTTGGGAAAACACCAAATATAGATCCACCTAATGTCATTGAGTCCTTACTTCACTGGAGGATTGCCGCTTGCCTCATCAATGTCATTGGTGAGGAACATTTTGAGGTTACAAGGCCGACTCTACAAGTCAGTATACAGACTGAACAAACATCCGAGACAACGACAACCGATGTAGTTGAAGAGCCGGAGAAAACTTCTAAAGTCTGTAGAAAAGTGACACAGAAGGAGGACTCTAGCACTAAGGAGGCAGAAAAAGTGATAGTTGTACCAGATGACGACACTCTATTGGCTTCAATAGATGAAAGTTTGGCTACAACATCAACCAAAGAAGCAGGACCTTCTAGTGTTGCTGGTGAGGAACCAATGGACACTGATGAAATCGTCTCGAAATCATCAGCAAAGCCCACAAGTAGCTCCACTAAATCACCAACTCGTCCCAGTAAAAAGGATATTGCAGCTAGTGATGTCGCCCCGATATCAACAAAACCTTCAAGTGAGCCCAGTCAAAAAACATCAGATACTGGTGCCAGTACAGGGCAAGGAAAGAAAATGGACTTTAAAGCAGTCCTATTACGGGCTCGTGAGATAAGTACGGAGATGAACCTGAATCAAAACAGGATTGGTGTCGCGTATGATGAAAAGGAGGCGGACCGCAGAGCCGATAAATTAGCTTACCTGAGGTCTCACCAAAAAATTTCATTTATAGACACGCATTTCCATATGGACAGGCTGCAGAGGAAAACAGGGCTTGATCGTTTGGATCCTATCATGATACGTGGCCCTATGCCTCATATACCCTCTCAATTGGAAGCCGCCGTCGCTGTGTTCTGTGACGAGGTTCCAACCTGGGACAAATTACGTATGTTGAAACGAGATCATCGTCTCAGTTTTGCCTTTGGCGTACATCCGAAACACGCGAAGTATGTCAATCAACACCGTGTGGGAGCCATCAAGGACAAGATACTAAAAGAAGCCAGATGCGTAGCAATTGGAGAAATTGGTATTGAGCGTACTTCCGGCCACAGCACCCTAATAGAGTATCAGACCAAACTTCTAGAGGATATTCTCTCGTTCTACGTAGAGTCAAAACTGTGGTCAAAAGTTCTGGTTATCCATTGCAGGGATTATAACAACTCTCCTGATGCGAGTGACCTGTGTTTAAAAACAATGGAAAACAAGTTGCGAGGCTGCGACCTGAAAAGATGTAAAATACACAGGCATTGTTTCAATGGACCAGTGAAGGAAATGGAAAAATGGCATCAGAGTTTCCCAAGTATAATGTTCGGCTTTACTGCTTTAATCCTAAGGCCGGAACGTCATCGCGAAGTCAGTGATGTCATCAAGAAACTGCCATTGGATAGAATTCTGTTAGAAACAGACGCACCACACCTAACAGCACCAGAGCATGCTATCTGTGACTTCAACACACCCTTTGGCATTCTGTGTGTTGCTCAGCGAATCGCCGACTTGAAGGGTCTGCAGGTGGAAGATGTCATCAAGGCCACCTCGGACAATGCCAGGCGATTCTACAACCTCTCACATTGAAGGGGGAGGGGGAGAGTTGCTGGGTTTGTCGTTACGCCGACATTCCTTAGCACTCAGGTGTGGGGAGAGCTACCCAATGCTCTCAGGGTATGTCAAGCTGACATACCAAAAGGTAAAGGCAAAATGTGTAAAATTAAATTCACAAGATTATAAACGAAAAAGTAAAATGTCTGTAACAAAGTAATAATTTGGAAAAAAAGTATTTTTAATAAAAGTAAATTTAATGGACTATTGAATGTAACCTCGAACATGTAAATGTGCAAATAACAACAGTAGAAAATAGTTTTAACCAAAAAGTCTTAGATATATTTAACCAAAGTAATTCCTTATAGTAGTTGTGGTAACTTTAAATGTTTTATTAAGTAGCCATCGAGGTGGCTACAGTAGTTCATAATTGCCTAACCTTAGCGTCTAAAGGATAACCAAAAAACACCACAAAGGAGAATGTGGTGATCCGGGGTTGGGATCCGGGGTTTAGCAGTCACCGAAGATCGGGGACCAGCTTAAAGACGCGAGTACCGGAAGTAGGCACTCTTTGGTTTGAATTCGAGAAGACAACATACAGAAATATATATTGTCACAGATTCAACTGGAGAGACGTCTGGGCTGTGTTTTATAACACAGTCCAGGTATATATACAGTAAATCTACACAGCTACAGTGTACAATTACTGGAAGTCCTGTTATAAAGCAGGGTAAGTGGCAGTTTCACTTCAATAGGATGCGCACAGTAACGGGAAGGGTGACGACCGATATTTTGTGACCACCCGTGCACCAGTAGTGGTAGATATTACTGTACAGATACTAGCGCAACGAAAATGCATCATTGTCTAGCTGTGACAAAATTCATTAAATTATGAAATTACATAATCTGATCAGTTCTCTTTTGCTATATAATTGACCCATTTCTTGGGACAGAAAAAGTTGCATAACAAACGTTTAACGGAACTGACGTGACGTCACCAGATGAATAACGTAGGATACATGCCAGTAATATTAATATTTAGTCTGAAGTTCCGTTTACCGTAGACAAGGAGTCGACTGCTGCCTAATCTAATTATACTTAATGTTCAAATCAATTTGGAATACTGGGGGAATATTCTCATACAGTGATAATTCTAATTGAAACACATATGTGTGACACTACACCTCTGGGGCCATATTCTACAACAATACTTGGATCATTTCTAACTTAGATTTCAAATATTTCTTAGATTTCAAGTAAGAAGTGCGGAACTGAACATTCCTAACTTTTGTTTCGTGAATACAAAGTGAAAAAAAAGACTTTGGTGAAAAACCTTCCCTTAATTACAAATTAGATCTAAGGTCACCTTATCCAAGTATTGTTGTAGAATACGGCCCAGATCTTGCATGTATAAGCTTCGGTATTTATACATTTCCTGTACCATTGTGCCCATAGATTATGACGTGTTGTCATAAAAATTCACAGAAATGAGACTATTTTTAAGCACAAACAATGTTAGATACAAATGAAATATGAAATAGATCAGATTTAGTCCAGGAGGTATAAGAACATGAAAATGCCCCCTATACATATTTTGGCCGGCATTATCTCCACTTTGTCATCTCTTCTAAGTAACGACTGGGTCAAAATTGAAATATGTCCATTGTGCTGGTAAAGTGTGATTTGAAAAATGCAAGTTAATTAATTCTTCATTATAACTCATTTTGTTATATTGCTGTAAGAATGTTTTCCCAGGTGATATATTATTAATCATATGAGTTATCTTTTTCATCATTAAGGTCTGATGCAATGTAGATCCTTGTCAAAAATATTACACTGGTTTAGCAATCATTGCAAATGAGTATTTCTCTGCCAAAATCTCACAACTGATTGTTTCTTTGTAAGGCAGTTGTGACTGACATTAAGGTTGTTACATCTTAGGGTTCTGTTCATCTGAGGCTGATATTCTATCTGACTCTTGACAACTTTGTAGTCAATTTGGGCTAGAAAATTGAAATCGGAAAACATCTAACCAAAAAGCCATATACTCTCAATGCTGTCATACAGACCAATCTTGGAACTGACAACTTGTGGGGTCGGTATCATTTTTGTAGGACCACACTTGTGACATCCTGATTCCTGACAAGCCTTCAAGTGAAATCAACAAGCCCAGGGCCTGTATTCACGAAAATTCTTATTCTTAGAATTTTCCTTAGAAAAAATCTAAGAATAAAAATTTTCCTGTTCACAAAGATTCTTATTCTTAGTATAACACTTATTCTTAGAATTTTTCTAAGAATGGTTTTTATTCTTAGAATTTTTCTAAGAATAAGAATTTGCTATTCACAAAATTCTTATTCTTAGAATATTCTAAGAATTTCATTTAAATCTAAGACTGGCACAAAGCATGCTTAACTTAAGTAAAATAGTTGTTTTGGTGATTATAGTGAACCAACTGCTTGCAAATCGACATCCAGAACAGAGTGTTACATATTAAGTTGTTTATTGTGTGTACTGTACTGAAATGCAACCTCTTTGTATCATTTAAAAAATTTCTAACTTTCTGTTCATGTATGCCAAGATCTAATCTAATCTAATCTGATCTACTGCTTTGCAGGCGCAATTTCTTCCCCACGGAGGGGAACCCAGTGTGCTCCTAAGATCTGTATTCTTAGAATTTTTCTTAGAATTACACTTAGTATAAGAATAATTCTAAGAATTGCCTACATTTCCTTTTACTTCAATTCTCAGAATTATTCTTAGCTAATAATTGTTTTGTGAATAGGTTTTTATTCTAAGAATAAGAAAATTCTTAATAAAGAATTTTTCTTAGACTTAAGTGTAATTGTAAGAAAAATTCTAAGAATCTTTGTGAATACAGACCCAAAACTCAACAGATAACACGTTGACCAGCTGGAAAGTCAATACAACAAGACAGCTAGTTACATCTCAAGACCTGATTGTAATTGAACATTGGGACATCACATCCAATCCAATGACCTTGATAACAACCTTAGAAACTAGAGTGTAAGAGTAATCACAGCAGAGATGGCACCCATGGGGGAAGTAATTAGGAATGTGGGAGTCTGTTTAGTTTTTCTTGAGACTAATGTGATTATGTTTAACCTCATACAGTGACAAAGAAGCGGGCACACACCAAAGCCACTACCACAAAGCTAGAACAGCCATCATCAACCCTACAGGCAAACCAATGCACCAGTGAAACCAGAAATCAACACAAGCATCAGCCCCCCCCCCCCCCCCCCCCCCCCCCCCCAGTAAACATTACAAACGTTTATAAACGTTTATAAATCTAACTATCAACGGTTTAGATAAGGTTTAAAATGATGGGTCCCTAAACGTTTGCCTATAAACATTTATAAACGTTTAAGCATAACATCATATCCACATTTATACATGTGTTTAAAATCTGGAGAAATATTTCTGTAAGTATATCTTGCTGTATCACTGTTGTTTGAAGCCATCATTACATTCTAAGTAGATATATAGAAGTATATAATTTGATTATATTGTATACTTTTATATCTCTACTTAGAATATAATGATGGCTTCAAACAACAGTGATACAGCAAGATATAGTAACAGAAATATTTCTCCAGTTTCTCTCAAAATGGCTGTGCTGATGTCATCATCCCAACTGAAAGTGAGGTTAAGCTATTTTTAACCCTTTGTAAAGGTTTAAAAACATTTATAAATGTTTATAAACCAAACTAATGTTGCTGAAACGTTTATAAACCCTTAATATTGAATAATTGTCAATATTTAGGTTTATATTTGGTTTAAAAAACGTTTATAGGTTTACTAAACGTTTATAAATGTTTGTAATGTTTACTGGGGGCCCTGGCTGTAAGTGGTTTTCAAACTGGGTTTCACCCTTAGACATCTTGCCACAGGGGACAACAATTAGTCACTAGCCTATCAGTGGATGGTTAGAAGGTCAATTATCAGCACATTTGTTCTTGGGGTCATTGTGGAGAATTTGAAGCTGACCATCTGAGATGCCCACTCCTGAGGTCTGGTTGAGAGCTGGGGACGAGTGCAGGGTCAAATTAAAATCTCCCCATATGTCAGAGTTTTAGATAGAAAGCATATTGCCATCAAGAAGTAGAACTAATTTAAGAGCGAATATCACAATTACTATGGTTCTTTTCCTTGGTCCTGCTTACACTGGTGGATGCAGAATACAAACTCCAAATTTTTAACTACTTAGAAATGAAACTAGATTGGAGGCTATAACCCAGGGCCTACCCTGCCTGCACCATTGCTTCAATGGGGAAAGAATGCAGTTTGGGATCTTGGCCAGCAGATTAAGGATCCTCCTGGGAAAAATCAAACGGAATCCAAAGGTGACAAAAGACATTGCCACCACCTGTAGAGTGTTACACAACATGCTGTAGGGGTACATCATCACAAACATCTGTATGATTCATTGTCCGATGTGTAGGTGGATAAGACCACAACAGGAACCCACCAAGACAGGCCAAGGATCAGAGGACCCGTTGAAGGACTTTTTAAACATGTTTGGGGCTGTGCCGTGGAAAGAAGAAAGAATACGAAGAGTACCCAGATTGAGATTGAGTTTCCTTCATACTATATTATGTGGCCCTCTTTTCCCTGTGTTCATATCTCAGTGTTTGCTCATCCCTCCCTTTGTGTTAGTAATTCGGTCTCAGTTCCTCCCTCTCTCTGTCCTCCCTTTCTCTGACTACCACTTGGTCAAAATATCTTCATGTGTCAATCCCAACTGAAAATCTGTACTGTCACTATCAGATGGTGCCTCTGTAATCCTCCCGGGGCTTTCTTCTTTCCAGGCATCCTGTGAAATAATATTTTTATTATGCTACAATGTACTTACCTATTGAAACATAGTGCTATTCCGTTGATTACCAGAAGAGCTACCAATGGGAGTAAAGTTGTAAACTTTTCTGATAAATGCAGAGATAAAAAGGCCTCCCAAGCCAGTGCTTCAGAGTGGTCTGACCCGTCCAGTCACCAGTAGGATGATGGCTGAGCATGTGGCTGCATAGCTCACATGATTCTTCCTTCTTTCTGTTGGTAGCCATCTTACTAGACAGTATATTTTGACTCACTTTTGTGAGTGTTTTAGTGACTTTATTATTAGACTTACAACTCTAATTTACACACGTTGTACTCTCAGTAGTGCATAAACAATCGAGATATACAATTTTTGTTTGAGACTCCTGCTTTTAGCAGAAATACTTGTCACTATGGTAGGCACTCCACCATATCAAGAGAGAGGTAGATGTGCCTATAAGATGCCAGCATTTGACACACATCTAAGATGTTATGGCTGCAGGAAAAATGGTAAAGGAAAACCCCTGTGCCTCTGGTTCCTCTATGGAGGCTTGTGCTGCTTGTGCTTCCTTGTTGTTGTTGAATGGAATCATTTAAAGTAAGTATTTGCAGAAAGAAGAGTTAAATGGGCAAGCAAGTCTGCACTGGCTGATAGGCTGATACACCAGCACTAGATAATAAGGAGGATCTAGAGGCTGGCAAAAATGATGTCTCGATTCTGGACCTTAACCCAGATGAACAATACACTACCACCAGATACACATCTCCGGACGGCAGTACAGCACCGGCTGGCCTTTCTCTACTTCAGCCAAGTACAATTACAACCGGAGATCAGACCTTCATTCTTCTTTCCATCAGTATACCTAGGTCAATGGCATTCCCACCTGGCCCGACCTTAACACCAGCCTCAATGTCAAGTCTTTTTTAAGACTCTGGTACCAGTTCTAACACCAGCCTCAAGGCAGATAGCCACCTAGCCAGAAAGTTTCACATCTGCTCTAGCTCAACAAAGAGTTGTGCCACCTCCAGCCCCATGCACACAAATTATTAAAACATACTTTGACCAACAAAATTGCAAATTTAATAAGTAAATTAAATTTTTATAAGTTAATACCCTATCCAATGGACAATTGCTTTACCGGTCGGCGCGACCGGTCCCGCCAAACGCCAGAAAAAGACGTCCTGTATATAATACCGGCAGGACCGGTCAGTAGTGTGCATTCGCTAGGTGGCGCATCATACTTGCTTCCTGTCCAGACAGAGTGACGTCAGTTCATCTTTTTCGTTGTCTAAACAGATTTAGACCCCTAGTAAGCTGGTAGCGGGGTCGGTTGGGAGGGCCTTGCCTGTCCATTGGATAGGGTATTAACTTATAAAAATTTAATTTACTTATTAAATTTGCAATTTTATTGCGTTAATACATCCTATCCAATGGACAATTGCTGAATAACTACCGCTTGGTTGGCGGGTAAGCAGCTAGGGACTTCTGTGAACTCATAACAAAACAAAATAGTACAGGCCCATTTGACCTAGGGTCAGAGAACCCCGACAGGTCAAGGTCGGCCACCAACTCACCGGTTAACCGGGAGTCTACCGACGTTGCCCCCCCTTTTTTCTTTCCTTCCAGAGTCGGTTTGAGAAGGGAAAGATAGAGAGAGAGGGGCTGAGTTCAGTCCCAGAAGAAATAAAACTTCCCAAGGGAAGCAAGTCACAGTTTTTTTTTGTTTTTTTTTTACAATATGTACATATTTACATATATACAACATCCCCTCACTTCTGGGCCTGGTGGTGCACCTGCTGGGCAGCCACTACAGGTCCCAGGTGGAAAAGCTCTGAGTCAGCCCAGGCAACATCCTTCAAATAGAATTGGGTGAAGGTGTTGTGAGATTTCCAGTGGCAGGCTGACAAGATCTGATCTAAGGAAATCCCTGATTGGAAAGCCTTAGAGGCAGCAAAGGCCCTAACATCATGGGCTTTAACCTGATGTAAGGTGAGGGCCTCCTGGTCAGAGAGCTCATAGCACAGAACCAGTCTGTTTGATCCATGAGGAGATGGTGGCAGGTGAGATGTCTTTATCAAAACCCTTCTTGAAGGAGACAAAGACTAACTCCTTATTCTGCCTGAGGTCTGCAGTCCTGTCCAAGTAGTAGCGCAGGGCTCTAACTGGACATAGGGACCTGTCACCCTTGAGTGACCTATCCAGAGATGGTGCCAGGGCTGGGATGACCACTGGTGCCACACTATCTGGACCTTCCTTAGCCAGCTGGTTCTTGGATAGGAAGCTGGGTGAGGGGTACAAAGACACCTGAGACCAGTCCGACTGGTGTCTGATGTTCTTATGTAACCAAGCATGGATCTCACTCCTGCGTTTACCTGAACCCAAAGCCAGCAAGAAAACAGTCTTGAAAGTTAGATGTTTCAAGGAGGCCTCTTTCAGGGAATCAAAGGGAGCCTTTGTGAGCTGATGTAAAACCAGTGAAAGGTTCCAGGAGGGGATGCCCCTCCTGCCCTTAGGTCTGTCTCTATGGAAACTATCCAGGAGACGAGTGAGATTCTCATCTTTGCTGACATTAATGGTGGAATTGTCCAGTTTGTCAGCAATGGCGGATCTGTAGCCATCAATAGTGCTTGGTTGTAACTTCTCCTAAAACAAGTGCAGGAGGAAGTCAGCAATGGCTTTCAGAGGTGGTGCCCTGAAGTCCACCTGATTACTGAGGCACCACTGGTAAAAAAGGTCCACTTTGCCTCATAGACAGATCTGGTTGATCTTCTTGAGGAGCCTCAATTCGTGCTGCCACTGCCTCAGAGAAGCCTTGCTCCTTGATTGCTGAGGCTCTAGGAGCCAGGCATGTAGGTTCAGATTCGACAGGTTCCTGTGAAGGACCTGGTTGAATGACTGAGACACTAGGTTGGGTATGCTGGGCAGACACAGTGGGATCTGGCTTGACATTGCTACCAGGTCCCAAAACCAGGGCATGTTGGGCCACCCTGGAGCAATCAGAATTATTCTGTTGCAGGGGTAGTCCTGGAGCTTCTCCACCACTTTGCCCAAGATGGCTGCCGGTGGGACGGCGTATGGGTTCAGGTCCTCCCAGGAGAGGCTGAGTGCATCCACTGCCCAAGCCTGGGGGTCTGGTACCGGTGATACAAACTGTGGTAGTTTGTTGTTGAACCTGGTGGCAAACAGGTCCACTTGTGGCTGATGCCACCTTGAACATACAACTTGGAACACTTCTGGATGAAGTGACCACTCTGTTTGAATGGTCTGGCCAAGCCTGGATAGCTTGTCTGGTATCACGTTCAGCCGGCCGGGGATGTGACGTGCCCTGAGGGTTACTTGCTGCCTGGTACACCAGGACAGAATTCTCCACAGTAGGGCACACAGAGAGTCCGATTTCATCCCCCCTTCTTTGTTGATATAGGCAACCCCTGTTGTGTTGTCTGTAGCTACCAACACTGTCTTGTTGAAGACTAGGGTTTGAAACTCTTTTAGAGCTAGAAATACTGCTTTCAGCTCCAAGTGGTTATATGTGTAACTTGCTCTCTGGTAGGGACCACTGTCCCCTTGCAGTATGTTCGTCTAAGTGATCGCCCCACCCTTCTTTTGATGCGTCTGTAAAGATTTGCAGAGCATGTTTTAGAGGGTGTAATGGTTGACCCAGAAGCACATTGCTTTCCTCCAGCCACCACCTTAGATGGGGGTGGAGGGATTTGGGGACCGGGATCACCTTTTCCAGTGACTCTGGGACCCTCCAGTTGTTTTTCAAGTGCCACTGTATGGGTCTCATGTGTAGTCGCCCTAAGTGGACTTGCTTTTCTGTTGCTGTGAGTAGACCTATGAGGGACATGAATTGTCGGACCGGGCAAAGCGGATCCGACAATATTGATCTGATCTTGTGTGTCAAGGCCTGCCAACGTTCTTCTGTTGGTCTGACCTTGCCCTCTTTCAGGTCGAACTGGTAACCTACGAAGTTGAAGACCTGTTTGGGAACCAGCTCTGACTTTTCCTTGTTCACCAGCCACCCTAATTCCTGACAAAGTGTGACTAGGGTTTGAGTATGCTGGAGACAGGTGTGGTGGGTAGAAGCTCTCACCAGCCAGTCATCTAGGTACTGGTGGATCCTCATACCCTTCTGAAAAGCCACAAGTTTGACCTCTTTGGCCACCACTGTGAACTCCATGGGAGCTGTGGACCGGCCAAAGGGAAGGGCTTTGAACTGGTAGGACCGACCCTAGAGGTGAAAGCGCATGTACTTCCTGGACTGACTGTGAATTGGTATGTGGAAGTATGCTTCTTGAAATCTATGGATGTGACCCACTCCACTGCTTGGAGGGAGGTTCTTATTGTCTCTGGGGTTTCCATCTTGAACATCCCTGTGTTTAAAAAGGTGTTCAAGGTGCTCAGGTCTAGGATCGGTCTCCACCGGTTGTTGGGTTTGGGTACCAAAAAGCCGGTTGTGAAACCCCAGTGAGTTTGATTTTCCACCGGTTCGACTGCATTCTTGTTTATCAGCTGATACAGTGCCTCTAAAAGGAAGGACTGTTTGGTTGGATTGTGGTAGTTGCTTATAACAGTCGGTGACCTCGTCAAGTGGGGTCTGAACCGGAAGGGGAGAGTGTAACCCTCCCGCAATCTCTAGCCACTGTCTGACCAGCTGGGACCCGAAAGGGTAGCTGGCTGACTGGTCAGGTAGCTTGACAGGCATTTCACCGGGGCCAGTGACTGGTCAAAGAATTCCTCTGTAACCAGTTCCTTAGGCTGCCACTGGTTGGCCTAAACAGCTGTTTTTGCCTTTAAGGAACTTCTGCCGGTCTGTCAGTCAGTCCTGGAGACCTGCCCAGTACCAGGCCTTAAACGGTTATACGTGAGGCAACCGTAACCGGTTCCTGGTGGCTCCACAGTTCTGCATAAACTCACCAGAGTTGGCAGAACTGGGTGAACTGAACTACTTCTTAGCAGGGATAGGCTCATATTAAGCTGCCTTCTTCCTGTCCAGAGTGGTGGTTCAGCAGCTTTTCTCTGCAACCAACAAGCTCTGTAACCGGTCAAATCGATAGGCTGGTGTCTCTCTGTAACCAAAAATTTTGGGACCGCACAGATCCAGCACAGTACCTGAGTACTTCACCAGTATCTCTAGATCTCGTGAAGCAACTGTCCCTGAAGGTTGTGTAAACCAGCACTCGGATGGTAGGCTCTGTAACCGGTTGGTTAAAGGAATTTACTGAAGAAACTTCCTGTCCAACTAACTTGTCACCCTCAATTCTCTGTAACCGGGAAACCTTGTAACCGGTGAACCTGTTGTCAGCACTGGATTTGCAGCTGGTGCCTTGCCAGTAATGATGGGAACAGCAGATTTCTCTGTAACCAGCAGCCTGTAACCGGCATCACTCCGGTTCCGGAACCGGCATCATTCCGGTTCCGGAACCGGCAATTCTCCGTAACCAGTAGCCCTGCTGTATTTCACCACCAGCAACTCTGAAACCGGTAGTCCTGTGAAACCGGTAGCCCTTGCTGGATTTTTGTGACCACAACCGGCAGTCTGAGCAGAACTGGTGCCGGTATCCCTCAGCACAGGCTGGCTAGTGACCCTACCGGTAGCCTGAACAGGACTGGTACCGGTCCAAAAATCTGCACTGGGGAGATAAGGGTCTCAATGGTCACCGCGACTTCTGGTAGGTGAACCCTCTGAGCAGCCGCACCGGTGGTCTGAACAAGACTGGAACCGGTACCCCCAACAGTCACACCAGTGGAAAGGCCTCTGGTGGAGGTTCCAGTATCAACACAGGGCTGATCAATGGAAACCACTGAAGGGGGGTTCCTTGACAACTTCACAGGAACATGACTGGAACCGGTACCCCAACAGTCCCACCAGTGGAAAGGCCTCTGGTGGAGGTTCCAGAATCAAAAAAGGGGTGATCACTGGCAACCACTGAAGGGGTTTCTTCACAGGAACAGCACCCACCGGTAGTCTGTACAGACCGGAACCGGTACCCCCAACAGTCCCACCAGTGGAAAGGCCTCTGGTGGAGGTTCCAGTATCAAAACAGGGCTGATCACCGGAACCACTGAAGGGGGGGTTTCTTGACAGCTTCACAGGAACATGACTGGAACAGGTACCCCAACAGTTCCACCAGTGGAAAGGCCTCTGGTGGAGGTTCCAGGATCAACAGGACTGATCACTGGTAACCACTGAAGGGGTTTCTTCACAGGAACATGAACCACCGGTAGTCTGTACAGACTGGAACCGGTAAAACCCATCACTAGTGCTCCCCACCGGTAGTCTGACCAGAACTGGTACCGGTAAAACCCATCACTTCTTGTCAGCTGAACCAGTCACGCTTGGGGATTTGCTTGCCGGTAGTTGTGTTGAGATCTGTGAAGTCACATGACCGGCACCGGCAAAATTTGCAGAATTCAAAGACTATTTGACATCTAACTTCTTCAGGTCAACAGACGAGTTGCTGGAATTCTTCTTGCCAGTTAAAAAGTGTTTGTAGAGTGATAAATACTCGTCTTTTCTTCTAAAACTTCTGTTGAAAACACGATTCCTCCATTGTTAAATGCGTATCACGTGACCTCCATTGTTGAATGCGTATCACGTGACCAGGTCCGTGTCACGTGACAAGCATAAGCTGGAAGTGATGACGTCAGACGATGCATTCTTCTTTCCTTCAAATATCGTCTCGTCGACATACACTCAGTGTTACTCGACCAGGTAGAAAAAAGGAGGGTGAATCGTGGAAACTACACGCTTCTAAACAGCAGAAGGAATGCTGCAGGGACGACACACGACCTCTCACCCACGACTTCGTCTCGACGACAAGTACACAGAAATTCTTCAAAACTGGTTATAAAGTGCTGGATAATGCCTCGTTTTAGTCCTGGAGAGGCAGTGATATGTATGAACACAATAAATATATATAAATTCGTAGAATAAGCCGCGTTTCCTTCAAAACTTGGAGATAATTTCAAAACGCGTCTGCACACTACGCACCAAACGAAAAAGATGAACTGACGTCACTCTGTCTGGACAGGAAGCAAGTATGATGCGCCACCTAGCGAATGCACACTACTGACCGGTCCTGCCGGTATTATATACAGGACGTCTTTTTCTGGCGTTTGGCGGGACCGGTCGCGCCGACCGGTAAAGCAATTGTCCATTGGATAGGATGTATTAACGCAATAAAACATGAAAATGATGCAAAAATCTCATAGCAAAACGAGAAGCAAATCGAAGACTTATCAAATCAACTGCAATTGGGTTTACAACAATTCCAACGTCCTTGGAATAAATGTTCCAAAGACTCACTTCTACTGCTACTCCAGTATCCCAAACTTCTTCAAGCAGAATCACAACTTGTTGTCGATGCACCCCAACTTGCTCCGCCACTGGTTAAATCACATGAAATCTCTCAACCAGTGACTAAAGTGCAGGAACCCAAGGCTGATTCAGTACCCCAGAGGACTACCACTATTACGATAGGGCTAAGGAAATCAAACCTGGTTTTGCATCAGCTTTCCCAAGCCCCATTCGAACCTCTGGATCAAGCTTCCTGAAAGGCAGTCTTCCTGCCAGCCCTGGCCTCAGGACAAAAATGCAGTCAAGTCCACCCCTGGACTTTGGATGCATTATTATGCCAGCATGGACCAAATCCAACTCTCCCCTACACCTTCCTTCATAGCTAAAAAGTTGACAAAGGACCAAAAAGCAGTCTCTCCTGTGGTAATTTCCGCCTTACAGAGAACTTATGACAACCAAGACATAGACACCTCTTTCTACCCCATCATAGCCCTATCTGCATGTCTACCTAGACAAAACCAAAGATTTCAGAGGAAACAAACTCCTCCTTTTCATCTCCTACAAAGAGCTATTCAAAGAATATTAAGTGTTCAACAATCTCGTCTTGGATTAAAATACTATTAAATTTTGTTACTCAAAGGTGGACGAGGCAGACATGGACCTATTAAGGGTTAAGCGCCATGACATAGGAGTGTTCACTACTTCCAAGGCCTTTTATGGGGTGTTTCAACAGAACAAATCCTGTGAAGAACAATGAATTCCATCTAGGAACACTTGTGGCTGCATAGCAGGTCATACACCCTCTCTAACTACTCTATAACACAAAAACAGGGTGTGTTTGGCGACTCCAACCGGTCAATCCCTGACCGACTGAGACATGGCTTCCTGCTACTTAAGGTAACTAAATTCACTTTTCTAGTAACCAAAAAATTGATTTAGTTGATTTTGGAATTAAATTTTGTTAACCTTATTATCTCTTTTCTCTCTTATTCTTGATGTTGTTCTCAAGTATTGCTACTCTCTTTCATGTAGCCTCAACCTTATGGAATGCCTTCCTGACCAGTTGTCACAGCACGCCAGTCTCTGTGATACCCAGAAACCCAGTATGAAGGGAGACCAAACCCCTGCTCCTGATATCGACATATCTCTTAGAATGTCAGACTCCAAAATCTTCTTCCTTCACCTCCTTTTGCTTCCTACTGGGCTTCCCCAGATGAGTCAGGGAGTCTTCCCACAAGCCAACATGTTGGAATGTAGTACTCTTACAAGGCAAGTACATTGTAGCGCATAAAATTGTAAATTTTATTTTAAATGTTGCTTTTATAAGCTACAATACTTACCTATTGAAATAGATATGTTCCCAGCCGTTTTGAAACCCTGGCCGTTTCGAAACGGCCAAATTATTTACTCGGCCGTTTTGAAACCTTCCTCGGTTTTGAAATGGCCTGGCCAGTTCAAAACCTGGTTTCAAAATGGCCAAATCAATAACCTGGCCATTTTGAAACCTCACCTGATTTCCAAATTTTTCTGCCATGATAAATATTAAGTGTTAAATAGTTTTAAATTATGAAATTGAAATCATTGAAATAGTTGATAGTAAATCTTTGGATGTATACTTGTATATGTAATTAACATTTAACACATGAATAAATTCAACAGAATGTGCATGATGTATTCACTTCCATTTACAATATTTTTATAACTGTGGAGAAGACTGTGCAGGATTAAAATTAAACAAATGGGCTTAAGGTGTTATAGTATAAGCTATTTTTCTGCCCTGATCAGGCATACAGGGGTTAAATGTAATCAACTTGTCACCAGTAGCTGATCAACATGAAAGGAATGGCTTCCTATTAACATGGGCAATAAAGCCTGGGTAAATCTAATTAACTAATCATCATTCTAGAGAATAGCTGACCAGTGGCTAATCAGCATGAAAGGAATGGCTTCCTATTAACATGAGATATAAAGCTGGGGATGATTAGTTAATTGGATTTACCTAGGCCTTATGTTACTGAGCCCTCTTCAGCCTTACAATAGGAATCCATGCCCTTTATGTTGATTTGTCTGTTAACTGATTACATTTAACCTTGATTAGACTGTGATCAGTCAGTTTTTGTCATAACAATAAAGGGGGTAAATGTTATGACATAAATTTAGGAAAGTTTTAGCCATTTTAAGTCCTATTCTTTCCATACATGATCTTATATTTATACTTGTTTTGACAAAAATCTTTCAAATAGGAAAAACTTCCTGCAATACTCTTTTCAAATGACACACATATGTCCCACAGAAGGTTTACAAGGTCAAAAAGTATTGAGCTGTAAATATATTAAAACTACATTTTATATAAACATTTAATCTGATTCCCCATAGTCTATACTTTGTAAAGGATTGTAAATTGAAAGCAAATACATAATTAGCATTATATTGAATACACTCATATATTGCATTTTCATTACATATACAAGCAAAATATAATCAAAAGATTTATTTTAAAACCTCCCATATAGTTTTCTTTTGTATGCACTAATAAATGTTGTGATATGTTCTGTTTGATATATGTTTCACAATAAACCAAATGCAGTTCCAATAAATATACAAGTTTTTATTGTATAACAACTGTTACACTTAAAAGCAACAGAACAAACCTGTCCACCAATGTTAAACTGGTGAGGTATCAAAACGGCCAAGAGAAATAGTTGGCCGTTTCGAAACGGCCAAATCTATAACTTGGCCGTTTCGAAACGGCCAAGCCATTTTTAAACCTTGCAAAGGTATCAAAACGGCCATGGCCGTTTTGAAACGGCCAAAGGTTTTGAAACGGCAAGTAACAGATACAAGCCTTCCTGGTCCAACCTCACTTACCTAAAGCACACAGGTTTGAATGTTTGCCAACTGGAAAGAGGGAAGAATCGTGTGAGCTGCACAAACACATATGCAGTCATCACCCTACTGGTCACCGGACGGGTTAGCCCATTCGAAAGCACTGGCTCCGGAGACCCTGTCATCTCTGCATTAACCGAAAAAGTTTACATTACTCTCATTGAAGCTCTTCCAGGAATAAACAGAATATCACTGATTCAATGACTATAAGTACTGTAGCTTTAATTCCTGTCTGCTTCCAAATTCTGGGTGGTCTGGAAGTTTGGTCATAAATATTTCCCAATACCAACCTGAAAGTACTTGAGACAAGCCGGCAGGAAGTCAATCCAACAACACCGGAGATCAAACCAACAAGCCATTTTATGTTCACAACATCGGTAGGCAGGGCTTAGTTCAGTTAGTTTACATCAGATTCAAAGTCATAAAAATATCAAACATGTTTGATATTAAAAGACCCAATATGACCCTATCCGACTATGTGAACCTAAACTGGCACCAAAAAGTGTCCTGCCGACCACAAACCTATTAAGAGTCGGGCAAGGTTGGCATGAGTGGAACTAGGGTCGTCACGACTAGCCGACTATTTGACAACAGTTACAATAATGCTATTTACCGGTTCATATTTTAAAGTCTGAATAATACCTTTAAAGGTCATAGGCAACGTTCTTCACAAAAATTGTGAAGTTAACTTAATTCAATAGACAAACACCCTATAAGAATAAAAATGTGGTTTATTTTAAGAAATTTGCAAATTTAATAAGTAAATTAAATTTTTATAAGTTAATACCCTATCCAATGGACAAATGCTTATCCGGTCGGCGCAGACCGGCCCGCCAAACGCCAGAAAAAGACGTCCTGTGTTTCCACCGGCTGGCCGGTCCCAGTACTGTGCATTCGCTAGGTGGCGCATGGTATTTACTTCCTGTCTAGACAACCCGACGTCATAGCATCTTTTTCGTTGTCTAAACCTATTAGACCCCTAGTAAGCTGATAGCGGGGTCGGTGGGAGGGTCTTGTGTGTCCATTGGATAGGGTATTAACTTATAAAAATTTAATTTACTTATTAAATTTGCAATTTTATTGCGTTAATACTTCCTATCCAATGGACAAATGCTGAATAACTACCGCTTGGCCGGCGGGTAAGTTACTAGGGACTTAGGTGAACTCACAAGTAATAGCAAATTTTAACCTACGGTCTAGGCTGACTTCGTCAGGAGACCTATAGGCCCAGGCCTGGGTTGACCTTAAGGTCAGGAAACCCTGTAAGGCCATGGTCGGTTGCCAGCAGCCGGTTACCCGGGGCTATACCGCCGTCGCCCCCCCCCCCTTTTGCAGACCTGCTCTGAGGTAGGGGAAGAGAGGGATGAGTTCAGTCCCAGAATGCAAATAAACCTCCTGAAGGAAGCACGCCACACTTAATTCTTATGTACATGAAGAACTGTTTATACATATATACAAATCTCCTCAATCTGAGGGCCACTTGTGGATCTGCTGAGCAGCCACTACCGAGCCCAATTGGTAAAGCTCTGAATCAGCCCAAGCCCCGCCCTTCACATAGAACTGTGTGAAGGTATTATGTGACTTCAGTGGCAGGCTGACAAGACTGTATCTAAGGAAACTCCCGACTGGAAGACCTTAGAAGCATCAAAGGCCCTGACATCATGGGCTTTAACCTGATGTAAAGTGTGGGCCTCCGGGTCAGAGAGCTCATAACATAGGATCACAGTCTGCTTGATCCAAGAGGAGATCTCCTTTCTTAAAGGAGACAAAAACCACCTCCTTATTCTGCCTGAGGTCCTGTCCAAATAGTAGCACAATGCTCTGACTGGACAGAGGGACCTGTCAGACTTGAGGGATCTATCCAGAGTTGGGGCCAGGGCTGTTATACCCCTGGGGCCACACTGTCTGGACCCTCTTTGGCCAGCTGATTCTTCGAGAGAAAGCTGGGTGACGGGTACAGGGACACCTTGACCAGTCGGATTGGTGTCTAATATTTCTGTTTTGCCAAGCATGTATCTCACTTCTACGCTTGCCCGACCCCAGGGCCAAGAGGAAACTTGTCTTGAAGGTTAAATGATTCAAGGAGGCCTCTTTAATTGGTTCAAAATGACCCTTGTCAGCTGGTGCAAAAACCAGGGAGAGGTTCCAGGAGGGGATTCCCTTCCGGCCTTTGGGTCTGTCTCAGTGGAAACTATCCAGGAGACGAGTGAGATTTTCATCCTTACTGATATCGATGGGCGAATTTCCCAGTCTATCAGCAATGACTATCAGCAAAGAGGTACAGTAGGAAGTCAGCAACCGACTTTATAGGTGGTGACCTGAAGTCCACCTGATGAGTGATGCACCACTTTGTAAAAATGGTCCACTTTGCCTCATAGACTGATCTGGTTGATCCCCTTTGCGGAGCCTCAATTCTTGCTGCCACTGCCTCAGACAAGCCCTGCTCCTTGATTGCTGAGGCTCTAGGAGCCATGCATGAAGATTAAGAGTTGTCAGATTTCTGTGAGGGATCTGATTGAATGGCTGTCAACAGGTTGGGCAGATTGGGCAGGCTCAGTGGGATTTGGCTGGACATGGCCACTAGATCCCAAAACCAAGGCATGTTGGGCCACCCCGGAGCAATCAGAATGATTCTCTTGCATGGGGAGTCCTGCAGCTCCACCACTTTGCCCAATATGGCTGATGGTGGGAAGGTGTATGCTTCCAGATCCTACCATGGCCGACTGAGCGCATCCACTGCTGTGGCCAGGGGATCCGGTACCGGTGACCCAAACAGAGGCAACTTGTTGTTGAACCTCATGGCAATTAAGTCTATTTTGGGCCGGTGCCACCTGCTGCATATTGAGTGGAAGACCTCTGGAAGCAGAAACCACTCTGTTTGGATGGTCTGGCCTAGCCTGGATAGCTTGTCTGCTGCCACGTTCAGCCGGCCTGGAATGTGTCGGGCTTAGAGTCACTTGTTTCCTGGTACACCAGGTCAAGATTCTCCATAGTAGGGCACAAGTGGGCCCGACCTCATGCCTCCTTCCTTGTTTATGTATGACACTACTGTGCTGTTGTCGGTTCCTACAAGTACTATCTTGTTTGAGCAAAGGTCTTGGAACTCTTTTAAAGCCAGAAAGACTGCTGTAAGTTCTAGATAGTTTATATGCAGCTTGCTTCCCGGAAGGGACCCGGTTCCTCCTGCAGTGTGCTCGTTTAAGTGAGCGCCCCACCCTTCTATTGATGCGTCTGTAAATATTTGCAGAGCATGTTTTATTGGGTGTAATGGTTGGCCTGTAAGTACATTGTCTTCCTTCAGCCACCATTGTAAATGGAGGTGCAGGGACCTGGGGACTTGGATCACCTTTTCCAGTGATTCTGGTACCCTCCAGTTGTTTTTGAGATGCCACTGTATGGGTCTCATATGAAGTCGTCCTAGATGAACTTGCTTTTCTGTAGCTGTTAGTAACCTATCAAGGACATGAATTCCCGGACCGGGCAAGCCGGTAGGGATAGCAGTTTTAAGTCTCTTGAAGGTTCTGTCACCGGTCCAGAGTCGGTCGGTACCGATCAGACCTGAAGTCCAACTGGTAGCCTACAAAATCGAAGTCTTGTTTGGGCTCCAGCTCTGATTTCTCTAAGTTCATCAGCCAACCCAGTTGCTGACACATTATTTACTAGTTCCTGTGTATGTTGGAGACAAGCCTGGTGGGATCTGGCTCTCACCAACCAGTCATCTAGGTACTGGTGGCTTCTTAAATCCTTGTGTATGGCCAGCAATTTCACCTCCTTTGGTATCACGGTGGACTCCCAAAGGTGCTGTGGACAAACCGAATGGCAGGGCCTTGAACTGGTATGCCCGACCTTGGATGTGAAATCTCAGGCATTTCCTGGATTGTTCTTGTATAGGTATATGGAAGTAGGTATCCCTCCTTCAACATTTGTACTACCTAGGGTCCAGCCCCCAAGGCTTCCTAAGTTCCCAAAAAGGGCTTAGTCTGGACCCTACAGGCAGATTGTGTGCCACATTTGGGACATTTGGTATTCTGACAAACATTTTCTGTCCCTCCGGACACTGATCCGGTCTGGTGACAATGATCCAGTTAACAGTCTCTCTGTTCTTATTGTGGTCCGGTGGGGCTGACACAACTTTTCACATTAATAGACTCTTTGCCCCGGGCCAGCAGCCTGCAAGGTGCAGCATTTACACAGCAATTGTCTTTTGTGAGATGTCTGAGCCCTGGCCGGACGTGATGACAAAATTTATTATCTCTCCAGTCAAGTCCAGCACCGATAACAGGCTGTTGAGAGGTGTGATAAGAGAAGGTTGCCTGGCAGTAGCTTGGGACACGGTCATCACTGTCATATCACAAAGACCACTGACTGGTCTAAGAATTCTCTGTAACCAAATTTACCTTAGGCAACTCTGTCCGATACCAGGACTCCATACCCGGTACTTTACTGTAACTAGTAATTCTCTGTAACCGGTAACAAGAGGAGAGTGCCCGTGAACGGGCACTGTGTCAGCTGACTGAATGTTTTTGATTTGTGATGGTGATAATGAGAGGAAAGCATAATTATCAGGGAAAGGGCTGTACAGAAATACAGTAAATGGTAACTGAACAGTATGTTCGAAAGATATTCCGAAGCTGACAGAAGAAAAGGACAAAAAAGTTGTGCCCTGCAAATGATATTATGAAATAAAGTAACAAGGTAATTGTTTAAGTGTAAAAAGTAGGTTAAAAATATTTAAAGAAATACTATAAATGCAATATCCTCGTTCGACCATGAAGAAGGGGTCCAAAGGTCAAATCTGACCATAGCAAAAGATTCCCAGCCAAAGAATTTAGGATGGTTTACCATCCCAAACCTCTCGGACCAATAATAAGTGAGTCATAGGCACTTTTTAAGTTTGGCTATCCTTGTTTGACCTTGACGGAGGGGTCCAAGGTCAAATCCGACCACACAAAAAAATTCCCAGCCCATGATTTCCTGTAGCTTGTTTACCATCCCAAACCTGTAGGACCAATAATAAGTGAGTTCTAAGCAATTGTAAGTTTGGCTATCCTCAATTGACCTTGAAGGAGGGGTCCCAGGTCAAATCTGACCACACCAAAAGAATCCCAGCCCATGATTTCCTATATGTTGGTTTACCATCCCAAACCTCCAAGACCAATAATACGCGAGTTATAAGCACTTTAAGTTTGGCTATCTTCATTTGACCTGGAAGGAGGGGTCTAAGGTGAAATCTGACCACACCAAAAGATTCCCAGCCCATGATTTTCTATAGGATGGTTTTCCATTCCAAACCTCTAGGACCAATAATAAGCGAGTTATAAGCACTTTTAAGTTTGGCTATCCTCATTTGACCTTGAAGGAGGGGTCCAAGGTGAAATCCGACCACACCAAAAAATTCCCAGCTCATGATTTTCTATAGGTTGGTTTTCATTCCAAACCTCTAGGACCAATAATAAGCGAGTTATAAGCACTTTTATGTTTGGCTATCCTCATTTGACCTTGAAGGAGGGTTCCAAGGTCAAATCGGACCATATTAACAGATTCCCAGCCCATGATTTCCTACAGGTTGGATACAATGATTTACTCAACAGTGAGAACCTGAAAGAAGCTATTGCTCAGCTATGCCATGACATAGAGGTCTGCAATTTCACTATGTTATAGCTGACCAAAACGTCTGTGAATAACATATTTAACAAAATACTCTAAATGTAATAGTTTTCAAGTTACTACTGATTTACTCAAGAGTGAGAACCTCAAAGCAACTATTACTCAGCTATGCAATGAGCTACATGTCTGAATTTTTGCTCTGTTATAGCTGACCTAAAAGTAGGTGAACAACATATTTAAGCAAAATACTGTAAATGCAATAGTTTTATAGAAAATAGCTATTGCTCCGCTATGCCATGAGCTATAGGTCTGTAATTTCACTATGTTATAGCTAACCCAAAAGTAGGTGAACAATATATTTTAACAAAATACTCCAAATGCAATATTTTTCAAGCTATAGCCAATTTACTCAACAGTCAGTGCCTGAGAATAGCTATTGCTCAGTTGTGCCATGAGCTACAGGTCTGTAATTTCACTATGTTATAGCTGACCCAAAAGTAGCTGAATAACATATTTGCACAAATTTCTGTAAAGGCAATAGTTTTCCAATTACAACTGATTTACTCAACAGTGAGAACTTCAAAGTAGCTATTACTCAGCTATGCAATGAGCCACAGGTCTGGAACTTCACTATGTTATAGCTGACCCCAAAATAGGTGAATAACATATTGCAACAAAATACTCTAAATGCAATAGTTTCCAAGTTATAAGTGATTTACTCAACAGTGATAACCTAAAAGTAGCTATTACTCAGCTATGCCATGAGCTACAGGTGTGAAATTTTACTATGTTATAGCTGACCCAAAAGTAGCTGAATAACATATTTATACTAAATTCTCTAAATGCAATAGTTTTCAAATTATAAGTGATTTGCTCAACATTGAGAACTTCAAAGTAGCTATTACTCAGCTATGCAATGAGTCACAGGTCTGGAACTTCACTATGTTATAGCTGACCCCAAAATAGGTGAATAACATATTGAAACAAAATACTCTAAATGCAATAATTTCCAAGTTATAAGCGATTTACTCAACAGTGATAACCTCAAAGTAGCTATTACTCAGCTATGCCATGAGCTACAGGTCTGAAATTTTACTATGTTATAGCTGACCCAAAAGTAGGTGAACAACATATTTAAGCAAAATACTGTACATGCAATAGTTTTCAAGTTACAACTGATTTACTCAATAGTGATGACCTAAAAGTAGCTATTACTCAGCTATGCCATGAGCTACAGGTCTGAAATTTTACTATGTTATAGCTGACCCAAAAGTAGCTGAATAACATATTTATACGAAATTCTGTAAATGCAATAGTTTTCCAATTACAACTGATTTACTCAATAGTGAGAACTTCAAAGTAGCTATTACTCAGCTGTTCCATGACCTACAGATCTGAAATTTCACTATGTTATAGCTGGCCCAAAAGTAGCTGAATAACATATTTATACGAAATTCTCTAAATGCAATAATTTTGCAATTACAACTGATTTACTCAATAGTGAGAACCTCAAAGTAGTTATTACTCAGCTATGCAATGAGCTACAGGTCTGAAATTTTACTATGTTATAGCTGACCCAAAAGTAGGTGAACAACATATTTAAGCAAAATACTGTAAATGCAATAGTTTTCAAGTTACAACTGATTTACTCAATAGTGATGACCTAAAAGTAGCTATTATCCAGCTATGCCATGAGCTACAGGTCTGAAATTTTACTATGTTATAGCTGATCCAAAAGTAGCTGAATAACATATTTATACGAAATACTCTAAATGCAATAGTTTTCTAATTACAACTGATTTACTCAACAGTGAGAACTTTAAAGTAGCTATTACTCAGCTATGCCATGACCTACAGATCTGAAATTTCACTATGTTATAGCTGGCCCAAAAGTAGCTGAATAACATATTTATACGAAATTCTCTAAATGCAATAGGTTTTAAGTTACAAGTGATTTACTCAATAGTGAGAACTTCAAAGTAGCTATTACTCAGCTATGCAATGAGCCACAGATCTGAAACTTCACTATGTTATAGCTGATCCCAAAATAGGTGAATAACATATTGAAACAAAATACTCTAAATGCAATAGTTTCCAAGTTATAAGCGATTTACTCAACAGTGATAACCTAAAAGTAGCTATTACTCAGCTATGCCATGAGCTACAGGTCTGAAATTTTACTATGTTATAGCTGACCCAAAAGTAGCTGAATAACATATTTATACGAAATTCTCTAAATGCAATAGTTTTCAAGTTATAAGCGATTTACTCAACAGTGATAACCTAAAAGTAGCTATTACTCAGCTATGCCATGAGCTACAGGTCTGAAATTTTACTATGTTATAGCTGACCCAAAAGTAGCTGAATAACATATTTATACGAAATTCTCTAAATGCAATAGTTTTTAAGTTACAAGTGATTTTACTCATGATGGAAGTTACTGAAAAGCCCAAAAGTAGCTATTACTCACTTAGCTATTGAGACAGGCACCCAACTTACTCACCATATTGTAGCTATGCAAAAAGTAGCTGAATAACATATTTTAACAAAATGCTCTAAATGCAACACTTTTCAAGTTATAAATGATTTTGTGCATGATTTCATGAATTTTAATGCATTAAAAATTATTAAAAAAATTTATTAAAAAAAAAGTAAGACAGATCCAGGTCTCATACTCACACAAGAGAATCTACCTGTGGCCTAGTACATATATGCAAGATATGAGAGAAATCCCTGCAATAGTCACTGAGAAAATTGTGATTAAGTGTTGAAATTTTCACACTTTTGGTGGGGGTACCCCCCTTGTAATCTCTCTAGCAAACAGACGAACAGACAGATTTGCATGCCTTGAACAATTTTTCATCCTCGATAGATAAGGTATCTTTTAAAAAAAACAGTACGTCTCTAGGCCTTGTAGTTTTGGAGGAGAAGTTGTTCACGCGGACGCGGACGCGGACGCGTACGCCCACGCCGCAGAGTGACGACATAATGTCAGCTGACTGACAAGTCAGCTGACATAAAAAACTGGTAGGCTGGGGTCACCAATGAATTTAGACAGCTACTGGTCTATATTTAGCCTTTTTTTTTTTTTTTTTTTTTTTTTGTAACCAGTTGGGGTGAAGCACTGTACAGTAAAGACTGTGTAGCCAGCACCCTGTTAGTAGACTTTGTAACCGGTAGGTTGAAGCAAGTGTACAAGACTGTGTAGCCAGCACCCTGTTAGTAGACTTTGTAACCGGTAGGTTGAAGCAAGTGTACAAGACTGTGTAGCCAGTACCAGCTGGTACACTCTGTAACCAGTTGTTGAAGCAAGTGTACAAGGCTGTGTAGCCGGTACCAGCCGGTACACTCTGTAACCAGTTGTTGAAGCAAGTGTACAAGTGAGACAA
Source organism: Sabellastarte sp. h YS-2021 (assembly GCA_964017235.1). Lineage (NCBI taxonomy): Eukaryota > Metazoa > Annelida > Polychaeta > Sabellida > Sabellidae > Sabellastarte > Sabellastarte sp. h YS-2021. The sequence continues at coordinate 79,342,681 of OZ024927.1, forward strand.
GTGTACAAGGCTGTGTAGCCAGTACCAGTCGGTACACTCTGTAACCAGTTGTTGAAGCAAGTGTACAAGGCTGTGTAGCCGGTACTGGTCGGTACACTCTGCAGCCAGTTGTTGAAGCAAGTGTACAAGGCTGTGTAGCCGGTACTGGTCGGTACACTCTGTAACCAATTGCTAAAGCAATTTTACAACTATCTTTTGTGTTGAATTCAGCTTGCTGTAGGTTTCCTCCATTAAATAAAGTATTTCTTTAATCGCACGTCTTATTTGGAGGTTTGACAGTTGCTGGGAAAGCCCTTGTGAGCTATTTTTAGAAGCAATTGTTGTTTGGTGTGTCACGTGACCTGGGCGGAAAGACACGCGATTGGCTGATTGGAGCTCGTCAGTTGTCGCGTTCTTTTGTGATATTTAAACATGCAAATGCGCAGTATTCTGCTCATCCACAAACCCCACTACCGACAACGAAGGCCGGTCCATGAGAGAGGGACTGGTATCTCAGTACACGTGAAGTTGTGAAGAACGTAGTTCTGACCTTCCTGGTCGACGAAAACACGTGACCAGCTTCGTGATTTGGTCGGAAAGACACGCGATTGGCTGACTGGAGATGACGTCAGTATTCGCGTTCTTTGTGCGATGCTTTACTGGCAACTTTACAGTCCACCAAACCCCACTACCGACAACAAGGCCGGGTCTGCAAAGCAGGGACTGTAATCACAGTAGACGTGAGTTCTGAAGAACGCACTTCCGACCTTCCTGGTCGGTGAAAACACGTGACCAGCTTCGGGATTTGGTAGGAAGGACACGCGATTGGCTGACTGGATATGACGTCAGAGGTCGCGTTCTTTTGAGCTGGCCGGCCGGCTGATGCTTTTAAAGCAGAGAAGCCTGGACCGGTGCGCTCTGTAGATGTGTAGATGAAATTCCTTCCTTCTTTCGTGATAAAACCAGTGAACTGCCCATCCACAACCCCCACTACCGACAACAAAGCCGGGTCTGCAAGGGAGGGACTGATATCACCTTCTATTGTGAAGTCGGTTGAACTGGAGCTTGCCGGTCGACTAATGCTAATGTCGGTTCTTCTCAGCCGGCTGTGCACTCAAACCAGTGTCCTGGCCATCCACTGCCCTTATTACCGACACACGTGCCGGGTCCACAAGGGTGGGACCGAGAGTGAAATTCCTTCTATGTCGTAGATATGAAGTTCTGATGAAAACACTAAATACACGAGCTAGGCTGGTGTGACTGATGCTTTACAGCAGAGAAGTCGGTACCAGTGCGCTCTGAAGAATCTGAAGAATGCATCTCTTGCTTGGGGAATTCCTTCTATTTACAGTGTTCAAAACTACGTAGATTGAAGTTCCCCGTGATTTCTATTGGTAGTACTAGAAAAGATGTTTCTATGGTGACTATAGCTGGAAGGTTACAGAAGGTACCTTCAAACAAAAGACACGGATAAAAATACCTGTAAGTAGTATATCCATAATTCCTCAATATTTTCGATCTGCCCCTAACAACACAAAGGTTGAATGGGAGGAAACTAGTAAAATGGCTACCTTTATATTTCGCGTCGTAACTGCCCTATCATCAACACTAAATTGAGTCAGCTAGGGAGCGTTTCCAGCAGATTCAATAATGTATATCCGTGCTTGAGATGTAGATAACACTTTTAAACTAAAATATTTGCAATTCAGGTGAAAAATCCATCATAATGCACACTTTTCCTTAAAATATCTGGAGATTGTTGAAAACATGTTCGCACAGTACACGCGCCAAACGAAAAAGATGCTATGACGTCAGGTTGTCTAGACAGGAAGTAAATACCATGCGCCACCTAGCGAATGCACAGTACTGGGATCGGTCAGCCGGTGGAAACACAGGACGTCTTTTTCTGGCGTTTGGCGGGCCGGTCTGCGCCGACCGGATAAGCATTTGTCCATTGGATAGGAAGTATTAACGCAATAAAAATATGGTACAAGAGGCATAAATAGCATTAGAAAAATAAATACCACGAAGTGGAGTAAAAAGCCGACATGTTGTTTTTCTCGTAGAAGATGATTGATGACGTCACAGGTTCATAGCGAAGTTTCTTTAGTTTTGAGATAAACATATAAATACACACCGAGGGAATTAAGTGGATGTAATTTTTTTTCTTTTTTAAAGTTTTAGTTCACATAGAAGAAAAAAACAGCCTATCAATCTTATTTATTCACATGTTGCTGCTTTTTATCAGCCGTCACCTAATTTTTCTCGGGTTTTACAACCACCTTAGTTAATATAAACACTTAGATGAAAGTCAGCCAGCGTAAGGAATATGTGTTCACTTGTCTAACTTGGAATATATACTTGCAGTTCTCACTTTCGTCCTCTGCTAAATAACTTTCACAGTCTTGATAAAGACTCAAATTATAAGAACAAAATATTGCAAATGTACATTTATCAATTCAAAAGCTTACAGTTGGCTTTGTCAGAAAGCACTAAACCAGTAAAATTCTATCATACAAGGACACATTTATTGAATATTGTATGAGCTGTAGCAATATTAAAATCAAAACTGAACTTTTTAAAGAATTTTGAAAGATCTGGCCAATACTGCACTCAACATTGTTGTAAATGGATTTGAATTGAATTTATTTGGAATTAATGCAACATATTTAGACATATATTGGTGTTGGGCAAAAATCAGTAACAGTACGCTTTAATTACACTTTTTCAAGTATATTTAAGTAAATTTCGGTTATGTAGATAGCTTGTACTTGTGTAAAGGCTAATCACTTACAGAGTTTAAACATTGCCTCAAAAAATACCTTAGGTTGGAACAATATCTACACAGTTGAATATATTTATAGGTTTTGTGGTTGAAAGACTTGCAATGGGCTTCGGTTACAGTGCAAACATTACATATCCTTGCATGGGCCCAATCTCTCATATATTGATTCAGTGTTTAATGATTATTTTGTGGTAAGATAAGTTTTTAAAACAAGGAAAAATCTATTCAAATTTATCATAAAAATGGTCCAGCATATGTGTACTATACATGTGCATGTGTTATTTATGAAACTTGTTCCTACTTCCCTAAACATATAATTTTTAATATAAGAGTAATATAAAGGTCTCCAAAGGCTAATTGTGTAGTTCATTGTTGCACACTGATATATCATAGCATAACAAATAAATTGCATTCAAAAACACTGAAAAATTGGTATTTTTGAAAATGTTGATAGATACATGAAAATACTATTTGACTATATTTCCTCTTCAAACAAGTATGTATTTTTATTTGGAAAAATACCAACAATCTTATCAAGGCTAATTTTGTAATTTACTGTGCAAGACTGATGTATTACATCAACAAAAAAAAAACATTCCAACACACAGAAAATAAATATGTACATGAAATAGCTTACTACGGCAGTTTGTTTACAAACTAATGAACCTGTGATGTAAAGGCTAGTATTTTCTACAAAAGTTATCAGTGAAAAATAATGGCGACAGTTGTAAAAAGCTTGAAAATACTGACAGAAAATGGCTGAATATAGCATGTAACCTTGTCCAGACGCATCTTATTTTTACAAAAATTGAAGTTTCATATGTATGTGTGTCTGTTGACAATAGTTCTCAAAATGCTTCCTATGACCTTTAAGGTGTTATGAGCAATCCTTAATTTAAGCACTCTGACCCATCTGGTACACTCTTCTGTCAAAGACCTGTTAGATTATCTTTTAGTATGTTGTTACAGTTATCCATTTCTTCTGGCATGTAACACTTTATTTTTCTACCAGATCTTTTCCCTTGTAGATTGTATGTTTCTTTTTTCACATAATGCCTTAAAAGAGTACTTTAAACAGAAATTATAACTGGATACCCAGACCTTGTAGCCCAGTATGACATTTCTCTGTATGGCAGTAGACAGAGGATTCTGTTTAGGAGAGTACCAGAGTTCCAACTTATGGTCATCACATACAAAAGCAAACCTTTGCAGTAGCATGACAATCTAAAAACCAATATAATGATGATGAGAGTATAAACAAAAAGAACACCAACAAACTAGTCGTTTGACCTAAGCAAGTTTTTAACACTACAGAGCAGGCACATGTTGTTATTTCTTAAATGTCAAAATGCAAGTACAGGAACAGACTGGAGACATACTAAAAGTAAACTTTTTTTTTTGTCATTTATTTGAAAAGAAAAATTATATTGGATGAGGCATGAACAATAAAAAAAGTTAATATACATGTACTTAATATTAATTTAAGCACATGAATCTGTGACAATAATCTTGTATCAACTACAAGCAGATGAAAATATTGACAAAAACAGGCATTAGGAACTTAATTAATACTTCACAATACTACAACTCTTATGAATGAATGCAGAACTAAATCACATATACACACATATATTTTTATAAGGTACTCACAAGGTACTCTTTCCAGATTGATCAACTCATTTCTGGTATAACATTCAGAATAAGAAAATAGCCAGCCTCGGCAGGCAAGAACCCCAGCCCGCAGGTACAGCTAAATGGCCAACAACATTGAGATTTGGGAAAATCTTAGGAACAACTTCTGTTGTAAGAAGTATAGAGAACCAACAAGATGTTCTACAAAACATTCACAGGCCATGATTTCTTACAAGTAGTTTTCATATTTTGAAGCCCAAGAAACAATTATAAGGGAGAAATAACGCCTTTTTGATAAGATAACTCTCCTATTTGGCATTAAAGATGTGATATGGTGGCCATTTTGTTTCCAAAACAAGGACACAATTACTCTCAGGAAAGCTTTGCTATCCATTTGCATTTTGTGCAAATCTGATGAAGCTAGCTGCAATATTTTCGGTTACAGAAAACTTAAAAAGATTTTATAACAAACTTTAAGACCCGAAAATTTTAAAAGTGTTGCCATTGCAACAGTTGCCGCTGGATACCCCCCAAAACCTAATCAGCTGTAGATCCTCTTGGGGTAAACATCCTCTAAAAATTGGTGAAAATCCATGCAGGGGTTTAGTCTGTGGAACACCTGCAAAATTTAAGACCCAAAAATCTTAAAAGTGTTGCCATGGCAACAGATATTACTGAATACCCCCCCCCCCTAAAAAAAAAAAAAATTTGGTGAAAATCCATGCAGGGGTTTAGGCTGTGGAACACCCACAAACTTTAAGACTTGAAAATCTTAAAAGTGTTGCCATGGTAACAGTTGTTATCGGATACCCCTAAAACCTAATCAGCTCTAGATCCTCTTGAGGTAAACATCCTCTGAAAATATGGTGAAAATCCGTGTACAAGTTTTATGCCTGCCGCCACCGCTGCCTTTATGGGCTAAGGTTGAAAACTAGAAATGCATTAAAAATTATAATTAGAAACTACTGTCATGATAGTGTCTTTATCACACCTTTTTAAATTCTAATTCCTGGTAAAGTTGGGTTATCAAGTTACATGCTGGCAATCAAATGGGAAAACTTGACAGTTACACATAAATGATTATCTGTAAATTAGTCACTGGAAACTAGTGCAGAATCTGGGCAAATTTGCATGCCTGCTTTCCTCTATCACAGAAAAATAGCATCAGAGATGCCCGTACCCCACAGCCTAGGGAAATATTTTGAACACCATGAGATATAGAAGTACTGTATCAGTACAACGTTCAGGATACTTTCAGAGCACTGTCAGTTATATAAAGGTCCAAACAATGTTTAAATAGAGAAAATAACGTCTAAAAGAAAGATAATGCATGTAAAGATGAAGTATTAAAACAAGATAATTCAATAACAAGATGACAGCATTAATCAGTAAACTAAAATTATACATCTGCATGGCTGAATTATGGTTTAGATGTTTTGAATATTACCATGCATAGAGAAGTGGTAATACATTCAATGAATGCTTATGTGTGGTGTTGGAGCAAAATCTGTGGTTCACTTGATGAAATTCCATCTCTTACAATGGGAAGTTATAAAAGTAAAATCCTTAATAAATTCTAATATTACTTTAACAGTGCTTAATCTGCATCAAAAGACAGACCCAAAGGTGCAACAAGATTTTAAAGGTCACGGTCACTACGACAAGGTCAAAGGTCAAATTAAGGTCACACCATGATAATGCACACCTATAACCTCTAACCAATGTCCCTACCAAATATCAACTTCCTACACCTTACGGTTTCTGAGATATAGCCCAGACAAGATTTTATAGGTCAAGGTCACTATGGCAAGGTCAAAGGTCAAATCAAGGTCAGACCATGACGTTGCACACCTACACCCCCAACCAATGTCCCTACCCAATATCAACTTCCTACACCTTGCGGTTTCCGAGATATAGCCCAGACAAGATTTTATAGGTCAAGGTCACTATGGAAAGGTCAAAGGTCAAATCAAGGTCAGACCATGACGTTGCACACCTACACCCCCAACCAATGTCCCTACCCAATATCAACTTCCTACACCTTGCGGTTTCCGAGATATACCCTGGACAAGATTTTCAAACTCAAGGTCACTACGGCAAGGTGAAAGGTCAAATCAAGGTTAGACCATGACGTTGCACAACTACACCCCCTAACCAATGTCCCTACCAAGTATCAACTTCCTACACATTACGGTTTCTGAGATACAGCCCGGACAAACTTTTTTCCCGCCACCCACCCACCCATCCGGACACCATGGGTGAAAACAATACCCCGACAGCCCTTAAGGGCTGTGGGGTAAAAATAATTTGTTGATATGTCAACAGATCAGTTAAGTAACTTTTGGATGTAGCTTCTTACTATTTCAACTTTCACAATTTTTCAACACAAATTTTCATATAATGTTACATTATCAAAACTAATACAAACAACAATATACGAACAACAACTACTACATGACATGCGTACGTATAGCAATAAAAATCCAAAAATTAGTCACTACTTAAAGTTAGGATAACATGCTCATGAAAATGTATTGATTAGAGTGATGTAATCGGATAAACAAATTTTATATTTTACTGATAAAATATATATCTTTTCTTTAACACTGCCATTCAACACCGTCTCACAACACAAAGGCTTCCACAGAGAGAGATTATTAAATTCACTTCTTACGAATTTTCCATATAACTCGAACAATGAGTAAGATAAAACATCTATACACTTCACTTTGTACAAACAACTATGATATATGAATGGTTATCCACAGCATTCATGTAGCACAAAGGTACACACTTTTACTTTTTTGGGTAGATATTAAACTTAATGCATATTGTTCAACACAATTGTTTCAGACTGAAATTTACTTATGATTGTTCTTACAAGAAGTGTATGGAGACAGTTATAAATTCCTGATAAATAAAACCAGTTTAAGTCAAATGTAGATACAATTGGAACCAGTTGTAAAGTCACGTCAGAAAATATAGGAATAACCCGCTCTCAAACCATGGTATACGCAGAATTTTATCATGGTTTGAGGGTATAAACCCTTAAGGCGGAACCTGAGGGGTTTATCACCTCAAACCATGGTAGAATTCTGCGTATACTATGGTTTGAGAGGGGGTTATTCCTATTCTAACATGACAAATTATTTTAAGATGAATAATAATTACACATTTTACGGTAAAACGGGTATTGTTATGACAGCCATAATGAGCAATAATTCAAACCTACCAGGTTATGCTGATTTTACCCAAGAAGTACTTCGTCGTTCAGCCGATCAGATTCAAGGATACATCCGTGTCATGTTAGAATGTAGCATTTAAGTAGAACTTAACAACCACTGAAATGAAATCCTATGGATACTGGTTGTTCTAATTATGCAGAGTCTACTGCGTGTACCGTACCCATTATGGTAACAAATACCAAAGACATAATGGTAATTATAAATAGAACTATGTAGACAGCCATTGGAGGCTGCATTAATTAGACTGAAAAGTACACAGCTAATGGATTATCTACTGGACGATTGTTATTCTATTGTGCATTAATTTCATTAGTGTCTCTTGTAAGTCATTTACTTTGTTAACAATAATATACAGCAATATAAATGTATCCAAAAGATAGTTTGATAGGGCTGGATAATCATATTCAACAATACTCTTCCCAACTGAATATAATTCACCTAAATCTGTTTTTATACTAAATGAGATGAAATGTCTTTGAAACAATTACGTGATAAATACAGAAATACCATCTGTAGACTTTTTCTACATCATTCAGTTAATTATAAAAAGAACAGCTTAAAGGGTAAAATTTAGGACCAGTATTAAACCCTGATAACATACCATTACTGAATTAAAAACCAGAGAAAATAGCTCAATGATTTTTTTAAGGTTTTCATGCTAACTTTAGTATTCACAAAAATCTATGTTTTCTTCTGAATGTTAACATTTCACTGGTTTGTCAAAATGGAGTTTTCATACTTTTTATATCCAAAATGTAAATTTTGTAATCAAACAAGAGGAGAGTGCCCGTGAACGGGCACTGTGTCAGCTGACTGAGTGTTTTTGATTTGTGAAGGTGATTAGAGGACAGAATAATTATCAGGAAAAGGGCTGTACAGAAATACAGTAAATGGTAACTGAACAGCAAGTTCGAAAGAAATTCCGAGCTGACAGAAGAAAAGGATAAAAAAGTTGTGCCCTGTAAATGGTATTATGAAGGAAAATAACAAGGTAATTGTTTAAGTATAAAAAATAGGTTAAAACATATTTAAAAAAATACTACAAATGCAATATCCTCGTTCGACCTTGAAGAAGGGGTCCAAGGTCAAATCTAACCACACAAATACATTCCCAGCCCATGATTTCCTATGGTTTACCATTCCAAACCTCTAGGACCAATTATAAATGAGTTATAAGCACTTTTAAGCTTGGCTGTCCTCATTTGACCTTGAAGGAGGGGTCCAAAGGTCAAATCTGACCATACCAAAAGATTCCGAGCCAATGATTTCCTATGGGATGGTTTACCATCCCAAATCTCTGTCACTAATAATAAGCGAGTTGTAGGCACTTTCAATTTTCGCTATCCTCATTTGACCTTGAAGGAGGGTTCCAAGGTCAAATCGGACCATATCAACAGATTCACAGCCCATGATTTCCTGTCTGTTTACCATCCCAAACCTCTGGGACCAATAATAAGCGAGTTATAAGCACTTTTAAGTTTGGCTATCCTTGTTTGACCTTGAAGGAGGGGTCATTGAAGGTCAAATCTGACCATACCAAAAGATTCCCACCCCATGATTTCCTACAGGTTGGTTTATCATCCCCAACCTCTAGGATCAATAATAAGGGAGATATAAGCACTTTTCATGACTGACAAAAAACACCTGTGGCGGCCATCTTGTTTCTCAAAATGAGGCCAAAAATATTCCCAGACAACATTTTATGGTTATTAATATATACTGCAAACTTAAGAAAGCTAGCTATAATATTTTTTTTCATCAGAGCAGTAATGGTGAAATCTCTCTCTACACACTGCGGCTATCCAGTGGATACAATGATTTACTCAACAGTGAGAACCTGAAAGTAGCTATTGCTCAACTATGCCATGACATAGAGGTCTGCAATTTCACTATGTTATAGCTGACCAAAAATTCTGTGAATAACATATTTAGCAAATTACTCTAAATGTAATAGTTTTCAAGTTACAACTGATTTACTCAACAGTGAGAACCTCAAAGGAACTATTACTCAGAAATTTTACTATGTTATAGCTAACCCAAAAGTAGGTGAACAACATATTTAAGCAAACTACTGTAAATGCAATAGTTTTCAAGCTACAACTGATTTACTCAATAGTGAGAACCTGAAAATAGCTATTGCTCCGCTATGCCATGAGCTATAGGTCTGTAATTTCACTATGTTATAGCTGACCCAAAAGTAGGTGAACAATATATTTTAACAAAATACTCCAAATGCAATATTTTTCAAGTTATAGCTGATTTACTCAACAGTCAGTACCTGACAATAGCTATTGCTCAGTTGTGCCATGAGCTATAGGTCTATAATTTCACTATGTTATAGCTGACCCAAAAGTAGCTGAATAACATATTTGCACAAATTTCTGTAAATGCAATAGTTTTCCAATTATAACTGATTTACTCAACAGTGAGAACTTCAAAGTAGCTATTACTCAGCTATGAAATGAGCCACAGGTCTGAAACTTCACTATGTTATAGCTGACCCCAAAATAGGTGAATAACATATTGAAACAAAATACTCTAAATGCAATAGTTTTCAAGTTATAAGTGATTTACTCAACAGTGATAACCTAAAAGTAGCTATTACTCAGCTATGCCCTGAGCTACAGGTCTGAAATTTTACTATGTTATAGCTGGCCCAAAAGTAGCTGAATAACATATTTATACGAAATTCTCTAAATGCAATAGTTTTTAAGTTACAAGTGATTTTACTCATGATGAAAGTTACTGAAAAGCCCAAAAGTAGCTATTACTCACTTAGCTATTGAGACAGACACCCAACTTACTCACCATATTGTAGCTATGAAAAAAGTAGCTGAATAACATATTTTAACAAAATGCTCTAAATGCAACACTTTTCAAGTTATAAGTGATTTACTCAACAGTGATAACCTAAAAGTAGCTATTACTCAGCTATGCCATGAGCTACAGGTCTGAAATTTTACTATGTTATAGCTGACCCAAAAGTAGCTGAATAACATATTTATACAAAATTCTCTAAATGCAATAGTTTTCAAGTTATAAGCGATTTACTCAACAGTGATAACCTAAAAGTAGCTATTACTCAGCTATGCCATGAGCTACAGGTCTGAAATTTTACTATGTTATAGCTGGCCCAAAAGTAGCTCAATAACATATTTATACGAAATTCTCTAAATGCAATAGTTTTTAAGTCACAAGTGATTTTACTCATAATGGAAGTTACTGAAAAGCCCAAAAGTAGCTATTACTCACTTAGCTATTGAGACAGACACCCAACTTACTCTCCATATTGTAGCTATGAACAACATATTTTCACAAAATGCTGTAAATGCAACACTTTTGAACTTATAAGTGATTTAGTGCATGATTTCATGAATTTTAATGCATTAAAAATTATTAAAAAAATTTATTAAAAAAAAAGTAAGACAGATCCAGGTCTCATACTCACACAAGAGAATCTACCTCTGGCCTAGTACATATATGCCAGATATGAGAGAAATCCCTGCAATAGTCACTGAGAAAATTGTGATAAAAAGTTGAAATTTTCACACTTTTGGTGGGGGTACCCCCCTTGTAATGTCTCTAGCAAACAGACGAACAGACAGATTTGCATGCCTTGAACAATTTTTCATCCTCGATAGATAAAGTATCTTTTAAAAAAAACAGCATGTCTCTAGGCCTTGTAGTTTTGGAGAAGAAGTTGTTCACGCGGACGCGTACGCCCACGCCGCAGAGTGATGACATAATGTCAGCTGACTGACAAGTCAGCTAACATAAAAAGTGTTTTCCATTCTCAAATATGAAAGAGCACTCAAGGTCTCCTGAGAAACTTTTTTATGAACCAAATTTGAATGAAAGCGAAAAAAGACTGAAATACAGTACAAATACAAGAATTTGGAACTGAAAAAAACTTCACTGATGTAAATACAACATTAAGTTTTCATCCACACAAAAATATACCCAGTCAAATGTTGATGCATATTGTCATACTTAACAACCTGCAAAACGGTACAGAAATTAACTAAATTTGCTAAATTTTGACATATAACTGCTGGTTGTTTGTCTAGATGAACAAATTTACATTAAGTTATTTAAAGTCCAAAGTCGAGTGGTCAAAGAGCATTTAAGAACCTTTATTCCTCTGTCAAAAGTGATGCTAAAGTAAGCAAACTAATGTTGTATGGCAAGTGCATTGTAATGTACACCTATCTCAGATAATTAAGAACTGCTGTGTACAGAGGGGCTTATGTAGGAATCTGCTGTTGAAAATTTAAATAAAGTCTGTGTACTTTAAAACAGTGAGAAAAACATACATTTGAAGTCTTAACATATGGTAACATATGTTACAGGCAATCTGTGTAAATTGGCATTACATGTAATGCCTAGAGCTCATTTTCAGCCATTATGTGAAATGCCTAGGCATTTCGCGAAATGGCTAAACTGTTTAGGCATTTCGCGAAAGGACTGAAATGTTCAGTCATTACGCGTAATGCCTGATTACACAGATTGCCTGTAACATATGTTAAGACTTCAAATGTATGAACTTTGTAATTTGAGGAGATTTTCGTCCCGAGTCGAAAAGTTTCCCCTTTAAGGAATTTCAATTTTAAATAATTGCACCCCTGTACACCAAATCCAATTGTTTTGTATCCCAAATTTGACATTAGAAAATTCCCAGGGAAAAAAACACTAATAATGCCACAGATGTTTTCCGACAGTCAGTCCAGTCTTATCTACACAAGATAATATCTGTAGGACTGGAAAACCTCCATAATCTGAACTTCTGTCATTGAATATATTTGATTTTATTAATGCAGCACTAGTCCCAAAAATTGATTTTTGAACTAGAAAAGTTTATTAGCCAAAATATCTCACTGTCGCAGAATGTTTGGATAAAAAGTTATCTATATTATTTAACAAACTTTCTGTCAGATACATGATAGAGCTTTAACAAATAAAAGAACAACTAGAGGATCGCTCGCAAAAAAAAAAGATAATGTTTTTGCATAGCAAAAACAAAGCGTCCCGAAAAGGATATAAAGGTGAGTGCTAAAGTATTAAGAAAATGCTTCGTTTCTAGCCTTATACTGTTGTGGCAACCAAAGTCAGCGCAGTCTGCTCTATCTAGCACGGTTTTCAAGATATAAGCATTCTTGTGTTTTGCAAAAAATAAAAAAATTAAAAATGTCCGCTATATTTGGCGAGACAAAAATATTTTGAAAATTGGCATGGCTACTCTGCAGAGATACCCAGCAGGTCCAAAATTTTGTTGAGTTCGCTCCATATAGCACGGTTTTCGAGATACTGTTTCAGTGGCTATTTTCGTGTGGAATTAATTTTCGCTATATTCGTGAGTGACTACAAAACGCGAAAATAACTTCTAGCCAATATTTATCAGAACCAGTCTAGCGTGAGCGATAATACAAGATCGTGCAAGATACAATATTTGACACTGCCACGGAAACAATAAATTCCATTGCTTTATCAAATGTACCATTCACAGAAATGCCTAACTTCTTTGATCTTTATCACCAATAGGGAGGGATTAATTCAATTACACGACCCCGCTACACAACTTCTTTGATAATGCGCCGATCAATGAAAGTGTGTTCGATTGGGTTTCGTAAATTTATAATCTCCCAGAGTAGGTTCACACACTGACAACGTGTATAAAAGAAAAGACGTTAACTATGTATTTCCAATCAAACCAGCAGAAGTCCGCGTAATATTTTAATTTGAACATGCTGTTGGGCGATAACTGAATATAATAACTGAATAATAACTGAATATATTTCACCGCGAAAATAAATTCTCGCGAACCAGGCCTACAGTGTACATTCGCGAACTTAAGTACCCGCGAAAAAAACCACTTATACAGTATAAGCATTTTTGTGTTTTGCAAAAACTTTGAAAATTCAAAATGGCCACCATTTTTGGGGAGACAAAAATTTTTGTCAAGACCACTGCTGTGGTGTGTATCTCCCGCCGAGCATTAAAGCAGAAGAAATAGCTTTTCCGAGATATTCACAATTTTTCATTTTCGTGTGTGAAAGGTCTTCCAAAAGTAGGTGAATGAGTTATTTGAGAAAAATTGGCTATCTGCAATACTATTAAGAGATAATTCACATTTACTCATTTTGAGTAGGTGAATAATTAGCTATGGGTCTGAAACTTCACCATGTGAAAGCTCTCCCACAAGTAGATGAATGAGTATTTGATAAAAATTGGGTATCCACAATACTTTTACAGATAATTAGCATTAACTCATTTTGAGTAGGTGAATAAATAGCTAGGGGTCTGAAACTTCACAGAGTGAAAGCTCTCCCAAAAGTAGGTGAATGATTTATTTGAGAAAAATTGGCTATCTGCAATACTTTTAGAGATAATTCGCATTTACTCATTTTGAGTAGGTGAGTAATTAGCTATGGGTCTGAAACTTCACCAAGTGAAAGCTCTCCCAAAAGTAGGTGAATGAGTTATTTGAGAAAAATTGGCTATCTGCAATACTTTTAGAGATAATTCGCATTTACTCATTTTGAGTAGGTGAGTAATTAGCTATGGGTCTGAAACTTCACCAAGTGAAAGCTCTCCCAAAAGTAGGTGAATGATTAATTTGAGAAAAATTGGCTATCTGCAATACTTTTAGAGATAATTCGCATTTACTCATTTTGAGTAGGTGAGTAATTAGCTATGGGTCTGAAACTTCACCAAGTGAAAGCTCTCCCAAAAGTAGGTGAATGAGTTATTTGAGAAAAATTGGCTATCTGCAATACTTTTAGAGATAATTCGCATTTACTCATTTTGAGTAGGTGAGTAATTAGCTATGGGTCTGAAACTTCACCAAGTGAAAGCTCTCCCAAAAGTAGGTGAATGATTAATTTGAGAAAAATTGGCTATCTGCAATACTTTTAGAGATAATTCGCATTTACTCATTTTGAGTAGGTGAGTAATTAGCTATGGGTCTGAAACTTCACCAAGTGAAAGCTCTCCCAAAAGTAGGTGAATGAGTTATTTGAGAAAAATTGGCTATCTGCAATACTTTTAGAGATAATTCGCATTTACTCATTTTGAGTAGGTGAGTAATTGGCTATGGGTCTGAAACTTCACCATGTGAAAGCTCTTCCAAAAGTAGGTGAATGAGTTATTTGAGAAAAATTGGCCATCTGCAATACTTTTAGAGGTAATTCGCATTTACTCTTTTTGAGTAGGTGAGCAATTAGCTATGGGTCTGAAACTTCACCAAGTGAAAGCTCTTTGGGATAGCTGCTCTGCAGAGATACCCTGAAGATAAAAAATTTCGTTGAAATCGCTCTATGTAGCACGGTTTTCGAAATATTAGCATTTTTGTGTTTTGCAATTTTTGCGCAAAAATTCGAAAATTCAAAATGGCCGCCATATTTGGCAAGACAAAATTTTTTTGAAAATTGGCATGGCTACTCTGCAGAGATACCCTGTGGGTCAAAAATTTCGTCGAAATCGCTCTATCTAGCAGGGTTTTTGAGATATAAGTATTTTTATGTTTTGCAATTTTTGCGAAAAATTCGAAAATTCAAAATGGCCGCCATTTTTGGCGAGACAAAAATTTTTTCAAAATTGGGATAACTACTCTGCAGAGATACCCTGCGGGTCAAAAATTTCGTCGAAATCGCTCTATCTAGCACGGTTTTCGAGATATAAGCATTTTTGTGTTTTGCAATTTTTGCAAAAATTTCGAAAATTCAAAATGGCCGCCATTTTTGGCGAGAGAAAAATTTTTTCAAAATTGGGATAACTACTCTGCAGAGATACCCTGTGGGTCAAAAATTTCGTCAAAATCGCTCTATCTAGCACGGTTTTCGAGATATAAGCATTTTTGTGTTTTGCAATTTTTGCGAAAATTTCGAAAATTCAAAACGGCCGCCATTTTTGGCGAGACAAAAATTTTTTGAAAATTGGGAAAAGTACTCCACAGAGATATCCTGCGTGTCAAAAATTTTGTCGAAATTGCTCTATCTAGCACGGTTTTTGAGATATAAAAGCATTTTTGTGTTTTGCAATTTTTGCGAAAAATTCGAAAATTCAAAATGGCTGCCATTTGTGGCGAGACAAAATTTTTTTCAAAATTGGGATAACTACTCTGCAGAGATACCCTGTGGGTCAAAAATTTCGCCGAAATCGCTCTATCTAGCACGGTTTTCGAGATATAAGCATTTTTGTGTTTTGCAATTTTTGCGAAAATTCAAAATGGCCGCCATTTTTGGCGAGACAAAAATTTTTTTCAAAATTGGGAAAAGTACTCCGCAGAGATATCCTGCGGATCAAAATTTTGTCGAAATTGCTCTATCTAGCACGGTTTTTGAGATATAAGCATTTTTGTGTTTTGCAATTTTTGCGAAAATTTCGAAAATTCAAAATGGCCGCCATTTTTGGCGAGATAAAAATTTTTTCAAAATTGGGAAAACTACTCCGCAGAGATACCCTGTGGGTCAAAAATTTCGTCGAAATCGCTCTATCTAGCACGGTTTTCGAGATATAAGCATTTTTGTGTTTTCCTTATTTGGAAAATTCGTAATGATTAGTTAATCATTAATTACTCGGCCATTTCTTGACCAATCAATGCCAAAATCTAATGATTTCCAGATTTTAATAGAATGAATGTATTTGCCAAGTTTCAGGTGAATTGATAAAATTCCTTTCAAGTTATCATCCGGACAAGCTTCCCCATCAAAAAAAGACATTTTTGGTCATGTGACCTCTCTGATTGGTTGAAATGTCACTGCAGCATATTCAAAAAAATTCCCCAAGGCTACTGCCTAAACCTGCCAAATTTGAAAAGAATCCGTCTAACGGTTACAGAGTTATAAGGAAAACAAAATGCGGAGCCGGCGGAGCCGGCGGAGCCAGAAGCTCTCCCATACACAAACAAGCGTCCCTTGTGGGACGCTTAAAAAGATGAACTGTTCCTTTTCTTACCTTACACTAGCTGTCATTCTCTCCGCAATAGGGTTTTTTGGGGGCATGACAACTCTGCCAATGAAACAATAGACAGATAAACCCACTGATTCCACTGTATCGCACCAGAACTTTACAAAAGTTTACAAACTATTTTCATAATGACCTTTCACAAAATATTTACATATCTATCTCACATTACTAGTAAGCTAAGCAGGTATTATAAGCCCTATTTACAGCATTAATTAATATTGTTGTTCAAAGGCTAACTCTCCGCCACTGCTAGCTCTTGTGCACACAGATATGTAAGAAATTGTCCGGATGACTAAGATGTTCACTAAGCCACTGCACTGAGGTGTCCAATGGGGGCTCGATTCCCTGTATAACGACTCGACACTTTTGATCTCCCTCACCTAAGTGTAAATAAAGAATAAAAGGATTCACTATATTTAGGCAATATAAAGCATTAGCAGTATAATCAGTAATATTTTACCCATTGATTTAAAAAACAAGAGGAGAGTGCCCGTGAACGGGCACTGTGTTAGCTGACTGAATGTTTTTGATTTGTGATGGTGATAATGAGAGGAAAGCATAATTATCAGGGAAAGGGCTGTACAGAAATACAGTAAATGGTAACTGAACAGCATGTTCGAAAGATATTCCGAAGCTGATAGAAGAAAAGGACAAAAAAGTTGTGCCCTGCAAATGGTATTATGAAATAAAGTAACAAGGTAATTGTTTAAGTGTAAAAAGTAGGTTAAAAATATTTAAAGAAATACTATAAACGCAATATCCTCGTTCGACCATGAAGAAGGGATCCAAAGGTCAAATCTGACCATACCAAAAGATTCCCAGCCAAAGAATTTAGGATGGTTTACCATCCCAAACCTCTCCGACCAATAATAAGTGAGTCATAGGCACTTTTTAAGTTTGGTTATCCTTGTTTGACCTTGACGGAGGGGTCTAAGGTCAAATCCGACCACACAAAAAAATTCCCAGCCCATGATTTCCTGTAGCTTGTTTACCATCCCAAACCTGTAGGACCAATAATAAGCGAGTTATAAGCAATTGTAAGTTTGGCTATCCTCAATTGACCTTGAAGGAGGGGTCCCAGGTCAAATCTGACCACACCAAAAGAATCCCAGCCCATGATTTCCTATATGTTGGTTTACCATCCCAAACCTCCAAGACCAATAATACGCGAGTTATAAGCACTTTAAGTTTGGCTATCTTCGTTTGACCTGGAAGGAGGGGTCTAAGGTGAAATCCGACCACACCAAAAGATTCCCAGCCCATGATTTTCTATAGGTTGGTTTTCCATTCCAAACCTCTAGGACCAATAATAAGCGAGTTATAAGCACTTTTAAGTTTGGCTATCCTCATTTGACCTTGAAGGAGGGGTCCAAGGTGAAATCCGACCACACCAAAAAATTCCCAGCTCATGATTTTCTATAGGTTGGTTTTCATTCCAAACCTCTAGGACCAATAATAAGCGAGTTATAAGCACTTTTATGTTTGGCTATCCTCATTTGACCTTGAAGGAGGGTTCCAAGGTCAAATCGGACCATATTAACAGATTCCCAGCCCATGATTTCCTACAGGTTGGATACAATGATTTACTCAACAGTGAGAACCTGAAAGAAGCTATTGCTCAGCTATGCCATGACATAGAGGTCTGCAATTTCACTATGTTATAGCTGACCAAAACGTCTGTGAATAACATATTTAACAAAATACTCTAAATGTAATAGTTTTCAAGTTACAACTGATTTACTCAAGAGTGAGAACCTCAAAGTAACTATTACTCAGCTATGCAATGAGCTACATATCTGAATTTTTGCTCTGTTATAGCTGACCTAAAAGTAGGTGAACAACATATTTAAGCAAAATACTGTAAATGCAATAGTTTTCAAGTTACAACTGATTTACTCAATAGTGAGAACCTGAAAATAGCTATTGCTCCGCTATGCCATGAGCTATAGGTCTGTAATTTCACTATGTTATAGCTAACCCAAAAGTAGGTGAACAATATATTTTAACAAAATACTCCAAATGCAATATTTTTCAAGTTATAGCCGATTTACTCAACAGCCAGTGCCTGAGAATAGCTATTGCTCAGTTGTGCCATGAGCTACAGGTCTGTAATTTCACTATGTTATAGCTGACCCAAAAGTAGCTGAATAACATATTTGCACAAATTTCTGTAAAGGCAATAGTTTTCCAATTACAACTGATTTACTCAACAGTGAGAACTTCAAAGTAGCTATTACTCAGCTATGCAATGAGCCACAGGTCTGGAACTTCACTATGTTATAGCTGACCCCAAAATAGGTGAATAACATATTGCAACAAAATACTCTAAATGAAATAGTTTCCAAGTTATAAGTGATTTACTCAACAGTGATAACCTAAAAGTAGCTATTACTCAGCTATGCCATGAGCTACAGGTCTGAAATTTTACTATGTTATAGCTGACCCAAAAGTAGCTGAATAACATATTTATACTAAATTCTCTAAATGCAATAGTTTTCAAATTATAAGTGATTTACTCAACATTGAGAACTTCAAAGTAGCTATTACTCAGCTATGCAATGAGTCACAGGTCTGGAACTTCACTATGTTATAGCTGACTCCAATATAGGTGAATAACATATTGAAACAAAATACTCTAAATGCAATAATTTCCAAGTTATAAGCGATTTACTCAACAGTGATAACCTCAAAGTAGCTATTACTCAGCTATGCCATGAGCTACAGGTCTGAAATTTTACTATGTTATAGCTGACCCAAAAGTAGGTGAACAACATATTTAAGCAAAATACTGTACATGCAATAGTTTTCAAGTTACAACTGATTTACTCAATAGTGATGACCTAAAAGTAGCTATTACTCAGCTATGCCATGAGCTACAGGTCTGAAATTTTACTATGTTATAGCTGACCCAAAAGTAGCTGAATAACATATTTATACTAAATTCTCTAAATGCAATAGTTTTGCAATTACAACTGATTTACTCAATAGTGAGAACCTCAAAGTAGTTATTACTCAGCTATGCAATGAGCTACAGATCTGAAATTTCACTATGTTATAGCTGACCCAAAAGTAGGTGAACAACATATTTAAGCAAAATACTGTAAATGCAATAGTTTTGAAGTTACAACTGATTTACTCAATAGTGATGACCTAAAAGTAGCTATTACTCAACTATGCCATGAGCTACAGGTCTGAAATTTTACTATGTTATAGCTGACCCAAAAGTAGCTGAATAACATATTTATACAAAATTCTCTAAATGCAATAGTTTTCCAATTACAACTGCTTTACTCAATAGTGAGAACTTTAAAGTAGCTATTACTCAGCTATGCCATGACCTACAGATCTGAAATTTCACTATGTTATAGCTGGCCCAAAAGTAGCTGAATAACATATTTATACGAAATTCTCTAAATGCAATAGGTTTTAAGTTACAAGTGATTTACTCAATAGTGAGAACTTCAAAGTAGCTATTACTCAGCTATGCAATGAGCCACAGATCTGAAACTTCACTATGTTATAGCTGATCCCAAAATAGGTGAATAACATATGAAACAAAATATGTAAATGCAATAGTTTCCAAGTTATAAGCGATTTACTCAACAGTGATAACCTAAAAGTAGCTATTACTCAGCTATGCCATGAGCTACAGGTCTAAAATTTTACTATGTTATAGCTGACCCAAAAGTAGCTGAATAACATATTTATACGAAATTCTCTAAATGCAATAGTTTTTAAGTTACAAGTGATTTTACTCATGATGGAAGTTACTGAAAAGCCCAAAAGTAGCTATTACTCACTTAGCTATTGAGACAGGCACCCAACTTACTCACCATATTGTAGCTATGAAAAAAGTAGCTGAATAACATATTTTAACAAAATGCTCTAAATGCAACACTTTTCAAGTTATAAATGATTTTGTGCATGATTTCATGAATTTTAATGCATTAAAAATTATTAAAAAAATTTATTAAAAAACTAGATTGGGCCAACTCGGCGCCAACATATCCCCAGACAGGTCATCACTCACGCCACAGGTTTTGATCGGGAATTTTTTAAAACATAATTACCCATTATTATATGAACTTCAGCACATCAATCTACTCTGTTTATATCTTCCAAGGAAGATGGTGTATCCCCAGACGCCGAATACATAACTCAAATTATATTTTCAATCTTCCTGCAATGATAACTCTAAACCTATTTTCAAAGTATTTAAATGATTGATGATTGAATGTCCATTCTAAAATAATAATCCCAAAAGAGCATATCTGTTTCTATATTTGTTGACAAATAAAATATTATTTTTAACTCAACTCATCATACTTTTCAATCTTCCTTCAAAGTATTTAAATGATTGATGATTCAATGTCCATTCTAAAATTCATAATCCCAAAAGCGCATATCTGTTTCTATATTTGTTCACAAATAAAATATTATTTAAAAAAAAATTATTTATATTATTATTTTATTATATTATTTTTAGAATTTGCAAATTGTTTTCAGTTATTCATTTCCTCTATACCTATATATGTGGTCCATATATATGCAACCTAAATATGTGACACAATCTCAGTTCTGACTCCCCTTTGTGTTATATGTAATGAAGCCCACCACCTCCCACCCCCACCCCTCTCCCCTTCTCCACACCTCTCTCACTATTACACAAGATCTGCAACCCCATTGAGTTCTTTGTTTCTCATCTGATATCATTAAATACCTTTGTTTATTTAGTGTCACTCAATATAGCTGGAGGTCCCAGAGGTGGGTGGGGGGAATCCGGGTGGGGGATGCATAAATGGTAAACAAACAATCTATATAAAAGGGGTACTCAAATAAAAAAAGAATTGAGAATTTTAAGTATGTGATTATCAACTGAAATGAGTTCATAACTGTAGGAGCTGTGTCAAAATTAACTGAGGCAAGTTGAATAAAACTGGGCTAGTTGAGGGTTAAAAATCCCCTACTTTTACTACATAAGGATATAATTTCATTAATATTGGGACTTAAAGCTCACTTAAAGTGTCCATTTTGTCTACTTGAATATGTTTAACCAGTTTCATTTTAAAAAGTTAAAAACTCAGCAAGCAGAGGTATAACACACAAAAATAAGTTCTTAAAAGACTAAGATAGCCATAACATTATTAATATTCAAAATTTAAATAGACAGGCATTTCCTTTTAAAAATTCAAAGATTTCAGCTCTATAACCCACATAGTTTGACAGTTACTGGGCTTTAAAGTGGCATAATGTCCATAAATTGGGTTTCTGTGGGCATTTTACAATTGTTAAAGAGACCTTAGCAATTAAACAACAGATCTGAAACTTTTTGGGGGACATACATAACAAACAAAAATTATATATAATACAGTTTAAGACTTGTCACACTAAGCATTTCCAAATAACAGGGCAAAATACGGAAAAAATGTCCAAAAAGGCACTTGGGCGAGTGTCTATGGCCCTCATACACAGGTTAAATGTCTACTAAAAACCTTGATTTTCGGCATATGTAAAAAGGACATAATGCATTCCCAGATGGGATTTCAGCTCCATCAATCACATAGTTTAACAGTCACAGGGCTTAAAGGTGGTTAAAAAGTCCAAATATTGGGTCTCTGTGGGCCTTTTAGAGATCTCGATGTGGCTTTCAAATTAAAGCTTCAGACTTAAAATTTGTTACATACTAAGATTACACATAGAATATGTATCTAATAAAGTTTGAAACTTCTCAGACTTACCATTTCCAAGTTACAGAGCAAAATATGTGAAAAATGTCTTAAAAGGGTCACTCAGGTGGGTGTTTAAGGTCCTCATACACAGGTTAAATGTCTACTTGAAGCCTTGATTTTTGGCACATGTAAAAAGAACATAATAATGTATTCCCAGATGAGATTTCAGCTCTATCAGTCACATAGTTTAACAGTCACAGGCCTTAAAATTGGCAAAAAGTCCAAATACTGGGTCTTTATGGGGCCTTCTAGAGACCTAAATGTGGCCTTCAAATTAAAGCCTCAGACTTAAAATTTGTCACATACTAAGATTACACATAGAATATGCATCTAATACAGTTTGAAACTTCTTAGACTTACCATTTCCAAGTTACAGGGAAAAATATGTGAAAAATGTCTAAAAATGGTCACTCGGGTGGGGATTTATGGTCCTCATACACAGGTTAAATGTCTTCTTAAAGCCTTAATTTTTGGCACATATATAAATAACATACTAATATCTTACCAGATAGGATTTGAGCTCTATCAGTCACATAGTTTGACAGTCACAGGGCTTAAAAGTAGCAAAAAGTCCAAATATTGGGTCTTTGGGAGCCTTTTAGAGACCTCAATTTGACCTTCAAAATTAAAGCTTCAGACTTAAAATCTGTTACATACTAAGATTACACACAGAATATATATCTAATACAGTTTGAAACTTCTCAGACTTACCATTTCCAAGTTACAGGGAAAAAGATGTGAAAAATGTCTTATAAGGGTCACTCGGGTGGGTGTTTATGGTCCTGATACACAGGTTAACTGTCTATTAAAGGCCTAAATGTTGGGGCACATATAAGAAAACACATAGATATATTCCCAGATGATATTTAACTTAGATGAGAGACATAGTTTGAAAGCTACAGTGCTTGAAAGTGGCAAAAAGTGCATAAATTGGGTCTCTGTGGGCACTTTTGAGACCTTAAGTCGACCCCTTTGGGTAAACCTACAGCCCTAAAATTTTCTACAGACAAGGATTACATATCAAAGTTATACCTAGCGCAGTTTGAGACTCATCAGAATTACCACTTCCAAATTATAGGGCAAAATATGTGAAAAGTATAGCAAAAAATCCCCACGTGGGGGTATTTATGGGCCTCAAACACAATTTTCTCCTCAACTTAAAGTCGTGATTTTCGGCACATGTACTAAGAACATATTAATGTGTTGTCAGGTAAAATTTCAGCCAGCTGAGCATCATAGTTTGTGACCTACAGGGCTCTAAGTGGCCAAAAGTGCAATTTCTGACCTTAAGGTGGCCATAAGTTCTTTTTTACTGGGAGTTTAAGGTCACCTTAAAATAGGGATCTTCCTTTGGGCACCCTTAACATGTGTACCAAGTTTGAAAAAAAAATATTAATTTGTTTTTGAGTTATCGCGTCCACAAGGAAATTTCTACGGCGGCGGCGGCGGCGGCGGCGGCGGCGGCGCGACGGACCTGAATCCAATATATCCCCGACTTTCGTCTGGGGATATAAAAAGTAAGACAGATCCAGGTCTCATACTCACACAAGAGAATCTACCTCTGATCTAGTACATATATGCAAGATATGAGAGAAATCCCTGCAATAGTCACTGAGAAAATTGTGATTAAGTGTTGAAATTTTCACACTTTTGGTGGGGGTACCCCCCTTGTAATGTCTCTAGCAAACAGACGAACAGACAGATTTGCATGCCTTGAACAATTTTTCATCCTCGATAGATAAGGTATCTTTTAAAAAAAACAGCACGTCTCTAGGCCTTGTAGTTTTGGAGGAGAAGTTGTTCACGCGGACGCGTACGCGGACGCGTACGCCCATGCCGCAGAGTGACGACATAATGTCAGCTGACTGACAAGTCAGCTGACATAAAAACTAGACTTACGCATTGGAGAACCGATATAAATTTGCATCCACCGGAAAGACAACTCATCAAAGCCAGTAAACCATTGTTTGACCTTGAAGGAGGGGCCAAAGGTCAAATCTAACAACATCAAAAGATTCCCAGCCCATGATATCCTATAAGTTGGTTTCACATTGCACACCTCTAGGATCAATAACAAACGAGTTATAAGCACTTTTAAGTTTTGCTTTCTTCGTTTGACCTTGAAGGAGTGGCCCAAGGTCAAATCTGACCACATCAGACGATTGCCAGCCCATGATTTCCTATAGGTTAGTTGCACATTGCAAACCTCTAGGACGAATTATAAGCAAGTTATAAGCACTTTCAAGTTTGAGTTACCCACATTTGACCTTGAGGGAGGGGTCCAAGGTCAAATCTGACCACATCAAAAGATTCCCAGCCCATGATTTTTTCCTATAAGTTGGTTTCACATTGCAAACCTCTAGGACCAATTATATGCGAATTATAAGTGCTTTTAAGTTTGGCTATCCTTGTTTGCCCTTGAAGGAGGGGTCCAAGGTCAAATCTGACCACAGCACAAGATTCCCAGCCCATTATTTCATATAAGTTGGTTTCACATTGCAAACCTCTAGGACCAATAATAAGCAAGTTATAAGCACTTTTAAGTTTGAGTATCCTCATTTGCCTTAAAGGAGGGGTCCAAGGTCAAATCTGACCACATGGGGTACAAATCTGCTACATGGGATACTTTGGCACTCTGTGGATGACCTTGAATTAAGAGCTTCAAGGTCAAATGTCTACAAGGTTGTAGAGGACATACTAGAAAATATCTGTTATACATATTACTTATGAAGAGATTCAACCTACTACCAATGAGAACCAACCAGTAGAAAAATGTAGATAATTTTCAAAGAAATGCCCATGGTGGTCATCTTGTTTTTTAGAATGAGGCTAATTTCAGTCCCAGAGAAGCTTACCCCCGCATGAAGATATCCTACAAATCTGGTGAACCTAGCTGGTGTAGCTTTCCCTTGAGAGCATTAAGGCGGGAAATCTCTCAATGCGCGGCGGCATAGCGAATGCTGAACCAAAGTATCCACCAGAGGCATCCGGTGGATACAATAAACAGAAAAACTTCCCTTCATGTATGCACAGCAAATTTACATCTTCGCACGGAAAATTTGGATAAAATAAACTAATTGACTAGCATTGTCTAAAATATTGTAAAGTTAATCTTTGATAAACTTTGGGCTTTAGCCACCAAGCAATATAAATCTCTTAGAAAACATAACTTATCTATCCCTAAACCAAAAGGCACAGCAATTTGATTTTACTATTCATTAAGGCTTAAACCAATAAGCAAAAATTGGTAGTTAAACACTATTTGCATTAACCATCCATTAACCAGTTGACCATTTCCCGTGTATAGCATATATGAGGAAATACCAAAAATCATACATGGGCATGTGTCCCAGACATAAACAAACAACATGGCAGATCGCGACATGCTAGAAAAGCAGAAAATGAAAATTCACTCAATTTGTTGGATGATTAGCAAATAAACATCATACTTTATATTTCCACATAATATATGGATAAAATGCTTGGAATTGTTACATTTTTAGGTTATGACTTGAAATATTAAGAATTCTACTGATCTTGAAAAATCCCAGACGAGGTGATATACATAAGAGAAACAATTAACCGGTTTAACAATATTAATGCAGACTAGCGCTTTAATAATCTAATATTTGGTTATTAGTATGGTAATTTTTTTAGCCTTACTTTTCAGCCTAACACTGATAGAACGACAAAACCGAATGCCTGTAGATCAGAACACATAGAAAAGATTTACCCAAATCATGCAGTTCTGGGATCACATGATAGAGTAGGTCTTTGAGTGTGAGAATCACCCCTTCTTCAGACACGGGTCGGAAGAGTTTTTGGATAGCAGGCCCTTCTCCCTGTAAAAGGTCAATAGGATATACTTTACAAAAGGTATGGATTTTTATGTCCCTTTCCATTAGAAAATAATCTAGTTTCAGGAAGAAATGAGATACTTACAAGCAAAAAGGGTTATGCCATTGAAAAAGAACTTAATTTTATTTTATTCCAGGATGTTTTCAAGAAATTTGTGCTGCTGTGATAATTTTAGGATATTTATCAAATCCTGTGGCAGTTTTCATTTAATGTACAGTATAAGAGCAAACTTTTCACAGTGAAACACACTTTAATACAGTAAAATCACGCACTGCAATCTGAGTACTTATTTACATGACCAAAAGAGCAGAAAATAATTTTATCAAAATACTATTCCTCACTTAAAGTAATTTCATGGATGAGCTTACATTACTTTCACAAAGAGAAAGTACATGTACATGGATATAATCTATTACATTCATATTAGTTCAGCAAAATTATCTGCTCTATTACAGGCTTTCAAGTTTATTCTTTTAAATATGAAAGAACAGTAACATACCAGATATATTCTAAAGGGAACGTATTTAAACAGCTCATCGGTGTGTTCCATCAGCTTTCTGTTGACAGCCCAAAATTGATCAAATTTTTCTGTCAATTATAAGAATAGCATTCATATGGTCATGTTTACACTAGCAGCATATCGTTTTTGATAATATTTTTTTTTTTTTTTTTTTTTGTACACAGAAAAGTGTAGATTTGTTCAAGACATATTGGGGTATTATTCTGGATGAAAAAAAATTGGGTAGGATATTTGTTTACCAACAATAGATTCTGGTTTCCCATATTTTACAAAGAATGAAGTAACTGTAAATAGCAGTGAAGAAAATGAGAATAAAACTTCAACATTAAAACTAGATTGGGCCAACTCGGCGCCAACATATCCCCAGACAGGTCATCACTCACGCCACAGGTTTTGATCGGGAATTTTTTAAAACATAATTACCCATTATTATATGAACTTCAGCACATCAATCTGCTCTGTTTATATCTCCCCAAGGAAGATGGTGTATCCCCAGACGCCGAATACATAACTCAAATTATATTTTCAATCTTCCTGCAATGATAACTCTAAACCTATTTTCAAAGTATTTAAATGATTGATGATTGAATGTCCATTCTAAAATAATAATCCCAAAAGAGCATATCTGTTTCTATATTTGTTGACAAATAAAATATTATTTTTAACTCAACTCATCATATTTTTCAATCTTCCTTCAAAGTATTTAAATGATTGATGATTCAATGTCCATTCTAAAATTCATAATCCCAAAAGCGCATATCTGTTTCTATATTTGTTCACAAATAAAATATTATTTAAAAAAAAATTATTTATATTATTATTTTATTATATTATTTTTAGAATTTGCAAATTGTTTTCAGTTATTCATTTCCTCTATACCTATATATGTGGTCCATATATATGCAACCTAAATATGTGACACAATCTCAGTTCTGACTCCCCTTTGTGTTATATGTAATGAAGCCCACCACCTCCCACCCCCACCCCTTCTCCACACCTCTCTCACTATTACACAAGATCTGCAACCCCATTGAGTTCTTTGTTTCTCATCTGATATCATTAAATACCTTTGTTTATTTAGTGTCACTCAATATAGCTGGAGGTCCCAGAGGTGGGTGGGGGAATCCGGGTGGGGGGATGTGGGTTGAGCATAAATGGTAAACAAACAATCTATATAAAAGGGGTACTCAAATACAAAAAGAATTGAGAATTTTAAGTATGTGATTATCAACTGAAATGAGTTCATAACTGTAGGAGCTGTGCCAAAATTAACTGAGGCAAGTTGAATAAAACTGGGCTAGTTGAGGGTTAAAAATCCCCTAGTTTTACTACATAAGGATATAATTTCATTAATATTGGGACTTAAAGCTCACTTAAAGTGTCCATTTTGTCTACTTCAATATGTTTCACCAGTTTCATTTTAAAAAGTGAAAAACTCAGCAAGCAGAGGTATAACACACAAAAATAAGTTCTTAAAAGACTAAGATAGCCATAACATTATTAATATTCAAAATTTAAATAGACAGGCATTTCCTTTTAAAAATTCAAAGATTTCAGCTCTATAACCCACATAGTTTGACAGTTACTGGGCTTTAAAGTGGCATAATATCCATAAATTGGGTTTCTGTGAGCATTTTACAATTGTTAAAGAGACCTTAGCAATTAAACTACAGATCTGAAACTTTTTGGGGGGACATACATAACAAACAAAAATCATATATAATACAGTTTAAGACTTGTCACACTAAGCATTTCCAAATAACAGGGCAAAATACGGAAAAAATGTCAAAAAAGGCACTTGGGCGAGTGTCTATGGCCCTCATACACAGGTTAAATGTCTACTAAAAACCTTGATTTTCGGCATATGTAGAAAGGACATAATAATGCATTCCCAGATGGGATTTCAGCTCCATCAATCACATAGTTTAACAGTTACAGGGCTTAAAGGTGGTAAAAAGTCCAAATATTGGGTCATTGTGGGCCTTTTAGAGATCTCGATGTGGCTTTCAAATTAAAGCTTCAGACTTAAAATTTCTTACATACTAAGATTACACATAGAATATGTATCTAATAAAGTTTGAAACTTCTCAGACTTACCATTTCCAAGTTACAGAGCAAAATATGTGAAAAATGTCTTAAAAGGGTCACTCAGGTGGGTGTTAAAGGTCCTCATACACAGGTTAAATGTCTACTTGAAGCCTTGATTTTTGGCACATGTAAAAAGAACATAATAATGTATTCCCAGATGAGATTTCAGCTGTATCAGTCACATAGTTTAACAGTCACAGGCCTTAAAATTGGCAAAAAGTCCAAATACTGGGTCTTTATGGGGCCTTCTAGAGACCTAAATGTGGCCTTCAAATTAAAGCTTCAGACTTAAAATTTGTCACATACTAAGATTACACATAGAATATGCATCTAATACAGTTTGAAACTTCTTAGACTTACCATTTCCAAGTTACAGGGAAAAATATGTGAAAAATGTCTAAAAATGGTCACTCGGGTGGGGATTTATGGTCCTCATACACAGGTTAAATGTCTTCTTAAAGCCTTAATTTTTGGCACATATAAAAATAACATACTAATATCTTCTCAGATAGGATTTGAGCTCTATCAGTCACATAGTTTGACAGTCACAGGGCTTAAAAGTAGCAAAAAGTCCAAATATTGGGTCTTTGGGAGCCTTTTAGAGACCTCAATTTGACCTTCAAAATTAAAGCTTCAGACTTAAAATCTGTTACATACTAAGATTACACACAGAATATATATCTAATACAGTTTGAAACTTCTCAGACTTACCATTTCCAAGTTACAGGGAAAAAGATGTGAAAAATGTCTTATAAGGGTCACTCGGGTGGGTGTTTATGGTCCTGATACACAGGTTAACTGTCTATTAAAGGCCTAAATGTTGGGGCACATATAAGAAAACACATAGATATATTCCCAGATGATATTTAACTTAGATGAGAGACATAGTTTGAAAGCTACAGTGCTTGAAAGTGGCAAAAAGTGCATAAATTGGGTCTCTGTGGGCACTTTTGAGACCTTAAGTCGACCCCTTTGGGTAAACCTACAGCCCTAAAATTTTCTACAGACAAGGATTACATATCAAAGTTATACCCAGTTTGAGACTCATCAGAATTATCACTTCCAAATTATAGGGCAAAATATGTGTAAAGTATAGCAAAAAATCCCTAAGTGGGGGTATTTATGGGCCTCAAACACAATTTTCTCCTCAACTTAAAGTCATGATTTTCGGCACATGTACTAAGAACATATTAATGTGTTGTCAGGTAAAATTTCAGCCAGCTGAGCATCATAGTTTGTGACCTACAGGGCTCTAAGTGGCCAAAAGTGCAATTTCTGACCTTAAGGTGGCCATAAGTTCTTTTTTACTGGGAGTTTAAGGTCACCTTAAAATAGGGATCTTCCTTTGGGCACCCTTAACATGTGTACCAAGTTTGAAAAAAAAATATTAATTTGTTTTTGAGTTATCGCGTCCACAAGGAAATTTCTACGGCGGCGGCGGCGGCGGCGCGATGGACCTGAATCCAATATATCCCCGACTTTCGTCTGGGGATATAATAACAAACATTGGTGAAAATAAAAACATTATGATATTATGTTAAAACTGAATATTAGGGTAAAAATATGACTGAAACTCAAGCTTTACCTTGACATTTATGGGCGCAAAAGATATTTTAATAGTTTTGCAAGGACCTGTTTCACTATTTTCCATTTAGTTGTGTCAGAGAGTTTTGACATATTTGGTAACCCAACCACATGTCTGTTGTATGTCACATCCTGACACATGTATTACAAAAATTTTGAAAACAATGTTATTGAAGTTGTTTGGCTTTCAAAGTTATGTGTAATATTAAATATGTCAATTCTACTAAGCAAAAACAAAAAGGAAATCAAATCAGTATTAAAAAGTATTACTAAATGATAACAGTGTTTCAATTGAAATATTCTGCAAGTAACTTCCAGCAGTACAAATTCGCCACCAAAAGAGACCAAGCTTGAGTTTGTTCCATTTAGCTAATCACATATTAATGCCATAAAATATGTGCGGCAATGTGTTCTTTGATACAATAAAAAGACAAGGCAAAAGCAGTAAATGTTTGTACAAAAACAATACTGTTCAATTTGTTTAGAAAACTTGATAAATCCGTTTACAAATTTTCAGCATAATATTTTACCATAATTCTGTCAAAATTGGTATTTACACTAGATGTATCATTAGGTTATAATATGAACCTATCCAAAACAAAAAGTGAATAACAACGAACTTTCTAAGTTAAGGTCGGATCAGAAAGGATGAGATGGTGGTTCTGGTACTTTTGTATCAAGACCATTTGAAACAATAAAACAAAATTTTAAGACTGGTATATCAACTGTTGGCATACAAATTAGATAGTTAAAATATCATAAACATACAATGCATTTGACGATTTTCTGACATTTTCTCTGATATTTTTGCATATTTCAACATTTTTGGTGACCTGGACGAGTATGTTTAATCATCTCTAACTCCACTTCTTGTCAGCAGACCTAATCAAAAGCAATAAATGTCACGTAAGTACTTAATTTTTTCATTATCTCAAAATCAGAATGGTTTTGCATCTATGAGGTATACAAATATACAACTGTTCTATCCTCAGCAATAATGGACATTATTTCCTCGGTTTACCATTCTGCATCCCCATCCAGAGCTGCTTGTGGTCTTTTTTCTGCATGCCGCTGATCACCTGACCTCTGTGTTTTAAGCAATCTGCTTCTTTAACCATTGACATGAAGTGTGCTTCCACCACTTCCCTGTTTTGACAGTGTAAAAGCTCTTTTTCAGGAAAATTCTGGAAATAACAGAATATCATATTTTATTAAACAATTTAATAACAGTTGCTGTAACCAAGGCTGCCATGAGATTTAAATGTTGCAGCTATATACTTATCAAACATCAGCCTTTATAATTATGAGTATTCCTTTCTCTGCTAGAAAATCAGCAAAAAGGGTTTTTCCTTGAAAAGTAATACCGAGTGATTAACTTTATGGTAATAATGTGTAAATATTAGAAAAACTGACAACATTTATTCAAAATGCCAGTTTCCACAAATTTATAATTAATTCTTCACAAGTAGGTTTGTTATTGTTTTTTTGTCTCCTCCGAAAATGTTAGTGAACATATGTAGCTATATTAAAGAAAAGGCGGCTTCTGACTCAAAATCAAAGTCAAAGTTGGGGTTTTTACGTCCCGTTCAACAGCCAGGGTCATATGGGACAGGTCCTCAGCATTGCCACTTGTGGGAATCAAACCCACAGAGGTGACAGCCTATGATTAGATGCCAAACTTGCTAACCCCAAGGCCACCGAGGCCTACTTCTGAATAAGATTGTCATCAGTTTCAATGACGTATAAGACAATTGCTAATAAACGTCATGTAAAATTCGCCAAACAAATTTCCAAAAACAATTTACCCATGGGTATAAATGTATGGAATTTTGTAACGAGTATTATACTGTCTCTGACCTAATAGTTAGAAATTTTGCTTTACTTTGACAAAAGTCTGGGGTTTGATGATCAACCATGATTATACCCTTTGACAGTGTAAATATACATATAAAATCTTCTTATTTCACAAAGGCTCTTCAATGTTTCAAATATTTAATATATATGTAAATAGCAAATAAACAAACATAAATTGGTCTGTGGAGTTACATAGGTCAGTATGGCTACTGTACTTTAGGAGGGAGCTGGGAAAGAATTAATGATTGTAAAGTGGGAGACTGGATAGTAATTGTAAAACTGCTGGAAAATGGTAAATATGTAACATGCTTGAAAACACATTATAAACCACTGTCTTCTCCTTTTAACCATATGATCTTCAATAATTAATATAAACTTACTTGAAAATGTACCACTATATTCCATGGAAGTTTCACTTCCGTTGTTAACCCTGAGATATCAAAGAGCACCCCAACAGGATAATGCCTGTAAAAGTATATTTGAGAGTACATGAATAGTGGGTAAACACCCTTTACAATGAACAGTAAGGAGTTTTATTTGAATTACTCCATACCAAGAGAAGAACTGCATAGAAAAGTGTAATGTTTGACTGTCAATTTAAAATGCGGCATTTTAGAAAACAGTTTCTTCACTAACCACTTTAATGGTTGACCCTCTTCTTCCAGCCACATTTCAAGATTTCTTTTGTCAACATTTGCATCAATAAACTTCATAAAATGTTTCTGAACCTTGTCTGTGACAAGTGGAAAATAACTTTGCCTGGAAACTAGTAGCTGTAAAGACACAAGCACAGGAAAAGAACTCAATACATGCTTGGACAGATTCTACATATCTATTGACCTTCTAATTGCACACAACTCATTTCACTTAATTTATCTTGGCCTTCATATTTACTTCCCATTTTTATTTCGTTTTTATTTCAGTATATTTGAACATCCCAAAATGTTTCTTTCACTCTGCAGTTAATTGTCTGTTTAAAAGAGTACAAATATTAGTACAAAGTTTCCACATATATAACAATGTTGTTAGCAACTCCTGAAATCAAGACATATAGACAGATAATTCATCTTAAATTGTAAAAAGATTATAAACATCATTATTTACTTGCAAGAAAAGTGAACCGGGTCTTCAAAAACAACTAAAAATAGACGTAAAAACTACTACAAAATTTGATTTTTCTTTAAAATATACGAATATATTTATATATTTTTCTAATATAAGATGTATCTGTTTACAGATTTTATTTTTAAGCATTTGTCAATGTTAAACGCGTGTGTAACAATGCTTTTATAAGACGGCATTTTAATATAGGGCGTGGCTGCGGTACGGTAAAACCGTTCTGTAGAAAATATGCTGCAGTACGGATTGCTACACTCCAGAACTTTGTCTCGAGTGCGGTTTCAGTAACAAAGGTTTTCATTGGTCAATTACGCTAATTAAATTAATCACATTTGCAGACAAAAACAGACTGGTTGGATAGATCCCCTGTTTGTTAAATATGGTTGGAAACCCAATCGTCGCCTCATATTTCCTTAAGTCTGTATGTGCATGTGCCAGCATTTGATATTCTACTTGTAAAATATTGCTAGAAAACTTCGTAGTTGCAGTACCAGTAAAGTATTTAACCCGAATGAGGTTTCAGTAACAATTATTTTCATTGGTTAATTAAATTAATCACGTTTGCAGACGAAAAATAGACTGGTGGGCTGGACTTTTGTTTTGTAAAATATTGTTAAAAAATCGATCGTGGCTTCATATTTTCTTAAGTCTTTCTGTGTGTACTGTTATTTGTAAAATATTGCTACATTTTCTGTTTCTAAAACATAGAAACCCCCACCATGGCCTCATATTTCCTTCACTCAATAAGATGTGTGGGATACCAGTTTAAACCGTACTCTAGTTAATTTACTGGAATACGGCAAATGAATGTTACCGTACTGTAGAATTTCTTCTCGAGTGCGGTGATTTACCGTACTCCAGCCACTTCGTTTAATATAACACACTTCAAAGTAGTGGTGGCATCGAATACAGAAATCAAAACCGGTCTCCGGGGCTTTGAAACGAAACGAAATCCGGTATTTCGTACGCTTGTCCTGTGCATTGAAAAATTATTCGCAGGTGTACATGAGCGATAACTTGTAAATGGAAGTGGCTTTCGCGAGATGTTTTTATGTATACAAAAGTGATTTTTCCTCAATATAAGGTAAAAATGTCACATATTTTACAAAATATGTATATGTTTTGACGAAGTACTGGCCATTAGAAAGCCTAAAATAATAACGTCTGCAAAAACCGGTTCCCAAATATTCTTTGCGGATTTCGTTTTTTCTACCAAAACGAAGCGATATTCCGCATACCGGTAAACCGTTAACAACACTACTTCAAAGATGCCTAAAATCATACAATATAAAAATGGATAAAGTTTCCTGTATTCTGCATTATAAATGCTTCTTTATTCCAAAATTCCATGAAATATCAACATTCTTTCCTGTTGTGTGCATTTTAATCATTTTATAAGGTGTACTGCCTTGCTACCAATTATCGCCGGGTACCAATTATCGCCACCAGAAAAATAAACCTTCATATTTCAGTAATGGTCATATATTTTGAAAGCTTTTTGTTGTGTATTTGTTCCATTCACTTTGGGAAAAGTTTTACCTTATGTGCTAGACTTGGGATGCCACTTTAGTGAAATTGTATCTGTTTGAATTCTGTCTGGCGATAATTGGTACCCGGCGATAATTGGTAGCAAGGCAGTAATATGTCGAAATATGATGAAGTTTATTTCGTGGGCGATAATCAAGCGAGTAACCGAGTCAGAGTTGGTTCTCCAAATGAGGAATCGAGGCGCATTTTCCGGCTCACTTGCAGTCTTAATAAAATACAGTATACGTTAATATAGCCACTTGCATATAGAGGCTCGGGTTGTTCAACTGAAGCAATCTCATCGAAGGCAAGGGTAAAATGAACCGGGATCTTGCCCTCCCAAATTTCCTTCAAAACTTCTCTGTCGTCAGCCATGGCTTCTAGAAATTGTTAAGAACGTGTTGTTGATCTAATTTTAGCATAACTGAAATAACTTTCACATATAAACTGCACGGTTTTTCTTTTATTTACAACCCATATTTCTTATTTCCGGTCCAGTTTGGCCAATACTAAAAACCAAACAAGAGTTCGGAAGTGACGCTGCTTTGAACTGTACAGGATGAGAAGATACCAAAGCACATTTTTATTATTTTATGGATTTCTATATTTCAAACAAAATAAAGTCGAAACATAGTCACGAGATCCATAAGAATTATATGAGAAATCTGACTGAAAACTTGAAAATGATCATTTTTACTGTAGCTGACATAGACTGGGAACTCCACTTTGCTCAAAGCCTTGGAGTAAATAATTTCATATATGTCTTACCTTAGTTATTTGTACATTGCATTTTCAACAATAAAAATAAATACTCGAGCACTTATTAAAATTTAAGAAATATGAAACCAAACAGTGTAAAATTTTTTATGGTGTAAATGTATTTAATTGATGATGGCATGTCAAACACATGTTTATGTAGAGTAGTTGTACATAATGAAGTTGTATGTATTATATGGATAAGCTATAGACATAAGGGTGAAGGAAAGCATTCAACAGCGAAAGGTTAAGATTCCAAACTGAAGATAGCTAGCAATTTTCAATACACTATACCAAATTTCCAAAGGTCTTAATTACTGATTGGTTAACAAATTATACAGTTAATCTGTTTGTTCTCTCCTGTGTGCTCATTGGGTTCAAATATGTGGGAATCATTTACATTTGTCCCGATATGATCTCAGCTGTTGAAATGGACATAAACCTAAACCTGTACCTTTTGACATCTTTTCCGATCCAGATTAGGGCTGATATCTGGCAAGAATTCAGAGATAGCAAGTTGCCACCAGCGAGCTTCATTATGCTTAATATATTACCATTATATAAGGCAAACTTTTTGCTGGACATAAATCACCATATAATTAGCATAAAACAGAGAAGTGAGAAAGTGTCCCATCAGCAATATTCAATATAATTAGGCCTACAATATTATGTCTGATGTAAAATACTGTGCATTAAAAACAGTAATAAATCATCAAGCATTGTATTCTCTTCGTTTCTTTTCAGTTTAATATATAAATTCGTGCATACTTGTGGCCAATTAATCCTAATTTTAAATGATCTGTAAAATTGCCAATATCTACACGTTAATGTTATGTTTTCGGAAGCAACCATCTTGCTATCTTAATTTTTATGTATCATAAATAGCACACAGTATGCCTCTCCTTCCTAATCCTTCTAAATTTATGCCTTTGGTAATTATTGAATGTGGTAAAGAGAATATAAGTCGTCAACTATTGATTTAACATTTGAAATGTTTACCATATATATTTTGTCCAATAAACATGCACAAATCACAATCTCTTGTTTGGCATCTCCTTTCAATGTTGCCAAATTTGAAGACAGTAACAAAGTAACATATTCATTAAAGATAAATTGCTGTTCTGTATTTCATCTGTCCTCTAGCGGTTATCTATCTGCCTGGTAGATAGCTTGATAAATATATTTACATGTAGCATTGTTGCATAGTATATTTATAATAGCTGGGGAGCAGGACGTAAAACCCCAAGTTTGACATTTATATATGTATACGCAGCACAATATTGCCTTTATATATGTTGTATTGAATGTAAATAACCATTGAATGTATACATTCAATGGGTTAGTTATTGAATGTGTAGATTCAATGGCTTGGCTATTGAATGTACACATTCAATAACAAGTAGCCATTGAATGTGTACATTCAATGGTTTAACTGTGGAATGTGTACATTCAACAGTCAAAGTCATTGAATGTGTATACAAACTTGAAAATTGGAAATAAGAAATCGATACTGCATAAAATGTAACTTCTTTTTATCTTCTTAATATCACATCTGTTGATATCAACTTAAAAATAACCTTTTTCAATAAGTTTATTATCTGTAGGCAGTCACACAGTTATGTCTTATAACAAACACCATTGTTTTCTAAAAATGTTTATCTTAATATGATTTATAATTATATTGTCCCAATGAACCTCTCTAACATTATAGGGGTGCTATTGTGGGGCTAACTGTAATTAAATCCCCAAATTTCACACATAATTAGATGAATTAATTGCTGTCATATTTTAGAATCATACACTTACTACTCAGGCTTTCATAAGCTTTCAGCTTTTCAGCTTTCATGATAGCTTTGTTCAGAAAGGATTGATATGCAGAAATTAGTAAATGTTCTATGCAATAGCAGAGTGATGCCTCAAAAGCTTATTGTGTAATAATAAGTAATTTACAATATATACAGTGAAGAAAATAATGTGATGAAATATATGAAATTTATGTCGTGACATATATGTTTATTAATTTTAATATTGTAGTCTGATCCTTCTTTATGTTAATTGGTAAAATGTACCACCTTTATTCCAATTAATTTAATTTCTTATTATTATTCAATCTTGGTTGTAAATTTAGTCTTTGCAATCTATATCAGCCTTTCATATTTAAATTTTTATACATTCCATGACTTAGGTCATTGAATGTACACATTCAACGATTTTAGCCATTGAATGTACACATTCCACAGCTCAGCCATTGAATGTATACATTTAATGATTTGCCCATTGAATGTACACATTCAATAGTTTGACCCATTGAATGTATACATTCAATGGTTATCCACATTCAATACAACATATATAAGACTAAAAGTCCTGGTTGCTCCATTCCAACTGCACAAGCATACTCTAAACTCTTTAGTGTCTTATATTCCCCAAAGTTACTAGGTGAGTGTTATCCATTAGGTCACAGTAGCAGATAAATAAAATGGATTTTCAAACAAAGAACATATAGTGAAATGATAACCCCAAAAAACCATAAACACATATTGAAATGTTAACCTCAAAAACCATGCACATACATGATGCCATGTAATAAAACAGCTTTATTTTGGTAAACTTTGTGAACATATATATATGACCTTCCAGATAGAGGAATACTTATGCCTTATTTAAGATTTGCATTCCACAGTTTGTTATAAAATGAGTCAGTGTGGCCAGTTATAATCAGACCAAGATGAGACCTTGATAACAACTGATGAGACAATGATGACTACAAAACATAATTACATCTGAGGCACCATTAAAGAATCTGCAAAACATTCATGATATTATTGATACTTTGCTGAAATAAAATATTAAAAGTGCATCATATTTTAATGAAATCCACCTTTTGTCAAGCAGAAACTACCAAGGAGTAAGAAAGAAGAAGGAGCCTGAAAATAATAATTGAACATTACACAATATAAAAAATGTGCTTGATAGTCCATAATTTTTCTCAAAATTGAAGCTGTTGTGCCCAAATCGAAACAGAGTTCTGAATAATTATTCTGTACATAATAAAATGTTCTACTACATAGTCAAAAGAAACGATCATATAGAAGTTATATATTCAGTAACCCAGATAGCATTCCGCCATCAGACCGACGTTGGCTGTTGGTCACATGGTCAGCAGATTTTGCCAACATTGGGCCAATGTTGGCCTAATGCGTACATTGGCTTGCCGACCACTACTCAGGTTAGATATCTCTATATTTGCCAACGTTGGGCCAACGGTGGATTTTTATTCAAGATGGCGGCGAGCAATAATAGGGGATTTGGGGAAACTTAATAAAAAAATGATTTATTATGGTATGTCTAAAAATCATATTTCAGTGAGCCCACAAATTTTAACTAACTATTTAACAATTTTAGACATAAAAATAATATTCTCATTATAAATTCACATCAAAAAAGTTGTTTGTGAACATTATAATTTTATCACTGGATTATGGACTATTAACTTATGACAATGTTCCATTATAGGTTAATGTTTGGTCATGTGGCTTATCAGGGATTTCCTTAACTAAGATCTTCCTACAATCTGTCTATCACTTGCCGTCTGTTAAACAATGGCCACATAACAGCATGCTGCAATCTGATTGGCTGATGCTATACATTAAGTAAAATTTTTTTACTGGTGGCTTGCCGACGTTGGGCCAACGTTGCCTCTGCTGGCCAAAAAGTCGTTGTGCCAATGTTGGCTGCCTACGTCGGACTGACGGATGTGCCGACATTGGGCCAACGTTGGCCCAACATCGGAATGCTATCTGGGAGGTATCAGAAGATTAATGAAATGTGAACCTGACTGAATCAAAATGCTACACAGCTTAATTAAGGATTAGACCTAACCATTCGGGTTAATTTGTCATCCAATAAAAATTACTTTATTTCTTTGAGCTTTATTACGCGTGAAGATGTTACTTTCACTTGCATATGTTACAGTGTGGTGAACAGAATAAGTTGTGCCACATTAAAAACACAAATTATCATCAGTAAGGAGAAGTTATATATGATTGCCAATTCATATTTATATCCTTTTAATTTTAAATAAAAAAACAACACTCAGAGAATGCAAACCTCCGCCAAGGCATGTAATAATAAGTAAATGGGAAAATCGGAATATTTTTTTCCAGACTCAAAATTTAATGGGATCTAAAAGTTGGACAAAGATCCATCTCATTTTTCAATGAGGATCGAACCAGTGCTATATATTTGTGTAATCCTAACAAACAGACATTTTCATAGTCTCGCCTCCAGCAAAAAACTTAGACAAAAATCTTAGATTTATGAGGAAAATCACTTGAGTTTTGGTTGAGACTTTTCATGAATCTGGTCCTGTTTTATTTCCAAGACAAGAGCACTCAGAGAGCGCAGACCTCCATCAAGGCAGCTCAGTCCCCGAATACTGTGTCTACTCCATAAAATAATTCCTGGGCTTTGAAAACCTACCATTAGCATTGATATTGTATTTTTTACACTTTATTCCTCGTCCCATTTCAGACATTTAATGAAAATTTCATCCAAATACATCCATAACTTTTTCAGAAGATCCAGACAATGATCTGGATCACACCCAAAATCTAATGACTTGTTCCTTGTCCCATTTTGGACATGTCCTGAAAATTTAATCGGAATCCGTCCATAACTTTCGAATTATCTTCCTTTAAAGAATTCAGGGATCCGGAAGCTCCAGACGGTGATCCTGATCACTCCCAAAATCTAATCACTTCTTCCTTTTCCAATTTCTCACATATCCTGAAAATTTTATCAAAATCCCTCCATAAGTTTTTGAGCTATCTTTCTTTAAAAATTAAATTTCATGGATCCAGAAGATCCAGACAGTGATCCAAATCACTCCCAAAATCTAATCACTTTTTTCTTTTACCATCTCGGACATATCCTGAAAATTTTATCAAAATCCGTCCATAAGTTTTTGCGTTATCTTGTTCACAAACAAACAGACGGACAGATAAACCCAGGCGAAAACATAACCTCCTTGGTGGAGGTAATGATGAATCCAAGATGAGTTTTTAAAAAATTTTCCATTTGTTTGATCTATCAACTGTGAATCGACCGACTTCACATGAAATTCATATTTATTCATGTAACTAACTGAAAAACGTTCTCTGCATCGCAGACAGCTGGGACTGGTCAATAAACAAACTTGCATTTATAAGTGTAGTAAACAGGTTTTATTTTAATAGTATGTGTACATAAAATTTCCTTTTATGGTAGACACACATAAAAGTGTCCAGTAACATGTTGACGTTTAGCGTTTTTTTGTCAATTTAAGTACATAATTTAGTACATTATAAGACGAGGCATAAATCAGACAAGGTCAAGTCTAGTAGATTCTGTCAAATAAACAGGATTCCTTCAACTTTTTATGGGAGAGAATGCATTTCTCGCCAGTCTGGTAAATAATGACTAGGGGTGGTTTATGAAAACAAATCAATACCTGAATATACTGACAAATAATTACTCTACTGGAGCAGGTTTTACCTGTATAAATGTCAGTATTTTCAGTATTGGATGTACTACAATGTAGGTTCACAAATGACAGTTAAACCGTGCACAGATTAATAGCATGTATTTTATACAGTAATCTCAACGAGAAAGGGATTACTTGAAGATTTCTAGTCTGTTTTCTATATCAATCTGCCCATCACTGGATATTCACAAGGGGTTAAGTAGTGTGCTTAATTAAGCAACATTAACTCTGAAGTGGAGTATTTGTGTAAAGTGTCATTAAATTCAATTTGAAATACAGCAGCAATTAATGGGCAAGCTATCTCAGGATATTATCAAATTGTTTGGCACAACAGTTATTTAACTTGCACTGCTGTAAATATAATTGTTCAATGTTGTAATTATGTTATAGCAGAGTTACTGATTTTATACAGATTGGAAGATGCTAACGGATTAGAACTGAACTATTAGCAAAAGTCTAAGAAACAGCAATATTAAAATCTGTTAATTTATACTTTTCAATGATAAATAAGGACAGATAAGAGATACAGTGTTGTCCAACCATGTCGTCTGCGACCACAACCACCAATCCTGGACCCTGGAAAACCAGGGCAACAAGAGTGTTGCCTAGTTACCGAGATCTGATCTCGGATTACCTGGGTATGGCCCAGGTGATTCTGGGTTTTGTGACACTTGTCTTCAGTATAGTGGGCTTCGTTGTGAAGTCTTTTACCAGTGCCTCAAGTAGTGCCATGTTGACAGCTGTATTTGTAAGTATGACTTGTAATTATATTTTTTAAAAACATGAAAAGAAACATTTTAATCAAAGCTCAGCTAGGTGACCGCCAGACGTATGTAGTGTGCACTCTTTAATGACAATCAGTGGTCTTACGAGCGCATTTTGGGCATAGTTTTTGGCATCTTTTAGGGTACGTTATGATGTGTTTTCGTTGTTCAAAGTTGAATTCACTATGGGCATAACTGCTATCTCGATTTAATTACAAGAACTTGAAGTGCACATTGTATTGACATTGCCGTGGCTTTCTGTTCCCTGGGAGTTCATTGTGATTTATTTATGGAAGGTTTTAATAGTACAGAGTGCATTATGGTAATAAGTACTAAAATCATAGTTGTGTACATTCTGCAAGTGGCTACATCTTTAAAATCTCAATTGGTCTGCAGGAAAAATGGGGTATTGATATTTTCATTTGTTTATTACGATTTCAGATTTTCTTGAAAGCTTCATGAGCGCATCTTAACATGTTGTTTCATATACAAAAAAAACATGTAGTTTATTTCAAGTTCAAAAATAATAAAAAAAGTATTTTCTGTTGGTGTGAAAATATCCTAATGAAAACTTTGAGTTATTGGTTTTGTAGGTGTAAAAAGGTTACAAACTTGAATCTTTTAGTATTTCCTGATTATGTAAAATTGTTAAATTCATTTTATCTGTGTTTCAGTTAGTTCCAGCAGGAATATTTGGTGTTGTTGCCGGAATGAGGAAAGAATTATGGGCAGTAAGTAGTACAGACTGTACCATAATCCAAATTAAACTATGTTTACAAATTACTAATGTCTCCACATTAGTAGTATAGACTGTAAATATCAGTGCAATGTAATTCTTATAAACAATATTTTTTAAATAATTAGGCAGAAATTCACAGATAGAAAACCTTGTCACAGGAACAGATGTTAAATACAGGAGCCTGGAAATGTCAACCTACTTTCTTAACAATTTTTATGCCAAATAAACTTTTCTTTATTTTACTAACTCAAATATAAAAGTTATGGGCTGGGTCATTCAAGTTATTAACTTGTATATGCAAAAAAAAAACAGTAGAAGCTTGAGCCGCCATTTATTTTTTTTCTTTAATTAAAAAATGTTA
Organism: Sabellastarte sp. h YS-2021; assembly: GCA_964017235.1. Taxonomy (NCBI): domain Eukaryota; kingdom Metazoa; phylum Annelida; class Polychaeta; order Sabellida; family Sabellidae; genus Sabellastarte; species Sabellastarte sp. h YS-2021. Next base: position 79,385,709 of record OZ024927.1, read on the forward strand.
TCTTGATTGTACAAGTTCGCATACATACAAATAAGTTATAAAGAGAGAAAATGCTAACTTGAATATACAAGTAAGCCAAAAAAGGGCTAACTTCAATGTATGAGTAAAAATGTAAAAAATGTTTAAGAATAGGTAGTTTGCAGTTCCAGGCTTCAGTAATTCAAAAAAGAATGACATAGAAGAAAAACAGATACTTCAAGTACTTGTGTTCAAGATGTTTGACAGGATCATAATTTTTTATTTCATGCGATGAGTTACAGCCCTTGGGCAGATTTGTATGTAGCTTGATAGCTATGAATTAAGAATCTGTCCTGGACTGATGGTCCTTTGTTATAACCCTCTTAAAACATTTTTTTTTACATTATGTTGATTATAACAAAGTATTTGATACAAATGTTAAAAATTGTTTAGTACATTTGAATGCATAATTGCTTTCAATGTGTGGTATCTGTTTGTGCCCAACATGTGGTCAATATTTCTATTACCATGGGTTATATGGCTTTGAATTGCAGCTAGTAAATTCATATATTTAGAACTCTTATAAAACGTTTAAAAAAATCACCTTATTGGGCATATTTTTTTAATAATAGACAAAATGACTTGTGGCTGAATTGTAAAAGTACATAAGAAACTTTTTAATGAATTTAATGTTGATAAAACATCGATTTTCTCTCTTTCAGGTATCCTGTTACATGTTTATGATTATCATTACTATGATTCTGAATCTGGTGTTTTTCGTCTCTTCACTCACTGCTCTGGCATATGAATCCAGAAGAGAGGCACACACAAGTGAGGTAATGGGGCTTTCACACTTCTCCAATACAATTCGGCACAGTAGACCCATTATAATAATGATATATCTTCACTGTTATAAGTTGTGACATAACAACCTAGTATACGTCTATGCATTGGTAATGTGACACAGTATGTCACAATGCAGTTAAAACAAGGACATTTTTTAGTCATGTGTCTTCAGCATATTAGAAAAATGATGAAATATCACCTTAGCTGGACCGAGAAAATGATCTGTGGTTTTAATCAGCATGAAACAATCATAGTGGCTCCAAAAACAAATTCTGAATGCATCACATTGACACACTTTGGGCTGGGTTTAGGGATGAACTTGCACATTCATGCTACCCTTTAAATGTGTCTGTCAGAGTACTGGACCGTGAGACACAGGTTTAGGGACCAATGTGACCTTTGTCATGAAAATTCCACCTTTGTAAAATCTGTCTATAATGTAAAAGGTGTGGGATTTTCAACAATAACACCACTTTCTGTGTCTATTGAGTAATAAGTTTCTCACATAGTGAAAAATAGAAATGAATAAATATTAAGAAACACTCAAAAATAACACCAAAGCTAGAAACCTTGTCCAACATGTGCACATTGTGTTTGCTATCTAGGTTGAGTTCGAAAAATAGACTGATAGGATACACATATTTCAATTATTTGGTGACTCCTTAAGCAGTGATTTTTGGCCAAAACATGGATACACTGTCTTTTCAACATAAAGGGGAATATTTTAGTTATTCATTGTTAAAATTTTTGTTGCACCCTGTCAGTTATTGGTAAAAGAATTATCATATTATCCATCAAGAAAAGTAACAATTTGTGTTTTGTGAATTGATCCAAATGCTGAATATACTGGAAAACTTTCAACTTCATATATCTTTGATTGTAACCTGGCCTTGCAAGCTGTCTACACCATAATGCAAACATATAATCGGTCACAATGCACACTGATTCAGAGGCCGTTTTAGCCTCACTTAGCTAAGCTAAATACATATATGAGAACATAATGAATAAATATTATAATGCAATCGTACAGTTGTGTCTATATCACTCATATTAACACCTGTGGCGAGGCTCCCTTGATTGGTACAAAAACGTGCAATATTACCCTCACCCACCAAAGGAGATCGGCAAGGGAGTTGTAATCATGTTCATCTATCACTGTTTATCTGTTTGTTTATGCATATAACTCAAGAAATATACGTACATCAGATTCAGGTAATATTTTGACATAAGGTGGGACCGACTCATTGCTCAGTCCTCAAACATGATCTGTATCATGGATCCAGAATTGTGTTTATGATTGGTCTTCAGTATTTACATGCACAACTCAAAACTTATTAACTGGATCGGGGTCATACTTTCACAAAAGGTGGGTCCTCTCTGCAGCTTGGTCCTCCTCACAGATGATCCAGATATGGATTAAAAATCCAGATTTTTTTTTCATCACTACAAGCAGGTAAGGATTTGTGCATTCTCAGACACTGCTGGTTACATTTTAAGAATAGACACAGAGAGTTTTATTTCATTCATTAGAGTGTTTACCTGTATTCTAGGCTTTCTAGCCATTCACAATCGAGATATATCTCAGATAATGTTTATGTAAAAATTAAACAAAATACTTTAGTTCCAGTAGACCCTGTAAATGTAGCATTATAAGTGAAATCAGGTATGAGGCCCCAGTATTCAAAATTACTGTATTTCTATTAGTGGTCCTACGATTAGACGGAAAATCGATTCATCGTCTATTTAAAACTTTCGATGTAGAAAATCGATTCTCATTTTAAGAATCGATTGTGAATCGAAAGTAAGACTTATAAACCACCTAATTTTCCCTTTTTCTACAGATGTTTAACATTTTCAGAAGCTGCTTGGCAGTCACTGTTCTTGACATATGATAAGGATAAGCAGATATTCTATTCTTCTTTGTTGCATATATACAAAGTGTCCTGAGTTCACAACACGGGTGTACCACATGGTGATGTTGAACAAAAGGGGTTGAAATAGACTTACTCCAAGTCTTTGTATTTCTCATCCCACTAAATCTGACATAGATGAAAACATTATACATCCACTTGAGGAGGGAAAAATCCTTCTCTATGCTGAAACAGTACTTTTGTCAGCCCCACATTCTGGTATAAAAGTCATACAGTCCTCATATAATACCTTAGAAAAAAGGACTTGAAGAAAGTCTAGGGTTGAAATATTGTTTATTTTAAGCATGATTGGTTGCTAATCTGCTGAAGGTACATTCAAACACTGTAAATGATTTAGCTGATGAAAAGGGACAATGAAAATAAATATTATTTTGTAACTGTTAAGGCCACCTTAATAGATTATTATATTATTGCTGATACACATACTTGTTGACTCTTCAACATACTGGTTTCCTAACATACCCCCTTCCCTACCCCAAAATGTAAACAAATAACCTAGATTTTTTTCACCACTGACCTATCGGAAGACTACTGTTATTATATTTGGTAAAAAAGAATATTCTGTCTTTCTTACAAAGCAAGCAGAAAAACGATTATAATCGATAATTGATTGACAGAGTTACCGATTAATCGATTCTGATTTTTTAGACTGATTCCTAACACTAATTTCTATTGGTTTACATAGATTTTAAGCATAACTAGAACCAAATCCAGTGGATATTTGAGGTTCATGTCTACTCCACTTTATGGTACCTGCCAAATCTTATGAATACAGTAAATGAATATTGCTTCTGAAGCTGGAAAAGTTTTGTTTAGGTTTTATAGATTTATTATTGGCAAAGGTTTAATTGTTGTAAATGTACCTTTTTTTCAGACAGTAAGAGAAGCTATTGACATATGTTTCATTGTGTTGTCACTGCTGGTTGGTGTCTCTGGTGTTTTCTCTCTTCTGTTGACTTCTCTGTCCCTTTGCACTGACACCTGCAAGTGTATTAAGGTAAGTTCACCTTTTTCAGCTAAAAAATAAAGTTTTTTTTGAAGTCCAAAGAGCTAAACAAAACACATTAGAACCTTTTTTATCTGACTTAATTATCTGAAAATTCCAGTTTGTATACTCAGTTTTTATTTCCCAAAATTGCACTTTTCTGTTTTCTACAAAAATGCTTAATGCTTGAGCCTTCAATTATCCAAAGAAATTGTACTGTGCCTGTATATTCAGATAGACGAGGTTGTAACATAGCTTCATTCTGTTTTCAGATGATTCTCAAACAGTGTAAATCTGTTATGTCAAATCTAAAATGGACAAGAAAAGTACTTGCACTTCATCAAAAATTCTGCTTCAGCACAAAATTAACACAACCTGCAGGGTTATTCAAGAAAGGACTTAGCCAAGTTTTAGGTCTTTTGTGTTTCTATAAAAATATGGCAGAGTTAAGCCTAAGTATTGACTAAGACATTTGATCAAGATGGCGCCTGACGTTTAATTCTATTTTAAGAAAAATTCTTAAGAGTTTTGACTGTGCTGTAACTACTTAGCAACAAAACTCATTTGCTTACTTTTACATTGATTGGATACCCAACTCCATATTTTTAAAATGCTTGATGATTTGAATATGTATAGATACACATATATTCTATTCTATTCTGAACTTTTACATCACTTAATCTCTGCCAAGGCAAACTCTAAGGTGCAACACCAGGTACATAATCAATGATCATCATTCCATAGACACAGCCAGGTTGACACCATGGGGACGTTGGTAAGTTTACATGTTAAAGTGGGAAAGTCTTATCAAAGAGACAAGACTTTAGTTTTCCCTTAAACAGGCCATATATATGTAGTGTACAATTAATTCACAAAGGTTTATTTTGCTATTTTGCAGGGTGCTAAATATGTGGAAGAGCCAAATGTCCACTATCACCATGATCCATCTGGTAAGGATGGTACCTTGGAAATACCTGCCCTGAATGGTTCACAAACTGTAGCCACTGTTAGTATTCCTGAATCAGACACTGGTGATATACATAGTTTTGAAAACCCTCAAGCTATAAGTTCTAAAACAGATGATATACCCACTGAACAAAGAAGTGCATGATTTACTTGTAGTAAAGCATACATTTTAATTTTGTTTTTATTGTACAAGTCTTTGTGGTATCAAGATAATGAAGTTTCTAACAAAAGAAAATGTATTTGCAAAAGAAAATGGACAAACTTGGGCAATATTTGAACTACTGTAAAATTTTTAAAAAAACATGTATAATCTCACAGATCTATAATTTCAAAGCCAATTTCTAGAACAGATTTTTGTGCAATTTAGTTGCAATTTGCATTTACTCAGAAACATTGCTCTAGAAAATCGCTTTGAAACTGGATAGGTTCCCGGATCCCGGACGAGCCCCCAATTTTCCTGTTACGGTCACGGGCAAGCGCGGTAGCAATTACCGGTTGTCTTTAAGTTGTAACAGAAAAAGCAAAAAGTTAAACTTAACAAATTTATTTAATAGTCAATAATAATGATTACAGTCAACTGGTGTGCTCTTAACCAAACACACTAATACAATAATAAGATCTAGCTGACCTGACCACTGAGATTAAGAGTTAAGTTTATCCGCCGTATCCAGCAATCTGTTCCGTAATCCGTCCTGTAGTATATTCTGTGGTCTATCCAATGTCCTGACATAAAATTTGACCCTTGATCTGACTGGATCTCTTTTGGTAAGCCAACTAGAGTAAAGAAATTAACCAGAGCTTTTGAGATTTTGGGAGCTGTTATGTTGGTCAATGGTATGGCTTCGGGAAATCTGGTTGAGGCGCACATAATGGTTAAAAGATATTGGTTTCTGGATTTAGTTTTTGGTAAGGGACCTACACAGTCAATTATCACTTTGCTAAATGGTTCCTCAAATGCTGGAATGGGTTTGAGAGGAGCTACAGGAATTTTTTGGTTTGGCTTTCCTACCATTTGACAAATGTGACAAGTCTTGCAAAATTCTTCCACACAGTGCCGAATTTGAGGCCAATAGAAATGTTTGGTTATCTTGTTGTAAGTTTTGTTGATGCCTAAATGGCCACCCATTAGAGATTCATGAGCCAGTTTTAATATCTCACTTTGGTACACTTTTGGCACAACAATCTGGTGTACTACTGACCATTCTTCAGAGGCAGGGACATTTGGTGGCCTCCACTTTCGCATAAGTACACCATTTCTGACATAATAGCCTACAGGGACCTTATCTAGCTCTACTGGCGGCAAGACCAACTTGAATAAAGGAGCTAATTCAGGGTCATTTTCCTGCTCTGAAATCAATTTTGATTTTGAAAGTGATACATCTTGACAGTCAATTGAGTCTTGTTTTTCAGAATCTACCCTGGCCTTGGGATTTGTATCACTAGAATTCTGTACATCATGGTCATAGTTGTTTAAGAATGTATCTGACAAATCAACTAAGACATCTGTAGATTGTTTACAATCTTTTGGTTCTTCTTGGGCCTTTTTGGCCATAGCTCGAGTCACAGCACAGGAGGGAAAAATACCAGGAATAACCTCTTCTAATTTCTCAGTGCTAACCAAAGTGATCGGCTTAGAAGTAACCTTAGGATCAGCAACTACCTTTCCACCTGCAAGATCATTTCCCAACAACAAAGATACCCCTTTAATGGGTAAAGTGGGCCTGGTACCCACAACAACAGAACCAGTAACTAAGTCTGATACTAACTTGACCTTATGCAAGGGAACGTTCACACAGCCTCCTTCAATACCTTGAGCAATGACACTCTCACCAGTAGATGTGCTTACACTCAATGGCAATACACCTTCTAAAAGTAAGGACTGAGTAGCTCCAGTGTCTCTTAATATCTTAATGGGGACCTGACTGGAACTACTTTCCAAGGATATAAAACCCTCAGACACAAAAGGTTTGAACTCTTCCCTAATAATCTCAGACTTGTCTAAACCAATACTAGACTCTGCTCTATTGGGATTTGAACGCCAGTTAGACTTGCTAGACACAAAGGCGTTGGGCGTTGCCTCCTTTTCTCTTCTCTTCTTTAAGAGCCAACAGTCAGACATAACATGCCCAGGTTTCTTACAATAATGGCACACAGGAGCAAAGGATCTGGGCTTCCTATCCTTACTCATAGTCTGATTTGAAGTTTGACCCTTATCTGAACTCTTTTCTGGAGCTACATTTTCAGATTTCTTTCCTATTTCTGGATAAGACTTTTTAGCAGGACCAAAGGACTTATTCTTGTTGAAAGTGGACTTGTGAGTTAGCGCATAGTCATCAGCATAAGCTGCTGCTTTTGCCAAATTTTCAACTTTCTGTTCATCTAGATAGGTTTTAATGTCATCACGAACACACCTTTTGAACTCTTCAATCAAAATAACTTGCCTAAGTTTTTCAAAGTCTGTACCTACTTCCCTAGAATTACACCATCTGTCAAAGTACACTTCTTTCTCATGGGCAAATTCAACATGAGTTTGACTTTCTTGTTTACGATAATTTCTGAATTTTTGACGATATGCTTCTGGTACCAACTCATATGCTTTCAAAATAGCATTTTTGACAGAGTTATAGTCCACACATTCAGAAATTGGCAAAGCCGTGTATGCCTCCTGGGCCTTTCCCCTCAAAACACTTTGCAGCAATAAAGGCCACTGGTCTATAGGCCATTTCAAATTTTGAGCTACTCTTTCAAAGTGTTGAAAGTACTTATCGACCTCCGACTCATTAAAAGGTGGTACCAGTCGCACATTTTTCCCTAGATCAAATTTAGTAGCAATGGATTCTTCATGGGCAATTCGACGAGCATTTAATTCTAAAGCTTTCATTTCTCTTTCATGTTTAAGCTCAAGTTCTTTTTCATATTTTTGAGCTTCAAGCTCTTCTTTTCGAGCCTCAAGCTCTCTTTCTCTAGCCTCAAATTCTCTGAGTTTTAGCTCTCTCTCAATTTCTAATCGCCTGATCTCGTATTGCCCAGAAGGTTCCATTGGTAGAGGCTTATACACTTCTAAACAACTATCAGGTAAAACATCTTCATCAACTAACTGTTCAACAATAAGCCTTTTAAGTTCATGTTTACGTGCTGACCTTTTCACCTCTAACTGTAACTCTTGTGCTATCTGCATTAACATATCTTTTTTAAAAGTTTCTAGAACTTCCATAGATGGTGACTGTACAAACTCTTTAGCACTCGCCATTTTGAGCACTGTTGACTGTAACCAATTACTAAATCAAATGGACTTTCAAAATGTTAATTGAACGGTTGATCAAATGGTTGTAATCAAATGGTTGGATCCCGGACGAGCCCCCAATTTTCCTGTTACGGTCACGGGCAAGCGCGGTAGCAATTACCAGTTGTCTTTAAGTTGTAACAGAAAAAGCAAAAAGTTAAACTTAACAAATTTATTTAATAGTCAATAATAATGATTACAGTCAACTGGTGTGCTCTTAACCAAACACACTAATACAATAATAAGATCTAGCTGACCTGACCACTGAGATTAAGAGTTAAGTTTATCTGCCGTATCCAGCAATCTGTTCCGTAATCCGTCCTGTAGTATATTCTGTGGTCTATCCAATGTCCTGTGGTCTGTCCTGTGATCTGTCCAATGTTCACTCACACACGGATATCTATATCTTGTGACCTGTCTCACACTCAACAACACAAAAGGTTCTTGTCCTGCTATTCTTTATATATCTAGTCACACAGAATGTCTGTCTGGAGATATTTAGAGAGTTAACACAACTGTACTGTCTGCTCCAAGATGTGGACAATGTCCAAAATGCAGTAAATTCACTCTCTGTTATATGAATGTACAATATCCAAAATATCCACAGTACAATAAATCTGTCCAGATGATGTATCCAGTTCACTCCAGTAAAAGTTCACAGCAACACAAGTTATATTATATTCCAAAACACAACAGCTCTCCTTATAGCCAGCGAATACAAAGTTCACTTGTGGTCAGATGTACATTCCTTATATACATTCACAGATTTCTCTGGAATTATACAGAACCAACTCAGAAAAGCTTGAACCATCTAGGCTAAAGGAGGAAGTTCTAGAAACTACTGGTAATTGGGTTTCCCCAAATCTAACATAACCACTGAGGGGGGGATTTCCCCCAGTCTGTGAACAAATCAATAAACACTAAAACACAAAAATCAATAACTCCCTTACTTTAAATGTCAACACACAAAAAGAACCAACAACACAATTATCTTTTATGACAATGTATAAACATAAAGCTTAAATTAAACAATGCACTAATATAGTGCCTAATATATGTAATATACAATGTACTAATATAGTGTCCAATATATGTAACACCCCACACCAACAACAGTCCATAATATCACTAAAAATAATGAGGATTATTTTTGAAAAGATGACATATATATAAACCCAGAGTTCTGAACTTCTTTTGATAATTTCTTTTTGCCCCTGATGTTTTCACTTGCATTTTTATCTGAACGATGAAAGTATTTTATACAGCAACTTGAATTTAATTTTTTAACCAGACTAATGTATGTAGGTTATTGTGACATCATTGACCTTGACTTTTAGAGCCAGTAATCCCAAAAGTATGTTTCATGAACAATGCTAATTGTGTAAACCATGAGTTTATTATAAAATGTAGTAGCCTAATAATAATCTTTGAATTTGCATTTGGTCAAGTGGTATATCTTGACTTCTGGAAAAGGTAACTTTTTGAGGAGTACTAAGTGAAAGGTGTGAGATATCAGAACAATCCTGTTACATGAATTTTAGCACCATTTTGAGAATATAGTTATGGACCAATTGATCATTTTAGACAGTTTCTGCAGTTTTATCCATCAGTACATAAGTCTACCAAGCAGTTTCGTTCCAGCTTTGCCTATGATGCTCCAAAAGTTTTGGAATGCGGCATTTCCTCTGGTTTCTTCTGTGATCCTGACCCCGTTTTAAAGTCCCTGGATTTCTTTTGAGATCTCTACTTTTCTGTCTGAAATGTACTATTTTTTCTTTCGATTGAGATAAAAATTATACAGTATTATTGTATCCACCGGAGGCATCCAGTGGATACTTTGGTTTAGCGTTCGCTACGCCACCACTGCCACGCATAGAGAGATTTTCAGCATTAATGCTCTAAGAGGAAAACTACACTAGCTAGATTCACCAAATTTGCAGGATATCTTCATTGAGGGTAAGCTTCTCTGGGACTGAAAATAACCTCATTCTGAAGAACAAGATGGCCGCTGCGGGCATTTCTTTGAAAATAGTCTACATTTTTCTACTGGCTGTTCCTCGTAGGTAGAAGGTTGGATCTCTTCATAGGTGATATGTCAAACAGATATACATGTCCTCTACAACCTTGCACTCATTTAACCTTAAAGCTCTTAATTCAAAGTCATCAATGGAGTGCCGAAGTAACCCACACAGCGGACTTTAAAAGTGCCTATATCTCCCTTATTATTGGTCCTAGAGGTTTGCAGTGTGAAACCAACCTATAGGAAATCATGCGCTGTGAATCTTCTGATGTTGTCAGATTTGACCTTGGACCCCTCCTTCAAGGTCAAACGAGGATAGCCAAAATGAAAAGTGCCTATAACTTGCTTGTTATTGGTCCTAGAGGTTTGGGATGGTAAACCAACATATAGGAAATCATGGGCTGGGAATCTTTTGGGTGTTCAGATTTGTCCTCAGACCCCTCCTTCAAGGTCAGACGAGGATAGCCAAGGTTAAAAGTGCTTATAACTTGCTTATTATTTGTTGTAGAGGTTTGGGATGGTAAACCAACCTATAGGAAATCATGGGCTGGGAATCTTTTGGTGTGTTCAGATTTGTCCTCAGACCCCCTCCTTCAAGGTCAAACGAGGATAGCCAAGGTTAAAAGTGTTTATAACTTGCTTATATTGGTCCTAGAGGTTTGCGATGGTAAACCAACGTATAGGAAATCATGGGCAGGGAATCTTTTGGCGTTGTTGGATTTGACCTTGGGGCCCTCCTTCAAGGTCAAATGGGGATAGCCAAACTTAAAAGTGCTTATAACTCACTTATTATTGGTCCTAGAGGTTTGGGATGATAAACCAACATATAGGAATTCATGGGCTGGGAATCTTTTGGTGTTGTCAGATTTGACCTTGGGCCCCTCCTTCAAGGTCAAACGAGGATAGCCAAAGTTAAAAGTGCTTATAACTCGCTTATTATTGGTCCTAGAGGTTTGGGATGGTAAACCAACATATAGGAATTCATGGGCTGGGAATCTTTTGGTGTTGTCAGATTTGACCTTGGGCCCCTCCTTCAAGGTCAAACGAGGATAGCCAAACTTAAAAGTGCTTATAGCTCACTTATTATTGATCCTAGACGTTTACAATGTGAAACTAACTCATGCGAAATCTTGGGCTAGGAATCTTCTGATGTTAGATTTGAACTTTGGCACCTCCTTCAAGGTCAAACGATGGTTCACTGGCTTAGGGGAGTTGTCTTTCTGGTGAATACAGATTTGCATCGGTTCTCCAATGCATAGGTCTAGTTAGAATTAAAATTAATTTTTTTCATGTAGTTTTACATGAATTTAGTAATGCTGTTATGATAATTTCAATTGGAGGGACATGTTACAGATAATTTTGTAACCATTTCTTCCTTCACTGTGGAATTTTCAATGTGTTAAACACACACTGACTAGTTTTGACACGCTGCAAATGTATAGTGACAAAACGGTTCAATGTAAAAGTTGCCCTCCCCACACTTCTTTGTGTCCAGCCTAAGTGGGTCATTTCCCTGGTGAATTTGGAAATCTCAGGACAAACTGTAGATCTGTTGGTGATTTTAGTAGGAACAATTTTTATGTTCATCTGCAATAACAAACAGGTCAAAAGCTAAACATATAGCAATGTATTGATATACTTAAATGATTTGCATATAAAATAAACATGTATAATAGCTTGTAAAATTATGACTTGTGTACATGTTTTGCTCAGCAAATAATGACAAAAACAATCGTGTTTTTTTTCTGTCTCAAAGAAATCTAATTCTCAATTTGGGCACATTTAATTTTCAAAGGACCTTCATCTTAAAGTTTCATTTTTGCAAAAAGTGTGTCATGTGTAAAGCCTTTCTTTTTTTGGTTTTGTTGAAAACCAATTTATCTTCAAAAGCTACAAAGATAGCTGTAAATAACTATCAAAATGCAAACTGAATTCTTTGACATGGTTCGAGCATAAGGGATCAAAGAAAAAAATACTCTGAATTCCTTTTAGCCAATGATGGATGTACAATAAGAAACCTGAAATCTGCTACAATGTGAAATTCACCAGAATAGTCTTCCCTTAAAATTAATAAGCAAAAAGCAAATTGCATGGACATTATACAACAGATGAACGAAAAATGTCACAAAAGTGATCAGTTTGATCAGCATATCCCAGAATTCAAAACTAAAATATTGTTTGTTTTCCCTCAGTGGAGAAATTCACTTGCTGTTTGTCACCTTTCTCACTCTAAGGCTATGATGTTAATATTAGCGGAGAGTAAAATGCTCCGCACAAAAGGGCAGTGATGACTTATTTCCTAAAGTAAATTTATGGACCAAAGTAGAGTACATTCAAGAATAGGCTGATTTCCTGTACTACAACTACTGGTTACTGGTGTGAAACAAATTCATATAGAGTAAAAAATGTGAAATTGGCTAGAGGGTTTGTAATTAGCAGAGCAGTCTTTTTCTTGTGACTGGTGGGAACTTTTTTGTCCATTTGTGCCTTTTGAGAATACATTTGGTCTTGAATTTGAAAATTTGATTGTTTTATTCATTTTGCTTTCCGATAATGAATGATGTCTTGCTTTGAATCTGAAAGCCTTTCTCAATAAAATTCTTACCCATTTCATTACAAGTATTTTTTGCCAATTATGTTTATATCTTCTGGTAATAGATGGGAGAGTACTGCGGGCGACCAAATAATAATAATACTGATTACCAAGATTAAATACGAAGTATCAGAGGTGACTACCCCATCACTACCTTGTTTTCATTCTACATGTTTTCAGTTAAAAATAAGGGATTTTGCAGAATGTAAATTAGTCGCACAGAGCAAAAGCCTGTCTACTTCAGTTGTAGTATATGTTGGACAAAAAGTGGGGGCCCTAGTGACTGAGTAAACAAATCTAGCATTAACTGACTCGGTCTCACCACGGTGGTTGTGGGTTCCAGTCCAAAATATAGCAACATCTAGGATATTTGAGGACCTCTCCTAACATGACCATAGCTGTTTAAAGGGATCTTAAATGCAAATCTTGATTTTGCAAAAAATAATAATAATAGAACTTTGTCAGAGTGTAAAATAGCTTACCTGGGCAATGATTCACATTTCATAAACATTGGGTAAAGTTGTCTCATTTGACTTATTCATGTAAAATATCCTTAAAGTTTTTCTTTCTGGAGTGGAAGTGGGAAATAAGAGATCAGTAAGTGGCCGTATAAGACAGAACAGATTTCCATTGACTTACCAGCCTTTCGCTAGTTCTAGATTTGAAATGGCCATCACTAAAATATGAAATTCAATGCAAGAAATAGCATCCGAGATGCCCATACCCCACAGCCTGGGGAAATAGCTTTCAACACCATCAGATATAGAAGTAGTGAAACAGTGCAAAGATCAGGATACTTTCAGAGCAGTGTCAGTTATAGAAAACTCCAAATAATGTTTAAGTAGAGAAAATAACATCTAAGAGAAAGAAAATATATGTAAAGATAAAGTATTAAAACAAGACAATTCAATAGCAAGATGACAGCATTAATCAGTACTCTAAAAATTATGAAGCTGTAAAATTTATTAACTGGAGAAAAGCTGTCAATGGAAATAGCAAAACTAATATGTAAAAGTACATATAATAATTAGTATCAGTAATCAATATATCTTTGTCATAAGAGAAAAATGTTTCAAATATGGCAAGTGAACACCTACATCTACGGTTGCCGAGATACAGAACGGACAAGAAATTATAGGTTAAGGTCACTACAGCAAAGGCAAAGGTCAAATCAAGGCCACACCATGATGCAGCATTCCTACAACCCCCAACCAATGTTCCTACTAAGTATCAACTTCCTACACCTTACGGTTTCCGAGATATAGCCCGGACAAGATTTTATAGGTCAAGGTCACTATGGCAAAGGTCAAATCAAGATCACACCATGATGTTGCAAACCTACAACACCCCAGCAATGTCCCTATCAAGTATCAACTTCCTACACTTTAAGCTTTCAGATATACTGCCCAGCCAAAATTATAAATGTCAAGGTCACTGTGACAAGATCAAAGGTCAAATCAAGGTCACACCATGACATTGCACACCTACAACCCCTAACCAAGTATCAACTTCGTACACCTTACGGTTTCTGAGATACAGCCCAGACAAACTTTTTCCCGCTGCCTGCCAGCCCATCTGGACACTATGGGTGAAAAGAATACCCTGACAGCCCTTAAAGGCTGTGAGGTAAAAACTATCAGTACTATGGATGAAAAAACAATATATTTGTGAAATCAGCAACAGTTTATTTATCACAATTTAATAAAAATGTATAAATTTATATGAAATAGATAAAACTGAATACATATATACAAATTGTAAAAATGCTCTCATATCTCTGAAGAAAATTTAAATATTCATTGATATTTCTGCTTTTTTTTCCACTTAAAAATCGCGTTCATCAATTTTGTTTCTAATAAAATTACAGTTTTATGAGACATCGTAACAAAACTATTCTTAGAATTGGTTGAAATCCAACTATCATTTAAAGCATTCAAAATGTGTCACAAAATACACTGAGATTCAGATTTCCATAATTTAAATTTTTGCAAAACACCACTCTCGAAGAAGGATGAAGCCTTTTAAAAACTCAACTCTATAATTTCTTAGGCACAACCACTTCAGCACACTGGGAGAGTAATTGTGAATTATAATGGGTAGCAACATTCTTATAAATTTTCTTTTCTTTTCTGGCTGACAATTACTGTTTAAGTGGGCATTTTCAATGAAGTGTTTTTCATTGATTCTCTCAACCTGGGATATATATATATGTGGCACTTCAGCAAGTAGCATTTTAAGTGCAACTTTGTTTACTCCAAATATCTGTTTCAATTAAATTATACATTGGCAACTAAAAAAAACAAATCATAATCATTACATTAACACATATGTTATGGTGAAAGAAGAATTAATGATCCTTTACTGTATGTCAAGATTTCAGTGACATACAGTCACAAAACATACAACAGATAAAAAGTCTGTTACTCTAGTGAACTGGAATGTTTGATTTGCTTCTACATTAACATCACAATGGAGTACACTGGTTTATCAGCTAAACATAAAACTACAATGCTCAGTGAGAAATAAATTAAAAAAGTAAACCAGGGTTAAAATATGTGCAGGTATGCACACACTTCAAGACAACTAAACAAATCCCAGGGTTAATACCCCATATTCAGTAGAGGACAGCAGTATGATTACATACAATTTCAGATAAATATTATTATGAGTAACAAGTATCACTTACTGTAACTTGAGGGTGGGGAGGGTTGTTTAAGTGTGAGTATTCTCTGAAATCAGCTTGTGCTAATTGGATGTTTTTTGATTTGTTGACTCTTGGCTTTCTGATCACTTATTCACATGTTTGGACACAAGCATTTTGTAATGGCTTTTCCCCTACTTGGTTACACTATCCGTTGCCTATGCGTTTGGACTCGAACATTTTTTGATTGGCTTTTCCCTGACACAATCCCTTCTACTTGTGTTTTGACACAAGTATTTTTTGCTTACACAGTAAGAGTTTTTTTATCTCTGTAAATAGACTAATTGGGTTGCCATGCTCGAGTGCATGTGTTGTCACATAATTTTGCATTGTAACTATTTTTACAAAACAAACAAGAACATACTTACAGCCACCAGTAAATTGTTAGGATTAGTAAAATGTCATGGTGGTACACTTAGAAACTTCATCTCAATATCTCCCATAACAACTGGGGAGCTACAACTGCCACAATTTCATATCTTTCCATACATTTCATTCATATTTTCCACAACTACCAGGATATTTTCCTTGCACTGTTAAATTGCCACTTATGACATCATATGGAATTCGAACAAACTTTGTGACACATAATTTAGCCATTCTTATGCAGAGATGAAGTTTAAATTGTATGTTTGACCATGTTGAAACAGTAAACAATTTGGAAACAATGACAATGCCTTGAAACCATTTATACAAGCTAAACAGCATGTATGTAATAATATTGCTTCCATCTTAAGTGTAAAGCAATGTGGTATTAAAAATGTTACAAGAGTAAACAAATGTTAACAAAACCAAACTAAATACGAGTAAAAATGTCAAAAAAACCCATATATCTGCAGTATGTAAAAATAAAATACAAAATTTTTGTTTAAAAGTCTGATTAATATATTCCTTGATTATACAACAACAGATTAATTGATCACATGATGTTAAAATACCTGATCACCCCATTAACAATATTACAACAACAAATAGTACTAGCAGTTATCAACAATTAACATTCACTACGCTCTAGTAACACACAACCACTAACTATGTATAACACACCAAGGATGGGTCAATACTCTATACCAAATTATCCGGGTCAGTTTCCTGACAATGTAAAATTGTTTACATTCTGGACTATGGAAGAAGTATTTTAGCATTATCTAAATAAGCCCATGAACAGCTAGTGTAGCCATTGACAGTTCAGCTGAAATAACATTTCTGTAAAAGCTGAACAAAATCTGTCAAATATGTAGAACTAAAGTTTTCAGATTTATTGTAGAAATAACCGTTGCAAGCGAGGGGTAAAAACAAATTTTTACAAAGAATAGCAATGTTAGGATCACAAATGTAAAGGCTGAGTGATTCTAAAGAGCTACAATTTGTTAATTCTCTTATAACCCCGAGATTAGAATCGGTTATTTCTATTCTAACATGACAATTTTTAATTAGTATAGTAAAATCTATTACATACTATTATTGTTCAGATTTTAATGACAAAAAAAAAAGGCTGTTTCAATCAGTTTACTTTGCAGGGTTTAATTGCAGGACAGCGATATTTCCTTCATTAGCCAATCAGATTCACCAAAACAGTCATAGATGAGTGATAATTCAAAGCAGTGAGGTTATGCTGACTTTTGTAATGAAATAGTTCCTTGCTTAGACAATCAGAATTGCAGACACGTGTCATATTAGAATGACCATTTTATAATATTTCAAGCTATCCCACCATTTCATGTACCCACAAAAGAGATGCTGGTTATAATGTGTGTTTTTTTTCTGTATTTTAATAAAATGCTCTTGACTCTAGGATACAGACACAAGCGACTCATCCCTAGAATATATAGTGTACTAAGCATATGCATTATCACCAATGCAACAAAGAAGTTTTCTACACTAATATTAACATTATAATAATCAATACTTTAATGAGCAAAGAACATCAATGTAGTTTGCACATTTAGTTACCTTTACCATTTTATTATTTTATACATAATATTTTTTTTTTTTTGTAAGAAAAATCTACTTGAATGTATACTGTTCTTCTATGCAGCTACTAATCTATGAATCATTCTTAAAAGCTGTTTACATGGGATCACTTAAAACATAAACCTCTTTCAAATAACAACAAATTTGAACATTTCTGAATGTTTCACTTTTCAGATACTCCTTTTTGAAGAAATATTTCCATATTCTTAGTTTTCAAAGTTGGGAACTTCAGTAAAGTTGGTCTCTTCTCCTCCAGGGTGTTCAATAGAGTATCTGCAATGTTCAAAAAAACATTTTCAATTTAACCTTCCTGCTGTAAGTACATCAGAATAATACTAGGTAACACTAGCGTTTGCTTCTGCTTGACTTTCAAGTTTAACAAGAAATACACCAAAATGTTACAATTCTTGTTTGGTAAAGTGACCAAATTTCTCTTAAAAAATTGAAATCCATCCAAATTTTTCTTTGTTCACGCACTAGGCATACACTTATCTAGAAAGTTGATGATAAAATAGAAGAACTCCTCACTAAAGGAAGTTTAGTTAATATCAAAGTAGAAGATTTCCTTAAAAATTAGGAATTCCCCAAGTTCTTTAAGGTTTCTTTTAATTTTAAGGGAAGAAAGTTAGGCTCCTTTGATCTGATAGGATTTTATTGAATACCAAAGCACAGACAGGAGCAACAAATAGAGCGAACCCTTAATCTTTAAGGATTACCTGGTATAAAGGAGGTTTAGTGAATATAGGCTCTAGAGATTGAAGCTAGTTGGTGAATTAACAATGGCCATCCAACACTATTGCCTCAGGCCCTAATGGCTCTTGCCAATTACTCTGCTATGAGTCCATACTTGATTTGTAAACTAAGTACACTTAATTTGTACAAATTTACATGAGAATAAGTGTATTAGCACTTAGCACTTTATGTCTCACCTGAAAACCAATTGAACCTGCTTGCCACCAGCAATAACCAGGTTCCATTCCACATTGTTGTGCTTGTTTATCTTTACATTTTGCGGACTCTTGTCACCAGATTTAATCACTGGCTCCAGTAAGTTCACCTGAAATGTCAAAACATTGACGTAAATTAATAGATCCAGTAATTTTACATGAATTTCAACAATTTAGTGTCACTTAATCATTGGCTGCAGTAAGTTTACCTGAATTTCATAACACTAATAAAGAAGTCTAAGTTTAACCACAACAGGAATAATAAAACACAAACTTACAGACTTGAGTTTATGTGCCGAGTTTATATTTTACAAGCAATTGTAAATCTTACATATGATCAAATCAAACTGTTACAACACTTATAATGATTCATATTAAAAATTCTACTGTAATGAAAAATATGGTTCAGTTTTACTGCACAGAACTTAAACTACTATACAGCTCTTGTGACAGAATTAGAAAAAATAGAACCTGTAAAACTACAATGTAACAGCATGCTATGTCTGATATAGAAGTAAGAGCAATACAGATTACTGAATTCATCCGTCAAAAATATCCCCATTTGCTAAAAATAAAAGATCCTAAAAACTGTTCTCTATTTAATATTATGATTCTTTCTTTCTTTTCATATATTGCCATTACAAACACTGGGGTTACAAACACCCTGGCACAGAAGGTGACCCAGTATTAAATTAACATTTTGGGGTTTTTTTTTATAATTTTTAATCAAACAGTTTTACAAAATGTTTCCAGTCTTCATTAAACACATCTTCTTTAAAATTATATATAGCAACTAACTTTTGTTCTACATATACATTTTTAACATCCTCCTGTAAGTTTTTGAATATATGTGGAATACCTTTTCTAGAATTTTTAAATAGAAATTTCTTTGTAACCATAATGATTGTGTTGATTGGAAGGAAATACTGGTCCTTATTAAAATATCCTAACATTATATCCCTTGGTTGTATATTCATAGTAAAATTAATCTCATTTTGAATCCATGATTTAAGTTCATTCCAAATTATTTGAGATTTATTGCAGTGGTAAAATAAATGTAGGAGAGTTTCAGGAGAGATATTGCATTGCAGACACAAAGATGATTTAGCTTTGCCTATTTTTTGAAGTATGTATTGCGTACCCAGTATTCTATGTAAAACCCTGTATTGGAGCCATATTATAACATTATCTTGAACAGTTTTAAAACATATCTGGAATGTAAGTTCCCAATTTTTTTCCTGTATATTTATTCCTAATTCCTCATTCCATCTATATTTAAACTTAGCATCAATGGTTGTGTCGTTTAAAATACTATAAAAGGTTTTTGTTACATTTTTAGAGTGGATTATTATTGAAATATGATGAGGGATACAAGGCCACTCAAATTTTCCAGCTGTGATTTTCAGTTTGTTCAAAAACCTAGTCAGCAAAATTTTTAGTCTGTGGTACTCGACGAAATTTGTAATTTTAAATCCATACAGATTCTCAATTTCGGCTTTACTCATTATTTGACCTTCTTTAATTAAAATTGTCTCCGACAAAGGTTATACCATTTCTGAACCATGTTGGATAGACTAGGGGTGTATCAGATATATCTGAGTTGTACCACAGAACACTGGATATAAAATCAATATTACTTTTAACGGGTCTGGATATTTTGATCCATGCTAAAAACACATCTTTCCAGAATTGATTTTGTGATTTACTGACTAGGTGCTTAAACCATTGAATCCCAAAGCATGATATTTTTTTCACACAAGAAACTGTTTCTTCAAAAAGAATACCCCATGGAGATGTTCCACATTTCAAGAGTCTATTAATCCAAGTTAATTTGAGGGATTGAATGAAACATTCTAGATTAGTCATTTTGAGGCCTCCTATTTTGTAGTCCTGACACAGAAGTACTCTTTTTATTTTGTCCGGTTTATTATCCCAAATAAAGTTGTATAATAGAGTATTTAATTTTGACAAAAAATCTTTTGTAGGGGATGGGATGGAACCAAAAAGATGGTTAAACCTGGACAAGATAAAGGTTTTAAGTATTGTTATCTTTCCAAATGATGTCAGATTCCTCTTTTTCCAATTTAAAATCAGCTTTTTAGCATCATCCAGTGTCAAACTGTAATTTATGTTTGGGATTTTCATTAAATCTACTGAAAACCATATTCCAAATAGTTTAAATTCTGAAACACCCCACTCGAAATTTGAATTTATGTTTAATTTCCACTTGGAATGTTTTTTCCTTCCAATCCACACAAGTTTGGTTTTACTTTTGTTTATCTTTAATCCTGAGTAACTACCAAAAACTTCAATTGTGCTAAGTGCTGCTTGAAGAGAGCTCTGTGAACCGTCTAAAATCAATGTAGTGTCATCAGCAAATTGTGTAAGTTGAAATTCTTTATTTCCAATATTTTTGCCTTTTATATCTGGATTTTTATTAATAAGGTAATACAAGATTTGAGCACAAATGATAAATAGGTATGATGCAATTGAGTCCCCTTGTTTACAACCTCGTTCAATTTTGAAAAAATCTGATTTCACTCTCACTTGTAGTATTGATGCCATAAAGTGTCTATTTAACAACTGAATCCAATGGATAAAATTTTCACCAAAACCTAAAAATTCTAAAGTATTGTACATAAATTTCCATGATATAGAATCAAAATTATGATTCTTCGTCCCTTGTTGCCTTTTAGCTTCATGAATTGTGTGATCTTTTGTATTTAAAGGTTTTGGCTCAGTGATACTATTGATTTTTCCTGAAAATTCACTCAGCTAATTAAAGTCATCAGAGAATAATCAAGGGATAATACATCAAAAGGTCAATAATGATTGACACAGCTCCCGGGTACCAATTTCAACATAATGATTGTTTTCCCATAACATACTATGCGGTACTTTCACAATATTGTCACAATATATGCATCAATACTTTCTGTTTAAATCATCTCATGAACATGCACTTGCAAGGTTTATTTTGACATATTTTATAAGTACAAAGTTTTTAAAGCCATTTTTACAGTAAGTTTAAATTTATATTTTAATAGCTTCATCAACACAAGTCTGTCTCTGACAAATGAAGCATTATTTACTGTCAAATAATGTACATTTAAATTTATGACATACAATAATTTTGTCCATATCGGCAGTTATGCAAAGGTAAGTTATGGTGTGGTATTGGCATAGAAAATGCAATTCAATCCCTACATTAAACAGGAAAATTATATGTTCTTATCAGTTCACTTGTTTGTAAAAACTGGATTAAAATGAGCTGGTTTCTGAACTGTCATTAGTTGACCAAAGCTGACATGGGCTTATTACCTTGAACCTAATTATTCCATGCCAGGTAATTCATGGCCAATGGCCATTAGGCTTAGAAAGTAAAAAAAAAAACCTTTGAGCTAATACAGAAGGTGAGAGGTTAATGACTATGAAAATCTTTTGCCTGATCTTTTTCCCATGCTCTGATCTTGCCGCATTAGTGACTAGATTACCAATAATTACCGATTTTTTTCATGTGTCTGAGGTCACTAGATTTTACCGGTAAGTAGCATGTCATTTTACTACATTTACTCAGGACACTGATGACGTGTTAACGTTGCTCTTGTCCTCAATAAGTTGAGGTCATTCTATTAGCTGGTACAGTGAAAGAAAATATAACATTTCCCCACCCCCATCATATACTTATTTTGAATAATGGGACATTATTCGATAAAGATATTATACATGTTTACATACTGTTGTTAAGTAAGTGTTTCAATGTTAGTTTTTTTAATTCTTATTTTATTCCCCATGAAGGATGTGAAATATTATACAAGTGAAATATATAATCAAAGGAACACAGATTAGGTGCTATTTTGTGCAAAAACCACTGGATTATTATAACTTTTTCATGAAAATTTGAAATCATTTCTTCCCCTCTTTGTGGATTTGCTGTGCATTCCAGTGATAAAATTTCATGGCAATAGATTCTTGATCATAACTGTGTAATATTTACTCGGGTAGCTGATGACACTTATCTGGATTTTTCCAAATTTGAGATTTAGATTTTTTTCTCATCTCATCAGATTTTAAATGGTAGATTCAAGGCAAATATAACTAGACCTAGCGCATCAGAGAACCAATGCAAATTGTATCCACCAGAAAAAAAACTCACCAAAGCCAATCAACCATCACTTAACCTAGAGGGAGGACCCCAAGGTGAAATCTGACCACATGAGATTCTTAGCCCATGATTTCCTATTGGTTGATGTGGCATTACAAACCTTTAGGATCAAGAATAAGCGAGTTATAAGCACTTTTAGATTTTGCTATCCTCGTTTGACCATTTTTAGGAGGGGCCCCAGGTCAAATCTGACCACATCAAAAGATTCCCAGCACATGATTTCCTACAGGTTGGTTTACCATCCCAAACCTCTATGACCAATGATAAGTCAGTTATAAGCACTTTTAAGTTTGGCTATCCTCATTTGACCTTGAAGGAGGGGTCCAAGGTCAAATCTGACCACATCAAAAGATTCCTAGCCCCTGATTTTCTAGAGGTTAGTATCACATTCCAAACATCTAGGATAAAGAAGAAGTGAGCTATAAGCATTTTAAAATCTGGTTATCCTCATTTGACCTTGAAGGGGGGGTGGGGTGGGGGTGGGGGGTGGGGGGGGGGGGGGGGGGCAAAGGTCAAATATGACCACATCAAAAGATTCCCAGCACATGATTTCCTATAGGTTGGCTTCACATACTAAACCTCTAGGACCAAGAATAAGCGAGTTGTAAGCACTTTTAATTTGGGCTAACTTCGTGTGACCTTGAAGGAGGGGCCATATATCAAATCTGACCACAACAAAAGATTCCTAGCCCATGATTTCCTATAGGATGGTTTCACATTACAAACCTCTAGGACCAAGAATAAGCGAGTTATAAGCACTTTTAATTTTGGCTATCCTCATTTGACCTTGAAGGAGGGGCTTAAGGTCAAATCCGACAACATCAGAACATTCCTAGCCTATGATTTCCTATAAGTTGGTTTCACATTGCAAGCCCCTAGGATCAACAATAAACAAATTATAAACACTTCTAAGTTTTGGGTTGGCTACTCCACAGAGATATCCTTTGGGTCAAATATTTCATCGAAATTGCTCTATCTAGCATGGATTTCGAGATATAAGCATTCTTATGATTTGCAATTTTTGCAAAAAATTCGAAAATACAAAATGGCCACCATTTTTGGTGAGACAAAAATTTTTGGAAAATCCAGATGAAAGTCTGTAGAGATACCCTGAAGTTCAGAAATTTCATCGAAATAGCTCTATCTCGCACGGTTTTCGAGATATAAGCATTTTTGTGTTTTGTGAATTTGGGAAAAATTCAAAATGGCTGCCATTTTGGGTGAGACAATTTTTTGGGGAAAATTGGGACAGCCACTCTGCAGAGATACAGAAATTATTCTGTTTAACAGTTTTCCAGATATAAGCATTTTTATGTTTTGCAAAAAATTCGAAAATTCAAAATGACCACCATTTTTGGCAAGACAAAATTTTTTTGAAAATTGGGATGGCTACTCTGCAGAAATACCCTGCATGTAAAACATTTTCGTCCAAATTGCTCTATCTAGCACAGTTTTCAAGATGTAAGCATTTTTGTGCTTTGCAATTGTTTAGAAAAATTCAAAATAGCCGCCATTTTTGGCAAGAGAAATTTTTTTTCAAAAACTGTGTTATCTACAGAGATACCCTGTGGGTCAAAAATTTGTCAAAATCGCTCTATTCAGCACGGTTTTCGAGATATAAGCATTTTTGTGTGTTGCAATTTTTGCGAAAAATTTGAAAATTCAAAATGACCGCCATTTTTGGCGAGACAAAAATTTTTTGAAAATTGGGATGGTTATTCTGTAGAATTACCCTGTGGATCAAAAATTTTGTCGAAATTGCTCTATTTAGCATGGTTTTTGAGATATAAGCATTTTTGTGTTTTGCAATTTTTATGAAAAATTCGAAAATATCAAAATGGATGCCATTTTTGGCGAGACAAACATTTTTCGAAAATGAGTTACTTTAGTTAATCTGTAGATATATCCTATGTGTCAAAAATTTCATCGAAATTGCTCTACTGCGCACAGTTTTCGAGATATAAGCATTTTTGGGTTTTGCAATTTTTGTGAAAAATTCAAATCTGACCACATCAAAAGATTCCTAGCCCATGATTTCCTATAGGTTGGTTTCACATTGCAAACCTCTAGGACCAACAATAAGCAAGTTATAAGCACTTTTAACTTTGGCTATCCTCATTTGACCTTGAAGTAGGATCCCAAGGTCAAATCTGGCCACATCAAAAGGTTCCAAGTCCATGATTTCAGATTGCAAACCTCTAGGACCAATAATAAGCGAGTTATAAACACTTTTAAGCTTGGCTATCCTTGTTTGACCTTGAAGGAGGGGCCCAAGGTCAAATCTGACCACAGAAAGATTCCCAGCCCATGATTTCCTATACGTTGGCTTTACATGCCAAACCTCTAGGACCAATAATAAGGGAGATATAAGCACTTTTCATGACTGAGAAGAAATGCCTGTGGCAGCCATCTTATTTTTCAAAATGAGGCCAAAAATATTTGCAGTCAAGATTTTGTAATGAGGAACATATCCTGCGAATTTGAGATCGCTATCTATAATACCCTTTGCTCTAGAGGGCCAACAAAACTCCTTGCTGAAACACAAAAAACGCCCGTGGCGGCAATCCTGTTTTTCAAAATGAGACCAAAAATATTCCCAGGCAAGATTTTATGGTTATGAATATATCCTGCAAATTTGAGAAGTCTACCTATAATACCCTGGCGTCTAGAGGGGTAACGAGAAAATCTCTACACACTGCGGCGGCGTACTCATGTGTAATCCACAGTATCCATCAGATGCTATCCGGTGGTTACAATTATTTTTCCAAATTCAATGGACAGACACATGATTAATAGTTTCTTTAATGTTTAAGATCTGACCTCACAATCTATAAAGATTTTGTATCACAGAAAGCATCATTTCACCATTCAATTTTGGATAATCTAACAATGATGTGGCATTACCTATTTAAAAAGCATAGAAATGTATAGAAATGTAAATTTCATTTAAAAACTGGACACTGGGATGTTGAGTTTAACTTAAATTACCGTTTTACTATTAGACTTATTAAAGATGGTCAGAATATTTTTAATTTTTTACCTTTAGCTTTTCCTCAGTACTGAGAGGCAGCTGGTCGCTGACCAGGACATTAATCTGGTCTTTATGTTTGTTGTGCAGTTCTATCAGCTGTTTGTAGGTTGTGGTGTGTACCTTTGACCAGAGCCCAGATTTCTCATGGAACTTGTGCACTGGTTTGTAGGTCACCTTGATGGACTGGTCAATGCCTAGCGAACACTCAAACTCCTCACCAGGGCTAACTGCTTTCAGTGAGGCCTAGTGAAAAAAACGCAAAGGTTAACCAGAAATATAACTTATCACAACAAAGTTCTTCCAGCATACAATCTATATAAACAGAAGCAATGTGAGTGGATTAAGGGGTAAGTTAGCTAAAAGACTAAGAAAAGTTAGCTAAAAGACTAAGAATTCCTACACATCAGGCAAAGTGTAAAAAAAGAAACAGTGATTAATAAGGGACTAATTGTTTTCCACATTTTCACCCTTCATTAGTTTGTTTTTTTTATCCTACATTTTGCTTGTTTTTGACCTTAATTGTTTTTTTTCATGGTTTTAACCGATTTTTGATGGTTTAAACCAGTTGTTGACACTGTCATGTTAAAATCACCCAACCCTGCCAAAAGGAGAACCAAGTCCTAAATATTGTGAAGGTTCTGGGTATACATTTTTCCATTGTGTTTTAGAAAATATAGAAAACAGTGTTGAAATCCTCCATTGTATTTATTATACAGTATACTTTACATGATCAGAACCTCTAATATCTACAGCTTTTGGCTCTATGTAAATAAATGTCCACTTAAACTAACAAAAACAACATCCTCAGTTCTTGGTGTCTGTGGACTGGTTATAAACAATCATATTTAATAGTCCATTAACCTGATAACTATTAAAAATATGTAAGATGGAATTTTAGACATTGTTATTTCATATGAAACAAAGGCTTAGATGTCATTTGTTTAGATCCACTGTTTAACAAACTTTTATGTTCAACTGCCTGCCACATCACCAATCTTAGAACACTCTATTCTACTACTGATTCTCTTGAATACAGCAAAACATCTAATACCTGGTTTATTCTATTGCTTTAATCTTAACAACAATCTCCCAATTTTATTTTTTTCTTTCTATTTTACACAAAATGCCTCTATTTTATAAACTTTCCAGTATCCATGCAGAGTCTCTCTAGGCAATTTTGAAAAATAGACTCTCATCTACATTTAGCCAAACATATCTTATCTAATCTGGTGAAAATCTGATAAAAGGAAATGTTTCAAAATTATATATAGTGACTGAAAAATTCTGACCAACATCTGACAAAATGGGTAAATAAAAATGAGCAATAAGGAAGTGCCTAATTCTTTATTAACTCCAAACTTACCTTGGACACAAAGTTGTTGTCTAAGAATATATTGCTCGGCCCAGGCAGGAAGGCATATTGGGATGTGTTCTTGACTTTTGCTGTTAAGTAGGCAAATGTGGACATCTTTGGAACACACTGGTACTGGAAATCAGGTGCCAGATCAACAAGCGCCACAGAAACTTTGTGCTCAGTGTTATCTGAGGGGATGCTGGTCAGTCTGGCAATCTCAAACACAGCACTTGTCACACTCTCACGAACCTGTATACAATATGATCAAGAATAAGGGTCTGTTAACAATGCAATATCTAAATGTAGGTACAACAATTTAATGATCAGACTTTAGCTTATCACTCGCTGAGAAAATAGCAATTACATTTTGCACTGTCTTGAGTCAATAAAGTCTGACAAGTGCATGCCTGATTTAGTCTGATTAAATATTGTAAATTAAAAAGAAGTCCTTTCGTACTTGCATTTGTAGATTTTTATTTTCTAAGTACCATATTTCTAACTTACACAGTGGTGTATAATATATATTTGGCTGGGCCAATGTCACAGATGAATTTAGAACTATGTACCTCAGTTACTGGTAGCAATAATTATTTTCTGTGAAATCTGTCATTCTTTCCAAAATTTGTAATGATGTTTCTGTTGTATGTGTGGCTGAATGTTATTTAAGTGCATTAACTTTAAAAAATAATCACATTTTGCAGCAAAAATGGACACAAATTCTGCTACTTTAGTTTCAATAACATATATTTTGACAGTGATTAAAGTGGGAGATGGTCATTAATATGGATATATGTAAATTTACATTTATATCTATTATATATTATGTACCTCAGCAGTAGCAGTCTCCATTTCTGGCATAAAATTATCGTCAAGACTACCCAAGAAGTCCATATCTGCAGATCTCATCATCTCAGGTGCAGCATTGCATGCTTGAGCTGATGCACCTAACTTTTTCATTCTTTTATTAGTACCACCTACTGCATAGTTAAACCTGCAAAATCCAATTGCAATTAATACAATTATAGTACTCTATAGTGGGTGGACGATTAGACGTGTGCTCGATTAATCGTCAGTGACAGTGTAGAATCGCGGTCGGTCACTGACGTTTTCTACTGATCGATTATTAAACTTATATCTTACCTTTCCTGGTTTATATCAATATCAACGTATTTTAAAAATATTTTAGGTATTTTTACTTAATAAACTGACAGTTTTGTCTTGGATTTCAAGTTTGTTTATGTCTACTGCCATATTTACAGGAAGTGGGTGCTTTCGGTAGATTCTAAATGTCGGAACACCGTTATTCTTACCGGATTGACCTATACTTTATCCCGGAAAGTGTTTCTTAAATAATAAACAATAATGGAGTAAAATAATCGATTATGGGTCGATCATCGCTCGGAAAAATGGACGAATAATCGACCATGAAAATTGGAGGCGATTCCCAACACTAGTACTCTATAAAAGACCGATAAAATATGAAGCTGAATTCTTTTTATGTGGAATGCTTCTTGAATATTTCTTAATATCATGCTTTTTACAAAAAGGCTATTTTTGTCTTTTAAGTAAATACCACCACAAAATGTTCCCTTTGAAATGTTCTGCAGTCCTACAATATGTTACGTTTAATGGCATTGTGTTTTAAGAAATAATTTAAGTACACTCTGAAAAGAAATAGCTTGAAATCTTTTAAATTACATGTAATTTGTGAGCATTTGGTTACTGTTGCACTAAGCCTTGTTCACAGAAAAAGACCACACACAAAATGATTGAATACTAAGTATCTTATCTTTTTTTCAGGGCAATGGATATATTTTCATTTGTTCCACTCAAACAGAACACTCAAATAGTAATGTGGGACTTGCATCTACCACTGAGTATATGGGGGTCATTTTAATGTCCCAAATATTCTTGACTACTCAAAATACAATTAGTATTTGAACTGAGTATTGGGGTTATGTGATATTTAATTTTTTCATTGAAATTTGCATTAGAAGCAGATGTTTGATTCAGTTTCTTTGTTGTCTGATGAACTGATTACGACTAGATTTCTCCATAATAGTAGCAATATGTCAGAACTGTAAATATATATAAATGCACATTTTTGACAACATAACATAATTTAAAAAGTTTAAAATCAGATTATGGCCAATTTGGGGTTGCCTTAAGAATGGGTCTGACATGATTATGTTTAGGCATTTCTGAAAATATACAAACCAAAAATGCAGTGGAGGGCTTTCATCCTACCACATTGTTGAAACTTTGCATTTAAAGTAGTGTTGAACCCAAAACTCCAGATGTGAATTTATTGTGTCTATCTTGTTACTTCCAAAATGTCGGCTGTCATAGCACCCAGGGTGACACTGTATTCCTTTTTAGAGGCAAATGAGTGTAATATGTATCCAATTTTTTTGCAAGAAAATCGAAAGTTTGGAATTTATAACATTCCGAATTTGTGTGCATATATTTCAGTATTGCAAGGAGATATGTTGGGTGAATTAAATTTAGTTCTTATGATTATACTTACTCAAATGTACATGGAACAATATATTTGCAATTATTAATTTCATCTTTGTGACGCACAGTGATAAGTGTGTAGAAAGCAAATTAATTCTTGCATATCATTGTCATAAATGTTTTAAGATAGACAGATAAATGAATGAACATAAATGTAATACTAGAGATGTGTCACATGATAAGAGCCTTCAGTTTTTATTACAAATATTTCACTTGCATCAAATAATAGTTTTGGCCAAAAGTGCCCTTATTTGTAATTTAGATGACTAAAATTCTTCAATCCTTGGGGTCACATTTTTTCCTTTGGGTGCCAGTAAAATTCAACAGAAACTTACAGAGCACACAAGTTTAAAAAATAGTAAATACCACAGAAAATCTGGCTGAAAAACAACACAGGAAATGAAAGTATTTTAGCCGCAATATATGTTGGAAATCAATACAAGACAATTCCCAATAGAACCCTCTTCCTTAAGGAGCTTTTTCTTGATCCACAAGTCTTGAACATTTTTAAAATTATCTTTCAACTAGATTACAATTTTATGCAGATCAAGAAACCAGTTGAATGAAGACAGTGCCACAACCACATAAAAGGTAATTAGACACATTTTAGAACAGGGGTACCTTTTGGCACCCAAACCAATAAATATGAGCCATGCTCAAAGATTTTACTACACTCTGGATAAATATAGCCATAATTCTAATTTTAAATGTTAGCTTACAATCTCTTGTTATTTTCCATTAAGTTTACATTACAAATTTTGTAATATTTTCCCCTGACTGTATCTCATAGTTAATCATTTCCCTGTGAGTGTAGGTAATAATTTGTCCCCTGTGTCATCTGTGTAAATGATTGACACACGCTAAATGGAGACTGATGAATGACAAATGTTGGTGTAGCTTCAAGAGAAGGTAGTTCTAAAGATATCACATGACAACCACAACACAATGACAAGTAAATGTGTAGAACATTAACTACAGAGCCCACAGGCAACAGGAAACCTTAATGACAACACTACAAAGGCATCCAACCTTGGACAAGTCCATGAAATTAAAGAAACTTTTGAGTTTTCTTTGTTTTACCCTCACTTGTACTTTGATTATATTAATACATACCGATTCACACAGACACCTAGACAAATTGAAATCACTTTGAGAGGACTGATCAACAGTTATAGTTTTATAGTAGGTTTTATTTGTGGATGCAGTAAAAAGCTAAAATGGAAACAAGGTGCTTCACAGAACTTCAAAGCCATGTTAATTGTTTATCCACCTTTGTTGCTTCTCAGTAACCATTTCCACATCCTTCCCCACAAGAACCATTACCGGTCCTCTATTTTTGTGCTCATTTATTACAATTACTTGCTGCAATAAACTTTGGTCATCATCTAACCTGGGGATCTTGGTTCAAATGTGTCAGCCATTGACAGTGTTTAATATGTTTGTTTATGTAACAAGAGAAATAAATGTGACACTTTGCCACAGTAAGTCAAGATTTGACTAAGGATATCCCCTATTTATTCAAACTTTAACCATTCTGATGAGATCTGTGGATTTTGCAACAATATATCTGAGGTACATGAATTTATGCAACTTGTTTTATGGATGTTCTATATAACTTGGCACAAATGTATTCGACGTCTTTTCAATCTGTCCAGTTTGACACATTACAGATATCTCCTATTATTTTGTGAAGATATTCTTGTACATTTATAGCTGTACAAAGATTTAATGAATATATGTTTAATCTCCCAAGAAATAGTAATCCTCTGCTTTGGTTGTGTTTAGCCTTGGTATTAAATGGCAGTACATCTAATGTGAACAAGAATTTAAACATAATTTCACACGATTTAGTATGTTCAAGAGAGTTGGTATGCTCCTCCCCAGGTTGTTTCAAGCAGTTGTTGTACATTTATGAATCCTTCTTGTACAATGAACAGGATAGGTCAACAACTGGAAATATCAAAGATTTAATATATATAAGAGATGCAAAGTGTACTAGATTTACTAAATCAGAAATTAGTTTTATGTTTAAGCATTTATGTACAGAGAAATGTTTCTCCTTTCCATGTTATGAAGTTTAATGTGTTTTGTTGCGTTTTTTTTGTTGTTTGTAAAGAAAATTGGTAAATTAATTTTTTTTTGTAACTTTCTGTGCGTGCCCTGAGCATGACATATATGAACAAATAACTAAATATTTCCCCACAAGACCATAACAATATGTCAACTTGCCAATCTTTCAGATGATACAGTCACAATTCAAGATACAAATCACAGAAATATTACAGCCTAAACATGTCGTAACAAATAACTTACGTCCAGATATATCACAGAAGCTTCACTTGGTCAGGTACTCCATTCCTAGCAACTGGCAGTATCAGTCACTAACTGACGAGGGCTGTGTAATTCACTTTAAGAAAGTTAGCCCAACAATCAAAACAAAGATATTTCAATTTAAAACCATATATCTAAATAAATTGGTGAAAAAATTGTCAAATGAAAACTAGAAATAAGGAAATTTTGGTCATTTAGTTGAAGCATTTTGTTGTAAATACTTACAATACCAACTGATCCTTGGAGAATTCTTCAAAATGAAAACTGTTCTGTATCAAAGCAGTTCAACATTTGAACAGATTTGAATGTATCAGATTAGAAGTATCTTAAATATTCCTTACATTCCTTACACCAGAAGAAAGTATATTTAAAAATTACATGTACAAAGACTCTACGTATGGACTACCAAATATGTATCTTGTGTTCACATTTCCCAACTGATGGATTTCTAGAGACCAATATCTTTGGGCCATATCACCAACACAGTATTATTATCTTAATTTGTTGTACATTTGACCATGTGATGGCCTAACTCTTTATTTTCAGTGTGATTTAAACTCTTTATTAATTGACCTTGTGCGTTGATGTCATTACGTGCCGTCAGGATGACGTTTTCAGTAAAGAAGTCCCATTTTGGATGGCCAAAAAAATATGGATTATTAGTACTTTGACAAAACATTAAACTTATGCCTTTATAAATCATATATTTGAGTTCTGTAAAAAGGGAAATAATTCTAAATATATTTCTTTAATGAAGGCACAGCTTTTGAAAATATATTATTTTGCCTTTAATTATTATTTTGATATTTTAATGGAACTGTTGCTAGTTTTTACTTGCGATCGAGAAACACTAAAAATATATATCGAGAATACACAACTTTTAAATTACTATTTCTCTTTGAATAATTTGTCCATTTTTGTTCTGTAAGAAGTATATTGATGGGAAGGAAATCAACAGTTAGGTAAAATGAAAATAAAGAAATTCTTCTATGGCCTAACATTTTTATATTTGACTGTACTTAAAACACACATTACAGAAAAACTTATATTTTGCATTTTACTAAAAGTTCAATTCTCTATGTCTCAACAATACTGCATTTTAATGTTATTTTGCAAACAGTACCAGATGGGTTAGTGCTTTTACTTTTATGTATGGAATTTTAAAGTCAATACGATGCATATTTATTTTATAAATAATTTTTAAAATAAGGTATATCTTCCCACAGACATGTTCATTCAAGTGTGATGTTTTGTCGTCCAAATCATAATACATAACATTGTGACGTAAGATGCAAATGTCTGAATAGTCAAATAAAGATGTTTACTTTACAACTACACAAACCCACTTGCGAAATGTTTCCTGGATTTTACTTTAAATCGAAATCCCTATCTCATCATCTCTTTGACTATTTAAATAAGTTCAAGTTTGCATTAAACATAGGCTTGAAACAAGAACTGCTAATGTAAGACAAATACATGCAGAGAGAGAATTGTTCCACCTGTTCATGTGAACAATGTGATTAAAAATAAGATGTGGGAAACTAGGTCAGTGAGAGGCATAAAGGAAGGCATGGCAAATTAACAAACAACACAGCAACAACAACAGGCACAGTTTATATGGTTCATTAACTTGTGAAAAATAGATTTGAAACCTGTAATAAACACATTTGTGTGTGACAAAATAAGGAAAAGCTGGAGTTTTATCGCAAGACTAAGGACGGATATTGGCTTTCTTGAGCAATAAAAGAATTTAAGGAATCCTATAATTTAATTAACATCAGGTTTAATTTACTGTGAATCATAATTTGTAATATCCTGATCAACACTTTTTACAAAATGCAAATATTTGTATTCATTTAAATTTTAAACCAGTCTGAATTGTTGTTTTGCAACTTTAAAGCTAAAATTAAAAACATAAAAAAATTCATTCAGAAGTAAACCCATGGTGAAACTGAGACTGAGTTACCACAAAACCAAGGAAAGAAATGTGTTAAATTTAACTAGTAAACTTATGATTTCACCAACTAGACTTTCTAGTGTTTGAGTTTTATCATGATGACAGAACTATTTCTAAATATGGGATTTTGGTTGGATTCCCAGGAAAATGTTGGATATGTACATCACTACTTGAAGACTTTATTGAGAGACGGTAGGTTTTGGCACTCTTGAAATGACTGTTTACTCTTTTGAGAATATGATGGTTTGCCAACCATATTTTAGAGTCATTCCTTTGGAGGTACATGGTCCCTTTTAAATGTATTCAGGTTTTCCTTGATAAACTTACAAGATAACGAATTACAGTTTGCTCCCTAGATTAGACCGAGTTTCTGTCCTGTCGCCAATTGCTTTTGAAAATCTGATGGACACAGAGCTCACATGTACTTGTTGTGAAGTTGTTTCATGTGTAAATTTTGAACAACAGACAATTTTATATATACTATATACATGTATCCAGTTTATAATACATAATGTTGTTACATTAAGCTGATCTTGCATGCCAGATTTTTTTTTGTACATAACACAACAGTGGTGAAGTTTTGTTGTCATTTTTAAAATGTGTTGAAATATACACATACCAATAAGATAGGCATTAAATATTAGTGAACGGCACACATGCACACCTCAAAGAAGGCAAATAAAACTTTATATTAGTGGCAATATGCATGGAAATATGCCGTTCAAAATTTACACAGAAAACAAGTACATGTGAGCTCTGTCCCTCACCATTGTGTCCATCAGCTTTTCAAAAGCTATTGGTGCTGGGACAGAAACTCGGTCTACTCCCTAGATATGCATCTAATTGTGGGA
The DNA here is from genome assembly GCA_964017235.1 of Sabellastarte sp. h YS-2021. Lineage (NCBI taxonomy): Eukaryota > Metazoa > Annelida > Polychaeta > Sabellida > Sabellidae > Sabellastarte > Sabellastarte sp. h YS-2021. Next base: position 79,420,119 of record OZ024927.1, read on the forward strand.
TGTGTATACTAATTGTAATTTTTGTGCAGCCACTTTTACCAGTCACATTTCTTTGTCCTTATCTTTGGCAAAATTATATTTCTAAGCAATGTTCATTAGCCAATCCGGAGGAGGTACTTTGTACTTTAAAAGTATACCAGATTTTTTTATGAACTTATAGTTTTTCTGACATGACAGTGTAAACATAAAAAGCTATTTAAATTTACCAGAATTATCAGTTTTCAATTATATATCACGGAGATCATTAGTAATTAACACCAAACAAATTCAGGGATATTTTTCCACCTTTTTCAAGACAGACAAGGCCTTTTTTCCACCAGGCTTTTTTCCACTGGGTTTTTATTCTATGTACCACTATAGTATGCCTACAAGTGAAAAACCACCTCTTAAATGTCAATACACCTCAAGCATAATGTGCTAAAAAGGACATCCAGTTGATGTAAATAATACATCCATCATATTTAGCAAACCCATATTAATAGTGGATTCTTGTATATGTGGCTAATAAATCTATTTATCTTAGCTTTACTTATTTAGAGCTGATAAATGAGCAAACAAAATATGACACTGAAATCTCTTTGACCCAAGTTATTCTTCTGGTAGACAAAACCCAGGCTTAATTAGGAGAGTGGTCGAAAGGTAATACAAGTGACAGTCTTGTTTCCTTGGCAACTGTCAGGTTTCATATATAATTTAGTTAAGTTGGCCCAAAGTTGAACAGACTTAAAGGGTATTTAAAAATAGCATCAGAGATGCCCATACCCAACAGCCTGGGGAAATAGTTTTCAACACCATGAGATATAGAAGTAGTGAAACAGTACAAAGATCGGGATACTTTCAGAGCAGTGTCAGTTATATAAAGGTCCAAATAATGTTTAAGTAGAGACAATAACATTAAGAGAAATAAACTGTATGTAAAGATAAGTATTAAAACAAGATAGCAATAGCAAGATGACAGCATTAATCAGTAAACTAAAAATTATGATGTACACCTACAACCCCTAAGGAATGTCCCTACCAAGTATCAACTTCCTACACTTAAAGGTTTCAGAGATATTGCCCAGACAAAATTTTAAAGGTCAAGGTTATTACGGCAAGATTAAAGGTCAAATCAAGGTCACACTATGACATTGCATATGTATAACCCCCAACCAATGTCCTTACCAAGTCTCAACTTCCTACACCTTACGGTTGCCGAGATATAGCCCGGACAAGACATTATAGGTCAAGATCACTACAGCAAGGTCAAAGGTCAAATCAAGGTCACACCATGACAATGCACACCTACAACCCCCAACCAATGTCCCTACCAAGTATCAACTTTCTCCACCTTACGCTTTCCCAAATATAGCCCAGACAATATTTTATAGGTCAAGGTCACTACAGCAAGGTCAAAGGTCAAATCAAGGCGACATCATAATGCTGCACACCTACACCCCCCAATCAATGTCCCTCCCAAGTATCAACTTCCTACACCTTACGGTTTACAAGATATAGCCCGGACAAGATTTTATAGATCAAGGTCACCCTGGCAAGTTCAAAGGTCAAATCAAGGTCACATCATGATGTTGCACACCTACACCTCCTAACCAATGTCCCTACCAAGTATCAACTTCGTACACCTTACAGTTTCCGAGATATAGCCCAGACAATATTTTATAGGTCAAGGTCACCACGGCAAGGTCAAATCAAGATCACCCCATGATGTCCACACCTCCTAACCAATGTCCCTACCAAGTATCAACTTTCTACACCATATAGTTTCCGAGATATAGTCCAGACAAGATTTTCAAACTCAAGGTCACTATGGCAAGGTCAAATCAAGGGCACACTATGACGTTGCACACCTACACAACCTAACCAATGCCCCTACCAAGTATCAACTTCCTACACCTGACAGTTTCTGAGATACAGCCCGGACAAACTTTTTCCCACCACCCACCCACCCATCCGAACACCATGGGTGAAAACAACACCCTGACAGCCCTTTAGGGCTGTGGGGTACATAATTTATATTCATTACTCTGTCAAATATACATTGCTTAAGTAAACATTATTATATATTCAACAAAAGTGGCACATTATTAATAAACATATCAAAACAGTAATATTGCTGTGAGTGTAAGGGTTTACTGAAGATTGCAACATTTTCAACCAGTTGGGTTTGTGAATTCTTCCACATAGCACTACTAAACGCAATAATTAAGATTTAAATTCAACAGCATTTTCAAAAGAGAAGATTACTCAAATTACCTTTTGTATCATCAATACTGAGACTTTTTTCACTCCTAAATTTAAAACCTGACTTAGAAGTTCTGTCTGCTCTACTAGAAAATCTATCTGCTTAAAATCTAGAACACAGTTAGAATTTAAAGAACTTTGATGTTTCATAAATTACTTTGAAAGATCTTGAACATAAAGTTGTTGCTGCTATATTTATACATAAAATTTCAAAGGAGTGATTTTTAAGGCCTTTTACGAGTATTCTCACGGTCATCTTCAATCTAATTACACTTGTATAGTGTTTAATCCATGTGCCAGTAGATAATAAGGCAGAGAATCATTATCATAGTTCAAAATTAGCTGATAGATGTGGACAAGTGAAAAACCTACAGAAGATACAAGTTTTAAGCCCACTCTAGAAATATGTTATAAAGGAAGCACTACCAATATCAAAGGGTACTTTATTCTGGAAAATGGTGAATTGAATAGGGGGTTTTCAAGGGAAACCATTCCAGAAGTGAAACTGTTCTTACATTTTTGATTTGAACCCGACCCTAACAGAGCTGAGTTCAGGTACAGTTCCACCCACACTTGGCATGGCAGTTGACAGTGAGAGCTTTGTGTCTTCCCAGTCTTCTCCTGTAGCCTGTTTGATGATGCCATGGTACTGAACCTAAACACAGAAAACAGCATAAATCAGTGATAACAGAAAATATTCCAAAGACAGCAGACCCTCTGTTTTTATTATTATTATTGCTATGCTAGTTTTTACATCACATGTTTTCTTCTAAAAGCTCAAAGAATTTTATGCAAATACACACAGAAGTGTCTAATAAAGATAAACGTTAAACAGGTAACATTGTCCACCTATGACAAACACTCAAGGAAGCTTTCAGATTTTTCATAAAAGAATCCACATTTTCCAGACCCTAATGTGGAATAGAAGACAGTTCCAAAATTTAGGGGCAGTCGGTTCAAAATACTTGTCTCCATATCTTTTGTGCCTCCTGGAAACATCAAACTCTAGTGTATCAAAGTAATAAAGTATCAAAGTATCATCTTTGTATACACTTTCAACATATTCACTCTCCCAAATTTGTATATCCCTATTTGTATGTACGAAAATATCATTTACAACTTTTATTATTATCAGACTATAGTCTGGCAGGAAGCCACAGTGGTACAGTTATAACACAGTCCCACGTCTGAGATCAAAGTTCAAATCCTAGACCAACAGCAAGCTTGAAAGCTGGTGTTTAAACATTATACTGTGTCTTGACGAGCTGTATGTACTATTTTCTTCCGTCCTTCTAACTTGCCATCACAAAATTATATAGTTGAAATAAAGGTACCAAGGTGTGACATAAAGACATCAAACAAATAATGCTCTTGCAGGATGATACTAGAGGTTCTACTTTATCATCATTGTTTAATACCTAGGTCACACTGTTCTGTGCTATACACAATTAAAAAAATATTTAACTTGTAGGGGTTCATTTCTGGTGCGATGCATTTACTGTTTTGACAGTATCTATAAGGGTTGGATAAGTTGAGATTCCTATTTGGGTAGAACACGTTCGACAAAACATGAACAGTTTTTCAGAATTTGATACCCTTTTCTAAATGTTTGGAACACTTGACACAAGCTCTTACAGAACATTAAGGAAAGGTCACAAAGCAAATTTCAAATACCTATTGACACGATGGCATAGAACTATGTGAATGGGCTCAAAATATTTATGCTAGGAATATGTATATCCCATTCACACTTAGTACAAAAAATAACCAAGGTCCATATTAACTAACATTCTTATCCTTAGAATTATTATTCTTACAATTTTCTACGAAAACCACCATTTCTGAGAAAAATTCACAGAATAAGTTTACAAGAATAAGTACCAAGAGGAAAATGCCAGTATATTCTAAGAAAATTATAATTCTAATAAGAATTGATAGTCAATATGGGCCCAGGTCTTAAAAGTCTAGTGCTGTGTCACATAATTTGACAAATTCTATCATCAGTTGATATTCAAACCTGTAACATGAATTGCCCCAAATATCAAAGTCATTCATGCCACAACCCCTAATTGTGAATGTTCTTGATCCATTGAAAGTGTATTTCTAGACCTTTCAAATATCAGTTTGGGTAATCACAAGCTACAAGCAAATAGAGTGTATTCAGCAATACACGTCAATCCATGCGGCACACAAGGAATTGTAGTTGAACACCTCAGATTCAATCCTCAAAATGGCAAATTTATCCACACCAAGTAATCTCCCCTACTGGTGGGTACACTTGGAATATCAAGATGGCGGTGTAAACAAAGCAGGGTTCAACACTAGTAAATACAGGTTAAAAAGTCATGTTTATGCAAGCTTAGTAGCACCAAGAAGGAAAGTATACCTATTATTATTAGTAGCAGTACAAAATAATTATTGCACAAACAGAAACTGGGCATTTCCCACCATTGCTGATTGTTTACTTTAATCCATGAAGATATTTCGAGCTGTTTGTCTTCTCAGCCCGGAACAACATATGCTAGCCAGATACACAGTCCCCTTTCAGAGCTGTTAACCAGAAAGCAAATACATACAGAAATGCAAATGTAAGGAAAGGGCTAGCCTCAGCATAAGACTTTCATAGCACTTGATATTCCTTTTAGTAGATTTTATGGTATGTAGAAACACAATCATTGTTCCAAAATCATATAGCCATTAGTCAAGCATTAGTTAATTAATTGTGAAGATGTCCTCCACCTAAAGACTAAAGTACAACCGGAAGCAGACTATCATGCTGAGAGAGTGAGATTGTGTTTGGATAACAAAAAATTCAAAAGTCCATAGAATATAAAAGCCATTTCAGTATAAAACAAGAGGTTTAAACATTTGGGAGTCTCAGAATAAAATTGAATAAATTTGATTATCTGTATTACAGAAGGTCGTATAACAGAGGTTCTACTGTGTTAAGGTGGAAAAGCTCTGTTGGATAAATAGGTTTAAAGCCCTAAATTGCCTGAAACATGTCAGAGATGTGGTATGAACCTCCATATAACACTATACAGTGGAGCCAAAACCTGACAACAAGAAAGTGCAAGATAATATAAACTGATAATATCAGTGAACCCGAAACAGAAAACTGTGTCAGTGATAATGGATTACTTTTGGGTACTATTTTCAAGACTATATGGGAATTTTGATTCCACCTGATAGTCAAATGTTTTTGCAGAACATGCTAGTTGCCCTTTTCAGTCATTAATTATTTTACAAAATCTCTGTACATTTATTTGTGCTCTCAATATCATTCTTGGGGTTTTATCAGCTACAGTAGTCTGTATAACTAGACTCTCCAATTTTTACAGGATTTGGTTAAAATTTATTATGGCTTACATCCACAAATGCATACAAAAATACTGTTTAATTTATGTGAGGATCTCAAAATTGCTTCCACTTATACCTAATTTCCACATACAGTGGTTCTAATTATACAATGTCCACTCTATCCTTACATCTGTAATACAAGCAGATTGTAAGCCAAACTTAACAAAACTGAAATCATAAGAGAGGGATATGGTCTGAGCAAAACAAATAAGGTAAATATTTATGGGCATAGTATGCAAGAAATAGACCCAACCAATTAGAAAAAGACCTTTTTCACTTGCATGTTGAGCATTACTTTTATTGTAATGAAGATTGGATTAATAAGCAGAGATGATATTTTCTTTGATGGAAACAAATTAAATATCATATATAACTATTTATTGTAATGAAGATTGGATTAATAAGCAGAGATGATATTTTCTTTGATGGAAACAAACTAAATATCATATATAACTATTCAAGATCAATTCCAAGAGAAAGTTATTATTTTTATAATAAAATAAGCTGAAAATAAAAAAGAGCAGTCAATGACACTTCTATTTCTCTCAATTGGGCAAAATCTAGTTTAGACCAATTGCATTCGTCAGTTAGCAGCAGAAATGATGATCAATTAGTTTACATTTCGTGACAACCAACAGACATCCAGATACACATGAATAAATTAATAAATGAAGAAGCCATACCATAAGTTTTATAATCAAAAATATATTATTAGCTAGAAAGAAATCTATCTGCTGGTGACATAAATCTCAGGTTAGAGTAAGGAATCTAAAATTTGCCAGAAATGTAAAATTCGCCACCTTTAAAAACCTTTATTAATTCTATGAAGAAAATGATGTTTTGTGTTAAACTTGGTATTTTTTGGTTCAAAAAGCCTTAATTTATTATACATTCAATAAATCTCACCTCAATTAATTTAATTTTAAATTATTAGTGATTCCACATGTGGCGAATTTCAGATATGTGGCGAATTTTAGATTCCTTACTCTAAGATTTCCAGAGTTTAATTTTTCAATCCATTAATAAAGCATTTTTGTCTTAAGAACCAAATTTTGTCAAGTTTTAAATAAACACTTCCATCATTTATATATTCAAAAAATGTTATGATAAAATAGGGACAGTACTATCATAGAACAGCTTGGATTTATTAAGGGAACATAAATATTTAAGAACAGAACTTAATACAGTTTTGAATAATGTCTGAAAATCCTATTTAATGGGTGACTTATGAAGAGCACATAACCCACACTTACAGAATATAGATTGTAAACACAAGTGTTAATCATTTGGTTCATGGTAGCTAGTTTATGGCTATATATGAGTTTTTTCTTACAAACAATATATTTATTACATATTTATTAAGGTAATGGAGTGACAGGTAGTGCCTCCACACTGTAACTCAATAAAAGTTGTACCAACAATACACAGTGGTGGTCTGGATTTAGATTATATTTTTCACATTTAGGAATAATGAATACATGTTGTCTAAATTCAAGCTGGAATTCCTTGAAAAGGTAAAAATTTCACATAGCACCTTTAATTAATATTATTAACATTATGGTATAACAGTTACAAATTCTATACAGTAGATTCTGTATAACTAAAACTTCAATATTTACATAATTTGGTTCTTTTTACGTTTTAAACTTAAAACACCAAGTAAAATAAAACAGTTTCTGACATTGGGACCTCAAAAGTGGATCCACTAATTCCACTTACAGCTAAATTCAATTTACACTGGGTTAGACTACTTCTACAGAGTCTCCTGTGGTATGACCAAAGTTCTTCATTCAATCTCGCATGACAAAACAGAATCCTACCCACTAAGTTATTATGACACATTAGAGATCACTGTTATATTGAATCAAGCTCACTGAAGTATGTAGGATTCACTGGAAACCTGTCCTGTGGTGACCTATCCAATATGACACAAGAACAACTACTTTACTGAAAACAAAAAATTGGGGATCACTGTATATTTTAACCTAGAAAAATTTAGTTATCTTCAATTCTGTTGCTTTTGGAAAATTGTACATTGCAACAAAGACTATTCATTCCATATTTTCTACAAATTCAATAAATAATAACAATGAACTTTGCTATATTTCAGTTCCCCATCAAATTAACATGGCTTCCAATGGTCCTCTGGAAGATATAGTGACATGCCCAATTTGCCAGGAAGTTTATCGGGATCCACTGGCTCTGAGCTGTCTACACACCCTCTGTAGTGAATGTATAGATTCAATCAAAAGAAAACAAGCAGGACACTCAAGACATGGGATAGAATGTCCTATATGCAGAGAGGTGACCAAAATAAAACTGATCAAGAAAGACTTCAAAGTACAGAGCTTGGTGGATATATACAAAGTTGAATCAGAAAACAAATATGCTGGTGTCACATACAGTATCCCATGTGAAATATGTAAAGGGAATGAAATATCATGGAGTTGTATAGACTGCGACATGTACATCTGTCACAAGTGTAAAACGGGACATCTCGAAATACCTGCATGTCGCAGGCATGTCATTCAGGGAATAGAGGAAATTATGAAGAAGAAAATCTTGTGCCTCGGCAGTTTACTGGAAAGCTATGATACTACTAAAGAAACAGTACATCAATATATAGCAAAGGTAAGGGAAGATCATGATATAATTTTAGACAAAGAGGAGCAACTTCTCTCTCATGTTGAGGACAAAAAACACGAGCTGCTCAGTCAGATTGAAGACTACTGCCAAGGTGTCAAGGAAAGCATAACTCAAGTATTAGACAAAGACAAAAATGAGGTCTCCACAGCATTACAGAATGCACAAAAGTTTCTGACTGCTTTGCAAGATAATATGGAAACACTGTCTATCATCAAAAGAAGAAGAGAGCCTCAAACACTGTTATTGGATCCAAATAGCATAATGGCCAATTCAGGAGAAGAATTGTCGACAATAAAACTTCAAATTCCTGAATATCAGGAACGTACAAGTACAGAAATAATTCTTCATGGAGAAAGTGCAAACCTTATAACCCACCAGCTTGAAAACTGGCTGAATGTACACATGGAGACAGGCCTTGGTTCAAATGCTGATGAAAACAGATTAAAACCACATAGCCTAAGAAAGTGGAGCAATCCCAACAACATAGTGTCACAAGATATCACAGCCCCTTGTAAAGATTGTAATTCTATTACACAAGTCAACAATCATATCTGGTGTATGAATGATCAACGGATCACAGTGTTCTCACCTACAGGCCAGCATATTAAGTCTGTAACACCTGTCAAGTCTGGAAGAGCAGCTGTATCAACCAGAAAAGGGAATGTTATTGTTGCCTGTGCTGGAACTTCAGACAACGAAATGGGTCTAATGTTACTGGATCCAAATGCCACCTTTATAAGAAGACTGGTGAAAGGAAGATTTATAGATTTGTCCATATCATCAGACACAATAGCCACACTGGACTATGAAGCTGGTGACATAAAGATATACAGCATTCTGGAAGAAACTAAAGGTTCTCTACAGCTGGAACTTCCAGGACAAACTATTCGACCAGATCTAAAATTGAGCATATTTGACACAGTTAAAATCAGTGGTTCATATATATTTGTGGCTTCATTCTGTCATAACCATATCATACGTTATACCATGCAAGGGGAAGTGGATAGATGCTTCACAAATGAATCCTTAGTCCAAAACTCTTCAGATCTGGCTTTGAAAAACCCAAGGATTTGTTTGTCTGATGATGAGGGTTCGGTTATATTTATAAATTTTGGATCTGTCCTGAGTATTCCAGCCATCATTAATAGTGATGGTATAATCTGTGCTATGAACCATCCAGAAGGTCAACAGCATCACGGTCACAAATACCTGGATGTAACTTCTGACAGTCAAGGTCATATTTGGGTGTTAAAACAGAAGACTCATGCATCAATTCTGGGATTAGGTCACTATAACATATGTCGATACAAGATTGCCAAACAGCAAAAAGCTGGAGTAGACAAATCATCAAAACGTGTCATGACATATATCCTTGTATTTACTTTTGCACTGATATTTATGGCATTACTTGTTTTATTCAGCAACCACATGGCTTTGATGCTTTTGTTTGTTATAACTGCCACATTTATTTTACGTAGACATTTCTTTCCCCATCTTTTCAACAGTTCACCAGGAAAAAATATGCATATTCTGTGAAATCAATCTCTTTAAAAAAACAATGGATGGCATGCAGTAGCGATGTCTGTTTCTAAATTTGGAGACGGACACTTTTCTGCAGGTATGTGTATTTTACATGGGTCTCTGCAATTCCAAAGAAAAATTAACTTATCTGTTCACATTTTCTTGGTAACATCATTCTTTTGGGTACATTTTAGTGGAGGTAGTTCTGATTTTTCTAGCCATGATGGTTTTGACCAAAAGAAACAAATCTCTCAGGAACTTGGACGACACTATCATACTGTCAATTGCATTCAAGTATAAGCAATGCGCTTAACCAATTTTCTTAAGCAAGTACAACATCCAAAAAAAGACTTTTCTTTGTGACTGAAATGCAAAATTTGGTGAGTGTTCTAATAAATTTTTTGAACAACAAACAGGCGTATTTAAACATCTTGTCCAAATTAGTGGCAGTGGTAAAATAACATATTTTAGGCAATTCATACATTTTACGATTTGTAATATAAACGCTTATAACCTTTCTTATAATAGTTTCCATTAAATTTTGACAGTGATCTGGATCACTGTCTGGATTGCAAAAAAAATAATCCGGATTTTCCCATTTACTTATTTTTATGTGCATTATGAATTCTGTGCCCTCTGACTGTGCTCCTGTTTGAATTAGGTTCCTGATGTTTTATTATATTCAAACATGTCTCATGCAAAAGAGGGGTTTATAATCTAGAAAAAATATAGATACATCAATCTAATAAAAGTTGTCTCTGCAAATGTTTATCCAGGTTTAAAACACCAAGAGAAATTGCACGGTTAAACTAACAATATACCATTTTGGAATAAAGTATTCTCAGTTTATTTCTGGCTGTTCAACAGGATGTAAAACCCCCACCTTTGATCTTTGCAATTTATTCAATTCCAAAAATCCAATAGATCTATTCAATCTTGGATTTCTACAAAAATACAGAAATTTTGAAATGCTTATATTTAATGCAAAGAACAAAACTACTAACCCCCGTCCCCCCCCCCCCCCCCCCCCCCTCAGTGTCCTACTTTTACCAACCACTTAAAGTTTTTCAAAGGTCGCCAGTCCTCTCACATTTTATGTACACAATATATCTTAATATTGGAAGAAACCCTGCCGGAAAGCTTCTGGTGAGAGAATAAGAGGGTTTGATGAGAGAATAATGACAAATGCCTTCTGACACATGTTCACAATACAAACAGTGCAGTTTTAAAATATCTACGGCAAAAGTACATTTAGTAATATTCACTTCATCTCTTGTCATGCTTGTTTTGGTAATTTGGAACAAACCACAAAGTGGCTGAAAATGATGTAAACAGTAAATTATATAATCAATCTAGATGACTATTTTTTTATAGCATTAGAAGATCTACTGACTGTGTCACAATTGGTGCCAATTTCATGTAGAAATTTTATTATCACCCTTTAAAAACACTGTAAGTTATTAATTAGTTGGAAATTTTTTGTGTATTGTTTTGTCTTGGAATTTTATGTTTTATATGTGTTACATTTGTTTTAAATTTTGGTACCTGAAATAAGACTCAAACTTATTTGTTGGCTTATTTCTTGGATTTGATTAGCTTATTTATAAAACAGGGAAATTACTGTGTTAACATCCAGGTATTACTAAACTATATACAGTGGACCAATTTCAGTAAAATGAGTACATTTAGTGGAACTAGGTTTGAGGTCCAAATAACCCAAAAGTGCTGTATTAATGGGGCGAAAAGTGTAGGTTGGCCATATGAATATAACTAGTTTTACACACATGTATAATATAAATACAGTGTATGTTTAACTATTAAAATCATAATTACACAGCAAAGTCATGACCATTCAACCTTTTTCACAATTAATGTATTATCTTAATGCACAAATGTCATAAGTTTAATTTCACCTGACACAGTAAAAGAGGTCCTATGATTACAATAACACTCAATTTTTACTTAAACCAACTGTGCAAAGAAAAACATCTGTAGACAAAGAGAACTTCAAATGTCATTAACTCAACATTTAACTTAAGAAAATGTGTGAAATAAAGTCCAAAAATGGTGCTTGTTTCTGTAGCTTTGAATTTGTGTCAAAATTTGTTTACAATAAGAAAAGGGAACTTCACTGAGTATATCAAATGTACAACTAGAGTAACAAATAAGTAAGCCGCAAGATGTAAAGAAATTCCACAGTGAAATAAGGAAGCTTTCCTTAAGTTGGTCAAATCTGCATAGTTTGTTGCACTAAGCATTTCTCATTCCATATTATCCCGATTTTCTATCACAAAAACTTAAATAATATTACTCCCTAGAAATTCAGCAATTTCCTGCAAAAGAGATTATTTCACCTGACCATCACTAGTGAAGTTTTACACCAACTGGGGTTTGAGTAAAAAATCTCACAATCAGAGATTTACCACAATTATAGTATCCAGATATTCAATCAAGAAAACTTTAATAATTTTGCTCCCTAGCAATTCAGTAATTTCCTACAAATGAGACTCATTCACCTAGCTTATATCACTTAGTCTAGTAAAACTTTATATCAACCAGATCATCAGAGTAAAAAATCTCATGATCGAAGAATTACATAATACCACTTTAAACAATGAAATTATGATCCTTCAACTTCCCTTAAGAGAAAGCCAGTTATTTGATGGTAACCTTCATTGCGTAAATCATAACCTCCTAAAATAATAACTAAACCAGAACTAATGTACATTTCTTGATTTAGAGATGCAATTAGTTCAAACACAAGTCTCATTATCACATGCTCTGAAAATCAAGCCAGATTGCCATATCCAGAATCATATGGCATGTTTACCACAGAAAGTGCTGCCCAATTATGCTTTTAGTTCTTTTATCCCACCATTCCTTTTATTCTTTCTCAAGTCAATAGTATCACACACACGAGGCTGCTAACTATAAAATGGGACTGGTGTACAGGGAAAGAGCGTGGACACAGACATGGTCAGTGGATGATGAGCACATAATGATGGACTCTGGTGGCATTTCACACTTTTTAGCTATTTAGATTCACAATTCAAAGAGTTACAACATGAGTATGAGGTATTGGATATTCTAAAGGATATCTGGAAAAAGGTATGATTTTTTATAACTATTTAACAGATGTTTTATGATAATAATTTTATTATTTAATAATTATGGAAGGAATTACATTAACACATCTTTTAAAGGCACTTGTTGTCCAATATCTAACTATTAATCTAAAGACCGAATTAGGTAGTTATCAGAAGTATATCATTGGCAGAGTAGAGAGGCTACGTTTGTGGGATCAATTAATTTTTCTCCTGAAATTTTTTTCAGGGTCATATTTACCTTTCAATAAGGTGGACAAATACGAGTGATCTATTTATCTGAAATAACATACCAGTAAAATTAACTTTTAATTATTCAGCACTCAATTGATGTGATAAATATTAACATTAAAAATACAATAATAAGAGAAAACTGTTATAAATGTAACACTTACAAATATTTTCAAAACAATTTTTTTCCCTGGAATTGGCACACAATAGATGCTTAGCATTTAACTCTGTGACTGCTAAACGTCTACTATTACATCCCAATTCCAGAAAATGAAAAACGTTTTAAAATAATTTTAAAACAATGGTTACACTGACACCCTTTTGCTGTCTTACTTTTTTACTACTCATTAAAAATTATTGGGTTTTTTTCAAATTTAAAATTCAGAATGTATAAAACATTGTATTTCTAATGACAATAAACACAGTAACTATGAAATTACAAGTCACAATTACATATATAATTATAATGTAAGAAAGCCACACAAGATTTATTCAGCAAGACAAATTATAAAGAAGTATTCTACAAGAAGTAGAAACATCATTCTAGATGTAGAATTATGGAAACGTTAAACAGCTACTGGACCTAAAATGTGCTCTGTTCACATTTGACAATGGCACTTTTATATCATATGGACTGTTCCTTTCACTCAGGCTGGCACATTTACTGCTCTGTAATTGTGGATAATTTGATCAAAGGTCGAAAAGTCATTCAATGCTGTCACACAATAGAATTCACTTCCGACGCAAGCTACAGACTTGTAATCAGACTTTGAGGTAAAAACTCAACACAGAAATTGCTGAGTGATAATATAACAGATTCAGTTGCACTTTGGTTTTCAATCTGCGTAATCCTTGTGATTGCTGTCTTTATTTTAGTTACTTTGATGTACAGTAGAAACACTACACTCTCTTTTTCAAGTCTTGCACAAAAAGAAATGAATCATCTTCAAAAAACCCTAAATGTGTTTGTCAAACTGTAGCTTGCATTCCATACATGACCAACATCAGCTGAAAATTGAAGGTTCTTCACTAAAAACCTGTGCATTTCAGATTTAGTTTCAAACAAGCTTTACTCAGCCCTAAATCAATTCATATGTTCAGCCCTTCTTTCTGTCATAAACTTGGACTTGGAACACATACAATTGAAACACAGTTCTCACAAAAACACATCTCTTCATTATAAAAGGCAAATACACAATGAAATCCGTACAAAGCAGTCCAGAGACAGTGCTTACATTACACACTTTTCCAGGATAGAAAGGATATAATTTTGACCTGTAGTTTATCTGGATGTCAGTGAGCTGTGACGGGATTGACTGATATGATACAGCAATAGCCAGAGTTTAAGCTGTGCAGAGTTCGGTTGCTTATATATACAACACTTACCTTGCTTGTTATTTCAATAGTTATAAATGTAAACAAGACAACATACCTCCGCCGAGGCACCAAATAACTAGAAATTGTGTCACTTCGACACAGTGTATTTCCAGATGGGATATGAAGTACACTGAAAATCTTGGACTAACAATGGACAAACAGCAAACAGACAAACAACCCCCACACGTGACAATGCTATGGACCCGTTGCAATATGACCTTAGCAGTTAAAAAGAGACATAAAACTACAACTCTGACTTTTCTACTATTCTAATTCTAATACAACTTCTATAGCAATTAATCTTATCACAAGACAGATTCTGGGGCACAACAACCAAGAAAACAAGGCCAACAAGTTCATAGTTCAGAGACACAGAGGGGGGGGGGATCCATACCAGAGACAATTGAAAAATATGATAAAACCTAGGGTGGGTAGGCTTTTGTGAAGAGATAAACTTTCAGCTTCTTCTGAAAAGAAAGAAGAGATATGGAAGAGCAGATGTTATTTGGTAACTCATTCTATACCTTGGGAACATCAAGGCAACACTGAAGCCAAATTGCTTAGCTGACTTATGAACAGATGGACTAAACTGTGGCAAGAACTTCACCCTACATCCGGCTACTACTTGTATTATAAAAACTTTTCCTGGGATTCAAGAAGGTTCTTAAATAATAGGGGTAACCACCCTGGAGGAACTTAGAGACTATTGTATCTGTTTTGAACACTGATTGTTGTTGAACAGGCAACCAGTACAAACTCCTAAGTACTGAAGTTATATGTGAACATCTGGTACCTGAACTGTTCTGTATACTTTGGAGCTTCCTAACGTTAAATCCTGAAAGACTCCTGGCAAGGAATTACAATAATCAAGCCAACTGCTCAAAAGAGCATTTGCAGCCTTTACAACCACTTACTGTCTAAGATTCTATCTGAGTCTGATAAGTGGATAGGAAAATCTACAGCAGCCACAAGAGATTGTGGTTCCTTGCTTGATCATCACTGTACATCAACAAAAGAAAAAATTACGAAGTGAGTGTTTATATATGGTTTTCCTGGAGAGGCTCATCAAATGCATTAAACATGTTTCTGAACTAATGATTATATTACTTTTAGAATAACTAAAGTGGAAATGATCGCTGTATTAGCAGTCTAGATTGGGGTTTACAATGTTGTTTTCCAGGCTGAGGAACAAATTTGGTCCTTATTCACTTAAACTTGGATAAAGCTCACCAGTCTTAGCCATGTGAGGCACAAGCAAGACTGTGTGTGTGAATGTGTTTGGGTAATATGGATATGGGTTAATATCTCAACCTAAGACTTGTGGGTTTAATACTTGGTTACTGATGAAAACTTTTCCAAAGTGGTACGGCGATGACAGGGAAATCCTGTAGGTCTAAAAATTATATAATTTTTTTTAAATGCTGCAAGGGACCTACAGGAATTTCCAAGAATTATTCCTGGATGAGGAGACCCTATGCAGCATTGAATATTAGGTGCTGTTGCCAATGTCGAATAATGGACAACTCGGACCTTCGTCAACTCAGCCCCTGCCAACTCGGACCCATTTTGAACAGTTTCCCCAATGTCTCTCTATCATTCCCCCTTCACTGTCTGTGGGCTTAGCTGGGGTGCTGCTGATGCAATAAACTATGTGTATTTCTACCTCTTCCAGTACCCTGTAGTTTGGTATATCAATAAAAGATATATATATCCTATATTAATTTTATAACATTTAATTAGTGCAAATTTGTGCTTCCCTATCATTTTATGCTAAATAATTCATCTATTTTATAACACTTCTATTATCCCAAGAAACCTTCACTCTCTCGACACACCTAGATAACAGAGTTTCTTCTGTATTTCTAACAGATAAAAATAAAGATGTTCAATGTTGAGATGTAATATCTGTGATGTAGTAGTGTTGGAACAAAGTTTAAGCTTTGATTCAAATGTTGAGAAATCATATAATGAGTGTTCGGCTGTGATCATGTAAAAGCAGTTTTGGAGTACTTTGAATTTGGCATCTTAAGTCTTAAGTTACCCACATATCATAGCGTAAAATCATTTTCTACTTAGTTTTATTGTCTCGGCATAGCACTGGCTTATTCACTTGCTTCTATATTTATATTCCTTTATTTTTAGCAGAGTTACACAAAAAATACCAGTGGTGAATCAGTTTTTGAAATAAATCAGATGTAACGAAAAGTTCAAATCAGAACAGACTAAATTAAGGTTGAAATCAGAATAAAAACAACCCATAAATTGAATATCATAAATTCTACTTGTCTTCGTCACGAAAATCCCCTTTTGCGTGGACATGTACTTTCAATCTTTTTCAAATTTTTTTATAGATGTTTACCCTGTTATTTGCAGCTCTTGGTCATGATCTGTTAACCAGATTAACAGTATACACTGACTCTGACTGTTTGTTTTAACATCCCTTTGCTTTTCCAAAATAAACTGATTTGAGATCAATTTTGCGGCAGCAGTTAAACCACTTTATTTTGTTAATAACAATTGTGTTGAATTCATGTCAGTTACACATTTACTACAAAAAGTTCAGAGACTATCACTTACTATGCAAGACCACTAAGCATCAATCAACCCTACAACCAACTTAATAAATGTGTAAAATGTTGCCCTACTTATTTGCGTCTTTTTCATCTTTTTCTTCAATGCAAATTGAGAAAGACCTTGAAGGAACAATTGATCTTATGATAACCTCCCAAGTTGTCATGGCAGTTAAATGGATAAATATGACTAAAGGAAGTTGCGTCATGAACATAAACAGTGGGATGTGGGCACCGTTAACCATATATGATAAATATTGAATTCATAAATCCAGTCACTTGTAATTATCATTACTTTCTTGTTTATCATAATCAGAATAGCTTTAATTTTATACCTTCTTTTAATGAAAAAGATTTCAAAAATAAAGACTGCATGATGAGTATGGTAACGTTATCTAGTTATTAAAACGTATATATCATCCACCCTCAAAGAACAAAAGATATCCATTTAACTCTTATAGCTAAACATGTCTCTTAAAGGTATCAAACTTGAAATTATTTCTTAAAATTGTGTTGGTTGTAGTGTAATGTCTTTTGCTAGTTTGTCTGTTTGTTGGGGTGTAGCTCCAATTGATAACTTCTTTATAAACACACACTTTTATGTCCCTTGATTTTCTTAATTGATTCGGTGATTTCAGATTAGTAACATTTAAACAATGAACAAAGTGAACCTTATGACAAAGGTTTACTTTAAACTTTCATCAATTGCAAGTACTTACCAAGCAGGGTATTGATTTATGTGTATATTCCTGTAGATTATCACAAAGAAAATGCAACTATATTTCTATTTTAGGCAGACACCACATCACATAACTATACAAAATGTTGAGTATTTGGAAAGCCGCAATAATTACAACAGAGGGCGCGGTTGGTTTCCTGGCCAACTTGACAGTCATTCTTGTTATGATGAAGCATCCAAAACTGATGGGAGCACAGTCCAGTAGGTTTATCCTCAATCAAAGCTTCATTGATGCTTTGGTCTCCATCATGATCATTGTAAGCCACAATAACCTGGTCCGCAACATAGGTCTGCAAGTCAGTTACAGCGATGGCAATATCTTTGATGAAATCATCTGCAGAACCTGGCGTTTTGAACTCACAGTATGGGGTTTCATGGCATCATCAGCATTCAACCTGGTCATGCTAACCATAGACAGATACATCAAAATTGTGCATCCTTTTTGGCATAAGCGGCATGTTACTAAAGGCAAAACACTAGTGGTTCTTGTGCTACCTTGGATTCTGGGACCAGCTTTCCAACTGGCCTGCTTTGCTCCAGTTGCTGATGTGCGTAACAATACCTGTCTGATCCTACTCTGGCCAAACCAATGGTCCTCACAGATAGTCAGTTACTTGGTACCTGCAATCGAATACTTTATCCCAGTTATCACCATGGTTTACTGTTATGGCAGAATACTCTACACGATTCAACATAGGTGGAAAGGACTTAATGGTGCAGATACAACATCTACTGGTGAGTACAGCAAGAATTAGTTGGAATGTTCAAGTATCATAAAAACTATTATTTGAGATATATCATAAAGGCCGAGTGAATTTTAAATTTAAAAAAAATGACTATATATAGAAATGGTCCATATTTTAAAGTTGTATTAAATCAAAATTGGCAATAATGTAAATAAAGTAGTTCTTATATTGCTAAACAATATATGCATTAAAAGGTCCACAACCCGTCAACATATTTAACCAACCATCACTTTAATCTAAGAATTTATTCTGGCAGAAATATGATATTATGACCTAGTTCTACCAAAAATAAAAAAATAAAACATTTCCTGTATTATCTGTGATAATATTACTTGTATTTTTGCTTCAGGCAACATCTCACAAGCAAGCACAGTCACTGAGGATATTTCTACATCACATATTACGCTGGAAATGAAGAGGGAGTTGAGTCCAAGTCAGTCTCAACTCACAATTAATGAGCTACCATCCAAGTCACATGACCATCCCCCACCAAAACAGAGCACGCAAAATACAAACCACCATCAGCAGAACCAGCAGGCTCAGAAGAAGGTCATCAAGCTACTCATCACCGTCTGTGTTGGGTTCTTCCTGTGCTTTTTGTTCAATCAGGCAATAACTTTCCTCGCTAACATTGGTGTGATCAACCTGATCTATGGAAATCCTCTGTATTCTGTTTCAGTCATGCTGGCTTTTGCCAATTGCCTGATCAATCCCTTTATTTATGTCATACAATATGAGAAGTTCCGTGCACTTTTAATGGAAACAATTAAGTGTTGGTAGAAACTATTAAATATAAGAATCAGATTGATTCACATGCTATAAATATAATAGAATGTCTGTTGCCAGACCACATGGACAGAGCTGAAGATTGTTATTTTGGAAGAGTGAAAATGAGTTAAACTTTGCATAATTATGGATAACAGAGGTTATTGTCAGCATCTGATAAACAAAGACAGATGGGCATCAGTTATCAGGGTTTCTATGAAACAGGGTTGAAATAGAAAGAAGTAAAATATTCTATTTATGAATTTCAATTATAGAGTGTTTTCCCTACACTTTTATTCATTTGTATTAAATCTGTGTGTAGCAGTATAGATTAAATCTTTGTTTATAATATTAATACTAACCCAATAAACCACAAATGTGACAGTTACTATATTTGTAAATATGGAACGTAATGAAATGTTGTTCTTGCAAAGAGCTCTTTCTCATAAAACTCAACATCTTAAAATTTATGTTAACATTCCCTGCCTAAGATTTATACTTTTCACAATCTTATGCTTTTGATATAATCTCATTTGAAGATATTATAGTATTGATGAAACTGGTGAAAACCTTGTTACAAAAGTCAGCTGCTGAAAGGCAACCCCAGGACCTTCTAAACATCACAGAATAAATACAAGTCTGTAAGGCTTAAACAACTAACATGATTTGATCATCAGGTAGCTAACAATTAACTGGTTGTTTCAAATGTACAGCATCTTTGAAGAAATACTGAAAATGTCAAATGCAACATAAATGTAAACATTGCACACAATATGGTGGATCCTTGCGTGCTATCAAAGTGCAATATTCGCACAAATTGTTGGGTAATTTGCACATGAACATCATATCTTACATTTCTAAGATAATATTCCAAACAAGGGTGCAGTGGCTGGCTTTCGTCCAACCACGGAGTCGAATCTTAGGACAGCAATGGGTGTTGAAATCTGCAAACTTAAATTGTTCTATTATCGCTGCATTTGCAAACCGCTTGCAAAGATGTTTATGGATCTGTGTAGCAAGATGTGTTGGGTATTTGTAGTGATCAGAAACATGACATGAAAACTTTACAAATATAAGGGGTATTCTGTGTATTAACTGCGCAGTTTGAAAAGTGATTTTGAAGGGAGAAGACCTATTTTATGTTTGAAGCATACACATAAAATAAGATTAGCGAACAGGTTTATTTTGTAAATATAGAAAATTTGGAAGACATAAACTTAAGTGTTACATGGATATTTTACAAAAGCAAACTGTAATTATGTTTATAAAATGTTTAACGATTTCATTTAAAATTAGGGAATTTACGGCTTTCAAATATTCACAGTTGTACACGGGTGTACTTCATGTAGCGTCCTGTGCAGTCTTCCTCCAATATTTCTCGTCGCCATATTCAACATTTATAAATATTAAAAGTGAAATAAAATTACCTTATTTTTATAAGAAATACATTGCTTCTAAACATTTGCACGTCTTTGTAGTAGTTATATTCCCTGATGAAAGCCATTTGTTTTGTCAAGCTTTCGAAACTAAATTACACACATGAGCTCATGAGATGTACAAGTCCATGAATAGATCTTTTACAGTTATATTTACTCTATGGCCAAACTTATAAGTTTCTTTTGTCTTCTTTTTATATAAGCTGTCAATAAATAGTATTTTAAACTCAAATATGAGAATATATATGTATCTTATTTTACAACTAATAGATTTATTTGAAACTTTGTAAATTCATTGTCATTTGTCAAGCATTTAATATTGAAGCAAATATGTGGACGTTTGTCATTAATGAGTGCATATAAACTGCGGATTTGTAAATTTTTTCATTCTCAAGCAATACAGATCTTTCCCAGTGATGTTTACTTCAAAAATTATATGTTTTCCAGATATATAAAATATTTTAGAAGTTTTTTGCAACACTTCAAAACAGAATGACAGACAAATTAAAGTATGTGATAATTTCTAGGAAATGGAACCCCAATAGCACCTTCAAGTGGTTGAATTTAGAACTACAGATTTGTGCAAATTTTCATTGAATATCTCTGCCACAAATCAATCTGTAGTAAAATAACATACACATACCATTGTGCCATTTAAGATAAATATTTTGTTTGATGACAGAGCCACCAAACTAATATACACCAATGTAATAGAGTTTCACTAAGGCATCCAACATTTTATCAAAACTCACTTTCAAGGAAATAAAAGCAAACTGACATTACAATTCCATTCAGAGAGTATAGTGTGCAGATATATTTTTATTGCGAGCCATTCACTGGAGATTATTGGCTTATTGCATGAAATGCCACAGCAAACCATAAACGAGTGCATCATTGGCCTATCAAAACTGTGGTTGCCTTTCCATAAACTGTGACCTAGCATACAATTATCCTTCCCTGAAATATTAAAAGCAAAAGTCTTGAATCTTAGTTTGATGCAGTTGACACTATCAACTTAACTATCAAGATTAATAATGAACTTATATTCTGTTCTTTTTAAATTTGGTAGCATGATAATAAAAAGAAAATGGCTCAGGCGCCTTTCACCTGTTATGAGACAAATGGATCTACTGAATCATCTCTGCATAAACAATGTACACCTAACATACTTCTGACACCAGAGTAAATGTAACTATGCAGTTAACACTGGGAAATACAGTTGTGACATAACCCAGAAGTACTAGAAATATGATGAAATGTGACCCTCTCCAGGCCAAAAATGGTCTGATCACATGCTTGTGACACTGGGGACATGGGGACAGTGAAACAAAAGCATTTCATCTTCAAGGTCTTGCCATCACAGAAAACCCTGATAACAAACTGGAATCGTTTAATACGAGCAAAGTATAGTATAATGCAATGAAATAGTAATAATGCAAAATATGGTTCATCATCAAGGTCCTATCATCATTGAAGAACCCCATGTCACAATGGCATTGGGCATGTAGGTGCTGATGTGGAATATTTTGGTAATATGACACAAAAATAAAGGCAATTTACCTTCAAAGCCTTGTCATCACTAAAGACTCTGATGTCATACTTTGGAGACCAGCTCGCATTTTTGACAACATAGGACACACCAAGCTCTACTTCTCCATCTGCACTGGCCTCCAGAAGGATGGACAAGACTCTGAAGATACAAATTAGAATTTCAAATTGAATTGGCTTAATTAATTAATTACATTTGTATTAAAATATGAAAGTGTTTATTTCTTGGGAACTTGTCCTGACAGGAACTTGTCTGTTCAGTGAATTTCATCTACTGAATCTTGACTATCTGATTTTTACACAGTAGAGTGAAACTGATACATTTATCCAATCAAAAGTTTTCCCTTGAAAAATACATCTGGACTGGTATTCTTTCTAGCAAAATAGATTTTATTATGTTTGCCTACTTTTTAAAAAAATGTAAAAATGTACTCATACTTGTAATCGAGTACTTTCCAAAGTACTTGTAATCGTACTTGAGTGCATCGCAGAAAAATATACTCGTACTTTTACTTGTACTCAGATATTTTGGATATACTCATACTCAAGTACACTGACATGTACTCGGCCCAAACCCTGATATTGAAGCTGGATATTTAAAACTACACATGTAGTAAGTTTATACAGTAAGAAACTCCAATAGGTGTACAATTCACTACTTTTTCCACAGCTCATACACAATGTAAAACTAGACCTACGTATCGGAGAACTGATGCAAATTTGTATCCACCAGAAAGAAAACTCACCAAAGCCAGTGAACCATCATTTGACCTTGAAGAAGGGGCCAAAGGTCAAATATATCATTAGAAGATTCCTAGCCCAAGATTTCGTATGAGTTGGTTTTGCATTGTAAACCTCTAGGATCAATAATAAGCGAGTTATAAGCACTTTTAAGTTTGGTTATCCTCGTTTGACCTTGAAGGAGGGGCCCACGGTCAAATCCGACCACACCAAATGATTCCCAGCCCATGATTTCCTATAGGTTGGTTTACCATCCCAAACCTCTAGGACCAATAATTAATGAGTTATAAGCACTTTTAGGTTTGGATTATCCTCGTTTGACCTTGAGCGAGGGGCCCAAGGTTAAATCCAACCACATCAAAATATTCCCAGCTCATGATTTCCTATGGGTTGGCTTACCATCCCAAAACCTCTAGGACCAATAATAAGCAAGTTATAAGCACTTTTAACTTTGGCTATCCTCATTTGACCTTGAAGGAGGGTCCGAGGTCAAATCTGAACACACCAAAGGATTCTCAGCCCATAATTTCCTGTAGGTTGGTTTATCATTCCAAACCTGTAGGACCAATAATTAACTAGAGGATCGCTCGCAAAAAAAAAGATAATGTTTTTGCATAGCAAAAACAAAGCGTCCCGAAAAGGCTATAAAGGTGAGTGCTAAAGTATTAAGAAAATGCTTCGTTTCTAGCCTTATACTGTTGTGGCAACCAAAGTCAGCGCAGTCTGCTCTATCTAGCACGGTTTTCAAGATATAAGCATTTTTGTGTTTTGCAAAAAATAAAAAAATTAAAAATGTCCGCTATATTTGGCGAGACAAAAATATTTTGAAAATTGGCATGGCTACTCTACAGAGATACCCAGCAGGTCCAAAATTTTGTTGAGTTCGCTCCATATAGCACAGTTTTCGAGATATAAGCATTTTTGTGTTTTGCAAAAACTTTGAAAATTCAAAATGGCCACCATTTTTGGGGAGACAAAAATTTTTGTCAAGAACACTGCCGCGGTGTGTATCTCCCGCCGAGCATTAAAGCAGAAGAAATAGCTTTTCCGAGATATTCACAATTTTTCATTTTCGTGTGTGAAAGCTCTTCCAAAAGTAGGTGAATGAGTTATTTGAGAAAAATTGGCTATCTGCAATACTATTAAGAGATAATTCACATTTACTCATTTTGAGTAGGTGAATAATTATCTATGGGTCTGAAACTTCACCAAGTGAAAGCTCTCCCAAAAGTAGGTGAATGAGTTATTTGAGAAAAATTGGCTATCTGCAATACTTTTAGAGATAATTCGCATTTACTCATTTTGAGTAGGTGAGTAATTAGCTATGGGTCTGAAACTTCATCATGTGAAAGCTCTCCCACAAGTAGATGAATGAGTATTTGATAAAAATTGGGTATCCGCAATACTTTTACAGATAATTAGCATTTACTCATTTTGAGTAGGTGAATAAATAGCTATGGGTCTGAAACTTCACAGAGTGAAAGCTCTCCCAAAAGTAGGTGAATGAATTATTTGAGAAAAATTGGCTATCTGCAATACTTTTAGAGATAATTCACATTTACTCATTTTGAGTAGGTGAATAATTAGCTATGGGTCTGAAACTTCACCAAGTGAAAGCTCTGCCAAAAGTAGGTGAATGAGTTATTTGAGAAAAATTGGCTATCTGCAATACTTTTAGAGATAATTCGCATTTACTCATTTTGAGTAGGTGAGTAATTAGCTATGGGTCTGAAACTTCACCAAGTGAAAGCTCTCGCAAAAGTAGGTGAATGAGTTATTTGAGAAAAATTGGCTATCTGCAATACTTTTAGAGATAATTCGCATTTACTCATTTTGAGTAGGTGAGTAATTAGCTATGGGTCTGAAACTTCACCAAGTGAAAGCTCTCCCAAAAGTAGATGAATGATTAATTTGAGAAAAATTGGCTATCTGCAATACTTTTAAAGATAATTCGCATTTACTCATTTTGAGTAGGTGAGTAATTAGCTATGGGTCTGAAACTTCACACAGTGAAAGCTCTCCCAAAAGTAGGTGAATGAGTTATTTGAGAAAAATTGGCTATCTGCAATACTTTTAGAGATAATTCGCATTTACTCATTTTGAGTAGGTGAGTAATTAGCTATGGGTCTGAAACTTCACCAAGTGAGAGCTATCCCAAAAGTAGGTGAATGAGTTATTTGAGAAAAATTGGCTATCTGCAATACTTTTAGAGATAATTCGCATTTACTCATTTTGAGTAGGTGAGTAATTAGCTATGGGTCTGAAACTTCACCATGTGAAAGCTCTTCCAAAAGTAGGTGAATGAGTTATTTGAGAAAAATTGGCTATCTGCAATACTTTTAGAGATAATTCGCATTTACTCATTTTGAGTAGGTGAGTAATTAGCTATGGGTCTGAAACTTCACAGAGTGAAAGCTCTCCCAAAAGTAGGTGAATGAGTTATTTGAGAAAAATTGGCTATCTGCAATACTTTTAGAGATAATTCGCATTTACTCATTTTGAGTAGGTGAGTAATTAGCTATGGGTCTGAAACTTCACCAAGTGAAAGCTCTCCCAAAAGTAGGCCAATGATTAATTTGACAAAAATTGGCTATCTGCAATACTTTTAGAGATAATTCGCATTTACTCATTTTGAGTAGGTGAGTAATTAGCTATGGGTCTGAAACTTCACCAAGTGAAAGCTCTCCCAAAAGTAGGTGAATGAGTTATTTGAGAAAAATTGGCTAGCTGCAATACTTTTAGAGATAATTCGCATTTACTCATTTTGAGTAGGTGAGTAATTAGCTATGGGTCTGAAACTTCACCAAGTGAAAGCTCTCCCAAAAGTAGGTGAATGATTTATTTGAGAAAAATTGGCTATCTGCAATACTTTTAGAGATAATTCGCATTTACTCATTTTGAGTAGGTGAGTAATTAGCTATGGGTCTGAAACTTCACCATGTGAAAGCTCTCCCACAAGTAGATGAATGAGTTATTTGATAAAAATTGGGTATCCGCAATACTTTTACAGATAATTAGCATTTACTCATTTTGAGTAGGTAAATAATTAGCTATGGGTCTGGAACTTCACCATGTGAAAGCTCTCCCAAAAGTAGGTGAATGAGTTATTTGAGAAAAATTGGCTATCTGCAATACTTTTAGAGATAATTCGCATTTACTCATTTTGAGTAGGTGAGTAATTAGCTATGGGTCTGAAACTTCACCATGTGAAAGCTCTTCCAAAAGTAGGTGAATGAGTTATTTGAGAAAAATTGGCTATCTGCAATACTTTTAAGAGATAATTCGCATTTACTCATTTTGAGTAGGTGAGTAATTAGCTATGGGTCTGAAACTTCACAGAGTGAAAGCTCTCCCAAAAGTAGGTGAATGAGTTATTTGAGAAAAATTGGCTATCTGCAATACTTTTAGAGATAATTCGCATTTACTCATTTTGAGTAGGTGAGTAATTAGCTATGGGTCTGAAACTTCACCAAGTGAAAGCTCTCCCAAAAGTAGGCCAATGATTAATTTGACAAAAATTGGCTATCTGCAATACTTTTAGAGATAATTCGCATTTACTCATTTTGAGTAGGTGAGTAATTAGCTATGGGTCTGAAACTTCACCAAGTGAAAGCTCTCCCAAAAGTAGGTGAATGAGTTATTTGAGAAAAATTGGCTATCTGCAATACTTTTAGAGATAATTCGCATTTACTCATTTTGAGTAGGTGAGTAATTAGCTATGGGTCTGAAACTTCACCAAGTGAAAGCTCTCCCAAAAGTAGGCCAATGATTAATTTGACAAAAATTGGCTATCTGCAATACTTTTAGAGATAATTCGCATTTACTCATTTTGAGTAGGTGAGTAA
Organism: Sabellastarte sp. h YS-2021; assembly: GCA_964017235.1. Taxonomy (NCBI): domain Eukaryota; kingdom Metazoa; phylum Annelida; class Polychaeta; order Sabellida; family Sabellidae; genus Sabellastarte; species Sabellastarte sp. h YS-2021. Next base: position 79,446,989 of record OZ024927.1, read on the forward strand.
TTAGCTATGGGTCTGAAACTTCACCATGTGAAAGCTCTCCCACAAGTAGATGAATGAGTATTTGATAAAAATTGGGTATCCGCAATACTTTTACAGATAATTAGCATTTACTCATTTTGAGTAGGTGAATAAATAGCTATGGGTCTGAAACTTCACAGAGTGAAAGCTCTCCCAAAAGTAGGTGAATGAATTATTTGAGAAAAATTGGCTATCTGCAATACTTTTAGAGATAATTCACATTTACTCATTTTGAGTAGGTGAATAATTAGCTATGGGTCTGAAACTTCACCAAGTGAAAGCTCTGCCAAAAGTAGGTGAATGAGTTATATGAAAAAAATTGGCTATCTGCAATACTTTTAGAGATAATTCGCATTTACTCATTTTGAGTAGGTGAGTAATTAGCTATGGGTCTGAAACTTCACCAAGTGAAAGCTCTCCCAAAAGTAGGTGAATGAGTTATTTGAGAAAAATTGGCTATCTGCAATACTTGAGATAATTCGCATTTACTCATTTTGAGTAGGTGAGTAATTAGCTATGGGTCTGAAACTTCACCAAGTGAAAGCTCTCCCAAAAGTAGATGAATGATTAATTTGAGAAAAATTGGCTATCTGCAATACTTTTAAAGATAATTCGCATTTACTCATTTTGAGTAGGTGAGTAATTAGCTATGGGTCTGAAACTTCACACAGTGAAAGCTCTCCCAAAAGTAGGTGAATGAGTTATTTGAGAAAAATTGGCTATCTGCAATACTTTTAGAGATAATTCGCATTTACTCATTTTGAGTAGGTGAGTAATTAGCTATGGGTCTGAAACTTCACCAAGTGAAAGCTCTCCCAAAAGTAGGCCAATGATTAATTTGACAAAAATTGGCTATCTGCAATACTTTTAGAGATAATTCGCATTTACTCATTTTGAGTAGGTGAGTAATTAGCTATGGGTCTGAAACTTCACCAAGTGAAAGCTCTCCCAAAAGTAGGTGAATGAGTTATTTGAGAAAAATTGGCTATCTGCAATACTTTTAGAGATAATTCACATTTACTCATTTTGAGTAGGTGAATAATTAGCTATGGGTCTGAAACTTCACCAAGTGAAAGCTCTGCCAAAAGTAGGTGAATGAGTTATATGAGAAAAATTGGCTATCTGCAATACTTTTAGAGATAATTCGCATTTACTCATTTTGAGTAGGTGAGTAATTAGCTATGGGTCTGAAACTTCACCAAGTGAAAGCTCTCCCAAAAGTAGGTGAATGAGTTATTTGAGAAAAATTGGCTATCTGCAATACTTGAGATAATTCGCATTTACTCATTTTGAGTAGGTGAGTAATTAGCTATGGGTCTGAAACTTCACCAAGTGAAAGCTCTCCCAAAAGTAGATGAATGATTAATTTGAGAAAAATTGGCTATCTGCAATACTTTTAAAGATAATTCGCATTTACTCATTTTGAGTAGGTGAGTAATTAGCTATGGGTCTGAAACTTCACACAGTGAAAGCTCTCCCAAAAGTAGGTGAATGAGTTATTTGAGAAAAATTGGCTATCTGCAATACTTTTAGAGATAATTCGCATTTACTCATTTTGAGTAGGTGAGTAATTAGCTATGGGTCTGAAACTTCACCAAGTGAAAGCTCTCCCAAAAGTAGGCCAATGATTAATTTGACAAAAATTGGCTATCTGCAATACTTTTAGAGATAATTCGCATTTACTCATTTTGAGTAGGTGAGTAATTAGCTATGGGTCTGAAACTTCACCAAGTGAAAGCTCTCCCAAAAGTAGGTGAATGAGTTATTTGAGAAAAATTGGCTATCTGCAATACTTTTAGAGATAATTCGCATTTACTCATTTTGAGTAGGTGAGTAATTAGCTATGGGTCTGAAACTTCACCAAGTGAGAGCTATCCCAAAAGTAGGTGAATGAGTTATTTGAGAAAAATTGGCTATCTGCAATACTTTTAGAGATAATTCGCATTTACTCATTTTGAGTAGGTGAGTAATTAGCTATGGGTCTGAAACTTCACCATGTGAAAGCTCTTCCAAAAGTAGGTGAATGAGTTATTTGAGAAAAATTGGCTATCTGCAATACTTTTAGAGATAATTCGCATTTACTCATTTTGAGTAGGTGAGTAATTAGCTATGGGTCTGAAACTTCACAGAGTGAAAGCTCTCCCAAAAGTAGGTGAATGAGTTATTTGAGAAAAATTGGCTATCTGCAATACTTTTAGAGATAATTCGCATTTACTCATTTTGAGTAGGTGAGTAATTAGCTATGGGTCTGAAACTTCACCAAGTGAAAGCTCTCCCAAAAGTAGGCCAATGATTAATTTGACAAAAATTGGCTATCTGCAATACTTTTAGAGATAATTCGCATTTACTCATTTTGAGTAGGTGAGTAATTAGCTATGGGTCTGAAACTTCACCAAGTGAAAGCTCTCCCAAAAGTAGGTGAATGAGTTATTTGAGAAAAATTGGCTAGCTGCAATACTTTTAGAGATAATTCGCATTTACTCATTTTGAGTAGGTGAGTAATTAGCTATGGGTCTGAAACTTCACCAAGTGAAAGCTCTCCCAAAAGTAGGTGAATGATTTATTTGAGAAAAATTGGCTATCTGCAATACTTTTAGAGATAATTCGCATTTACTCATTTTGAGTAGGTGAGTAATTAGCTATGGGTCTGAAACTTCACCATGTGAAAGCTCTCCCACAAGTAGATGAATGAGTTATTTGATAAAAATTGGGTATCCGCAATACTTTTACAGATAATTAGCATTTACTCATTTTGAGTAGGTAAATAATTAGCTATGGGTCTGGAACTTCACCATGTGAAAGCTCTCCCAAAAGTAGGTGAATGAGTTATTTGAGAAAAATTGGCTATCTGCAATACTTTTAGAGATAATTCGCATTTACTCATTTTGAGTAGGTGAGTAATTAGCTATGGGTCTGAAACTTCACCAAGTGAAAGCTCTCCCAAAAGTAGATGAATGATTAATTTGAGAAAAATTGGCTATCTGCAATACTTTTAAAGATAATTCGCATTTACTCATTTTGAGTAGGTGAGTAATTAGCTATGGGTCTGAAACTTCACACAGTGAAAGCTCTCCCAAAAGTAGGTGAATGAGTTATTTGAGAAAAATTGGCTATCTGCAATACTTTTAGAGATAATTCGCATTTACTCATTTTGAGTAGGTGAGTAATTAGCTATGGGTCTGAAACTTCACCAAGTGAGAGCTATCCCAAAAGTAGGTGAATGAGTTATTTGAGAAAAATTGGCTATCTGCAATACTTTTAGAGATAATTCGCATTTACTCATTTTGAGTAGGTGAGTAATTAGCTATGGGTCTGAAACTTCACCATGTGAAAGCTCTTCCAAAAGTAGGTGAATGAGTTATTTGAGAAAAATTGGCTATCTGCAATACTTTTAGAGATAATTCGCATTTACTCATTTTGAGTAGGTGAGTAATTAGCTATGGGTCTGAAACTTCACAGAGTGAAAGCTCTCCCAAAAGTAGGTGAATGAGTTATTTGAGAAAAATTGGCTATCTGCAATACTTTTAGAGATAATTCGCATTTACTCATTTTGAGTAGGTGAGTAATTAGCTATGGGTCTGAAACTTCACCAAGTGAAAGCTCTCCCAAAAGTAGGCCAATGATTAATTTGACAAAAATTGGCTATCTGCAATACTTTTAGAGATAATTCGCATTTACTCATTTTGAGTAGGTGAGTAATTAGCTATGGGTCTGAAACTTCACCAAGTGAAAGCTCTCCCAAAAGTAGGTGAATGAGTTATTTGAGAAAAATTGGCTAGCTGCAATACTTTTAGAGATAATTCGCATTTACTCATTTTGAGTAGGTGAGTAATTAGCTATGGGTCTGAAACTTCACCAAGTGAAAGCTCTCCCAAAAGTAGGTGAATGATTTATTTGAGAAAAATTGGCTATCTGCAATACTTTTAGAGATAATTCGCATTTACTCATTTTGAGTAGGTGAGTAATTAGCTATGGGTCTGAAACTTCACCATGTGAAAGCTCTCCCACAAGTAGATGAATGAGTTATTTGATAAAAATTGGGTATCCGCAATACTTTTACAGATAATTAGCATTTACTCATTTTGAGTAGGTAAATAATTAGCTATGGGTCTGGAACTTCACCATGTGAAAGCTCTCCCAAAAGTAGGTGAATGAGTTATTTGAGAAAAATTGGCTATCTGCAATACTTTTAGAGATAATTCGCATTTACTCATTTTGAGTAGGTGAGTAATTAGCTATGGGTCTGAAACTTCACCATGTGAAAGCTCTTCCAAAAGTAGGTGAATGAGTTATTTGAGAAAAATTGGCTATCTGCAATACTTTTAAGAGATAATTCGCATTTACTCATTTTGAGTAGGTGAGTAATTAGCTATGGGTCTGAAACTTCACAGAGTGAAAGCTCTCCCAAAAGTAGGTGAATGAGTTATTTGAGAAAAATTGGCTATCTGCAATACTTTTAGAGATAATTCGCATTTACTCATTTTGAGTAGGTGAGTAATTAGCTATGGGTCTGAAACTTCACCAAGTGAAAGCTCTCCCAAAAGTAGGCCAATGATTAATTTGACAAAAATTGGCTATCTGCAATACTTTTAGAGATAATTCGCATTTACTCATTTTGAGTAGGTGAGTAATTAGCTATGGGTCTGAAACTTCACCAAGTGAAAGCTCTCCCAAAAGTAGGTGAATGAGTTATTTGAGAAAAATTGGCTATCTGCAATACTTTTAGAGATAATTCGCATTTACTCATTTTGAGTAGGTGAGTAATTAGCTATGGGTCTGAAACTTCACCAAGTGAAAGCTCTCCCAAAAGTAGGCCAATGATTAATTTGACAAAAATTGGCTATCTGCAATACTTTTAGAGATAATTCGCATTTACTCATTTTGAGTAGGTGAGTAATTAGCTATGGGTCTGAAACTTCACCATGTGAAAGCTCTCCCACAAGTAGATGAATGAGTTATTTGATAAAAATTGGGTATCCGCAATACTTTTACAGATAATTAGCATTTACTCATTTTGAGTAGGTAAATAATTAGCTATGGGTCTGGAACTTCACCATGTGAAAGCTCTCCCAAAAGTAGATGAATGAGTTATTTGATAAAAATTGGGTATCCGCAATACTTTTACAGATAATTAGCATTTACTCATTTTGAGTAGGTAAATAATTAGCTATGGGTCTGGAACTTCACCATGTGAAAGCTCTCCCAAAAGTAGGTGAATGAGTTATTTGAGAAAAATTGGCTATCTGCAATACTTTTAGAGATAATTCGCATTTACTCATTTTGAGTAGGTGAGTAATTAGCTATGGGTCTGAAACTTCACCATGTGAAAGCTCTTCCAAAAGTAGGTAAATGAGTTATTTGAGAAAAATTGGCTATCTGCAATACTTTTAGAGATAATTCGCATTTACTCATTTTGAGTAGGTGAGTAATTAGCTATGGGTCTGAAACTTCACCAAGTGAAAGCTCTCCCAAAAGTAGGTGAATGAGTTATTTGAGAAAAATTGGCTATCTGCAATACTTTTAGAGATAATTCGCATTTACTCATTTTGAGTAGGTGAGTAATTAGCTATGGGTCTGAAACTTCACCAAGTGAAAGCTCTCCCAAAAGTAGGCCAATGATTAATTTGACAAAAATTGGCTATCTGCAATACTTTTAGAGATAATTCGCATTTACTCATTTTGAGTAGGTGAGTAATTAGCTATGGGTCTGAAACTTCACCAAGTGAAAGCTCTCCCAAAAGTAGGTGAATGATTTATTTGAGAAAAATTGGCCATCTGCAATACTTTTAGAGATAATTCGCATTTACTCATTTTGAGTAGGTGAGTAATTAGCTATGGGTCTGAAACTTCACCATGTGAAAGCTCTCCCACAAGTAGATGAATGAGTTATTTGATAAAAATTGGGTATCCGCAATACTTTTACAGATAATTAGCATTTACTCATTTTGAGTAGGTAAATAATTAGCTATGGGTCTGGAACTTCACCATGTGAAAGCTCTCCCAAAAGTAGGTGAATGAGTTATTTGAGAAAAATTGGCTATCTGCAATACTTTTAGAGATAATTCGCATTTACTCATTTTGAGTAGGTGAGTAATTAGCTATGGGTCTGAAACTTCACCATGTGAAAGCTCTTCCAAAAGTAGGTGAATGAGTTATTTGAGAAAAATTGGCTATCTGCAATACTTTTAAGAGATAATTCGCATTTACTCATTTTGAGTAGGTGAGTAAAATGGCCGCCATTTTTGGCAAGATAAAATTTTTTTGAAAATTGGCATGGCTACTCTGCAGAGATACCCTGTGGGTCAAAAATTTCGTCGAAATCACTCTATCTAGCACGGTTTTCGAGATATAAGCATTTTTGTGTTTTGCAATTTTGCGAAAAATTCGAAAATTCAAAATGGCCGCCATTTTTTGCGAGAAATTTTTTGTTTGAAAATTAGCATGGCTACTCTGCAGATATACCCTGTGGATCAAAAATTTCGTCGAAATCGCTCTATCTTGCAGGGTTTTCGAGATATAAGCATTTTTATGTTTTGCAATTTTTGCGAAAAATTCGAAAATTCAAAATGGCCGCCATTTTTGGCGAGACAAAATTTTTTTCAAAATTGGGATAACTACTCTGCAGAGATACCCTGTGGGTCAAAAATTTCGCCGAAATCGCTCTATCTAGCACAGTTTTCGAGATATAAGCATTTGTGTTTTGCAATTTTTATGAAAATTTCGAAAATTCAAAATGGCCGCCATTTTTGGCGAGACAAAATTTTTTTGAAAATTGGGAAAAGTACTCCACAGAGATACCCTGTGGGTCAAAAATTTTGTCGAAATTGCTCTATCTAGCACAGTTTTTGAGATATAAGCATTTTTGTGTTTTGCAATTTTTGCGAAAATTTCGAAAATTCAAAATGGCCGCCATTTTGGACGAGACAAAATTTTTTTGAAAAATGGGAAAACTACTCCGCAGAGATACCCTGTGGGTCAAAAATTTCGTCGAAATCGCTCTATCTAGCACGGTTTTCGAGATATAAGCATTTTTGTGTTTTGCAATTTTTGCGAAAATTTCGAAAATTCAAAATGGCCGCCATTTTGGACGAGACAAAAATTTTTTGAAAATTGGGAAAACTACTCCGCAGAGATACCCTGCGGGTCAAAAATTTCGTCGAAATCGCTCTATCTAGCACGGTTTTTGAGATATAAGCATTTTTGTGTTTTGCAATTTTTGCGAAAATTTCGAAAATTCAAAATGGCCGCCATTTTGGACGAGACAAAAATTTTTTGAAAATTGGGAAAACTACTCCGCAGAGATACCCTGCGGGTCAAAAATTTCGTCGAAATCGCTCTATCTAGCACGGTTTTTGAGATATAAGCATTTTTGTGTTTTGCAATTTTTGCGAAAATTTCGAAAATTCAAAATGGCCGCCATTTTGGACGAGACAAAAATTTTTTGAAAATTGGGAAAACTACTCCGCAGAGATACCCTGCGGGTCAAAAATTTCGTCGAAATCGCTCTATCTAGTACGGTTTTCGAGATATAAGCATTTTTGTGTTTTCCTTATTTGGAAAATTCGTAATGATTAATTAATCATTAATTACTCGGCCATTTCTTGACCAATCAATGCCAAAATCTAATGATTTCCAGATTTTAATAGAATGAATGTATTTGCCAAGTTTCAGGTGAATTGATAAAATTCCTTTCAAGTTATCATCCGGACAAGCTTCCCCATCGAAAAAAGACATTTTTGGTCATGTGACCTCTCTGATTGGTTGAAATGTCACTGCAGCATATTCAAAAAAATTCCCCAAGGCTACTGCCTAAACCTGCCAAATTTGAAAAGAATCCGCCTAACGGTTACAGAGTTATAAGGAAAACAAAATGCGGAGCCGGCGGAGCCGGCGGAGCCGCCGGAGCCGGCGGAGCCGGCGGAGCCTGAAGCTCTCCCATACACAAACAAGCGTCCCTTGCGGGACGCTTAATGAGTTTAAGCACTTTTAAGTTTGGCTATCCTCGTTTGACCTTGAAGGAGGGGTCCAAGGTCAAATCTGACCATACCAGAAGATTCCCAGCCCATGATTTCCTATATGTTGGTTTACCATCCCAAAACCTCTAGGACCAATAATAAGAGAGTTATAAGCACTTTTAAGTTTGGCTATCCTTGTTTGACCTTGAAGGAGGGGCCCAAGGTCAAATCCGACCACACCAAAAGATTCCCAGCTCATGATTTCCTATGGGTTGTCTTACCATCCCAAACCTCTAGGACCAATAATAAGGAAGTTATAAGCATTTTTAACTTTGGCTATCCTTGTTTGACCTTGAAGGAAGGGCCCAAGGTCAAATTCGTCCACAGCAGAAGATTCGCAGCACATGATTTCCTATAAGTTGGTTTCACATTGCAAACCTCTAGGACCAATAATAAGGGAGATATAGGCACTTTTAAAGTCCGCTATGTGGGTTACTTCGGCACTCCGTAGATGACCTTGAATTAAGAGCTTCAAGGTCAAATGTGTGCAAGGTTGTAGAGGACATGTACATCTGTTATACACATCACCTATGAAGAGATTCAACCTTCTACCTAGGAGAAACAACCAGTAGAAAAATGTTGATTATTTTCAAAGAAATGCCCGCGGCAGCCATCTTGTTTTTTAGAATGAGGCTATTTTCAGTCCCAGAGAAGCTTACCCCCCAATGAAGATATCCTGCAAATTTGGTGAACCTAGCTGGTGTAGTTTTCCTCTTGGAGTGTTAACGCCGAAAATCTCTCTATGCACGGTGGCAGTGGCGGCGTAGCGAACGCTAAACCAAAGTATACACCGGATGCCTCCGGTGGATACAAAAATCTATTGTGACTCACAGTAAAGTCCGTTTTTAACACATCATTCATCTTTAAATTTACAAATTATTAATATACTAACTCCTTTTACTGTTGAACCATGTGAAGGTACATTTTATGGGAAGCTAAAGATACTTCTAAGATATAAAAGGATTTTCAAATGGAAGCATTACCCATGAAGACTGAAATTTACTTCGACCTGAAAGGAATTCTATCCAACAGATTTCTACTTTAAGAAGTTAAGAATTTTAAAATACCACATTTTTACTTGACCAAAGTCTAATAGGCAATAGCTGAGTATAAAAATAGCCAGCCTCGACAGGCAAGAACCCCAGCCCTCAGGTACAGCTAAATGGAAAACAACATTGAGATATGGGAAAATCTTACGAACAACTTCTGTTGTAAGAAGTATAGAGAACCCACAAGATGTTCTACAAGATTCACAGGCCATGATTTTTTACAAGTAGTTTTCATATTTTGAAGCCCAAGAAATAATTATAAGGGAGATAAAAGGTCTTCTTAATATGATGACCCTCCTATTTGGCATTAAAGATGTGATATGGCGTCCATTTTGTTTCCAAAACGAGAAGACAATTACTCTCAGGCAAGCTTTCCTTTCCATTAGCATTTTGTGAAAATCTGATGATGCTAGCTGCAATATTTTAGGTCACAGAAAACATTAAAGATTTTATAACAAACTTTAAATTCCAAAAATTTTAAAAGTGTTGCCATGGTAACAGTTGTCGCTGAATACCCCCAAAACCTTACCAGCTGTACATCCTCTTGGGGTAAACATATCCTGAAAATTTGGTGAAAAAACTTGCATGGGTTTAGGCTGTGGAACACCCACAAGCTTTATGCCCGCCGACGCATTTATGGGCTGGGGTTAATAAAAATAGAAGTGGGTTTATAATACAAGACTTGTATGTCTTAAGGCAACATGTTCATGTTTTAAAGAATTAGACTTGAACACGGATCCAAATTTTGACATTAAAAGATGCCTCTCGTGCCTACATTTACCTTGTCTGGGTTCCAACAAAGTCACTCTGCAGTCTGTAGAGGTTCTGTGTTTGTGCATTGATCTCCTCTCTAAGTGTCTCCAGTTCTTGCTCGACGCCAAAGATGGCTTCATCCAGGTTTGCTGCTTTCTCATCAAACATATCAAAGAACCCCTGTAGCCACTGTAGATGGTCTGGACTGATATCAGAAGATGCATCAAGGCTGCTCCCCTTGTTCTATCAAGAGAGTTGACTTACTGTGAAATTGTTTGGAACTAGGCTTTTTTCAGTTGTTGTTTAAACATCTGTCGTAAATGTATCACAAATTTTAACAAAGGCAAATAAAATCAACCCTATTAAAACTTATTTCATACCTTCTTGATAAATTATTTATCCAATGACATGGTGATATTTACTGGAGCTATAACCAGTAACAACTAATTACCTTCAAAAGTGCACAAAGCTGAATCACTAAAACTACAAAATTCTGGGAACCCATTAAACCCCGAGTTTCTGCAAAATATAATGCATGGCCACTGAATGTTGACTGTATATGAAAACTGTCACCAAGCCTTCTTTCATCTTTATATTTATTATACATTAACCATAATGATTTACATAGCTTATATTTTGTAATAAACTTCAATCCATAAAAGTAAAATTTATTTATTTGGGGTTTTATGTCGCTTTCAACACTGTACAGGTCATATCACGACGGGTAGTTGGAAGGGCAGAGGAAACCAGTACATACAGTTTGTTAGGGTTCTGTACTGTAAACTGCCGACCAACAGCAAGCAACTACCAGCTTTCCCACTTGAGGCCGTGCCGGGAATCGAACCCCGGCCTCAGAGGTGGGAGGTGAGAGTGTTACCACTCTGCCACCGTCGCCCCCCCAATAAAAGTAAAAATACAATAACATTGTGTACAATTGAGTTAAATCCAAAATTTGATTGTGCTACAACAGATTTGCACTCACAATTTAACACCAAAGAAAAGTTTATCATAAAGTAACACATGTTTTACTATTAAACATGAGTTTGTACATGTAAAACTGATAGGGGATTGTGTAAATTTTAGGAGTGGCTTTACCTTATTTCAGATATACATTAGATAACTCAATATTTACCACTTCTCTTGGTTTCGAGGCACTGTCAGCAAAGTTATCAAGCACTGTTCTTTGTTTCTTAAATCTTGTCAGTTTAGTGTTGAGCACATTTTCCTTCTTTTTAAGATCTTTCAAAATTGCATGTAATTCTACAAAACACAAAAACTGAAAGTCACAATTGATACCCCAGTTATAAAGACTTAATGCTATGCCCATTAACTGTCACTTCTATTTTAAAATTATATGTAATTCATTCTTCAAGACACATTCACTAAAAGTCACAATGGGAACTCCAGTTAACAAGAGTTAATAATCGGTAATATGTACACCCATCCACTTTCACCATGCTCAACAACATTATAAAAACTTTCAATACATTCTATTATATGAAGACTGTATAAGCATTTTCAATAATCTCAAAAATAATGAAATCAGACTTGAACAACTACATGTGTACATTTATGGCACAAATGTGATCATGCTTATGCTCAAAGTTACACTATTATGTTGTAGCTGACAATTTCTGCTACATCTATTTCAAGATCTCTGGTGTTGTTTTAGTATTTCTTCATCTTTCATCTTTCATTTATGTTACTTACAATATTCTATAGACTATTTCTGAAAACTAATGACATGCTTGAAGGTGTACCATTAACATTGTGTTTAACAATCAAAAGTGCCGCCATTTGATTATGTTTCGTTTAAGGAGGCCCAATAGGGCAGCTGAAATTTTGAATATTTTCTTCTCTTAAATGTTTCACAAATCTAATACCCAATTCACACTACAGGCGGTATCACCCATGGTGACCCACGTTTGGTGAAACTTTGATCACTGCCTGAGGTCCGTTTGAGACCTTGCGAGTCGGTGGCCCAATCCTTATGTGTCCCTCAGATGTTTCGAAATTTCTGAATTTACCGCCTAAGGAAAGTTCCCCCTCATTCACCATCCTATGTCAGTAGCACCACCATACACATTTCTGTGTCTGTCAGTCCCTGTCAGTGGGAAACCGTGCCCACTATGCGGTGACACAAGGTGAACTAAGATACAATTCGATGGCCCACTGATGAGACACGGGTTGGAAGGTGGCCCACTTCAATTCGGACACATCTCGGCGGTAGGGACGGTGAATTACTGTCAAGCTTCTGAATGTTACTGTTACACAAGGTCTATATAAGGTATCTGAGGGTGACTGAAGGCTCTGTATTTGTCACGATTCGGTTGTCGAAGGTTCCCAGAAGGGGAAATACTGAACGACACAACAACGTTATTCAGAAATAGGGTATGCTCACTGAAAGACGTGTCTTCATTCGGGTGGTCATTTTGAAAGCTGTGGAAGGAACTTTGGAGCAGGAACTTTAAATTATTGTTTTTATTTGTTTGTACTATTATTTTGCGATTTAACTCATATAGTATTATGTAAGATGCCAAAGACCAATAAGAAATCTGTTTATGTTTGCAAACCCATGCCGGTTTTGACTGATAATGACGATAGTGACAGTGATACAGTAGATAACCTGGCAACTGCTGAACAACTAGAAACTGAGGAGGTTTTATCCCAAGAAACTGTTGAAAAGAAAAAGGGGCATGCCAAGAATGTCATGTATGCTGATACAGAAGACATTTTGATAGTAGTGGATTAGGGAGACCTCTTGCTTGTGCCAGAAGGGTTTGAGAGACTACAGAGATATATAGAATACAACTAGGCTTTGGGCCGAAAAGGCGGCTGAGATGGATATGACTGGTGAGTTTTTTTTTTTAATTTTTAAAATTTTTTTTAAAAATGTTTAAACATTTTTTTAAATATATTTTTGATGCATTATTATTAATTTACATCCCTGTGTGTAGATATATTTAACTACCATTAACTGCTAGTGTAAATGCTGAATGATGTGGTAATAAATTGTGACATGCCCTACCAGTGTGGATACTGCTCCATGTATGACTAAATTAATTAAATTTTTGGTAAATCTGAATGTGTAATTCATATTATGTAGAATGTATCAATAAGGTTACTGAAAGTTTTACAGTACTAAATAGGTGAAGCTTTGTTTTTGCTGTTACAGTTAAAGACCTCAAGGTCTGGTGGAAAAGCGTGCGTACAAGATTTGGGAAGTTGAAAGGTTATCGTTCAGGGGATGGTGTGTGTAAACTGACAGATCGTGACAATTATATCCTAGAGAAGTTACAGTTCCTGGAGACGCACATTGCCTGTGTGCCTAGTCGGCAGACTTGTTGTGTAAGTATCAAATTTATACATCATCAGACCTCCCACAATATTATCAAGAGTCCAATGTGTAAATGTAATTGTCAATATAGCTACTTCTTAAATGCTATATAAATGTGTTAATGTTATTTTTTTGTGTGAAAGTATATGTAGTTTAGCTGTGTTACTATATATATGTGTGTATGTATATTTTTTCCACTTATACATTATTTTAGGTGCAGGCAGATGCAGTTGGTTCAACCATATCCTTTTCTCTAGGACCTTCCATGTCCTTCATCTGTGGCAACATATTTAAATGTGTTTTTTTTTCTTGTACTTTCAGTTGAAACCTGTGTCTACAACAACTGTGCCGGTTGCTGCCGCGTGTTCAACATCTTCTGTTGCCACGGGCCCAGTACCCCCTTTACTGGTACCTTAATGCTCTAGCAGTTCTCTTGGCTCTGGTGGTAACAAGGATAGTGAGGAAGAGGTGTTGGCGGGGTCGGGTGACCAGGTCACCCCTGTATAAAAAAGAGGTCTAGTAAGGACAGTCAGGACACTGAAGAGATTTTGAATCTCTTGAAGACGGGCAACGAACGGACTCAGCCAAAAGACCTTGGAGCAGATTAACAGTACCTTGTCTGCTTCCACTACTGACCTGAAGAAGTCCTGGTGCCTTTGGATGCAGGCATCGGTGAAGGAGATTGACCAGTCTTTGTGTAGGTCCTTCCAGGACCAGTCTTACCAGATGATCACACAGTACATGGATCAGTCTCTTGCTATCAAGCAGAGTATTATTGGACAGGCAGAGCCGCAGCACATCTTATGCAACGTTCTGACAGGTGTTTCCACATGTCAGGCCTCACAGGTGCCCACTATTCCCAGGGTGTCACCCGCTGTTCCGTCTGCTGCTTCTGGGTCTCAGATCCAGATCATCATTACAGAGGCCCCCACGAACCTGTCTCAGTATTCTTTAACCGACCTTGGTAATGTTTCCCTGAACCTTTCTGGCGATGCCCCTATTTTGTCTGTTACCCAACTGTCCTACAAGAGGGCAATCAGTAACTGCTTCAGTTAGAGTTTTTCTTTCGTTTTTTGTCATTAAAGACCCAGAACACTGTGGATTGTGGGACCAAGTTTAGACTTATAGGTGATGACACTGAAATGATGCACACTACACTTATTTTTTTGTTGATATGATTTACAAAGTTTTTACTTTGATTTTCCGTGTCAACACAAGAATATATTTAACACTGATGAATATATTTTGAGATTGTTTGAGCTTAGCACCTGCATCAGAATGAAGGTGTCACTGAAAAGTAGCATTTTTATTCTGGTGTAGGATTTCGGCCTTAAGACCTCAAAGTACATATTTTTTTTTTCAAATGCCTCTTTGGTTCACTTTGCTTCCACTGTATTGGGTGCAGATTTTTAGTTGGGTCTGAATTGCCTATAACTGTAACCTTGTAACCACAATGCACAGTGTTATGGTCTTTAATGTCTCTCGCTCACTATTGTTTTTACTTTTAATCCTGGTCTGAATGTAACTATTTTCTTTGGGCCTATGTATCTTGTAATTACTTCTTTACTGACTTTTTCTTATGATTGTAATTAACTTGTAAGATTATTTACCTTATGTCAGTGATTGCCTGCTGGCAATAGTACCTTTGGCCTTGCTTGTGTGTGGTTTTAATATTTGAGGTTTATCAGCTGTAGGTACTACTGTTGGTGTTATTGTAATTGTAAATATTCAGAGCAACTTGGTTGCTGCTGACAGTATTACTGTTTGCCTAGAGTAATGTTTATGTAATCTTTCAAGTAACACAGTCTTTACTGATGGTTATTGCTGTTGGCCTGTAATTGTTTTTCTTACAGTATTACTGCTGATGGTAGCACTAACGGTAAAGTTTGGCATGTGTAATACTAGAGTTTTTTCAGTGCTGTTGGTAATACTGTTGGTCTTACACTTTATGTATGATGAGTAACTTACTTACTGCTGATGGTGTCACTGTTGGCATGTGTTTATATCTCAGTAAGAATTTGAGTAAGATTTTCCATCTGATGGTTTAAACTGTTGGCCTATTGTATATTTTTTATTTTCACATTTAACTTGGTTAAAACTGGTAGTAGTAATATATGTTTGTGTGGCTTTTATTTTGACGGTTTTACCATTTGTGGTATATTACATCTTATTTTACGACTGTTGGTGTTACTGTATCTTTAAAGATTTCATGTAACTCTGTTACAGCTGGTAGTGTTACTGTTTCAAACTTGGTCATTTCTTGCTGATGGTTTTAACTGTTGGCTAATTTTATTTTATTTTCACTTTTATTACCTTTTGCATGGTCAGCTGTCAGTAGTAGTGTTGGCTTTTGTGTGGTTTACTTTTGACTTGTAACATTTGTGGTTTTTCACAGTTGACAGTAATACTGATGGTCAATCTGGTGTTACTTTTACAGTTTCAGTTATGAGCTGCCTATGTAGTTGTTGGCTTGTCATGTTTTCTAGGGCTACTTTTAACACCCTTTAAGTTTACCTAATAGATGTTCTGAGTTATAACTTTTCACTCAGAGTGTACTGCTTACACATGAATTATATAACTACTGTAATGGTTAACACTTATCAGTTATATCCATCTTAGTCCTGCTTTGTAATTGGTAACTTTGTACATTTTCCTAATGTACAGTTTATAACTTTTTTTTCTTACAGTGTCACTTTGAGGCACTGTGTTATGTTACATTGAAGCTGTCACTGTTTTTCGGTAAGTTCCTGCTTCAAAGTTCCCCACAGCTTTTGGCTACCTGAAAGGCCTTTGTACATGTGTTTCATGAAATGTTTCTTTTTTTTTAAGTGTCATTGTTGTAAATTTAGATTTATAGTAAACTTATTTTCAAAATTGTTAGGTTTACGATTTTTTTTCTATTTTGGTTTTAAATTAGGTTAACTTCCTCTTTGGCTAATTTCTGTAGGTTTTCATTTTTTTTAAAGTTTCTATTGACACTGCATAAGAAATGTATAAATTGGGTTATTATTTGTCCTATCTTATGAGATCTACCATTGTCATGGTGAAACTGATGAATTGAAATGAATACATATAAAAAGCAATGCTTTAATATGACCTCCAATGTGACCTTCGACAAAAACAGTGAGGCCATAGTTTTGCCTTTGATGCTCCTAAGATCTGGAATGACCTCCCTCAAGATGTTCGCAGTGCAACATCAGTTGCCTCCTTCAGAAAGAAGCTTAAAATTTACTTGTTTGCAAAAGCCTACCCACCATAGCCTCTCCCGTCACATCTGTGTCTCCTTGGTACGACCTGGCTATGTCCCTTGATTAACGATAACTGCCTTGCTTTATGTTTAGATGCGCCTTAGAGTCCATCAGTGATGGAGATTAAGCGCTATAAAAGTCCACATTAGATTAGATTAGATTAGTCTTGCCCTTTCAGTTTTTATTTGAAACTGTTGACCTTTCCAAAGATTTGACCTTTGGTTTATTTTTTTTGTATATTGTATGTTTATTTCAGTTTAAAGTTCAACATTACATTACCTTTGGTTTATTTGGCTCCCCAAAACTTTATTCATACATTGACCATTTGACAGTATAATTAAAATAATAAACTTTTATTAAAATTCAACAAATTACTTTATGGAGCTTAATACTTAATAACAATGGAAGTAAATACTGTTAAAAACAACAGTCTATAAATAAAGTTCATAAATGTCCTTGAACTAGATCATATCATTCTGCCATGGAACTGCCCCTACAGAGTTGTTGTAGTAATGCATGAAGTATTCTCTCTGCCTTTTGGCTGCGATTGTAGCACGGCTCCCCCCCTTGTGGTTTCCTCAAGGTCAGGCAGAACCTGACCTTGCCTCCAGCCACCTGGCACCTGCCTGTGGTTGTTGTCCTCCTCACCTGGTAGTCCTTGATGGTTTCCCCGATAACGTGTCCTGATTATGTTGTGCAGGGTCACACAAGCCAAAACCACCCACGTGACATTGTGTGGCTCCTGGGCCATTGTGATCAGTAGGCATCTGAAGCAATTGGCTAGTATCCCAAATGCATTCCCCACCACCCGTCTGACTCTGGACAGTCTGTAGTTGAAGATCCATAATTGATCATTTAGGTTTCTACCAGAGAAAGGCTTCATTAGCCAAGTTCTCAAGGCAAAGGCATCATCTGCCACTATAAAGTATGGCATGTCCCTGTCATCACGTGGCAACGGATCAGCATCAAGAAAACCTATGGTCCCATCCAAAACGCTCTGCTTCAGCATGGCACTCGTTGAGGATCTGGACACCAGAACAGCACCCGTTGCTCCCCACATCTGCCCACTGAAACCTGTAGTCAGTGTCCACAAGAGCTAACAGCACCACTAAGTAGAAACCCTTGTAGTTGTAACATTTGGACCCTGACCGCCTGGGACATCTTACGGCAACATGTTTCCCATCTAGGGCTCCAACAGCATGGTGAAAGTTCCACCTCTGGCCAAAGTGCACTGCCTTCTCGCTCCATTCTTGTGGGGTACCTGGACACTTCAGCTGCTCATCCTTGTAAATGTGGTAAATGGCCTCACACACCTCTGGCATAAACAGGAATATGGTGTTGAAAGCCACACTAAAGCCATACAACAGGGTCTTTTAAGAGTCCCCTGTTGCCATGTATCTCAGGGTAATGGCTACCTTCAACCCAGGTGAAAGTGGCTTGCGAAATCTTGTCTTCTCCTTCTGAATCACTGGACCCACTCTTTCCGCCAGCTCTCTGAAGAGGTCTGGAGACAATATCACCAAATTTCAATAGCCATATAAGTCAGAATTCAGCAGCTGGTCCAACAGAACCTCATACTGGCCAAACAGTGGCCTCTCCATGGTCCAGTTTCTAACCCAACACTGTCTGGGATGCCTACATCCTTTACAATGGCCCAAATCAAGGTGAACTGCAACATTTTCCATAAGTCTGTCATTCTGGAGTTGTAGCATAGCACCAAGCATTCTTATTAAATTTGTCAGCTGGCTGAATATTCATAGCGATGTTGTTCTCTCGAAGTCAACAGAAGAAATGATGGTCGACTGTGACACACAGCTTTATAGGCATTTGGGGCCGCACTGCAGTCGAGACATGACTGCAAGCAACAGTGGCACGAGAGTACTACAAACATACATCGCTGACAGACAACCTTTGGAAACCTTGCATCACCCTTTGTCACCGTCAGGGTAGCATGTGTTACCGAAAGCAGAACGTACAAAAACGTTGAGCGTCAGGATGACAGTGCCTCACCATCGAGCACAGTGAGAAACCTTATGGAAAACCTGCGTCACCGTGAATAAACCATGGAAACCACCATGACATGACAGCAGAAGGACTGTGGCACCAAATACCGTGGAAAAAATGGGGCGACCTGGCAGCCGGTTCCGCCACTGAGGATCATCTATAACTGCGGGATGTACCGCCTGTGGTGTGAATGGGGCATAACATGTACAACTGTGGTGTATGGACATGTTGTCAGCATCAGTTTCTGCAGTATTCATAGACTTGTGGATGGTGGCTGAGGTTGTCATCAAAACTAACACGCTTAAAACAGCATTTAATTTTTTTGTTATTATTTTTTTAAGCGTGAGCCTCGATAGAGCTCGCGCTTCTACAGATCACTTTTTTTTTGTCTCCAGACTTTCATCAGTTGTGGCGCAACATGATGAGTATTTGTCTGCTCACTAAAGTTAAGTGGCAATGGACTATGTTTTATTGTTAGTACTTGGATGGGTGACCGTCTGAGTTCTAGACAAGCTGTGGGATGTGTCTCAGTTGGAATTTTTTTGTGCCCCCAGACTTTCGTAAATTCTAGTGCACTACTCGTGTCTCTGATGGCTTTGCGCTCACTAAAACACTTTTTAGCCTTGTTGATACTTAAGACTGAGTGCTTGGAAAAATCAAGACTTGAAAAGAGAATGGTACAGACATTATAAACTTTCCAGGAAAAAGTTTTTCCAGTCACATTTTAATGCCATAAAAGTGAATGCGATTGTACAAGGTTACCAAATAAATAATATAAAATTATTCAATTTCTTTCATGTTTTTCCCCTTCAAAAAGCTTGCCCACATAAATGATATTCCGTTGTCACTGCTCTGCTTAGTTAAAGATTTAATTCTTTAAATCCTTATTGAAGACTTTCACAAATATTCATCATGATATATATTAGGCGTATTCCGGTGGTACTTATTTCTCTAAACCACGCCCACCTGCGCAGTGGATAAAATAATTATTGCAATAAGTACCACCAGAATGAAATAAGTAAGTACTGGGTATATAAAATGGCGGCAAATGATCCTATTGGTAGTTCTGTTGTTTAAGTGTAAACAAACCTTGGACAGCACATAAACAAATGCACATGGTTGGCGAAAATAGGTGAATTTTGTGTCTCCATCTGCATAACTAAAATGACTATATCTGAAAATACTTCACGGATTTCTACCAAATAAAAAGCAACAGAAAAAGTAATAAATTTCCTTTGAAGTGAAACTAGAAATATTGTTTATATTTGTAAATTTTCAGTTATGCTCATATTTGTGGTGTTTGTAATAAAGTATTGTAAATATGTCTCAATGATTGTAGAGTGATCACGTGACCTATTCACCAAAGAAATCTGGCGAGATATGTCTATCACTTCAATACTTATTGTAGTCATTGGAAAGTACCACCGGAAGACAAATAAATAAGTATTGTGAACAAAAATAAGTATTGAAGTGACCACCGGAATACGCCTATTGCTACACAAAAAGGGACATGACAGAATTACAGATTTATTTTACTACTAAAATCAAATACACACAGTGATTTCAGGTGAATTTTATTTTGTCATTTTAATAAGAAACCATCAAAGTAATATCCACTATTACTTTAGCTGTGTGTCCATGTGAATTTATTTTATTACCTAAAATTTATTTGCATTAATTATTTAATTCAATTTTTCAAAGTTGAAATTTATAAAACATGATTTTTGTGTGTGTGTGTTTTTCTCTTTTTCTTAAACAATCAGAATGTGGGTGTATGTGCACATAATATGGCAATTCAGTTCCCTATATGGACACCTTAGATTTGACAGGACAAGTTTGTCAGATTCAGTGAATATAAAACAATAATAATTTACCATCAACTCTGGTTTTGTTTTTCGTCTGTTCCTGTGGTGTCAGAGTACGTGTCTGGTAAGTTACCTCTGTTATGGTGGCACTTCCCTTGCCTTCGACTCTGAAACACATAAATTATGTACTTCTGTAATAATTGAACAGAGGTCATGCATTTATATAGAAGTTTGGTATATATTAAGGTTGAACAACTACCTTGAAATATTTCAATTTAGCTCAGTCTCTTTAGCTTTTTCAACTTAATTCCTGTAGGTTAACAAGATACAAACATGGCCTACAAAATTAACAATACAAGGTATTTTATGTCAAATGTTTAATGATACACATCTTCTATATAAAAAACATTTTTGTTGTATTTGTCTATTTTCCAGAAAAAAATACTGAATAAAAAACTGTAATTTACTGATCTTTAACTGGGTTTTTCACACAAACTGCTTTAAATTCTGATGGTTGGTCACTGACAATTATAATTGAAAGTGTTGGGTGGCATAATTACAGAAGGCTGTTTATCAAATAAATCACAGTTTTGATACTTTTATTTGCAAGGACAAATAAAGCACATAATGCACACATAATGCAATTTAAAATTTTGTTTCAATTTGAGTGGATATAAATTGTTTTTCTTTCCTGGTACAAAGAATCAACTAACTCTAACTTCTTGACAACTGTATTAAGACACACATCACTTCAACAGACTCAGCTAGTAATAATTGTACTGAAAACTCTACAAGATTAGGGCCTACAATATCAACTTTATTTGGTAATATTTATATCAAATTCCCCTTACAACAAATTTCACCTGATATTTACTGACAAAACTCTGCATTAATTTTGCTGATGCTGGGACCTCAAAAACGGGTATACTTGTACTTAAGAAGTTAAGATTCAACTTAAACTGGTTTTAATTAAAAAGAGTTTACTGTAATACTTTACATATATCTTACTGCTTTGAAACTTAAAAGGATACCTAGCCATGCAAAAATATGCCCTACTTCTTGAAGTGTACATTTAAAAGCCTGCATTCAGTATACAGTTCTGGCTGGGTAGGTTTTGGTCTTTATCCAAAGGTTTACAAGGATAATGTAGTCAACTTTCAATTCTTTTATTCTTCCATTCTGATAAAATTTTGCACACTACAATAGCAATAGTGAAAAACACCATGGCAGTAAACTAAAAATTTACAATTTACCTAATTAAGTTTGCATCAATCTTATATCATGAATAATATTTAAATTGTCAAAATAATATTAGCATTTTTTGCTCACTACGGAGATATTTCTTTCACCATCTTTTCACTATATGAAACAGTTGATTATTAAACCCAAATTTAGAAATGTCTTTCCCAAAATATTTTTACGAGATGTCGGATTAAGATAGGACTTTATACAATTAAAGTGCTCTCTGCCAAAGAGTTTATGTTTTTTGTGGTGTGTGTTTGTCTGGTTGTTTGCCAAATAACTCAAAAACTTACAGATGGATTTCAATGAAATTTTCAGAAATATGTTGACATAGGAAGAAGGAACAGATAATTTGATTTTAATAGTGATCTGGATCACCATCTGGATCCAGGAATTTTTTAAAGGATTTTCTATTATTATACAGTATTATACTCATAAGCAATATTTCAAATGTTGGGCCTTGATGTAGGTATGCACTCTCCAAGTGCTCTTGTTATATTACGAATAACTTCAGCTTTGTGCCACTGCATACAAATTCAGTAAATGTATTTTCCTATTGTGCATATTGGGAAGATGAATTTTACAAAAACAAATATGTTTTATAGTTTTAACATCTCCCAGATACTCTGATATATCAAAATAAATTGCCAGTACATTTTAACTTGGGCATATCATATCTGAAATCAAAATAGTAAGCCACACAAGCAAATTCAGAGAATTTTGGTCCTCTGCTTCAGGATTAAATTGGTCTTTATGTTACATTATTCGTCAAAATATTACGGGAGTGATAGGAAACCTTGAATTATTATAATATTCACAGGGTAGTGTCAGTGGCAACAAAGTCCAAAAAGGTAAATAATTATCCAAATATTTTTTATTGGATCATGCCAAAATTTAATGATTAAATCTGATGTAAATCTGGTAAATGGTTAAGTCTACAGGTTTAAAATCTGTCAAAGGGCCCAGTCTGTGGCAACAGAGTCAAAGATCCTAACAACTGAAACAGGAATGGTTGGCATGGCAACAATTTTTCTCGAATCATGCCCAAAACTTAAAGAGGTATAGATCTCTTTAGGGGTTACATTTTCAGCAAATCTGATGCAAATGGTTGAGTGTACAGCACAAAATCCCAAAAATCAAAAAAAAATTTTTTTAAATTGGATCTGGCCCAAATTCTAATCAATTGTAGACCTCTTGTAGATTAACTTTTGCACCAAATTTGATGAACATCTGTCAACGAGTTTCAAAGTTATCGACCAGGTTGAGGTTTTTGTTATGGATGGATAGACTAAACAAAACTAAATATTTAAACAAAATGGTTACCATGCATGGTAACATGTTTTTATTGGATCATGGCCAAAAGTGAATGAGTTTTATCTCTTTTCAGAGTACACATTTTACACCACATAAAATGGTTGCCATGGCAACTGTTTTTGTTTGATCATGCCTAAAACTTCAAGAGGCCTAGATCTCTATAAGAAGGTACACATTTTCACTATGACTGATACAATCTGACAAATGGTTAAGTCTTCAGCATAAAATCCGCAAACTAGAAAATTTCAATAAAAACAGTGCAACACTTTCTGTCAGATCCTACCCAAAACCTAATCAATTGTAGGATTTCTTTGGGATTCATCTTTCCTACAAAGTTGGTGAAAATCTACCCATGGGTTTAAAAGTTATGGGCCAGGTTAAGGTTTTTATGATACTGTGGCAACTAAGTAAAAAACCCAAATACTCAAGCAAAAATGTATAACAAAATAATCACAATTTTGTGCCAAGTCTGCATCAGGGAAGAATATCACAGACCTGATGTAATAAAAATCACAAGTGTGTGAAGAATTTCTCACAAATCAAAGAAATAGAAGGAAGTTTTCCTCACTAGCCAATTTTAAATACAATGGTAAAGTTCCCACTTCTTGCTCCATCTGCTGAATGGTTTAATTTAAATAATTTCAACATTTTTTGACACAATAATTTCTGCATTTCTTCAGTTAGATTTCTTCAGATTTGTAAAATATATAAAGCGTATATGTCATTCCAAATCCATGAAATCGGCCTATTCATTAAGCAGGCAAAAATTTTGCCCATTTCATGAAATAGGTAACTGACTGTTCAATTTATCTAAGTCAATTTATCCAGTATTTGCTTGCCCTGTGACTTCATCAAATGTCTAAAAATTGACTTGCTTATTTCATTCAATGGGCAATACAAGGTATGAAAAATAAAGGTCAATACATAAAAATATTTCAGTGGTTGTTACTGTACACGAGTACATACATTTTATTTTCATATTTTGTATAAAACCACATATTTTACATTGACTACAATTCAAATAAAAAGCACCTCCTTTATTTAACTCATACATCAAAAAGACATTAAAATACACAATAAAATCTTGCGCTCTTATAGCTTGAGTCAGCTGTGCAATTGACTCCTTTGACCTGTGGGTCCTTTAAGTCTGCAGCTGTGTTTGGTTGAGACTTTCACTGTGGTTTGGGTGAAACCTTATGTCCATATCGACTATGGTTTCTACAAACTGTCTGATTCCATCTTCAAGCTGGATCTAACAGTTCCACAATATGGCAAGCCTCACTTCACAGACTGACTGCCACGTATTGAGCAGTTTTAGTTCTGCAAATAAGTTAAAATGAACCTTATACTGTGACCAGGGTACTTTGCCGGCAGATAAATCAGCAATAAACTTTGGCTTTGCATGACCAGCATTTGGTATTCTTTGATCATCTGGGTCATGTCTTAGCTGACCAACTAATAGGCTCATGTCATTCAGGGTTTCCTGCAGCATGTTTCCAACTTCTTGACCAGCTCTAAACGGCTCGTCTCTCCTATTTTTATTTCCTGGCTAAGACACACACTTACTGTCATACGCACTGCTACTGACACCAGTATTATTTTGCCTGTTATACCTGAATTAGATGTCACTGTAGTAGCCTACTCAGGTTAAAATGTAGCACAAAACTTCATTGTGTTATTCTTGTAACAGTTGCCTCTTATTTGTGTGCATAAGTTACCAGCTGCTCTGTTTGCCTGACTCTCTAATCTACCAGTAGATCATCTGATACTATGACATGCTCAGCATTTCATATTCATCAGCCATATTGCTTATTTGGTTTTACAATTGTTGAAACTACCACCTTGTGAATAAACAATGAGGTTAAAAGGTTCAGATCACTGGATCCTAGATTTTTGTTAAATTTCTAAGATCTCATCACTGCCACCAGTTGACAAGATAGCAAGACTTTATATTCCCAATTCGAATAATGATGATTTCTTTGAAACACAACACAAATATGCAGTTATTTGTGGTTTGTCAGTGTAAAAGGTCAATGTGCAAAAGATTTTCAGTCATTTATCAGGATTTTTGTTGGAATCTCATGTGAAAAAAAAAACACTTTTCCCAGCTTAAATAGCTGAATTATCACTGAATTAACTTAAATATGATTCCTAAAATCAAAACCAACTGCTGCCTATACTTCATGTTACATTGACTTTGCAGTCAAGTAGTATTTTAAAAACAGCTTGATGGATTTCATTTAAACTTGGTATGTGGATGTAACTGTCTAAATGAACATAAAGGTGTGTTTCAGTTTAAGGTGACCATAAGCTCCCAGTAATGACAAAAGCTATTGACTTTAAGGGTTTTTTATTGACAATATGTGACATACTATGCTCTGGATTATTCATATGTTTAAATTATAGATATGAAAAGTC
Source organism: Sabellastarte sp. h YS-2021 (assembly GCA_964017235.1). Lineage (NCBI taxonomy): Eukaryota > Metazoa > Annelida > Polychaeta > Sabellida > Sabellidae > Sabellastarte > Sabellastarte sp. h YS-2021. The sequence continues at coordinate 79,472,192 of OZ024927.1, forward strand.
CTGAAGAAGAGCTGTAGGTTAAGGTGACCTTTCATCTCTCCATATGACAGAATGAACTCACTGCCCTACAAAATGGCAGACAATACCTTACCCTTCTTTCCTCCATAAAGGGAGCAGGCAAATCAGACAGAGGAGTATATGCACTATTTAGCACAATGCATTACCTTATATAGGCATATGAAATCAGCACCTCGATAATAGATAGGTCACCAAAATGATATATAATTAGAGTATTGCTTTGCAAGAGAAAAAGAAACTGCTTTTGCATAGCAAAAACAGAGCATCCCAATGAGTATTAATGACTTTGTAAAAATGACCATCTTCCTGTGTTTAATATGTTTTCCATTTATGCCAAAATGCAAAGTTTCGTAGATGAAAGTGTATTTTTTTTTTCATTTTACACAGAAATTCAAGATGGCTGCCAAAAATGGCAGGAAAATGACCCTGCAGATAGCTTGGGGGTCAAAAATTTCATCCAAATCGCTCTATCTCACACCGTTTCCGAGATAAATACATTAATTTTTTGCATTTTAAGCAGAAATTCAAGATGGCTGCCAAAAATGGCTGGAAAACAATTTTGAGGAACAGTTGCCAGTAGACCGGGTCAAAAATTTCGTTGAAATGGCTCTACCTCGCACCCTTATCGAGATTTATCCAGCAGTTTTAAGCAGAATTTCAAGATGGCCACCCATAATGGTGGGAAAATATTTTTGGGAAAAGACACCAGTAGACTCTGCAGATACCATGTGGGTCAGTAATTTTGTTGAAATCTCTCTATCTCGCACCGTTTCAGAGATAAATTAGTTTTTGCATTTTACGCAGAAATTCAAGATGGCTACCAAAAATGGCGGGAAAATGATTTTTGGGAAAAGTTGCCAGTACACTCTGCAGATCACCTGCAGGTCAAAACTTTCGTCAAAGTCACTCTATCTCACACCATTTCAAAGATAAATGGCGGGGAAAACGATTTTTGGGAAAAGTCGCCACTAGACTCTGTAGATACCCTGCAGGTCAAAATTTTGTCAAAATCGCTCTATCTCACACCGTTTCCAAGGTAAATGCGTTTTTGCGATTTACGCAGTAATTCAAGATGGCCGGTGGGAAAACGATTTTTGGGAAAAGTCGCAAATAGACTCTGCTGGTACTCTGTGAGTCAAAAATTTCGTCAAAATCGCTGTATTACGCACCATTTCTGGGATATTAAAGATTTTTCAGTGTTAAGAAAAAACTGTGGTGTTTAGTTAATCGCTAATACGTCGGCCATTTTGTATTGGATCACCACCAAATTTCATGTGAATAGGTGAAGCACTTTTTAAGTTATCATCCGGACAAGCACACCCCTTTGAAAGATATGTTTTTGGTCATGTGACTTCTCTCATTTGTTAAAATGTCATGACACCATATTCAAAAACTTTTCCCAGGGCTAATGAATACATGTGCTAAATTTGAAGAGAACCTGCCCAGTGGTTGCTGAGCTATAAACAATAGAAAATGCGGCAGCTGGCGGAACCGGCAGAGCCAGCAGACCCACTCTCTCCCCTCTCCCCTAAATACAAACAAGTGTCACTCATGGGACACTTAATAATATATAGAATTTACTGCTAGAATTTACTGCTAAGTACTGACATCAAGTAAAACTTGGTGGTAAGTGAAAGCTTCATATAATTTTGTATATCTGTATGTTCTTGCACAAAACTCAAAACTACCAATCAAATTCTATTGTATTCTTGTATACCAGTATTTGTTTGTTTCAATATCAGTGCGCAGTTCGCTTGTCCACTTTCATCCACCCATTTCAGTGTCCAATATTGTATGTACCCATGATACCGTAGACATTTTTGGTATACAAGCTATGTAGTTGTCCTGTGTCATTGAAGAACATCTTTATTTCTTTGTAGTATTTGTAGAAATAGTAGTAATATAATATGTCCACCCCCCAGTGGGGTGGACATAATTATATAGTAGTAGTATAAAGTATTTATAAAGTGCCAAATTGACGAAGACATCCTCTAAGGCGCTTATGTTCAAGAAGGTAAAGTCCAGTTTCCGAAGTCCATGTCCACCTTAGCATCTGATAAGGGAGAAGGACTATGGTGGAGGGTAGCTAGGCTAACCTGAACAGGTAGATCTTCAACGGTTGTCTAAATCCAGTAATACTTTCCTGGGTTCTTATGGCTTGAGAGTGTTTATTCCATTCAGTAGGAGCAGCTACTTTGTTGAGGGTGCTGCTTTATCATGTTGTGAAAATATAATACTGGGTGACTTAAATCTACATCTGGACAAACAGGGATGGTTGGTCGCAGAAATTCAATGAATCTCTCTGTCAATACAATTTTACCCAAATTACTGATTCCCCAACCCATATCCACAACCATATATTAGATGTGTGAGGGACACCTTCTCTGTATGATGGGCTGTCTGACCATCTTGTCATGACATTTACGGTCAATATACCTGCAAATTCAGGCAGGTTAAAACAAGGAAAATTCACAAGATAAATATTACTGACTTCAGAGAGGACATCCTGAATTCTGATCTAATCAAACATCCTCAGCCAGTTTACTCAGTCACCAGTATTTTAATACCCTGCGCAACATTCTAGACAAGCATGCTCCTGAAAGTGGCACCATTGCACAAAGGTTTTGTGAATTCAGACATCCTCTCGGCTAAGCGTCTTAAGTGGAAGTATGAGCGAGTATGGAGCAGTAACAATTCTGCAAACAAATGGAGTGGATATCGAGCTGCCATCAATCCCTGTAATTTTTTACTAGAACAGTCGAGACACAGGCACTATTCCACAGTCACAAGGCTCTGTGTGAACACTTTCAAAAAAATCTTACATAAATCTGCAACCATCATGTTACCTGATCACATTAGTCCCACTGATTTAGCCAACACCTTTGGACATTTTTTCAGCGACAAAATTATGAAAATCAGAGTTGCACTAGTCATCAGTGCCTGTGTCCCTTACAAGACCAACAACAGTGCCCTACCCTCCTTTGAGCCTGTATCTGAGGGTGACATCCTCAAAATCCCAAATTCTTCCCCCACCAAAACATGTGATCTGGACCCGATACCAACTTCACCAGTTAAAGAGTACATGGACATTGTAGTCACTCCAAGCCCCAATATTATAGATTACTCGCTCAAAGAAAGGAGCTTCCCAAACTGCTTCAAAACCGCATATGTCACCCCCCCCCTTCTCAAGAAACCTAACCTAATCTTCTCAAAAATAACGGTGTCCAACCTTAGTTTCATGTCTAAACTGATTGAAAAATTAGTGGCTAAACAGTTAAATAGTTACATTGATGGTGAGGGATTCTCCAATGTTAACCAATCCTCTTACAGGAGATTGCATTCCATAGAAATGGCAATCCTGAGATTCCAAAATGATATTGCTGCTTCAACTGACTCTGGAAGGTTATTGCACTCACATTGCTAGACCTCTCAGTGGCATTCAACACTATTGGTCATATCATTCTTTTTTAATTGTCTCAGGGATTGGTTTGGGGTCAAACTGTGTTGAGGTGGATAAAATCTTATCTTTCAAACTGCAAACAGAAGGTTAAACTAGAGGATCGCTCGCAAAAAAAAAGATAATGTTTTTGCGTCCCGAAAAGAATATAAAGGTGAGTGCTAAAGTATTAAGAAAATGTTCCGTTTCTAGCCTTATACTGTTGTGGCAACCAAAGTCAGCGCAGTCTGCTCTATCTAGCACGGTTTTCAAGATATAAGCATTTTTGTCTTTTGCAATTTTTGCAAAAAATTCAAAAATTCAAAATGGCCGCTATATTTGGCGAGACAAAAATATTTTGAAAATTGGCATGGGTACTCTGCAGAGATATCCAGCAGGTCAAAAATTTAGTTGAATTCGCTCCATCTAGCACAGTTTTCGAGATCTAAGCATTTTTGTGTTTTGCAAAAACTTCGAAAATTCAAAATCGCCACCATTTTTGGTGAGACAAAAATTTTTGAAAACAAGACCACTGCCGCGGTGTGTAGCTCCCGCCGAGCATTAAAGGAGAAGAAATAGCTTTTCCGAGATATTCACAATTTTTCATTTTCGTGTGTGAAAGCTCTTCCAAACGTAGGTGAATGAGTTATTTGAGAAAAATTGGCTATCTGCAATACTTTTAAGAGATAATTCGCATTTACTCCCAAAAGTAGATGAATGAGTTATTTGATAAAAATAGGGTATCCGCAATACTTTTAGAGATAATTAGCATTTACTCATTTTGAGTAGGTGAATAATTAGCTACAGGTCTGAAACTTCACCAAGTGAAAGCTCTCCCAAAAGTAGATGAATGAGTTATTTGAGAAAAATTGGGTACCTGCAATACTTTTAGAGATAATTCGCATTTACTCATTTTGAGTAGGCGAGTAATTAGCTATGGGTCTGAAACTACACCATGTGAAAGCTCTCCCACAAGTAGATGAATGAGTTAATTGATAAAAATTGGGTATCCGCAATACTTTTACAGATAATTAGCATTTACTCATTTTGAGTAGGTGAGTAATTAGCTACAGGTCTGAAACTTCACCGAGTGAAAGCTCTCCCAAAAGTAGGTGAATGAGTTATTTGAGAAAAATTGGCTATGTGCAATACTTTTAAGAGATAATTAGCATTTACTCATTTTGAGTAGGTGAGTAATTATCTACGGGTCTGAAACTTCACTATGTGAAAGCTCTTCCAAAAGTAGATGAATGAGTTATTTGATAAAAATTGGGTATCCACAATAGCTTTAGAGATAATTAGCATTTATTCATTTTGAGTAGGTGAATAATTAGCTACGGGTGTGAAACTTCACCAAGTGAAAGCTCTCCCAAAAGTAGGTGAATGAGTTATTTGAGAAAAATTGGCTATCTGCAATACTTTTAGAGGTAATTCGCATTTACTCATTTTGAGTAGGTGAGTAATTATCTACGGGTCTGAAACTTCACTATGTGAAAGCTCTTCCAAAAGTAGATGAATGAGTTATTTGATAAAAATTGGGTATCCACAATAGTTTTAGAGATAATTAGCATTTATTCATTTTGAGTAGGTGAATAATTAGCTACGGGTCTGAAACTTCACTAAGTGAAAGCTCTCCCAAAAGTAGGTGAATGAGTTATTTGAGAAAAATTGGGTACCTGCAATACTTTTAGGGATAATTCGCATTTACTCATTTTGAGTAGGCGAGTAATTAGCTATGGGTCTGAAACTTCACCATGTGAAAGCTCTTCCAAAAGTAGGTGAATGAATTATTTGAGAAAAATTGGCTATCTGCAATACTTTTAAGAGATAATTCGCCATCTAGCACAGTTTTCGAGATATTAGCATTTTTGTGTTTTGCAATTTTTGAGTAAAATTCGAAAATTCAAAATGGCCGCCATTTTTGGCGAGTCAAATTTTTTTCAAAATTGGGATAGCTACTCTGCGGAGATACCCTGTGGGTCAAAAATTTTGTCGAAATCGCTCTATCTAGCACGGTTTTCGAGTTATAAGCATTTTTGTGTTTTCCTTATTTGGAAAATTCATAATGATTAATTAATCATTAATTACTCAGCCATTTCTTAACCAATCAATGCCAAAATCTAATGATTTCCAGATTTTAATAGAATGAATGTATTTGCCAAGTTTCAGGTGAATTGATAAAATCCCTTTCAAGTTATCATCCGGACAAGCTTCCCCATCGAAAAAAGACATTTTTGGTCATGTGACCTCTCTGATTTGTTGAAATGTCACTGCAGCATATTCAAAAAAATTCCCTAAGGCTACTGCATAAACCTGCCAAATTTGAAAAGAATCCGCCCAACGGTTACAGAGTTATAAGGAAAACAAAATGCGGAGCCGGCGGAGCCTGAAGGTCTCCCATACACAAACAACTAACTAACTAGGTAATACCTTTTCAGATGCCTTTTCACTCCCCTATGGAGTACCCCAGGGCTCTGTCCTGGGTCCTCTTTACACTACCCCCATCAGTAATATCAGTTCCAGTTTCAATGTAACCCAGCATCTATATGCTGATGACACCCAAATATATCTAGCACTTGACCATGGGAACTTGGATTCCAGTTTTGATGTTCAAAAGTGGATGGATGGTGTAAAACTGAAACACAACCCAGAGAAAATAGCATCAGTGATGCCCGTACCCCACAGCCTGGGGAAATAATTTTCAACACCTTACACTATGGTGGCCAACGTCCCTACCAAGTATCAACTTCCTACGCCTTACGGTTTCCGAGATATAGCCCGGACAAGATTTTATAGGTCAAGGTCACTACAGAAAGATCAAAGGCCAAATCAAGGTCAGACGACGTTGCACACCTACACCCCCTAACCAATGTCCCTACCAAGTATCAACTTCCTACACCTTACGGTTTCCAAGATATAGCCCGGACAAGATTTTATAGGTCAAGGTCACTACGGCAAGGTCAAAGGTCAAATCAAGGTCACACCATGATGTTGCACACCTACACCTCCTAACCAATGTCCCTACCAAGTATCAACTTCCTACACCTTACGGTTTCCGAGATATAGCCCGGACAAGATTTTATAGGTCAAGGTCACTACAGCAAGGTCAAAGGTCAAATCAAAGTCAGACCATGACGTTGCACACCTACACCCCCTAACCAATGTCCCTACCAAGTATGAACTTCCTGCACCTTACGGTTTCTGAGATATAGTCCAGATAAGATTTTGAAACTCAAGGTCACTACAGCAAGGTCAAAGGTCAAATCAAGGTCAGACCATGATGTTGCACACCTACACCCCCAACCAATGTCCCTACTACGTATCAACTTCCTACACCTTATGGTTTCTGAGATACAGGCCGGACAAATGTCTTCCCGACGCCCGCCCGCCCATCCGGACACCATGGGTGAAAACAATACCCCGACAGCCCTTAAGGGCTGTGGGGTAAAAAACTGAATTTATTGTCATTGGTGATAGACAAGCCAGAGAGTCCCTCATCTAAAAATTTCCCACCCAACCTCTTGGAAATTTTATCTCCCCTACCAATATAGTTAAGAACCTAGGTGTTACTTTTGACCCTGGAAACACCTTAACCAGTCACATAACCACGGTTTGTCGTGCCTGTTACTATCACCTCAAGGACCTAAGATCCACAAATTCCTCAGTGTGGAGACTGCAGCCTTGCTTGCAAACTCAATGATCAGCAGTCAACTTGACTACTGTAACTCCCTACTCTATGGCGTAAGTAAATAGAATGTGGCTTAACTCCAAAAGATTCAAAATATCCTTTGGAGAATTGTTTTTAGACTTGCTAGAACAAGCCATGTCACTCCCTTTTTTCAAAAACTACACTGGCTCCCTATTACATACTGTATCTTGTTTAAATAAAATAGCCAGCCTCGGGCAGGCAAGAACCCCAGCCCACAGGTAAAACTAAAGGGCAACATTGAGATTTGGGAAAATCTTAGGAACAACATCAGTTGTAAGAAGTATACAGAATCCACAAAATGTTGCCATATGTAAGATTTACAGGCCATGATTTCTTACAAGTTGTTTTCATATTTTGAAAATCTAGAACCAATTATAAGGGAGATATAAGGCCCTTTTACCGATGACCCTACATGACCTTGAAGCAAGGGTGAAAGGTCAAATTTGACATTGCAAATGATTTACAGACCACGATTTCCAATAAGTTGTCTTCTCATTCCAAACCGTTAGGACCAATGATAAGGGAGATATTAGGGCTTTTTGTTATGTCCCCCATTTGACATGGGAAATGTGATAAGGTAGCCTTTTTTTCAAAACAAGGCCAAAATTAGTCTCAGGCAAACTTTCCTAACCACTTACATTTTGAGGAAATCTGACACAGCTAGCTGCAATATTTTAAAACATAATGATTTTCAAACAATCGGCTATGGCAGCCATGTTATTTTTTTTTAATGAGACTCAGTATAAAATTGTTACAGACATGTTTTCACAGCCATAAAAATTCTCTGGAAATTTAGTGAAGATATCTTCATAAATGAATGTGATATAAAGATTGATTTAATAATGCCCCTTTTTCAATTGAGAAGTTTAAGACTGAAAAGTATTTAAAACATTACCATCAGGGGTTGACAGATATCCTCCAAAACTTACTGAGCTCTAGATCCTGTTTTGGTTAACATATCCTGAAAATTTGGTGAAAGTCCATGCATTGGTTTAGGCTGTGGAACACCAACAAATGTTAAACCCAAAAATATTCAAAGAGTTTCCTTGGCAACAGTTGTTGCCAGATACTCCCCAAAACCTAATCGGTTCTAGATCCTCTTGGGGTAAACATACCCTGAAAATTTAGTGAAAATCGGTGTATGGGTTTAGGCTGTAGAATACCCAGAAACTTTAAGACCCAAAAATTTTAAAGTGTTGCTGGATACCCCCCAAAACCTAATCAGCTTTAGATCCTCTTGGGGTAACATACCCTGAAAATTTGGTGAAAATCTGTGTACAGGTTTAGGCTGTGGAACACCCATAAACTTTAAGACCGAAAAAATCTTAAAAGTGTTGCCATGGCAACAGTTGCTACTGGATACCCCCATATGGGCTGGGGTTAATCTAATTACTTTCTAGGCCATCAAATTCTCCCAACCCACATACTTATCATCCTTGATCAAAACCAGTAGCCGAACTCGTAGAATCGGCTGTCTTCCCTCAGTTTGTCAAAGAAAGGCCATTAGTAGGCAAGGTTTTGCAATGGCTTCCCCCTCTGAATGGAAGACTCCCACAATCAGCCCGATCACAGCACACAATAACAGGATTCCAAACCCAGCTAAAACCTATTTCTTTGGACTAGCATATCCTCTATCATAGTATATCTCCCTGGTGGATGCTAATTTGGATCTCTACCTGATACGTCCCTCAACTTTCCCGTTTTGATCTCGAGCGCATTAGAGGATGCTGTATCAGTTTTTGTGCTATATAAACGTTTCTATTCTATTCTATTACAAAACTGCACATCCCCATCAATTGTTAGGCCTGCTTAAGGAAACTGAGAGGCGACTGCCTCACGTGAGGTTAATATGTTTAATTAAAGAGGACAGATATGGGGCTTGGCTCAAATTTATTGCCTTGTAAGTGAGAGGGTTGTATTTAAACAGTACAATGTACTGACTGAGGAACCAGTGTAGTTCATGTAAAGCTGTCACATATGACTGAATTTATTTAGTTTGTCATCACACACAGAGATAATTACACTGTTTTACACCAAAAGACCTAGGGGCATCACAGATATAGACAATAATGGAAATAGAAATAGATGAATAAAAATGGACAATTGAAAGGCAAACAGTTAGACCGATTAATCTGTCTCTCAGCCAATATTTAAAAGATGGATGTATTGACGAGAGACAGATGACATAAGTATGCAAAAGACATAAACTTCCTGAAGGGCAACAAATGGCACAAATCCTGACATTAAACATGTACTAGGCTACCACCTTGAGTATCAAGGATGTGCCCCGCATTAAAAGAAATAAACTATTTGCATAGTTAATGGATATATTTACCAAAATTTATTTCACTTGCAAAATTTCATCATTGTTTATACAAACAGGAAGTGCAGAAAAAGTGTCTATATTACTGCAAACACAGAAAATTGTGTTCCTGCATCTAACTGCTTTATACTGTTAATACAATTAAGTGGATATTTAAAGTTTAAAGTGACAGTAATTTTCAGATATTTAAGTTTTTTGTGTGGCGAGGAACTCTGTCCCAAAATAAGCCTTATTGGAGTTCGCTTTGTGAAAAATGTTTGTGGATAAACAAATCTAAGTAGATCTTAACCAGGAAGTGATTAGAACATAACCAAAATGCTAAAATATACATATTTCCTTGCATAACACACATCATGCTTAATTTTTATTAAAAAAAATGTACATATGGATGCACAAAATCTTCAATTTTGAATACAAAAATATATTTTAAACTATTGTTTTCAGTTTTCTGAGATGAGTGGAAATGGGGAGTTTTACAACTCCATGAAGCTATTTTTGACTCAACTTTTTATTTGTTTAAAAAAATATTTTCACATTTTAAAAGTGTTTTTTATTTTAGTAAAGCTGTATGGTTTTGACAAATAAATTTTTAAAGCCTTGAAAACACTAGAAATTAGATTTTGAAAAATAGCATCAGAGATGCCCGTACCCCACAGCCTGGGAAAATATTTTTCAACACCATGAGATATAGAAGTAGTGTAACAGTACAAAGTCAGTTGAGGGAGACCAAATAGATAAGACAGAATTAAAATTATAATATATATAACCAGTTTGGAGTTTATTAACATACATAATATTAGCACATTAGTTAACACAATTAGTCTTGTTATAACATATGTTAATCCATTACTGTTGTCCATAATTATAACTTTAACATGTACATCAGCCTAGAGCAATCATATGGCAACAACTACTACTATGTTATTACTAACAGTTTATTTACACTAGTTACAAATATAGTTTGTGAAAAAGCGTTTCAAGTTGTTCAAACTGTTATAATTTACTGACTTTAAGGTTCAATCTTAAAGTGTTTTACAAACATAGACTAAAACAGTTAAGAATAACACTTAAGAATGGATAGTGTCATTTAATAATGAAACTTTAGTAGGATATAGTATTAACCCCACATATAAAAGACAAAGAAAAAGCCCCAAACTCCAAACTTAGGTTGTAGAAATTAATTTAGCAAAGGTAGTTGGTATGGTACTAGCCGCTTTTGGTGTGTTTCTCAAGTATAACCATATAGCATCACTTTTCCAATTTCCATGCTGCTTAATCTTATTTAAATCAACATCATGATTAAATGCTAAAGAAGCACCGCTTCTTCTAAAAGAGTGGAATGTGTAAACTTTAGGATCTAAGCCAATAGAAGTAACGGCTACTTTTAGAAAGGAACGAGCTTTGAATGCAGTAAGAGGTTGCCACTCATGCTTAATGAAGATTTGGAATAAGGGCAAATTTTTATCAGCTGGTACAGAGGCCAAATATTTCTTAAAAGCTGACACTGGGCACAACAATGGATCACTAAGTTGGGGAAGCTGTACCACTTGAACATGGCCTGAAGTTTGCATACTCTTGGCACAAGTCATAATAAGATGTAAACCTGGGGGACCAAAAACTAAATCATTCTGAATAAAATGACGAGTTTTGTCAAATTGGGCAACAGCATTTTGAAGTAGGGAAGCCAGCCTAAAGAAGCCAAAAAAGGCTGTTAAAAACAACGCTGTATATAGTTCAGCATGAGTATACCTTTGAATAGCACATATCAATTTTCGAAGCATAGGTACTGAGAAAACACCTGTGATTTTAACATTCAAAGGGGCATTATTCTGCACAGATTTTACAAACAAATATACTTTTCTAGTATGAAATACATGAGTTGGCCACTCATAAGAAAAGAAATGTTTTAATGTACTTAAATGATTCCTCAACGAAGTAGCTCTCAAACCATTCTGTACCAGATACTCTAGATATGACAATATAGTCCTTGAAGAACAGGGAAGCTGCAACTTCATCACAATAACAAATGCCAGAAATTGTCGAAAAGCAGCCATGTAAGCAGTTCTTGTCCTAGGTCGAAGGCCTTCCTCTAGTCGAGTAACAGCTTGACTGTGGAGCCAGGTGGTCGCGCCAGAACCTGCAGCAGAAGGAACAGGGCAGCAACAGGGCAGATTTGGTTAAATTACATGCAAAATATACTGTAAGCCAAACTGCACGGCAGATATAATATGTTAAAGTTCATTTCCATCATAAGCATGGCCACAATTTTAAATCTGAAAATTGGGAATTAACATATCTTCAGTAATATTTTTCCATCGACATCTCTTCAAATATTGCACTACTGGACCATTCTGTGGCTCGTAGATTCCCCACCTAGACAAGGTATCAGCATATACATTATGTATACCATATATATGCTTTACATGTATATCAATGTTATATGCTGCAGTATAGTACCATAAAGTCCTAGTACAGGCCATTAGCCAAGGATCCCTAATACGATTATTCTGGAAAGCATTTACTACTGCCATGTTGTCACAGTAAACCGTAACATCAGCATTCTTCCATTTACGACACCAAACCCTTACTGCCAGGACAATATTGGCTGCTTCTAAATGAACAATAGAAGTAACATTTTTAATACTTTGTAATACATCACAAACGTAAACTTCTTGATCAGCATATGCACCAACCTGTTGTAAAGATGCATCTACAAAAACCTGAAATTTAGGAGAATCTTTTGTATGAATTTCCACACTGCCATTAAATATATCTAAAAAGGCATTACACCATGACAAATCTTTAAAAAAAGACAGTGGCAAAGGTATATAACCTTTCATTGGTGTATTACGCAAAACTTGAAGTATTCTGTTTAAAAATATACGAGATGGTTTAACACATCTGTGTATGTAAAGTAGTTTACCCGTAAGTTTTTGGAGCTGATTCCTGGTAGCCTGCACTTGAGTGCTCCAATATTTACATAGATTTTTTATATTTTCCAACTTATCATTTGGAATGGAAATAACACCATCTTTAGCATTAATCTGAATACCAAGACAGGTAACCACGTGATTAGGTGGTTCCAATTTTTTAGAATTTATAGGTAACCCTAAATCAGCTAAAATATTTTTAACCGACATAAAATGGCTATGCGCCAGGTCAGGGGGAGCTACCCCAAGGTAATCATCCAAATAATTTATAATCCATATATTTTGGGAACGTAACGCATGCGTAATTACGTCAGTTGTCACCTGGCACGCCGCGGCTCCACTTTTCATTCCGAACGGAACTGATAAATCTACGTAATTTTCTGATCCCCAACGTAACCCCAATACAGGATAGTCCAATGGATCCATACGTAGATTACGGAAAGCTCGTTCCAGATCAATTTTAAAGAGCAAGGCTTCAGGACCCAATTTTCTAATTTTTTGTATTATCATGTCAATACTAGGATACTTAAGTATAAAATTAATATCTTCAAACATGTTATCAGGTATACAACTGTTAACACTTTGGCCCATAGGCCAGGATAAATCCACAATTACACGAATCCCCCCATCTGGCTTATTTCTAGCCATTAATGGTGAAAAGTGTGTATTAGTAAAGGGCTTACTGTCGAAAGGACCAGCCATTGCTTCCTTCTGAACTTCTGTTGCAAAGTATTTTGCCACACCATTGGGATTTTGTAAGGCAGATTTATGATTATCTACAGTTTCATTATATTGGAATAGCTTATAATCCAAGTTCAAAGGAAAGCCATATTCCAAATATTGACCCAGTATTTTAAGGTCATAATTTTTAAGAATATATTTCCAATTTTCAAACCAGATGGGACCCTAATCTGGGCTCCTAGATAATTGGATTTTTTAAACTTAGCCACTTTTGTATGTATTTCATTAACCCATGCAATAGTATTGGAAAATTGTATAACACTAGATTGAGCAGCAGGGATGAACTTTGGTATATTACTTGGTATAAATCCAAATTCACGGCTAGTGGGCCATACCATGGCCATGTTTCCCCCCCCCCCCCTCAACCAAAGCATCCAGTTTTAAAATACTATGTGAACTTGCATCCATTGCAGACGAATTATCGTGTGCAGTATCATAACTATTATCATACAATCTAAAACTATGATTAAAACTAAAATAACTAGGTAAGCTACTAGAATAATGCATATAGTCAACGCCACTACCATAACCCATAATACTAAGTACTTGACTACAAGAGTTGTGGGGACCAATGCCAGGTCCTGAACAAGTAAATCCGTAACTTTCAACCAAGCAATTAGCCTGAGACTGCTGGTTACAAATGCCAATTTCCTGACCAATGTTAGTACAAACCAATTTTGATGCAAGATCTAGTAAGTTGGTGTTGACAGTTCCAGCACTCACCTGGCACAAACTTAGCACGTACTCAGGTGAGTACAAGGCATAAGGATTAGTAAATGAATTGACACCTGCAAACAGCTTAGTGTGATCAAAAATACAACTGTATTCATGTAACCATGAACTGTCATTTGCCTGACAACCTTCTGAGTTCTGTATTTCAATACATTTAACATTTTTGGTCCTGGTCAGGACCCCACTGTCAGTGTTGTTAACTAGACTGACAGAAATTGGGAGTGCTACTGCATAACAATTATGGTTGTTACTATTGTGCCAAGACAGGGCATCTATTGAACTATTCGATATTGAATAACAAATACTGCTGTTATCATAAAACTCTGCAATAAATTTTTTGTCGTTTATGTGGTTCATGAACTGAGTTTGTAAGAAAACGTAAGTTCCACATTTAGACAGATGTTCAAAACCATTAAACCCGCTGATCTTGTTGTTTAGGTTTTGTACTCTCTGATTTTGTGTTTGTTGATTGATTTTTGGCCCTCAAGCATTTAACAGAGGGATGATCAAATTTTTTGTGAGTTTCTCGCATACAAAATGAGCAGTAGTGTTGATACAATACACTGCCTACTGTATGATCACCTTCATAACGACAATAACCTTTATTGTAATGACTACACACTTGCATTTGAATGCCAGATACTGAGCTAGGTTTACTTTGTTGCACCATTCTCTGTGTATAACGATTTTTGATTTTTTCTATGAGATCTAATCTTGACCAGTCAACCCTACCTTTTTCGACCTCTTGTAGGACTGCTGCATGAGCTCGCTTTGCAGTACCACTAGAAAGTTCAACTGCATCTTGCAGTAACAATGTCAAATAGTACAACATATTTTCTCTAGTTGTGTTGCTATCCTGCTCAAGTACACAGTACAACAATCCCTGAAACCATTGTTCTAACGAAAGCTCATCATAAGTAGGTTGCTTTTGAGTTTTGACCAACAAGTACAGAGCAGTAATCTTGGGGCCAACTTATGGGAACTTTAACTTTAGAAACACCAGATCTAAATCTACCTGACTTAAGTGCAGTATTTGGCTTACCTTGACTATCCCCCCTTGACACATGCTGATATTCTCGAAGCCTCTTGTCAACCTCTGCCTGTACTCTCGAATCACTCTTCAGATCTTCGAAGCTTGGCAACTTGGCTGAATCTTTGGCTTCTGAATTCTTGGCTACTTTAGGGGAGCTCTGTGCAGAAGGAAGTGCTGAAATCTCATGCAAACTAACACGTTCCTCCTGTTTCTGTAAGCGAAGTTCCTGTTCCTTCAACTTGCCATCCATATCTTTAACCACTTCCAATAATTTGTCCAACTTATTAGCAATGGACATATCAGGCTGCGTCAGCACCTCCTCGGAAGTAATGTCTATGGAAGGGTTGTCATTCCCAACTTTACTTTTATTACTGTTTTTTCCAGCTTTCTTCTTGTCTTTAGTAACAGATTTAGTAGCCATAATGAGACTGTATTTGAACCAGGAAAACAGCCAGCGTTGAACTAAAATGTCTTTATAAAATCATAAACGCAGACTATTTCTCTCGTCAAACAGAGTCCCAGTAAAAAAAAAAAATTTTTAATGTTCACTGCCCTGACATTAGGCCCCACAACAACTTTTCAATGCTGGGAGGTGAATATATAGTAGAATTTGGCGGGAATAAAGCCATGTGGCCAGACAGCAGTTCACTCAACACCTGATATTTTTGACAAAAATAGATTTCCCACCAGTTCACAGAATACTCTGTACTTCATTCTTGACCTTAGTTAAAAATCAGGACAGTGTAAACAAGGCCAACTACCATGAATTTTTTGATTTCCACCCATATAATTCAGGCAAAACTATCACATACTTGATAAAAATTTTCACAAATACGTTCCCTTCAACTGAAGAGGTGTGCTACTTTACCGCATGACCCACTATCACGATACTTTAAGAGCAGTGTCAGTTATATTAAGGTCCAAATAATGCTTAAATAGAGAAAATAATATCTAAGGAAAAGAAATGTATGTAAAGATGAAATATTAAAACAAGACAATTCAATAATAAAAATGACAGCATTTATCAGTAAACCAAAAATGGCTGAATTATGGTTTTGATGTTTTGAATATTACACATGCATACAGAAGTGGCAATACATTCAATGAATGCTTATGTGTGGTGTTGGAGAAAAGCCTGTGGCTCACTTGATGAAATTCCATCTGTTACAATGGGAAGTTGCAAAAGAAAATTCTTAATGAATTCTAATATGACTTTAACCCTTTCGCTACTGAAGGAACATTATTCCATGGGACTGTAGCTATATGACGTCATATCACGTCAGAAACGCCAATGAAGTAAAATAATATCTCACTACCTTATACACTTTATTTGCGGTATTTTTCGGTATATTTCATTAGGAATTGATAAAAGTCGAATGGGATAATTCGTGGGAATTCCCCAAATAAAAATAACCACGAGTAAACAATATGCAGTTATATGCCTTAAATACGGCAATATCTACAGAAAGCAGTTAAAATAGGTGAAATGGTGAATTTTTTTATAAAATATAGCATAACTTTCATTTAAAATACTTAAAAAGTCAGTTTAATACTGATACACCAAAGAAAATGATTAACAGTACACTGAAGGGAAAGAATAAATATATATTATTGCCGTTGACCCTTGGTCGACAGACATGGTCCCCTGTAATACACATTGATGTCGACTGCTAGTCGACACACATGGTAGGGAAAGGGTTAACAGTGCTTAATCTGCATCAACAGACAGATCCAAAGGTGCAACAAGATTTTAAAGGTCAATACAGCAAAGTCAAAGGTCAATCAGTGTCACACCATGACGTGGCACACCTAAAACCCTCAACTAATGTTCCTACCAAGTATAAACTTCCTACACCTTACAGTCCCTGAGATATAGCTTGGACAAGATTGTATAGGTCAAGGTCACTACAGCAAGGTCAAAGGTCAAATCAAGGTCACACCATGACGTTGCACACCTACACCCCCTAACCAATGTCCTCACCAAGT
The DNA here is from genome assembly GCA_964017235.1 of Sabellastarte sp. h YS-2021. Lineage (NCBI taxonomy): Eukaryota > Metazoa > Annelida > Polychaeta > Sabellida > Sabellidae > Sabellastarte > Sabellastarte sp. h YS-2021. The sequence continues at coordinate 79,489,100 of OZ024927.1, forward strand.
ATTAGTTTCCTACACCTTACAGTTTCCAAAATATAGCCCAGACAAGATTTTATAGGTCAAGGTCACTACGGCAAGGTCAAAGGTCAAATCAAGGTCAGACCATGATGTTGTACACCTACAACTCCTAACCAATGTTCCTACCAAGTATCAACTTCCTACACCTTACGGTTTCCAAGATATAGCCCGGACAAGATTTTAAAGGTCAAGGTCACTACGGCAAGGTCAAAGGTCAAATCAAGGTCAGACCATGACACTGCACACCTACAACCCCTAATTAATGGCCCTGCCAAGTATCAACTTCCTACACCTTATGGTTGCCGAGATATAGCCCGGACAAGATTTCAAACTCAAGGTCACTACGGCAAGGTCAAATCAAGGTCAGACCATGACGTTGCACACCTACACCCCCCAACCAATATCCCTGCTACGTATCAACTTCCTACACCTTATGGTTGCCGAGATATAGCCCGGACAAGATTTCAAACTCAAGGTCACTACGGCAAGGTCAAATCAAGGTCAGACCATGACGTTGCACACCTACACCCCCCAACCAATGTCCCTGCCAAGTATGAACTTCCTACACCTCACGGTTTCTGAGATACAGCCCGGACAAACTATTTACAGCCGCCCGCCCATCCGGACACCATGGGTGAAAACAATACCCCGACAGCCTTTAAGGGCTGTGGGGTAAAAACTATTTTTGCCACGAAATAACATACATTAAACATTCATAATTATTTAAGTAAAAATATGATCTTTATGCCATTCTGCATACAGTGTAAAGTTTACTTCAGTTTAAGAAAATTAGTTATGTGTATGAAAAGATATACAATTTTTTACAGCAGAGCAAAGTAAGGTATTATGAAACCAAAGAATATATTTTTTTGTACTTTTTTATTATCTATATGTGCGAATTTTGATGAGCAGAGGCATTGTTAAAATCCAGTTTCAACTAGACCTAGCGCATCGGAGAACCGATGCAAATTGTATCCACCAGAAGAAAACTCACCAAAGCCATTGTAACATCGCTTAACCTTGAAGGAGAAGCCCAAGGTGAAATCTGACCATATCAAAAGATTCTTAGCCCATGATTTCCTATAGGTTGGTGTGACACTGCAAACCTCTAGGAATACGAATAAGCAAGATATAAACACTAATTTTGGCAATCCTCATTTGACCTTGAAAGAGGAGCCAAAGGTCAAATCCGATCACACAGAAAGATTCCCAGCCCATGATTTCCTAGATTTTGGTTTACCATTCCAATGCTCTAGGACCAATAATAAGCGAGTTATAAGCACTTTTAAGTTTAGCTATCTTCGTTTGGCCTTGATGGAGGGTCCAAGGTCAAATCCGACCACAGCAATAGATTCCCAGCACATGATTTTGTGTACTATCCTCGTTTGACCTTGAAGGAGGGGTCCAAGGTCAAATCCGACCACACCAAAAGATTCCCAGGCCATGATTTCCTATAGGTTGGATTACCATCCCAAACCTCTAGGACCAATAATAAGCGAGTTATAAGTACTTTTGAGTTTTTCTATCTCCGTTTGACCTTGAAGGAGGGGTCCAAGGTCAAATCCGACCACACCAAAAGATTCCCAGCCCATGATTTCCTATAGGTTGGTTTACCATCCTAAACCCCTACGACCAATAATAAGCGAGTTATAAGCACTTTTAAGTTTGGCTATGCTCATTTGACCTTGAAGGAGGGGTCCAAGGTCAAATCCGACCACACCAAAATATTCCCAGCCCATGATTTCCTATAGGTTGGTTTACTATCCCAAACCTCTAGGACCAATAATAAGCGAGTTATAAGCACATTTAAGTTTGGCTGTGCTCATTTGACCTTGAGGGAGGGGTCCAAGGTAAAATCCGACCACACCAAAAGACTCACAGCCCATGATTTCCTATAGGTTGGTTTACCATCCCAAACCTCTAGGACCAATAATAAGCGAGTTATAAGCACTTTTAAGTTTGGCTATCCTCGTTTGACCTTGAAGGAGGGGTCCAAGGTCAAATCCGACCACACCAAAAGATTCCCAGGCCATGATTTCCTTTCGGTTGGTATACCATCCTAAACCTGTACGACCAATAATAAGCGAGTTATAAGCACTTTTAAGTTTGGCTATCCTCGTTTGACCTTGAAGGAGGGGTCCAAGGTCAAATACGACCACACCAAAAGATTCCCAGCCCATGATTTCCTATAGGTTGGTTTACCATCCCAAACCTCTAGGACCAATAATAAGCGAGTTATAAGCACTTTTAAGTTTGGCTATCCTCGTTTGACCTTGAAGGAGGGGTCCAAGGTCAAATCTGACCACACCAAAAGATTTCCAGCCCATGATTTCCTATAGGTTGGTTTACCATCCCAAACCTCTAGGACCAATAATAAGCGAGTTATAAGCATTTTTAAGTTTGGCTATCCTCGTTTGACCTTGAAGGAGGGGTCCAAGGTCGAATCTGACCACACCAAAAGATTCCCGGCCCATGATTTCCTATAGGTTGGTTTACCATCCTAAACCTCTACGACCAATAATAAACGAGTTATAAGCACTTTTAAGTTTGGCTATGCTCGTTTGACCTTGAAGGAGGGGTCGAAGGTCAAATCTGACCACACCAAAAGATTCCCGGCCCATGATTTCCTATAGGTTGGTTTACCATCCCAAACCTCTAGGACCAATAATAACCGAGTTATAAGCACTTTTAAGTTTGGCTATCCTCGTTTGACCTTGAAGGAGGGGTCCAAGGTCAAATCCGACCACACCAAACGATTCCAAGCCCATGATTTCCTATAGGTTGGTTTACCATCCCAAACCTCTAGGACCAATAATAAGCGAGTTATAAGCACTTTTAAGTTTGGCTATCCTCGTTTGACCTTGAAGGAGGGGTCCAAGGTCAAATCCGACCACACCAAAAGATTCCCAGCCCATGATTTCCTATAGGTTGGTTTACCATCCCAAACCTCTAGGACCAATAATAAGCGAGTTATAAGCACATTTAAGTTTGGCTATGCTCGTTTGACCTTGAAGGAGGGGTCCAAGGTCAAATCCGACCACACCAAAAGATTCCCAGGCCATGATTTCCTATAGGTTGGTTTACCATCCCAAACCTCTAGGACCAATAATAAGCGAGTTATAAGCGCTTTTAAGTTTGGCTATCCTCGTTTGACCTTGAAGGAGGGGTCCAAGGTCAAATCCGACCACACCAAAAGATTCCCAGCCCATGATTTCCTATAGGTTGGTTTACCATCCCAAACCTCTAGGACCAATAATAAGCGAGTTATAAGCACTTTCAAGTTTGGCTATCCTCGTTTGACCTTGAAGGAGGGGTCCAAGGTCAAATCTGACCACACCAAAAGATTCCAAGCCCATGATTTCCTATAGGTTGGTTTACCATCCCAAACCTCTAGGACCAATAATAAGGGAGTTATAAGCACTTTTAAGTTTGACTATCCTCGTTTGACCGTGAATGAGGGGTCCAAGGTCAAATCTGACCACACCAAAAGATTCCCAGCCCATGATTTCCTATAGGTTGGTTTACCATCCCAAACCTCTAGGACCAATAATAAGCGAGTTATAAGCACTTTTAAGCTTGGCTATCCTCGTTTGACCTTGAAGGAGGGGTCCAAGGTCAAATCCGACCACACCAAACGATTCCCAGCCCATGATTTCCTATAGGTTGGTTTACCATCCCAAACCTCTAGGACCAATAATAAGGGAGATATAAGCACTTTTCATGACTGCAAAGAAACACCTGTGGCGGCCATCTGGTTTTTCAAAATGAGGCCAAAAATATTCCCAGACAAGATTTTATAATGAGGAACATATCCTGCGAATTTGAGATCTCTACCTATAATATCCTTTGCTCTAGAGGGTCAACCAAAAGTCCTTGTTTAAAGTCGAAAAACGCCTGTGGCATCCGTCTTGTTTTTCAAAATGAGGCCAGCAAGCCAGGCAAGATTTTATGGCTATGAATATATCCTGCAAATTTGAGAAGGCTAGCTATAATATTTTTTTTGTTAGAGCGGTAACGGTGAAATCTCTCTACACACTGCGGCGGCGGCGTAGGCGTAACGAAGTCAAATCCATAGTACCCACCGGATAATATATGGTTGTTTTTTGGAATATTTTTGAAATACCAGCACCTCTTGATACCCTAAACATTTTTGCCAAGTTCAACATAAAACCTGTTTTTAAATGAAATTATCATATTAAAGTTGTAAATGTGATCATTTAAAAAGACAATTATTGTTTCCTTTAGTTCTAAACTGAAACAGTTATTGTATGTTTGCAATTTTTGTGGTCTAAATAGCAAAGGACCCTGCTAAAATTACTCTGGTCAAATATTAAAGAAATTTCAAAGTATCCATACAATATCAGAGCACTCAAAATTAAGTATCTAAGCTGCCATTCACTTGCAATGAATGTTCCTTTATCAGAGCCATTCAGAGGCTAATTGTTAACAGATTGTGACTGGGGACTATCCGCCCCCATACTTTCCTAGTTACCTTTGATTTTAAAAGTGGCCACTAGAAATAAATGACCTTTAAAGATGGTGTGAGGGAGGATAGTCCCCAGTAAAACAGTAACTTTGCTCCATCGGGTTTTTTAAGTAGAGGTCGCAATGTCATGTCAGCATGTTAAAATAAAATACGTTCATAATTTTCTTGTTAAATTATCTTATTTGAGTATTATAATAGTGCCATTAATTTTATTTTAAAGTAAATTTTAGATTAAATCATTCTACACTTGTTCTTTTTGTACTAAGCTGTGAATTCATCTACATTCTTGTAGCATGCCTTTATGAGAGGAAACCATTTGTCACCTGTGCCTTTTTAAAAATATGTCTCCATGTTTCCTATTTTCTGTGACTTTGTTTATCAATCAGACTGAAATAACATAACTATTTTCTTTGTATTGGCGAAAATGTGACTAAAAAGGATTTTACATGGGAAATATTACTGTCAAAATATTGTAGATCATAAAATTATTGGTAGAATTCTATAAAAGTAGACTGGATCATTCTTTAACCTTGGCACAACTGTTGACCTTTAAAAATTTATAATAATGTATATGTCTATCATTATAATTTATACATGTAGGCTTAACTTGGCCAAACTTGTAAATCATAAGTTAAGCCTAAGACTTATTAGTTAATATTACCCCAGAGCATTTAAAAGCTGGTTAACAAACATCTGGGCTTAACAACTCTTCAATGATTATTTTATCTTTTTCAATTTTTAAAATAGTTTACTTGCCAATATATACAAAAATAAAATCTGATCGAATTATTTAATTCTTCATATTCAAAATATACGGACATATGTCCAGGCTTTAAATAGAATTTTACATTAAAGACTATCCAAAGACATTTGCATTAATTCATATTTTGTTCTGTGAAGTACGTTAACAGTAAGGATCAAAATCATCACAAATTCACCATAAAACTATAAAAATACAACAGGAATTTAAATTCTGTATATTTTATGCGGGCCGTTTTATGCTCCAAAATGATGTACAATTTGGTAAAATTGAGGAATAATTATTTTTCATGTATTTTAACCGGGTAATTAGCGAATATTCTTGTTCGCACATGTATTTTGTTTTTCCACATTCTCGATTGTAAACAGTGTTGCCGCACATGCGCACTCGGAACTCCATGCCATGCATCAGTTTTAAAAAGGCATACAGTATTTTGGACAGAAAACTCGGACTAGCAAACAGTATAAATACTTCATGATTGAAAAAAAATCAGATATTTCATGATTCCAATCACTGAAACATAAGTGGAAGTTCTGCATAGATATGGTCATACCTGACTGAATCTTCATCCAGGAAGCCTGACATGCCAGTGATGAAAACTTCATTTTCACCCTGAGTTAAACATGGATTCAAGGATCGGCTTACTTCAGCTCTGTCAAGAAATACAACTACAGATTTGCATTTGCATGCAGTCACATCAAACTCCTTTTTCTTTTCATCCTGGACAATAACACCTCCGTTTTCCTTAGCGACAACTTGCTCTACGTCTGACATTTTTGGTTTGTTTACTTCACAGCAAACTTGTTGTAAAAAAGTCTTCCTGTTTGGTGCGAACTAAATTCAGAGATTTGTCAAAAAAAATACAAAATTCGTGTTGTTCTGATATGACCCCAATCTCATAAAAACCGTACTAATGGTATTTTAATGCAGTCTTTTGTAGTATAATGTCATAAAATATATTAAATTCAAGAAAATTCCTTACCATTTGGCTACACACATGGTACAGTGCATCATTTGTGCATCAGTGAAGTTTGTTAACTATAATTTTTGTGTGTGTTTTCTAATAACATTTTCTTTCATTAATATAATTTATAAATATTTTTTGTTGAATACATGCATGCAAACGGAATATTTTATTAAAGAGATAACTAGAGAGTACTTTGACATTCTACAATCAGCAAGGAAGCAGAATTCTAGAACTTATGTATGACTAGTAACACATCTACATATTCATTTTTGTAAACTCAATAATTTTATGTTTGAATGATGAAATATATGTATATAAATGTTACAGGACTAGGTCTCCAGGGGACTGGAACCCCTAAACTGCCACTCACGGGGCCCACACTCTACCAGGTGAGCTATAAGGGAAATCCTACTAGCCAAGGCACTAGTAGTGATTGTATCACTTTTTGGGTTCTGTCACATGAAGCATAATTGTAGCCACAATTAATCATGTAAAAACTGCCTGATGTTCTTAAGTCACGCCAAAAAACTATGTAGAAATGAACTGACAAATATTCCCCAATACAAATAAAATATGTGCTTGGATATTTATATGCTTAAAAATTCAAATGTGATCTAATCTACTGCTTTGCTAGCTGACGCATCTTCCCCGCATGGGGTATTTCAGTATCTTAACAACAAAAGAATTGCGGAAACAATGTATATGTGTATAGTCATGCAAGAGAAGTTGTAGGTCAGTATTCGATTGGGTATGAGAATGGGGAAAGTACAAATTGTGGATGCTTGAACAGGTGGGGCTTATGATGCTTCCTAAAATACATTACTAAGTGTCTGGTTCTAATACGAAGATGAAGAGAAATATGAAATGGTGCATTGTACTAACTGAAAGAACCAGAAAAAATACTTGTGGGATTTGTGGATGTTATACATGAAAGAGGGGACATGGGAGAATTTGAAATTTGGGCAACTATGTTTCATTTCTAGATGAAGTGTACAGATGGAGTTTTTACTGAGGTACATGGACAAAGGTCAAAGTTGGGGTTTTACGTCCTGCTCAACAGCCAGTAGAGGTGCATGTATGTCAACCTTTAAATTTTTGTGTGATTGGCCTAATTTTAAGTAGTATACCCTGAATATTACTGGAAGAAAATGAAGTGTTTTTTTAACTGCCTACTAGAGTATTTGCTAGAAGAAACGGTGTATTGAAATCTAGCAGGTGTACAAACTTGTACAAACCTCAGATATGGATTCAAATCAATTTCTTGACTTGGGATACATGATCAAAGTGATTAATTTGAGAATCAAACACCACCCCAATAATCTTGATATTGGAGGATTATTTAATTTGTTTCACGTTGTGCCTAGTACCTTGTGTTTTAATATTGCAACAGAACCGCTGAGTCACTATGTATCTGCCATATCTGGCCCAGAGCTGAGATGGTCACCCATCTTAGTACTAAGCAAGCTTACTACTACTTAACTTAAACAATAATGGGAACTGGTCAAGCTATACCACACAGGCAGATTTGATATTAGAGAAGAGAAGCACTAGATTTAAAAAATTCAGTTAAAAATTGTTGTTGAAATAATCAAAATTAATTATCAGGATTTAGTTTAGTTTATTTAATCACTTGGGTCTGATGTAGAGATGCCACAAAACTTTCAAAAAAAAAATTTTTTTTTTAATATATTATATATGCTTCTTTTTATTCACTCTTTTTTTCCCATTGCACATATGACATCGGGGGGGGGGGGGGGGGGGGGGGGGGGGAGAGTGGACAACCTCCCATCAGAGTCGTACAATAATGTCATATACTCAGTATAACTTATGATAATTGAAAACCATGCACCATTGATTTATTATCAAAGAGTGATGATTTAGTTCATTAATATCAAAAGGATATATGGAAGTTTTGGCTCTATGACTTGGTTATAATCATATCCAAATGTTTCTACATCTCAATTTCATCAAATATATGTTTCCAAAAGTTCCACTTATTTTTAATTCGTCTGATTGAGAATTTATCAGGCTTAATGTTTCTTGTTCCACGTAAATTTTTTTAATTTCCTTTTGAAGGAAAAAATATTTAGTTTATAGTCTTTTTTTGTGCACCAGAAAATGTATTTCCGAGTAATCATAAGTGTTAGATTTAAGGGCCAGAAATTCTGATCGGTAATTATATAACCATGTAATTTCATTAAATTTGTTAGAACTAGATTTATTCCAAGTTTATTATTTACCCATTGTTGAATATTGTCTCACAACTGCATTACCTCTCTACATTTGCAAAATAAAGGTTCCAGATTTTCATCATGCATCTTGCAAAATGAGCAAGCACTATTCATATTTATTTTTACCTTTTTTAGGTAGTTTTTTGTTCCTAAAATGTTGTTCAGTATACAGTATTGAAACCAAATTACATTGTTGTCACGTACCGATTAAAAACATATTTTATATATTCATTTCCATCTTTCCTTAATTGTTATATCTAAATTTTCTTTATCAATAATATTTGTCCATATTATCTCACAAGTTGGATTCTCATTTTGAGCCTCTGTATTATTAAATATATTGTAGTAATGCCTACAACCATTTTTGGATTTGAAAAGGACGTCTAACTGAAAAGGATATGTAGGCCTTTCTAAAGTTGAACTACCTAAGAATCTATATTTTGACATAAAAAGTTCTATTTAGTTTTCATTGTATAATAGTTTAACATATTTACATTTATATTACATTTTTTATTTAGGTCTCTCATACTTATAAGCTTGCCATCTGAGTTTATTGTATCATCCACCAAATAGATACCTTTCTTGCACCAGGAAAGAATATCAGGAAAGAATATCATATTTTATGAGACTTGAGAATTGTACCAAATGCAGTTTCTTAATAGTTCACAGTCATTTTGTGGTTGTTGTATTTTGATTAGGGTTTGCCAGCCTTTCAGTACATCTTACCAAAATTGGTTATGCACGTTTTGGAAATATTTTACTGCACCATTGATCTCCAAAATGTAAAAATTGGCTAAAATTTTCATACATTACAGTCATGAGTCTGTACCATTGTGAATTAGGTTGAGTAATTAGCCATTTTATCCAACTTGTTTTAAGTGCCTTCTCAAAATTGTGAATATTGATCATTTTCATACCTCCCTATATATAACTTGAAGTTATAGTGGATCTTCTTATTTTATCTGGCTTCCCATTCCATAAGAATTTATACAAGATGGTATTCAGTGATTTAAGAAATGATTCTGATCTTGGCAAAGAAGATAGTAGGTGGACACACTGTGATATTAGATTAGTTTTAATGACCATAATCTTGCCCAGAGGTGTCAAATATCTTTTGCTCCATGTCTTTACTAACTTTTTAATTTTTTCTAAAGTCTTTGTATAATTACGCTCTGGTATTAATGATAAATTTGTTGAAAATTCTATGCCTAATAAGGTAAAGTCAGTACATCCCCAGTCTAAATCTGTGGTACATTTATTTTATCTTTGGAATGCTTTTTTTGCCCGATCCAAATTACTTTAGTTTTTTCCTTGTTTATTTTTAAGCCTGATAAATTTCCATATACTTCAAGGGTATTTAATGCCGATTGTAAGGAGTGCTGGCTACCATTTAGTATTAGGGTGGTGTCATCCGCAAACTGCGTCAGTTTAAATTCAATATTTTTTTATTTTTAGACCAGTCATGTTTGGATTAAGTTGAATAAGTCTAGTTAGAATCTCAGCTCCAATAAGAAACAGATAAGCTGCAATTGGGTCACCTTGTCGACAGCCTCTGTTAATGTGTATTGGTTTTGACAAAAAACTGCATTGCACAACACATGCAGTTATTTCTGTATTAAAAAGCTTTATCCACTGTATAAAGTTTCTGTTATATCCAAAAAACTCAAGAACCTTATACAGAAACTTCCATGATAGCGAATCAAACGTTTCTCAAAATCTATTAACATAAGCAATCCCGGTATAATTTTATCCTCTGTTGCGTGTAAAATGTCATAGATCAGCCTGGTGGACTCGCTAATATACCTTCCCTTTATGAATCCAGTTTGACAATCTGAGATGACATAATTCAGAGTTTTCTTAAGTCGTTCCGCAATGATTTCTGATGCTAACTTATAGATTACACTCAGTAAGGAAATGGGGTGCCAATTTTTAATTAGAGATCGATCTTTTTTTACTTTTGGTAAGCAATTTATAATAAATTGCCAAAGTGACACTGACAAACGTCCCTTTGAAAATCCATTGTTTATTGCATTTACAATAAATTCTTTTAGCTGACACCAAAATACTTTAACAAATTCTACTGTTATGCCATCAATACCTTGTGATTTATTTGCTTTCATTTTTTTCAAAACCTTTCCTACTTCATCGACTGTTAACGGTACACCAATGTTTTCTGGAATTTTTGCATTTGATTTGATACCTAAATTTTCAAAATTTATACTTTGCAGGGTGTCATCCTTATTTTCAAAAAGGTTGCAATAGTACTGTTGTACCTGGCTTAATACTCCCTCCTGATCTGTTATAACTTCTCCATTATTCAATCTTACTTTTTTTATTGTTTTTTTCAATAAAATTCTATTTTTCAAGATTTGAAAAATATTTTGATGGTTTTTCGCCATCTTTTAGCCATTGTAAGCAAGATCTCACTAACTGTCCTTGGGGGGGGGGGGGGCTGTAGCAAACTTAATAGTTTTGCCTCTTATTCGGAGTAGTAACATTTCTAAGAATAAATCATGGTCTATAATCATTTCAAAACTGGTGAAAGTGTTCTTTACATAATTTGGTTCATACACCGGAATTGCATATTTTAGTTTTTCTTCTTCTATAATCCTATTTATGAGGTAGACATATTCTGGGCATTCTAAAAGACTATTATTGAATTTCCAGATGCCCTTGCCCTGTGAGAAGCTATTTATTGTCAAATTGAGTTCAATCATTGAATGATCAGATCTATAGCTGGCTCTAATTTCGCAAGTGTTCATTATATCACGTATATTTGAAGAAGCAAGAAATAAGTCAAGTCTTGGGTTCTTTCTTCTCCATGTGAGCCATTTTGTATCAGGATGCAAGTCTCTATAAATATCCGACAAGTCGTTTTGCTTCATTAGATCTAAAATGGCTTATCTAGCTCTGGGATTATTAACATGTTTGTAATTAAAAGTATCAATTTCCTTATCAAGAGCTATATTAAAGTCTTCAAATAATATATTGTAATCTGCATTTACGTTTTCTAATAGTTTACTGATTTCTTCAAAAAGGATGGACTGTCATTATTTGGTCCATACAGGGTTATCAGGTTTGTTGTCAAAAAATCTTAGACGTGAAATTTAGATTGGAAATTTAGTAAAATTATGGCAAAGTACCAACATTCTATGCTTCACGATCACACTAGGCGTATTTCACAACCATAATCCGTCGAATCTAGATTCGTCAGATCAACGGATTCGCTTGTTTTGTAACTTGAATCTGAATCTGGATTATGAATCCGTTGATCTACCTCGAGAGGTAGATCAACGGATTCAGATTCATTGGATTACCCACAATTCTTTGTAACGGATTACGGTTGTGAAATACACCTACTGGCACTGACAGGAAAAGCCGTTGCTCCAAACAAGTACCACGGAATGCAACTAATAAAGAATTTGGGGTTTGTCTCTTTCCCAAATTCATTTTTAGCTTTAGAGCATACCAAACAATCTATTTTATAAGTAACTAAAATTAGAATATCCAGCCCTTAATTTTAAAGAGTACTACATTTATAAAACTAAAATATATTCGGTAAAACACTGTAAGATTTAGTTATGTTTATTTATGTTGAGCTGAGTTATAAATTTCGAGTTGCCACATGCAAAACAGTCAGACTTCCTGTACACGGGTGGTCACGAAGATAAACGGTCACGGAGATAAACGGTCCTCAGAAATGCTCACATAAAAACAGTTAAAAGGTTTAAACAACAATATAACACAAACCAAAATCATGAAAAGCATTGTTTAAGTCTATTTTGTTGTTTAGTTTCTGCGATTTTGCTATTTACACTATTTAAATTTGAAAACTTTGAAGACCGTTTATCTTCGTGACCGTTTATCTTCGTGACCACCCGTGTACCATGCGTATATTGAATTTTGTAAAATAGAGTAACTAAAAAACGTATCATCGCTCAAAATTTTCTTTGTGAGCTCAGATTTTTCAGCTTAAATACTTTGTTAATACTGCAACTTGTGTAAAGGCATGCCAGGTAGTAAAGGAAAGGAGGGAGAATCTAGTGGTGACGAGAAAAAGAAACGACCGGCCACCCCAGAGGATGAAGACAAAGACGACAGTCAAGACGGTAGTCGAAGAAGCCGGAGAAAGAAACCGAAGGTATTTCGTGTGTGTATCTACTGCTACCCTGCATAAGTTGGCCGCAGCCATAAGTTGGCCACGGCTCATCTACAGGCTCCAGAAAGACAAATAGGTTATTGCACACCAATGAAAACTGTTGCATATAATAAGTTTAACAATAATACATGATTTCAGAGTGTAGTAGGCCACTCATGTTAAAGCCCTGTGAAGGTGTGGTGAGGGCAGCCAGCTTATGCAGGGTAGCAGTACAGTACTAGAAGAAAAGAAAAAAAGGTGTGACTATTATTATAATGCTGGCCTGTAATTCTGCAAAACGTAATCTCCATTTTAACTATACTGTACTGGTCGGCCAGTGAATTTCGTCACCCCAGGGAAGTTTGTCACCCGCCGTAAAGATGCTCAAGGACAGGCAATATTCATATTTAAATTAATGGAATAACTTACTTCAATGGCAATGCTGTAACTGGACAGTAAAAACACTTTAATATTATCATAAAATGCAGGTGACGAACTTCACTTGCTGAGCAGTATAGAAGTCGATCTGTCAATCAGAATTTGACATGGGCAAATAGAGATGTATATGTAGTGATGTAGTGGCATTCTACCAGTAAACGCCCACGCTGAAGTTAATATATTGAATTTGAATTATATTACAGCTTTATATTTTATTCTTCTACCACTATATTGTCAAATAATATGCACTAAAATTAATAACTGAGGTGCATGTTGTAATATTTGTTTCAAAGCTTTATATTTTCATAATATATCTGTATTATCGGCTGTTTTTACAGCAAACCGGAAATACCAGTGAACGGCCATTTTGTAAACTTATAGAAGCATTTGTCCTTGACGTCTAACAAAGATATATAAGGCGGGTGTTTACTGGTAGAAAGCCACTATGGGGTTTTCGTGGCAGTAAAGATTTTATGCACCTGTAATTTCTGACAACTTTGTAGATCGATTTTACTTTAATTAACACTCAAATATGATTTAAATTACATAAAAACATTATTTCACAAAAAAAGGGGGGGGGGGGGGGGGGGGGGGGGCTTTGATATTTCAGTATCAAAATTATAATGCAGCATGCCAAGTTATTGTGTTCCAGAAAGTTTATCTGGTAATCAGCAAGATAGTTCTCACAGTTATGCAAGTTTATTAAGCAATAAATAAAGTGAAACATGAAATATTATACAGTGACCTCAAAGTTGGGGCATGACCGAAAATATAACATTGCTAACTGCTGAGACATGAAACCAGTAGTCAAAACGAGATCTAGGAAGGGGTTGCATGGAGGTTACACCCCCCATTCAGAGTTTGAAGCCTTTGTCATGGGTCTTCTTGTCCCTGTCCATGCACCTCTGGATCTGTCTCTATTAGGGTAATATACCTATTTAAAGTGATGGTATTTTACCTGTGTCCCAATATCAAACTGGATCAGGCTCATTTGTGTGTGTACTAAGTTAGGTCTCGTCCTCAAACGAACTGAGGGTTACATCTTTTGTGAATAACTTTCTTTGTAAACCATTTTTGTTTAACAGTGTATGTTTAAATATGAGATATACAATTTACTCACTCACCCCACTTACTCACCCCAATTAATCATTGTATCCACCGGTGGATACTATGGATTTCGCTTCGTTATGCTGCCGCCGCAGTGTGTAAAGAGATTTCACCATTACGAAAAAAAATATTTTTGCTAGCCTTCTCAAATTTGCAGGATATATTGATAACCATAAAATCTTGCCTGGGAATATTTTTGGCCTCATTTTGAAAAACAAGGTGGCCGCCACAGACCTTTTTAAAACTTTCAGCAGGGACTTTTGTTGGCCCTCTAGAGCAAAGGGTATTGTAATCTAATCTAATGTGGACTTTTATAGCACTTAATCTCCATCACTGATGGACTCTAAGGCGCATCTAAACATAAAGCAAGGCAGTTATCGTTAATCAAGTAAGGTAAGTAGGTAGATATCTCAAATTCGCAGGATATGTTCCTCATTACAAAATCTTGACTGGGAATATTTTTGGCTTCATTTTGAAAAACAAGATTGGCGTTTCTTTTATCTCCCTTATTATTGGTCCTAGAGGTTTGGGGTGGTAAACTAATCTATATGAAATCATGGGCTGAGAATCTTTTGGTGTGATCGGATTTGACCTTGGGCTGTTCCTTCAAGGTCAAATGAGGATAGCCAAACTTAAAAGTGCTTATAACTTGCTTATTGTTGGTCCTAGAGGTTTGCAATGTGAAACCAACCTATAGGAAATCATAGGCTGGGAATCTTTTGGTGTGGTCCGATTTGACCTTGGACCCCTCCTTCAAGGTCAAACGAGGATACCCAAACCTAAAAGTGCTTATAACTCCCTTATTATTGGTCGTACAGGTTTGGGATGGTAAACCAACTTATGGGAAATCATGGGCTGGGAATCTTCTGGTGTGGTCTGATTTGACCTTGGACCCCTCCTTCAAGGTCAAACGAGGATACCCAAACTTAAAAGTGCTTATAACTCGCTTATTATTGGTCCTAGAGGTTTGGGATGGTAAACCAAGATATAGGAAATCATGGGCTGGGAATCTTTTGGCATGGTCAGATTTGACCTTGGACCCCTCCTTCAAGGTCAAACGAGGACAGCCAAACTTAAAATTGCTTATAACTCGCTTATTATTGGTCGTACAGGTTTGGGATGGTAAACCAACCTATAGGAAATCATGGGCTGGGAATCATTTGATATGATCAGATTTGACATTAGACCCCTCCTTCAAGGTCAAACGAGGATAGCCAAACCAAAAAGTGCTTATAACTCATTTATTATTGGTCATACAGGTTTGGGATGGTAAACCAACTTGTAGGAAATCATGGGCTGGGAATCTTTTGGTGTGGTCAGATTTGACCTTGGACCTCTCCTTCAGGGTCAAATGAGGATACCCAAATTTAAAATGCTTATAGCTCGCTTATTATTGGTCCTAGAGGTTTGCAATGTGAAACCAACCTATAGGAAATTGTGGACTAGGAATCTTTTGATGTGGTCAGATTTGACCTTGGGCCCCTCCTTCAAGGTCAAATGAGGATAGCAAAATCAAAAAGTGCTTTTAACTTGCTTATTCAAGTTCCTAGAGGTTTGCAATGTCACACCAACCTGTAGGAAATCAGGGGCTAAGAATCTTTTGATCCAGTCAGATTTCATCTTGGGCTCCTCCTTCAAGGTTAAGCGATGGTTGATTGGCTTTGGTGAGTTTTCTTTCTGGTGGATACAATTTACATTGGTTCTCCAATGCACTAGATCTAGTTAAGTACTGCACTTCTATGCTTCAATTAGAAATTGCTACAGTAGCTACAGTAAGGTTAAATTGAAAAAAAGAAGTTAAATGTTGAAAAAGTTTCATCAAATTTAATCAATTAATGTATGTGTTTTTGAAGGAAAATGATAGAAGAATCTGTTATTTTAAAATGAAACATTAAAAACAAAAAACATTGTGGCATGCAAATTGATATTAAAGTATGTTCCTCTCCAAAAGTTTGTTTCAGTTATTCAATTGTTTATTGTGGGAAGCCCGTTTGAAGTTAATTTTATGGTTTCATGTTTTTCTGTCCATGACAGTAAACTGTTGTATGTGTCTGACAGGTGAGTATAAAAAAAACTCTATTAGAAAAAAAAACTGCAGAAAAAGTCACAGTAAAAAACTAGGGTATCAACAAATAATCCCAGTAGAAAAAACGCTAAGGGTGTCAGAAAAATATCAAAACTGTGTGTTACACAGTGTGCACTACTTGGCAGTGCTTGTGTAAATGTATTATGTTGTTAGGCTTTCATACTGAGTTATTTTCTACTGTGGGATTTTACAGAGGCTTTTTTATGCTAGAAGCTTTTTCAGTTAACTTGATCATCAATACAATATTATATTAATTGTTTTGATATGATCGACATTTTGTCATCCCTGTCCCAAAAAATGGCCAGTATTTTGTCCACTATTCTGAAAAATTTAGACTTTTCTGAATTTCGGCAGTCATCTCGAATTTCATTAGAAATGGAAAATAACTTTTACCTCAAAAACGATAAGAGATAGAGTGATTTTGGTCAATTTTGGACCCCCTGTGTACTTAGGGCTACAAGGACCTCTGAAAAATTAAGACATCTCCCAATTTCTGCCACCATCTTGAATTTTGCCGGAAATGGAAAATGCCGTTTATCTCAAAAATCATTAAGAGATAGGCTACTTTCTGCCAAACGTTGGCCCCACTGGATAATAAGGACTACTTCTTAATTTAGATTTTTCTTAATTTCACCCACCATCTTGGTGTTTATCTTTAAATTTCACCATAAAGCTGTGTTTTTGGCAGGTTGAATATAAGGAGCTTGATGAAAAGTCCATTCCTGTTGTGGAAAATGGAGATTCTGAAGATGAAAATAAGAAGAAGGAAGAAAAGAAGGACAAGAAATCTCAAGTTCCAATCACTCCACCTATTACCAGCAATGTTCCACCAGCTCCTGAAGTAGAAGAGGAAGCAGTTGACAGTGAAAATGATGATCCCACTGGTATTGATGTGTTGTTTATTAGTCAATATATCATAGGGAATCTAATCTATCACTCAAAAATTCACCCTTCTGCTGACTCATCTGTTGGAGGGATTCACTATACTACCCTTAAAAGCTGTGTGGTATTATTTTCACCCATTGTGTCCAGATAGGTTGGCAGCAGGAAAAATCTTGTCTTGGTTGTATCTAAGAAACCGCAAGGTTTAGGAAGTTCAGACTTAATGGCTACAGTGGTTGTTGAGTGTAAGTATGCAACGTCATTGTGGATCTTGATTTGATCTTTGACCTGGCCATAATGACCTTGACCTTTAAAATCTTGTCTGAGCTATATCTTGAAAGCAGTATGGTGCAGGAACTTGATACTTGGTAGGGACATTGGTTTGTGGTTTAGGTCTACAACATTATGGCGTGACCTAGATTTGACCCTTGCCATCATACCATGACATTTTGAGGCTGAGAGGCTGGGCGTCTTATATATCACCTATCCTAAAATCTGAGTGGGTAGTGGGTGAGGGGCTAAATGAATGATAGAGTCTCAGCTTAATTAGTGAAACAACTGGCCGAGAGATGCTCTGTCTTAATATTGATTACTCCGGTTATATGTATTTTAACCAACTTGTGCTATGTACAGCTATACTTATCAATTATTAAGCGTCCCTGAAAAGGGCGCTTATTTGGTTTCGTGTCAGTTTCCTCGCCGCCGCCGCCGCATTATGGTCTCCCTTGAATATCTCCCTTATTATTGGAAGCTTTTAAACCATATTTGGCAGTTATATACCTTAGGCATGGGAAAATTTTTCCACATGCTTAAATTTGACCCTTCATCTTTATCAAGGTCACATGATCAAAAAATAGTTTTTTCGGGTACACCCGCCCGTCATCGCAGTTCAGGAAAATCTAGTGACCGCAGAGACTTGTAAGTTCATACTATCAAAAAAGCGAGCTGAGTAGATTTTGGGAGCAATCCGATGAAAATTGACCGATTTATGGGCGATTTTCTCACAGGTACCAATCAGAAAGCTTAAAATTCATGTGAACCCCCCTATTATCTTCTTAAGTATTGTATTTAGAGCTATAAAATGTATTGAGAGGTAGTAGGAAACCATATGTGGAGAGTCTAGAAAGCAAGTCAAATTTCCCCTCCGACCCCCATGTAGGGGTCAAACTGGGGTCATAAAATAGCAAATTTCGTCTTTTTCCCTTATATCTCCTTTATTATTGCTTCTACAGCTTTAGAATGTAGTAAGAGGTATTGGGAAACCATATGTGAAGAGTCAAGATAGCATGTCAGATTTACCCCCAGACCCCCCTTATGGGTCAAACTGGATTGATAAAATAGCCGATTTTGTGTTTTTGCCTTATATCTCCTTTATTCTTGCTTTTAGAATTTTACAATGTATTAAGATGTATTGGGAAACCGTATGTGAAGAGTCTAGATAGCCGGTCAGATTTACCCTGGACCCCCCTTATGGGTCAAACTGGGGTCATAAAATCGCCTATTTTGTGTTTTTGCCTTTTATCACTTTTATTCTTGCTTTTACAACTGTAGAATGTATTAAGAGGTATTGGGAAACCATATGTGAAGAGTCTAGATAGCTTGTCAGATTTACCTCCGGATCCCCCCTTATGGGTCAAACTGGGGTGATAAAATAGCCGATTTTGTGTTTTGGCCTTTTATCTCCTTTATCCTTAACTTAAAACTTACAATTAAAATAGTTGAAATAAACCTAAAATCTCAAGAAATTATAAACTATTATCTCATATTTTTGTAGAGTTAATGCATTTTTGATCAGTACTGCCAGATTTTGTTTTGATCAACTTCACTTCCTGTCTACTGACCTATTCAGTTCGGGATACATTAGAACAAGACTTTTTTGGTATCCCATGTTCAGACTGTTCAGTAGACAATGTTATCCTCCCGATATCAGATGATAATGAAATATTTTTACATTCAAAATTGATATCTGCACAACCAAACAATGTACCTCTACTTAGTACCTTGTCATCTCTTCTATGTCTCATAGTGTCCGATGCTATTTTCCCAGGTTGAGAACCTTGTGGGATATGGGGTTCTCTGATGCTATTTTCCATAATGCTTTAAATTAAAGAAAAATTATAAATTTGGGGTAATAAATAGTATTTGGAATGTTTGAAAAATGTCTACATTCAGCAACAGCTTACTTTACTGTTATATAATCCTGCTTGTTGTTCAGTGAGGTAATTATGAATAAAAAAAATGCAATCACTCTCAAGATTTAGTGCAAAGATTAACTTTATGACATTTGTTTTGCATGTTACATACTAAATGGTCCCCATTGTTACAGTAGAGTAATCTAAAAAATGTTGTTGCTTCAACTTTCATATTATGTTTTAAACAAAAAGAAGTCATATGGGAAGGGTAAACTTAATCTGTTTATCATAAACTATCAAAGTTACTTCATAGGTTTAACTTTTTATAACCTTAATTTCTTTTAATTTGCAAAAGGGTGACTCAGAACATGATATAATTTATTTGAAATTGAATGAAGTGATAAACACATCATATGAGATAGATAGATTATTATTATTAATTAGTTAATTAATTAAACAGCAATCAAAGATTTGATATCTCGTTTTTTTTTGTGACTGGACTTAAAAGGCCAGTCTTTATTGATTGGACGGATGAAATGTGTAGATTGCTTATATCCAGTCAGTATTCTTATCTTTTCCTCTGCTTAGATTTCTACGTGTTATGATATTATCTTTACAAGCATAGTGAATATCAGTTGTAATTGCCATTTTAGTCCCAGTGTTTATGTACTTCGTCTTACAGGTCTAGAGGGTGCAGCCTTTCAGAGTAGATTACCATATGATAAAATGACAGCACAAGAATGTGCAGCTTTCCCTGACATTGGAAACAGCACTCCACAAGCACAGAAAGTGTTTCTTTATATCAGAAATAGACTGGTAAGTATTGCCAAACATGTAGTTTAATAACCTACGGTGTTATAAAATGTTAAAATGGTACTGTGGTAAGGTTGTAACTTCATTCGAAAAATGACACCAGGTATTCGCCTAAAAAAAAAAACCAATCTGCATTAGGGTAACCGTTTTTTAGTTGTCACCCAGTGGAAGTAACAGAGAAGCACAAATGGTGGATGATGTTACGAAAAATTGTTAAATATATGTATAAATGAGGAAAATTATGTGTAAAACTAGGGATGGGTCGGTAGGTCCGGTATCTCAGTATCGAGAGCATTTTACTGAAATACTGTGATGTGATTTTAGAACCGGCACTTCGCTTGTCAGCACATATAATGGAAGGAAGAGTTAAAATATTAGAAACCTACTCAAAATCTGAAGAAATTATAAGCTTTCCACCCAATTTTCTTGTATTTGCAGACTTTATACAGTACTACAGTAGTGATTACGTTGAGCAGAACTGCCATGTTTTGGTTACGACAATTTATAACCTCAATTTCGCTTTTCAGCTTATATATCTGAAGGAAAACTTAAAATATTGGTAACAAGAAATTTGAAGAAATTATAAGCTTTTATCTCATATTTTGCGTAGTTTGGTCACTTTTATTGTGATGTCGTGAAGAAGAAACGTCCATGTTTGTTTGGGTGTACTAAAACGCGGAATCAGTACGGTTTTGCATTGGTGACCTCCCAATGTACATATTTTTCATACCGACCCATCCCTATGAAAAAGTAATATAAGTTAAAGAAATCGCTTGGTACTGTTGGTACTCGGTTTCTTAAGGAATTCACACAATTTTCGGGTAACCGGTTAATCTATCACTGCCTTAGCCTGTGGTGTACTGAGTTATATGGGTTAGTGGGTACATTGTTGGGCTGTGTGGACATCGATATTGAATGTAAAAATATTTCAGTATTGTTTGATATCGGGGGTACAGTATTGTCAGCTAAAGAGTCTAAATCCATGTTTCTTCAAAAGTTTGGGTTTCAGCATATCGCTGACCACTAGCAGGAACTGAATGTTTTTGGAAACAAAACATGGTATTTCTGATAAAAAAAATTAAAAACTACAAAAATACAAGATAAAAGTGTACCATTTCTTCAGATTTAGGGTTTATTTCAAATATTTGCTATGTAAATTTCTAGATTAATATAAAATGTCTTTGCACTTCAATATTGGCAACCTTGTACAAAAAGAATAAACATTGCTAATATCGATAAGCAATGTACCCACCAGTGTGGGTCATTAGATAAAAAAAATGAACAAAAACAAATGATTTTGTTGACTTGTAAAAATAAGTATTTAACACTTATTTTTCATCAAAATAAATAACAATGATTGCTTAAACAAACTAAGCTTTGGTGTTGTTTATTGAGTAAGAAATCTAGCACAGCCAATGATTGTTTAGCCACAGACAGATCAGTTATTACTTGTTAGCCTTATGTACCAAAGAATAAAAGAATTGAATGACCAAGTAGTAAAGGACCAGTTATTCTTTCATAGCTCAAGTGACTCTGAAATTACGCTGTATAAGAAACTGCCGTGTGTCAAATTAACTAATACATTAAGCAGGTGGGTCAAAGCAGTATGAAAATGAAAACCCATCAGTCTACCATGGCTGTTAAAATCAGAATATATATTTTTGGACAAAGCTATTTCCACTGTATTCAATAGCTATTTCTATTAGGCATGAGACACTAGCATTTTTGCCATACCAATACCCTGTGAATGCCATTTAGCGTTGTCGTGAGGCTTCGATACCGTAACAAAACTGTGAGAGATAGCCTGGAGCCATCAAGTCTCAAATTAAACCTATATTTACTTTCTAAATAGATGTGCATTGACAACTAATATTGAAATAAATAGCATTTTATGTTTCATTTGTGCTGAAAGTTTGAAGCAATAAAAAGTGAATGAAACTTTTTTACTTTTTGTAAGAATAGAATCACCATAGTTACATTAAAAATCAAAACAAAACAGCATGAAAGTAAAAATTGTATGAATATTGCATCATATTTTTATTAAATCCGTTCAAAAATAAGCTAAAGTTAATTGTTAAACCATGTTTATAAGACGCATCGCAGAGGATCATTAATCCTCAATTATCATCGATTTATTCTATCACAGGTGAATCTGCAATATCGCCGCTCTTAATGACACCACTAATGCCATTGCAATAATGGGGTACAGAAAAATATGTATTTAATATTTTCCAATTATCATACAGACTTGCTAACAGAATGGTTTTTATTTAAATAAAATTTACTCATCAAAATTGCCAAATGCATAAAACTACAACAGTGCAGCATCTATTGCCCCCTACAGGACAAAGCTCAAAACTTACTTGTTTTCGAAAGCCTATCACCAGTACATCTTCTCTGATATTACCTGGTTATGGTATTGTATCCCCGGCGTGAAGCGGGGATACTATGGATTCATCGTCGTTGTCCGCGTCCGCAGAGATTTCTTGTTTACGACCTACAGTCCACATTTTTTATCAGATTTCTTTCATATTTGGCAGGTGGCTTGATATGGTGGAGGACTCGCCACCCTTTTTTTATGGTAGGCTTTATGTCTAAATTAGGCCTGTGGTAGACAAAAATGTCTAAAATGTGGAATATTGCTTGTTAGCGACCTACAGTCCACATTTCTTTCCAGATTTCTTTCATATTTGGCAGGTGGCTTGGTATGCCAGAGGACTCGCCACCCTATCTTTTTGGTAGGCTTTATGTCTAAATTAGGCCTGTGGTAGACAAAAATGTCTAAAATGTGGAATATTGCTTGGTAGCGACCTACAGTCCACATTTCTTTCCAGATTTCTTTCATATTTGGCAGGTGGCTTGGTATGCTAGAGGACTCGCCACCCTAGCCGCATTTCGTTTCGTTTAGGTAGAAATGATGAAATCCGCAAAGAATATTTAAGTACCGGTAATTGAAAACGTCATCATATTAGGCTTTCTACTGGTTAATATTTCATCAAAACAATAAAGAGCATATACATTTGAGGAAAAACTTACATTTTCGCTTTATATTCATGGTAAATGAAGTTTACAAACTTCAAAACATCTCGCGAATCCATATTTCCTATTGAGAATATAGCTCATGTACGCTCGTGTAAAACTTTTTATCATATATCTGTACACTTTTAAAATCCCGGATTTTGTTCGGTTTCAAAGCCCCAAAAACCGGTTTTTATTTTCACAACCGGTCCGACCACTAATATTTGGCAGGTGGCTTATCGCTTAAAAGTATTGCAGATAGCCAATTTTTCTCAAATAACTCATTCATCTACTTTTGGGAGAGCATTCACATGGTGAAGTTTCAGACCCGTACATAATTACTCACCTACTCAAAATGAGTAAATGCGAATTATCTCTTAAAAGTATTGCAGATAGCCAATTTTTCTCAAATAACTCATTCACCTACTTTTGGAAGAGCTTTCACTTGGTGAAGTTTCAGATCCATAGCTAATTACTCATCTCAAAATGAGTAAATGCGAATTATCTCTTAAAAGTATTGCAGATAGCCAATTTTTCTCGAATAACTCATTCACCTACTTTTGGGAGAGCTTTCACATGGTGAAGTTTCAAACCCATAGCTAATTACTCACCTACTCAAAATGAGTAAATGCGAGTTATCTCTAAAAGTATTGCAGATAGCCAATTTTTCTCAAATAACTCCTTCACCTACTTTTGGGAGAGCTTTTACTTGGTGAAGTTTCAGACCCGTAGCTAATTATTGACCTACTCAAAATGAGTAAATTTGAATTATCTCTAAAAGTATTGCGGATAGCCAATTTTTCTCAAATAACTCCTTCATCTACTTTTGGGAAAGCTTTCACATGGTGAAGTTCCAGACCCGTAGGTAATTACTCACCTACTCAAAATGAGTAAATGCGAATTATCTCTAAAAGTATTGCAGATAGCCAATTTTTCCCAAATAACTCATTCAGATACATTTTGAAGAGCTTTCAATTAGTGAATTTTCAGATCCGTAGCTACTTACTTATAACTTGAAAAGTATTGCATTTAGACCACTTTGTTAAAATATGTTATTCAGCTACTTTTTCCATAGCTACAACATGGTGAGTAACTTGGGCGTCTATCTCAATAGCTAAGTGAGTAATAGCTACTTTTGAATAACTCATTCACCTACTTTTGGGAGAGCTTTCACTTGGTGAAGTTTCAGACCCGTACCTAATTACTCACCTACTCAAAATGAGTAAATGCTAATTATCTCTAAAAGTATTGCGGATACCCAAATATGATCAAATAACTGATTCATCTATTTTTCGAAGAGCTTTCACATGGTGAAGTTTCAGACCCATAGCTAATTACTCACCTACTCAAAATGAGTAAATGCGAATTATCTCTAAAAGTATTGCAGATAGCCAATTTTTCTCAAATAACTCCTTCACCTACTTTTGGGAGAGCTTTCACTTGGTGAAGTTTCAGACCCGTAGCTAATTACTCACCTACTCAAAATGAGTAAATGCTAATTATCTCTAAAAGTATTGCAGATACCCAATTTTTATCAAATAACTGATTCATCTACTACTTTTGGGAGAGCTTTCACATGGTGAAGTTCCAGACGCGTAGGTAATTACTCACCTACTCAAAATGAGTACATGCGAATTATCTCTAAAAGTATTGCAGATAGTCAATTTTTCTCAAATAACTCATTCACCTACTTTTGGGAGAGCTTTCACATGGTGAAGTTTCAGACCCGTAGTTAATTATTCACCTACTCAAAATGAGTAAATGTGAATTATCTCTAGAAGTATTGCAGATAGCCAGTATTTCTCAAATAACTCATTCACCTACATTTTGGAGAGCTTTCAATTAGTGAATTTTCAGATCCGTAGCTAATTACTCACCTACTCAAAATGAGTAAATGCCTATTATCACTGAAAGTATTGCAGATAGCCAGTATTTCTCAAATAACTCATTCACCTACATTTTGGAGAGCTTTCACATGCTAAAGTTTTTTTTATGAATTTTTTAAATAATTTTTAATGCATTAAAATTAATGAAATCATGCAATAAATCAATTATAACTTGAAAAGTGTTGCATTTAGAGCACTTTGTTAAAATATGTTATTCAGCTACTTTTTCCATAGCTACAACATGGTTAGTTACTTGAGTGTCTATCTCAATAGCTAATTGAGTAATACTATTTTTGGACTTTTCACTAACTTCCATCATGAGTAAAATCACTTGTAACTTGAAAACTATTGCATTTAGAGAATTTTGTGCAAATCTGTTATTCACCTACTTTTGGGTCAGCTATAACATAGTAAAATTTCAGACCTCTAGCTCGTGGCATAGCTGAGTAACAGCTACTTTTGCCTTTGCCGGTGGATACATCTTGCATCTGGCCACAGATGCGTCCTTGGTCTAGTTGACATATGAAAATATTCAACTTGCTTTTATTTTCCTGCACCATAGAGTCTGTCAGTTGATGGAAATTAAACGCTAGATTGAAAGGTTAACTTTTCTTCAGATATATTGACTGTAATATTTAAGCATCCCATTAAGGGACGCTTGTTTGTATATAGGAGAAGCGACTCTGCTGGATCCGCATTTTCTTTTCGCAATAGCTTCGCAACCATAAAGCAGATTCTTTTCATATTTGGCAGGTGCATGCAGTAGCCCTGGGAAATTTTTCTGAATATGCTGCAATGACCTGAAATTTAACAAATACATTCCTCATATAAAGATCTGTGCGACATTAAATTTTAGCAGGGATAGGTTAAGAAATGTGTAATCCATGATTAATTAAGCATTAATGATTTTCTTAACGAGTAAAAACAAAACTGCTTGTGTGCTTGTGCTTAACCGTGTGAGATTTTGTCGAAATTTTCGACCCACAGGGTATCTAAGCAAACTACTCTCGCCAATTTTCCAAAAAAAATTCTCCTCCCCAAAAATGGGGTTCATATTCAATTTTTACCCCACAGCCCTTAAGGGCCGTCAGGGTATTGTTTTGACCCATGGTGTCCGGATGGGCGGGCGGCGGGAAGAAGTTTGTCCGGCCTGTATCTCAGAAACCATAAGGTGTAGGAAGTTGATACTTGGTAGGGACATTGGTTAGGGGGTGTAGGTGTGCAACGTCATGGTCTGACCTTGATTTGACCTTTGACCTTGCTGTAGTGACCTTGACCTATAATGCCTTGTCTGGGCTATATTTCGGAAACCATAATGTGGTTGGAAGTTGATATTTGGTAGGGACATTGGTGGGGTGTTATATGTGATATAAATATTTGTTATATTTGATCTTGCATATCTGATGCTATTTTATCTCTCTACAGGTATATCTAATACTATTTTATCTCTCTTATATCTCTCTTATATCTTTTACTTGAATCTTGGTTGTTGCACCTTTGGGTGTCTTTTGATGTAGATTAAGCACTGTTAAAGTCATATTAGAATTCATTAACTGTTTTACTTTGGTAACTTCCCATTGTAACAGATGGTATTGCATCAAGTGAGCCACAGGTTTTGCCCGAACTCCACACAAAAGCATGTGTTGCGACATCTCTATGTATGGGTAATATTCAAACCTTGCAAACCATAATTCGATCATACAAATGAATATCAAAATGGGAGAAGTCTTAAAACTTCATAATTTTTAGTTAACTGAATTGTCCTGTTTTAATACTTAATCTTTACATGCAGTTTCTTTCTCTTAGAAGTTATTTTCTCTACTTAAACATTATTTGGACACTGACACTGCTCTGAAAGTATCATGATCTGTGTACTGTTTCACTACTTCTACATCTCATGGTGTTGAAAACTATTTCCCCAGGCTGTGGGGTACGGGCATCTCTGATGCTATTTTTTAATTTTTGACAAAAAATGCAAAACACAAAATTGGAAATATAGGCTCATAAGGTACACCTATAGTACAATGCTGATATATGAGTACTTTTTGAAACCATTTTCTGCATAAAATAAAAATTTACTATTGGGATTTCAGCAAAATTTTTGACCCACAGGGTATCCGTGAAGACTAGCCTTTCCAAGTTTCACTTGCCAAAAATGGCGGCCATTTTGAATTTTTGATTTTTTTTTTTTCAAAAATGCGAAACACAAAAATCCTTGTATCTCGAAAACCATGCTAGATAGAGCGATTTCGACAAATTTTTTTATCCATAGGTTATCTCTTCTGAGAAGCTGACCCAGTTTTGAAAAAAAAAAATTTCCTGCAAAAAAAATAGCGGCCATTTTGAATTTTCGAATTTTTCGCAAACATCACAAAACACAAAAATGCTTGTATCTCAAAAAAAACCATACCAGATAGAGCGATTTTGGCAAAATTTTTGACCCATAGGGTGTCTGTGAAGACTAGCCTTACTAAGTTTCAACGAATATTTCACTTGCCAAAAATGTTGGCCATTTTGAATTTTTTCAAAAATGTAAAACACAAAAATGCTTGTATCTCAAAAACCGTGCTAGATAGTGCAATTTCGACAAAATTTTTGAACCGTAGCCTAGTTCTGCTGAGTAGCTGGCACGATTTTCAAAAATTTTTGTCCCACTAAAAATGGCGTCCATTTTGAATTTTTCACAAAAATTGCAAAATTCAAAAATGCTTATATCTCGAAAACCGTGCCAGATAGAGTGAATTCGGCAAACTTTTTGACCCACATGATATCTGTGAAGACTAGCCTTTCCAGGTTTCAACAAATATTTCCCTCGCCAAAAATAGCGGCCATTTCTTTGGGTATGTAAGCAAACTATTCTACCCAATTTTCAAAAAAAAAATTACCCTTCCCAAAAATGGGGGTCATTGTCAATTTTCAAATTTGTGACAAAAAGTGCAAAACACCAAATTGCCTCTGTCTCCTTAACCATACAAGATAGAGCAATTTCATCAAAATTTTTGAAACACACCATATCCAAGATAAATACCTTGCCCAAGAACCACTTTTCTTATATTCTGGCTTTGTTGAGCTATAAGCAGAACTTACTTACATGATTAAGCTGCCATTATTTATCCTTTTCGGGACGCTTTGTTTATGCAAAAACAATCGCTTTGTTTTGCAAGCGATCCTCTATTTTTAATTTTATGTGCTGACAGTAATGATGCTAGTTACAGAATTTTAGTATTTCATTATAAAGACCGGAAGTGCGCAGTGAACGAAAACCTGTCTGTGCGCATAGAATCAGCTGGGAGTAAAACCTCCGATAACCGCCCACTGAAAAACGGAAGTGTTGTTTCGAATTTCTCATTTGGAAATTCGTCCACTTTTACGAGGGCGATCATGCATTCAAAAAAATATAGCGGCTCCCTTGTTTGTGTCACCTCGTAAAAATAAAGGGATATTTCTTTCAACCAGGTAGGCCGGTCTTTAGAATAGTAATAAATACCTCATCCTCGGGCATTTGTTACAGGATATATGCCCGGCAAAAATTTCAAATAATGCCAGAGCCCCATCAGGCCCTCACAATCGGTATTTATTACTACAGTGAAAACGGGCTCTATATCTGGACTCCAGCACTGCTGCCCCATGGTTTCTATTGGGTACTTATATTTATTCAGGTTCTCGTTTTGGGTTTCACAATAGATGCAATGTTCCTAATATTAGGACACTGTGTGACTCTGACTTGTATTTTTAGTTGCAGTTGTGGTTAGAGAATCCGACTCAGCAATTGACCTTTAAGAATGCACTTCCACAAATAGAACCACCATATAACAGTAAGTAATAAAGATTTTTAATGTTATTGTTTTGGGATTATTTTTTAGCTTAGCACTATTAGTTAAAAATTTCCTTGCAATGCAATGTTTGAAGCTGGTGCTGTGCAGATTGTATATTAGCAATTTTATTGTAATTACAGGTTGACTAAACCAGTTTGATTTCATGGCTGAAAATACAGCTTTATGGGTTATACAATCACAGTTTTATCAACTGCCTCACCAGAGCTTTCACTTTATAAATTCATTTTTCCTTTTCCATATGTATTGTCAACTGCTGTTGTATACCACAATTTTTGATGCCTATTTTGTAAATCTTATTTATGAAACATAAAGTTTATGGGTTTTTTTTCTATTTGTATATGGTGGCAGAAGTCATAACACTTATTGCCCTCATTTGTTCAAAAAAGATACCTTTTGATTTATGATATTTTAATTTTTTTACTGGGGAATTGCAAGTATTTTATGTCAATAAGAAAAAAAAATATTGAAAAAGAATCATTGCAAGCGTCCAATTATTCACTCTGAGTCTTGTCTTCTCTTTTAGGTGATGGGCCATTGGCTTTGAGAATTCATTCTTATCAGGAGAGACAGGGATTTATCAATTATGGAATTTATAAGCGAGTAGAACCACTACCTAGTAAGTGATCACTATACAAATAGGAAAACATTTAAGAAATGGATTAGCAGGTGTATTTGTTTTAAATTGTGGAGGTCTTTATTAATTATATCCCCAGACGAAAGTCGGGGATATATTGGATTCAGGTCCGTTGCGCCGCCGCCGTAGAAATTTCCTTGTGGACGCGATAACTCAAAAACGGATTAATATTTTTTTTTCAAACTTGGTACACATGTTAAGGATGCCCAAAGGAAGATCCCTATTTTAAGGTGACCTTAAACTCCCAATAATAAAGAACTTATGGCCACCTTAAGGTCAGAAATTGCACTTTTGGCCACTTAGAGCCCTCTAGGTCACAAACTATGAGGCTTATGTGCCTCAAATTTTACCTGAGAACACATTAATATATTCTTAGTACATGTGCCGAAAATCAAGACTTTAAGTTGAGGAGAAAATTGTCTTTGAGGCCCATAAAGACCCCACTTAGGACTTTTTTCCTATATTTTTAACTTATTTTGCCCTATAATTTGGAAGTGGTAATTCTGATGAGTCTCAAACTGCACTAGATGTAACTCTTATATGTAATCCTTGTCTGTGAAAAATTTAAAGGCTGTAGGTTTACCTGTTAGGCCGACTTAATATCTCAAAAGTGCCCACAGAGACCCAATTTATGGACTTTTTGCCATCTTCAAGCACTGTAGCTTTCAAACTATGTCTCTCATCTAAGTGAAATATCATCTGAGAATATATCAATATGTTTTTCTTGTATGTACTCCAAAATTTAGGCCTTTAATAGACATTTAACCCATGTATGAGGACCATAAACACCCACCCGAGTGACCCTTTTAAGACATTTTTCACATATTTTGCTCTGTAACTTGGAAATGGTAAGTCTGAGAAGTTTCAAACTGTATTAGATATATATTCTATGTGTAATGTTAGTATGTAACAGATTTTAAGTCTGAAGCTTTAATTTGAAGGTCAAATTGAGGTCTCTGACGGGCTCCCAAAGACCCAATATATGGACTTTTTGCCACCTTTAAGCCCTGTGACTGTTAAACTATGTTATTGATGGAGCTGAAATCCCATCTGGGAATGCATTATTATGTCCTTTTTACATGTGCCGAAAATCAAGGCTTTAAGTAGACATTTAACCTGTGTTTGAGGACCATAAATCCCCACCCGAGTGACCCTTTTTAGACATTTTTCACATATTTTGCTCTGTAACTTGGAAATGGTAAGTCTGAGAAGTTTCAAACTGTATTAGATACATATTTTATGTGTAATCTTAGTATGTGACAAATTTTAAGTCTGAAGCTTTAATTTGAAGGCCACATTGAGGTCTCTAAAAGGCCCCATAGAGACCCACTATTTGGACTTTTTGCCAGTTTTAAGGCCCATGACTGTTAAACTATGTGACTGATAGAGCTGAAATCTCATCTGGGAATACATTATTATGTTCTTTTTACATGTGGCAAAAATCAAGGCTTCAAGTAGATATTTAAACTGTGTATGAGGACCATTAACACCCACCCGAGTGACCGTTTTAAGACATTTTTCACATATTTTGCTCTGTAACTTGGAAATGGTGAGTCTGAGAAGTTTCAAACTTTATTATTAGATACATATTCTATGTGTAATCTTAGTATGTAGCAGATTTTAAGTCTGATGCTTTAATTTGAAAACCACATCGAGATCTCTAAAAGGCCCACAGAGACCCAATATTTGGACTTTTTGCCACCTTTAAGCCCTGTGACTGTTAAACTATGTGATTGAGCTGAAATCCCATCTGGGAATGCATTATTATGTCCTTTTCACATGTGCCGAAAATCAAGGCTTTTAGTAGACATTTAACCTGTGTATGAGGGCCATAGACACTTGCCCAAGTGACCTTTTTTGACATTTTTTTCTGTATTTTGCCCTGTTATTTGGAAATGCTTAGTGTGACAAGTCTTAAACTGTATTATATATAATTTTTGTTTGTTGTGTATGTCCCCCAAAAAGTTTCAGTTCTGTAGTTTAATTGCTAAGGTCTCTTTAACAATTGTAAAATGCCCACAGAGACCCAATTTATGGATATTATGCCACTTTAAAGCCCTGTAACTGTCAAACTATGTGGCTGATAGAGCTGAAATCTTTGAATTTTTCAAGGGAAGTACCTGTCTATTTAAATTTTGAATATTAATAATGTTATGGCTATCTTAGGCTTTTAAGAACTTATTTTTGTGTGTTATCTCTCTGCTTGCTGAGTTTTTGACTTTTTAATATGAAACTGGTTAAACATATTCAAGTAGGCAAAATAGACACTGTTATTTTCTGGTGAGCTTTAAGTCCCAAATATTAATGAAATTATAGCCTTATGTAGTAAAAATAGGGGATTTTTAACCCTCAACTAGCCCAGTTTTATTCAACTTGCCTTAATTTTGACACAGCTCCTACAGTTACGAACTCATTCGAACTCGTCCTTGCGGGACGCTTGTTTGTGTATGGGAGAGCTTCAGGCTCCGGCGGCTCCGCCGGCTCCGCCGGCTCCGCATTTTGTTTTCCTTATAACTCTGTAACCATTAGGCGGATTCTTTTCAAATTTGGCAGGTTTAGGCAGTAGCCTTGGGGAATTTTTTTGAATATGCTGCAGTGACATTTCAACCAATCAGAGAGGTCACATGACCAAAAATGTCTTTTTTCGATGGGGAAGCTTGTCCGGATGATAACTTGAAAGGAATTTTATCAATTCACCTGAAACTTGGCAAATACATTCTTTCTATTAAAATCTGGAAATCATTAGATTTTGGCATTGATTGGTCAAGAAATGGCCGAGTAATTAATGATTAATTAATCATTACGAATTTTCCAAATAAGGAAAACACAAAAATGCTTATATCTCGAAAACCGTGCTAGATAGAGCAATTTCGACAAAATTTTTGACCCGCAGGGTATCTCTGCGGAGTACTTTTCCCAATTTTCAAAAAATTTTTGTCTCGCCAAAAATGGCGGCCATTTTGAATTTTCGAAATTTTCGCAAAAATTGCAAAACACAAAAATGCTTATATCTCAAAAACCGTGCTAGATAGAGCAATTTCGACAAAATTTTTGACCCGCAGGGTATCTCGGCGGAGTACTTTTCCCAATTTTCAAAAAATTTTTGTCTCGCCAAAAATGGCGGCCATTTTGAATTTTCGAAATTTTCGCAAAAATTGCAAAACACAAAAATGCTTATATCTCGAAAACCGTGCTAGATAGAGCAATTTCGACGAAATTTTTGACCCACAGGGTATCTGTGCAGAGTAGTTATCCCAATTTTGAAAAAATTTTTGTCTCGCCAAAAATGGCGGCCATTTTGAATTTTCGAATTTTTCGCAAAAATTGCAAAACATAAAAATGCTTATATCTCGAAAACCCTGCTAGATAGAGCGATTTCGACGAAATTTTTGACCCACAGGGTATATCTGCAGAGTAGCCATGCCAATTTTCAAAAAAATTTTGTCTCGCCAAAAATGGCGGCCATTTTGAATTTTCGAATTTTTGCGCAAAAATTGCAAAACACAAAAATGCTAATATTTCGAAAACCGTGCTACATAGAGCGATTTCAACAAAATTTTTTATCTTCAGGGTATCTCTGCAGAGCAGCTATCCCAAAGAGCTTTCACTTGGTGAAGTTTCAGACCCATAGCTAATTGCTCACCTACTCAAAAAGAGTAAATGCGAATTACCTCTAAAAGTATTGCAGATGGCCAATTTTTCTCAAATAACTCATTCACCTACTTTTGGAAGAGCTTTCACATGGTGAAGTTTCAGACCCATAGCCAATTACTCACCTACTCAAAATGAGTAAATGCGAATTATCTGTAAAAGTATTGCAGATAGCCAATTTTTCTCAAATAACTCATTCACCTACTTTTGGGAGAGCTTTCACTCTGTGAAGTTTCAGACCCATAGCTAATTACTCACCTACTCAAAATGAGTAAATGCGAATTATCTCTAAAAGTATTGCAGATAGCCAATTTTTCTCAAATTAATCATTCACCTACTTTTGGGAGAGCTTTCACTTGGTGAAGTTTCAGACCCATAGCTAATTACTCACCTACTCAAAATGAGTAAATGCGAATTATCTGTAAAAGTATTGCAGATAGCCAATTTTTCTCAAATAACTCATTCACCTACTTTTGGGAGAGCTTTCACTCTGTGAAGTTTCAGACCCATAGCTAATTACTCACCTACTCAAAATGAGTAAATGCGAATTATCTCTAAAAGTATTGCAGATAGCCAATTTTTCTCAAATAACTCATTCACCTACTTTTGGGAGAGCTTTCACATGGTGAAGTTTCAGACCCATAGCTAATTACTCACCTACTGAAAATGAGTAAATGTGAATTATCTCTAAAAGTATTGCAGATAGCCAATTTTTCTCAAATAACTCATTCACCTACTTTTGGGAGAGCTTTCACTTGGTGAAGTTTCAGACCCATAGCTAATTACTCACCTACTCAAAATGAGTAAATGCGAATTATCTGTAAAAGTATTGCAGATAGCCAATTTTTCTCAAATAACTCATTCACCTACTTTTGGGAGAGCTTTCACTTGGTGAAGTTTCAGACCCATAGCTAATTACTCACCTACTCAAAATGAGTAAATGCGAATTATCTGTAAAAGTATTGCAGATAGCCAATTTTTCTCAAATAACTCATTCACCTACTTTTGGGAGAGCTTTCACTCTGTGAAGTTTCAGACCCATAGCTAATTACTCACCTACTCAAAATGAGTAAATGCGAATTATCTCTAAAAGTATTGCAGATAGCCAATTTTTCTCAAATAACTCATTCACCTACTTTTGGGAGAGCTTTCACTCTGTGAAGTTTCAGACCCATAGCTAATTACTCACCTACTCAAAATGAGTAAATGCGAATTATCTCTAAAAGTATTGCAGATAGCCAATTTTTCTCAAATTAATCATTCACCTACTTTTGGGAGAGCTTTCACTTGGTGAAGTTTCAGACCCATAGCTAATTACTCACCTACTCAAAATGAGTAAATGCGAATTATCTGTAAAAGTATTGCAGATAGCCAATTTTTCTCAAATAACTCATTCACCTACTTTTGGGAGAGCTTTCACTTGGTGAAGTTTCAGACCCATAGCTAATTACTCACCTACTCAAAATGAGTAAATGCGAATTATCTCTAAAAGTATTGCAGATAGCCAATTTTTCTCAAATTAATCATTCACCTACTTTTGGGAGAGCTTTCACTTGGTGAAGTTTCAGACCCATAGCTAATTACTCGTCTACTCAAAATGAGTAAATGCGAATTATCTCTAAAAGTATTGCAGATAGCCAATTTTTCTCAAATAACTCATTCACCTACTTTTGGGAGAGCTTTCACTCTGTGAAGTTTCAGACCCATAGCTATTTATTCACCTACTCAAAATGAGTAAATGCTAATTATCTGTAAAAGTATTGCGGATACCCAACTTTTATCAAATACTCCTTCATCTACTTGTGGAAGAGCTTTCACATGGTGAAGTTTCAGACCCATAGCTAATTACTCACCTACTCAAAATGAGTAAATGCGAATTATCTCTAAAAGTATTGCAGATAGCCAATTTTTCTCAAATAACTCATTCACCTACTTTTGGGAGAGCTTTCACTTGGTGAAGTTTCAGACCCATAGATAATTATTCACCTACTCAAAATGAGTAAATGTGAATTATCTCTTAATAGTATTGCAGATAGCCAATTTTTCTCAA
This sequence comes from Sabellastarte sp. h YS-2021, assembly GCA_964017235.1. Classification (NCBI taxonomy): domain Eukaryota; kingdom Metazoa; phylum Annelida; class Polychaeta; order Sabellida; family Sabellidae; genus Sabellastarte; species Sabellastarte sp. h YS-2021. The sequence continues at coordinate 79,524,230 of OZ024927.1, forward strand.
ATAACTCATTCACCTACTTTTGGAAGACCTTTCACACACGAAAATGAAAAATTGTGAATATCTAGGAAAAGCTATTTCTTCTGCTTTAATGCTCGGCGGGAGATACACACCACGGCAGTGGTCTTGACAAAAAATTTTGTCTCCCCAAAAATGGTGGCCATTTTGAATTTTCAAAGTTTTTGCAAAACACAAAAATGCTTATATCTCGAAAACCATGCTATATGGAGCGAACTCAACAAAATTTTGGACCTGCTGGGTATCTCTGCAGAGTAGCCATGCCAATTTTCAAAATATTTTTGTCTTGCCAAATATAGCGGACATTTTTAATTTTTTTATTTTTTGCAAAACACAAAAATGCTTATATCTTGAAAACCGTGCTAGATAGAGCAGACTGCGCTGACTTTGGTTGCCACAACAGTATAAGGCTAGAAACGAAGCATTTTCTTAATACTTTAGCACTCACCTTTATATCCTTTTCGGGACGCTTTGTTTTTGCTATGCAAAAACATTATCTTTTTTTTTTTGCGAGCGATCCTCTAGTTTCAATTGATAATCACATACTTAAAATTCTCAATTCTGAATTATTATTATAAATCTGTTCTTGTCGTTTGATAATTTATATTTAATTCTGGAGGTATATAATCTTCCTGTTGGACATTCCTTATTTATATATTTGATTTTATTTTAGTGATAAGATTAACTGAGCTTTTTGTATTTGATTACCCCTTTTATATTATAAGTGTTTGTTTACCATTTGTGCTGCAGCACTCCATCTCTTTGTAGTCCCACCCCCCATCCCCCACCCACCTCTGGGACCTCCAGCTATTGAGTGACACTAAATAAACAAAGGTATACAGATCTTCTGTAATAGTGAGAGAGGTGTGGAGAAGGGGAGAGAGGTGGGGTGGGGGTGGGAGGTGGTGTTTGCTTCATTATCTAATTATCTAAGACAAAGGGAGTCAGAACTGAGATTGTGTCACATATTTAGGTTGCATATATATGGACCACATATATAGGAATTGAGGAAATGAATAACTGAAAAACAATGCAAATTCTAAAAATAATATAATAAAATAATAATATAAATAATATATGATTTTTAAATAATATTTTATTTGTGAACAAATATAGAAACAGAGATACGCTTTTGGAATTATGAATTTAGAATGGACATTCAATCATCAATCATTTAAATACTTTGAAAATAGGTTCAGAGTTACCCTTTGCAGGAAGATTGAAAAGTATGATGAGTTGAGTTAAAAATAATATTTTATTTGTCAACAAATATAGAAACAGATATGCTCTTTTGAGATTATTAATTTAGAATGGACATTCAATCATCAATCATTTAAATACTTTGAAAATAGGTTCAGAGTTATCATTGCAGGAAGATTGAAAATATGATCTGTTGAGTTATGTATTCGACGTCTGGGGATACACCATCTTCCTTGGGAAGATATAAACTTAGTAGATTGATGTGCTGAAGTTCATATAACTTTTCCCAATATTTATGGCATACAACAAATGGATTAAATAAAAAATTCCCGATCAAAACCTGTGGCGTGAGTGATCACCTGTCTGGGGAAATGTTGGCGCCGAGTTGGCCCAAACTATTTTTTAGTAGACTGTGCAATGTCCATTCACTTTAAATTCAAGGCACTGTATGTGAAAAAGTCACTTTTAGTACTGTTCATATACTGAGGTATATTCTTTGCTATGAATATAATTGATTTCCTGATATTACTTATTTAAAGCAAACCCTTTATCGATTAATAAATAGTGTTATTTTGCCTTTTTAAAACTGGATAAGAAATTTATTTTCTCAATTAAATCAAGTAGGACAAGCTTCAGTGGTTTAAAGGTCATTTTATTATGTCAGCTGACTTGTCAGTCAGCTGGCATTATGTCGTCACTCTGCGGCGTGGGCGTACGCGTCCGCGTGAACAACTTCTCCTCCAAAACTACAAGGCCTAGAGACGTGCTGTTTTTTTTTAAAAGATACCTTATCTATCGAGGATGAAAAATTGTTCAAGGCATGCAAATCTGTCTGTTCGTCTGTTTGCTAGAGACATTACAAGGGGGGTACCCCCACCAAAAGTGTGAAAATTTCAACACTTAATCACAATTTTCTCAGTGACTATTGCAGGGATTTCTCTCATATCTTGCATATATGTACTAGGCCAGAGGTAGATTCTCTTGTGTGAGTATGAGACCTGGATCTGTCTTACTTTTTTTTTAATAAATTTTTTTAATAATTTTTAATGCATTAACATTCATGAAATCATGCACAAAATCATTTATAACTTGAAAACTGTTGCATCTAGAGCATTTTGTTAAAATATGTTATTCAGCTACTTTTTTCATAGCTACAATATGGTGAGTAAGTTGGGTGCCTGTCTCAATAGCTAAGTGAGTAATAGCTACTTTTGGGCTTTTCAGTAACTTCCATCATGAGTAGAATCACTTGTAACTTAAAAACTATTGCATTTAGAGAATTTCGTATAAATATGTTATTCAGCTACTTTTGGGTCAGCTATAACATAGTAAAATTTTAGACCTGTAGCTCATGGCATAGCTGAGTAATAGCTACTTTTACGTTAGCACTGTTGAGTAAATCGCTTATAACTTCAAAACTATTGCATTTAGAGAATTTCGTATAAATATGTTATTCAGCTACTTTTGGGTCAGCTATAACATAGTAAAATTTCAGACCTGTAGCTCATGGCATAGCTGAGTAATAGCTACTTTTAGGTTATCACTGTTGAGTAAATGGCTTATAACTTGGAAATTATTGCATTTAGAGTATTTTGTTTCAATATGTTATTCACCTATTTTGGGATCAGCTATAACATAGTGAAGTTTCAGATCTGTGGCTCATTGCATAGCTGAGTAATAGCTACTTTGAAGTTCTCACTATTGAGTAAATCAGTTGTAATTGGAAAACTATTGCATTTAGAGAATTTCGTATAAATATGTTATTCAGCTACTTTTGGGTCAGCTATAACATAGTAAAATTTCAGACCTGTAGCTCATGGCATAGCTGAGTAATAGCTACTTTTAGGTCATCACTGTTGAGTAAATCAGTTGTAACTTGAAAACTATTGCATTTACAGTATTTTGCTTAAATATGTTGTTCACCTACTTTTGGGTCAGCTATAACATAGTAAAATTTCAGACCTGTAGCTCATGGCATAGCTGAGTAATAGCTACTTTTAGGTCATCACTATTGAGTAAATCAGTTGTAACTTGAAAACTATTGCATTTACAGTATTTTGTTTAAATATATTATTCACCTATTAGGGGGTCAGCTATAACATAGTGAAGTTCCAGACCTGTGGCTCATTGCATAGCTGAGTAATAGCTACTTTGAAGTTCTCATTGTTGAGTAAATCAGTTGTAATTGCAAAACTATTGCATTTAGAGAATTTAGTATAAATATGTTATTCAGCTACTTTTGGGTCAGCTATAACATAGTGAAATTACAGACCTGTAGCTCATGGCACAACTGAGCAATAGCTATTTTCACGTACTGACTGTTGAGTAAATCAGCTGTAACTTGAAAACTATTGCATTTGGAGTATTTTGTTAAAATATGTTGTTCACCTACTTTGGGGTCAGCTATAACATAGTGAAATTACAGAACTATAGCTCATGCCATAGCTGAGCAATAGCTATTTTCAGGTTTTCACTATTGAGTAAATCAGTTGTAACTTGAAAACTATTGCATTTACAGTAATTTGCTTAAATATGTTGTTCACCTACTTTTGGGTCAGCTATAACATAGTAAAAATTCAGACATGTAGCTCATTGCATAGCTGAGTGATAGCTACTTTGAGGTTATCACTGTTGAGTAAATCAGTTGTAACTCGAAAACTATTACATTTAGAGTATTTTGTTTGAATATGTTATTCACATAATTTTTGATCAGCTATAACATAGTGAAATTGCAGACCTGTGGCTCATTGCATAGCTGAGTAATACCTACTTTGAAGTTCTCACTAGTGAGTAAATCAGTTGTAATTGGAAAACTATTGCATTTAGAGAATTTTGTATAAATATGTTATTCAGCTACTTTTGGGTCAGCTATAACATAATAAAATTTCAGGACTGTAGCTCATGGCATAGCTGAGTAATAGCTACTTTTAGGTTATCACTGTTGAGTAAATCACTTATAACTTGAAAACTATTGCATTTAGAGTATTTTGTTTAAATATGTTATTCACCTATTTGGGGGTCAGCTGTAATATAGTGAAGTTCCAGACCTGTGGCTCATTGCATAACTGAGTAATAGCTACTTTGAAGTTCTCATTGTTGAGTAAATCAGTTGTAATTGGAAAACTTTTGCATTTACAGTATTTTGCTTAAATATGTTGTTCACCTACTTTTGGGTCAGCTATAACATAGTGAAATTTCAGACCTGTAGCTCATTGCATAGCTGAGTAATAACTACTTTGAGGTTCTCACTATTGAGTAAATCAGTTGTAATTGCAAAACTATTGCATTTAGAGAATTTAGTATAAATATGTTATTCAGCTACATTTGGGTCAACTATAACATAGTAAAATTTCAGACCTGTAGCTCATGGCATAGCTGAGTAATAGCTACTTTTAGGTCATCACTATTGAGTAAATCAGTTGTAACTTGAAAACTATTGCATTTAGAGTATTTTGCTTAAATATGTTGTTCACCTACTTTTGGGTCAGCTATAACATAGTAAAATTTCAGACCTGTAGCTCATGGCATAGCTGAGTAATAGCTACTTTTAGGTTATCACTGTTGAGTAAATCACTTATAACTTGGAAATTATTGCATTTAGAGTATTTTGTTTCAATATGTTATTCACCTATTTTGGGGTCAGCTATAACATAGTGAAGTTCCAGACCTGTGACTCATTGCATAGCTGAGTAATAGCTACTTTGAAGTTCTCAATGTTGAGTAAATCAGTTGTAATTGGAAAACTATTGCCTTTACAGAAATTTGTGCAAATATGTTATTCAGCTACTTTTGGGTCAGCTATAACATAGTGAAATTACAGACCTGTAGCTCATGGCACAACTGAGCAATAGCTATTCTCAGGCACTGACTGTTGAGTAAATCAGCTATAACTTGAAAAATATTGCATTTGGAGTATTTTGTTAAAATATATTGTTCACCTACTTTTGGGTTAGCTATAACATGGTGAAATTACAGACCTATAGCTCATGGCATAGCGGAGCAATAGCTATTTTCTGGTTCTCACTCTGGTTGAGTAAATCAGCTATAACTTGAAAAATATTGCATTTGGAGTATTTTGTTAAAATATATTGTTGACCTACTTTTGGGTTAGCTATAACATAGTGAAATTACAGACCTATAGCTCATGGCATAGCGGAGCAATAGCTATTTTCTGGTTCTCACTATTGAGTAAATCAGTTGTAACTTGAAAACTATTGCATTTACAGTATTTTGCTTAAATATGTTGTTCAGCTACTTTTAGGTCAGCTATAACATAGTAAAATTTCAGACCTGTAGCTCATGGCATAGCTGAGTAATAGCTACTTTTAGGTCATCACTATTGAGTAAATCAGTTGTAATTTGAAAACTATTGCATTTAGAGAATTTAGTATAAATATGTTATTCAGCTACTTTTGGGTCAGCTATAACATAGTAAAATTTCAGACCTGTATCTCATGGCATAGCTGAGTAATAACTACTTTTAGGTTATCACTGTTGAGTAAATCACTTATAACTTGAAAACTATTGCATTTAGAGTATTTTGTTGCAATATGTTATTCACCTATTTTGGGGTCAGCTATAACATAGTGAAGTTCCAGACCTGTGGCTCATTGCATAGCTGAGTAATAGCTACTTTGAAGTTCTCACTGTTGAGTAAATCAGTTGTAATTGGAAAACTATTGCCTTTACAGAAATTTGTGCAAATATGTTATTCAGCTACTTTTGGGTCAGCTATAACATAGTGAAATTACAGACCTGTAGCTCATGGCACAACTGAGCAATAGCTATTCTCAGGCACTGACTGTTGAGTAAATCAGCTATAACTTGAAAAATATTGCATTTGGAGTATTTTGTTAAAATATATTGTTCACCTACTTTTGGGTTAGCTATAACATAGTGAAATTACAGACCTATAGCTCATGGCATAGCGGAGCAATAGCTATTTTCTGGTTCTCACTATTGAGTAAATCAGTTGTAACTTGAAAACTATTGCATTTACAGTATTTTGCTTAAATATGTTGTTCAGCTACTTTTAGGTCAGCTATAACAGAGCAAAAATTCAGACATGTAGCTCATTGCATAGCTGAGTAATAGTTACTTTGAGGTTCTCACTCTTGAGTAAATCAGTTGTAACTTGAAAATTATTACATTTAGAGTATTTTGTTAAATATGTTATTCACAGACGTTTTGGTCAGCTATAATATAGTGAAATTGCAGACCTCTATGTCATGGGATAGCTGAGCAATAGCTTCTTTCAGGTTCTCACTGTTGAGTAAATCATTGTATCCAACCTGTAGGAAATCATGGGCTGGGAATCTGTTAATATGGTCCGATTTGACCTTGGAACCCTCCTTCAAGGTCAAATGAGGATAGCCAAACATAAAAGTGCTTATAACTTGCTTATTGTTGGTCCCAGAGGTTGGAATGAAAACCAACCTATAGAAAATCATGAGCTGGGAATTTTTTGGTGTGGTCGGATTTCACCATGGACCCCTCCTTCAAGGTCAAATGAGGATAGCCAAACTTAAAAGTGCTTATAACTCACTTATTATTGGTCCTAGAGGTTTCGAATGGAAAACCAACCTATAGAAAATCATGGGCTGGGAATCTTTTGGTGTGGTTGGATTTGACCTTAGACCCCTCCTTCCAGGTCAAACGAAGATAGCCAAACTTAAAGTGCTTTTTACTCGCGTATTATTGGTCTTGGAGGTTTGGGATGGTAAACCAACATATAGGAAATCATGGGCTGGGATTCTTTTGGTGTGGTCAGATTTGACCTGGGACCCCTCCTTCAAGGGCAGTTGAGGATAGCCAAACTTACAATTGCTTAGAACTCGCTTATTATTGGTCCTACAAGTTTGGGATGGTAAACAAGCTACAGGAAATGATGGGCTGGGAATTTTTTTGTGTGGTCGGATTTGACCTTGGATCCCCTCCTTCAAGGTCAAACAAGGATAGCCAAACTTAAAAAGTGCCTATGACTCACTTATTACTGGTCCGAGAGGTTTGGGATGGTAAACCATCCTAAATTCTTTGGCTGGGAATCTTTTGGTATGGTCAGATTTGACCTTTGGACCCCTTCTTCATGGTCGAACGAGGATATTGCATTTATAGTATTTCTTTAAATATTTTTAACCTACTTTTTACCCTTAAACAATTACCTTGTTACTTTATTTCGTAATACCATTTGCAGGGCACAACTTTTTTGTCCTTTTCTTCTGTCAGCTTCGAAATATCTTTCGAACATGCTGTTCAGTTACCATTTACTGTATTTCTGTACAGCCCTTTCCCTGATAATTATGCTTTCCTCTCATTATCACCATCACAAATCAAAAACATTCAGTCAGCTGACACAGTGCCCGTTCACGGGCACTCTCCTCTTGTTCCTTTGTATCGCAGTGTGAAACAGGTCAGATGTTATTGCATTAAAACCTGTACTTTACCACACTTAGTTCTTTATATAAATTGTGTGAAAATGATATGTTTTGAAAACATGTTGATATTTTGTGTACCTATTTCAAACCTGTTTAGTTAAATCCCAAGGGTCATAAAAATACTATTCTTTTTCTAAGAATTCGAGAAAACTGGATATATTTCAATGAAAAGATCTTTTTATGATAATGACTGAGCTGACGGTTACCTACACTCAAAAGGGAATTTAATGTAACAGATTTTTATTCTTTTGCTCCCTTTGTCAACAGTGGTTTCATATTTGCATATTATCATGTACAACAGATTACCCATCGCTTAATCCAAAAAAGAACAGTTTATGGAAGGGTATGAAAAAATTTATTGTTTCATATGTTGTGAAAGACTTGTCTAGATTTTGATTCATTAACAAATATGGTGAAATTTATTGTGTAGTTAATTGTTCTGCATGTTATTTAAGAAAGATTTACATCATATGATACTCAAAGTTTCGATTGGGTAATTGTTTTACACATTAGTTAAGCTGTTTTATGTAGCCATTTGTGAAAATAAATAAGTTGAATGTGTGGTTAGTCAAACCTATTTTAACAGATATTTCACTTCTTAAAAGTTTTTTATTGCGTAAAATACCCTTACCTTATCCTCATTATTGCTGTATGATGCAAACATCAATGACCAACCTGAATGTTTCTCCTTAAAATGTTTATTTTTGGCAAATTTCTCAGTGGTATTGTGGCCCAGTTGCAATAAAAAGATTTTTTTATACCAGGTAAGAGGAATAATCTCAAACGAAATTAACTTTTTGTGTTCTGAAGGCATTTCAGTTTTATCATGAGCGGGGTTGTTGTATTCCCTGACAAAATTGAAGGATATTTAGGTTTTAGCATGCTACTTTTATACGCAATAACTTAAATCATATTTAAGGCATACCTTTCAGAATTTTTATATGGGTATATATGGGTACGACCTCAGAGCCTATTGTTTTGTGGCCCCTACCTTCCACTAGAAGAAGATTGGCAGCCTTCTAAAGATCAAAATTTGGGTATTTCTTCATATTTAGGCCTAGTATTCGTATATAGAAAGTCAGATATATGGCTGATATGTATAATACATGTATGCCCCTTGTATGCATGCATTTGGTTTGTGAACTTCAAATAGAAGACTGATAGCCTTCTAAAGGCCAAATTTGGGGTATGTCTTCACATTTGGAACTTTCATATACAGTATTACTTTGTGGCCTTGGACTATCACTGCAAGTCCATTGGTTGCCTTTGAAAATCTTGATTTTCTCGAAAACCGTTAGAAATAGAGCAATTTCAAGCAAATTTTGGACCCTTTGGGTACGCAAGCTGATGGATATAGTGCCAGTGAAAAAAATTTTAGTTTTCCGAATTTAGGCCTCTTTCTTGAATTTTGGTGGAAATAAAAAAGTTGCATTTTGGAATGGCTGAATTCTGCATAAGTTAGATTATACAATGCTCCACCCGGGGATGCCCTGATGCAGTTCTAGTTAACTCTGGTAGATTTGTGGACTTATGCTTGTTGAAATATAATTAAGATGTTAAATATTAAGGCTAAAGTGATTTTTTTTTGCATTGTATTGAATATATATTATTTCAACCCTTCTCTTAATTAAGTATAGAATTAGATAAAAGTATGTTATTTTATATTTCACGACTCTCATCTTTATCTTCCTCCTATCTTTGTTGTTCCTTACATTTTTTGTTGACATGACATAGAATACAAAAGCCAGTGATTTGTCTTTAAAATTACAACCGAAATTTGACCTATATAAGCAGATCATTTATGTTTGATAGTATTAAAAAATATATATATAATATTATATAGTGTAATTTTCTAAGTATTTATATTAATTAATTGTTTTTGCAAGCTTTGAGTTTTGCCATCCACAGGTTTTGTTTCTATGGAACTTTGTGGTAATTGGTATATATAGTATACTGTGATGTATTGTAGGTAAGAAGATAGGCAAAGTGATCATAGTTGGAGCGGGTATTTCTGGATTGGCAGCTGCAAGGCAGTTACAGTCATTTGGTATGGAAGTGGTAGTCTTAGAAGCAAGGGTAGGTACACTTATCCCTGTACCCCAGTGTAACCATTGATTTTCCTCGCTGAGAGTAAATGCTTGATTTCAAAATGCCAAATGAAAGTTAAAATCCACTGATTGCATTAGTGTTTTGAAAGTCTAGTGTCTGTGGCACAGTAGTTATAATTTTTTACTTTGGGTCTGACTGTTTTGGTCATAAAACTCTAGTACAAGGTAATTTACAAATACGCAACCCTCTTTAACCAGAAGTTAAAATGCTCAATTTTAGGGGCTAACCAGTGACAGAATCTGACATCCTGTTAAGTGTCGTGAAAATGTTGAATTCCCTTCAGTGACGATGCTTGTGACAATCACCAGCATTATGTGTGATTAAAACATTAACAGTTAAAATATAGAGGTAGCGTTGACAGTGTCATTTTCCCCTTTATCTGTGAAAAGGGGTTCATTAAATATGTGTGATATTTCAGATATTTATTTTAGCTGTCCTTGTTTTCAGGACAGAGTTGGAGGAAGAATTGCCACCTTCCGAAAAGGAAACTACATCGCTGACCTTGGTGCGATGGTGGTGACAGGACTAGGTAGTGTACAGCCCGAAATTTGTTGAAATAAAGCTACCAAAACACTGCATGTATAGAAACAAATCTGTGATTCTGTCTTCACTTTGTTTTAAATCACATTATGGTTGTAACTTCATGAATCTTCTGACTTACGAAATTTTTGCCTTTCATTGATTTAATGCTAAATTGTACATTATTGATCAGTACAGTCTTAACATCTATAATAGATCTTTTTGAAGAAGAATTCTCTTTAAAGAATAAAAAAATATGTTTCATAGAAAACCATTATTTTCAAAAGAAAAGACATAAAATAAGAAAAATTTCTAAGAATGACAATATATAAATATATGGGAATTTTTGAGACTTCTAATGGCTAATAATGACAAAATGGATACAGTAGATGTGTAGAAAACAGGTAGCATTTAGTATTTCATGTTTCAATATACAAGATATTATTTATAGAAAAAACATATTGCAAATCCACTTTTTTACGGAAATTTGGAATAATTTTAAGATTTTTTTCCAAAATAAAAATATCTAAATTATAAGACAAATGATTATTCTCAGAAGAAAAATTGGTGTGTGAATGAGTATAAGCCCAGACCCTTAGGTGATACAATGGAGGCTGTATTCTAATACATTCACCTTCAACCTCTGAGGTGGCCGGTTCGAATCTCGGCCCGGGCGCTTCATGTTGGAAAGTTGGTATTTACTACTGATGCCCGGTGGTTTACAGTGCAGAATCTGGACCAACTAGTATGCACTGGTTCCACCACCCATAAACTGCCCATTGCAATATGACCCTGGCTGTTGAACGCAATGTAAAACAAAAAATAAATCTAAATCTAGTCCTTTGAATTTTTACCCCACAGCCCTTAAGGGCTGTCCGGGTGTTGTTTTGACCCATGGTGTGCGGATGGGTGGTCTGACGGGTGGGTGGTCAGCAGGAAAAGATTGTTCGGCCTGTATCTCAGAACCTGTAAGGTGTAGGAAGTTGATACTTGGTGGGGACATTGGTTAGGGGGTGTAGGTGTGCAATGTCATGGTGTGACCTTGATTTGACCTTTCACCTTGTCGTAGTGACGTTACCTATAAAATCTTGTCCGGGCTATATCTCGGAAAGCGTAAGGTGTAGAAAGTTGATACTTTGTAGGGACATTGGTTAGGGGGTGTAGGTATGCAACGTCATAGTCTGACCTTGATTTGACCTTTGACCTTGCCATAGTGACTTTGACCTATAAAATATCTCGCTATATCTCGGAAACCGTAAGGTGTAGGAAGTTGATCTTCGTAGGGACATTGGTTAGGGGTTGTAGGTGTGCAACGTCATGGTGTGACCTTGATTTGACTTTTGACCTTGCCGTAGTGACCTTAACCTATAAAATCTTGTCTGGGCTATATCTCGGAAACCGTAAGGTGTAGGAAGTTGATACTTGGTAGGGACATTGGTTAGGGGGTGTAGGTGTGCAACGTCATGGTCTGAACGTGATTTGACCTTTGACCTTGCTGTAGTGACCTTGACCTATAAAATCTTGTCCGGGGTATATCTCAGAAAGCTTAAGGTGCAGGAAGTTGATACGTGATAGGGACATTGGTCGGGGGTTGTAGGTGTGCATCGTCATAATGTGACCTTGATTTGACCTTTGACCTTGCCGTAATGACCTTGACCTACAAAACCTTGTCTGGGCTATATCTCTGAAACTGTAAGTTGATACTTGGTAGGCACATTGGTTAGGGGGGTGTAGGTGTGCAACATCATTGTGTGACCTTGATTTGACCTTTGAGCTTTCCGTAGTGACCTTGACCTATAAAATCTTGTCCTGGCTATATCTCAGAAAGTGTAAGGTGTAGGAAGTTGATACTTAGTAGGGACATTGGTTTAGGGTTGTAGGTGTGCAATGTTATAGTGTGACCTTGATTTGACATTTGACCTTGCCGTAGTGACCTTGACCTTTTAAATTTTGTCCGGGCAATATCTCTGAAACTGTAAAGTGTAGGAAGTTGATAGTTGGTAGGGACATTGCTTAAGGGTTGTAGGTGTGCATCATAGTTTTTAGTTTACTGATTAATGCTGTCATCTTGCTATTGAATTGTCTTGTTTTAATACTTTATCTTTGCATACATTTTGTTTCTCTAAGATGTTATTTTCTCTACTTAACATCATTTAGACCTTAATATAACTGACACTGCTCTGAAGTATCCCGATCTTTGTACAGTTTCACTACTTCATCATATCTCATGGTGTTGAAAACTATTTCCCCAGGCATCTCTGGTGCTATTTTGATTTTATACAGTTCCACTGTGTGCACACCCAATGGTTTATCATCCCAGTATAGCAATTGCACCAAATGTACCAAACATGTTTGTAATATAATATGCAATAAATTGGTATTGCTTCCCACTCAACTGGAATATAAAATCCCTGCTTTTGTGTGTTTCAGATGGATAAGCATGGATTTCATATATTATTAAGAGAATACGCATTAACACAAGCAGAGTTTATATTGCACAATCTTTTCATAAAGGTTCCAAGCAATTAACCTGTATGGGCACATTTTAAATAGGGCAGGCTTGGTGACACTGGTAACTCGGTGTAAAAACCATTTCACTTTGATAACGTGATGATATTTTTCATCTGCCATCTTGAATATTAGCACATATAATTAAAGGAAAATATGAATTATTAGAAAAAAAACTTAAATCTGAAGAAATAAAAATTTTAAACCATATTTTTGTAGATGTCTATACTTATATAGAAATTTATTGCAATGTCATAAGCTTCACTTCATGTTAGAAGGCCTTATTCAGTTGGGAATGTATGAAAAGGTGTCAATTTGGGGGGGGGGGGGGGGATCCTGGAATTGAAATGGTTTTCCACAGGTGGGATACTGAAAAGAAAAGATGCTACCGACCCTGCCCTAGTTTTAAAAGAGTAATAATGATAATTGTGTTGGAGGTTGGTACCAAGAATCACATGTAACAAAGCTTCATGTAGCTCATGAAGTATAATTCTTGTGCAAGTGAACTTGATTGTTTACAAATTGAATTTATATTGTACTTTTGTAATTTTGACATATTAAGGTATGTGCTGAATTACTAAGATAGAAATTAGACTCGATAATTTTTTAGGTGGGAATCCAGTGACTATACTCAGCAAACAAGTCAATATGGAACTCCACAAAATAAAGCAGAGATGTCCACTGTATGAAAGTAATGGCAATACAGTAAGTAAACAATTGAGATTGTTTTTCGAGCATTATCGGGCAGCTAACTAGGAATTGAATTTGCTTTATCATGTGCATATTTTCTGTTATAGTGAATAATTTGGGCCTTATTTTAAGTTGTGAACATGAAAGGTTGAGGTGAGATGTATTTACCATTTTCTTAATGTTACTAATGGCTGGCTTTGGTCAGTGACTTGGGATGCGGAATCTTAATCATCTAAACTAAGAGTAGACTTGATGAATCACTATTAAAATTAATTATGTCCACCCCACTGGGGGGTGGACATATTATTTTTGCTTTTTCCGCCGTCCGGCATCCCACTTGGTTTCCAGACATTTTAGGCAACAGTTCTTATCCTATCTTTACCAAATTTGGCATGCAGGTTTATTGGGTTAATAGCTTGTATGGGATTGCTTTTGGTGATGATAGCTCTATAGCTAACTGAGTAATAGCTACTTTGCTACTTTTGAGTATCTCTTTGGTTTCCAGACATTTTAAGGAATGCTATTAAGCCTAGCTTTCTGAAATTTTGTATGGAGGTTCATTGGGTTAATAGCTTGTATGGGATTGCTTTTGGGTGGAATTGCTTCATAGATGAGTGAGTAATTAATTAAATAAATGAGTAATTATATCCCCAGACGAAAGTCGGGGATATATTGGATTCAGGTCCGTCGCGCCGCCGCCGCCGCCGCCGCCGCCGCCGCCGTAGAAATTTCCTTGTGGACGCGATAACTCAAAAACAAATTAATATTTTTTTTTCAAACTTGGTACACATGTTAAGGGTGCCCAAAGGAAGATCCCTATTTTAAGGTGACCTTAAACTCCCAGTAAAAAAGAACTTATGGCCACCTTAAGGTCAGAAATTGCACTTTTGGCCACTTAGAGCCCTGTAGGTCACAAACTATGATGCTCAGCTGGGTGAAATTTTACCTGACAACACATTAATATGTTCTTAGTACATGTGCCGAAAATCATGACTTTAAGTTGAGGAGAAAATTGTGTTTGAGGCCCATAAATACCCCCACTTAGGGATTTTTTGCTATACTTTTCACATATTTTGCCCTATAATTTGGAAGTGATAATTCTGATGAGTCTCAAACTGCGCTAGGTATAACTTTGATATGTAATCCTTGTCTGTAGAAAATTTTAGGGCTGTAGGTTTACCCAAAGGGGTCGACTTAAGGTCTCAAAAGTGCCCACAGAGACCCAATTTATGCACTTTTTGCCACTTTCAAGCACTGTAGCTTTCAAACTATGTCTCTCATCTAAGTTAAATATCATCTGGAAATATATCTATGTGTTTTCTTATATGTGCCCCAACATTTAGGCCTTTAATAGACAGTTAACGTGTGTATCAGGACCATAAACACCCACCCGAGTGACCCTTATAAGACATTTTTCACATCTTTTTCCCTGTAACTTGGAAATGGTAAGTCTGAGAAGTTTCAAACTGTATTAGATATATATTCTGTGTGTAATCTTAGTATGTAACAGATTTTAAGTCTGAAGCTTTAATTTTGAAGGTCAAATTGAGGTCTCTAAAAGGCTCCCAAAGACCCAATATTTGGACTTTTTGCTACTTTTAAGCCCTGTGACTGTCAAACTATGTGACTGATAGAGCTCAAATCCTATCTGAGAAGATATTAGTATGTTATTTTTATATGTGCCAAAAATTAAGGCTTTAAGAAGACATTTAACCTGTGTATGAGGACCATAAATCCCCACCCGAGTGACCATTTTTAGACATTTTTCACATATTTTTCCCTGTAACTTGGAAATGGTAAGTCTAAGAAGTTTCAAACTGTATTAGATGCATATTCTATGTGTAATCTTAGTATGTGACAAATTTTAAGTCTGAAGCTTTAATTTGAAGGCCACATTTAGGTCTCTAGAAGGCCCCATAAAGACCCAGTATTTGGACTTTTTGCCAATTTTAAGGCCTGTGACTGTTAAACTATGTGACTGATAGAGCTGAAATCTCATCTGGGAATACATTATTATGTTCTTTTTACATGTGCCAAAAATCAAGGCTTCAAGTAGACATTTAACCTGTGTATGAGGACCTTAAACACCCACCTGAGTGACCCTTTTAAGACATTTTTCACATATTTTGCTCTGTAACTTGGAAATGGTAAGTCTGAGAAGTTTCAAACTTTATTAGATACATATTCTATGTGTAATCTTAGTATGTAACAAATTTTAAGTCTGAAGCTTTAATTTGAAAGCCACATCGAGATCTCTAAAAGGCCCACAATGACCCAATATTTGGACTTTTTACCACCTTTAAGCCCTGTAACTGTTAAACTATGTGATTGATGGAGCTGAAATCCCATCTGGGAATGCATTATTATGTCCTTTTTACATATGCCGAAAATCAAGGTTTTTAGTAGACATTTAACCTGTGTATGAGGGCCATAGACACTCGCCCAAGTGCCTTTTTTGACATTTTTTCCGTATTTTGCCCTGTTATTTGGAAATGCTTAGTGTGACAAGTCTTAAACTGTATTATATATAATTTTTGTTTGTTACGTATGTCCCCCAAAAAGTTTCAGATCTGTAGTTTAATTGCTAAGGTCTCTTTAACAATTGTAAAATGCCCACAGAAACCCAATTTATGGATATTATGCCACTTTAAAGCCCAGTAACTGTCAAACTATGTGGGTTATAGAGCTGAAATCTTTGAATTTTTAAAAGGAAATGCCTGTCTATTTAAATTTTGAATATTAATAATGTTATGGCTATCTTAGTCTTTTAGGAACTTATTTTTGTGTGTTATACCTCTGCTTGCTGAGTTTTTCACTTTTTAAAATGAAACTGGTTAAACATATTCAAGTAGACAAAATGGACACTTTAAGTGAGCTTTAAGTCCCAATATTAATGAAATTATATCCTTATGTAGTAAAACTAGGGGATTTTTAACCCTCAACTAGCCCAGTTTTATTCAACTTGCCTCAGTTAATTTTGGCACAGCTCCTACAGTTATGAACTCATTTCAGTTGATAATCACATACTTAAAATTCTCAATTCTTTTTGTATTTGAGTACCCCTTTTATATAGATTGTTTGTTTACCATTTATGCTCAACCCACATCCCCCACCCGGATTCCCCCCACCCACCTCTGGGACCTCCAGCTATATTGAGTGACACTAAATAAACAAAGGTATTTAATGATATCAGATGAGAAACAAAGAACTCAATGGGGTTGCAGATCTTGTGTAATAGTGAGAGAGGTGTGGAGAAGGGAAGAGGGGTGGGGGTGGGAGGTGGTGGGCTTCATTACATATAACACAAAGGGGAGTCAGAACTGAGATTGTGTCACATATTTAGGTTGCATATATATGGACCACATATATAGGTATAGAGGAAATGAATAACTGAAAACAATTTGCAAATTCTAAAAATAATATAATAAAATAATAATATAAATAATTTTTTTTTAAGTAATATTTTATTTGTGAACAAATATAGAAACAGATATGCGCTTTTGGGATTATGAATTTTAGAATGGACATTGAATCATCAATCATTTAATACTTTGAAGGAAGATTGAAAAATATGATGAGTTGAGTTAAAAATAATATTTTATTTGTCAACAAATATAGAAACAGATATGCTCTTTTGGGATTATTATTTTAGAATGGACATTCAATCATCAATCATTTAAATACTTTGAAAATAGGTTTAGAGTTATCATTGCAGGAAGATTGAAAATATAATTTGAGTTATGTATTCGGTGTCTGGGGATACACCATCTTCCTTGGGGAGATATAAACAGAGTAGATTGATGTGCTGAAGTTCATATAATAATGGGTAATTATGTTTTAAAAAATTCCTGATCAAAACCTGTGGCGTGAGTGATGACCTGTCTGGGGATATGTTGGCGCCGAGTTGGCCCAATCTAGTTGGCTATTTTGAATACTGAAAAAGGCAAATGTGCTCATATCTCCTAAACCGTGCGAGATAGAGAGATTTCGTCGAAATTTTCGACCCACAGGGTATCTAAGGAATGGACTCTTTGCAATTTTCAAAAAATTTTCCCCTTCTCAAAAATGGCGGCCATTTTGAATTTTCGAATTTTTGCCAAAAATGGCAAAACACAAATTTGCTTCTATCTCCTTAACCGTGCGAGATAGAGCGATTTCGTCAAAATTTTCGACCCACAGATTATCTCAGAAATGCACTCTTAGCAATTTTCAAAAAAATTTCCCCTCCCCAAAAATGGCGACCATTTTGAATTTTCTAATTTTTGCCAAAAATGGCAAAACACGAATTTGCTTCTATCTCCTTAACCGTGCGAGATAGAGCGATTTCGTCGAAATTATCAAACAACAGGGTATCTGACCAATGTACTCTTGGCAATTTTCAAAAAATTTTCCCCTCCCCAAAAATGGCGGCCATTTTGAATTTTCGAATTTTTCCCAAAAATGGCAAAACACAAAATTGCTTCTATCTCCTTAACTGTATGAGATAGAGGGATTCAGTCGAAATTTTCGACCCACAGGGTATCTGAGGAATGTAGTCTTGGCAATTTTCAAAAATTTTCCTCTGCCCACATATGGCGGCCATTTTGAATTTTCGAATTTTTGCCCAAAATGGAAAAACACAAATTTGCCTTAACCGTGCAAAATAGAGTTATTTCGTTGAAATTTTCCACCCATAGGGTATCTAAGAAATGTACTCTTGGCAATTTTCAAAAAATTTTCCTCTTCCCAAAAATGGCGGCCATTTTAAATTTTCAAATTTTTGCCAAAAATAGAAAAACAGAAGTTTGCTTCTATCTTCTTAACCGTGCAAGATAGAGTGATTTCGTCAAAATTTTCGACCCAACCAATGCAAAAAAGCATGAAGCTGAAATAATTTACATGTACACTAATAAATATTTAAGCATCATTGATATATTTTACAAATGAAACAGGGTCTTGTAAGACTACTGTACAATTTTGGCAAAAGGTTCATGGGGTGGACATTACACATGATAATGTGAGTTCTTCTATGCTATCCTGTTTCTATTCATATGTCGCAGCTACTATCAACAGGGCGTCCTATTTCTAATTATCATACTGTTGTAATATTAACAGTTTTCCCTTTGAGTCATTTAAAAAAAATACATAAATTGACTTGGTGTAATAATTACAAGACTAGTGTACTTTTGAAAGAGTCATTGTGGAAGAGAATTCTAGAACAAAAACTGCTTCTCATCCCATTCATTTTATGGTTCACAAAAATATAAGATGTCATGAGCTTCACTTTCTGTGATTCCCAAATGTACAAAGACAACTTGTGTGAGCTCTTTTTGAAGGTTCCCAGTTTTACAAAGATAAAATGTTGCACACTTTTTTTGTACTTTATGTGTATAAAGTGTGTTTTAAAATTTCCCAAACATATAAGGATGGTTCACTTGAACTTTTTTTTCTCAGGTCCCCAAGGACAAGGATGAAATGGTGGAGAGGGAGTTCAACAGATTGCTGGAAGCTACATCATTCATGTCTCATCAGATGGACTTCAGCTTCATCAATGGAAAGCCTGTCTCATTGGGACAAGCTCTGGAACTTGTCATTAAGTAGATGCTTAAATAAAATATTTAAAATTTTTAAAGTGTGTTAAATTAGGTCTGTGTGTGTGTGTGTGTTTGTGGCAGGGTAGGGGGGTGGAGAGGGGGTGTCACCCCTTAAAAGTTATCAAAAAAACACAAAATTCACTGAAAATCTGCCACAGGTTATAATAATGGACTGAACTTGTCTCAAATGTTTCAGAGTTAGTAAGAATTTCCCACAATTCCAAGTAAAATTAGGAGATAATCTCATTGGCAAATTTCTAAATACTATGAGAAAGTTACCTATCTTACTCTCTACATTCAACCATGCCTGTTTTCTTAAATTTAATGTTTTATGTATTCAAAACTAGTGTCCTTTCAGCTTAATCTCGAACTGGGGGGTCACTAAAATCACTTGCCTCTAAACAAGCCTCAGTCTTGAAAAGTTGGCAGTTGCTGATCGATATCCGAAAATGTAGTGTATAGAAGTATGATGAGGCATTATGCAATAAGAATGGGCAAAAAATACTGAAAGTGGTAATTCTGGTTGTTTCTAGACTTGTGACTTGCAGTACAATCTGTGTGATGTGTTATTAGCCTCACAGTGAACATATCAACTAAAGATGCTGAGCAGTGATAAATCATAATGCAAATATCTATTATCTGAACATGCTGAGAAATAAAAAAATTTTGGATACTGGAAGGTTTATAAAATAAAAAGAGGTGTTGGAGTAAAAAGCAAAGAAAAAAGGAGAAATGAGTTCATTTTATTATCCCACAGCCTTTAAGGGCTGTGCAGGACCCACACTGTAGATATTGTTTTCACCAATGGCGTCTGGATGTTCGGGTGGTCATATGGGTGACAGGAAAAAGCTTATACGGGCTGTATCACAGAAACCATAAAGTGTGGGAAGTTGATACCTGGTTGGGGGGGGGGGGGGGGCTATAGGTGTGCAACGTCATGGTGTGACCTTGTGAGCTTTGACCTTGAAAGTTGATACTTGGTTGGGGGGTATAGATGTGCAATTTCATGGTGTGATCTTGATTTGATCTTTGTCCTTGCTGGCATGACCTTGAGTTTGAAAACCTTCTCTGGGCTGTATCTCAGAAACTGTAAGGGGTAGAAAGTTGATACTTAATAGAGACATTGATGGGGGAGGTGTATGTGTAACGTCATGGTATGACCCTGATTTGACCTTCGATCTTGCTGTAGTGACCGTGACTTTTAAAATCTTGTCCTGGCAATATCTCAGAAACTGTAAGGTGTAGGAAGTTGATGCTATATAGGGACATTGGTTAGGGGAAGTAGGTGAGCAACATTGTGATTGGACCTCGATTTAATCTTGGACCTTGCTGTAGTGACTTTGACCTTTAAAATCTTGTCCGGGCTATATCTCAGAAACTGTAAGGTGTGGAGGGCTGAAATTTGGTAGGGACATAGACAAGGGAGTGTAGGTATGCAATGTCTTGGCATGACCTTAATTTCACCTTTGGCCCGGCTGTAGTAAACTTGACCTTAAAAGTCTTGTCTGGGCTAGGCTTTGGAAACTGTAAGGACACACAGTAAGGTGTAGGAAGTTAATACTTGGTAGGGATACGAGTGAGGGGTGTAGGCATGCAACATCATGGTGTGACTTTGATTTGACCTTTCAACTTGCCGTAGTAACCTTCCCCTTTAAAACCATGTGCAGGCTATATCTCAGAAACCGTATGTAGGAAAGTGACTTGGATGGGTCATTGGTTGGAGTGTTTAGGTTTGCTAAATCATGGTGTGACCTTTAACCTTGGCTCCGCCAAAGTATGTTCATCTGCCATATCTGAGACAAGTTGTTCTTATTGCAAAGACATATGGATTGCTGTAACTGGTTATTATATGTAATTTTACTTAATTGCACTATTTCCATTGACAGTTGTACTTCAATTACTAAATTTTTTTACAGCGTCATACTTTTTAGTTTACTTATTAATGCTGTCATCCTGCTATAGAATTATCTTGCTTGAAAACTTTATTTGGACCTTTACATAAGTGACACTTTTGGCTCTGAAAGTCTCCTGATCTTTGTATTCTCTCACTTCTTCAATATCTCATTGTGTTGATAAATGTTTCCACGGGCTGTGGGATACGGACATCTCTGATGCTACTGTTCAGTATTCTAAAGACATATAGGTCAGCTGGTAGAGATTGTATTATATGGAGAAGTGACTGGAAAATTCTTTTAATTATGTAGATACTGTTTAAATGTTACTGCCTATAGACATCTGTTGGTTTGCTAGTCAGTGAAATTTCATTAATGAAATTTCAGCAAGTTACCCAGTCACTGTTATTGCTTTTACTCCAAAAAACATTGATTCTATTTTATATATCTTTAAGGTTACAAGAAAAGCATGTGAAAGAAAAACAGGTAGAGCATCAAAGACATATTATAGATCTACAAGAGAAGTTAAAGAAAAATCAGATACAAGTGAGTTGTACTAGAGTACTTTTACTTACTACTTGATATCCTCAATTGCAACCAATTCTCTTTGTGGCTTAGTTTTGTATTTTGCCAACTGGTGATCAAGTCAGAATTGATGATTCACCTTCTTTTACTCTTTTGTTGGTCATTACACCACAAAATTCTTTGGGGGTAAAGTGTTAAATCAATCCAGTATGAACATTTGTTGTTTCCAAACTTTCAGACATTTAATATCTTCCAAAAATACCCAGTACCTTTAAATATGGCAATTATGAAAATAGAAGACAAAGTAGGATCAGTCGACCTCGCCCCCACTCACCCTATTACCACTTGGAAGTAGTGCTACTGATAACCTTACACAATCAATACTTGGACAGTGTATTGTTACACTGTCAGAAAAGGTATTTTTTATCATCGTCTGTTAATAGTGTCAGCAACCAAGCCTCATGGAAACCAACAAAATTATATATTTCAGTTTGAATTTTTCCTCTTCTGGTTATTGGTAAATATCTGTTTACATGAGTGATCACCTAGAAGAGTGATCGCTTAGATAAAATAGGAATATTTTATCTTGAAATGTTTAAAAGCTCATCTACTATTTGCTTAAGATGGAATCAGTCTTTGTAATATAACTAATATTTATGAAAATATGTAAGTATTCGACACCATTGACCATGGCCTACTCTTAAATCGAATGGAAAAGCATTTCCGGATCTGTGGCAGTGCCTTAGCCTGGTTTAAATCCTATCTTTCTGATAGAGCACAATCTGTACAAATTGAGAACTGTAGATCTGACCCCATTGCTTTGAATTATGGGGTGCCACAAGGTTCAGTTCTTGGACCAATTCTCTTTAGCTTGTATACATCACCCCTTGGAGACATAGTAAGACAACACCAGCTTGACCGCCATTTCTATGCGGATGATACGCAACTGTATGTCTCCTTTCAAATCAAAAACATCAATGACCAACTCTCAAGGATTACTGCATGCACTAGTGACATAAAAAAGTGGATGCTTCACAATTTGCTGAAACTGAATGATGATAAAACGGAAGTCCTATTGATTGGTTCTCCACATCACCTCAGAAATGTCAGCAAAATGACCGTTACCATTGGTGATTCAACGATCAGTAGTGCGCCTCAAGTCAGAAACCTTGGTGCTACATTTGATTCTGCACTTTCCATGGATAAATTTGTTTCACAGAAATATCAAACATGTATGCTCCATCTAAGATATATATCACGCATCAGGAAATACTTGTCCATACATGCATGCGAATCAGTTATTCATGCTGTTGTTACTTCCAGACTTGACTATGCAAATAGTTTATTGTTTGGGATAAAACAAACACATATAAACAAACTTCAGAGAATCCAAAATTATGCTGCCAAGATTATATGCAAAGCCACATACAGAGATCATGCTACTCCCTATCTGATTTCACTTCACTGGTTGCCTGTGCATGCTCGGATTCAGTTCAAAGTTCTGGTACACACTTACAACTGCCTTCATGGTACTGCTCCTAAATATCCATCTGATCTTATCAAACACTATATCCCAACTCATTCCCTCAGATCTGAAAATCAGTTGAAATTGGTGGAAACCAGATCCAAAAGTAGATATGGTGACAGCTCTTTCACCATTGCAGCCCCTGTTCTGTGGAACCGTCTCCCTCTCAAGATCAAAAATGCAGAAAGTGTCATAGAGTTTAAGAAACAGTTAAAGACTTTTCTTTTTACACAAGAATATTGTTAAGTGAATCTTTGTTTAAACTTTTGGTGTCTATGCTTTTTGTGTTATTTACCAATACTTATATTTTACCTTTGCATGTTATGGTTCTTTTATGTTTACAATGTTTTGTACTGTAATCTAGTTTATTTTAGTCTACTGTAAAGCACTCTGAGCTATTCGTCAGAAAGAGTGCTCTATAAATACCTAATAATAATAATAATAATAAATAATAATATAAAGTAATAATAGACTGTCTAGTCACTTTGGTAAGGGGTTCTGAAGAATGGTTCTACGTGTAATCTAATTTACTGCTTTGCAGGCACAATATCTTGCCTACAATGGGGATCTGAGTACACTAGGATTACAAAAGTGGTATTCAAAAGGATTGTCAAGGGACAATCGAGGTACAGCTACAGTTCTTGTACAGAGTTCACTTTTGCAAGAAGTAGTCACCACTCAGTAATTTTTGCATGCCAAATACACAAGTATCAGCCTTAACCTTGCTACTGATTAAACAATTCTTTTCCTTTGCAGTGTAAATTTTTAACACCAGCCTCATCATCATACACAGAAACATGTACACTTTGTCTAGTTAAAAGAAATTCATAGATGTTGTTCTGCAAAGTCAGCTTCATGTGTAATTTTCCATCTTAGATGTTGGCTACAAAAGAGAAAGTAGAACAACTACATAAAGAGTGGAGAGAAACAGCAAAGGTAGAAAACAGAGATGTGACAGCAGAATTCAACTACAGGAGTAAACAGAGAGATCTCAATGCTAGTGTCAAGGTTTGTACCTCGTTTTCATAAAATGACTGTTTAACATTTTGTTAATTATCATCTTTTATGTTAATACACACCAAGTATATCTCAGTGAAGTACATTTTTATTGCGTAAATACCCTTACCTTATCCTCACTAGTGCTTACGTGTTGGCGGGAGCAAACAAGTACGACCAAGCGAGAATATTTTTAAAATAAATATTCTTGTCGGTACCAGTATGTATACGCATGACCGCGCATGCGCGTGCACTGGAAGAACCCCGTTAAGCCTCACTTTTATTTTGGTCGTAAGGGAGTAAACATCGTTTGACACGATCTTCGTTTGCGAAGATTTCAACATGGCTGGCAAGAAAGGAGATGTTTTGAAAAGAATTCACGCTTTCATTAGAATTGGAAGGTTTTATTTCTTTCCTTTTGTTATTTGTCAGCCATTGTCATCAGGAAGTCTGCTTTTCAGTGAATCTACGGCTTTTACAGACCTTTTACTTAGTTAGTGGTAGGGTTCTGTTAGCCATTTTAAAAGAAGATTTTCCTCGACATTGAGAAAGAATTCACCTTCTGACCCTCTCCAGCTTATACTAGCACGTCTAGAAGCTATGCAGGGTCCATCAACTGCCTAATTTATGAACAGAAGAACATCATTTTACGTCTTCTGCTTCATTGTTTTAATACAGAAGAAAGACGACAGAAACTGCAATTCTTCAAGATCTACCTCTTCACAGATCTCCAGTGGAGTAACCTGAATACGATCTTCATCTCACGTACGGGTACTACCTCTGCCTCCTCTAGTGAGGTAAATATGGCAGAGGCAACCCCAGTAACAGACACTGCAATTTTACAAGGTCTTCCTCTTCAGAGTACGACCACGGATCTCTTCCTTGAGGCAGAAGAGGGGCATAGGATCTTCATCTCGCAAAAGACTAATTCCTCTGTCTTCTCTAGTGAGGTAAATATGGCAGAGGCAACTTTGTAACAGAAGAAGGGTTCAGGAATGAAGGTTCTTCTCATCAGATGGTTTCACAATTTACAGGAAGTTCAGCTGGAAGCAGATGGCAGGGCTTCCTCTGGTAGAGTAAACTTGGCAGAGAATGCACTTGGTCAAGAGACATTTCCTTCAAACTGATCATAATGGAAGCAAATTAAATTTCATTGGTCACTTTTTACAACTGAAGAAGACGTTCATGCTGTTAATGAAGGTTTTCTGTTACCTAGGAACTAGATTGTCACTACAAAGCTGGCGTTTTTAGTCCTCTCACACTTCAGACAAGTTATCCACGGCTGGGAGAGCTTCATGGTGAAGATTTGAACAGAAAACAAGCAACAACTCTGTCTTTGCGGAGGTAAATTCGACAGAAACTGCTTGAGATCAAGAACTACCTAAGTTTTACCTTCTCATCCATGTATTTGGATATGGGAAAGGTTTACTTTCTTCACTTTTCTACCTTATGCAAAGTCTATTGGGATTTCTCATTAAAGAACACACCAACAGTTTTCACATACACAGAAATACTGCAATGTTTTATTTGGTTCCAGTGGACCAACTCTTCAATAAGATGTTGATTTACTGCTCACCTACATTCAGATCTAATTTCTTTCTTCTCAGTTATTGGGAAGTTTTAGAAATTTAAGAAGAAGTTTCTATGGCAAGGATTTGCAGCATGAACCTGTTAGTACCACATATATACTAATATGTTACAAGTTATTTGCTGGTAAGATAGACAGGAATTAAGGGAACGCATCACGATCAATCAGATAAAGAAATGATGGATGGAGGTTGTTTTACTGCAGCATCTAATTTAAAAACGAATGTCATTTCGAAGTTGGCCACATTATGAAGTTCTGCAATTCGCTTAACAATGAAACTACCTTATCGAATTGTCGAGAATTCCCACATTTTATTGCGTAAAATACCCTTACCTTAACCTCACTATTGCTTACGTGTTGGCGGGAGCAAACATGGACGACCAGACTAGAATATTTTTAAAATAAATATTCTTGTCGGTACTGGTATGTATATGCATGACCGCGCATGCGCGTGCACCGGAAGAACCCCGTGAAGCCGCACTTTTATTTTGGTCGTGAGGGAGTAAACATCGTTTGACACGATCTTCGTTTGCGAAGAATTTCAACATGGCTGGCAAGGAAGGAGATGTTTTTGAAAAGAATGCACGCCTTCTTAAGAATTGGAAGGTTTTCTTTTCTTTTCTTTGGATGTTTGCCAGTCTTCTGCAACAGGAACTCTGCTTTTTGAGTGGTTTTACGGCGTTTACAGACCTTGTACATGGTTGGTGGTAGGGTCTGGTTCGCCAATTATCACGAAGATTTTCCTCGACATTGAGAAAAGAATTCATCTTCCTGGCTCTCCACCACCTCTACTTCGTCTTCAGACCCTCTGCACACAGCTTATACTAGCACGCCTAGAAGCTATGCAAGGTCTTATTGATGAAAAGAAGAACCTCATAGATATGTCTTCTGCTTCATTGTTATTAAATACAGATGCAAAGACGGCAGAAACTGCATTTCTTCAAGATCTACCTCTTCATCAGATAGCTTCAGATCTACAAGTTGCTGAATTCATCTGGAAACGAATGGCAGTTCTTCCTATGGTGAGGTGAACTCGGCAGATACTGCACTTGGTCAAGAAGAATTTCCGGGAGTCAGATCTTCTCAACCAGCTGTTTCATTCCAATTTTACTGATCATTATGGAAATAATTTAAATTTCACTGGTCAGTTATTTACAACATAGAAATGACCATGTTAATGAAGTTTTCTGCTAGAACAGACTACCATGTACTGTTAATAGATTTTCAGAGGATATAATGTCTGAAAAGCCAGCATTCTTTATCTTCTCTCACTTTGGACAAGATATCCACTGCTGGGGAGAGGCTCATAGTGTTATAACTTCAACTGGAAACAAGTAAGAACTCTGTCTTTGCTGAGGTAAATACGACAGAAGCTACTGGAGACCAAGAAGAACTACCTAAATTAAACCTTCTCATCCATTCAATTTGGTATGGACAGGGTTTGCTGTCATCACTTTTCTACCGTATGCAAGGTCTGTGTTGGGGGTTTCTCATTGTAAAACACATCAATAGATTTCTCAACAACAGCACACAAATGCCAGGAGTTTTTCA
The DNA here is from genome assembly GCA_964017235.1 of Sabellastarte sp. h YS-2021. Lineage (NCBI taxonomy): Eukaryota > Metazoa > Annelida > Polychaeta > Sabellida > Sabellidae > Sabellastarte > Sabellastarte sp. h YS-2021. Next base: position 79,551,355 of record OZ024927.1, read on the forward strand.
GAAGCTTTTGTTCACTCTACCTTGTCTTCCATGCAGTTTACAACACAGCATATACAAATGCTGGGGTAGGCCATCTTCTGGTCATAATTCTCGACAAGTAACCCTCAACTTGAAAGAAATAATGCAGTGTTTTGGATCCAGTGGACCAACCCTTCTTTAAGGCATTTATTTACAGTAGTACTGCTCAGCTACAGTCTAACCCAATTTCTTTCTTCTCATTTATTGGGAAGTTTTAGAAATTATAGAAGAGGCATCAATGACAAGTATTTGCAACAGGAACTGGCTAGTCGTGTTACCATACATTTTCCATGTTTTCCTGCATCTATCTAACATGACAGAGCTTGGCAGGAATCTTCAGTTATAGCATTTATGACCACAGCTACACTATTATGACAAAGTTATTTTGTGGTAAAACAGAGAAGAATTAACAGAATGCATCAGAATCCATCAGAGGTCTAGGGTTGCTGTTGGAAGTGACAACCCAGGTATAAAAGAAATAATGGCTGGAGGTTGTTTGCTGTTTTACTTCAGCAGTTAATTGAAAAACGAATGTCATTTCGAAGTTGTGCACATTCTGCAATTCGGTTTAACACTGAAACTACCTTATCAAATTGTCGAGAACTCCCACAATTCATAGCGGATATATTTTGAAATAATAATATAAACCAAGAAAGAAGAAACCACTGCTTCTATACGTTTATAGCTCAACAATGTGTACAAGCCTACAGTTTTAGAGTACTTTGGTCACCTGTGATGGTAGGGTATTAATTAAAACATCACACGATCCCAGCTTCGAGAATGGAGACCGCAAGGTAATCAGTATTCCATTTGCGAAGGTGGATAGGTAGTCGCGTTACATCTATCAGACGCGTTCTCCCTTAATCCCAGGTACAACTAATGTGATTCTTCATTGTTTCTTTGCTGGTGAAAGAATGCACCTTGTCATAGGTCGTTCTTTTCAGTTCTCAGCCCTACCCTTTGGTATAGCGACGGCTCCACTCGAATTTGTCTGCGTAGCACCTCTTTCATCAGTAGTGACACCACTGGTTATATACTGCCGCCTACACCACATATTTGCTTGTAGAAATCGAAGCAATGTGGCCTGTGTACAGAAACTACATTGGGTGATAAGCTTTTGAATTCAGAACTCATCCCAACAAAACACTTCCACTTCTTTGGTTACAAATTCAACCATGGCAAGGGTGAAGTGTCCCATAGAAGAAAGTGGGTTATTTCAGAAGTTTATGGATGGTGTACATGCCACTTTGTCAACCATTCCAGAATTCTAATATCATTTATAGTATTTCAGAACCTATAAAATATTAACAATCTTTATACATTCAGATATATTGTTCACACTTTTGAAAATATATCTGTTTTTGGTGTAAAATCACAGAGGTCTTACCAGGATATTCCTCCATACAGAAGATATGTCTGTGAAGGGTAAGGAATACATTTGGCAGACCCATTCATTAGTTAAGTGTCTGATGGTCTTGCATCTAAGGGTTCTTTGTAAGCCCACAACAATTTTCTGAGGGCTCACTACATTTAGGGCTGTCAAAATGGGATATCAGATACCTTTTCATGCAGGGATAACTCATTCGAACAGAATGTCATTCATCCCATAGTTTTCACAGGACTTGCCAAATTTGGCACACTGCAATGCTAGATAGGTTTGTAACAAAGATGAAGATCAAACTATCTGTTTATTTCACCAGTTTATTGCAATGACGTGCAAAGACAGTACATGTATTGAATATCCTGTGGGCGGCACTATTTGGTTATGCCTACTGCTGAATATTTCTCATTTCAAAAATGGTACAAAAATGAGAATTACACTTCTTAACTGATAGTAGGGGCCCCAGGGTGACTAGGGATGTGTTGGTTTTGGGATCTGATGGACTTATTCTCAAAACCACTATTGCCCTACATCATGGAGGAATTTCTTTAAACAGCTATTCTGCCAGAGATTCCCCTACCATTTCTCATACTCCATGGTATGATAATCAGTGGCTCAGAAGCTGAGGCACTTCAGAATCTTTTTTAAAAGTCTACAGAGCAAAGTAGTTCTTTTTGAATCTGATGCAAGGAGATTCAGGTGGACTTTCAAAAGCCTTCTCTCTCCTCAATAGCAGATTTTTGACCCATTGATTCACTGGTAAAATCTGGTTTCTACCACACTTGCAGGACACAGGGATGCTATTGCAAATCTTTTGGGTTCACTACTGAAATCATTCATGGTTATGAACTCAATAGACTGATACATGGTTTTTTCATTTGGGTTCACTATTGAAATAATTCATAGGTATGAACTCAATAGACTGATACATGGTTTTTCAGTTGGGTTCACTGTTGAAATCATTCATAGTTATGAACTCAATAGACTGATAGATGGGTTTCATTTGGGTTCATTTTTGAAATCATTCATAGTTATGGACTAAATGGATTGATAGAGGTTTCTCATAGGATAGACCAATGAAGGATGGTGCTATACCTTTTACACTCTTTGGACTTGTTTTGATTATTCTTAGTCTTGACAAAGTCTCGTTTGAACCACGTTCAGTTCTATGAGAATAAATAGAATCCACCTCCCATTGGAGGGTGCTGTGCTTACTTACAGAAAGTGAGCAAAACTAAACTAAAACACCATCTGAATCAGGATTTGAACATTCTGACATTCACATCAGTTTTTTCATGACCTTGGCCTCTGATAGATAGAGAGGCGAGGTTGTTTGGACTTTCAAATCATTGAAACACAGAACTGGAAGGACATCACAGTTTCTCCTTCATCATTACTCCTAGCAGAGAACAGATAGCCTTAGATGGGTCCAATATTGTTCAAGCTGGGTTTCATTCCTGCTTTAATGCAATTTTTAGATCATTCTTTAACTGAAGATATGACCCTTTGCCCCTTTACAGCTCTAAGATTCTATCTTGACATATGGGAGATCTTAGATAGGGGAAATATGTGCTGATGACTTTTCAGGAGGTATACAAGGAACTACCATGTCAAAAGAAAGACAGTTCTGCTAGCTGATCAAATATCTGGCCTTGAAACTTTGAATGTTTCCATGGCCAAGGCTCAAACGCTCCTTATATGGCTGGAAGTCACACTCCACAGTTTTATACTTTAACTTGTGACTTGGAAGTCATATGAAGGTCAGACTATTCGTTGGAACTATAGTATCACCATATGGGACATTCATTTCCCCTGTTCAGAGATCTTGGAAAAGCATCTGATCTGGTGGAAAGACCCAAGGAATGTGTTATAAGTTGTATTCTCTACATAGAGGAGCACAATCTCCTGTTATTTATCAATGCACCGGTCATCGGTTGGGTAACACATTGGTATTTAGGGTTATAAAATTCCAAATATGTGGGAATTTTTTCAATGAATGTTCTGGAAAGTTCCCGTTAACCTTATGGCAAAATATAACTCCATATGTTATTTTGTTAAGTTTCTAAGTATGCTTGTCATAGTCTTGTATTTATCATCACAAGTGTGTTTGAGATTAATACATTAGAACTAAGAATGCATACAGGGCCATGGCAACTTTGGGAAGGTTGCCAGGTTAGTGCTTACATATATAACTTCTAAATGTTATTTTGTTAAGTTACTTTTATTACATAACATAGTCTAGTACGGTATCCTCACAAGATTGCTTGAGATTTGTACTTTGACTTTTCATTCGATTCTACCTGCTTTTGGTGGCAAAAGTATTAAAAATCCCACCACCAGTATGGTTGTAATCAAGCAATAGTGAGGATAAGGTAAGGGTATTTTACGCAATAAAATGTAAAAATTTTATTGTAATTTAACTTTTTATAAGTTAAATACTTACCTTATCCTCACTAGATTCGGATTCCCGCCCAACCAACCCCACATTTTTAAGATTTTTGGGTTTACAATTTATTATATTGGCTCCCAAAATTAAAGTGAGGCTTCACGGGGTTCTTCCGGTGCACGCGCATGCGCGGTCATGCATATACATACCAGTACCGACAAGAATATTTATTTTAAAAATATTCTAGTCTGGTCGTCCATGTTTGCTCCCGCCAACACGTAAGCAATAGTGAGGATAAGGTAAGTATTTAACTTATAAAAAGTTAAATTACAATAAATTTTTTACAATTCATAGCGGTTATATATTCTGACAGGAAACAACATTTAAATGGATGAAGTGTGCATCAAATGCTTCTATATGTTCAGTAATCTCAGTAAAATGTGTGCAAACCTACAGTTTTACAGTATATTGGTGACCTGTGAGGCTAGTGTTTATATCGGGCTTCACACGGCTCTGAAGATGCAAACTCCAAGGTAATCGTCACTGCGTTTGCGAAGGTGGATAGGTAGTCGCGTTACATCTATCAGACGCGTTCTTCCTTAATCCCAGGTACATCTAAGTGTTATGCTTCATTGTTTGTTTGCTGGTGAAAGAATGCACCCTGTCATAGGTCATTCTTTTCAGTTCACAGCCCACACTTCGGTACAACGACGGATCCATTCGAATTTGGCCGTGTAGCTCACCATTCATCAGTATTGAGTACTGGTTATATGCTGTCACCAACATCACATATTTCCTTGTAGAAATCGAAGCAATTAGTGGCCTGTGTACAGAACTTCAGTGGGTGATAAGCTTATGGAGTTAGAATTCATCCCAATAAAACACTTCCAATTCTTTGGTGACAAAATCAACTCTGGCAAGGGTGAAGTGTCCCTATAGAAAGAAGTCTGGTATTTCAGAAGTTTAGGGATACTTTGCACATTGGGCGATAAGCTTGATGTCAGAACTCATCCCAACACAGCACTTACTAATTCAACCATTGCAAGGGTGAAGTGTCCCCGTAGAAGGAAATGGGGTATTTGAGAAGTTATGGATGGTGTACATACAAGTTTATTAGCCATTCCCATAATTCTTATGTCATTTATAGAAATCTATAACTTAGAACATTCAGTTCCAATGGACATTCTTCACATAATTGTTGCTTGGAAATTCTATTGGAATATTCACAATCTCTTCACATTCAGACATCTTCATAGTTTACAGAACTTGGAACTATAAGGGGTCAAAAACACATTTGGGAGACCTGTTTGCTGTCATATGGTCAGCCACAGAAACCAGGGATATTGTCAGGGGATACTGAGGACTGCATTTCTGTTGTTAAGGGTTTTCAAATTCACCTTCAAAACAAGAGGGTTTTACTTCAGATAACGGCATAGCACAGTGTTGTTTTATCTTAATCCTTTCATTAGATATGTGTCTGACATCTAATGGTCCTTTGTAAGCCCACAACAAATTGTGAGGGCTCACTACATTTAGGGCTGTCATAATGGGATATCAACATCCTTACATACAGGGATAAGTCGTTCAAACAGAATGTCCTTCATCCCATGGTTTTCATATTGTTTGCCATTTTTGGCACACTACAATGTTACATAGCTTTGTAACAAAGATAGAGAACAAGCTATCTGTGTTCATTTCACCAGTCTATTACCCTAATGCGATACAATACAATGGCAGTGGATGTATTGAGTTTCTTATTTGAGGCACTGTTTGGTTATGTCTACTGTTAAGTATTTCTCATTTCAAAATGGTACAAAAAATGAGAATTATACTTCTTAGATAATAGCAGGAATCCCAGGGTGACCAGGGATATGTTGGTCTGGGACCTGATGGGCTTATTCTCAAGACCGCTATTGGCCTGCAGCATGGAGGAATCTCTTTAAGCAGCTATCAACTAGAGATTCACCAAAGCCTGCCTATCTCAGAAAAAAAAAAAAAAAAAAAAAGGTCTACAGAGCAAGGTAGTTCTTTTGAATCTGATGCAAGGAGATTCACTTACACTTCCAACATCCTTCTCTCTTCTCTATGGCAGGTTGTGGAACCATTGATTCACCACACTTGCAGGATACATGGATGCTATTGCAAACCATTTGGGTTCACTATTGAAATCATTCATAGTTATGAACTCAATAGACTGATAAATGGGGTTTTCTTTGGGTTCACTATTGAAATATTTCATAGGTATGAACTCAATAGACTGATTCATGGTTTTTCAGTTGGGTTCACTGTTGAAATCATTCATAGTTTTGAACTCAATGGACTGATACATGGGTTCATTTGAGTTCATTTTTTGAAATCTTTCTTATGCTCTAAATGGATTGATAGTGGGTTTTCTTAGGATAGACTAATGAAGGATGGTGCTATACCTTTTACATTCTTGGGTCTTGTCTTGGTTATTTTTAGTCTTGACAAGGTCTGTTTATTCAGTTTGAATCAGAATTTGAACATTCTGACATTCAAATCAGTTTCTCATGACCTGGGTCTCTGATAGATAGAGAGGTGATGTTGTTTGGACTTTCAAATTATTGAAAGACAGAACTGGAAGGAGTCACAATTTCTCCTTCATCAGTACACCTGGCAGAGAACAGATAGCCTCAGATGGGCCTGCTATCACTGAGAATAGGACCCTTTGCCCTTCATAGCTTTAAGATTATATCTTGACATATTGCAAATCTTAGATATGGGAAATATGTGCTATTCAACATTCATGATGTTTTTTCAGGAGGTATACAAGGAGTTATCATGTCAAAGGCAGACAGTTCTGCTAGCTGATCAAGTATCTGACCTTGGAATTTAGTATGTTCCTATGGTCTAGGTTCAAAATGCTCCTTATATGGCTGGAATTCATATTACACAGTTTTATACTTTATTTTATGACTTGGAAGTCAAATGAAGGTCAGTCTATTCTTTGGAACTACAGTATCGACATGTGGTTTCTTCATAGTTTATGTTTTGTAATATACATTACAGTAATTATATGTATATGTGTATTTCCAATGGCCAGATCATACATTTTAGTGGTACCTGGAAACCCATTGGAGATACCCCAATCATGGTTCATTCATTTCCCCTGTTCAGAGATCTTGGAAAAGCATCTGATCTGGTGGAAAGACCCAAGGAATGTGTTAATAGGTTGTATTCTCCACATACACGAGCACAATCTCCTATTATTTATATTTATCAATGCGGCGATCATTGATTGAGTAACACATTGGTATTTAGTGTTATAAAATTCCAATTATTTGGAAATTTTAAGTGAAGGTTCTGGACAGTTCCAGTTTACCTTATTACAGAATATAACTCTATATGTTATTTGTTAAGTTTCTGAGTATGCTGGTTGTAGCCTTGTACTTATCATCACAAGTGTGTTTGAATTTAGTACATTGAAACTAAAATGCATACAGTGCCAAGGCATCTTTTGGAAGGTTGTGCAGAGTAGTGCTTGCATATATAACTATTAATGTTATTTTGTTAAGTTACTTTTATTACACAACATAGTCTAGTACTTTATCCTCACAAGACTGCTCAAGTTTTTGTACTTTGACTTTTCATTTGACTATACCTGCTTTTGGTGGCAAAAATATTGAAAATCCCACCACCAGTATGGTTGTAATCAAGCACTAGTGAGGATAAGGTAAGGGTATTTACGCAATAAAATGTAAAAATTTTATTGTAATTTAACTTTTTGTAAGTTAAATACTTACCTTATCCTCACTAGATTCGGATTCCCGCCCTACCAACCCCACATTTTCAAGATTTTTGGGTTTAGAATATATTATATTGGCTCCCAAAATTAAAGTGAGGCTTAACGGGGTTCTTCCAGTGCACGCGCATGCGCGGTCATGCGTATACATACTGGTACCGACAAGAATATTTATTTTAAAAATATTCTCGCTTGGTCGTACTTGTTTGCTCCCGCCAACACGTAAGCACTAGTGAGGATAAGGTAAGTATTTAACTTACAAAAAGTTAAATTACAATAAAATTTTTACATTTTATTGCGTTAATACATCCTATCCAATGGACAATAGCTTATCCGGTCGGCGCAGACCGGCCCGCCAAACGTCAGAAAAAGACGTCCTGTGTTTCCACCGGCCAGGCCGGCCCAGTCCTGTGCACTCGCCAGATGGCGTGTAGTACTTCCTTCCTGTCTAGACAGCGTGACATCATAGCATCTTTTTCGTTTGGCGCGTGCCTTGTGTACACGAAATTTTGAGAGTGAATTTATATTTTGGAATTTGTCAGTTTATCTTCAAGAAGTGTTTCGGAAGTTATATAACATTGTTGTGGGAGTGTCATAGAACGTTTGTATCTTATTTTCACATCCTATCAGTACATTATGTCTTCTCCTAGCCAGAAACACGGGAGCTGTGGTCATATTATGGCCAGTTTCGACAGCCATAGTTTCTGCGCTAGATGTAGAGAAAAAAGTAAAGGCTCAGATCCTTGTATTTCACATAATGACTGCCCTGCTTGTAACTCCCTCACAGAGGACCAACGCTTACAGTTGTCCACTCCTAGTTATAGGATTAAAAAGGAAAAGCGAGAGCTTAAGAAATCTTCTGATACACCAAACAAAGACTCAGCTAGTTCCTCTCTCATCGACCCATCCTCTGTGACGGTAGTGGGAGCTGTGGACGCCCAAGGGGTAGTCAAATCCCCGGGTTTGAGTTCTGAAAAGAAAAAGAAGAAAACAGAATCCCAGGAAAAGAAAACTTCCGCTAAACACCACAAGACTGCTGAAGGAAAGCCTTCTAAATCGCCACCTCAAGCTCACAAATCCGCAGCAGATTCCCGGATTGACGAGTTAGACCTTAAATGGTCGGAGAGGTTTAATAGACTAGAAGCTCTCCTCATTGCAAAAACCTTGGATAGTCAAGAACCGACCTTTGCTCCGGTCAAGATCACACCGACGCACACCCCACCAGTTGGTGTAGTTAAATCCTCGGACCCCTTCATCCGACCGGCCGAAAAACTACCAACCCCAGATTTGTCCAGCACCGACCACTCTCCTCAGAGACAGGCAACGGACAAATCGCTTTCATCTACTGTCAAGAAGTCTTCAGATTTGCAGGGTGTCTCTCAGATTGGCTCCAAGGGTCAATCGACCAGCAAATTGCCTAAGGACAAACCAAACACCGACCAACTTTCAGATTTACCTGGAACCGGCTCACCTTTTCTTCAGGTCTCCAGTAAATCGTCCTCAGTGCCGGCCGGCAAACATGACTCAGCTTCCATGGACACTGATTCCGAATCTGAGTTTTCCGACCGACCCCCAGTGGATATCTTTGTAGACGAGGGGGAGTTGTCCGACAACGACCCGGATGCCACTGTAACTGACCCCGACCAGACCCTCTCAGAGGATCAGAATTACAGGGAGACGATGAGGGGGATCAGGTCCTACATGGGGTGGACAGACATTCCGGATATTGATACCACAACATCTACCTCGGACGACAACCCCTTTGCTGGCCCAAGGACTCAACCCACAGGGAAGGTGTCGGTCAAAATGCCCACGGATGAGTGGCTGTGCAAAAAAATGGGTAAACTTAACCTTACCTTGGTAGAAGGCTACCCGTCTCGCAACTCAGAGGCGGGTGGTTTACTGAAAGACCAATTTATACGACCAGCCAGATCACAACAGAAATGGTACGGTTTGGTATCTGACCCACAAAAGTCTGCTTCTGGCAAGTCATTGTCTTCTTGGAATACCGACTCAGCCAAAGTGAACAGCACCTACAGCAGGATTGCCAGAGCAGCAGGTATTGCCTCCACCCCTCCCCCTTCGCGTCAGATCTCTCAGGACAATCTACGACGCTGGGAGAAGGCAGCCCGCGAAGCATCCACCATGTGCAACCAGGCTGCAGCATTCAATAGGTGTCTGAACAAAGTGCAGGACAATATGAGATCACAGTTAAAAGCCATTAAGTTAGATCTTAGTAAGGGAAAATCTTCATCCAAGGTCTCTGGTGCTGCTGAGGAGTTGCAGTTCCTCCTGGATTTTAACTCGGGTATCACCCAAGCTATGGCCAGGATCTTTGAACATCTTACTGACTTTGTTTTCATTACAGTGGCCAACTCCACACTCACCAGGAGGGATGCATACTTGTCTCACCTCAAACCTGGTATAAAGCCGGACACCTTGGCTGCTCTCCGGACAGGTCCGCTTAACATGTCTACGCTTTTCCCAGAAGAAGCCTTAAAGCAGGCAGAGCAGGACATAGCCGCCTTTGAATCGAAAGGACAGATTCACACCGGGAAGAAAGCTCACTTCCACCCCTATGAGCGACCTGAAAAGCGACCAGACAATAAAAAGCCGGATCGTCCAGCTTGGAAAAATGTGGGATACAGAGGACAAAGCAAGAGGGGCAAGGGCAAATCATCTTACTACTCCTCGCGACCAGCCAAGGGCCAGCAGTCCTATAAATGACAATCAATGTGTTTTCAAATCACAGGAAGGACTGCTGGCCGGGAGCCCAGTTACAGAACAAAGACAATACAAAGACACTTTTGTAAAATTAAATGTTGTGAACCATGCTCATACTGCCCCCGGGCTTTCGCAAAAGAAAGAAATAAGTCCCGGGGTAGCAGACTGTCATCCCTTTCAAAAGAGTCATACAGTAAAATATGTGAAAGGTGTTTCTTGTGTCACTCAATTGTCTTATGTCCAACCTGTAACAAATGTCAGAAATGTTGTCACAACTTATCCTGTAGGGGCTCGATTCCAACACTTTTGGAAAGTTTGGCTGGAGCTGGGGGCCGGTCCGAAGGTAACTCATATTTTGAGAGAGGGTTACCCCCTCCCCTTCCGGATTCGACCCAGGCTCACAAGATATCCCACAGTCGTAAGTTGCTATGTCAATCCTCACAGGGACAGCTACCTGATGGAGGCATTACATCAACTTATCGACAAAAATGCAGTGGAACTAGTTCAAAATCAAAAGTCCCTAGGGTTTTTCAACCGGCTATTTCTAGTTCCGAAACCAAACAACAGGTGGAGACCTATCCTAGACCTGAGCAAACTAAATATCTTCCTCAAGGTGGAGAAATTCAAGATGGAGACACCGGAAACCATCAGGTCATCACTCCAACAAGGGGAATGGGTCACATCCATAGACTTTCAGGACGCCTATTTCCATATTCCAATACAGGAACAATCCAGGAAATATTTGAGATTTCACGTCCAAGGGCTAACATACCAATTCAAGGCCCTGCCGTTCGGACTGTCCACAGCACCCTTGGAGTTTACTGTGGTCGCAAAGGAGGTGAAACTGATGGCCACACACAAGGGTATAAGAATCCACCAGTACCTAGACGACTGGTTGGTGAGATCCAAATCCCGCAAAACTTGTCTCCACCATACCCAAGTCCTGATCAAAATGTGCCAGGACCTAGGTTGGCTGGTGAATTTGGAGAAATCAGAGCTGGAACCCAAACAGATCTTCGACTTTGTCGGTTACCAGTTCGACCTCAGGTCCGGTCGGGTCAGACCGACCCTGGACCGGTGGCAAAGCCTTCAGGACAAGATACATCTACTCCTGTCGTTACCGGCCTGTCCGGTCCGACAGTTCATGTCCCTGATAGGCCTACTAACAGCCACAGAAAAACAGGTTCACCTCGGCCGACTGCACATGAGACCCATACAGTGGCATCTCAAGAACAATTGGAGGGTACCAGAATCTCTAGAGAAGATTATCCCCCTACCAAGGTCCCTGCACCCCCACTTACAATGGTGGCTAGAGGAAGACAATGTGCTTCAAGGCCAACCACTACACCCAGTAAGACATGCTCTGCAGATATTTACAGACGCATCAAAAGAAGGGTGGGGCGCTCACTTAAACGAGTTCACTGCAAGAGGGACCTGGTCGGTACCAGAAGGCAAACTGCACATAAATTATCTAGAACTCAAAGCGGTTTTCCTGGCCCTCAAAGAGTTTCAAAACCTTTGTGTAGACAAAATGGTTCTGGTGGCAACTGACAACACTACAGTGGTAGCTTACATAAACAAGGAAGGAGGCATGAGGTCGGGCCCACTGTGTGCCCTACTATGGAGAATCTTGACCTGGTGCTCCCAGCGACAGGTGACTCTAAAAGCCCGACACATCCCAGGCCATTTAAATGTGATAGCAGACAAGCTATCCAGGCTGGGTCAGACCATCCAAACAGAATGGTCCCTCCTTCCGGAAGTTTTCCAACAACTATGCAATCAATGGCACCGGCCTCAAATAGACCTATTTGCCACGAGGTTCAACCACAAGTTACCTCAGTTTGTCTCACCGGTACCGGACTCCCTGGCTATAGCAGTGGATGCTCTCACCCTGCCATGGGACGATCTGGATGCATACGCCTTCCCACCGACCGCCATATTGGGCAAAGTGGTGGAGAAGCTACTGGACTCCCCGTGCAAGAGACTCATTCTGATTGCTCCCGGATGGCCCAACATGCCTTGGTTTTGGGACCTAGTGACCATGTCCAGTCAGATCCCTTGCAGCCTTCCCAACCTGCCCAGTCTTCTAACACAGCCTTTCAATCAGATCCCTCACAGAAATCTGACAAATCTAAATCTCCATGCCTGGCTCCTAGAGCCTCAAAAATCAAAGAACAGGGCTTCTCTGAGGCAGTGGCAGCAAGAATTGAGGCTCCTCAAAGAAAGTCAACCAGATCAGTCTATGAGGCGAAGTGGACCATTTTTACAAAGTGGTGCGACACTAATCAGGTGGACTTCAGGTCACCACCTGTAAAGTCAGTGGCTGACTTCTTAATGTACCTCTTCGAGGACAAGAAATTACAGCCCAGCACCATTGATGGATACAGATCTGCCATTGCTGATAAACTGGGTGATACATCAGTCAATATCAGCAAAAATGATAATCTGACTCGTCTCTTGGAAAGTTTCCACAGAGACAGACCCAAAGGGCGGAGGGGAATACCCTCCTGGAACCTTTCCCTGGTACTACACCAGCTGACAAAGGCTCCCTTCGAACCACTTAGGGAGGCGTCTCTGAAGCATGTGACCTTCAAGACTGTCTTCCTTTTGGCCCTGGGCTCTGGCAAAAGACGGAGTGAAATCCATGCATGGCAGCATAAGAACATCAGGCACCAGTCGGACTGGTCTAAGGTGTCTCTTTTTCCATCCCCCAGCTTTCTCTCTAAGAATCAGCTGGCCAAGGAGGGTCCAGAGAGTGTAGCCCCAGTGGTAATACCAGCCCTGGCTCCTACTCTAGATAAATCCCTCAAGTCTGACAGATCCCTCTGTCCAATCAGAGCACTGCGCTACTACTTGGACAGGACTTCAGACCTCAGGCAACACAAGGAGTTAGTCTTTGTCTCCTTCAAGAAGGGTTTCAACAAAAACATCTCCCCTGCCACTATCTCCTCATGGATCAAGCAAACTGTGATCCTATGTTATGAGCTCTCTGATCATCAGGCCCACACCCTACATCAAGTTAAAGCTCATGATGTCAGGGCCTTTGCGGCTTCTAAGGCCTTCCAATCGGGAGTTTCCTTAGAACAGATCTTAGCAGCCTGCCACTGGAAATCTCATAATACCTTCACCCAATTCTACCTGAAGGATGTGGCTTGGGCTGACTCAGAGCTCTACCATCTTGGACCGGTTGTGGCTGCTCAGCAGATCCACCAACAGACTGGTACCTAGAGGAGATCTGTACATATGTAAATAATGCACATATTTGTATATATTGCACGTTTAGTTAAGAACAAAAAAAAAAAAAAAAAATCTCTCACGTACTTCCTCCAGGAGGTGTTATTTTATGGGATTGAACTCATCCCTCTCTTCCCCTACCTCAGAGCAGGTCTGTTAAAAGGGGGGGGGGGGGGGGGCAAGGTCGATTCTGACGGTTCCATTCCGGACAACCGGATGATGATATTCGACCATAGCCTTAAGGGTGTTTTTTGACTTCAAGGTCCATCCAGGCTAAAGGAGAGATGTTTACAATCTCGGACATAATTTCAACTTTTAATCCCTAGTAACTTACCCGCCGACCAAGCGGTAGTTATTCAGCTATTGTCCATTGGATAGGATGTATTAACGCAATAAAATTGCAAATTTAATAAGTAAATTAAATTTTTATAAGTTAATACCCTATCCAATGGACACACAAGACCCTCCCTCCGACCCCGCTATCAGCTTACTAGGGGTCTAATAGGTTTAGACAACGAAAAAGATGCTATGACGTCACGCTGTCTAGACAGGAAGGAAGTACTACACGCCATCTGGCGAGTGCACAGAACTGGGCCGGCCTGGCCGGTGGAAACACAGGACGTCTTTTTCTGACGTTTGGCGGGCCGGTCTGCACCGACCGGATAAGCTATTGTCCATTGGATAGGGTATTAACTTATAAAAATTTAATTTACTTATTAAATTTGCAAATTTGTGTAAATACTTGCAAGTAAGCACTCTGTGTTTCACCATGTTTCGTAGTTGAAAAAACTCTTTCAAATTATGGAAGCTCGCAGTATAATATATCCATTTTTAAAATTATAACAATTCAATGTATTTTACTGTTGCTGTTGGATAAAATTACATAGCAACATGTGTAATTATTTGTGCTATATCTAGATCTGCCTTTTCTATTAACTTGCTTGGAAGTTTTGTCTTTAAATAAATAAGAAAGTCTGGCCTTTTGCCAAGTTTCGCTTTTTGCGCCATTTTTTTCAGTCCAGTGCAAAAGCAATCACTTGTTGAAAAAAGTAATGGTGTGACCAAAAATTTCCTGGTCTTTTTGTGTGATGATTTTTCTTGTAGGAATACGATGATTTAGTTGTGCAACAAAAGGAAATTGAAGAAAAGCTACACGATTTAGAAGCAAAACCTCCAAGGTATGTGTTGCACCGGGTTAATTGGGATTTCAAATCAATCTTGTACTTGCAGATTACTTCATCGTAAATAATATAAAATTGATTGAATCATTACCTTGTTAATAAGATGAGTATTGTATCATTTTTGCATTCCTGCATTGTTTTAGATTAAAATGGTCTCTTACTGTGCTGTGTATGTTTTATTCATTAGATAAAGTTTATGATAACAATACATATTTTTGATGCCTAGGATTACATCTACATTTTAAGCATCAACACACACATGCACACCTATCGGAAACACTCACATTTAAGAGTAACTCCTTTTCAGTCAATGGACATTGTGTAGGTATAAATATATTTAGTAACGGTTTACATAAGTGACTGTAAAATACCAAGGTAAATATCAGTGCTTATTGCAATAATTACCAGTTTGACATGTACTTTGAAGCTAGAATTGTACTTTATATACTGCAGCACACTTATGTGAGAATATTTTGTTCAGTTTTGTATCTGCCACATTCTTTATTGACATTCTCTTTTATTCTGAGAATTTTCATAGAAAATAGGAATTTTCTGAGAAAAAGAAAATCTGAGAATAAGAAAAATTTATATGAATAATATTTCAATACATGTAGTTCTATAAAATTTTCCATTCAGTGTTTTGACAAAGTAATACTTCATATGTATCCGTAGCTAAAATACTCACGCCAGATGTTTCATTCACAGCTATTGTATCCAATTTGTCAATATTTATATCAGAATTTCAAAAAATTCTCTGAAATTAAAAGTAAAAAAAAAACATAATCTTTTTGAAAATTCTAATAAGGGTAGCTCTAAACATAAGAATGTTAATGAATGTGGTTCCAGATATTTTAGTTTTAAAAGATAAGTTGAACCCTTACTGTAGTTTCACTTCCATAAGTATCAGCTATACAAGTTAATAGAGCTTAAAAATATGCTTTATGGATAATAGCAAAAATTGTTAATATATAATTTTATTGCGTTAATACATCCTATCGAATGGACAATTCCTTTACCGGTCGGCGCAACCGGTCCCGCCAAACGCCAGAAAAAGACGTCCTGTATATAATACCAGCAGGACCGGTCAGTAGTGTGCATTCGCTAGGTGGCGCATCATACTTGCTTCCTGTCTAGACAGTGTGACGTCAGTTCATCTTTTTCGTTTGGCGCGTGTAGTGTGCAGACATGTTTTTGAAGTGATTTCAAAGTTTGAAGAAAAGATGGATTTTTTTCTACGAATTTAAAGCTTATTTTCGTCTGAAATATAAATATTGTGTTTGTTACATATCATGGCCTCTCCAGTACTTAAACGAGGCAGTATCCAGCATTTTATGGCCAGTTTTGAAGATTTTCTTTGTGCTTGTCGTCGAGATGAAGTTGTGGGTGAGAGGTCCTGTGTTGTCCTTGCAGCATTCCTTCTTCTGTTCAGAAATGTATGTTTACCTATTCACCCTCCATTAAATTCTACATTGTCGAGTAACACTGCGTGTATGTCGACGAGAAGAAATTAGAAGGAAAGAAGAATGCATCATCTGACATCACTTCCAGCTTATGCTGGTCACGTGACACAGACCTGGTCACGTGATACGCATTCAACTATGGAGGTCACGTGATACGCATTCAACAATAGAGGAATCGTGTTTTTCAACAGAAGTTTTCATCAGAAGAAGACGACCATTTATTACTCAACACCCATTTTTAACTGGCAAGAAGAAATCCAGCAACTCGTCTGTTGGTGTGAAGAAATTAGATGACATTTGGTCACAGCAATCTGCGTGTTTTTGAAGTGCCGGTCAGGTGACTTCACAGATCTCCATACACGACCGGCAAGGCTAGCAGAAGAAATTGTGGCTCCACAGATCCCCAAGTGTGACCGGTTCAGCTAGCAAGAAGAAGATGACCAGGTCTAGACCCCTTGTGCTGAATTTTACCGGTACCAGCTCTGCTCAGACTACCGGTGGGGTCTCCAGCTAGCCCTCTCCCCCACTTTGACACTACCTTGGTACGGGTACTGGGGCAGGTTGAGAGTAAGATGATCTACCAACCGGTTACAGAGGATGGGCCTATGAGGAACCGGTTATAAAAGTTGCTCCAGCTAGCTGTCCAGGCCACTGAGTTTATGCTGCCTACAATACCGGTTACAGAGCCTATACACTGGGTGCCGGCTACAGTCTTCTTTGACCAGTGTGCTTTCCATGGGCTGGTTACAGAGCCCACCAGACCGGTTTACAGGAAGAAAATACAGGTGAATTAGCCAGACTGACCCTGGCTTCTTCAAGAATCTGGTTACAGAGAATTTACCGGTTACAGAGAGATTTGCTACTCCCACCATCCCAGTGCTGACAGCAGGTTCACTGGTTACAGAGTTTACCGGTTACAGAGAGATCTGCTGCTCCCACCATTCCAGTGCTGACCGCAGGCTCACCGGTTACAGAGAAATCAGTTGTTCCCATGGTCAGAAGGCAACTTAAGTCAACAAGTCCAGTGAGGACAACAGGGTCACCAGTTACAGAGATTTGCTGGTGACAGTCAGATAGACAGGAAGTTCTTCGGTAAATTTCCTCAACCAACCGGTTACAGAACCTACCGATCGGGTTCTGGCTTACACAACCTCCATGGACCAGTAGCTTCATACCAAGCCGGTTACAGAGTCTACTGGTCTGGCTTATAGACAGAGAAATTCCGGTGAAGAAACCTGATTGAAACTGGAACACCAGCTTACCGGATTGACAGATCCACCAAGTGATCAAATAATGATACAGACCTGTGGCTGTCTGAATTCTTGGTTACAGAGAAGCACCAGTTTACCAGTTCTTTACCAGTTTAAGTGGCTTACTGGTTACTGAGAAGTGTTGGTTACAGAAAAAACCTTCTGATTCCACCATTACAGACAGGAAGAAGGCAGTTCTTTCAGATAAGCCTACCCCGGCTGAGACGTAGTCGCCCAGTTCTGCCAGCTCAAATGAGTTTTTTCGTAGAACTGTGGATCCACCAGGAACCGGTTACAGAGCATTGCTTAACCTATAACCGGTTAGGCCCTGGTACTGGGCAGGTCCACAGGACTGGCTAACAGACCAGCAAAAGTCTTTTAAGGGTCCAAATGGCCATCTTAGACCAACCAGTTGCTGCCTGAGGAATCTGGTTACAGAGAAATTCTTAGACCAGTCACTCGTCCTGGTGAGATGACTCTCAACCTGCCGGACCAGTCAGCCAGCCTACTGTCAGGACCTCCTAGCTGGTTGAAAGTGACTAGATAAAAAAAAAAAAAAATTCTTGTACAACTACCTGTTGGCCTTATCAGACCCACACCAGCCAGTTACTCTTGCTAGTGAGATACATAACTCAACCAGACTGGTTAGACTACTGCCAACAAGAAGTCTGCTGTACCAGTTATTCTAGAGGTTCATCAGTTTTTGTTACTAGTTCCTCCGAAACTGGCCAACCCAGCTTGCCTTTTACCCAGCTTGTGACCAGTGTCAACTGACACCAGGGGCCTGAGTTTGCAAACTCAAGCTTTCCCTCAAGATTACAACCCTTTTCCGGTTTTTCACAACTCAAGCAATGGGAAATTTTATCTGTTAATCAGACCAGGGGTCACAGTGTTCATAAAGGGCTATTAGTGTTTCCACAGTGGGGTTCTGTGGAAATGACCTTAGGTCGCAGATCCCCTTTTGGATGGTTTCCTACTGTGTGGATCAGTGAACCTGTCGCCAGTGTTGACACTGGTATTTTTGCACCGACCTGCCTGTTCAAACTTGGGCCGCCCTAGGGGCCAGCCCCAAGTTTTATATGAACCTCCCAGGAAGGCTACACCCTCCCCTTCCGGAAATGACCAGTTTGACTAGTTCTCCAGGCAGGATTTTGGTTCAGTATCCTAAATGATTCAGATGGATCCTAAATGATTCAGATGGAATTTCATGAACCACATGAACCTCTCTTCAGCCAGAGGAGTGGCTAACCTCAAGGTTGCATACTCCCTCACCCCTTTCAACCAACAAGGAAATGCCAGTTCCCACCAAACCGGTCTCCAACGTACATAATCTCTAATAGCTCTGTGTCAGGAGTAAGTTTGAATGGTATCATGGAAAAATTAGAACTGGACCTCGAGCAAGCCTTCAACTTGAGAGGCTACCAGTTCAGCCTGAAAGAGGGCAAGGTGAGACCCACCCTAGAGCATTTGCAGACGCTATCTGCAATCCAGAAACTTCTCTCCGGACCGACATGCCCGGTCCAGCGGCTCATGCCCCTGATAGCATTACTGACAGCCATAGCAAAGCCCATCCACATAGGTGGCCTTCCCCATCAGGCCAATACAGTGGCACTTGATAAACAGCTGGAGAGTACCTGAATCGCCAAAAGGTGATCCCAGTTCACTCCACCCTCAGCTAAAATGGTGGCTGCAGGAAGACCATGTGCTTCAAGGTCAACCATTACACCTACTGAATATGCTCTGCAAATCCTTATAGATGCATTAAGAAGGGTGGGGTGCTCACTTAAGGGAACACACTGCAAGGGGAACCTGGCCCCTTCCGAAGCAAGTTACACTTTAATATCTGGAATTAAAGGTGGTCTTTTGGCCCTAAAGAGTTCCAAAACCTCTGCTTGAACAATATTGCTGTTGTAGCTACAGACAACCCCATGGTGGTTTTTATCTCCCGCCGGCCGGGCGGGAGATTATAAAACGCATTCCGTGCGTGTGTTCGTGTGTTATTGAGTGTGTGTTACGCTTTTATAAAGGGCTGTACATCACACTGGTTGTTTCTCCTTGGCCTTTTCAATGTTTTTATGACCTTATTATCTCCCGCCGGGCGGGCGGGAGATTATAAAACGCATTCCGTGCGTGTGTGCGTGTGTTCGTGTGTTATTGAGTGTGTGTCACGCTTTTATAAAGGGCTGTACATCACACTGGTTGTTTCTCCTTGGCCTTTTCAATGTTTTTTATGACCATATTGCTTATGTCCTTTCATTTGATGCTGTTATTTCACACCTAGGACCATAGCTAAGTGAGTAATAGCAATGGTGGCTACTTTGAGTAAAGTGCTCATAACTCCAAAACGACTGCATTTAGAGTGTTTCTGTAAAATACGTTGTTCAGCTACTTTCTCCATGCCTAAAAGATGGTACCATTTTTAGGGTTCTATCTTCATAGCTAAGTGAGTAATAGCTATTTTCTGTTATTAACAATGAGCAAAATGAGTAAATTGATTTTGTCTTTGTAACTGTTACTTACAATATTGGCCTGAAATATGTTGTTCAACAACTCCTTCATGTACTATATCATGGTGAGGTGTCCAAGGTGTAGCACCATAGCTAACTGAGTAATAGCTATACTAAGTTTAACATTTGACCATTGAGCAAGTCACTTATAACTCAAAAACTATTGAATATAGAGGATTTTTGTTGAATATGTTGTTCACCTATCTTTTGGATATACTGTATTGTGAATTTTCACAGCTGTAACTCCATAGCTAACTGAGTAATAGCTACTTTGATGATAACCATAATGAGTAAATGGCTTATATCTTCAAAAGTATTGCAGCTACACAATTTTGTTCCAATATGTTGTTCAGCTACTATCTCCACAGCTACAACATGGTCACTAGTTTGGAAGTGTATCTCCATAGCTAAGTGAGTAATAGCTACTTTGTCAATTTTTAATGATAACCATATAGGAGTTTTGTCAAATATGTTGTTCACCTACTTTTTGATGTAGTGCGGCGGGAGATCATACCACGGCAGTGGTCTTGTTCTGTATAAAGGGGGGGATGAAGTTGGGCCCTCTTGTGGAGAATTCTGACCTGGTGTACCAGACACAGGTGACTCAGAACCCGACACATCCACAGCTGGCCGAATGTGATAGCAGACAAGCTATCCAGGCTAGGACAAATTCAAACAAAATGGTCCCTCCATCCAGAGGTATTCAAGCAATATGCTCCCGGTGGCAGCATCCTCAAGTGGACCTGTTTGCCACCAGGTTCAACAACTACATCTCTGTCTCACCAGTTCCAGATCCACAAGCCTGGGCAGTAGATGCCCTCAGTCTACCTTGGGAGGATCTGGACCCATATGCCTTCCCACCAGTAGCTATTTTGGGCAAAGTGGTGGGAAAGTTGCAGGACCACCCGTGCAACAAACTCATACTGATTGCAGCAGGGTGGTCCAACATGCCTTGGTTCTGGGACCTGGTAACCATGTCCAGTCAGATCTCACTGTGTCTGCACTTTCTGCCTGACCTTTGACTCAGCTACTCAACCAGACCCTTCACAGGAACCTGGTAAATCTGAATCTACATGCCTGGCCCCTAGAGCCCCAGCTACCAAGGAAGCAGGGCTTCCCTGAGGCAGTGGCAGCTTGAATTGAGGCTCCTCAAGAGGACCAACCAGATCAGTCTCTGAGGCAAAGTGGACCATATGTTTTACAAGTGGTACCTCAGTAATCAGGTGGACTTCTGGGCACCACCTTTAAAAGCCATAGCTGACTTCCCTCTGTACCTTTTTCAAGACAGGAAGTTACAGCCGGGCACCACTGATGGCTATAGACCAGCCATTGTTAACAATTGCTAAATTCGCCCATTAATGTCAGCAAGATGAAAATCTCACTCATCTCCTGGATAGTTTCCACAGAGACAGATCCAAGGGAAGAGGGGCATCCCCTCTTGGAACTTTTCCCTGGTTCTACACCAGCTGACAAGGCTCCTTTTGAACCCCTTAAGGAGGCCTCCCTGAAGCACTTGACTATCAAGACTGTCTTCCTGTTGGCCTTGGGTTCAGGCAAGCGAAGGGTGAGATCCATGCTTGGCTGCATAACAACCTCAGACACCAGACTGGTTCATGGTGTCTTTCTACCCCTCAGCCAGCCTTCCTTCCAAGAATCAGCTGGCCAAAGAGAGTCCAGACAGTGTGGCCCCCGTGGTTAATGCAGCCCTGGTCCCCACTCTGGATAAGTCACAGGTCCTTGTGTCCAGTCAGAGCCCTGTGTTACCATCTGGGTAGGACCTCAGATCTTAGGCATAACAAGGAGCTGGTCTTTGTCTCCTTCCAAGAAAGGTTTCGACAAGGACATCTCTCCTGCCACCATCTCCCCATGGATCAAGCTACTGTGATCCTATGCTATGAGCTCTGACCAGCAAGCCCTCGCCTTACATCAGGTCAAAGCCCATGATGTTAGGGCCTTTGCTGCTTCTAAGGCATTCCAGTCGGGAGTCTCCTTAGAACAGTCCTCTCAGCCTTCCACTGTAAGTCATATATCACCTTCACACAGTTCTGAAGGATGTGGCTAGGGCTGATTTAGAGCCTCTTTACTTGGGCCTAGTAGTGGCTGCTCAGCAGATCCACAAATAGCCCTTATATTGAGATTTGTATACATGTACACAGTGTAAATAGCTCATGAATCTAATTGACATGCTTCCTTCGGGAGGTTTATTTGCCTTCTGGGACTGAACTCGTCCCTCTCTTCCCCTACCTCAGAGCAGGTCTGTAAGAAAGGGCGGGGGGACAATGCTGGTATAGCCCTGGCAACCGGGCTCTGGTAACCACCATGCACCTATAAGTCTCCTGACTAAGTCAGCCTAGACCGTAGGGTAAAATTTTGTTACCATTTATGAGTTCATTCTAAGTCCCTAGTAACTTACCCGCCGACCAAGCGGTAGTTATTCAGCAATTGTTCATTGGATAGGATGTATTAACGCAATAAAATTGCAAATTTATAATTTAATACCCTATCCAATGGACAGGCAAGGCCCTCCCAACCGACCCCGCTATCAGCTTACTAGGGGTCTAAATCTGTTTAGACAACGAAAAAGATGAAATGACGTCACTCTGTCTAGACAGGAAGCAAGTATAATGCGCCACCTAGCGAATGCACACTACTGACCGGTCCTGCTGGTATTATATACAGGACGTCTTTTTCTGGCGTTTGACGGGACTGGTCGCGCCAACCGGTAAAGCAATTGTCCATTGGATAGGGTATTAACTTATAAAAATTTAATTTACTTATTAAATTTGCAATTTTGTGAGAGTTATACTATTTATGTACTTTGTGCAGTGATGTTTACTTGTCATCAAGAGACAGACAGATCTTAGACTGGCACTTTGCAAACTTGGAATTTGCCAATGCCACACCATTGACTAGTTTGTCCCTGAAACACTGGGACCAGGATGATGACTTTGAGTTTACAGGAAGTCATCTCACTGGTAGGGGTTATTTCACCTAAATTTTAGTTATTTGTCTGGTCTTGTCAAACGTTTATAGTCATTTGTCAATGTACTTTACATGCTGAGACACATAGGTTGTTGGCTGTCATATGTCAGCACTACTGGTATTTATTCTCCAGTAGTTGTCCACTTAATGTGCAGCAAACTTGCTGTGAATCACATGTCAATGGCTATTTTTCTGTTGTTAGTTTATAAAATTCTTAAATGTAAGACAAAAAGTAGTGAAATTTATGTAATACTGTTCTTATAATAAAAGACTAGCTCCTATAATTTTGAGACAAAATGTAATCAAATTTTTCTTAAATATTATGTAAGAACATTAATCATAAACAACTTTTAAAAGGAGATGATACTGCTCTGGCTTGCATTAGAATCCTATTCTGAAGTTTATTCTGCTTCAGTGAGAAATGGATACTCGTGTGTTCCTGTAGCATTGTCAGAAGGTTTAGACATCAGACTGAATACAGCAGTAAAACAAGTCCGCTACTCTCCAACAGGTAAGTTATGGAGCTGTTACATTTCTGTAGACAGAGAACTCAGATTTTAGAATGTCCCTAGTTCAAGCTGGCACCTAAAACAGGACAGAGAAAGTTGTCTAAGTTGGTGATAATGTCAGCTCTTGTTTTAATTTTCAATTATGAGGCCAAAATGTAAATGGGCTTTATTTATTGTTTCCTGCCTGATGGGCCAGCGGGAGATTATAAAATGCTAATGATATATACATAGCTTTATCAGAATAGAAAATATCACTACATCATAAAAATAGGGCTATCGTGACAGTCATATTTCCAAAACATGCCAGTAAGGTGAAAAATTAAGTGTCATAGCAGAAAAACAGCACATAGTTGTGTCATATTTAAAAAAATATCCTTTTGAACCAGTGTGGTTTAGTAGCAAACATAGTTGCCCAGAAACACTGACGACCTTGGTTCAAGCCTATGTACAGGTAGATACATGATGGTTCAGATGACCACTGAAAATGGCTCTCCACTCAGATGCCTCCATCGTATGATCCTTATCTCCAGTGGCAGGCTTAAGAACCTATGGAATATTCACAGATGGTAATGCCTGAGTCTATCTCATTCAGCTGGGCAATGTTAGTTACTTGGGCTGTACTTGTGCAGTTAGGATAGGACAAATAGCATTTAGAGTTCTGCAGTGAGTAGATAATGTACAGAGTATAATTAGAGAATATGTACGCTATATGTACAAAGAAGAAACGGTTTTAAAGTCATGTGTCACTTTTATAAAACTAAATAAGTTTCACAAGAACTCGGCCAATTTCTTGAGAAAGTAATAATAAAAAGACAGTTAAAACTATTGAAATTTAGTTCATAATATTGTATATTGAAATTCGGAAATTTTTGTGAAAAGTTGGTTCTTTTCTTCATTGTAAAATCAAATGCCTTTTCTGCGCAGTTCTAATGTTACATAAACATAAAACATATGTAACAGTGATTTTTATTTCACATCTATGTGACACCAAATTATCACAGACAAAGCTTTTGCGCAGAAGTTTTACACACCTGTCAATGCAAGGAACCGCCTTGAAGAATTTACCGTGTGAAAACTTTTCTTTTTTTTCCCCATGTTTTTTCCGCATGTTTTGAAAATAACCACAACAAAGAGGCATTCGACTTTGGACAAGATTTCCTTTACAGCTGAGAACAAAGTTATACGAGACACATGGAAAACAAAAAGAATAAGTTATAAAAAAATGACCCCATTCAGTATCCACAGGTGTGAACTCCACGACGACCCATGCCAAGGCAGTCAGGAAACAGATGCAATTTTTCTATTATTTTTAAGGATTAGCTCACACATACAGCAAAAAAGAATGGCACAACTCCCTTTTTATGTGTTTTGGTAATTTTACAAGTAACTTTCCAGTCAGGCAAAATTACTCTTTTCTCAAGTCTTATACTGAAGTTAAAGTAGGAATTGTAAATTTTGTCACATTATGTGGAAGTTCCCACTGAGGTCAGCCTTTAAACAGAAGGAAAATAATCAAAATTTGTTGCCAGTGTTGCATTAGGGGTGATTTGAGGCCCAATGTTGTCACATAAGATGGGTAAATAATTTGAAGGAAATAGAAGGTTGTATCCTGACTAGCAATGTTACACAGATATTGTGATTCTACCTTTTCTGTGTTCTAAATGTTTACAGAATTCTTAATTCCCAACATGTTTGGAAAGTAAAGATTCAATTGTGTTTATTGGATCAGTCATCTTAACAGATATGTTTGATAAAATGTAACCGTTCTTGTCATTGAACATACAGACGCAGACATTGTAGAAAAATGAGATAAAAACTTTTGAGTGATGTAACCATCTACATCATGCAGATTTATGCCACAGAATTGTGAGCTTGTTATGTGGAGATTATACTCTGACATTTATTAAGTAATTGAATCATATCAAAATGTAACTTTTGTTTCTCTGAAAAGAAAAACAGCCATATTTAGTGTTTCTACCATTAATTTTCATACATTTTCCAAGTACTCGCAATGATGTCAAAAACACAGTTTAAGGAAGGGAGTCTGTAAGTTTTTGGAATAAATTTATGGACGGATTAACAAGTTCTAACTGAATTTTAAAAGTAGGAAACTGTATTTGTGAAAGTTATTGTGGAAAAAAAATTTCACAAATTTTTAAACTGTACAAAATTCACTAGAATAACCAGTTTCTACATCAGAGAAGACCACAGATGTCATATTTTATTAGGAATTCATTTTCACTATCCACAGTCATTGGCTGAAATAGCTTAATAATAACCTCTAGTGGAAATTTTTTATGTATACAGCATATTGCAGCCCTAAAACAGCAGACTGAGACCAAGCCATAATCAGTTCTATTCACTTTTCTAATTCCTTCAGTCACTATGCCCCTGTCCTTTGGAACTCTTTCTCCTTTCATGTAAGAAACAGTCGCCCTGTTGCATCTTTTAGGAAGCACCTCAAAACCCACCTCTTCAGTTCTAGTTTCCCAACTTAGTTTTCTTCCCTGCTGGTCACACCCACAATCCTGGATTACTGACCTTGAACGCCCCTTGACTTTCCTTATGATTATGATTTTGTTTAATTAGCGCACTGAGTTCCCCTCTGTGGGGAAGATATTGCGCTTGCAAAGCAGTAGATTAGATTAGATTAGATAGTTCTAGCCTCTACCATATGTATTTATAGGTGTAGAAATCACCACAGCCCATGCCCGGACTTACACACAAGGCTCCACATTTAAAGCAGATACTGTACTCATCACTTTACCACTGGGTGTTCTCAAGGAGTCCTTGAGAGGGAGCAGTGTGAACTGTGTGCAGTTCTCCCCTCCACTGCCTAGCTGGAAGACTGAGGCTGTATCTAGGATGGGCTTTGGTAATCTCAACAAGGTATCGTTACCAGAGAATGTAACTAAATAATAATAAATAATTGTATCCCCGGACGAAAGTCGGGGATACTTAGGATTCAGTACGGTCACGCTGCCGCCGCCGCAGAGATTTCCTTTTGGACGCGATAACTTAAAAAATATTTTACTTAGAACTTTCAAATTTGGTATGTGGGTATATATGGGCAATGCCACGAACGCTATTGTTTTGTGGCCTTGACCTTCAATCTCAAGGTCACTGGTGGCCTCTTAAAGGTCAGTTTTTGGCCATTTTTTCACTTTTTGGCCCAGTTCTCCTATACAGAAAGTCCGATCATCCTATGGCTGGTATATATAATACATATATATGTCCTCTGTAAGCATGCAGAAATTTGACCTTGAGGCTCTTCATTGAAGGTCATCCACTGACCGCCAAAGTACCTGACCGAGGGTCATTTTTGGCCTTTTTGAAGATATTTTCACACTTAACGCTGACTATATTGCATGGAAACTATTGAAAATGGCTTTGGAGGTTGAGTACATGATGGACTTCTACCATCCAGGCTTACTGGTTACAGATCTTCATTGGAGGTCATCCACTGACCGCCAAAGTACCTGACCGAGGGTCATTTTTGGCCCTCTATTTGTTTGTTTGTTTGTGAACAAGATAACTCAAAAACTGACAGATGGATTTTGATAAAATTTTCAGGATATGTCCAAAATGGTAAAAGGAAGATATGATTAAATTTTGGGAGTGATCCGGATCACTGTCTGGATCTTCTGGATCCATGAAATTTAATTTTTAAAGACAGATAACTCAAAAACTTATGGGTGCATTTTGATGAAATTTTCAGGAAATGTCCTTAATGGGACGAGGAACAAGTGATTAGATTTTGGGAGTAATCTGGATCACTGTCTGGATCATCCGGATCCAGGCTGCCAGATGTGTTTGTGTACAATATAGCTCAAAAATTTATGGATGGATTTTGATGAAATTTTCGGGATATGTCTGAAAAGGTAAAAGAATGAAATGGTTGAATTTTGGAAGTGATCCGGATCACTATATGGATCTTCTGGATCCATGAAATGTAATTTTAAAGACAGATACTTCAAAAAGTTATGGATGGATTGTGATGACATTTTCAGCAAATGACCTAAATGGTACAAGGAACAAGTGATTACATTTTTGGAGTGGTCTGGATCATCTGGATCCAGGCTGCAACATAATTTTAGGATGAATTTTGATGATATTTTTAGGATATGTTACAAATGGTAAAAGGAAGAAGTGGTAAAAGGAAGAAATGGTTCAATTTTGCGAGTGATCTGGACCACTATCTGGATCTTCTGGATCCATGAAATATAATTTTTAAAGACAAATAGCTCAAAAAGTCATGGGTGGATTTTGATGAAATTTTCAGGAAATGTCCTAAATGGGACAAGGAACAAGTGATTAGATTTTGGGAGTGATCTGGATCATCTGGATCCAGGCTGCCAGATGTGTTTGTGTACAAGATAAATCAAAAACTTATGGATGGGTTTTGATGAAATTTTCAGGATATGTCTGAAAAGGTAAAAGGATGAAATGATTGAATTTTGGAAGTGATCAGGATCACTATATGGATCTTCTGGATCCATGAAATGTAATTTTTAAAGACAGATACCTCAAAAAGTTATGGATGGATTGTGATGACATTTTCAGCAAATGACCTAAATGGTGCGAGGAACAAGCGATTAGATTTTGGGAGTGATCTGGATCACTGTCTGGATCATCTGGATCCAGGCTGCCAGATGTGTTTGTGTACAATGTAGCTGAAAAACTTATGGACGGATATTGATGAAATTTTCGGGATATGTCTGAAAAGGTAAAAGGATGAAATGGCTGAATTTTGGAAGTGATCTGGATCACTATATGGATCTTCTGGATCCATGAAATGTAATTTTTAAAGACAGATACCTCAAAAAGTTATGGATGGATTGTGATGACATTTTCAACAAATGACCTAAATGGTACAAGGAACAAGTGATTACATTTTTGGAGTGATCCGGATCATCTGGATCCAGGCTGCAACAGAATTTTAGGATGAATTTTGATGATATTTTTAGGATATGTTGCAAATGGTAAAAGGAAGAAGTGGTAAAAGGAAGAAATGATTCAATTTTGCGAGTGATCTGGACCACTATCTGGATCTTCTGGATCCATGAAATATAATTTTAAAGACAAATAGCTCAAAAAGTCATGGGTGGATTTTGATGAAATTTTCAGGAAATGTCCTAAATGGGACAAGGAACAAGTGATTAGATTTTGGGAGTGATCTGGATCCAGGCTGCCAGATGTGTTTATGTACAAGATAAATCAAAAACTTATGGACAGATTTTGATGAAATTTTCAGGATATGTCTGAAAAGGTAAAAGGATGAAATGATTGAATTTTGGAAGTGATCCGGATCACTATATGGATCTTCTGGATCCATGAAATGTAATTTTTAAAGACAGATACCGCAAAAAGTTATGGATGGATTGTTTCAGCAAATGGCCTAAATGGTACAAGGAACAAGTGATTAAATTTTTGGAGTGATCGGGATCACTGTCTGGATCATCTGGATCCAGGCTGCCACATAATCTTCTGGATCCAAGAAATGTAATTTTTAAAGACAAATACCTCAAAAAGTCATGGATGGATTTTTATGAAATTTTCAGGAAATGTCTTAAATGGGACAAAGAACAAGTGATTAGTTTTTGGGAGTAATCTGGATCACTGTCTGGATCATGTGGATCCAGGCTGCCAGATGTGTTTGTGTACAAGATAACTAAAAAACTTATGGATGGATTTTGATGAAATTTTTAGAATATGTCTGAAAAGGTGAAAGGATGCAATGATTGAATTTTGGAAGTGATCTGGATCACTATATGGATCTTCTGGATCCATGAAATGTAATTTTTAAAGACAGATATAAGTGAAAGAACTAGTGATTAGCTTTTGGGAGTAATCTGGTACTATGGAGAATCCTGACCTGGTGCTCCAGGAAACAGGCTCAAGACCGACATATTCACGCCTTAACTATGTCCCGTCTGGGGATACACTGCGTCGAGACGCAATCTCTAGTTAATAATGTATATTTGAGCACTCTAAGGTTGAATCTCAGAGGACCAGTCAAAAAAAAACTGATGACCATAAAAACCTGAATACAGAGTAAGTTTAAAGGGTAAAATCCCTATAAATAGCTGGTACACATGTATTTACTTTTACTTCTATAGACTAATAAAGGAGACTTTCAGTTTGTCCAAGGTGGCAGATTATCACATTGCTGTTGTCTCTGTTGTTCTTTGCACTAGTCCATTTTGTGAGACCATCTGTGATATGTCTGTCAGCTTACACACATTGGGAATCTTTGACAATTTTTAACCCAAACTAAACCTGTAGTGGAAAAACCGTACAGAGTGGGCTTAGTACCTGGGGTGTTCTAAGATCTGGCAGTTTTTTGGTTATTCATAAATATGCACGTAAATCTACCTCCAACATCATTTGAATGTTAACATCAGTGTGACTTGAAATATGTTAATTGAATCCATCATCTGCAACAGTATGGGCAAAGAATGCATATTTAATCTGACAAGCATGTTTTTAAACCCAGGTTATACAGAGTAAACTTTCTGCTTTATTTTAACTTATTGACATATTTCAGGTTGTCTTGTGTTTTGACCGCATCTTTTGGGACCCTAATTCCAACCTGTTTGGTCACGTGGGGAGTACCACTGCCAGTAGAGGGGAGCTCTTTCTCTTTTGGAACCTCTACAAAGCTCCGGTCTTACTAGCTCTAGTGGCAGGAGAGGCAGCTGCAATCATGGAAAATGTCAGCGATGACGTCATTATTGGTCGATCTATTGCTGTATTGAAGGGGATATTTGGCAACAACACCGTGCCTCAGGTAATGTATCCCCTTTGGGTTTGTCATAGTTATCTTTTTGTATGTTTATCATATATTTTACAAACATAGTAGAGCTATAGAAGAAATGTTAACTTCTCCACAAAATGTGCGATTTACAATTGGAAGAAGTTTGATATACACTAAAGTTTGAAATTTTCACTTGTCATTAATTACAACTTCTTAACAAATGAGATTGGATGGGGAAACTTAATTTCCAGTAAAAATTTAAATCTGTATTCTCTTCAGTAAAAGCGGACCATGTGTGAAAATTATTTCCAGTGAATATCTTAAAATTCTACTTCTGCGGTTATTTTCTTAACATGATATGGCTATTGCATGAGAAATAAGGAATGCCTCATAATATGTGAAGTCTGCCAGTGAGAAAGTTTCTTAGGTTTTTGTGAAAAACTCTTCTCAAATGTTTTACTCATGTTGCCATTTCAGATTAATTATGTCAACTAATGCGGAATTTCATTTTCTTTCATTTTTGGTATCACCAGTGGTGACTTTCACATACTCCGGCAAATTTTACATTTCTTACTGTTTACTGATGAAAACATCTGCTATTACCAGACAAGTGTCTGTGTTGCCATTTGTGGGAAGGTCACTGGAAAAACCACAATGCAAGTACCCAGACAAACCAGACTGATTCAAATATAGGTGGACAGCAGTCGGCAATCTCCCACCGATGGAAATGTATATATTTAATTCAGCACCAACAATAGCATTTAGTGTAGTTGCCAAAGAGGCAACTGTAAGTCATTTTTATTAAGTTTAAAAAAAACACCTGCTGTACAGGAGCAAGCGGTTTCAAAGGACACCTTGTGATGAACTTCAGATATTCTAGAACCTCTAACATCCAAGGAATGTTTTATTTATGTAATTAGAAGGTCCATAAAATAGAAGGGCATTTTTATTTACAGTAGCAACAGAGGAAGCCAATAAGAAAATTTTACTTCAACAATACTTGAAGTTTATTAAAATAAAGTTCCAATAATGTTACATACTTTCTGTACACATAATGCTGTTAGTACTAAGGTCCATAAAATAGAAGGGCATTTTTATTTCAATTAATAGGAAAATATAAATGTGAGAGCGTGGGAATGAGTTCATAAAATTGAATATTTGGATAACAGGGCCCAGTTTTACAGAGGCCTACTAAATATAGAAGCTAGTTTGCCATTCAGTCTAGATCTTAGTAGGGTATTAGTAGCCACTCCCAAAGTGTTCCACTGAGCTAATACCAGGAAGCTTCTAAGTTCCTAAGATAGCGGGGCTTTTGGTGAGGAGGGAATACTAATTGCCATAGTGAACACTACCTCAGTGAAACAGATAGTAAGGACCTAGTAGACCACTAACACTTAGTAGCCTAATGAGTAGATAGTAGGCATTTGTGAAACTGGGCCCAGAAGGTTAGATGATAGAGGGTTTACTGTAGTATAGCAGTTAACATTATGAAAAGTATATTTTTATTGCGTTAATACATCCTATCCAATGGACAATTGCTAATCCGGTCGGCGCAGACCGGCCCGCCAAACGCCAGAAAAAGACGTCCTGTGTTGCCACCGGCTGGCCGGTCCGTAGTACTGTGCACTCCCCAGATGGCGCCTCGTACTTCCTTCCTGTCTAGACAACCTGACGTCATAGCATCTTTTTCGTTTGGCGCGTGTACTGTGCAGACGTGTTTTCACAATCTCCAGATATTTTAAAGAAAAGTGTGCATTATGACGGATTTTATACCTTATTTGCAAATATTTTATTGTAAAAGTGTTACCTTCATATCAAGCACGGATATACATCGAGAAATCTGCTGGAAACGCTCCCTAGTTGACTCATTTTAGTGTTGATGATAGGGCAGTAATCTACGAGAATATGAAGGCAGCCATTTTCTAGTTTCCTCCCATTCAACAATTGTGTTGTTAGGGGCAGATCGACAATATTTAGAAATATAATGGATATACTACTTACAAGGTATTTTTATCCGTGTTTTTTGTTTGAATGTACCTGCTGTGACCTTCCAGCTACAATCACCATAGAAACGTCTTTTCTATTACTACAAGTAGAAATCATGGGAAACTTCAGTCTACGTAGTTTTGAACACTGTTAAAAAAGGAATTCCCCCAGCAAGATGCATTCTTCATCTTCAGAGCGCACTGGTACCGACTTCTCTGCTGTATAGCATCAGTCACACCAGCCTAGCTCGAGTATTCAGTGTTTCTTCATCAGAAGCAAGAGATGAATTCTTCAGATTTCTTCAGAGCGCACTGGTCCAGACATCTTTGCTTTAAAGCATTAGTCGACCGGTAAGCTTATATATATGTACATCAGCAGCAAGAGATGCATTCTTCAGATTTCTTCAGATTTCTTCAGAGCGCACTGGTCCAGACATCTTTGCTGTAAAGCATTAGTCGACCGGTAAGCTCATATATATGTACATCTACAAAGAAGGAATTCCTTCAGAAGTGCAGGAAGTTTGATCTCACGTCTACTGTGATATCAGTCCCTCCCTTGTGGACCCGGCTTTGTTGTCGGTAGTGAGGGTTGTGGATGGCCAGTTCACTGGTTTTATCACGAAAGGAAGAAGAAATTTCATCTACAAATCTTCAGAGCGCGCTGGTCCAGGCTTTCCTGCCTTTTAAAGCATCATCCGGCCGACCAGCTAAAACGAACGCGACCTTTGACGTCATATCCAGTCAGCCAATCGCGTCCTTCCTTCCAACTCACGAAGCTGGTCACGTGATTCACCGACCAGGTCACGAAGTTAATCACGTGCTTCACCGACCAGGGCACGAAGCTGATCGTCATTTCTTCTCAGCCAATCACGTTGCCCCTCCCTGGTCACGTGATACACCGACCAACATTCGTTTCTAATTATAGCTCACAAGGGCTTTCCCAGCAACTGTCAAATCTACAATTAAGACGTGCGTTCAAACAAAAACTTTTATTAATGGAGGAAACCTACAGCCAGCTGAATTCAACACAAAATATAGTTGTAAAATTGCTTTAGCAATGGGTTACCGACTACACAGCCTTGTACACTTGCTTCATCAACTGGTTACAGAGTGTACCGACCAATACTGGCTACACAGCCTTTATACCCTTGCCTCAACAACTGGTTACAGAGTGTACCGACCTGTACCGGCTACACAGCCTTGTACACTTGCCTCAACAACTGGTTACAGAGTGTACCGGCCGGTACCGGCTATACAGCCTTGTACCCTTCTTTTAGCAATTGGCTACATATGACTTCAACCTACCGGTTACAAGTCTACCGGCAGGGCACTGGCTACACAGTCCTTACTGTGCTGTTTTTCACCCAACTAGTTACATAAGCTGACTAAATATAGACCAGTGGCTGTCTAAATTCGTTGCTGACCACAGCCTGCCAGTTTCTTGCCAGTTACAGTTACAGTTTTTTTTTTATTACTGGCTACAACTGTTACAGAGTGTACCGGCTGGTACTGGCTACACAGCCGTGTACACTTGCCTCAACAACTGGTTACAGAGTGTACCGGCTGGTACTGGCTACACAGCCTAGTACACTTGCTTCAACAACTGATTACACACAGCCTAGTACACTTGCTTCAACAAATGGTTACACAGTGTACCAACTGGTATTGGCTACACAGCCTAGTACACTTGCTTCAACCTACGGGTTACAAGTCTACTAACAGGGTGCTGGCTACACAGTCCTTACTGAATAATGCTGCGAGCCAACTGGTTACAAAAAAAAAAAAAAAAAAGAGGCTGGCTAAATATAGGCCAGTAGCTGTCAAATTGATTGGTGACCCCAGCCTGCCAGTTTTCTGCCGGTTACAGAGAATTGCTGGATACAGTTAAGTACCGGGTATGGAGTCCTGGTACCGGACAGAGTTGCCCAAGGTTAATTTTGGTTACAGAGAATTCTTAGACCGGTCAGTGGTCTTGGTGATGTGACATGCCAGTGTCCCAACCTACTGCCAGGCAACCTTCCCTTATCACATCTCTCAACAACCTGTTATCAGTGCTGGACTTGGCTGGAGAGATAATAATAAATTTTGTCATGTCCGGCCAGGGGTCAGACATCTCACGAATGACAATTGCTCTGTAAATGCTGCACCTTGCAGGATGCCGGCCCGGGGCGAAGAGTCTATTAATATGAAAAGTTGTGTCAGTCCCACCAGACCACAATAAGAACAGAGAGACTGTTAACCTGGATCATTGTCACCAGACCGGACCAGTGTCCGGAGGGACAGAAAATACCAAATGTCCCAAATGTGGCACACAATCGGCCTGTAGGGTCCAGACTAAGCCCTTTTTCGGGAACTTAGGAAGCCTTGGGGGCTGGACCCTAGGTATTACAAATGTTCAAGGAGGGATACTTACTCCCATATACCTATACAAGAACAATCCAGGTAATGCCTGCTATTCGGTTTTGTCCACAGCACCTTTGGAGTTCACTGTGATACCAAAGGAGGTGAAACTTGTGACCATACACAAGGACTTAAGAAGCCACCAGTACCTAGACGACTGGTTGGTGAGAGCCAGATCCCTGGCTTGTCTCCAACATTCACAGGAACTAGTAAATAATGTGTCAGCCACTGGGTTGGCTGATGAACTTACAGAAATCAGAGCGGGAGCCCAAACAAGACCTTGATTTTGTAGGCTACCAGTTCGACTTCAGGTCTGATCGGTTCCGACCGACTCTGGACCGGTGACAGAACCTTCAAGAGACTATGTTAAAACTGCTATCCCTACCGGCTTGCCCGGTCCGGGAATTCATGTCCTTGATAGGTTACTGACGGCTACAGAAAAGCAAGTTAATCTAGGTCGACTTCATATGAGACCCATACAGTGGCATCTCAAAACAACTGGAGGGTACCAGAATCACTGGAAAAGGTGATCCAAGTCCCTAGGTCCCTGCACCTCCATTTACAATGGTGGCTGAAGGAAGACGATGTACTTACAGGCCAACCATTATACCCAAGAAAGCATGCTCTGCAAATATTTACAGACGCATCAATAAAAGGGTGGGGCGCTCACTTAAACGAGCACACTGCAGGAGGAACCGGGTCCCTCCCGGGAAGCAAGCTGCACATAACTATCTAGAATTTAAAGCAGGCTTCCTGGCTTTAAAAGAGTTCCAGGAACTTTGCTCAAACAAGATAGTACTTGTAGCAACTGACAACTCCACAGTAGTGTCATACATAGACAAGGAAGGAGGCATGAGGTCGGGCCCACGTGTGCCCTACTATGGGGAAGCTTGACCTGGTGTACCAGGAAACAAGTGACTCTAAGCCCGACACATTCCAGGCCGGCTGAATGTGGTAGCAGACAAGCTATCCCGGCTAGGGCAGACCATTCAAACAGAGTGGTCTCTCCTTCCAGAGGTCTTCCACTCAATCTGCAGCAGGTGGCACCGGCTCAAATAGACTTATTTGCTATGAGGTTCAACAACAAGTTGCCTCTGTTTGTGTCACCGGTACCGGATCCCCTGGCCACAGCAGTGGATACACTCAGTATGCCATGGTAGGATCTGAAAGCATACACCTTCCCACCATCAGCCATATTGGGCAAGTGGTGGAGAAGTTGCAAGACTCCCCATGCAAGAGATTCATTCTCATTGCTCCGGGGTGGCCCAACATGCCTTGGTTTTGGGATCTAGTGGCCATGTCCAGCCACATCCCGCTGAGCCTGCCCAATCTGTCCAGCCTGTTCACAGCCATTCGATCAGATCCCTCACAGAAATCTGACAAATCTTAATCCCCATGCAGGGCTCCTAGAGCCTCAGCAATAGAGGAGCAGGACTTGTCTGAGGCAGTGGCAGCAAGAATTGAGGCTCCTCAAAGGGGGGGTCAATCAGATCAGCCTATGAGGCAAATGGTTCTTTTTTACCAAGTGATGTATCATTCATCAGGTGTACTTCGGGCACCACATGTAAAGTCAGTTGCTGACTTCCTTGGGTACCTGTTTCAGGACAGGAAGTTGCAGCCCAGTACTATTGTTGGTTACAGATCAGCCATTGCTGATAGACTGGAAATTTGCCCATCAATGAAAATCTCACTCGTCTCCTGGATAGCTTCCACTGAGACAGACCCAAAGGCCGGAGGGGAATCCCCCTCCTGGAACCTCTCCCTGGTTTTTTGCACCAGCTGACAAGGTTCATTTGAACCAATTAAAGGCCTCCTTGAAGCATTTGACCTTCAAGGCAGTTTCCCTCTTGGCCTGGGTTCGAGCAAGCCTAGAAGTGAGATACATGCTTGGCAAACAGCCCAGCACCATTGATGCTTATAGGTCACCCATTGTTGATAAATTGGGAAATTCACTTTTCAACATCAGGAAGGACAAAAATCTCGCTCGTCTCCTGGATAGTTTCCTCAGAGACAGACCCAAAGGCAGGAGTGGCATACCCTCCTGGAACTTCTCACTGGCCGTGCACCAGCTAAGACTCCTTTTGATCCAATCAAGGAGGCCCCCTTGAAGCATTTGACCTTCAAGACGGTATCCCTCTTGGCCCTTGGGTCGGGCAAGTACAGAAGTGAGATTCATGCTTGGCAAAACTGATATATTGGACACCAATCCGATTGGTCAAAGGTGTCCCTGTTTCCATCACCCAGCTTTCTATCCTAGAATCAGCTGGCCAAAGCGGGTCCAGACAGGGTGGCCCCTGGGGTTATAACAGCCCTGGCCCCCAACTCTGGATAGATCCCTCAAGTCTGACAGGTCCCTCTCTCCGGTCAGAGCACTGTGCTACTATTTGGACAGGACCTCAGACATCAGGCAGAATAAAGAGGTGGTTCTTGTCCCCTTTTAAGAAAGTTTTCAACAAGACATCTCACCTTCCACTATCTCCCCTTGGATCAACAAGACTGTGATCCTATGTTATGAGCTCTCTGACCAGGAGGCCCACACTTGACATCAGGTTAAAGCCCATGATGTCAGTGCCTTTGCTGCTTCTAAGGTCTTCCAGTCGGGAGTCTCCTTAGATCCAATCTTGTCAGCCTGCCACTGAAGTCACAATACCTCCACACAGTGCTTTCTGAAGGGTGTGGTTTGGACTGACTCAGAGCTTTACCAATTGGGCTTGGTGTTGGGCTGCTCAGCAGAACCACAAGTGGCCCTTAGAATGAGGAGATTTGTATATATGTACATAATGTAACAGTTCTACAAACACATAGTATCAAATATGATGTGCTTCCTTCGGGAGGTTTATTGGCTTTCTGGGACTGAACTCATCCCTCTCTTCCCCTACCTCAGAGCAGGTCTGTTAAAAAAAAAAAAGGGGGGGGGGGGGGGGGGGGGCGACGTCGGTATAGCCCCCGGGTAACCGGCTGTTGGCAACCGACCAAGGTCTTACAGGGTTTCCTGACCTTAGGGTCAACCCAGGCCTGGGCCTATAGGTCTCCTGACGAAGTCAGCCTAGACCGTAGGTTAAAATTTGCTATTACTTGTGAGTTCACATAAGTCCCTAGTAACTTACCCGCCGACCAAGCGGTAGTTATTCAGCAATTGTCCATTGGATAGGATGTATTAACGCAATAAAATTGCAAATTTAATAAGTAAATTAAATTTTTATAAGTTAATACCCTATCCAATGGACACACAAGACCCTCCCACCGACCCCGCTATCAACTTACTAGGGGTCTAAGAGGTTTAGACAACGAAAAAGATACTATGACGTCAGGTTGTCTAGACAGGAAGGAAGTACGAGGCGCCATCTGGGGAGTGCACAGTACTACGGACCGGCCAGCCGGTGGCAACACAGGACGTCTTTTTCTGGCGTTTGGCGGGCCGGTCTGCGCCGACCGGATTAGCAATTGTCCATTGGATAGGGTATTAACTTATAAAAATTTAATTTACTTATTAAATTTGCAAATCCATGATATTTTTACAGCCCAAGGAGGCAGTAGTAACCAGATGGAGAGCAGATCCATGGTCCAGAGGTTCCTATTCATTTGTGGCTGCTGGATCTGCAGGTTAGCTTCAAGTATTTTGTGCAAGTATTTGATGCACTCGTTGCAAAATATTGCATTATAGTTTATTGCACTTTTAAGAAATTGAGGTAATGTGAGTTGATATCCAGGCATTAACATAAAAAGAAGCTAGGCCATATTTAAATGACTTTAACTTGGTCACTTGTCCAGCAAACCTGGATGAGGTGACCCATTAACCGATGACATTTGAAGTTTTGCACAGGAAAACAGTTATTGCTAGGATGACTGATGACACTGTCTTGTGATGTCATGCAGGGTTGTGATATCACTTATCACTAATCGGTTGTTGTGGTCTTATTATAGTTTTACTGCCACAGAACACTGTATTGTTAGTTTAGTGTTATTTTTGCATGGTTTCACCATAGAGGATCATCAGACACAGTTGAATAGATTTATTGTGCATTATGGGGTATATCAGTGCTCAACTCAGGGAAGAATTCCATTGGTTTATCCAGTAGTAGTATATAAGTGTATTAACAGTTACTAAAAGCCTTTATTAAGTGATCTCCACTAATACAACTTTATTAAGTAATATTCTCTTTTGAATAGAAATAAACATCAAGTACTTTGATGCTCTTTTTTGAGGTAAGGAAACATACAAGTAAGACATGCATCTGTCAGTTGTATTTCTATCAGGTTGTTTATATAAATATATGTCTTGAGGTTTACAGTGCAGAATGTTGACCACCTAGTATGCAGTGCTTCAAAAATAGCAAAATATTAAAATTTTCAACGTAATTCTTTGTATGAATACAGGTCAGAGATGGATTTTGAAGTCTGGCACGATTTGCATTGTCCACCATCTGTTACCTAGCAGATCAGAAATTTGATGACAAAAATGGTGTCTTGTTAACAGAATTTTATTCAAAATCTGTTTCAACAAAAATTATAGTATTCTCCTTGTTTTAAAGCTTCTCTCCACCATTAGCAACTTGTTGTTATGTGAAACTTACATAATGTAACCTGTATAATGTTTTTAAGACAATGATTGTCTTCAACACATTATACAGGTTTTACATGACAATAAGTTGCTATTGGTGGAGAGAGGCCAGGCATAATTTTTTTCTATGTTAAAAACTCCAATTAATTATGGTAAATTCCATGTGTATTTTACAGGTAATGATTATGACTTGATGGCCCAACCGATCAGCAGTAATCCACACCCTCCGGGAACAACCCCCGGCCCTAATAACATGCCACGAGTTTTCTTTGCGGGTGAGCACACTATCCGCCAGTATCCGGCCACTGTACACGGAGCTTTTCTCAGTGGATTACAAGAAGCAGGAAAAATTGCAGACCAGTTCTTAGGAGCACCGTATGCAGTACCACAGAAACCCCCACTAGCTTCAGTAGCCCCCAATACATAGGAAGAAATAAACAGCCAGCTTTAAAATAAGGACCGTAAAAGAACACTTGTGTATTATCAGTGCTGTGTTCTGTAGTACCCATGCTTACATAAGCACCACTCCACAATCTTACATTATCACTAATAAATTGCTAATATGTCGTTTCAATGTAAACTGTCTCCATTAAAACCCAATAATGAGTCTAATTTTATTATTTTATATCCATTTTCAAAAAAATTTACCTTATTTTACTTGTTATTTCAGAGAGTTTGTTTATGAACCACATTATGGTGTGTGTTAAAACGCGGTTTCTCTCTAGATTTGAGGTTTTTTTGGAACACCCAGCTTGTTTTCATGGCCGTATACCCCCATCCCTAACTTTTGCAAACCTTAGGTCACATTGCCCATGGGCTCTTCAGAGAGCGGATATGTTCAAAACTAAAGTAATGGAGATAGAGTCCACATTGTGTGATATTGGCAGTTTATGAACTTGATCTATAATGAGTCATTCCTGTTATTTTTAAGAAAAACATTGCAATTTCTGGCTAGTTTTACAACTGAAAAAGAGTACTTGTTCAAGCATAGAATAATGGTAAAGAATACTTGATGGCAAAATATACTGATCGTTGCAGCCTAAATCTTCGACTGAGTAAGCCACAGGAATGTATTCGGAGTTCTGTGACTTCATTACAAATATGAGATTGAGTATGCGTTTTGAAGAAACTGATCTGAATTCAAGTAACTGTATTTTATTTGTAACCAACTGAAAGTACCGTTGAACAAGTATGGCAGATAATGTAAACAAATGTTATTAAAATAAAATGTTAAATATCTGTAAAAAAGAAGGAAAATTACTTTCAAATCTAATAAAAATGCTAAGGTTTACCCAAGTAGTTGATTTAAAGTATTGATTTAAACTATATTTTAATAGTTTTTCAGTTACTCGCTTTGCTACTTTGTACTCGGTTCCTCTCCAAATTCAGACCTATTTCAGGTAACTAGATAACTTATCAAAGCCTTAGTTCCAAGTAAATTATATCTTTAGTGCTCAGTTTTCTTGAACTTGAACTATTTAAGTAACAGAAAATATTGTCTCTGCTTGACTCAGAAATATGTAGAAATATTTGTTAACACTAGTGTTGGGATTCTGCTTCAATTTTCAAGGTTGATTGATTTGCCTTTTTCTCAAAATGTAATTAAAGTGATTTAGTACTTGATATGATTTTATAAGGTAACTTGTGTATTTCGTTGGGTTTAATAATTCATGGCTAAAATATTGCTACTGGTAGTTGTCTGTGGATGTGCTCGTTAACAATTGCTTGGATGTTTTTTAAATCAGCTGGTCACCACAAATTGCCGCTGACTTGTATCCATAATTACTCGTGGCACCTCAAGAACTGAGTGGTTAACAAGTGTGGCATTTGATCACTTGACACTCATCTCTGTGGTTTTGGGTTGTGACAGTATCTGGAAATCACCGGATGCCTGTCGTGGTATGACACTAGCTGGTGAAAAAAACGCAACTTGGACTAAAGCAATTGTCTACAGACATCCAATGGTCGGTCGAAATTCACATTGTTAGCAATGATCTAGAAGTGGTACACATCGATTCATCATTACTACTGACAATTTCATAAAATTTACAGTTATCTTTCCTTAAGTATCTAAATATCCGCATGTTTCAAAAGTATTTTAGGCAGTTTCCTTTAATAAATTGACACATTTGCTCACAAATTTTGGGTTTGTTTATGTCTGCCACCATATTTACAGGAAGTGAGTGTTTTTGGTAGTTTCCAAATGTCAGAACACTGTCATTCTTACCGGATCAAGATATAAGTCATCCTGGAAATGATACAACCAACAATGGAGTAAAAAGAATTGATAATGGCTCGATTGTCGGTCAGAAAAATGGATGATTAATCTACAATGAAAATTGGAGGCAGTTCCCATCTGTAACTAAAGCCCCTTGCACCCACAAGTCACACAAATAATTTTAACAAATAGTTAAAAGTACATTATACAGTAAAGCCACTATTACCCGACCATCTATTAACCAAATTTTCAATTATTTAACCTCAAACCTGACCAAATTGTTACTCACCCAAGAGGATTGTACAGTAGAGGTTCTACTGTACAAGTAATTTCACCTAGAAGTGCACTTTCTTTTTAAATTATATGTCAGTACTAAATTCTGTACACGATATTATCACCTTGCCAATAAAATATTTCCCTTGGAAGATATTGGGATTTATTAGTGTGGAAACAAATGTGACATTTAAAATCACTTAATTTAATGAAACAATCCCACTTTTTATTTACCGAACAATTGCTATTGGTTTTAACTATCCAAGAGACTTTCTGGGACAATGAAAGTAACATTTTAAATTAACGTATATATGGTAATGATCCATGAGAGAGCATATGTGGTGGAATGTGTTTTGTGGAACAGAGTAAGTAAATGTAAAATTGGACAGGATGCAAGAAATTCAATCTGAAAAAACACCTAAAATTTAAAAGTAAGTACAATTTGTGAAAAGTCTGTATCATAATTAGATTAATAGCCTAAAATAATCTGAAAATCAAGATTTAAATCAGCATTTCCCATAATTCAAAGAAAAATTAGAGGGTTTCTCTCAGTGATGAATTTCAAATACTGATGCCAGTATCACATTTCTTACATTTTAATATTTAACAAAACCAAAATATTGCTATCAAATACATGATTAAAAATAAAATGTTACTGATACACAGTCTTTTAATTTTGCTCCTTTAGATATTTCCACTGCTGTAAACAAAAACTTGTGGTAGTAATCTCCCATAAATGTGGTAATATAAGGTATTCATTTTATTGCATTTACCTTGTGACCAAAGTTCATTGAAAGCCAGTTCTGCTGAATTCATAAAGCACTTATCTTCGTAAATGGTCTGTTCTTGTTAAAAAATTAATATCAAATACAATCTGATATTTTGGAACAAGGTGAGCTAGGTTCCATTAAAAAGTATGATCTTTATTTCCACATCATAATTTTAATTACAACAAATATTTTTACTCCACAGTCTTCAAAGGCAGTGTGGGTATTGTTTTCACCC
Organism: Sabellastarte sp. h YS-2021; assembly: GCA_964017235.1. Lineage (NCBI taxonomy): Eukaryota > Metazoa > Annelida > Polychaeta > Sabellida > Sabellidae > Sabellastarte > Sabellastarte sp. h YS-2021. The sequence continues at coordinate 79,593,949 of OZ024927.1, forward strand.
CTAGGGCCTGACAGGCAGGTGGGTAGCATGCAAGCTATATCTCAGAAACTGTGAGGAATTGGAAGCTCATACTCCGTGGAGACCTTCTTTGGGGCTGTAGATGTGCAGCGTCATGTCACCTTGATTTACTTTTTACCCCACAGCCCTTAAGGGCTGTCGGGATATTGTTTTCTCCCATGGTATCCAGATGGTAGGGCGGGCAGCGGAAAAAATTCAGTGGGTGTAGGTGTGCAACGTTATGGTCTGACCTTGATTTGACCATTGACCTTGCCACAGTGACCTTGAGTTTGAAAATCTTGTCTGGGCTATATCTCGGCAACCGTAAGGTGCAGGAAGTTGATATGTGTGAGGGACATTAGTTAGGGGTTGTAGGTGTGCAATGTCATGGTGTGACCATGATTTGACCTTTGACCTTGCCATAGTTACCTTGACCTTTAAAATCTTGTCCCGGCTATATCTCAGAAACCGTAAGGTGTAGGAAGTTGATACTTCGTAGGGACATTGATTATGGATTGTAGGTGTGCCATGTCATGGTGTGACCATGATTTGACCTTGCCGTAGTGACCTTGACCTATAAAATATTCTCCGGGCTATATCTCGGAAACTGTAAGGTGTAGGAAGTTGATACTTGGTAGGGACATTGGTTAGGGGTTGTAGGTGTGCAACCTCATAGTTTGACCTTGCTGTAGTGACCTTGACCTTTAAAATCTTCTCCGGGCTATATCTCGGAAACCGTAAGGTGTAGGAAGTTGATGGTTGGTAGGGATGTTGGTTAGGGGTTGTAGGTGTGCAGTTATAGGTCTTGACCTTGCTGTAGTGACCTTGACCTATAAAATCTTGTCCGGGCTATATGTCAGAAACCGTAAGGTGTAGGAAGTTGATACGTGGTAGGGACATTGGTTAGGGGTTGTAGGTCTGCAACGTCATAGTTTGACCTTGATTTGACCTTTAACCTTGCTGTAGTGACCTTGACCTTTAAAATCTTGTTCGGGCTGTATGTCAGAAACTGTAAGGTGTAGGAAGTTGATACGTGGTAGGGACATTAGTTAGGAGTTGTAGGTGTGCAACATCATAGTTTGACCTTGATTTGACCTTTGACCTTGCTGTAGTGACCTTGACCGTTAAAATCTTCTCTGGGCTATATCTCAGAAACCGTAAGGTGTAGGAAGTTGATAGTTGGTAGGGATATTGGTTAGGGGTTGTAGGTGTGCAATGTCATGGTGTGACCTTGATTTGACCTTTGACCTTGCCATAGTGACCTCGACCTTTAAAATCTTCTCCGGGCTATATCTCAGAAACCGTAAGGTGTAGGAAGTTGATACTTGTTAGGGACATTGGTTAGTGGTTGTAGGTGTGCAACGTCATGATGTGACCTTGATTTGAGCTTCGACCTTGCCGTAGTAACTTTGAACTATAAAATCTTGTCTGGGCTCTATCTCGGAAACTGTAAGGTGTAGAGAGTTGATATTTGGTAGGGACATTGGTTGGGGGTTGTAGGTGTGCAACGTCATGGTGTGACCTTGATTTGACCTTTGACCTTGCTGTAGTGACCTTGACCGTTAAAATCTTCTCTGGGCTATATCTCAGAAACCGTAAGGTGTAGGAAGTTGATAGTTGGTAGGGATATTGGTTAGGGGTTGTAGGTGTGCAATGTCATGGTGTGACCTTGATTTGACCTTTGACCTTGCCATAGTGACCTTGACCTTTAAAATCTTCTCCGGGCTATATCTCAGAAACCGTAAGGTGTAGGAAGTTGATACTTGTTAGGGACATTGGTTAGTGGTTGTAGGTGTGCAACGTCATGATGTGACCTTACTTTGAGCTTCGACCTTGCCGTAGTAACTTTGAACTATAAAATCTTGTCTGGGCTCTATCTCGGAAACTGTAAGGTGTAGAGAGTTGATATTTGGTAGGGACATTGGTTGGGGGTTGTAGGTGTGCAACGTCATGGTGTGACCTTGATTTGACCTTTGACCTTGCCATAGTGACCTTGACCTATAAAATCTTGTCTGAACTATATCCCCCAAACTGTAAGGTGTAGGAAGTTGATACTTGGTAGGGATATTGGTTAGGGGTTGTAGGTGTGCAATGTCATGGTGTGACCTTGATTTGACCTTGCCATAGTGACCTTGACCTTTAAAATCTTCTCCGGGCTATATCTCGGAAACCGTAAGGTGTAGGAAGTTGATACTTGTTAGGGACATTGGTTAGTGGTTGTAGGTGTGCAATGTCATGGTGTGACCTTGATTTGACCTTCGACCTTGCCGTAGTAACCTTGAACTATAAAATCCTGTCTGGGCTCTATCTCGGAAACTGTAAGGTGTAGGGAGTTGATATTTGGTAGGGACATTGGTTGGGGGTTGTAGGTGTGCAATGTCATGGTGTGACCTTGATTTGACCTTTGACCTTGCCGTAGTGACCTTGACCTATAAAATCTTGTCCGGGCTATATCTCGGAAACCGTAAGGTGTAGGAAGTTAATACTTGGTAGGGACTTTAGTTAGGGGTTGTAGGTGTGCAACGTCATGGTGTGACCTTTGACCTTGCCATAGTGACCTTGACCTATAAAATCTTGTCCGGGCTATATCCCCCAAACTGTAAGGTGTAGGAAGTTGATACTTGGTAGGGATATTGGTTAGGGGTTGTAGGTGTGCAACATCATAGTTTGACCTTGATTTGACCTTTCCAAAGTGACCTTGACCTTTAAAATCTTGTCCGGGCTGTATCTCAGAAACTGTAAGGTGTAGGAAGTTGATACTTGTTAGGGACATTGGTTAGGGATTGTAGGTGTGCAATGTCATGGTGTGACCTTGATTTGACCTTTGACCTTGCCGTAGTGACCTTCAACTATAAAATCTTGTCTGGGCTATATCTCGGAAACTGTAACGTGTAGGAAGTTGATATTTGGTAGGGACATTGGTTGGGGGTTGTAGGTGTGCAACGTCATGGTGTGACCTTGATTTGACCTTGCTGTAGTGACCTTGATCTATAATTTCTTGTCCAGGCTATATCTTGGAAACTGTAAGGTATAGGAAGTTTATATTTGGTGGGGACATTGGCTCTGTCAAAGTGTGTTCACCTGGTAGGTAGTTGATACCTGCTGGGACATTGGTTGGGGTGTAGGTGTGCCATGTCATGATGTGACCTTGATTTAACTTTTGACCTTGCTGCAGTAAACCCAACATCTGAAATCTTTTTCGAGCTGTATCTCAGAAACCATAAGGTTTATGAAGTTGATACTTGGCAGGGATACTGGTTGGGGATGTAAGTATGCAACATCATGGTCAGACCTTTATTTGACGTTGATGTACTGACCCAAATTAATGTCATTTTCCTATTAAATTGTCTGGTTTTTATATGTTTTCTTTACAAACATTGTCTTTTTCTCAATGTTATTTCTCCTACACTTTTGCATAACTTTTACTGTCTTTTCTGAAAGACTCCTCATCTTTGTACTTTTCACCCCACAGTCTTTAAGGACTGTACTGGTTTTGTTTTCATCCATGGTGTCTGGCTGGGTGGGCAGTTAGCAGGAAAAATATCTTGTCCTGGCTGTATCTCAAAAATTTTAGGTACAGGAATTTCACAGTTGGTGGGGACATTGGTTAGAGGGTGTAGGTGTGACCTTGACCTTTAAAATATTGTACACTTATATTTTGGAAACTGGTGCAAGAGGTTGACCTTGGTGTGACCTTTTATCGTTGCTCTTCCAGAATGTTTTCTACTGCCATATTTATATCCCCAGACAAAAGAAGGGATATACTGGTTTCATATCCATTGTGCCGCTGCCTTATGTTTTGACTTGTGTGTGCAATAATTCAAACACGCTTTTACAGATTTCATTCAAACTTGGCTCACACATGTATTTGGGAAAGGAGAGGAACTCTATTTTAATGTGACCTTAAATTCCAAATAATAGTCATGGCCACCATAATTACCTTTAGCCACTTAATGCCCTCTAGGTCAAAAACTATGTGGCACACCTGGCTCAAGTTTTGCCTCGGAATACATTGCTATATTATTATTATATATGTCAAAAATAAAGACCTTTTCTTTAGGTTCAAATTGTGTTTGAGGCCCATACAGTTCCTGGACATTTTGTCTACACTTTTCACATATTTTCTTGTAACTTGGAAATTGTAAGTCTGACAAGTCTCAACTATTAGATATAGCTTCTATATATTTGTCTGTGGAAAATTTGAAGTGTGTAGCTTTAAGTTTAAGGTCTCCTTAAGGTTTCTAAAATGCCCACAGAGACCCAATTTATGGAATGTGAATGATAGAGCTGAAATCTAATCTTGGACATTTAACTTGAACAATCCATCCAGACGACTTTTTGTCTACATTTTCACATATTTTGCCTTAGAACTTGGAAGTGGCAAATCTGACCAGACTCGAACTTTAGTGGATATAACTTGTATATGTGATCTTTCATTGTGGAAAATTTTAGGTTTCTACTTTTTTATGTCAGCTGACATTATGTCCTCACTCTGCAACGTGGGTGTACGTGTGCACTTCTGCAAGACCCAGAGACATGCTGTTTTTTTAAAAGATACCTTATCTATTGAGGATGAAAAACTGTTCAAGGCATGCAGATCTGTTTGTTCGTCTGTTTGCTAGAGCCATTACAAGTAAGGTACCCCCCAGCCTAAGTGTGAAAATTTCAACACTTTATCACAATTTTCTCATTGACTATTGCACGGATTTCTCTCATATCGTGCACATATATACTAGGCCACAAGTAGATTCCCTTGTGTTAGTATCAGGCCTGGATCTTTCTTAATTATTTTTATGAGTTTTTTTAATTTTAATGCATTAAAATTCATAAAATCATGCACTAAATCCCTTATTTTCTCATTAATTATTGCAGGGATTTCTCTCTTATTTTGCATATATGTACTAGGCTGCTAGTAGATTCCCTTGTTTGAGTATCAAGGCTGGATCTTTTAAAATTATTTTTTCATGAATTTTTAAAATAATTTTTAATGCATTAAAATTCATGAAATCATACACTAAATCACCCATAACTTGAAAAGTATTGCATTTACAGCATTTTGTTAAAATATGTTATTCAGCTACTTTTTCCATAGCTACAACATGGTGATTAACTTGAGTGCCTATTCCAATAGCTAAGTGAGTAATAGCTACTTTCTGATTTTTCAGTACCTTTCATAATGAGTAAAATCACTTATAACTCAAAAACTATTACATTTAGAGAATTTTGTATAAATATGTTATTCAGTTACTTTTGGGTCAGCTATAACATAGTAAAATTGCAGACCTGTAGCTCATTGCATACCCGAGTAATGGCTACTTTAAGGCTATCACGTTCAGTAAATTGCTTGTAACTTGAAAACTATTGCATTTAGAGTATTTTGTTTAAATATGTTGTTCACCTACTTTTGGGTCAGCTATAGCATAGTGAAATTGTATGTTTTTAACTTACCTTTTACACCTTAACAGTTACCTTGTTACTTTCCTTCTGAATACCATTTCCAGGGCACAACTTTTGTGTCCTTTTCTTCTGTTATTTCTAATCTGAAACTCAAAACACACAGTCAGCTGACACAGAGCCCATTCATGGGCACTGATTGCTTGTTTAAATATGTTATTCGCCTACTTTTGGGTCAGCTATAGCATAGTAAATTGCTGACCCGTAGCTCGTGACATAGCTGAGCAATAGCTACTTTCAGGTTATCACTGTTGAGTAAATCAGTTGTAACTTGAAAACTATTACATTTAGAGAACTTTCTTTAAATATATTATTCTCATACTTATGAGTCAGCTATAACATAGTGAAAATGGCAGACTTGTAGCTCATTGCATAGCTGAGCAAGGGATAGCTACTTTCAGGTTTTCACTGTTGAGTAAATCAATTGTAGCTTGAAAGTTATTGCATTTAGAGAATTTTCTCTGAATAACTATTGGGTGAGTTATAAGAAAGTAAAATCGCGGACCTGTAGCTCATTGCATTGCTGAGCAAAAGCTACTTTGAGATTCTCACTGTTGAGTAAATCAGTTGTAACTTGAAAGTTATTGCATTTAGAGAGTTTTTCTAAATAACTTTTGGATCAGCTACAACAAAGTAAAATCGCGGACTTATCCAAGCTAGTAAAATATTAAAATCATGGCAACATCGCATTCTTACCCCTATTGGCAAAATAGCTGTAATAAAAACCCTAATCTTATCCAAATTTAATCACCTTTTCATCTCAGTACCAGTATCAGACAAGTTTTGAAAAAAATTAATGATTTAATTTATGGTTACCTATGGGAAGGAAAGCCTGATAAAATTTCAAGAAAAAACATTTGCGCAAATTATTTTGATGGTGGATTAAAAATGGTCAACATTTTTAACTTTGAAAAGTCTCTAAAACTGAGTTGGATCAAACGTATGGCAAAGCAAGATAAGGCAGATTGGTATAAACTGTTGCAAATATCAATAAAGAAACTAAAAAATATATTTGTTCTTGGTGGTGAGTTTTGTACCACTTTTATTCAAAATGTAAACCCCGTTTGGAAAATTGTCTTTCAATACTGGAAACTATACTGTCACACCCAAAAAGCCTCCTGCAACCAAGCCCTGTTATCAAGTGTTTTATGGTACAACAGTCAAATATCTAAAACTAATTTATTTTATCCAGACTGGTTTAACAGTGGCATTCATACAATTGCTGATGTAGTAGATTCAGACGGTGTAATATATGATTACAAAAATTTAAAATTAAATTATAATTTAAATATTAATATCTTAAATTACTACACAGTAAAGGGTTTGGTTAAAAAATTTATTGACCGCTACAGAAGGGGCGATGACTTTAGAACTAAAAGACCGTATATACCATTTCATATCAACATTCTTTTTGATGTTAGTAAAGAAAGCTGTAGTAGAAAATTCTATTTAGAGCTTAATAAAACAGAATCTGATGTACCCCTTTGCGAATTTAAGTGGAACAATAAGTTTGACTACCTTTTACACAAACATCATTGGAAAGTATTATACAAAATTTGCTTTCAGTCGTTAACTGACAACTCATTTGTATGGTTTCAGTACCGCATTTTATATATGATTTTAGGTACCAATGAATACTTGAATAAATTAAAAATTTCTGATTCAAACCTATGTGGCCTCTGTGGTAACCAAAGTGAGAGTATAATGATTCTATTTTCAGATTGTATAGAATCTAATGAATTATGGATTAATGTTAAAAACTGGATAAAAAATTCAATTTCATATGTCTTAGACCTTAACAGAATAACAAAAATTTTGGGATATATCACATATGACGAAAACTTTTGCCCTCTTAATTTCTTGTTGTTAATTGTGAGAAATTACATATTTACTTGCTCTAGACATAAGAGGCACTTGAACATCTATAACCTTCAAATGATTGTAAAAGATAAATACTTGGAGCAAGAATCACTCTCAAAATTAAATTCTCAACATGAAAAATTTGAAAAGAGATGGACAGTGTGGAAAAATATTTTTTGTAACATAAACCAATCTTAAGAAAATGGAAAATCTGGGTTAAAATTTCCTAACTGTTAAAAAAAAAAATCTCAAAATATGCAACCATTATATTTAGCAGTGGCAAATGAGATATACAGCTTCATGATAATAAAACATTGATGTTCTTTCTTATTCTGTTACTAGTCTTATGATCAAGGTATATTGAAGTATTGAAACATATTGAAAATACTCAGTTTAGCATATTGATAAATTGAAAATAAGTTAAAAAATTATTTAGGATGTTAATTTTTTAATAATGTGCCTTATTTTTACTTTCCCTATGTTAACAATGAGGTAACTATTTTGTTCATAATGTATATTTAATGTACTGGAATATGGAATAAATAAAAAAAAATCGCGGACCTGGAGCTCATTGCATAGTTGAGCAATAGCTACTTTGAGATTCTCACTGTTGAGTAAATCAGTCGTAACTTGAAAACTATTGCACTAAGAGTATTTTCTGTAAATATGTTATTCACCTACTTTTGGCTCAGCTGTAGCATAGTGAAATTGCAGGCCTGTAGCTCATTGCATAGTTGAGGAATAGCTACATTCAGGTTTTCATTGTTGAGTAAATCAATTATAACTTGAAAGTTATTGCATTTAGAGAATTTCTTTAAATAAGTTATTGACCTACTCATGGTAGCTATAACATAGTAAAATCACGGACTTGTAGCTCATTTCATAGCCGAGCAAAAGCTACTTTGTGATACTCACTGTTAAGTAAATCAGTTACAACATGAAAACTATTGCATTTTTAAGAGTATTTTCTTTAAATAAGTTATTCACCAACTTTTTACATCTTAACTTTGTACTTCTGAATACCATTTGCAGGGCATAACTTTTGTGTCCTTTTCTTTTTTCACTTCTACTCTGAAACTCAAAACACACAGGTGACACAGAGCCCGTTCATGGGCACTGATTGCTTGTTTTATTTTTAAGGTCACAGTAAGGTTTCTAAAATTACCACAGGAACCCAGTTTATACCTGTTGGACCACCTTTTTAGACACTATGTAACATGACTCTATGTATCTTATCCCAGTCAGTATTTAGATCAAACAGGTGATAAATAGTTGTTTGGAAAGTGATTATCCGTTTATACAAAAGTTTTCCTATTTGTATCCCCGGATTAAACTCGGGGATACTTAGGATTCACTACGGTCACGCCACCGCAGAGATTTCCTTTCGGACGCGATAACTTAAAAAACATTTTAGACCTTTCAAATTTGGTATGTGGGTATATATGGGCAATGCCACTTGACCTTTAATTTCAAGGTCACTGGTGGCCTCTTAAAGGTCAGATTTTGGCCATTTTTTCACATTTTGACCCAGTTTTCATGTACAGAAAGTTAGATAATCCTATGGCTTATATATATAATACATATATATATCCTCTGTAAGCATGCAGAAATTTTACCTTGAAGCTCTTCACTGAAGGTCATCCACAGACTGCCAAAGTATCTCACCGAGGCCATTTTTGGCCTTTTTGGAGATATTTTCACACTTAATGCTGACTATATTACATGGAACCTATTGAAAATGGCTTTGGAGGTTGAGTACATGATGGAGTACCAGCATCCAGGCTTACCGGTACAGAAGATTGTTGGTTACAGAGAAAATCTGCTTATTCCACAGTTATGGACAGGAAGAAGGCAGTTGTTTTATATAAGCCTACCCTGCTGAGACAGTCTAATTCGCCCAGTTCTGCCAGCTCCTATGAGTTTTCGCAGAACTGTGGAGCCAAAACGAACTGGTTACAGAGCATTGCTTCACCACAGGACTGGCTAACAGACCAGCAGAAGCCTTTTAAGGGTCCAAGTGGCTGTCTTAGACCAACCAGTTACCACAGGAAATTGTTACAGAAGAAATTCTTATACCAATCATTGGTCCCGGTGAGATGACTGTCTCAACCTACCAGACCAGTCAGCCAGCCTACTGTCAAGACCTGCTAGCTGGTCGAAAGTGACTATAGATAAGACGACTTTCCCCAACAAGATTTGTCCAACTACCTGTCAACCTTATCTTATCAGACCCCACACCAGCCAGTTACTGGTTCCGGTGAGATGCCGAACTCAACCGCACTGGTCAGCCTACTGCCAGCAAGAAGTCTGCTGTATCAGTTACTGTGGAGATTCATCAAGTTTTTCTTCCGGGTTCCAGTGAGATACAGTGATCCACTCTCCTAGACTGGCCACCCAGCTTGCCTTTTACCCAGCCTGTGACCAGTGTCAGCTGACACCAGGGGCCTGAGTTTGCAAACTCAGCCTTCCCCTCAAGATTATACCCCATTTGCCGGTTTTCACAACTCAAGCAATGGTAAATTTATCTGTGAATCAGACCAGGGGTCACAGTTCTCATAAATGGCTATTAGTGTTTGAAGTGGTTTCTTACTGTGTGAATCAGTGAACCTGTCACCAGTGTTGACACGGTTTTTTGGCCCCAACCTGCCTAGTCAAACTTGGGCTGCCCTACGGGCTAGTCCCAAGTTTATAAGAATCTCCCAGGAAGGCTATACCCTCCCCTTCCGGAAATGACCAGTTTGACCAGGTTGCCAGACAGGAAAAGTGGCTCAGTACCCTGAATAATTCAGATGGAATATCGGGAACCACATTAACCTCGCTTCACCCAAAGGAGTGGATAACCTGAAAGGTGCCTACTCCCTCACCCCATTCAACCAACAAGGAAGTACCAGAGTTTTCTCATCCAGGGCCTTTCCTGCCAATTCAAGCTCTCCTATTTGGTCTGTTTTCACAGTACACAGGGGATGTTCTCTCAGTGGTGGCGAAGGAGGTCTACCTATGGTATTACTAAGTACCACAATCCACCAGCACGACTGGTCAATCAATGCCAGTGCCCATCAAACCTGTCTCCAACATACACAATCTCTAGTAGCTCTGTATCAGAAGTAAGTTTTAATGGTTAACATGAAAAATTAGAACTGGACCTCTAGCAAGTCTTTGGCCTGGTAGGTTATCAGTTCAGCTTGAAGAGGGTAAGGTCAGATCCGCCCAAGTGTGTTAGCAGACTTTGAATGCAAATCCAGAAACTTCTCTCGGGACCCACAGGCCCTGTCCGGCAGCTGATTCCCCTGAAAGGGTTACTGACACCCATAGAGAAGCAAGTACAGTCACTGTGGCACTTGAACAACAGCTGAAGGGTACCAGACTCACTAGAAAAGGCGATCCCAGTTCAATCCACCCCATCTAAAATGGTGGTTGTAAGATGAAAATGTGCTTCAAGGTCAACCATTACACTTACTTAAATATGCTCTCCAAATCCTTACAGATGCATCAAGAAGGGCGAGTGCACACTTCGGGGAACACACTGCAGGGGAACTTGGTCCCTTCCAGAAGCAAGTTACACATAAAGTATCTGGAACCAAGGTGGTCTTTTGGCCCTAAAGGAGTTCCAAGACCTCTGCTTGCACCTTATTGCTACCATAGCTACAGGCAACACTATGGTGTTGCCTATTTAAGGAGGGGGGGGGGAGTAAATCGGGCCCTCTTTGTGCCCTACTATGGAGAATCCTGACCTGGTGCTCCAGGAAAGAGGTGACTCAAGCCCGACACATTCACGCTTCAAACATGCCCCGTCTGGGGATACACTACGTCGAGACGCAATACCTAGTTTTAATCAAATCTTGCTCGCAAGTTCTAAACATAAACTAAGCTATCCTGTCCCAGGATATGTTGGCATCATGACAGCACAATCTAGTTAAGACATACTTCCATTTCAAAAATATATGGATTGCTGCAACTGATTATTGTATGTACTTTTACATAATTCTGCTATCTCCATTGATGCCTACATTTCAATTAATTAATTTTATAGTTTCATCAACTTTTTGTTTACAACTTAATGCAGTCATCTTGCTACTAAATTGTCTAGCTTAATTGTTTTTACATACATTTTCACTCTCTTAAGAGTAGTGTTTCCCACACCTTTACATAACTTACTCTGTCTATTCTAAAAGTCTGCTGGTCTTTGTACGGTTTTACCTCTTTCACACTAATGGTGTCATTCACTCTTTTCCCCAAGTTGGAACTACAGGCATCTCTGATGCTATTTTTCACCCCTACTATATCTCATGGTATCCAACATCTCTGGTACCATTTTAATCTTTTTTCATGACTCCTTTATTTTACATCTGCAACAATAGGGAATTAAAGGAGTGGAATATGTGGTTGAATGACTAGTATTTACACCTCTATCTGGAAATGTGCCCCTATACAACAACCATAAGCATGTCATCAGGCTTACAAATATATTCTCGGTAAGCAAACTGAAAAGTATTTTCATTGTAGTGTTGTCTTCATTAAACTGGATTCCAGTTTGCTGTCTAATCAGGACAAGTGAATGAGAGTTAGATGAAATGATGAATGAGAATTTTAAGTACAGACAATTAAAATATGACAAATACAAAATTTACAGTAACAGACATTCCACTATGAAGTAGTCAGTTTTGTGCACACCTCGAATCTTTATTCACTGATGTAAGGGTGGGTCAGTTCCATTCACTTTTTGTCCTTATTCACTGGTGGGAGGGGAGGGTTAAACTTCCAGTTTTTAATGATTGAAGATGCATTATGTAAGTAGTCTACAACATTGCTTTGTACACTGAGGACAGTTAGAGCTTGTGCAAGTCAAATCTGCATGGATTAAAGTGGAATTATTTTTGAGGTCACTGTTAGAAAATATCAATTTGGTAGATTTAAGCAGGATCAAATCCTGACTATGTTAGAAGTAATACTCCTTTTTGTTTTTTAAGAATCTAGAATACTTAAATTGCTTAAATTAAAAACTTCTTACCTTTTTTTTCTTTGCTGTCATGCAGTGTTAATAATCCTTTCGATATGTAAAACCCATTGTTGTCATCTTTATTTTTTTTGTTTTATCTTTTTTTCAGTGTAGAAACATAGGCTGGACACTTTATGAGAGAGGTAGATAGAAGATTTGATTATGAATATCTAAAGGTTAAAACACAAACAGGAATTTGCTTAAACTAAGCTTGAAATACCTGATGGTCAGGCACATGTTAATTATATCAATCTCATTGGATCTTGTTATAAAATTATAAATCTTAAATATATACATATCTTGAAACAGTTAAGAGAGACAATGTTTAATCTCTTCCTTGTCTTCTGTGACAGTCTTGTTCTTGCATTTTGCAAATTGATGGCACAATAAATATCTCTAATTTTCATCAAATATTGCCAGCAAGAATCTACATTTCAAATCTAAACATTTCTAATTTTGTTAGTTCTAATATTATCTTTAAATAATCTGTTAGTCTTAAACAGTGTTCACCTTCTTCAATCAATTTGTCTATTTTTTACCTGCAGAAAAGTAGTGTGCATGTGTCAACTTCTCTGATGAAACTGCATGGTTAAGAAACATGCTATGAGGTTAAATTGCAACAAAATAATTCTTTGCCACATGGAAAAACTATCAAGTAAACATGTCAAATTCTGTGAAAGCAATCAGAATTTCTGAGAATTGGTGACCATCTTAAATTGTTAAAAAAATATTTTTCTGGTCTTTACCTGAACACATGGCCATTTCTAAGCATGACATTTTTTGTTAGTGGTTGCCCTAGATTTATTTCAGTTTTGATATGCCATTGAACATTTGTGTACCAAAAGAGTGGGTCAAGTGGCCGTTACCAGTTATATTATTCTTTCTTCCTGGAAGTTGTTATAATAGTTTTTTAATAAGAAAGAAATGCAATTTCATTGGTAGTTGAAAATTATGGGATCCCAAAAATGACAGAAGTAAGATATTTTCACAATATTTTTGCTTGTATTTATACTTCGCCTAAAAAGAAATGAAAGTTTTATAAAGAATAAATTACCATTTATCTTTTGTTTCTGTTTTGGCCAAGTATATGTCTATGTCTCCAGATATAAGCTGTGTCTTGACACAAGATACTTAAAAATTATGATACTGAGGTAATGAAACTCTATTACGAGGTAATGGCTTAATATATACTTAACCAAAAAAAGAAACACAAGTTTTATAAAGAATAAATTAGAATCTATATTGCATTTCTAGTTTGCTAGGTAAATGACTTGATCTCAATCTTGGGGGAATGCATTGGTATTTTGATGTAACAAGATATGATCTTGAAGTAACAGCTAACTATATTGAGGTAAATATGGAATTGGATGTTGCATGTAAGGGAAGTCTACCAGTGTGTCTTCTAGCAAGGACAATGTAGTGTGTGAGACAGTGCACTGAGTGCAGTCCATGTACCCTATAAAGACATTGAATTATTGATTCTTCTGTGTAGTTTACAGAATTGGTCTAGATAGTGCTGGACTCTTGTGCAAAACTGGTAATATATTGTGTATTCTTTCTAGAACCTTCCAGTCACTGTGTTGTATACACTTTTCTAGAACCTTCTATAATTTCCAGTATTAAATGGTTGAAAACAGTAGTCTTTTGATTTTGGGTGCTATATGGACTACTATTCTGTGTCACCTGGATATAAACTGCTTGTATTATTTACATTTTATGGTGAACTCATTGGAGTGAACTGGAAACATTGGGTGGATCTACCAGAGAGTGGATTTGCTGCATTTTGGATATTGTTTATATCTGGATGTAATTTGTGGATCTACCAGAGAGTGGATTCGCTGTGCATTGGACAGTGTTGGGATACAGCGTAGTTGTACAGACTCTCTGAATATCTGAATATGGACATTTTGTGCTAGTGGACATTGAATGCACCACAGGGACTGACTTTGTATTAGTGGATGCCATACGGATCACAGGACAGATTGCTGGGAACAGTGGACAAAACTTAAATGTTAACTAAAGGAATGCTTTTGCTAACAAAAGTGAAGCATCCCTGAAAGTTTAAAATGCTTTGTGGTTTTAATAAGCATGCTGTAAAGCTAAGAATGCACAAAGCTGCACCGTATGCTTTCCCAATACCTCTTAATACATTCTGAAGCTATAAAAGCAACGATAAAGGAGATATAAGGCAAAAACTCCAAAGCAGCTATTTATGACCCTCGTTTGGCCCATAAGGGGGGGTCGGGGGGTAAAACTGACCGGCTATTTAGACTCTCCACATATGCTTTCCGAATACCTCTTAATACATTCTGAAGGTATAAAAGCAACAATAAAGGAGATATAAGGCAAAAACTCAAAATCAGCTATTTTATGACCCCAGTTTGACCCATAAGGGGGGGGCCGGGGGTAAAACTGACCGGCTATTTAGACTCTCCACATATGCTTTCCCAATACCTCTTAATACATTCTGAAGCTATAAAAGCAACAATAAAGGAGATATAAGGCAAAAACTGAAAATCAGCTATTTTATGACCCCAGTTTGACCCATAAGGGGGGGCCGTGGGGTAAAACTGACCGGCTATTTAGACTCTCCACATATGGTTTCCTATTACCTCCCAGTACATTTTATGGCTCTAAATGCAATACTTAAGAAGATAATAGGGGGTTGACCTAAATTTAAGGCTTTCAGATTGGAAGGTGTCAGAAAATCACTCATAAATGAGACATTTTTCAAGAGATTGCTCCTAAAATCTAATCAGCTCGTGTTTTCAATAGTATGAACAGGTGTGTCAAATTATAAGGCTGTGTAGCAAGTAGTTTTTCCTGAACTGTGATGGCGGGGGGTGTACTTCAAAAAATTGTTTTTGATCATGTGACCTTCATAAAGGTCAAAGGTAAAATTTAAGCATGCAGAAAATTTTTCCCACGCCTAAGGTATATAACTGCCAAATATGGTTTGAAACCTTTTAATGATAAGGGAGATATTCAAAGGAGACCATAATGCGGCGGCGGAGAGGAAACTGAGGCAAAAACAAATAAGCGCCCTTTCAGGGACGCTTAATTACATGCATAGGACTGTCAGGTCAGGTCAGATTGGTTTCATTATTGTATTATTATTTTATTGTACAAACTATTAAGAGCATCTCAGTTGACTGTAATCATTATTTTAATTGTTAAATAAGTTGTCACGTAACACTTTTTGTCTTTTCCTGTTGCAACTTAAGTGCAACCAGTAATTGCTACCGCACTAGCCCTGTGGACCATTACAGTGGATATGCCAATCCCCTCAGAAACAGCTACCTGCACGAGGCATTGCATTCCCTTTGAGACAAGCAGGCCATAGAACTGGTCAAGGTTGTTTCTTCTCTGGTCTTTTACAACTGCCTCTTCTTGGTCCGCAAGCCCAACAACAAGTGGCATCCCTTTCTAGACCTCAGTTCTCTGAACAAGTTCTTGAAGGTCCAGACCTTCAATATGGAGACCCTAGAATCAATAAGGCTGTCGCTGTATACAGACGAATAGGTCACTTTCCTAGATTTTAATGACGCCTACTTTTCCTTATAATTCAGAGCTCAAGTAGGTATCTCAGATTCGACTGTCTGAATCAGGCCTTCCAGTTTACAGCTGTGAGTTTTCTATAGTGGTACGAGAGGTCATACTAATGTCTCTAGCTCATCATATTCGGATTCATCAGTACCTGGATGACTTGCTCATCAGAGCCCAAGACAAAAAAGACTTGTTACCAACACACTCAGTCCCTCCTTGCCCTGTGTCAGGAACTAGGTTGGGTTGTCAATCTACAAAAATCAGAACTAGACCCTCAACAGGTCTCCAATTCATAGGTGAAAAGCACAACTTTGTGAAAGGCTTGGTGAGGCCCACCCCAGAAAGAATCTTTATTCACACATCAAACATATATTGGAGTGCTCACTTAGGAGGCTTCATAGCCAGGGGTCTGTGGTCCATTCCAAAAAGCAGAATCCACACCAATTTTATGGAATTGAAGGCAGTTCTTCTGGCCCTGAAATGCTTCAAAAACCTTTGCAGGAACCAGACTGTCCTTATAGCCATGAAAAGCAACATGGTTGTTGCTTACATATACAAGGAAGGGGGTATGAAATCATGTTCTCTTTGTGCCCTGCTTTGGAGATTTCGGTCGTGGTGCAACCTGAGGAATATTGACCTACAGGCACGCCATATCCCAGGACGGTTGAATGTGATTGCAGATAAGCTGTCTGATCACAATCAGGTGACCCTGGCAGAGTGGTCTCTCCACAAAGGGATCTTCGATCTGATCTGCAAAAGCTGCCTCACACCCCAGATTGATCTGTTTGCACCAGCTACAACAAGAAACTGGCCCTGTTCATGTCCCCAGTCCTGGACAAGGAAGCCTGGGCAGTGGATGCTCTGAGTCTTTCATGGGAGGGTCTGGAAGGCTTTGCCTTCCATCCAACCCCACTGATAACGAGTGTCGTAAACAAGATTCTCAGCCATGACTGTCGGAAAACTTATAGTGATTGCCCCAGAATGGCACAACATGTGGTTTTGAGATCTAGTGAGCCTGTCATTCCAGATACCCCTTTGCCTACCCAACCAGTCCAGTCTTCTAGCCCAGCCATTTAACAGGAGCCTACACAGGGATCCACTAAATCTGAATCTCCTTGCCCAGCTCCATGAGTTGATCTCAGTCATCAGAGTCCAATGCTTCTGTGATCAAGGGCAGACAAATTGAGGCTCCTCAAAGACACTCAATCAAAGTAGTCTATGACGCAAAGTGGTCTATTTTTGTCACATGGTGCCAGTCACATCAGGTGGACTTCAAGGCGCCATCTATGGACCAGATAGCTAAATTCCTTCTGTACCTTTTCTAGGAGAAGAAACTTCAGCCGTCCACCGGAGATGGCGGGAGAACTGCAATAGCAAAGGTTGAAAAATGATGGGTATGAAAACCATTTATAATAGAATGTTTTTAAAATGTTTTATGTAAACCGTTTATTAAGTGTTTAATGGTAAATGTTAGAAAAACGTTACAAATAAACATATTAATGTCTGAATAATAATGGGGTCAGAGGTCAAATTCAATGTCTTTTTAAGGTTGCTCACAAATGAAAATATTATTTTTATGTATAAAATTGTAAGACAGTGGCAAGAAAATTGTGCCCCATTCAATTCTTACTTTTAGGGATTGCATGTGGGGCAATTGTTTACAAAGTCCTCTAAAATCCCCTATTATTGCTCACCGCCATCTTTGTTTGGCCATGTTTGAAAATGAAGGTTTAATAAGTATTCCGAAAATATGGGTTTAAAAAATTTTTGACAGAAGGCTTTTAAAATATTTGATTAACAATTTTTTGAACATTTTATGTGTACTGTTTATGAAACACTTCATGGTGAATGTTTTAAAAACATTTCTAGTATAACCTTCATTTCTTTAGCTATTTTATAAATGTTAAAAAATTGTTTCCAGTCAAACCTAGCTTCTTGAGTTATTTTATAAACATTTAATAAATGTTTTCAGTAAAAACGTTTGTATATAGAATGTTTATAAAACGTTTTTTTAAAAACATTACAGCATAAATGTTTGCTTGAAACGTTTAGAAAACCTTAAGATAGGGTTTAAATAGGTTTTTAAAATGTTTTGTAAACATTTAAACCATTTTAAAACGCTTCATATGTTTACTGGGTCTATTGAGATAAGCAAGGATGAGAGCCTTTCTTGGCGACTTTACAGTTTCCACAGGGATAGGCCCAAAGGTCATAGGGGTATCCCCTCCTGGAACTTATCCCAGATTCTTCATCACACATCAGTTAACCAAGGCCCCTTTTGAACCTCTCAGAAAGGCTTTCTTAAACCATCTAACCTTCAAAACTGCCTTCCTGTTAGCCCTAGCATCAGGAAAGTGTAGAAGTGAGATCCATACCTGGATGAACAGAAACATTCGCCATCAGGAAGACTGGTCAAAAGTTTCGCTCTAAAATTTGCCCAGTTTCCTCTCTAAGAACAAACTAGCTTGTGAGGGTCCAGACAGGAGGATAGGTCCCTTTATCCAGTCAGAGCTCTTCACTACTACCTGGACAAGACCAAGAACCTCAGAGACTAGACGCAACTGGTTTTTGTCTCCTTCAAGAAGAATTTTGACAGGAACATTTCATCCTCTACCATTTCTTCATGGATCATGTAAACAGTGCTCCTGTGCTATAAACACTTTTAGACCTGGAAGCACTTTAAGTTCACCAACTTAAAGCCCATGATGTTGGGGCTTTTGGGGCCTCTAAAGCCTTTCAAGGAGGAGTCTTTTTAGACTAAATCCTCTCGGGTTGTTTTTGGAAGTCCCAGAACACCTTCACCCAGTTCTACTTAGGGCTGTTGTTTGGGCTGACTCTTAACTGTCCCATTTTGTCAGCTCAGCAAATTTGTTAGTGACCGCTGACCACCAGGACTTTGCTACCTCCCATTATATTTGACTCAAATATTTGAGGAGCTGTCTTTTCAGGCCACAGTAAAACTGTGTTCCTTCTCCAGGCCTTAGATAATGCCACACTTCTCCACCTTGCTAGTCTGACAGTTAGAAATTCTGTTTGTGGTTCCCTGATCTTCCAATCCCAAGGGACTGAACTCTTTGTCCCTTTTCTCCTCTAGAAAGGGGAGAAAAGTAGGCGGGGGTACACAGTCCCGTCTGGTAACCAATTCAATCAGTCGGACCCGGGACCTAACAAGGGAGACTATTTCTGACTAAATCCTACCTAGAGTTTTAATTGTTCCTTCCAGTAAGCTTTCCAGTAAGCTACCCACTATCTCGATAGTTATTCTGGCAATAGTCTGTTAGGTAAGATATATTAATGCTATAAAATTGAAAATTTACATAAGTAAATTAAATTTTCATGAGTAAATATATTATCCAAACAGATGGGGGGAGTCCCACCTGCCACCCCTGCTCTTTAACCTTACTGGGGGCTTTTTAAGGGTCAACTTTCTCAAACAAAAAAAAAGAAGTTATGTCATAGCCACCTGGTGAGTATGGGAGGCACTACCGTGTGATGAGTAATGGGGGAATTGGGAACTGGTCCAGTTGGAGGAGACATCTCTTTCTGACATTTGGCAGGACCGGCTTGTGCCAGACCTATGGCAATAGTCTGTTAGATAAGATATTAACTTATAAAATTTTAATTTACTTATTAAAGTTTCTATTTTATTGCATTAATACATCCTATCCATTGGACAATTGCTAATCTGGTCAGCACAGACCGACCTGCCAAACATCAGAAAAAGACGTCCTGTGTTTCCACCGGCCAGGCGGGTCCAGTACTGTGCACTCACCAGGTGGCGCATCATACTTCCTTCCTGTCTAGACAGCGTGATGTCATAGTATCTTTTTCGTTTGGCCCATGTACTGTGCAGACAGATTTTTGTGAGCTTCAGATATTTGAAGATACTTGTGAGAATACTTAACTTTTTTGTTTGAAAATATTGTGAACGGATACTTGGGAGTGTATGGACCATTATGGCTTCACCAGGTCAGAAGCGTGGAGGATGTGGCCATTTAATGGCAGGTTTTGATAGCCATAACAACTGTGGACATTGTCGCGACAAGGGAAAAGGAAAGGATCCTTGTGTTGAAACACACTGATTGTAAGTTTTGTAACATCATTAACTTCTGACCAAAGGGCACAACTCTCTACCCCATCTTATAAGATCAAGAAAGAAAAGCGGGAAGCTAAGTCTACTTCTACTCCCAGTAAAGAAACTACTGCTTCAGACACTCTCAGTCCCACCCTTGTGGACCCGGCACATGTGTTGGTAGTGGAGGTCATGGATGGCCAGGGCACCGTTAGGTCGCCTGGTTTGAGTGCACCACCTGCTGAGAAGAAGAAGAAAGTGGAGGAAAAGATGTCTTCATCCAAGTCAGCCAAGTAGGATAAGTCCACCAAGAATGCAGCATCTAGCTGACCGGCCGTAGTATCTACCAACACCAGGATTCATGAACTAGACCAGAAATGGTCACACCGGTTTAACCAGTTAGAAGCACTTCTTATGGCCAGAACTTTAGACAGACCACAGGAACCTACCTTCAGTACAGTCAAGGTGTCACTGACTCATACTCCACCAGCAAAAGTGGTCAGTAATGAACCCTTTATCAAGCCAATCGACCAGCCTTATCAGCACACTGACCGACCTGCTACATCTGACTTGTCTGGTACTGACCCTCCTGCTTCAAGGCATATCTCTACTAGCAAATCCAGCTCTGACCGACCGCAGTCCTCAGACCGACCAAAAGCTTCAGAACAGACTGTTACATCTGGTTCTCAGAAACCATCTACAAGTGCCTTTGAACCGACCAGAAAGGACTTTTCCGAAAGTGACTCTGATTCTGACAGTTTGTTATCTGACCGGCCCCCAGTGGATATTTACGTTGAAGAGGGTGAACTGTCTGATGATCAAGATGCTACTATTACTGGCCCCAGCCAATCCCTCTCTGAGGAACAGACCTACAGAGAGACTATGAGGGGGTTTCGGTCGTTCATGGGCTGATCGCATATTCCAGACATTGACCCTTTTGCTTGTCCTAAACTTCAGACCCCAGGAAAAGTGTCGGTTCAACTCCCCACAGATGAATGGCTGTGCAGGAAGCTTAGTAAATTGAACTTAACTTTGGTGGAGGGTTATCCCTCTCACAGCTCAAAGGCAGGAGGTCTTCAGAAAGATCAGTTTGTCTGACCGGCCAGATCACATGCAAAATGGTACGGGCTGCACTCTGACCAGATAAGGGACTCTACTGATAGCTTGTCATCCTGGAATACAAACTCATCCAGGTTGAATAGTACATACCTTAGAATTGCCAGACAGGCTGGAATTGCCTCCAACCCTCCCCAGTCAAGTCCTATCTCGCAGGAAAGTTTACGCAAATGGGAGAAGTTAGCAAGGGAGTCCTCAGTGATCTGCAACCAGGCAGCTGGATTCAATCGTTGTCTCCTTAAAGTACAACAAAACATGCAGACACAGTTGAAGGCGATTAGAACAGAAAGCAAGGGCAAGTCACCATCCATGGTCTCAGAAGCCACCGACAAGCTACAGTACCTGATGGATTTTAACTCCAGTACCTGTCACCCCATGGCCAAGTCGATGGAGCATCTAACTGACTTTGTCTTTGTAAACATGGCAAACCTGACTTTAATCAGAAGAGACTTTTACCTATCCTAGTTGAAAGCTGGGATAAAGCCTGACACACTAGCCGCACTTAGAACTGCTCCCTTACATTTAACCACCCTGTTTCCAGACAGTGTCATTACGCAAGCTGAAGAAGACATAGCCAGTTATGACAAGGGACGATCGGGCTCTATGTACAAGAAGGGCCAGTACCACCCCTATGAATGCCCTGAGAAAAAGTCTTGCAGCAGAAAACTGGATAGACCTGCCTGGAAGAATATTTCTTCTCACGGTCAGAGTAGAAGGGGTAAAGGAAAACACCAGTGCTCATCCCGACCTGCCAAGGGCCAGCAGTCCTATAAATGACAATTACTGTGTAAAAGTTTTACAGACAGGACTGCTTGTAAATCCTGTACTTACTCCACCCGGGCTTTTACAAAAGAAAGATATAAGTCCCGGCATGTCAGGTTGTTATCAAAAAGTCAAATTAAAATATGTGAAACATGTTTCCTGTGTCGATCAATTGTCTTTTGTCAAACCTCTAACAAATGTCCAACATGCTATCTCAAACTTGCCTGTAGGGGCCAGACTTCAAACCTTTAGAAAGCTTGGCAAAACCTGGGTGCCGGTCCGAAAGTTTTACAAATGTTAAAACAAGGCTACAACCTCCCCTTTCGGACCCGGCCAAACTTGACAAGGTCTCCCACCATCATAAGCTGCTATGCCAATCCTCAAAGGAACCTCTACCTGCTGAAGACATTGCATCAGCTTATGAACAAAAACGCAGTAGAACTGGTCAGAAATTAAGATTCTCTAGGGTTTTACAACCGACTTTTCTTGGTCCCAAAACCAGACAACAAATGGATACCTATACTAAACCTGAGCAATCTGAATCGATTCCTCAAGGTGGAGAAATTGAAAATGGAGACACCGGAAACCATCAGGAAATCCCTCCAACATGGGGAGTGGGTTACCTTAGTAGATTCCAAGTATGCCCACTTCCACATACCACAAGAACAGTCCAGGAAATATCTAAGATTTTATATCCAGGGCAAAATGTATCAGTTCAAAGTACTGCCATTCGGACTGTCCACAGCTCCCATGGAATTTACAGTGGTAGCAAAGGAGGTAAAATTGATAGCCATACACAAGGGTTTAAGGATCTACCAATACCTAGACGACTGGTTGGTGAGAGAAAAGTCCCTCCGAGTTTGTCTCCAGCATACACAAGATCTAGTAAAAATGTGTCAGGAGCTAGGTTGGCTGGTGAATTTAGAGAAATCAGAGCTGGAACCCAAACAGGTCTTCGACTTTGTAGGTTACCAGTTGGACCTCAGGTTCGGTCGGGTCCGACCAACACCGGACTGGTGGCAGAACCTTCAACAAAAAATACTAACACTGCTATCCCGACCGGCTTGTCTGGTCTGGCAATTTATGTCCTTGATAGGTCTAATAACTGCCACAGAGAAACAAGGTCACCTCGGCCAACTACACATGAGACCCATACGTCGGTATAGCCCCGGGTAACCGGTTGCTGGTAACCGATCATGGCCTTGAAGGGTTTCCTCACCTCAAGGTTGACCCAGGCCTGGAGAAAATTGTTAGTTTTGTTTATCTGTTCACTTAAGTCCCTAGTACCTTACCTGCCAACCAAGCGGTAGTTATTCAGCAATTGTCCATTGGATAGAATGTATTAATGCAATAAAATTGCAAATTTAATAAGTAAATTAAATTTTTATAAGTTAATACCCTATCCAATGGACACACAAGACTCTCCCAAACTGGCCCCGCTATCAGCTTACTAGGGCCAAATAGGTTTAGACAACGTAAAAGATGCTATGACGTCACACTGTCTAGACAGGAAGGAAGTATGATGCGCCACTTGGTGAGTGCACAGTACTGGACCAGCCTGGCCGGTGGAAACACAGGACGTCTTTTTCTGACATTTCGCAAGCCGGTCTGCACCGATTGGATTAGCAATTGTCCATTGGATAGGGTATTAACTTATAAAAATTTAATTTACTTATTAAATTTGCAAATTTGTGTGTTTACATTATATCAAGTTGCAGCCTGTTGTATCATGTTCTATTATATCCACAAGCTAGATGTCATATCTGGATTCAAATATCTAACCAATGCTCAACATCACAGTTTCTAGATGTTCCTGTGGTGAAAGCATGCCACACATTTAATCTCCTCAATTTCACAGTTTCAAAGAAAAAGGACTGCCATGGCAATACTTTTCCCCAAATTTGGGGCAAATGTTCCAGGTAAGATGCTTTATAGAGATCAACAAACTGTGGGAATTTCATAAGAATATTTGAAGTTGTTTGGTTTGTAGGGAAGCAAAAATTGAAAATGACCAGAAAATACAAAAATTCTCAAAGTAAAATCATATGGTTACCATGGCAGTAATTACTTTTGCCAGAATTTCATTAACACTACAAGAGGTTGACCTGTCATGGTGAACATATTCTGAGAGTTTGATAGCAGTTAAGCTTCAGATTTGATGTCAGGAGCATGTGTAAGGTTTCAAGGCCTGAAAACAGCTACAATATCCAAAGAAAAAAAGGGTTGCCATGGCAACATTTTTCAACAAAATCCTATTACTACATCCACCTTCAAACTATATCCCCCTTCAACTTTTATGGATGAGGGTTATTACCAGTAAAATAAATATATGATATCACAAAATGACTTTTCTCCCCGTACATGAAGTAAACCCCCTTAATTACTACATGTCCCATTTTACTCGGATCAGTTTATAAATAGCCAGTCACATACAGATCACTATTATATCACATACAGATCACTATTACATGAATGAAACTCCTCCACCCAGAAGTTGGTGCCTGACAGAAAATGCTTACAAAAGTTCTGCCTAAAATGACACTTTATTTATAACAGATAATTGTCTTTGGTAACACACTGTCCTTAATATTTTAAACCATACTTACTTTCTGCAATAAAACTCCAATCGCTTAACTGGACATCCTGCCATCTCATCTGGCAGTATTACATGGGATGTAGATCCCTCCAATTGGACCACATGAAAAATATACCCATTTGTATATATGTAACAGTATGATGTGAAATCAGTACTGTAAATATACACATTTACTGATTTCGCATATTTACTGTAACAAATATACAAATATGGCCACATCAATCTAATCAGCTTGATCAGTGGCTTATGATTATTATGCTTTTGTAGAGACGTAAATTTTTGCAATTTCTTTTGATGATAAATACTTTACAAGCCGCTATTTATTATTCCACGGGATAATATTACCATATGCAAGAAGAAAGACCTATTTAGAGTAGTAATGTGAACATTATTTATCAGATTACATAAGGCAAAATCACATAATAAACAGAAAGTGTGTATCAAAAGTTGTAACATGTAAATTAAATGTAAATAGGGCTGTTCCATTTCTGCGATATATTGTAAACCCTGCACCTAATCTTAAAAAAGTTATTAATCGGGAACTGAATCTTATACATCTCAATTAAAACCATCGTAAACCTATTGTGTATGGAAAATATGGTACTTCCTGATGGGTTTACGAGTACAGCACTCAGGCATCCATCAGGAATAGTTCATGAGAATACAAAACAAATTTCAATTCTTGCAAACTTTTCCCGATCTTTATCAGATTTATAACATCATAAACCAATCATATTGTCATCTTTATAGTCAGTGATATGAAACCTATGTAACAGTTGTACAGCAATCTTTTCCATCTTACAGGAATCATAAACCTATCTGTTTCATCTCAAGTCCATCATAAACCAATCGTATACCAATTGGATGGATCAGGAAACTATCACAAACCTATTGGAAGATTTTCTGAGGCAATGGCAACACCAATTGGGAAGCTATTGGGAAAATATCTTGTACATCAGGGCCGGTATTCATAAAACTTGCTGAGACCAAATTTTGTCTCAAGTCTTAAATTTTGGTCTCAGACTTGTTGGCTATTCACAAAACAGTTGAGACCAAATTTGGTCTCAGATTTGGTCTCAAACTTGAGACTGGTACATAGTTGTCTTAAATATTTTGTTCAAAGTCTCAAGCATTATTTCATCTTAACTGAGATTCATATTTTTATTTTTTATGGCTTAATGTAAAGTAGAAATAATTTACAACATATATACTACTTGGCCTAAATTTTTGTAACAACTGATAGCACAAATTTCTGCTTCAAAAGTGCCTTTCTTTGAGACAATTTTCAACAAAGTTTTCTGACTGCATAGCAACAAAAGAAGTGGATCATGTGACATGCAAAATAAAAAACAATTGACACAATTTTCTATTTATTTTTTTTATTTTAATAGACAGTATAATTTTTGTTTAGAATTACAACACACAACAACTATTGATCTTTAAAAAATGTTTGATAAATTTGCAAGTTAATGATTTGTTTACATTGGGAAGACTTGAGACTGGTCTCAGCTTGATCTCAGCTGAGAACCTATTTGTGAATACAAAGTTGAGACTTGGTCTCAGCTGAGACCAAATCTCAAAGCTGAGACTATTTTTTTGTCTCAGACTTAAGATCTCTTTATGAATACGGCCCCTGGACAAACCCATCTTAAATCTATCATAAACTAGAAATAAGACGCCCTGTTGATAGTAGCTGCGACATATGAATAGAAACAGGATAGCATAGAAGAACACACATTATCATGTGTAATGTCCACCCCATGAACCTTTTGCAAAAATTGTACAGTAGTCTTACAAGACCCTGTTTCATTTGTAAAATATATCAATGATGCTTAAATATTTATTTTTATGCTTAAATATTTATTTGCCAAGAGTACATTGCTTAGATACCCTGTGGGTCGAAATATTTATTTGTCAAGAGTAAATTTCGAGGAAATCGCTCTATCTCACACGGTTAAGGAGATAGAAGCAAATTTGTGTTTTGCCATTTTTGGCAAAAATTCGAAAATTCAAAATGGCCACCATTTTTGGGAAGAGGAAAATTTTTTGAAAATTGCCAAGAGTACATTGCTTAGATACCCTGTGGGTGAAAACTTTTCGACGAAATCGCTCTATCTCACACGGTTAAGGAGATAGAAGCAAATTTGTTTTTTTTCCCATTTTTGACAAAAATTCAAAATGGCTGCGATATGTGAGAAGAGGAAAATTTTTTGAAAATTGCCAAGAATACATTTCTCAGATACCCTGTGTGTCGAAAATTTCGACGAAATCACTCTATCTCGCACAGTTAAGGAGATAGAATGTGTTTTGCCATTTTGGGCAAAAATTCGAAAATTCAAAATGGATGCCATTTTTGGGGAGGGGAAAATTTTTGAAAAATTGCCAAAAGTACATTTCTCAGATACCCTCTGGGTCGAAAATTTCAACAAAATCGCTCTATCTCGCACGGTTAAGGAGATAGAAGCAAATTTGTGTTTTGCCATTTTGGGCCAAAATTTGAAAATTCAAAATGGCCGCCATTTTGGGGGAGGGGAAAATTTTTTGAAAATTGCCAAGAGTACATTGCTTAGATACCCTGTGGGTGAAAAATTTTCGACGAAATCGCTCTATCTCGCACGGTTAAGGAGATAGAAGCAAATTTGTTTTTTTCCCATTTTTGACAAAAATTCAAAATGGCCGCGATATGTGAGAAGAGGAAAATTTTTTGAAAATTGCCAAGAATACATTTCTCAGATACCCTGTGTGTCGAAAATTTCGACGAAATCACTCTCTCTCGCACAGTTAAGGAGATAGAATGTGTTTTGCCATTTTGGGCAAAAATTCGAAAATTCAAAATGGCCGCCATTTTTGGGGAGGGGAAAATTTTTGAAAATTGCCAAGAGTAGATTTCTCAGATACCCTGTGGGTCGAAAATTTCGACAAAATCACTCTATCTCGCACGGTTAAGGAGATAGAAGCAAATTTGTGTTTTGCCATTTTGGCCAAAATTTGAAAATTTAAAATGGCCGCCATTTTTGGGGAGAGGAAAATTTTTTGAAAATTGCCAAGAGTACATTCCTTAGATACCCTGTGGGTTGAAGATTTCGACGAAATCGCTCTATCTCGCACGGTTAAGGAGATAGAAGCAAATTTGTGTTTTGCCATTTTGGGCCAAAATTTGAAAATTCAAAATGGCCGCCATTTTGGGGAGAGGAAAATTTATTGAAAATTGTCAAGAGTACATTTCTCAGATACCCTGTGGTTGGAAGATTTCGACGAAATCGCTCTATCTCGCACGGTTAAGGAGATAGAAGCAAATTTGTGTTTTCCATTTTTGGCAAAGTAGCTAAGTATCTATTACCCAGTCAGTTATATAGCTGTTATCATTAAAACCAATCCCAAACAAGCTATCGACCTAAGTAATGCTCATACTAAATTTGGTAAAAATATGTCAAATATTTTTCCTTAAAATGCCCGGAAACCAAAGAAGTACACAAAAGTAGCTAAGTAGCTATTACTCAGTTAGCTATAGACCTATCTTCACCAAAAGCAATCCCATGCACGCTATTAACCCAATAAACACCCATACCAAATTTGGTAAAGATAGGATAAATACTTTTCCTTCAAATGAGCGGAAACCAAGCGTCCGGACGGCGGACGATGGACGCCGGAAAAAGCAAAAATAATATGTCCACCCCCCACTGGGGTGGACATAACTATACCCTGAATCCTGGATTTTCACAATTGAGAGCAAGGTTAATGATATATTGCAGAAATGGAACAGGCCCTAAAGTAACAAACAATACAATAAAAGTTTTGAGAAAAGCACAATTAAAGAATTTCAGGCCTATGACAATCACATGATTTTAAAAAGCTCTCGCACCTTTCATTGCCACCTAAAATTAGTTTTGATGAAAATCAATTTGGCTACTTGGAACAGTAACAGACACATTAATGGTCTGGTTTATATGGAAAAACAACTGCAGTAAATTCTATGAAATAATTTTTAGGACATCTCCAAAATGTTGTCTGAAGTAAGTTTTGAGAATGTCTGATTGAGTTATTAAACATCTTTTTTGGTGATCCAATAAGGCTTCATTGAGAATAAGTGTGTCACAGAGAGTTAAAAAAATCACCAAAAAGTGGCAATTACTGGATTCACTATTATTTTGAATGTACTGAAGTGCACTTAATCAAATTAATGTAATGAATTGTACCTGTGTTTTTGAAGAAATTTGTGAAACAATTATCAGAATACACAATGCATTAAATCTTCCACATGACACAGAGCTAGCCTTGATGGGGCTTTGGTTCTTTACCTTTTATTTCATTATATTTTATCATATTATATCATTCATTTTAAACTTGACTTTATTATGTTACATTAATATATTTCAGACTTAATTTCATACTCTTTATATTGTAAATTCTGTTACACAATTCATGTTTCTCAAATTCTTTCAGTTTTATTGAATGTCCTGTCCCAACTAATAAGAGGATATTTGAATGCATAAACTGAAGAATCTCTTCTGCAGACCTGTTGAAATTTTCTGTTGTCTCTTTTTCCAGACGTAGTCTATGAGATGCTTAAATTGAACAGATTTGTTGTAACCAGAGATCCACCCTTCTCTGAGACACTGCATTTCTTTAGTTACATCATAAATAGATATGAATGCCAAACTATCAAGCATACCACCATTGTAGCGCTTGACCCACAAGTGGCAAATGCTGAGGGCATGTCCCAATATGACCCTGACTGAACGGGATGTAAAACCTCAGCTTGTACTGTGTACCAGTTGAATTCCTCTTTGTTTCTTTCTAATTCTTGCAGGATTTTAGTTGTTGGATTTTATGCCAAGTACTTTGCGTAAAAGAAAACTATTAGCTAAACATGCAACAGGTCAATAAGAGCTACAATAAAGTTTAAAATGAATGATGTAATGTTCTAAAATGTAATGAGAAAAAGGTTTTAAAAGACCCAGTTTTGTACACCTTCCGCGAAAACTACCTGGCCTATTGTCCACTTTTTTGTCTAGTGACCTTTTGTCCCAGATTCTCCACTTAAAGCTGCATCATATTAATAAAAAACAAGTCTTGTCTAATGAATAAATATTACCAGATGTAAAGATTCAATTGTTTTATTAAGCAAGATAACAAAAACCTAGAATTATAGCCTACATTATTATTTCCTTTCTGAATAAAATTTGGAATATGTGCACAGCTTTTCTTACATCAGCATTGGCTTGATCTGCGTTCTTGGAAGTCAAATTAACCTTGTTTTTGGAAATGACACATTTTCATCAAATGTCGTCAGTTCTACCATAAGTATGGAAGTGTTAAGAAGGGCCAACATGTGAAAAATTTGTTTTTTATTTGTCAACTTAGTATCTTGATAAATCAACTTCACTATCTTGATTTATTCACTTACTGATTCAATAAATCAACTTAGCTACCTCAATTTAATGAATCACTAATTCGATAAATTAATTTTAGGTATCTTGATTTATTGACTTAGTGTCTCAATAAATCAACTTACTATCTCAATTTATCCACTTATTAAATAAAAATAATTGAGTTAAGTATCTTGATTTATCAACTTAGTATCTCGCTAAATCAACATATCTATATGATTTATTAACTTAATAGTTTATTAGATTGAATTAGCTATTTCTATTGAGTTACTAACTCTATAAATTGACTTTGATATTTCAATTTATTGACTTAGTATCTTGATAAATTGACTTATGTATCTTAATTTATTAACTTAGAAACTCAATAAATCAACTTAGGTATCTCAATTTATCAACTTAGTGTCTTTATAAATTGACTTAGGTATCTTGATTTATTGACTTAGTATCTTTTTTTTTTTTATTCATATAAACAACATACATAGACAAACAAATAGTAGTACAATACATACATTACTTTGAACATTACACTACATACAGTACAATACAATACAGTAGCTACATTACATTCTACATTATACTACATACATTACAAGAACAAAAAGTATCTTGATAAATAAATTTTTCATGTTGGCCCTTCTATTTTTCCATACACAAGTGATTAAAGATATGTTCTTTTTTCTGTAAATCACAGTTGGATATTTAAATACAAATCTGGAGTAAACTATTTCAATTGTGTTCAGTGTGTCCCTTTCTAAAGAACTGAGATGCAGTCAAGTGCAAGGATTTCTCTTGCTTTTCTATTGGCTTTTGCTGTCACAGGTAAACAAACTTGATCACATTTTTATTCTTTGTGTAATAAAAAATAAGTTTAGAGTGAATATATATAAGGTGTCAATTACTAAAAAAAACTGATTGATGAAATTTTCAGTGTTAAGAATCAGTGATCTATATTTTTGAATATATTTGGGGTAAAACGGCTTTTCGATGTGCGCATTTCAATTATCAAAATCTCATGCAAGAGCAAAAAATGTGAAATTTGCTACAGTGTGAAATTCGCTACAGCATGAGAATGTGGCAACAGTGTACTGTTTCTTAATTCTGCACTTCAAATAAACTATTGCAATTAAATTATATTATATGCAATTAATTTAAGTACTCTTGAATAGCCCTAATTGACAAAATAGTGAGCAATATTTACATGTGTGCAACCAAATGCTTAAATAATATTTAATTCTAATATCCTGCACTTGTATTTGGTGTCAAGTCACCATTTT
This sequence comes from Sabellastarte sp. h YS-2021, assembly GCA_964017235.1. Taxonomy (NCBI): domain Eukaryota; kingdom Metazoa; phylum Annelida; class Polychaeta; order Sabellida; family Sabellidae; genus Sabellastarte; species Sabellastarte sp. h YS-2021. The sequence goes on from OZ024927.1 coordinate 79,625,012, forward strand.
TGATATTATATTTACCAAGTGTTCGTTGGTTTGTTCGCTTGTTTGCAGAGTAACTTTAAAAAGGTACAGGCAGATTTTGATGTAATTTTCAGGAAATGTTGAGAATGGCACAAGAGACACATGATTAGAGTAAGAAATGTAAAATTTGCCACATATATGAAATTCGCCACATGTGGAAATACTAATAAAATGGATGAATTGAGGTGAGATCTGTTGAATGCATAGTAAATTAAGGCTTTTGGAACTGAAAAATGGCAAGTTTAAGACAAAACATCTCTTTTTCAAAGAATTATTCAAGGTGTTTAGAGGTGGCGAATTTTAGATTTCTTATTCTACATTTTGGTGGTGATCCAGATCATTGTCTAGATTCAGGAATTTTTTAATGGATATTTTTATCGTTACACTCATAAGAAATCTTAAAAGTGTCAGTCCTCTTGTTATCATTCATATTCTGTGTTTTTTGTTTTAGCTGTAGAATTGAAGGCTTTCAAATGTACTAAAAGAGAGCTGAGTTGTGAGGACTTCTATGAAACTTTGAAAGGCTTTAGGTGAGGCTTTCATGGAATTGGTTGAAAATAATATTTATATGTCACAACAAAACCACCTTATTTCAAATGTATGTTATTTCAAATGTATCAAATTGATACAACAGATGTTTCCTAAGAAAACTGACAAATGACTGTAGAATAACACCAAAACTTTCCTGTCACTGAGCTTATTAGACAGGTTCTGTCACCAAGACAGCCATGTTGGACTGGCATGCTGCTGATGACCCTACAACTCCACACCAGTTTGAAAAAGGCTGTTATGGGTATAGAAACTTGTTCTATTTTAAATATGTCTGTATATAAAGGCATAAAACTTTGACTGAAGTAACACTATGAATACCAGGTATAAAACCACTTTCAAGCACTAAAAGTTGGAATTAGAAAGTGTTCCTAGGGCTCTAGAGGCTAGAGTGCAAACCTCAGCCACTTAGGTAACAAAGTGTCCTCATACTGTAATTTCACCCATGCATTGCTTTCTTATTTTTTGCAATAATGTCTACCACAAACCCCATATCATTGTATCCACTGGGTAGCATCCAGTGGATACTATGGATTTCGCTTCGTTATGCCACCGCCACAGTGTGTAGAGAGATTTCACCATTACCGCTCTAACCAAACAAATATTATAACTAGACTTCTCAAATTTGCAGGATATATTCATAACCATAAAATCTTGCTTGGGAATATTTTAGGCCTCATCTTGAAAAACAAGATGGCATTTTTTTTTTACTTTCAGCAAGAAGTTTGTTGGCCCTCTAGAGCAAAGGGTATTATAGGTAGAGATCTATAAGATTTGACCTTGGGCCCCTCGTTTAAGGTCAAACGAGGATAGCCAAACTTAAAAGTGCTTATAACTCACTTATTATTAGTCCTAGAGGGATGCAATGTGAAACAAACCTATAGGAAATCATGAGCTAGGAATATTCTGATGTCAGATTTGATCTTGAATCCCTTCTTCAAGGTCAAATGAGGATAGCCCAAATTAAAAGTGCATATAACTCGCTTAATATTGGTCCTAGGAGGTTTGCAATGTCAAACCAACCTATAGGAAATCATGAGCTAGGAATATTCTGATGTGGTCTTGGGCCCCTCCTTCAAGGTAAAACAAGGATAGCCAAACTTAAAAGTGCTTATAACTCACTTACTATTGGTCCTAGAGGTTTGCAATGTGAAACAAACCTATAAGAAATCATGAGCTAGGATTTCTTCTGATGTGGTCAGATTTAACCTTGGATCTCTCCTTCAAGGTCAAATGAGGATAACCCAAATTAAAAGTGCATATAACTTGCTTAATATTGGTCCTTGGAGGTTTGCAATGTCAAACCAACCTATAGGAAATCATGAGCTGGGAATCTTCCAATATGGTGAGATTTGATCTTGGGCCCCTCCTTCAAGGTCAAACGAGGATAGCCAAACTTAAAAGTACTTATAACTCGCTTATTATTGGTCCTAGAGGTTTGCAATCTGAAACCAACCTCATGAAATCATGAACTAGGATTTCTTCTAATGTGGTCAGATTTAACCTTGGGCCCCTCCTTCAAGGTCAAATGAGGATAGCCAAAATTAAAAGTGTACATAACTCACTTGTTAGTGGTCCTAGAGGTTTGCAATGTGAAACCAACCTACAGGAAATCATGAGCTAGGAATATTCCGATGTAGTCACATTTGATCTTGGGCCCCTCCTTCAAGGTCAAACGAGGATAGCCAAACTTAAAAGTGCTTATAACTCGCTTATTATTGGTCCTAGAGGTTTGCAATCTGAAACCAACCTCATGAAATCATGAACTAGGATTTCTTCTGATGTGGTCAGATTAAACCTTGGGCCCCCTCCTTCAAGGTCAAATGAGGATAGCCAAAATTAAAAGTGTACATAACTCGCTTGTTAGTGATCCTAGAGGTTTGCAATGTGAAACCAACCTATAGGAAATCATGAGCTAGGAATATTCTGATGTGGTCAGATTTGACTTTAGGCCCCTTCTTCAAGGTCAATCGAGGATAGCAAAACTTAAAACTGCTTATAACTCACTATTATTGGTCCTAGAGGTGTGCAATGTGAAACCAACCAGTAGGAAATCATGGGCTAGGAATTGTTGTTGTTGTAATTGTATTTATACTCAGCGCAATATCTCCATATACTACAGGACTCAAAGCGCTATTTAACCCATCCAACTGCACAGGTACAGCCCCAACTCACAAGTAACTGACAATCCCCTAACTGGAAGATAGAGGCTCAAGGATGACCATTTATCAACGTTCTTTAGCCTGCCAATGGGGATAGGGGCCAATGACAAAGGACCGCCATTTTAAGTGGTCATCCGAGCCACTATGTATCTGCCTGTACCTGGGTTTGAACCCACGTCCTCTGAGTTCCTAGACAAGTGTGTTCCCCGCTAGGCCACAGTGGCAGATGGAATCTTCCGATGTGGTCATATTTGACCTTGGGGCCCCTCCTTCAAGGTCAAACGAGGATAGCCAAAGTTAAATGTGCTTATAACTCAATTATTAAACTGCTGTTTATCTCTAAAACCATGTTAGTGGTCCTTTTATGGATACATCTTGCATCTGGCCACAGATGCATCCTTGGTCTGGTTGAAAATGGGACTGTTGACCTTATTTTTATTTTATCCAGAGTATGGTACAGATTTGTCCCAAAATTTAATCACTTCTTCCTTTGGTTAGGCAATTCCCACATAAAAACAATTCTTGAAGATGTGTTCCTAAATTTTTTTACATACACACACAAACGAGTGAACACACCAGAAAACCATAATCTTATTGGCAGAGGCATCTACTGGATAAGCAAACTAATAAAACAGTTTGCCTGATTAAAAAGATATGGCTTATGACTAGAGACCTCTTTTTTATAACCAACAAAATTATAAGTCTACTCCTGTGCCGTTCTCAGTGAAACCAAGGAAGACTTCTCTTTGGACAAGATCACTAGACTTTGTGTTTTACAGTATAGGGGACAAGATGACCACTCAGGATACTCATACTCACTTGCAAAGGCTTTAACCATGTTTAGAAATGAAAATAGCTATCATAACCCGACCTTCACAAGTGAAAAGACAAGTCATCTGACTTTCACAAGTTAGCTCCTCAGCCCAAACTCAGGGTAAAGTCGCTACAGCAGAACTGGAGTATTATGACTGTGAGACTGCATTTTAAGGTAAACTGATAGGACAGATACCATGTATCTGTGCTGGTGCTAGAAACACAGTTGAACACCTTCAAGAACAAACCCTGGATAAGAAGAAGTCCTCTTTAAGGAGAAATAGTAATCAGTCAGCAATCAGTGTGAGGCAATTAAGATTTGCACTACACTAGTAGAAGTGTGTGAGCTCATTTATGGGCTCTCCCAAGAATCAGTGCTAGGTCCATTATTGTTTTCACTACACGCCCCTCCTCTGAGCAAAGTTACTGAAAGACACTCTGGTATTAAATCCCACTTCTGTGATGATATCCAGTTAATTGTATACCTTTCTAAGAAAAATGTCACTTCAGTGTTTGATAAAATTGCAATCCGGTCGGCGCAGACCGGCCCGCCAAACGACAGAAAAAGCCGTCCTTAAAGAGTGCATAATGCCCTCATTGGCTGGCCGGTCCCATTGTGCACTTGCCAGGTGGTGCATCGTACTTCCTTCCTGTCTAGACAGCATGACGCCATAGCATCTTTTTCCGTTGTCTAAACTTATTGGGCCCCTAGTAAGCTGATAGCGGGGTCGGTGGGAGGGTCTTGTGTGTCCATTGGATAGGGTATTAACTTATAAAAATTTAATTTACCTATTAAATTTGCAATTTTATTGCGTTAATACATCCTATCCAATGGACAATTGCTGAATAACTACCGCTTGGTCAGCGGGTAAGTTACTAGGGACTTGAATGAACTCAAAAAAGGAACTAACAACTATTTCTTCCACGCCTGGGTCGAACGTGAGGTCAGCAAACCCTTGAGACTATAGTCGGCTACCAGAAACCGGTTAACCGGTCCAAACCGACTGTTGACCTTATTTTTATTTTATCCAGAGTATGGTACAGATTTGTCCCAAAATTTAATCACTTCTTCCTTTGGTTAGGCAATTCCCACATAAAAACAATTCTTGAAGATGTGTTCCTAAATTTTTTTACATACACACACAAACGAGTGAACACACCAGAAAACCATAATCTTATTGGCAGAGGCATCTACTGGATAAGCAAACTAATAAAACAGTTTGCCTGATTAAAAAGATATGGCTTATGACTAGAGACCTCTTTTTTATAACCAACAAAATTATAAGTCTACTCCTGTGCCGTTCTCAGTGAAACCAAGGAAGACTTCTCTTTGGACAAGATCACTAGACTTTGTGTTTTACAGTATAGGGGACAAGATGACCACTCAGGATACTCATACTCACTTGCAAAGGCTTTAACCATGTTTAGAAATGAAAATAGCTATCATAACCCGACCTTCACAAGTGAAAAGACAAGTCATCTGACTTTCACAAGTTAGCTCCTCAGCCCAAACTCAGGGTAAAGTCGCTACAGCAGAACTGGAGTATTATGACTGTGAGACTGCATTTTAAGGTAAACTGATAGGACAGATACCATGTATCTGTGCTGGTGCTAGAAACACAGTTGAACACCTTCAAGAACAAACCCTGGATAAGAAGAAGTCCTCTTTAAGGAGAAATAGTAATCAGTCAGCAATCAGTGTGAGGCAATTAAGATTTGCACTACACTAGTAGAAGTGTGTGAGCTCATTTATGGGCTCTCCCAAGAATCAGTGCTAGGTCCATTATTGTTTTCACTACACGCCCCTCCTCTGAGCAAAGTTACTGAAAGACACTCTGGTATTAAATCCCACTTCTGTGATGATATCCAGTTAATTGTATACCTTTCTAAGAAAAATGTCACTTCAGTGTTTGATAAAATTGCAATCCGGTCGGCGCAGACCGGCCCGCCAAACGACAGAAAAAGCCGTCCTTAAAGAGTGCATAATGCCCTCATTGGCTGGCCGGTCCCATTGTGCACTTGCCAGGTGGTGCATCGTACTTCCTTCCTGTCTAGACAGCATGACGCCATAGCATCTTTTTCCGTTGTCTAAACTTATTGGGCCCCTAGTAAGCTGATAGCGGGGTCGGTGGGAGGGTCTTGTGTGTCCATTGGATAGGGTATTAACTTATAAAAATTTAATTTACCTATTAAATTTGCAATTTTATTGCGTTAATACATCCTATCCAATGGACAATTGCTGAATAACTACCGCTTGGTCAGCGGGTAAGTTACTAGGGACTTGAATGAACTCAAAAAAGGAACTAACAACTATTTCTTCCACGCCTGGGTCGAACGTGAGGTCAGCAAACCCTTGAGACTATAGTCGGCTACCAGAAACCGGTTAACCGGTCCAAACCGACTGTTGACCTTATTTTTATTTTATCCAGAGTATGGTACAGATTTGTCCCAAAATTTAATCACTTCTTCCTTTGGTTAGGCAATTCCCACATAAAAACAATTCTTGAAGATGTGTTCCTAAATTTTTTTACATACACACACAAACGAGTGAACACACCAGAAAACCATAATCTTATTGGCAGAGGCATCTACTGGATAAGCAAACTAATAAAACAGTTTGCCTGATTAAAAAGATATGGCTTATGACTAGAGACCTCTTTTTTATAACCAACAAAATTAAAAGTCTACTCCTGTGCCGTTCTCAGTGAAACCAAGGAAGACTTCTCTTTGGACAAGATCACTAGACTTTGTGTTTTACAGTATAGGGGACAAGATGACCACTCAGGATACTCATACTCACTTGCAAAGGCTTTAACCATGTTTAGAAATGAAAATAGCTATCATAACCCGACCTTCACAAGTGAAAAGACAAGTCATCTGACTTTCACAAGTTAGCTCCTCAGCCCAAACTCAGGGTAAAGTCGCTACAGCAGAACTGGAGTATTATGACTGTGAGACTGCATTTTAAGGTAAACTGATAGGACAGATACCATGTATCTGTGCTGGTGCTAGAAACACAGTTGAACACCTTCAAGAACAAACCCTGGATAAGAAGAAGTCCTCTTTAAGGAGAAATAGTAATCAGTCAGCAATCAGTGTGAGGCAATTAAGATTTGCACTACACTAGTAGAAGTGTGTGAGCTCATTTATGGGCTCTCCCAAGAATCAGTGCTAGGTCCATTATTGTTTTCACTACACGCCCCTCCTCTGAGCAAAGTTACTGAAAGACACTCTGGTATTAAATCCCACTTCTGTGATGATATCCAGTTAATTGTATACCTTTCTAAGAAAAATGTCACTTCAGTGTTTGATAAAATTGCAAATTTAATAGGTAAATTAAATTTTTATAAGTTAATACCCTATCCAATGGACAATTGCTAATCCGGTCGGCGCAGACCGGCCCGCCAAACGACAGAAAAAGCCGTCCTTAAAGAGTGCATAATGCCCTCATTGGCTGGCCGGTCCCATTGTGCACTTGCCAGGTGGTGCATCGTACTTCCTTCCTGTCTAGACAGCATGACGCCATAGCATCTTTTTCCGTTGTCTAAACTTATTGGGCCCCTAGTAAGCTGATAGCGGGGTCGGTGGGAGGGTCTTGTGTGTCCATTGGATAGGGTATTAACTTATAAAAATTTAATTTACCTATTAAATTTGCAATTTTATTGCGTTAATACATCCTATCCAATGGACAATTGCTGAATAACTACCGCTTGGTCAGCGGGTAAGTTACTAGGGACTTGAATGAACTCAAAAAAGGAACTAACAACTATTTCTTCCACGCCTGGGTCGAACGTGAGGTCAGCAAACCCTTGAGACTATAGTCGGCTACCAGAAACCGGTTAACCGGTCCAAACCGACTTACCCCCCCCCCCCCCATTTTTTACAGACCTGCTCTGAGGTAGGGGAAGAGAGGGATGAGTTCAGTCCCATAGAAATAAACCTCCCGAAGAAAGCATGTCAGAGTTTTTTTTTTTTTTTATGCTTCTTAAATATATTTATCTACAATATATACAAATGTACAGCTATTTACATATGTACAGATCTCCTCTAACTCTTGGGCTGTTGGTGGATCTGCTGAGCAGCCACTACTGGGCCCAGGTGGTAGAGCTCTGAGTCAGCCCAAGCAACATCCTTCAGATAAAATTGTGTGAAGGTATAGTGCGATTTCCAGTGGCAGGCTGACAAAATTTGTTCCAAGGAGACTCCCGACTGGAAGGCCTTAGAAGCGGCAAAGGCCCTAACATCATGGGCTTTGACCTGATGTAAGGTTTGGGCCTCCTGATCTACGAGGAGATAGTGGCAGGCGAGATGTCCTTGTCGAAGCCTTTCTTGAAGGAAACAAAAACTAACTCTTTATTTTGTCTGATGTCTGAGGTCCTGTCTAAATAGTAGCGTAAAGCTCTGATTGGATAGAGGGACCTGTCAGACTTGAGGGATCTATCCAGAGTTGGGGCCAGTGCAGGGATAATCACTGGGGCCGCACTGTCTGGACCCTCTTTGGCTAGCTGGTTCTTAGACAGAAAGCTGGGTGATGGGTACAGTGACACCTTTGACCAATCAGATTGGTGTCTGATATTTTTATTCTGCCAAGCATGAATCTCACTTCTACGTTTGCCTGAGCCCAAGGCTAAGAGGAAAATTGTCTTGAAGATCAAATGCTTCAAGGAAGCCTCTTTGATTGGTTCAAAAGGAGCTTTTGTCAGCAGCTAAGGGATAAGTTCCAGGAGGGGATTCCCCTCCTACCTTTGGGTCTGTCTCTGTGGAAGCTATCCAAGAGACGTGCGAGATTTTCATCCTTGCTGATATTTATGGTTGAGTTTCCCAGTTTATCAGCAATGGCTGACCTGTAACCATCAATGGTACTGGGCTGTAAATTCCTGTCCTGAAAAAGGTACATAAGGAAATCAGCCACTGACTTTATAGGCAGTGCCCTGAAGTCCACCTTATTAGAGATGCACCATTTTGTAAAAATGGTCAATTTTGCCTCATAGACTGATCTGGTTAATCCCCTCTGAGGAGCCTCAATTCTTGTTGCCACTGCCTCAGAGAAACCCTGCTCCTTGATTGCTGAGACTCTAGGAGCCATGCATGGTGATTTAGGTTTGTCAAATTTCTGTTAGGGATCTGATTGAAGGGCTGTGTCAGCAGATTCGGCAGATTGGGTAGACTCAATGGGATCTGGCTGGACATGGCTACCAGGTCCCGGAACCAAGGCATGTTTGGCCACCCCGGGGCAATTAGAATTATTCTGTTGCATGGGGAATTCTGTAACTTCTCCAATACTTTTCCAAATAGGGCTACTGGTGGGAAGGCATATGCATCCAGATCCTCCCATGGCAGACTGAGTGCATCGACTGCAGTGGCCAGGGAATCGGGTACTGGGGACACAAACTGAGGCAACTTGTTGTTGAACCTCGTGGCGAATAGATCTATTTGAGGCCGGTGCCACCTGTTGCACACAGTTTGAAAAATCTCTGGAAGGAGGGACCATTCGGTCTGAATTACTTGGCCTAGCCTGGATAGCTTGTCCGCGACCACATTTAGCCGGCCTGGAATATGTCGGGCTTTGAGGGTCACTTAATGTCTGGTACACCAGGTCAAGATTCGCCACAGTAGGGCACAAAGTGGGCCCGACCTCATGCCTCCTTCCTTGTTTATGTACGACACTACTGTAGTGTTATCGGTTGCTACAAGTATTATCTTGTGTGAGTAGAGATCCCGGAAATCCTTCAACGCTAAGAGAACTGCTTTTAATTCTAGATAGTTTATGTGCAGCTTGCTTTCTGGTAGGGACCAGGACCCTCTTGCAGTGTGCTCGTTTAAGTGAGCGCCCACCCTTCTTTTGATGAGTCTGTAAAGATCTGCAGAGCAAGTTTTATTGGGTGTAATGGTTGATCTTGGAGCACATTGCTTTCATCTAACCACCATTGTAGATGAGGGTGCAGGGTCCTGGGTATAGGAATGACCTTTTCCAGTGATTCCGGAACTCGCCAATTGTTTTTGAGGTGCCACTGGATGGGCCTCATATGTAACCGACCGAGGTGAACTTGTTTCTCTCCTATCAGGGACATAAACTGTCAGACCGGACAGGCCGGTAGTACAAGCAGTGGCTGTAACTTTTCCTGTAGGCTTTGCCACCGGTCCGGTGTGGGTCAGACCCAACCGGACCGGAGATCGAACTGGTAATCGACAAAGTTGAAAACTTGTTTTGGCTCCAGTTCTGATTTTTCCAAATTCAGTAGCCAACCAAGGTCTTGGCACATTTCCACCAGCGTTTGGGTATGCCGGAGACAAACTTGGTGGGACCTGGCTCTGACCAAGCAGTCGTCTAGGTACTGGTGGATCCTTATACCCTTGTGTATGGCCATCAGCTTCACTTCCTTTGCTACCACAGTAAATTCCATGGGTGCTGTGGATAGGCCAAAGGGGAGAGCCTTGAGTTGATATGTCTGGCCTTGGACATGAAATCTGAGATACTTCCTGGACTGTGCCTGTATGGGAATATGGAAGTAGGCGTCCTTGAAGTCTATGGACGTGACCCATTCCCCTTGCTGAAGGGAGGTTCTGATGGTTTCCGGTGTTTCCATCTTGAATTTCTCCACCTTGAGAAAGGGATTTAACTTGCTCAGATCTAGAATGGGTCTCCACTTGTTGTTTGGTTTTGGAACCAAAAACAGTCGGTTGAAAAAGCCTAGAGAAGTTTGATTTTGTACCAGTTCCACTGCATTTTTGTCTATCAGCTGACGTAATGCCTCCAACAGGTAGCTGTTCCTGTGGGGATGTACGTAACAGCTTACGACCGTGGGGTATCTTGTTAGTTTTGGCCGGGTCCGAAAGGGGAGAGAGTAGCCTTCTCTCAATGTTTGAATTACTTTCAGACCGGCACCGAAAGGGGAGAGAGTAGCCTTCTCTCAATGTTTGAATTACTTTCAGACCGGCACCCAGATCCAGCCAAGTTTGCCAAAGGTTTTGAAGTCTGGCCCCTACAGGCAGTTTTTGTACAACGTTTGGGGCATTGTTTACAGGTTGGACACAAGACAATTGAGTGACACAAGAAACAACTTTCACATATTTTAATTTGTGATTTCTGTTCAATTGACAATCTGCTGTCCCGGGACTTAACTCTCTCTTTTGGGAGTGCCCGGGCGCAGAAGGTACATCTGTTACAACATGACAATTTACAACATTTATTGTATTTTCTTGTGTTAGAGTCTTGCTCCCGGCCAGCAGTCCGTCCTGTAAACTGTTTACAAAGTTATTGTCATTTATAGAACTGCTGGCCCTTAGCTGGTCGCGAGGTGTAGTAAGAGGCTTTGCCTTTACCCTTCTTATTCTCAGACCTGTTTCCAATGTTCTTCCAGGCAGGTTGGTCGGCTTTCCTGTAGTCTGTACGCTTGTCATGGCATTCATATGGGTGGAAGCGACCTTTCTTCCCTGACTGGACCTGACCCTTACTCTCAAAGTTGGCGATGTCCTGCTCTGCCTGTTTCAGGGCGGCATCTGGAAACAAGGTCGGGATGTGGAGAGGGCCCGTACGCAGGGCAGCTAGGGTGTCAGGTTTTATACCCATCTTGAGATGAAAAAAGTATGAGTCCCGTCTTGCCAATGTGGTGTTAGCAACTGTAACAAACACAAAGTCAGTTAAATGTTCAAGGGTCTTGGCCATTGACTGCGTGATACTTGAGTTAAAGTTCAATAGGAACTGCAGTTCATCAGCAGAATGTGAGACCTTTCCTGAAGACTTTCCTTTACTTAGTTCTGACTTCATGATCTTCAAGTGGGACTGCATACTATCCTGCACCTTGTAAAGGCATCTGTTGAAAGCAGCCGCTTGGTTACAAAATGTGGATGCTTCACGGGCTGACTTCTCCCACCGTCTCAGATTGTCCTGGGAAATCTGGCGTGAGGCCGGTGGGGTTGAGGCAATGCCTGCTGCTTTGGCTATACGGCTGTATGTACTGTTTATTTTAGATGCGTCAGTGCTCCAAGCCGTCACTATCTTGCCAGTTTCTTGATCAGGGTTCTTCTGGCTCGGTACAAAGTGATACCATTTCGACTGTGACTTTGGTGGATGCACAAACTGATCTTTTAGGAACCCTCCAGCCTCTGAACTTCACGACAGGTACCCCTCTGTGAGAGTGAGATTGAGTTTTCCCATCTTGCTGCAAAGCTATTCATCTGTTGGCATAGAAATGGAGACTTTACCTGTTGCCTGAGATTTAGGCCCCGCGAAAGGGTTATCCTCAGACTTTGAAGTAGTTGAATCAACCTCTGGGATGTGGGTCCACCCCATAAACGATCTGATCCCACTCATGGTTTCGCGATAGTTCTGCTCTTCTGAGAGGGCCAGATCTGGGTCGGTAACTGAAATCTCATGTTCCTGATCTGAAACTTCCCATTCCTCTACAAACAAGTCTACTGGGGGGCGATCAGAGATATCCGAATCCGAGTCGGTGTCCATTGAGGAAGTGCTGTTTTCTTGCCGGAGCTGATAAAGACCTGCTGGGCACTTGCTGGGAAAGAGGAGGATCAGTGCCAATCAGCTCTGAGCGTCGGTCGGTCAACACCTTTCCCTTGGTTGATTTGACCGTCGACTTAGAAGCAGTCTGATAACTAGCGGGCAAATCTGAAACATGTTGAGGAGAGTCCGACTCATGTGACTGGTCGGTAGCCTGTCTCTGAGAGGCGAGGTCGGTAACCGACGAATCTGAAGCTTGAGGTCTGATGAATGGCTTAGAGGAGATAGCCGACTCAGCAGGAGGTGAGTGTAGGAGCAACTTTGACAGAAGTAAAGGTCGGTTCCTGTCTATCCAACGACTTGGCCAACAAAAGAGCTTCTAGTCTATTAAATCTCTCTGACCATTTCTGGTCTAACTCCTCGATCCTAGTGTCCGGTGAGGATCTGTGAGTTTTTGAAGACAGCAACTTAGAAGGTTTCTCGGTAGTAGCGGCCTTGTCCTTAGACGATGAAGATTTGACTTTCTCAGCAGGGTTAGACTTTTTCTTCTTGCCTGAACTCGAACCAGGGGGCTGCAAAATCCCCTGGCCATCCACAGCTCCCACTACCGTCACAGAGGACGGGTCTATGAGAGAGGAACTGGATGAGTCCTGTTTGGGGGGGTCACTGGACTTCTTAAGATCACGCCTTTCCTTCTTAAGTCTGTAAGAAGGCATGGACAACTGCAAACGTTGGTCCTCCATGAGTGACTTACAATGGTTACAATCATTATTTGAAATGCAGGGATCTGAGCCCTTACCCTTCTCACTGCAGCGCGCGCAGAAACTATGGCTGTCGAAACTAGCCATGATATAACTTTCATGCTTCTGGCTGGGAGAAGACATAATGATCTGATATGAATCCGATGTCAAAAAGGTCTATAGTTACCCCCAAATAAGATGGTATAAACATAAATTGCACACTCTGAAGAATAAGGATGATAATTATAAAAAACGTTCTCACTAAAAAACTCCTTGTACACGATGCATGCGCCAAATGAAAAAGATGCTATGACGTCATGCTGTCTAGACAGGAAGGAAGTACGATGCGCCACCTGGCGAGTGCACAATGGGACCGGCCAGCCAATGACGGCATTATGCACTCTTTAAGAACGGCTTTTTCTGTTGTTTGGCGGGCCGGTGTAACACCATATTTTACACCCTGCCATACTTTACACCCTTTCTTTGATCTTTTAGGGGGTGCTTTATATGGCAATAATATTTTACACCCCTAACAATGGGGGATTACGGGGGTGAAAAATATAGCTGCCATACTTTACACCCCCACCAAAAGTTACCCCCCCTTCTGGGCCATACAGAGCAAATCAATGGAGGATTAGGAGCAAACCCTTTATTGGTTAGATTGCAATTGAGTTTGGAAATTATCTATTGTCTAACCACTGCTTAGAACTTGATTTGCTTTACTTTTGTGGTGTGACAGAAACTCAATTAGTTTATGATGTGTCTATTGTCTATGGACTCTTAAGTTGATTTGTTTGGCTATGTATATTTGACTTGGTAAATGGATTAATCTTAGATTTGCCTTTGTTTTAGCATTCTTTTGAACTTGATTTGTTTCACTTGTGGTTGAGTGACTAGCCAAGCTAACAGGATTAATGGGTATTGTTGAAAAACCCTTTTAAAGCTGTTTTTGGGAGATACAACTCCTCCATGATAATGTTACATAAATTCCTTTCATTTACACAAGCTTGTATGGTTTAGATTATATTTAGAATAAAAAGCAATCTTGAAGAATTTTATTATACTATTATTATTACATAGAAAATTATAAAATGCTATTGTTAATAAAATACTGTGACATACAGTAATATTCAATGTGCTCAGATATAATAAAATACATTTCAATATTCATGGGAATTACTCATATATTACAACAGTTCAATTAATTTATGTACATATGTCATTTTTGCTTGTTCATGTCTCATCTGGTAATCCTGGTAACATAACTAAGGAGAAGCCACAGCTAAAATGAAATTACACTAACACAGAAGAAGAAGCCATATCCAAATAGGATGACAAGTAAGAAATCCTATCTAATTTCTAGCTTCTAGATGATAAGCCACAGCTAAGTTGGTCAATGGACCCATTTATTTATTTATTTGCTCATACACAAGGTATACAAAGTAAGTTACAAACAGAAAAAAAAATACAGAGAGAAAAAAGAACAGTAAAATATTATACATATGTTTAAACCGATCTATTTACATGAACTAAAGAAGCAGTATCATCATAACTTCACACAGAAATGCTCTAGTAACACATTAAGATCACCAACAGTGAAAAATCTCTCTGATCTTTTACTAAAAACGTTGCGCAGACTGTCTCATATCTATTAGACATTTTATGTTTTCAATATTTATCTGATCATCATATTTAGTTCATTATGTGATATAAATCCAACTAAAAGAGACAATGCATAGATTATCTAATTACCTGATCACTCACTAATCATGGAACAATAACTTATGTCTTACCTAGCAATGTTAGTCTCTTTGAAGTCAATAAATGAAAACACTAACAGTACACAAAACAAGAACCCCAGGTGAGAAGCCACAGTTAGCTTAAAGCCTTGCACATAGTTGCAGGTCTATTGGCAAGATTCAAATCAAAGGGCTGTGGTGACTTGAGACAACAATAGGGATAATTTCCAGGGACTAGCCTGGTGAATACAAAAACAACAACAATGGTTTGGCCTCTCATATCAAAGGAAAATATATAGAAATGATTTTGTCCCACTGTATTAACACTAAATCTATTTTATTTGGTTTATTAATCTTAGACATTTGTGAATTAACTGAAAAGTCACTGGATAATAATTAGCTATCATTATTTAGATGGGCCATCAAATATTTAAAAAATGTAGTTCTATTATTATTTAGATGGCCCAGCAAATATTTTTTAAATGTTTAACAATTTGTAAGCAAAGGAATTATTGTCTTTGAGTTTTAATGCTTAATTTGTGGATGTTTATAGCTGTTGAACTTCACTTATTTCATAAATACAGCAACTGTAAAAAAAATCCACCAAGGGGTGTAAAATATGGCAAGGGGGTGTAGAATATGGGAAGGGGTGTAAAATATGGCAAGTAAACTTGCCATATATTACACCTCCATGCATTTTATGTGGGGTGTAAAATCTGGCACTACACCGGTCTGCGCCGACCAGATTAGCAATTGTCCATTGGATAGGAAGTATTAACGCAATTTAGTCCATCCTTGCACAAGTCCTAGAAGCAATTCGGTAATAACTTTACCTTTGATGCTCCTACAATCTGGAAAGAATTCGGTGATGATGTTTGTTCTGCTTCCTTTGTCTCCTGCAAGAAGAATCTCAAATCATATATGTTTTCCTAAGGCCTTTCCACCATAATTTCTTATCCAACCAGTGTCTCTGTGGTATCAACCATTGTTATGCCCATGGACTGATGAATTTTCTAACACTGATTATCGCTGCTGTACCCTGCCTGCAGTCTCGTTAGATGCAGAGATTAAGTGTTATAAAAATCCAGTATAGAATTTTCATTAAAATCTACTGTTACCAAGTAATCTGGTAGTCTTTTCTACCCCAATAGTATTCAACTTCACAGGATACCATTTTACAGTATATTTCTATGTTGAACAGAGACAAAGTATTCCTTGGGCCTTTGCCAATTGAAATTTACCATGCAATTGAATACTATATGCAAACACATTTGGGAATGTCCATGCAGAATGACACAGCATTGGCCAGATGGGCATGTCAGATTGTTGGTGAGTACCCTAAAGTTGCTTTAATTTTCAACATTTTAGTAGTTGATTTAAGATTTCATTGGCATCATTCTCTTCACATGAAACTGACAAGAATATGATAACTTAGTTTTTAAAAAGAACCTTGTGATGATGAATTGTTTTTTAAGAATAAGCAAAGTTTGGGTCTTTCACTGACTCCTTCCTAGATGACATTGTGATGTATATTTTTACTCAGTACAATATCTCCTTTACTAGAGGAATCTAATCGCTATTTGAACCATCCCAATGACAGAGTACTGCAATGTCAAGTGGTCATCCAAGCCACTATTTATCTGCCTGTATTTGGCACTGAACCCAGGTACA
Organism: Sabellastarte sp. h YS-2021; assembly: GCA_964017235.1. Classification (NCBI taxonomy): domain Eukaryota; kingdom Metazoa; phylum Annelida; class Polychaeta; order Sabellida; family Sabellidae; genus Sabellastarte; species Sabellastarte sp. h YS-2021. Next base: position 79,641,162 of record OZ024927.1, read on the forward strand.
AGCAGATACACAGTATCTTACTGTAAGGCCTTTAATCAAATACTTAATTTTAATATTTGAATGAAAGTAGTCATAGTTTAAGACACAGACACGTCAGTAGACACAACCGTTAGCTCATATATTTCTAAGATTTATAGCTCATATAATAGGAATATTATTCCCTTATTATACAAATATTAACTCTTTATTACTTTTTCTCCAATTTTTGAAAACCCTATGATGGTGACCAAGTACTTTAAGTAACGGAACTTAACCACACATTTTACTGTTACCTTAAATTGTATGAAATACTGGAAATGTCACTGAAATTGAAAGTGATAGTAATAACTAAAATCTGGCCAGTATATTGATAATTGCTTGCATATCAAATCTTCCTCTGACAAAATATTAGTTTTTAGGCGGTTTGCATGTAACCAACCCGCCTATTAGATTGACGTGTCCGACATCCATCTGTCTGTCCATCAACAATTTCGTCCAATCAAATTCAAACTTGGGAGGAAGATAGACCACCATCATAGCTAGGTTCCTTTCGAAATTGGTGTAATTCCGGTCGTTCGTTTGTCCGTTTTTTGCCCGTTTGTCTGTCCATCAACATTTACGTTTCCGGACTCGAACTCAAAAATGCTTTGTCCAATCGAATTCAAACTTGATAGGGAGATAGATCACCATCATAGCTAGGTTCCTTTGGAAATTGGTGTAATTGGGTCTGTTTGTTTGTCCGTTTTCTGTCTGTTTGTCCGTCAACATTTCCGTTTCCGGACTCTAAATCGAAAACGCTTTGTCCAATCAAATTCAAACTTGACAGGGAGATAGATCACCATCATAGCTAGGTTCATTTCAAAATTGGTGTAATTCTGTTTGTTCGTTTGTCTGTCCGTCAACATTTCCATTTCCGGACTCTATTTCGAAAACACTTTGTCCAATCAAATTCAAACTTGACAGGGAGATATATCACCATCATAGCTAAGTTGCTTTCTAAATAGGTGTAATTTTGTCCATTTATTTGTCCGTTTTTTGTCCGTTTGTCAACATTTCCGTTTCCGGAGTCTAACTAGAAAAAGCTTTGTCCAATCGAATTCAAACTGTTAGGGAGATAGACCACCATCATAGCTAAGTTGCTTTCGAAATTAGTGTAATTCCGTTTGTTCATGTGTCCGTTTTTTGTCTGTTTGTCTGTCCGTCAACATTTCTGTTTCCGGACTCTAAGTCGTAAACGCTTTGTCCAATCAAATTCAGACTTGACAGGGAGATAGATAACCATCACAGCTAAGTTGCTTTCGAAATTGGTGTAATTCAATTTGTTCGTTTGTCCGTTTATAGCATAGATACAATTATGTAACCTAGATTACAAGTTTTATATTTCTTAGCACGTATAACACATTTACCTTAACTGGGTGACCTAGCATTTCTTTCCTTGTTTCTAAATTTAATTACAGCAGTTGCTAATCTAATTGCTGCCAGTGCAACCTGCCCTTTGGGGCATCTTTGACCCTCTTGTTAAGTTATTAACTTCTTGATTCTTGTGATTTACTTCTTTACTCATAAACTTGTTTGTATCTTCAATGCATTTAGAAAGTACCACAGCCCAAGAGTTGCAAGCAGTCACCAATCTTTCTCAATCAAAAATTGATTCACTGATCAGTGATTGCCAACTATATGCAGAACAGTGTATCGGTGAGTCCTTTTTGGTAACTATGATACTATTCACAATATAAACAGGGTCTCCCACTAATGAGTAATCTCTCAATATTATTTGATCGATATTAGCGATTTAAACAGTTTGCCTCACAAATCAAAGTTAAGACACATAGAATTTATTTCCCCCTTTATTCAGTTATAATTTCATTGGAGGCATGTATTTCTTAAAATTGGGGTCCTGAAGTAATTAGTGAGAACTGGCTCTGAACTGGGTTAATCAATCTCCTAACTGCCCCATCTGTATTAATGATCAAAAAAATGAAAATTTAGTATATGAAATTATCATTGATAGCATTCACCCCAGATAAATTCAACTTTCATGCATATCTTATGTTTTTGATACATTCCACGACAGCCCATAATGAGTGGGTGTACTGTCAATAAAAAAGACAAAATAAACAGACTCAGAACTTCAAAGTTTAAGGGGTCTAACTTAAGAACGAATACATTAAGACATAAAGATTTCCAGGATGTTTGTAATTTTTGTTGATGGCTACTAAAATGAAAGTACTTTTAATAGCTATTCCAGAACTCTTGTGTACTCTCTGGGTTTGAGAATGCGCCAAGAATTTATCTACCTCCTGCCACTTTTTAAATATATGCTATGTTGGCAAAGGTGTGAAAATAAAAGATAACCGACCCAACTGAAAATTTGGGAGTTTTGAACCTCTTAAGTAAACTATTAATTTGGAAATCAGCAAAAATTACTCTTAATCTTATAACAAGGTATTGGCTGTTTAGGTTTCAATGCTTTGTTTCATTAGAGATAAAATGTATGCCAAATGAATAAATTTAAGATACAAGGCTGTTATTCTCATTTGGATCATGTGCTACAAGTGTCTTTTGGGTACACATTTTAGAAAATTTTTTTAAACATGTAGGTTACAAATAATAAAATGCTAAATTTTCAGAAAAAGTCTGGGTTGGCTCAATTTGAACTACTGTGGCAAAGACAAACACCTACAACTGCCTCAAACGATTTTTTTTTTCATGCTAAAAGAACAAACTATAATATTTTGAATTTTTGTGTCCAGGATACTCCACCTACTGACAGAATCTTTCAAATCATCCCTTTGGTAGTCATTTTGAATAACCTTGATTAAATTATTTTTTTTTTTGTAATAATTTATGGATACGTAACAACATACATATTATCCTCGATCCTTTTCAGTTGAAATCATTAATAAATTTGATCAGTATATACGGCCACATTTCCAGAATATCATGTTCAAAGTTTACAAGTGTCAACTTGTATATTTAACATTAATAATTAACAAAATATTAGTGAGAAAACATACTTTCTGTGTTCTTATTCCTTAATAACTTGTATTAACCAGAGTGAGTTTTTCAGATACAACATATTTGGAAATTGAGGCAAAATATCTTGGGCTGAAAAACTGGCTGATACAGTCAGGTTTCCCAGATGAATGGCCTATAAAGACTACACACAAGATCAACCTTAACTATATACGGAACTCTGGATTCAAAGCAATGATTTTCTTTGGTCAAGAAAGATACTCTGTGAAAGAGCAAACAAAATTCCTTGGAGGTAAACTTTTTTCTATATTTGCTTCTTTTAAGTGTAGTTATGTAGATTTCTTTTTAATAAAAATGTATTAACACAAGCACAGTCTGTACTTTACCAATATGAAAAAAAATCAAAATAATAAACTTTTCAGAATGCTTTATTAAAGGGACGATAATATAATTTCTACTTGAAATCATTGCCCCAACTTGGCACAACTCTTGGACTTTGAATACAAAAATTCACAAAAACAGTATATTTATGTCTGTTTTCACTTTAACCAGCTTATATCATATGCAGAAATGTACAAGTGTTGCCAAAGACAAGCAACTGTCACTGCATATTCTGTGTTCTGGTTTGTGCCAAGTGACACATGCCAAGTTATGGTGGGAAGTAATACCTTTCAAACAATTATCTTCTTTGGTGAAGAAGGGCACTTCCACAGTATGAAAACAAAATTTCTAACAGTTATTTATTCTTTTTTGTTAAAAATATGGAATATATACTTAGCCAAGAAAGAAACACAAGATATGTCAGTTGTACTTTATCAGTTTTTGTAAAACTTGTGTTTCTTTTTTGAGTAAGTATATATCATATGGAAATATGATGCATCAAATTAACCATATGTAGAGTAAGAAATCTAAAATTCCCCAGGAATCTAAAATTTGCCACCTCTAAAACCTTAGTTAATTTTATGAAGAAAATTTGAAAATTTTAATTACTTAAATGTAGCTTTTATAAGCTACAAGCTTACCATGTGGGATTTAATGCTGTTCTCGGGTTGCCACACCCCGGGCCAACGAAAAAAAGATCGTTCTTTTTAGCCACCGGATATACTGCTAGTTGTCATAACGTGATAACTTCTGACCAATGGCCCTACTTTCTCGTTGAAATTTTCTAAAACCTACCCCTCAGTTGTAAACAGCGGGGAGGCAGGGTGGGACTCTTCTAAGTCCCACATGGTAAGCTTGTAGCTTATAAAAGCTACATATAAGTAATATTAAAATTTTCAATTTTATTACGCTACAATAGCTTACCATGTGGGACTTAATGCTGAATTCAACTGCCCGGTGGCAGGATTACAGCTGAGACTGCAAGATATGTCATTTTTTTTTCTAAGATTTGAATTAATATGTATAGAATAGTGCCAGAAATACCAGTCTGAGTCCCATTTACAGTGCCCCGATCCCGAAGACCGGGCCTGTAACGAGCCAAAAACCTAAGTAAAATGAGGGACAGTGCTAAAACTGTCTAGATGTTTGATTGTAGGACGGAAGTGCAGCAGTGCTCACTTCGAGGTCTAAGGGTCCCTGAGGGCTCTTCACGTGTGACCGACCAACCCAGTGGTTGGACATCTCATAAATTTTTTGCCACCTGAATATGAGATTAATGACAACTTAAAAAGTCCTTAATACAAATTACTTGATAACTAAAAAACAAAATGACCTTACCCGTAACATCTTGAAGGTAAAGGAATACCTAGATCCTGGGAGAGACTCCTGAAGACTTGGTTGTAGCGGATGTGCCCCCCCCCCCCCCCCCCCTTTTTTTCTTTCCGAGGACAACTGGTCTGAGGGGAAGGATCTAGGACTTGTTGTGCCACCACTACGGGTCCCAGATACATATTGTTGTCGGTGTCCGACCAAGTAAGGTCTTTTAGGTAAAAATTTGTAAATGTGTTGTGAGCTTTCCAGTGACAGGCTTGCATGATTTGGTCCACCGATACCCCACCGTAAAAGGCCTTAGATGCCGCGAAGGCCCAGATGTCATGCGCTTTAACTTGGACCAAGTTGATCTGCTTGTTTGTAACAAAGTAGGATGGTTTGTTTCAACCAGGAAGAGAGTGTAGCGGGTCTGATGTCTGTCCTTTCTTAAAGGAGATGAAAAGGAGGGAACGAGACCCTCTCAGGTCTTTAGTTCGGTCCAGATAATACCTCAGGGCCCGCACCGGACACAGGGTCCTGTCTTCTTTAAATTGTCTATCTACAATGGTAGTCAAAGCAGGAATAGTCACCGGAGACACACTTTGAGAACCTTCTCTTGCTAGTTGGTTTTTGGCTATGAAATGAGAAGAAGGGAACAAGGTGACCTTTTCGCATTGGCCTAGATTAGATACTTTGTTTGCGACCCAGGCATGGATTTCGCTACGGCGTTTGCCGGAGGCCAAAGCTAGCAAGAAAGCAGTTTTGAGAGTAAGATGTTTGAGGTCTGTGTCTTTCATGGGCTCAAATGGTGCTTTTGTGAGCTCGTTGAGGACAACAGAAAGGTTCCACTTGGGTAAATTTCTGGAACTTTTGGGACGATCCCTGTGAAAACTGGAGAGTAACCTGTGAAGGTCTGCATTATGTGCAATATGGTGGGCCGTTGGGCCCAAAGTGTCAACGATTGCAGTCCTATAGCCATCAATGGTCGAGGGGCGCCTGTTCAGGTCTTGGTACAGGTACATGAAAAAATCTGAGATTTGTTTCACAGATCTAGTGGAGAAATCCACCGAATTTTCTCTGCACCATTTTTCAAATAGGGCCCACTTTGACGTGTAGATGGTCCTTGTTGATGACCGCTGAGGGGCAGCAACTCTCTCTGCCACCTCCACAGAGAAGCCTTCTTCTTGGAGTTGTCCGCTCCTAGACACCAGGCGTGGAGGTTCAGCTGCTGAGGGTTGTTGTGGAACACATACTTGTGGGACTGTTTGAGTAGGGTCGTTGACACTGGGAGTTGTAGTGGGATCTCTGTTGAGAGCTACACTAGGTCCCAAAACCAGGGCATCCCTGGCCAGCCTGGGGCTATTACAATGATCAGGCAATGGCATTGCTTGATTTTTTGGATCACCTTGTGAAGGAGAGCCGTCTGAGGGTAAGCATAGGCGGTGAGGTTCGTCCAGTTTATGTTTAGAGCATCTATGTCCCAAGCCCTTGGGTCTGGGACGGGAGATACGTACAGTGGAAGTTTGTGGTTCAGGTGAGTGGCAAATAAGTCTACATGAGGTGTGAACCACTTCTGGCAGATCTGTTTGAACATCTGCGGGTGCAGAGACCATTCTGTTGACTGCACTTGGTTGGACCTGGAGAGTAGGTCGGCCATCACATTCAGGCACCCTGGAATGTGCCTGGCTTTTAATGTTATGTGGTAATGATGGCACCAGGTCATGATCTTCCACAGGAGAGCACACATCTCTGCTGAGTGAGCTCCTCCTTGTTTGTTGATGTAGGCTACCACTGTTCAGTTGTCTGTCGCCACTAACACTGTTTGGTTCTGGCACTGGTCCTTGAAGTCTCGAAGGGCCAGTGAGACCGCCTTCAATTCTAGGACATTTATGTGTAGCCTTTTTTCCCGATCTGACCACAGACCCTTTGAATTTTGGTCTAAGTGAGCGCCCCAACCTTCGTTTGAGGCGTCGGTAAAGAGCTGGATACTGTGGTCTTTGGGATGAAGGTCTGCACCTTTCATCACGTTTGAGGGATTTTGCCACCAATCTAGGTGGGCTGCAATGGCTTCTGTCCAAGGAAGGAGGTTGTCCAGCGACTGAGGATATCTCCAGTGCTCCTTGAGATGAAACTGAAAGGGCCTCATGTGAAGGCGTCCCTCCGGGACCATTTTCTCCGTTGAGCCTAGCAACCCAATTAGAGACATCAAACATCTTGCAGTCAAAACACGTTTTGACTTGAGTCGTAGGATCAAATCCTGAAGTTTGAGCCATCTCTCTTGAGTGAGTTTTACAAGGGCTGAATCTAGGTGGTATTCGTAGCCCACGAACGAAAACGCCTGAGTAGGTTTCAGTTCTGATTTTTCCTGATTTATTATCCACCCCAAGGACTGGGTTAGGTCTACCACCGCCTGAGTGTCCACTTGGGCTTCCTCCTGAGACTGGGACCTGATCAGCCAGTCGTCCAGGTATTGGTGAATTCTGAGTCCTCTTGAGAGGGCCATTAGTTTCGCTTCCTTTACAATCATTGTAAAGACCTGGGGGGCTGTGGCTAGTCCGAATGGGAGGGAGGTGAATTGCAACACCTGAGCCTTGTAGCAAAACCTTAGGTATTTCCTTGAGTTTGGGTGGATGAGGATGTGCAGGTAAGCGTCCGACAGATCTATCGACGATACCCACTCCCCTGGAATCAGGGAGGTCCTGATGGACTCTGGAGTTTCCATTTTGAACTTTTCTACGTGTAGAAAAGTATTGAGCCTGCTTAGGTCTATGACTGGCCTCCACCTTTGGCGAGGCTTGGGTACTAAGAACAGGCGACTGTAAAACCCGAGAGATTTTACATTTTCCACCCTTTCGATAGCGTTCTTTGACAGGAGAGACTGGATACAAGTGGCCAAGGCTTGGTCTTTTTGTTGGGCCTTGTACTCTGACAGAATCAGAGGAAATCTGACCAAGTTTGGCTTTGAAAGGAATGGCAGTACGTAGCCATTGGTGATAATGTTTAACACGTTTTGAGAACATTTGTTTGTTAGCCAGTCTCTCCTGAAAGAACGGAGGCGACCTCCTACTGGTGGACTGAGTGAGGCTTTGGAGGAGTCATTGGGGAGGGGGGTTTCCACGCCCCCTTCCCCTATTCGAAAACGACCCCTGGAGCCTCTGAAGTTGGGTTTTCCTCTTCCTGAGGGAAAGGATTGATTACTGCTTTGAGAGGAATTGCCCCCATAGGGGCGTTTCCTGTAGGAGCCTCTTTTCTTGTGGGGACCACGAAAGGGCTTATTCTGGTAGGGTGCCTTTTTTGAGAAGGAAGTCTTCACCTTCCTTCACAAGTTGAAACTCGAACAAGGACAGGTCCCAAAAGGACGAGTTCCTAAGTTCTTGACGTCTCGTTTCCCCTAACTGTGGATGTAAGAGAGTCATTTCGGCTTCGCGCCTAAGCAAGCCGGTATTAGCCATAGAATATAACTCCCTCTGGAGAATATGGGCTAGAGATTTGCTGAGACAGGTGAGGGCCCTGTGTTGAATAAGAACTGTCTTATTCCAGAAATCCATGTACTCAGCGACTTCCTCAAATCCGCGCTTTGCTGCTTTCTCAGGATTGGCACCTTTCTGAATCTGAGATTTAATCTTCTTGACAGTTGACTTGATGCTATGTTGACATTTCTCCAAGGAAGCATTGCGAGAAGAAGAAGTTTTGGCAAAGGCAGCGGTGAAATTGAGGGTTGAGATATTTTGTCTAGCCTGGTGTTCCAGCTCCTTGAGAACTGGCAGGGGAACTTTGGCTACAGGGGCCCCAGGAGGTGTAGGAGTAATACAGATCTTAGCAAAGTCTGTATTCAACTCCTGAATTTTATCCTGAAATGTGGGCTGTCCCACCTTGTACCACTTAGAAGTGGAAGGAGGAGGCTTGACATATTTCCCTTCAGCTAAATTGGCAGCCTTAAAGTCATGTTGAAATTTATCAAAGGCGTCCTTGATAAATGAGCTAAGGGGTAAAATAGAGGAAGGACCTCTAGGTCTGAGCTCTTGACGGCATTTTTCATCGTCCAGATCCAATACTGAAGTTGAAGACCTAGGCATAGATTCCCTGGGGTCAGGGAGAGAAAGAATACGCCTGAAGGTGTCGACTTCTTCAGAGTATTGTGAGAGCATGTCAGACAAAGCTACTTCCCTATAATAAGGGGGGGTCTGGATCATGTTGTGGGAGGTCTTGATCAGAAGCAGCCCCTGAGGGCTGAGCCCTAGAGGGCTTAGAAGACCTGTGTCTGGCTACAGGGGACTGATCTTCCCCTGAAGAAGATGACACATATCTGGACCTTGATTTGTGTTTACTCTTATCAGAGTGCTTCTTAGGTTTAGAAGAAGGGATCCGAGGTTCGTCAAAATCCTCATATGGTTGGTCCGAGGCAGATCCCGGATCAACTGGCTGCCTATGGGATTGCTTTTTGTGAGAGTACGAGACCTCTTTCGGTAGAACCTCAGAGGGAGCAACGTACTGATCCGAGGTATCTTGGTTGAGTACTAAGCGAGGAGGGAGTGCTGGACCGTAGTCCACATCCATTGCCTCGGTCTGAATGTTAGTACTAGATCTCGGAGGGGGTAGGTCCAGATGGGCAGCATTGTCACTGGATGTACCAGGTTTGGAAGCAGGAAACGAGGATTCTACCTCGGGTTTCTTTTTAGTCGTCAACTCCTCTCGAAGTGACTGGAAAGCTTCCAATATGGATGCCTGGAAGGAACCCATTTGCTGCTGTAAATGGATATTTAAGGAATCACCCAGGGATTTTTCAATATTTTTCTGGATTTTATTTTGTAAAGCTGTACTTGGGGTGGGTGGAACAGACTTGGCTGGGGTCTTTAAAGCTAAAGAAGTGAAGGCAAGAGGTTGAGGACTGGGGGGTGAGGTAAAAAGATTGTCAGCAGCACTCTCGAGGTCTGCATTTGAGCCAGTGAAGGAATCCCCGTCACCTTCGCCCAAAATATCTAGTTCATCATCTTTGGAACTAGTTTCCGGCTTTTGCTTTTTAAGATAACGTTTCCTGTGCTGGATTTTCTTCAACTGTTCATCTGTGAAAGATGTACAGATTTGACAGGGAGTTTCGAAGATGACACAGGGGTCATCTCCCTTGCCAGCCTTCCTACAGGTAGGGCAGTAGTTGTGTAGGTCGAAACTAAAGCAAAAGTGGCGGCATTTCTGAGCTCTCAGTTTGTCTTTATTCGCTTGGTGGAGAGATATTTTAAACGCAATAAAAGACGTACAATATAATTGCCTGAACCAAGGAAAACTCAAAACACGCGAAAGCAAGAAATATACTTATCCTGTGAAAATAAAAATTTTACAGAATAATCTATGATATATATTAAAAGAAATATCCGAATATTAGCCTCCAACAATAAGTAAAGTCTGACAAATAAATGAAAATGTCTGTATATTTACAAACTGCTACCAGTCAATCGTGGCCAACGAGAAAGTAGGGAGATTGGTCAGAAGTTATCACGTGACGACAACTACCAGTATATCCGGTGGCTAACAAGAACGATCTTTTTTTCTAAGACGTTGGCCCCGGGTATGGCAACCCGAGAACAGCATTAAGTCCCACATGGTAAGCTATTGTAGCGTAATAAAAGGTGTTTTTGTCCAAAAATTGGTATTTTTCAGTTCAAAAAGCATTAATTTACTATCCAGTCAACAAATCTCACCACAATTCATTTATTTTATTAGTATTTTCACATGTGGCGAATTTCAGATATGTGGCAAATTTTAGATTTCTTACTCTACACTTGTATGTGACTGCCAACATCCAACACCTGATTTGTGATTTACGAGTGCACATTTTGTGTTCACATGTATGAAAATTATAATTCATCAAAGAAGAAAATTCAACAACAAAAAAAATATTTAATTTGAATGTATAAATAGTATGTGTATACAAACAGCAGTAGCTTTCCTATTCAACTGAATCACTGGCTCAATCAAAATGAATTTATCTCTTTCGCCAATTTCTTCCATTTTTTTCTGGATGCAGATTTATTTATTAATTTAATAAAATGAAAATCAGTGAACACATATGTGTCTGTAATGATGCAAGAAAATTTGAGTCGAAAAATAACTGTATTTGGCAGCCCTAAAAATATATCATGTGTCACAGTGAGTTACTTGTAACAGTCAAACTTTGAACAGCAAAACTATTATAGGAAAAAAATCTAAAATCCGAGCATCTATCAAAAGTATTTATGGTTTGACTCCACTTTTATGTCATAAATAATACCAAATTGTTTCATTTTAAAGTGGCTACGTCTTTGGCGGACTACTTGTATAAGCTGAGGGCTAATCTGTCAGGAGGGGAGATATACATACTGTTATACATCTTTGAGAAAGCAAAGACTGAAGCAGGGTCTCATTCCTTGGTGGAAGCAGAGTGGGCCCTTGTACAATTTTTGAAAGCTTTATTTAGCTTGCAAACAGTAAAGATGCTGTAGTGACCAAATGTGTTAACTTGAACCCAACAGCAAAATGTAAATAAAGACTGTCACACTAATTCTTCTGCTCAGTGATTTTTTTTCTACTGTGAAAGGCATCACACACAAATAACTATGTCAAGATGTACATGTATTTGTAACACAAATTGTATACATTTAATGATGTGTATAGAATAATAAAATGTTTACCCACATTATAAGACTTACATGTCCACCCCAATAAATTTATAGGTATCTAGTTTGTCCCATGACCATCACAACTGAATCTGCCAACAGCAAACCATTATTGGGATTTCCCCTAGATGATTACTCTTCACAAGTTCAACTGTGTATTTGTATTCTCATATCAATCCATACATCTGCCTTGGATTCATTATTAACACTAAAACTCAAAAAGTGACAATTACATTTCTGACACTAAAAGAAACAATTTCAATATTGTTTAAAATAAGACAATACTTAGTAATTTTACAAATGGACAACTATGTTATATTTCATGTATCAATATTCTTGTGTTAGAACACTGATCCTACATGACTTATAGATTTTGTAGCGAGTCTGTTAATGAAAATTCTAAAGTTGTAGGCTGCTGAACGACATGTACTTTGCACAATTCGGGAATCACAAATACAGAATGGCAAATAAAACAACATTTTTAAATTCTGCATGCATCATCCATTGGCGTACAAATGTAAACAAACAACTCAAAGTTATATAAATGCTTGAAAACTCATAATATTGTCATTTCTTGCTTGATTTTAACAAATAGCATATTGTTTTGAAGCTTGCTTAAGTATGTCTCAATATTTTATACCAAATTCCAAAAAATGGAGCAACAAAAAGTACTTGTTATTTACCCAAGATATCACCACATATGTTTCATTGATTGAACAGCCAAGTTGAACATAATCTGAGATTTGTTTTTCAAATAAGATTAACACCTTATTTGGATTAAATATTAAGTACAACCATTTTAGAATAGGAATAAATGACACAAATTCTCGCGCTTTATGATGGGTTTAAACTATCGATCGGCTACATTAAACCACTCTCATTCTTTATGATTGGTTAAAACTTTTTGGCTGTATTAAACCACTCAGCCTTTCAGGCTTTGTGGATTTTACACAGTCACGCAATCATTTAAACCCATCATACACATCTCGAAAATGTCATTTATTCCTGTACTCAAGTCCCAATTACAAAGAACAGTCAAAGATTATTTGGAGAACACAATCTAAAAAAATACACTCTAACAGTTAAACATTGGCTTTACATATAAAACTGGTAAGCTCCTGTTAATATTCATGGGAAAGTGGTACATTCTGTTTCCTTTACCATTAAAAATAAATGACTGAAGTGTTGGAGGTTCAGTGCTGCAGTACAAAAATTTACGTCACTTGGCATTCCTATTTAAAAAAAGACATTACTCAAATCCAGGAGAACTTTTGGGTCCTAACCAAAAATTTGGCCGAAATCGGTCCATCTCTCACCATTTCTGAAATCAATGTGTTTTTACATTTTACCCAGAAATTTAACATGCCTGCAAAAAATTATTGGGAGAACGATTTTTTGGAAAAAAACATGATTTTCCACATTTCCTACTGGCAAAAATTTCAGCCAAAATTGCTCTATCTCACACTGTTTTAGAGAAAAATGCACTTTTTTCCATTTACACAGAATTTCAAGATGGCCACCAAAAACGGTGGGAGAACATTTTTTTTTTTTTCAAAAACAGGCACATACTTTGCACATACCATCTGATCGAAAACTGCTCTATCTCACACCGTTTCTGACATAAACGTATTTTGCAATTTTAGGCAGAAACTTATGATGGCCCCCAAAAATGGCAGATAGGGAATTTTTTAAAAGTGTACATACAACTCTGCAGCAGCCCCCTGGGCCAAAAAATTTGGCTGAAATCACGCTTTCCCATACTTTTTCTGAGAAATTAAAGATTTTTTTCCCTTTCATCATGAAGAAAAAAATGTAATGTTTAATTAAATGTTAATAAGGCAGCCATTTTGTACCAGATCACTTCCAAAAATTAAGGATTTCCAGACATCTATATAACAAAGCTACTTGTGAATAAATAAAGTGCATTTTAAATTATCATATGAACAAGCACTCTTAAAAGGAGGAGTTATAGGTTCAGTGAGGAACAGGAGAGATCCAGTGAGCCAATATGGCTCACTAGGTAGGACCAACCGGCCTCCTAAAGTGATCTAATGAGACTGTTTACTTAACATGCTAAGAGTATGCATTATTTTATATAAGAATTACAAATTCAAAAGGTGGAAAAAGACACTCAGTGAGCCTTTAATAAAAGATGAAGCATAATGTTGTCAGACGAAGCCTAATTAGTGAGCCTGTAATTACAGATTTGGCATAATATATTAACACTAGGATGACCCACTGACCCTGGTATTATAGAAGAAGCATAGTAGCGTAAGAGGATGATGACCCAGTGAGCCTGTTACATGTATTATAGAGGAGGCATAACAGAGTGAGATGAGGATGACCCTGTGAGCCTATAACTACAGCCTGTAATTATAGAAGATGCATAATAGAGTCACAGGAGGATGACCAAGTTGCATTTCCATTTGTAGTTAAGGCAGTTAACATACCTTTAAATTTCTGTTACAGTCAGTACTGTAAAAGAACACAAACTAATACCATGTTTATACATTTGTCTTTTCAATGAATTAGATCAATACCAACATGGATCCATGTACACTAAAGCAACTTGCTAGTTTTGTGGATTGGTGCACAATCAAGTGCATTCAAAGACTTGTGTATGGCTCAATGTGTGCCATAATCATGATTATATGAATAAACTAGATTGGGCCAACTCGGCGCCAACATATCCCCAGACAGGTCATCACTCACGCCACAGGTTTTGATCGGGAATTTTTTAAAGCATAATTACCCATTATTATATGAACTTCAGCACATCAATCTACTCTGTTTGTATCTTCCCAAGAAGATGGTGTATCCCCAGACGCCGAATACATAACTCAAATTATATTTTCAATCTTCCTGCAATGATAACTCTAAACCTATTTTCAAAGTATTTATTAATAAATGATTGATGATTGAATGTCCATTCTAAAATAATAATCCCAAAAGAGCATATCTCTTTCTATATTTGTTGACAAATAAAATATTATTTTTAACTCAACATCATACTTTTCAATCTTCCTGCAATGATAACTCTTAACCTAATTTCAAAGTATTTAAATGATTGATGATTGAATGTCCATTCTAAAATTCATAATCCCAAAAGCGCATATCTGTTTCTATATTTGTTCACAAATAAAATATTATTTAAAAAAAAATTATTTATATTATTATTTTATTATATTATTTATAGAATTTGTAAATTGTTTTCAGTTATTCATTTCCTCTATTCCTATATATGTGGTCCATATATATGCAACCTAAATATGTGACACAATCTCAGTTCTGACTCCCCTTTGTGTTATATGATGAAGCCCACCACCTCCTACCCCACCCCTCTCCCCTTCTCCACACCTCTCTCACTATTACACAAGATCTGCAACCCCATTGAGTTCTTTGTTTCTCATTTGATATCACTAAATACCTTTGTTTATTTAGTGTCACTCAATATAGCTGGAGGTCCCAGAGGTGGGTGGGGGATGTGGGTTGGGACTACAGCATAAATGGTAAACAAACAATCTGATATATATCAAAGGGGTAATCAAATACAAAAAGAATTGAGAATTTTAAGTATGTGATTATCAACTGAAATGAGTTCATAACTGTAGGAGCTGTGTCAAAATTAACTGAGGCAAGTTGAATAAAACTGGGCTAGTTGAGGGTTAAAAATCCCCTAGTTTTACTACATAAGGATATACTTTTATTAATATTGGGACTTAAAGCTCACCAGAAAATAACAGTGTCCATTTTGCCTACTTGAATATGTTTAACCAGTTTCATTTTAAAGAGTTAAAAACTCAGCAAGCAGAGGTACAACACACAAAAATAAGTTCTTAAAAGACTAAGATAGCCATAACATCATTAATATTCAAAATTTAAAGAGACAGGCACTTCCTTTTAAAAATTCAAAGATTTCAGCTCTATGACCCACATAGTTTGACAGTTACAGGGCTTTAAAGTGGCATAATGTGTATAAATTGGGTTTCTGTGGGCATTTTACAATTGTTAAAGAGACCTTAGCAATTAAACTACAGATCTGAAACTTTTTGGGGGACATACATAACAAACAAAAATTAGATATAATACAGTTTAAGACTTGTCACACTAAGCATTTCCAAATTACAGGGCAAAATACAGTAGAAAATGTCAAAAAAGGTCACTTGGATGAGTGTCTATGGTCGTCATACACAGGTTCAATGTCTACTACAGGCCTTGATGTTCGGTACATGGAAAAAGAAGACGCTTAGTAATGTATTCCTAGTTGAGATTTCAGCCCTGTCAGTCACATAGTGTAACAGTCACAGGGCTGAAAAGTGGCAAAAAGTCCAAATATTGGGTCTCTGTGGGCCTTTTAGAGACCTCAATGTGACCTTCAAATTGAAGCTTCAGACTTAAAATCTTTCACAATCAGAGATTATACATAGAATGTATATCTAATATAGTTTGAAACTTCTCAGACTTACCATTCCAAGTTACAAGGCAAAATATGTAAAAAATGTCTAAAAAGGGTCACTCGGGTGAGTATCTATGGTCGTCATACACAGGTTAAATATCTACTAAAGGCCTTGATGTTCAGCACATGTAAAAAGAACATAATAATATATTCCCAGATGAGATTTCAGCTCTATCAGTCACATAGTTTAACAGTCACAGGGCTTAAAAGTGGCAAAAAGTCCAAATATTGGGTCTCTGTGGGCCTTTTAGAGACCTCAATGTGAACTTTAAATCAAAGCTTCAGATTTAAAATCTTTCACAATCAAAGGTTACACATAGAATGTATATCTAATACAGTTTGAAACTTCTCAAGACTTACCATTTCCAAGTTACAGGGAAAAATATGTGAAAAATGTCTAAAAAGGGTCACTAGGGTGGGTGTTATGGTCCTCACACACAGGTTAAATGTCTACTTAAAGCCTTTATTTCTGGCACATGTAAAAATGACATAATGATATATTCCCAGGTGAGATTTCAGCTCTATCAGTAACATAGTTTAACAGTCACAGGGCTTAAAAGTGGCAAAAAGGCAAAATATCGGGTCTCTGTGGGCCTTTTAGAGACCTCAATGTGACCTTCAAATCAAAGCTTCAGACTAAAAATCTTTCACATTCAAAGGTTACACATAGAATGTATATCTAATACAGTTTGAAACTTCTCAGACTTACCATTTCCAAGTTACAGGGAAAAATATGTGAAAAATGTCTTATAAGGGTCACTCGGGTGGGTGTTTATGGTCCTCACACACAGGTTAAATGTCTATTAAAGGCCTAAATTTTGGGGCAGATATAAGAAAACACATAGATATATTCTCAGATGATATTTAACTTAGATGAGAGACATAGTTTGAAAGCTACAGTGCTCGAAAGTGGCAAAAAGTGCATAAATTGGGTCTCTGTGGGCACTTTTGAGACCTTAAGTCGACCCCTTTGGGTAAACCTACAGCCCTAAAATTTTCTACAGACAAGGATTACATATCAAAGTTATACCTAGTGCAGTTTGAGACTCATCAGAGTTACCACTTCCAAATTATAGGGCAAAATATGTGAAAAATATAGCAAAAAATCCCTAAGTGGGGGTCTTTATGGGCCTCAAACACAATTTTCTCCTCAACTTAAAGTCGTGATTTTCAGCACATGTACTAAGAACATATTAATGTGTTCTCAGGTGAAATTTCAGCCAGCTGAGCATCATAGTTTGTGACCTAGAGGGCTCTTAGTGGCCAAAAGTGCAATTTCTGACCTTAAGGTGGCCATAAGTTCTCTTTTATTGGGAGTTTAAGGTCACCTTAAAATAGGGATCTTCCTTTGGACACCCTTAACATGTGTACCAAGTTTGAAAAAAAAATATTAATTTGTTTTTGAGTTATCGCGTCCACAAGGAAATTTCTACGGCGGCGGCGGCGCGACGGACCTGAATCCAATATATCCCCGACTTTCGTCTGGGGATATAAATAGAAATATACAGTGTATTTTGTATAATTTGACTCTCCAGTATCCATACAATTTGGTTCTAGTTGTGGCCAACGTAAACCTTAGACCTGCAAAAATATAGCACATGGGGACTTCACAATTTGTTCTATTTTTACCAGGTTTTTTTTGCATTTACTGATTCTACTTATACAGCTTATACAGAGTGTCCTGTTCTGATATTTTATGTTGATAGCTTATTCAGTAACGTGATTTGTTTCTGGAACATTTACCACCGTGTCAATAGTAATAAGTTCTTCAATGTACACAAACACTAAATAGCTTGTGTTTATAACAGGTTCAAAAGTACTATGTGCCAAATTAAATCAATCATATCAATTTCAACCAGTTCATTAGGTCTAGCATTAGGCATAGATTGGCAACACCATTATCCAAACGTTGACATCTCTTTTACTAAAATATCAAAATAAAATATTATATAAAAAGAATCTGGATTGTCCACACATAAAAACTGTTGCATAAATTAAAACAGCAGAGAAAATTAATCTGGAGAACTTGAAACCCTTTTTCATCCATATTTTTATTGATTCATGTAGCTTTAATAGTGATTTTGCTGAAGACGTTTTGTCTCTGTTAGCTTCACTTCTTGTTAACAACCTATTCAATTTCATTAAAACATAAATTTTTCAGTATCTCTAAATCAGAAAGGTCTGCACTGGCAGGATATCAATATTAAACATTTGGTGCTGGCCTGTCCCTAACTCTTATTAAGTAGGGCTGGGTCAGTAACACTGCTATCTTGGTATTGAGACTAATTTACTTCAACACCGTCGCAACACTTTTACAGCCAGTATTTCAAATGTCAGAATATAATATAATGAGAAAAATGTAAAGTATTAGAAGCAAACCTCAACTGTGAAGAAATTACAAACTTTTATCCCATATTTTTATATATTTTAGCAAGTTTATAGCGATTTTTTCAGAAGAACAGCAATGTTTTCTTTTCAAGAATCTTACTTCCGGTTGGTCGGCCTATTCGATTGGGGATATGCTAGAACACAATTTCTTTCGTTATCCCGGAATCAGTATGGTATCACACTGGCAGGATACCGAAATGGACAATCTGCTACTGACCCTAATATTAATCAGTGAATTTTTAAGTTATTTGACGAAACATGTAAGCTGTGGGTAAAATGACATTATAAAATAAAAACATGTACTAACATTTCAAAATGACACTGTTTTGACATTAGAATGTAATAATTTCTTGGACTAGATATATCTGTATTAATCCTCCCCTGCTGGTATGGCATCCTCCAGTCTCTTTATAAACTTTAACCTGATTTCAGTCAGACTATCCCCTTTCAACTGATCCTGTACAAATGAAACCCCAATATCAAGCTGGACCTGAAATGTATAATACAATTTATATATATAAAAACAAGTTACAAGTAATAGAGTTGGTGATAAGGCACAAATATAGACAGAAAACTTTCATAACTTCGGTCAAAAATCAGAATGTCTAAACAACTAAACAGCAAATTATCACTTGAGGAGACACACATTCCGTACCTATGACTGAGAATGTGATTCTAAGAAAATTTTAAACAATTGGAGATGTGCTGTGAAATGAGATAACTAATACAGATTACAGAAGATTTGATTTAAAACATTCCAACAGAAACAGCCATTATGCCAGAAGTTCTGCACTTATATGCTTAAAATATGGGTACTTAATTCTATTAAAACTGCAGGAAACTGACTCCCTAGATCAAAAGGTCTTTCCTGAGTACCATAAAATACACGAAATTGTGATGTTTTCTGTCAAAATCCCTAAACATGGGGGTATATATCCGAATCAACATATACAGGAATGAAAGCGTCATAATTGTTTGAAATATAGCCCTGACATTAATTATATTAAACATCAAAAGACAAGGGATTGATTTACAATGGAGATTATTACTGAGAAGCATGGCAATGATTCAGATATTTCGCCATTACATTTCACAAGCAGTTTTTAGAAAGTTGCATTGGATACAGTTCCTCTTTTCTTTCAGGTTGATATATTATCTATCTTTCCAAATAAATGTTTGCTTAATCTTCATGTTTATTTGCTTAGTTTTAACTTCCTGGGTGACATACATATTATCAGGGAGAATTATTTTGGTTCCCAAACAACTGAAATTTAGTACTTACTACAAACCATAACTTTCTGGTGTAATAAAGTAAACATTACAACAGAATAAATGGACTCAGGTAAAACCTAAATAATGATAAATCCATCATTTTAATTTATGACAAGAGGGTCAAAGATGCCCCAAAAGGCGGGTTGCGCAGGTAGCAATAAGGTTAGCGACTGCTGTAATTAAATTTAGAAACAAGGAAAGAACTGTTAGGTCACCCAGTTAAGGTGAATGTGTTGGGCGTGCTAAGAAATGTAAAACTTGTAATCTAGGTTACATAATTGTATCTATGCTATAAACGGACAAATGAAAGGATGAAATTACACCAATTTCAAAAGCAACTTAGCTATGATGCTGATCTATGTCCCTGTCAAGTTTGAACTCGATTGGACAAACCGTTTTCGAGTTAGAGTCCGGAAACGGAATTGTTGAGGGACAGACAAACGGACAAAAAACAGACAAACAAACACACGGAATTACACCAATTTCAAAAGGAACCTAGCTATGATGGTGATCTATCTCCCGGTCTAGTTTGAATTCGATTGGACAAACCGTTTTTGAGTTAGAGACTGGAAACGGAAATTTTGACAGATTTTGAGTCAGAGTCCCGAAACAGAAATGTTGACGGATAGACAAAAATGGACAAATGAACGGATGGAATTAGACCAATTTTGACAGGAACCTAGCTATGATGGTGATCTATCTCCCTGTCAAGTTTGAATTCGATTGGACAAACTGTTTTCGAGTTAGAGTCCGAAAACGAAAATGTGGACGGACGTCGGACGCATCAATCTAATAGGCGGGTTGGTTACACGCAAGCCGCCTAAAAACTGTGTGAAAAGAACATAACTAAAATGACTCAATAATTAGTTTTACGTAATGAGTACAATACAACAAAAGAAAACACACAGCAACAAATGCCACTGCTAAGACAGACTGACCAAATATCAAACCATCCATAGACTGAGGGTTTGGGCTGGGACTAAACTTGTATGGTCGGGATTGATCAATAGTGCTTTGAGTCTTGTAGTACAATTATATATTGCACCTAGTACTGTTTTAACTTTACTCACCATTTCTAGTGCTCCTCTTAAAGCTCCACATAAGATATCTGAGTAGTTTAAGTTCTGGTGACCTTCTGGTAACTCCACAAATTCTGTTAGTGGGTTGTTTTCGAGTAACAGTGAGAATTCATCACCTGCAGGACTCCAGTTTGTTACAGTTGGGGTGATACCCAAGTACATCTTAAATCCAACCTAAGTTAATGATACAAGTGACATGTGAAAATAGTTTGTTTTCAAGGGTTGGAGGACGTTTTCTGTATAAAACTTTCACTGGAACAATAATTTCATGTGAAGATACAGATATCTTTGTTGAAACACTGTGACACAAAGGAATACAAAGTGTTATATTAAAAGGAATCCCCATCCTTGACAAAGGCAAAGTCAGCTATCATTTAATTCCTGAGAGCCACATTTGATTTGTAAGTGATGATAGACAAGACTGAGTTGTGAGAACTGCATCTATTTGGATCACTTGGTGCAGTTGCCAAATCAGTAAATAAATTTAAATGCTGAATCTACAAATATACTGCCTCAGGTTTATAATTTTTTTTTTGTTTCATAATTTATTACCACCTTACTCAATAATGGTCTCAACCTATAAGGTTAAGTGTGACATGTATTTTACAAAATTAAAACTCACATTTTGCTTTAAATTAACCACAAATATGTTTTGTTAGTTCACTATTAAATTTGCTTTGGTTTTATCACATTGCTAACATGTGCACAGGAGATGCACGGCAAAAGGAAAAGTTATTAAGTAAGCAATAAGGCATTCTTCTCATAAACAAGTCTGTCAGGAGTATCATGACTTCATCACTAAATCAGGTAGATGATATTCATTAACATAAACTATATCTGTCAATTAAAAGTCAGACCCTAATTTGAAGTGCTGGCAAACACGCAAGTGCAGAAGTCATAAACTCCTTTTAAAGCAAGGTTGAGCAGTTATTTTATTTAGATGAAATAATTTATTATCCACCATGTGCCGTATATGACCTTTATAGGGGGATATACAGAGAGGGATATACATTTTTTGTAAACAGGGGCGCCCCCTTATCAATTTTTTATATTTACTGGTGCCCCTGTATATATGACAGCCTTTTGTAAAATTCTCCCTTTAAATATCGATATATTTAATTCATAGATCATACAAAATGGTGGATAATAAAAGAAAAATATCCCTCGTCATACATATACAGAAAAAATATATCAACACTTATGCTATGCACTCGTATAATATTGTTACCTTCATTCGTGATATAATTTTTCTGTATATGTCATTCAGGAAGTTTTCCTATTTAGTGTCTCTGCAGTTCTTGCAGCTTCTGAGAACCCACAGAAGTCACCAGAGAAACTCTTTGACCACTAGAGTTTCATACAACCATTAAATTATGTCAAATGGCACTTTATAAACATGTATCTTGGTGTGTGAATCTTTACTGGTTTCCTTTTTCATTTAGTCTTTGTTAAAATTCATAGGTTATCATGAAAAACATGATAACCAAAAACATCACTGACATACCTTTGCAATGACATCAGCTGTTTCCCGGAAATCATTACATCGTCCAACATTTGATCGTGCCAAAAAGTCCTCAATTAGACGCACACCAATATTATACCCCCTACAAAAAAATAATGCATAATATTTATCTTGTACATATCTTTCCCAAACCTCACTTCTCAAACTGAAACAAACAAACAAACAACAATAAAAACAATTACACTCTACTGGAGGAAAACAGTTCTCATATGAATCAGAGGCTGTCACCTCTGTATAGGTTTGAACCCCCACAAGTGGCAAATGTTGTGGATCTGTTCCAATATGACCCAGGCTACTGAATGGGCTGTAAACCACCAACTTTGGCTTTGTCATATCTTTCATTTTCAACACTAACACAGGTTGAACTAAAAAGCACTCCCAGAGCGCAAACCTCGGCCAAAGCAGCTGAGTATCCCCCATATTGCTATTTCATGCAAATACTGCATTTTTATTTTAACCTTCATTATTCAACAGAGTAATTCTGAACACACAGCTCAAAGTATTGAAAATGGCAGTGCTGAAAATTTGGGACTTTATTGTTTCCAGAGTAATATCTGGAGATTTTTTCAAAATTAAAACAACTCCTTCCTTGGTCAGGTCCTTCTCACATAAAAGATTTCATAAAGATACATTGAGTAGTTTTGGAGTAATTGTGAACACATACAGACAAATGCAGCTAAAAGGATAACCTCAATGGCAGAGATACATATAAATAAATTCATAAAAGAAAGGTGCAAAATTAAAACTTGCAGGACATTACACTTACATTTTGTCCAGCTGTTTATTAACTTCTTTGTCATCTTCATAATCCTTCAAGAGTTGTGCCACTAATGAACCATATGTAAGAGTGAACAACTCGCCACTCTGGAATAAACATAAAACCCTGAGGAATCATAGATATCGGTAAGAAATAAAACTACGAGTTACTAGGAACTATGGCTTTGCTTTTAAAATTGGTGCCTGACCATTTATTGTCAAAATGGTAATGAAAATTACCAAAAAAGTCAGTCAAATTAACTTACTTCTTTTTTTTTATGTCTTTGCCCAAAACTGCCTGGAATATTGTATCTTGCAGATACAGCTTCTGAGAAAAGGTATAGAAGGCAAATACTTGGTGCCTGAACAAATATTGAAATGGCTACTTTATGTGGCAATAAGCTTTAAATACTGATATAAGCCATAAAAAGAACACCAGCAGGTAACAATTCCAAAAAGATTTCATTTGGTACTATATTTGGAGGATTAAAAATAGTACATGGCTAATGAATAGGGATCTGGTTGACTAGAATTTTTGTGTTACAAGTGTTAAAATGCCTTCTTTCAATGTGGTGCATTCTGAGTGAAAAGTTCATGCCAGGAGACAGTTTACCTAAACATGTGGATTGCCAAATTGCATCAGTCTTTCACAGATTTGTAGTAGTGTATAGGACTTTTAGGCAAAGTGTATGCAAGAACATGTTTGAGTCTGACTAGAACTTTTTTGTATTATTTTTTTTCAATATATGTTATCATGCAGAAGTCAAGGACAATTCAAAACATTTGTTTAGTATAATTGTTTTCAAAATAAAGTCCACATACATCACTCATCAATATTAATAAGTGTGTTTTGGAAGTGTGACAATTTACAAAGCATTTGTTATGAAAATTAGGTATAGCTCATATTTGACTTTAAAATATTGGTCATTGGATGCTTATGTAAAATGGACTCAAACCATATTATGTAAAGCACTAAGGTGATGTTATTTCATTTTAAAAGATTTATAAATATTGAATATGGACACAAGTGCTACACCAAGAAGATCTGAAAACAACATTGTGTATATACTAGAAATTGATATTTAAAATAAATTTAAGGAGCCTTATAGATAAACACTAGAACATCATCCAATTTAGCAGAGATACCTCCAGTCTTCCCCAAACACACCAACAATCAGTATCAGGAGATTCAAGAATCTAAAAGATACACTGGTCAATGCAAACTGTTTACTTTCAGAACCAGATAAATTATACTCACTTAAGGCAAAATTCAATACTGCAAAAATTTCTAACTAGCAATTATTGCAGGAAAATCAAGTTCAAAGACTACACACATAACTATAATTACACAGAAAAATGGAAGTGTTGTGCCCTCAGAAGATCACAAATAACATGTAAATTAAATGTCATCTATGATATCACATGTTTCCAATGTAGAAAACAGCATGTTGCTGAGACAGCAAGACCTATCCAAACAAGGCCGAACAGGCTTTTAGTCTACTAGCATGAACCGCAAAGCCATCAGAGACAGGAGTAGTGCACCAAAACGGCCACCCATCCCAGTACTAATGTTGCCCATTGCCGCTTAACTTCAGTGAAGAGACAGATACTCATCATGCTATGCCACAATTTATAAAAGTCAGGAGACAAAAAAAAACGAAAAAAAAGTGATCTCTAGAAGCGTGAGCCTCGCTAGAACTGGCACTTAAAAAGGAATGTAGGAATACATGCTATCAGTTGCAAATTACACCCTTGGGGTGCCAGTGACAAAAGCAGAACAAACCCAGGTTGCCATTCTGATCCACATGAAGAAGGAGCAGGCTATAGACATATTCCGGTCTTTTGTTTTTACTGATCCTGCCGATAAAGATAAAATCAAACCTGTACTGGAGAAATTCGAAGGTTACTTTTCTCCCAAGAAAAATGTAGTGTTACATGTGTGTATAACAGTTTAACTTCAACAGAACTATTCCTGCTGATGGGGAAGAAATAGAAAGCTATTTGACATGCCTTCATACCCCGGCTAAAACCTGTGAATACAGGACCTTGACAGACTCTCTAATTAGGGATAGAACTAGATTGGGCCAACTCGGCGCCAACATATCCCCAGACAGGTCATCACTCATGCCACAGGTTTTGATCGGGAATTTTTTATGTAAGCCATTTGTTGTATGCCATAAATCTTGGGAAAAGTTATATGAACTTCAGCACATCAATCTACTAACTTTATATCTTCGCAAGGAAGATGGTGTATCCCCAGACGCCGAATACATAACTCAACAGAGCATATTTTCAATCTTCCTGCAATGATAACTCTGAACCTAGTTTCAAAGTATTTAAATGATTGATGATTGAATGTCCATTCCAAATCAATAATCCCAAAAGAGCATATCTGTTTCTATATTTGTTGACAAATAAAATATTATTTCTAACTCAACTCATCATACTTTTCAATCTTCCTGCAAAGGGTGACTCTGAACCTATTTTCAAAGTATTTAAATGATTCATAATCCCAAAAGCGCATATCTGTTTCTATATTTGTTCACAAATAAAATATTATTTAAAAATTATATATTATTATTTTATTATATTATTTTTAGAATTTGCATTGTTTTTCAGTTATTCATTTCCTCAATTCCTATATATGTGGTCCATATATATACAACCTAAATATGTGACACAATCTCAGTTGTGACTCCCCTTTGTCTTATTAGATAATGAAGCAAACCCCATCTCCCAACCCCACCCCACCCCTCTCCCCTTCTCCACACCTCTCTCACTGTTACAGAAGATCTGCAACCCCACTGAAAAGTCTGGTTCTTTGTTTCTCATTTGATATCATTCAATACCTTTGTTTATTTAGTGTCACTCAATAGCTGGAGGTCCCAGAGGTGGATGGGGGGTGGGACTACAAAGAGATAGAGTGCTACAGCACAAATGGTAAACAAACAAAAGGGGTAATCAAATACAAAAAGCTCAGTTAATCTTATCACTAAAATAAAATCAAATATATAAATAAGGAATGTCCAACAGGAAAATTATATACCTCCAGAATTAAATATAAATTATCAAACCACAAGAACAGATTTATAATAATAATTCAGAATTGAGAATTTTAAGAATGTGATTATCAACTGAAATGAGTTAGTAACTGTAGGAACTGTGTCAAAATTAACTGAGGCAAACTGAAAAAAACTGGGCTAGTTGAGGGTTAAAAATCCCCTATTTTTACTACATAAGGCTATAATTTCATTAATATTGGACTTATAGCTCACCAGAAAATAACAGTGTCCATTTTGCCTACTTGAATATGTTTAACCAGTTTCATTTTAAAAAGTTAAAAACTCAGCAAGCAGAGAGATAACACACAAAAATAAGTACTTAAAAGCCTAAGATAGCCATAACATTATTAATAAAAATTTAAATAGACAGGCACTTCCTTTGAAAAATTCAAAGATTTCAGCTCTATGACCCACATAGTTCGACAGTTACAGGGCTTTAAAGTGGTATAATATCCATAAACTGGGTCTCTGTGGGCATTTTACAATTGTTAAAGAGACCTTAGCAATTAAAGTACAGAGCTGAAACTTTTGGGGGGACAAACATAACAAACAAAAATTATATATAATACAGTTTAAGACTTGTCACACTAAGCATTTCCAAATAACAGGGCAAAATACGGAAAAAAATGTCAAAAAAGGTCACTTGGGTGAGTGTTTATGGCCCTCATACACAGGTTAAATGTCTACTAAAAGCCTTGATTTTCGGCACATGTAGAAAGGACATAATAATGCATTCCCAGATGGGATTTCAGCTCCATCAATCACATAGTTTAACAGTCACAGGGCTTAAAGGTGGCAAAAAGTCCAAATATTGGGTCTCTGTGGGCCTTTTAGAGATCTCGATGTGGCCTTCAAATTAAAGCTTCAGATTTATAATCTGTCACATACTAAGATTATACATAGAATATATATCTAATAAAGTTTGAAACTTCTCAGACTTACCATTTCCAAGTTACAGAGCAAAATATGTGAAAAATGTCTTAAAAGGGTCACGCGGGTGGGTGTTTATGGTCCTCATACACAGTTTAGATGTCTACTTGAAGCCATGATTTTTGGCACATGTAAAAAGAACATAATAATTTATTCCCAGATGAGATTTCAGCCCTATCAGTCACATAGTTTAACAGTCACAGGGCTTAAAGGTGGCAAAAAGTCCAAATACTGGGTCTTTGGGAGCCCGTCAGAGACTTCAATGTGGCCTTCAAATTAAAGCTTCAGACTTAAAATTTGTCACATACTAAGATTACACATAGAATATGTATCTAATACAGTTTGAAACTTCTCAGACTTACCATTTCCAAGTTACAGGGCAAAATATGTGAAAAATGTCTAAAAAGGGTCACTCGGGTGGGGATTTATGGTCCTCATACATGGGTTAAATGTCTATTAAAAGCCTAAATTTTGGAGTACATACAAGAAAAACATATTGATATATTCTCAGATGATATTTCACTTAGATGAGAGACATTGTTTGAAAGCTACAGTGCTTGAAGGTGGCAAAAAGTCCATAAATTGGGTCTCTGTGGGCAATTTTGAGACCTCAAGTCGGCCTAACAGGTAAACCTACAGCCTTTAAATTTTTCACAGACAAGGATTACATATAACAGTTACACCTAGAGCAGTTTGAGACTCATCAGAATTACCACTTCCAAATTATAGGGCAAAATATGTTAAAAATGTAGGAAAAAAGTCCTAAGTGGGGTCTTTATGGGCCCCAAACACAATTTTCTCATCAACTTAAAGTCTTGATTTTCGGCACATGTACTAAGAATATATTAATGTGTTCTCAGGTAAAATTTAAGCCAGATACGCCTCATAGTTTGTGACCTAGAGGGCTCTAAGTGGTCAAAAGTGCAATTTCTGACCTTAAGGTGGCCATAAGTTCTTTATTATTTGGAGTTTAAGGTCACCTTAAAATAGCGATCTTCCTTTGGGCATCCTTAACATGTGTACCAAGTTTGAAAAAAAAATATTAATTGGTTTTTGAGTTATCGCGTCCACAAGGAAATTTCTACGGCGGCGGCGGTGGCGGCAGCGGCGGCGGTGGCGGCGCGACGGACCTGAATCCAATATATCCCCGACTTTCGTCTGGGGATATAATTATTGTGACTGTTGGTGATAAAAGCTTGAAAGAACAATTGCTCAGAGAGGCCAACCTGTCCAACCAAATGTGTTGAATTATGCAAAACAGAAGAGGCCACTCGCCACCATATTGACATGTTACAGCAGGATTTTCCTCAGATCGATGCCATTTCCAGTGACAGGAGTAGTGACAAAGGCACAAAACCTAAAACAAGCAGCTCAGGGAGCCTCAGATGATCTGTCTGTTTTGTGGCACCCACCCAGAAAGTGTCCCACATTTGGAAAGACGTGCACCAGTTGTGGAAGAAAGAATCACTTCAGGATAATGTGTGAGAAATTCAAGAAAGGCGTGAATTCTGTTGAAGTTATGCCAGACACGGAAAACTTCAAGGATGTCAAAGACGACAAACTATTCTTCAATGTTGTTAGTTTTAATGATATCAGAAATGTACCTGACAATTGGACATGCTTAGTTCCCATAGGTGGCAGTATCATACCATTTAAATTTGACACCGGAGCTCAAGAAAATCTGATCACAGAAAGTGACTTTAACAGCCTGTAGGGTACAAAGTTCCATGATGCTAAAGAAATATTGCGCGGATACACTAGTGCTAAGCTGCAAGTGACTGGAAAATGTATTCTTGAGGGGAAACATCAAGACTATAGAAAAATAGCATCAGAGATGCCCGTACCCCACAGCCTGGGGAAATAGTTTTCAACACTATGAGATATAGAAGTAATGAAACAGTACAAAGATCCGGATACTTTCAGTGCAGTGTCAGTTATTTAAAGCTCCAAAAAATGTTTATGTGGAGAAAATAACTTCTAACAGAAAGAAAATGTATGCAAAGATAAAGTATTAAAACAAGACAATTCAAGACAAGGCAAGATGACAGCATTAATCAAACAAGAGGAGAGTGCCCGTGAACGGGCACTGTGTCAGCTGACTGAGTGTTTTTGATTTGTGAAGGTGATTAGAGGACAGAATAATTATCAGGAAAAGGGCTGTACAGAAATACAGTAAATGGTAACTGAACAGCAAGTTCGAAAGAAATTCCGAAGCTGACAGAAGAAAAGGATAAAAAAGTTGTGCCCTGTAAATGGTATTATGAAGGAAAATAACAAGGTAATTGTTTAAGTGTAAAAAATAGGTTAAAACATATTTAAAGAAATACTACAAATGCAATATCCTCGTTCGACCTTGAAGAAGGGGTCCAAGGTCAAATCTAACCACACAAATACATTCCCAGCCCATGATTTCCTATGGTTTACCATTCCAAACCTCTAGGACCAATTATAAATGAGTTATAAGCACTTTTAAGCTTGGCTGTCCTCATTTGACCTTGAAGGAGGGGTCCAAAGGTCAAATCTGACCATACCAAAAGATTCCGAGCCAATGATTTCCTATGGGATGGTTTACCATCCCAAATCTCTGTCACCAATAATAAGCGAGTTGTAGGCACTTTCAATTTTCGCTATCCTCATTTGACCTTGAAGGAGGGTTCCAAGGTCAAATCGGACCATATCAACAGATTCACAGCCCATGATTTCCTGTCTGTTTACCATCCCAAACCTCTGGGACCAATAATAAGCGAGTTATAAGCACTTTTAAGTTTGGCTATCCTTGTTTGACCTTGAAGGAGGGGTCATTGAAGGTCAAATCTGACCACACCAAAAGATTCCCACCCCATGATTTCCTACAGGTTGGTTTATCATCCCAAACCTCTAGGATCAATAATAAGGGAGATATAAGCACTTTTCATGACTGACAAAAAATACCTGTGGCGGCCATCTTGTTTCTCAAAATGAGGCCAAAAATATTCCCAGACAACATTTTATGGTTATTAATATATACTGCAAACTTAAGAAAGCTAGCTATAATATTTTTTTTCATCAGAGCAGTAATGGTGAAATCTCTCTCTACACACTGCGGCTATCCAGTGGATACAATGATTTACTCAACAGTGAGAACCTGAAAGTAGCTATTGCTCAGCTATGCCATGACATAGAGGTCTGCAATTTCACTATGTTATAGCTGACCAAAAATTCTGTGAATAACATATTTAACAAATTACTCTAAATGTAATAGTTTTCAAGTTACAACTGATTTACTCAACAGTGAGAACCTCAAAGGAACTATTACTCAGCTATGCAATGAGCTACATGTCTGAAATTTTACTATGTTATAGCTAACCCAAAAGTAGGTGAACAACATATTTAAGCAAACTACTGTAAATGCAATAGTTTTCAAGCTACAACTGATTTACTCAATAGTGAGAACCTGAAAATAGCTATTGCTCCGCTATGCCATGAGCTATAGGTCTGTAATTTCACTATGTTATAGCTGACCCAAAAGTAGGTGAACAATATATTTTAACAAAATACTCCAAATGCAATATTTTTCAAGTTATAGCTGATTTACTCAACAGTCAGTACCTGAGAATAGCTATTGCTCAGTTGTGCCATGAGCTATAGGTCTATAATTTCACTATGTTATAGCTGACCCAAAAGTAGCTGAATAACATATTTGCACAAATTTCTGTAAATGCAATAGTTTTCCAATTATAACTGATTTACTCAACAGTGAGAACTTCAAAGTAGCTATTACTCAGCTATGAAATGAGCCACAGGTCTGAAACTTCACTATGTTATAGCTGACCCCAAAATAGGTGAATAACATATTGAAACAAAATACTCTAAATGCAATAGTTTTCAAGTTATAAGTGATTTACTCAACAGTGATAACCTAAAAGTAGCTATTACTCAGCTATGCCATGAGCTACAGGTCTGAAATTTTACTATGTTATAGCTGGCCCAAAAGTAGCTGAATAACATATTCATACGAAATTCTCTAAATGCAATAGTTTTTAAGTTACAAGTGATTTTACTCATGTTGGAAGTTACTGAAAAGCCCAAAAGTAGCTATTACTCACTTAGCTATTGAGACAGACACCCAACTTACTCACCATATTGTAGCTATGAAAAAAGTAGCTGAATAACATATTTTAACAAAATGCTCTAAATGCAACACTTTTCAAGTTATAAGTGATTTACTCAACAGTGATAACCTAAAAGTAGCTATTACTCAGCTATGCCATGAGCTACAGGTCTGAAATTTTACTATGTTATAGCTGACCCAAAAGTAGCTGAATAACATATTTATACGAAATTCTCTAAATGCAATAGTTTTTAAGTTACAAGTGATTTTACTCATAATGGAAGTTACTGAAAAGCCCAAAAGTAGCTATTACTCACTTAGCTATTGAGACAGACACCCAACTTACTCACCATATTGTAGCTATGAAAAAAGTAGCTGAACAACATATTTTCACAAAATGCTGTAAATGCAACACTTTTGAAGTTATAAGTGATTTAGTGCATGATTTCATGAATTTTAATGCATTAAAAATTATTAAAAAAATTTATTAAAAAAAAAGTAAGACAGATCCAGATCTCATACACAAGAGAATCTACCTCTGGCCTAGTACATAATAATTATATGCAAGATATGAGAGAAATCCCTGCAATAGTCACTGAGAAAATTGTGATTAAAAGGTTGAAATTTTCACACTTTTGGTGGGGGTACCCCCCTTGTAATGTCTCTAGCAAACAGACGAACAGACAGATTTGCATGCCTTGAACAATTTTTCATCCTCGATAGATAAGGTATCTTTTAAAAAAAACAGCATGTCTCTAGGCCTTGTAGTTTTGGAGAAGAAGTTGTTCACGCGGACGCGTATGCGGACGCGTACGCCCACGCCGCAGAGTGATGACATAATGTCAGCTGACTGACAAGTCAGCTGACATAAAAATTAAAAATTATGAAGCTGTAAAATTTATTAATTGGAGAATAGTTGTCAGTTGAAAAAGCACAATTATGTAAATTAAAAATTAAAGTGCATATAATAATCAGCTGCAGCAATCTATATGTCTTCATCATAAGAGAAAGATGTCTCAAATATGGCAGGTGAACACACATTGGCAGATCCAATACACCATGATGTACACCTACACCTCCTAACCAATGTCAATAACAAGTGTCACCCTTCTACACCTTATGGAATCCAAGAAATAGCCCAGACAAGATTTTAAAACTTATGGTCACTATGACAAGGTCAAAGGTCAAATCAAGGTCACACCATGACGTTGCACAACTACACCCCCTAACCAATGTCCCTACAGTATCAACTTCCTACACCTTACAGTTTCCGAGGTATAACCTGGAAAAGATTTTATAGGCCAAGGTCACTAAAGCAAGGTCAAATCAAGGTCAGACCATGACGTTGCACACCTACACATCCTAACCAATGTCCCTACCAAGTATCAACCTCCTACACCTTACGGTTTCTGAGATACAGCCCGGACAAACTTTTTTCTGCCACCTGCCCGCCCGCCCGACTATCCGCCCACCATGGGTGAAAACAATACCCTGACAGCCCTTAAGGGCTGTGGGGTAAAAAGCATTTCAGTCCCTCAAGCAGTGTCTAGTAAGTGAACCTGTTCTAGTGTTGTAAGTCTGGTTGCCCATTTGAAACTCTCATGTCATGCTAATCAAGATGGTTTGGGTTCCTATCTCATGATGCTTGACAACAATGTGTGGTGGCCATTGGGATATTTTTCACACAAAATGCTGAATGCTGAAATGAGATATGCTATGGTAGAAAAGGAACTCTTGGCAATTGCCTTTGGTTTTGCCAGATGCCATCAATACATCTATGAAACAGGTGATTATTGAAAATGACTAAAAAAGTCTTATACCTTTTTTTAAAAGACCCTTGTCTGACTCCCCTCTCTGTGTCCAATGACTCTTGATGCAACTCCAAAGGTACCCATTAAATGTGGAGTATGTCTCGGGAAACAAATTGGTTGTTCCAGACACACTCAGCCAAGCAATGGAAAAGTCTGTATTTCAGTCTGACAGAATCTGGACCAGGACGTATAACAGTATATAAATACTGTAGTGAAAACTGTACCTTTTTCTGATGCTCACCTTGAGCAGATTAAACAGGAAACTTAATCAGACCTACAAAGTTAACCAAGAAACCCCTGAGGACATTTTTGGATGGGTGGCCTAACTGCCATGAAAACTGCTCACCAAGCATCATTCTATATTGGAATGTATGAACAGAATTGAGTGTTGCGGATGGGATATTACTAACTGGTATGTTTTTGAGGGGAACAAATTCTTGTTCCCAAGTCAATGTGAATTGGAATTTTGAAGAAAATACATGAAGGACACATGGGGGTAGTCAAGTTGAAAAGTTGTGCACGAGTAGTATACTGGCCTGGAATGAATGCTTAGATAGAGCAAATGACTTGAAATTGATAACCATGTGCAAATTTCTAATCTAAACTTCAAAAGGAACCTATGATACCTCATGAGGTACCCTTACACCCTTACACCAATTTCAAAAGCAACTTAGCTATGATGGTGATCTATCACCCTGTTAAGTTTGAATTCGATTGGACAAAGTGTTTTCAAGTTGGAGTCCGGAAACGGAAATGTTGACGGACAGACAGATGGAAAGACGGATGTCGTCCACATCAATCAAATAGGAGGGTTGGTTTCACGTAACCCGCCTAAAATGCATAGATTCTGGATCAGATTTATTCAGAGATCAGTTGGCTTATCGGACCACAACACTGCAATGTGGATATTCCCCATGCGAGTTGTATTTCAGAGGAAAGTCAGGTCCACACTACTGATGCACTGCTCATTCTTGTCTACTCCAACAGATGCTTTCGTGGTTGCTGACAACAACCCACAGAAATAGAAGCAGGCCGATTATTATGACCATGGTTCCTAACCTTTAGAGGAGTCAGAGCCAGATTCCCAAGTGTTAGTTAATAACCTCCGAAAACACCTATGGGACACCCATGGTCATGTTATAAATAAGGTTAGGGATCGTTCGTACAAGATCCAGCTGTCAACAGGCCCAGTGGTTATCAAAAATAGGCCTGCTGCTTACTGGCGACCCGCATGTTGTGGTTGTGCCACCCAAATACTTTTCTCACGCTATAAATGTGCAGCAATTAATATATGTTTTATACAACAATAAATGTAAAATAAAAAAGAACACATTTTGCCTGTAATTTTGTGTTTTTCCATTTTAGGCAAAAATTCAAAATGGCCGCCATTTTTGGGGAGGGGAAAATTTTTTGAAAATTGGCAAGTGTACATTCCTTAGATACCCTGTGGGTTGAAAATTTCGACGAAATCGCTCTATCTCGCACGGTTAAGGAGATAGAAGCAATTTTGTGTTTTTCCATTTTTGGCAAAAATTCGAAAATTCAAAATGGCCGCCATTTTTGGGAAGGGGAAATTTTTTTGAAAATTGGCAAGACTGCATTCCTTATATACCCTGTGGGTCGAAAATTTTGACGAAATCGCTCTATCTCGCACAGTTAAGGAGATAGAAGCAATTTTGTGTTTTGCCGTTTTTGGCAAAAATTCGAAAATTTAAAATGGCCGCCATTTTTGGAGAGGGGAAAATTTTTTGAAAATTGCCAAAAGTACATTTCTTAGATACCCTGTGGGTCAAAAATTTCGACGAAATCGCTCTATCTGGCACGGATAAGGAGATAGAAGCAATTTTGTGTTTTTCCATTTTTGGCAAAAATTCAAAATGGCCGCCATTTTTGAGGAGGGGAAAATTTTTTCAAAATTGGCAAGAGTACACTTCTTATATACCCCATGGGTCGAAAATTTCGACGAAATCGCTCTATCTCGCACGGTTAAGGAGATAGAAGCAATTTTGTGTTTTGCCATTTTGGGCAAAAATTCAAAATGGCTGCCACTTTTGGGGAGGGGAAAATTTTTTGAAAATTGGCAAGAATACATTGCTAAAATACCCATGGGTCGAAAATTTCGACGAAATCGCTCTATCTCGCACGGTTAAGGAGATACAAGCAATTTTGTGTTTTTCCATTTTTGGCAAAAAATCGAAAATTCAAAATGGCCGCCATTTTTGGAGAGGGGAAAATTTTTTTTGAAAATTGCCAAGAGTACATTCCTGTGATACCCTGTGGGTCGAAAATTTCGACGAAATCGCTCTATCTCTCAAGGTTAAGGAGATACAAGCAATTTTGTGTTTTTCCATTTTGGGCAAAAATTCAAAATGGCCGCCATTTTTGGGGAGGGGAAAATTTTTTGAAAATTCCAAAGAGTACGTTTCTTAGAAACCCTGGGGGTCGAAAATTTCGACGAAATCGCTCTATCTCGCACCGTTTCTGAGATAAACACGTTTTTGTTTTTTCAGCGTTAAGAAAAATCGAGACATTTAGTAAATTATTAATAAGTCGGCCATTTTGTATTGGATCACTTCGAAAAGTTATTGATTTCCAGACATGTATATAACGAACCTACTTGCAAAATTTCATGTGAATAAGTGAAGCGCTTTTTAAGTTATCATCCAGACAAGCACACCCTTTTGAAAAACATGTTTTTGGTCATGTGACCTTCTCTGATTGGTTGAAAAACATGCAATGAGGAAAAATGATAGTCCTCTACCCAAGGAAGCTCCATACCAAATTTCAAAGAAATCGGTGCAGTAGTTTTGAGGAGAAGAGGCTGGAAAAAATTGTTGACGACAACAACAACGAAGACGACGCCAGGCCATGCCATTAGCTTACGGCCGTTGGCCAGTAAGCTAAAAACAGGAAACATCTGAAGAAAGTAAAAATTGCGCTTTTCCTACTTTCATAGAACTATATAGAAAGATAACCGAGTATCCAAAGATATTTAAGTAAACAGAAGCAATTCAAGCCAATAGAGAAGTGGTCGAGCATGGTTCTTATG
Organism: Sabellastarte sp. h YS-2021; assembly: GCA_964017235.1. NCBI lineage: Eukaryota > Metazoa > Annelida > Polychaeta > Sabellida > Sabellidae > Sabellastarte > Sabellastarte sp. h YS-2021. Next base: position 79,676,874 of record OZ024927.1, read on the forward strand.
ATTCGGGCATAGAGTCAAATGACTTAATTCTCTGAAGAAAATCAGCCACAAGATGAAATGGCTGAAGCACTAAAAAGTGGCAAAGATGGAATGCCAGAGCACAACCCCACACCTATGATACAATAACAGGAATATGCAGATGGGAGTGCAGTGCAAACAGCTGAATACCGACCACCAGGAACTCAAAGGTAACAAAGACAGATCAAGTCACAGTGCTGTTATGGCTATGACAAAACAAAGTTTAAAATTGCATATATACAATACACAGACATCAGTTAGTTAGGGAACAGGATGGTAAACAATCTTTACTAAAGATCCTGTACAGGGAGTGATTGTGCTAGTAACCTCTCCTGCCAAGGTAAGCAACATATACGACTTTGTAAATTTGATACGCTTTATGGTTTAAAATTTTTAGTACCTAGTTAGGATTCTTTTTAGAATGTTTTTGTTTTATTTCTTAATACTTTCATTGCCTTGACTTTTTGTGGACAAAGAGTAAGTTCTTAAATGTTTAGAGGAGAGAAATATTTCTTTTTTTTAAATAAGGGAATGTTGAGTGTCGGCTCGTATGCATTTTAATATGAACCGTAGATAATAATGAGATCACTTAATGAAACATGACTGAAAACATTGCGTTTGCTAAGTTGACTGCCAAAACCATTCTTGTAACTGAATTTGTAATAAAAGACTGTTTCTTTTGAAAATTATATTTTATTATACATAACACTTGCTTCAATTTGAATGCATATTCATTCTAAGAGGTCGCACAAAAATGAGTCTGTGAACCAGAAATAGAGATTCTTGAAAGCCATACTAAAAACAGATACACTGGCAACAACTTAAATCCAAATACCAAGAATGTGAGTTAACTGAAATGCCTATGTACCTTTTATTTGTTTGGTAGATGCCAAGGATATATGTAAACAAGTAGGTGATAAGTGAACGCCGTTCCAAGGTATTCCCATTTTGTGGTACTATCAGGCAAATAAGAGACGTTATTTATCAAATGATATCTCTTACAACTTGTAACTAGACCTAGCGCAACGGAAAACCGATGCAAATTGTATCCACCGTAAAGACAATGCACCAAAACCTCTAGGACCAATAATAAGCAAGTTATAAGCACTTTTAAGTTTGGCTGTCCTCATTTGACCTTCAAGGAGGGGCCCAAGGTCAAATCCGACCACGCCAGAAGATTCCCAGCCCATGATTTCCTATATGTTGGTTTACCATCCCAAACATCTAGGACCAATAATAAGCGAGTTATAAGCACTTTTAAGTTTGGCTGTCCTCATCTGACCTTCAAGGAGGGGCCCAAGGTCAAATCCGACCACACCAGAAGATTTCCAGCCCATGATTTTATATATGTTGGTTTACCATCCCAAACCTCTAGGACCAATAATAAGCGAGTTATAGGCACTTTTACCTTTGGCTATCCTCGTTTAACCTTGAAGGAGGGGCCCAAGGTCAAATCCGACCACACCAGAAGATTCCCAGCCCATGATTTCCTATATGCTGATTTACCATGCCAAACCTCTAGGACCAATAATAAGCGAGCTATAAGCACTTTTAAGTTTGGCTGTCCTCATTTGACCTTGAAGGAGGGGCCCAAGGTCAAATCTGACCACATCAGAAGATTCGCAGCACATGATTTCCTATATCTTGGTTTACCATCCCAAACCTCTAGGATCGATAATAAGCGTGTTATAAGCACTTTTAAGTTTGGCTATCCTCGTTTGACCTTGAAGGAGGGGTCCAAGGTCAAATCTGACCACATCAGAAGATTCGCAGCACATGATTTCCTATATGTTGGTTTACCATCCCAAACCTCTAGGATCGATAATAAGCGAGTTATAAGCACTTTTAAGTTTGGCTATCCTCGTTTGACCTTGAAGGAGGGGTCCAAGGTCAAATCTAACCACATCAGAAGATTTGCAGCACATGATTTCCTATAGGTTGGCTTCACATTGCAAACCTCTAGGACCAATAATAAGGGAGATATAGGCACTTTTAAAGTCCTCTATGTGGGTTACTTCGGCACTCCGTGGATGACCTTGAGTTAGGAGCTTCAAGGTCAAATGTGTGCAAGGTTGTAGAGGACATGTATATGTGTCATACATATCACCTATGAAGAGATTCAACCTTCTACCTATGAGGAACAGCCATGGCCATCTTGTTTTTCAGAATGAGGCTATTTTCCTTCCCAGAGAAGCTTACCCCCCAATGAAGATATCCTGCAAATTTGGTGAACCTAGCTGCTGTTGTTTTCCTCTTAGAGCGTTAATGCCGAAAATCTCTCTACGCGCGGCGGCGGCGGCGGCGTAGCGAACGCTAAACCAAAGTATCCACCGGATGCTTCCGGTGGATACAATTACTAAACATTTAAAAACTCTTAACAAAATAAATATCACTTGGTAGTGCTTGGTAGGGGTATGAACAAAAAGTATTTGGACAAAAAGTATTGACCTAAACCAGACTGGGACAAAAAGTATTCAGACAAAAATAGCATCAGAAATGCCCATACCCTACAGCCTGGGGAAATAATTTTCAAGTTCAACACCATGAGATATAGAAGTAGTGAAACAGTACAATGATCAGGATACTTTCAGAGCAGTGTCAGATATATAAAGGTCCAAATAATGTTTAGATAGAGAAAATAATGTTCAAGTGAAAGAAAATGTATGTAAAGATGTATTAAAACAAGACAATTCAATAGCAAGATGACAGCATTAATCAGTAAACTTAAAATTATGAAGCTGTAAAATTTATCAATTGGAGAATAGCTGTTAATGGAAATGGCACAATAATGTAAAAGGATATATAACTAGACCTAGCGCATCGGAGAACCGATGCAAATTGTATCCACCGTAAAGACAATGCACCAAAACCTCTAGTACCAATAACAAGCGAGTTATAAGCACTTTTAAGTTTGGCTATCCTCATTTGACCTTGAAGTGGGGCCCAAGGTCAAATCCGACCACACCAGAAGATTCCCAGCAGATGATTTCCTATATGTTGGTTTACCATCCCAAACCTCTAGGACCAATAATAAGCGAGTTATAAGCACTTTTAAGTTTGACTGTCCTCATTTGACCTTGAAGGAGGGGCCCAAGGTCAAATCCAACCACACCAGAAGATTCCCAGCCCATGATTTCCAATGTGTTGGTTTACCATCCCAAACCTCTAGGACCAATAATAAGCGAGTTATAAGCACTTTTACCTTTGGCTATCCTCATTTCACCTTGAAGGAGGGGCCCAAGGTCAAATCTGACCACACCAGAAGATTCTCAGCCCATGATTTTCTATATGCTGGTTTACCATCCCAAACCTCTAGGACCAATAATAAGCGAGTTATAAGCACTTTTAAGTTTGGCTGTCCTCATTTGACCTCGAAGAAGGGGCCCAAGGTCAAATCTGACCACACCAGAAGATTCCCAGCCCATGATTTCCTATATGTTGTGTTACCATCCCAAATCTCTAGGACCAATAATAAGCAAGTGATAAGCACTTTTAAGTTTGGCTGTCCTCACACTTGACCTTGAAGGAGGGGCCCAAGGTCAAATCTGACCATGGCAAAAGATTCCCCGCCCATGATTTCCTGTATGTTGGTTTACCATCCTAAACCTCTAGGATCGATAATAAGCGAGTTATAAGCACTTTTAAGCTTGGCTATCCTCATTTGACCTTAAAGGAGGGGTCCAAGGTCAAATCCGACCACGCCAGAAGATTCCCAGCCCATGATTTCCTATAGGTTGGTTTATCATCCCAAATCTCTAGGACCAATAATAAGCGAGTTGTAAGCACTTTTAGGTTTGGCTGTCCTCATTTGACCTTGAAGGAGGTGCTTAAGGTCAAATCCGACCACACCACAAGATTCCCAGCCCATGATTTTCTATATGCTGGTTTACCATCCCAAACCTCTAGGACCAATAATAAGCGAGTTATAAGCACTTTTAAGTTTGGCTGTCCTCGTTTGACCTTGAATGAGAGGCCCAAGGTCAAATCCGACCTCACCAGAAGATTCCCAGCCCATGATTTTCTATATGTTGGTTTACCATCCCAAACCTCTACGACCAATAATAAGCGAGTTATAGGCACTTTTACCTTTGGCTATCCTCATTTGACCTTGAAGGAGGGGCCCAAGGTCAAATCCGACCACACCAGAAGATTCCCAGCCCATGATTTTCTATATGCTGGTTTACCATCCCAAACCTCTAGGATCAATAATAAGCGAGTTATAAGCACTTTTAAGTTTGGCTGTCCTCGTTTGACCTTGAATGAGGGACCCAAGGTCAAATCCGACCTCACCAAAAGATTCCCAGCCCATGATTTCCTATATGTTGGGTTACCATCCCAAATCTCTAGGACCAATAATAAGCAAGTGATAAGCACTTTTAAGTTTGGCTGTCCTCACACTTGACCTTGAAGGAGGGGCCCAAGGTCAAATCTGACCATGGCAAAAGATTCCCCGCCCATGATTTCCTGTATGTTGGTTTACCATCCCAAACCTCTAGGATCAATAATAAGCGAGTTATAAGCACTTTTAAGCTTGGCTATCCTCATTTGACCTTGAAGGAGGGGTCCAAGGTCAAATCCGACCACGCCAGAAGATTCCCAGCCCATGATTTCCTATAGGTTGGTTTATCATCCCAAACCTCTAGGACCAATAATAAGCGAGTTGTAAGCACTTTTAGGTTTGGCTGTCCTCATTTGACCTTGAAGGAGGGGCTTAAGGTCAAATCCGACCACACCAGAAGATTCCCAGCCCATGATTTTCTAAATGCTGGTTTACCATCCCAAACCTCTAGGACCAATAATAAGCGAGTTATAACCACTTTTAAGTTTGGCTGTCCTCGTTTGACCTTGAATGAGAGGCCCAAGGTCAAATCCGACCTCACCAGAAGATTCCCAGCCCATGATTTTCTATATGTTGGTTTACCATCCCAAACCTCTACGACCAATAATAAGCAAGTTATAGGCACTTTTACCTTTGGCTATCCTCGTTTGACCTTGAAGGAGGGGCCCAAGGTCAAATCCGACCACACCAGAAGATTCCCAGCCCATGATTTTCTATATGCCGGTTTACCATCCCAAACCTCTAGGACCAATAATAAGCGAGTTATAAGCACTTTTAAGTTTGGCTGTCAACGTTTGACCTTGAAGGAGGGGCCCAAGGTCAAATCCGACCACACCAGAAGATTCCCAGCCCATGATTTCCTATAGGTTGGTTTACCATCCCAAACCTCTAGGACCAATAATAAGCAAGTTAGAAGCACTTTTACCTTTGCCTATCCTCATTTGACCTTGAAGGAGGGGCCCAAGGTCAAATCCAACAACACCAGAAGATTCCCAGCCCATGATTTTCTATATGGTGGTTTACCATCCCAAACCTCTAGGACCAATAATAAGCGAGTTATAAGCACTTTTAAGTTTGGCTGTCCTCGTTTGACCTTGAATGAGGGGCCCAAGGTCAAATCCGACCTCACCACAAGATTACCAGCCCATGATTTCCTATATGTTGGTTTACCGTCCCAAATCTCTAGGACCAATAATAAGCGAGTTATAGGAACTTTTACCTTTGGCTATCATCGTTTGACCTTGAAGGAGGGGCCCAAGGTCAAATCCGACCTCACAACAAGATTCCCAGCCCATGATTTTCTATATGTTGATTTACTGTCCCAAACCTCTAGGACCAATAATAAGCGAGTTATAGGCACTTTTACTTTTGGCTATCCTCGTTTGACCTTGAAGGAGGGGCCCAAGGTCAAATCCGACCACACCAAAAGATTCCCAGCCCATGATTTCCTATAGGTTGGTTTACCATCCCAAACCTCTAGGACCAATAATAAGCGAGTTATAAGCTCTTTTAAGTTTGGCTGTCCTCGTTTGACCTTGAAGGAGGGGCCCAAGGTCAAATCCGACCACTCCAAAAGATTCCCAGCCCATGATTTCCTATAGGTTGGTTTACCATCCCAAACCTCTAGGACCAATAATAAGCGAGTTATAAGCTCTTTTAAGTTTGGCTGTCCTCGTTTGACCTTGAAGGAGGGGCCCAAGGTCAAATCCGACCACACCAAAAGATTCCCAGCCCATGATTTCCTATAGGTTGGTTTACCATCCCAAACCTCTAGGACCAATAATAAGCGAGTTATAAGCTCTTTTAAGTTTGGCTGTCCTCGTTTGACCTTGAAGGAGGGGCCCAAGGTCAAATCCGACCACTCCAAAAGATTCCCAGGCCCTGGATTTCCTAATTGTTGGTTTACCATCCCAAACCTCTAGGATCGATAATAAGCGAGTTATAAGCACTTATAAGTTTGGCTATCCTCGTTTGACCTTGAAGGAGGGGTCCAAGGTCAAATGTGACCACATCAGAAGATTCGCAGCACATGATTTCCTACAGGTTGGCTTCACATTGCAAACCTCTAGGACCAATAATAAGGGAGATATAGGCACTTTTAAAGTCCGCTATGTGGGTTACTTCGGCACTCCGTGGATGACCTTGAATTAGGAGCTTCAAGGTCAAATGTGTGCAAGGTTATAGAGGACATGTATATGTGTAATACATATCACCTATGAAGAGATTCAACCTTCTACCTATGAGGAACAGCCAGTAGAAAAATGTAGATTATTTTCAAAGAAATGCCCGTGGCGGCCATCTTGTTTTTCAGAATGAGGCTATTTTCCTTCCCAGAGAAGCTTACCCCCCAATGAAGATATCCTGCAAATTTGGTGAACCTAGCTGCTGTTGTTTTCCTCTTAGAGCGTTAACGCCGAAAATCTCTCTACGCGCGGCGGCGGCGGCGTAGCGGACGCTAAACCAAAGTATTCACCGGATGCTTCCGGTGGATACAATAATCAGTTGCAGCAATCCACATATCTTTGTCATAAAGGAAACATGGGTCAAATATGGCAGGTGAACATACTCTCGCAGAGCCAAAGTTAAAGGTCAGACCATGATGCACACTACACCCCCAACCAATGTCCCTACAAAGTGTCAATCTTCTACACCTTATGGAATCCAAGAAATAGCTCAGGCAAGATTTTAAAACTCATTACGACATTACGTCAAGGTCAAATAAAGATCATGCCATGATTTTGCACACCTACATCCCCTAACCAATGTCCCTACCAAGTATCAACTTCCTACACTTTAAGTTTTCAGATATATTGCCTGGACAAGATTTTAAAGGTCATCACGGCAAGGCCAAAGGTCAAATCAAGGTCACACCATGATGTTTCACACCTACAACGAGCACCAATGTCCTTACCAAGTATAAACTAGAGGATCGCTTGCAAAAACAAGAGGAGAGTGCCCGTGAACGGGCACTGTGTCAGCTGACTGAGTGTTTTTGATTTGTGAAGGTGATTAGAGGACAGAATAATTATCAGGAAAAGGGCTGTACAGAAATACAGTAAATGGTAACTGAACAGCAAGTTCGAAAGAAATTCCGAAGCTGACAGAAGGATAAAAAAGTTGTGCCCTGTAAATGGTATTATGAAGGAAAATAACAAGGTAATTGTTTAAGTGTAAAAAATAGGTTAAAACATATTTAAAGAAATACTACAAATGCAAGATCCTCGTTCGACCTTGAAGAAGGGGTCCAAGGTCAAATCTAACCACACAAATACATTCCCAGCCCATGATTTCCTATGGTTTACCATTCCAAACCTGTAGGACCAATTATAAATGAGTTATAAGCACTTTTAAGCTTGGCTGTCCTCATTTGACCTTGAAGGAGGGGTCCAAAGGTCAAATCTGACCATACCAAAAAATTCCGAGCCAATGATTTCCTATGGGATGGTTTACCATCCCAAATCTCTGTCACCAATAATAAGCAAGTTGTAGGCACTTTCAATTTTCGCTATCCTCATTTGACCTTGGTCCAAGGTCAAATCGGACCATATCAACAGATTCACAGCCCATGATTTCCTGTCTTTTTACCATCCCAAACCTCTGGGACCAATAATAAGCGAGTTATAAGCACTTTTAAGTTTGGCTATCCTTGTTTGACCTTGAAGGAGGGGTCATTGAAGGTCAAATCTGACCACACCAAAAGATTCCCACCCCATGATTTCCTACAGGTTGGTTTATCATCCCAAACCTCTAGGATCAATAATAAGGGAGATATAAGCACTTTTCATGACTGACAAAAAACACCTGTGGCGGCCATCTTGTTTCTCAAAATGAGGCCAAAAATATTCCCAGACAACATTTTATGGTTATTAATATATAAATAGATAAATAGGAGTTTGTGTGTCAGTGACAGACTGTTAATCCCTCAATTAACTGCCTTATATTGTCCAAAGTGTTTGGCAATATTTCGAAAATACTATGGATTTTCTCATCAGAGGCTGAAGTCATCCCACATTTGGTCCTAAGGTACAAAAAACCTATCCACTTATATCCACCAATTTGAGAGGATTATCCGCCAAATAGAGCCTCTAAAATGAGGATTTGGCGGATTTGGTGGATTTGGGATTTTTGGAGAGGAAACAGATACGAAATCTTAAAAATTGGTTATTTAAAGTGTTTTCAGTCATAATAACCATTAGATATCAATGAGATAGCTATTTTAAAGAGATTGTGGCTCTATATAAGTTCAAACCATTTGCGTGTTAAGTATTGGCTGAACACACCATTTTATGGGAGTGAAGGTTTGAATAAATATGTAGATACACGAATAAAAGGACTTGTGAGGAAAGAGCATAATAGCTCCATAAATTGATCAAGATGACCATTACATTCAGAAAGTGCAGCTAGATATGGCTGTACAACTGAATTACTGATTGCAATTGTCTCAACAAATGTGGAGCAAAGGCGTCAAACCAGGTATTTCATATTGTAATGAGCAAAGTTGGATGTGTGTGCTGGCACATGTCTATTTATGTGTGTGTTGGTTAACTCTTTGTTGTCTCAAATCAGTTTGTGATGACTGACAACAGCCAAAATCAGTATATTGTTTGGATATCAGTTGGTAGGTCAATTTTGGTGCTACTTAGGTGAGATTAATGCATATTTAAGTGTTAGGTTGGTATTAATGTGAAAAAAACGTAAATTTTCCATCAAAAATCCCAATTCCTAACTAAACATGCTTTTGGAAAATCTCAAAGTTAGATGTGAAATACTGAACATATCAAGTTAATTTTTGGATATCATAACAATCGCCCTTTTTAAAATGAGGGGATGTTTTAATAATGGTGATATCTTGAAAAAAAGTACCAGAAGAAAAAAAATTGAAATCTTCATATTTGGCACAAAGTATATGTGCACTGTTGATATGTCTTCTTAAATTACACTTTAATGTGTAAGTTTTATGACATGTAGTAAAAGTATGCCACATGATAGTAAACAAGTGATTAGTATAGTAACTATTTATCAATAATTATCAATTGTTAAATACCACTAACATATAAACACATTCACTGACTGATGGTAAGTGATTTTAATTCAACCTCAGAATATAGGTAGTGAGGGTAACTAAGTTACTGGTAAGATTACCAGGTTACAGTGAGGTATGATTAATGATGGTAGATTGACATCATAGTGAGTCATTTACGTCATTGTCATATGTGACATCACATTAGTGATGCCCCTGAGGTGTCAGCCCTTGTATGAAGTGCCCAATATAAAAATAAAGGAGAAAGGGTGCACCTGGGTAAGGGGTGCATTGAGAGGACATAGCCTCATACAAACATGTTGGTGCCTGCAAGGTGGAGTGTAGGGAATGCCCAAATAAAATATAGTAATTGGCGCCTGCGCCTGGTGGTGGCATTAATATATACTGCAAACTTAAGAAAGCTAGCTTTTATATTTTTTTTCATCAGAGCAGTAATGGTGAAATCTCTCTCTACACACTGCGGCTATCCAGTGGATACAATGATTTACTCAACAGTGAGAACCTGAAAGTAGCTATTGCTCAGCTATGCCTTGACATAGAGGTCTGCAATTTCACTATGTTATAGCTGACCAAAAATTCTGTGAATAACATATTTAACAAATTACTCTAAATGTAATAGTTTTCAAGTTACAACTGATTTACTCAACAGTGAGAACCTCAAAGGAACTATTACTCAGCTATGCAATGAGCTACATGTCTGAAATTTTACTATGTTATAGCTAACCCAAAAGTAGGTGAACAAGATATTTAAGCAAACTACTGTAAATGCAATAGTTTTCAAGCTACAACTGATTTACTCAATAGTGAGAACCTGAAAATAGCTATTGCTCCACTATGCCATGAGCTATAGGTCTGTAATTTCACTATGTTATAGCTGACCCAAAAGTAGGTGAACAATATATTTTAACAAAATACTCCAAATACAATATTTTTCAAGTTATAGCTGATTTACTCAACAGTCAGTACCTGAGAATAGCTATTGCTCAGTTGTGCCATGAGCTATAGGTCTATAATTTCACTATGTTATAGCTGACCCAAAAGTAGCTGAATAACATATTTGCACAAATTTCTGTAAATGCAATAGTTTTCCAATTATAACTGATTTACTCAACAGTGAGAACTTCAAAGTAGCTATTACTCAGCTATGAAATGAGCCACAGGTCTGAAACTTCACTACGTTATAGCTGACCCCAAAATAGGTGAATAACATATTGAAACAAAATACTCTAAATGCAATAGTTTTCAAGTTATAAGTGATTTACTCAACAGTGATAACCTAAAAGTAGCTATTACTCAGCTATGCCATGAGCTACAGGTCTGAAATTTTACTATGTTATAGCTGGCCCAAAAGTAGCTGAATAACATATTTATACGAAATTCTCTAAATGCAATAGTTTTTAAGTTACAAGAGATTTTACTCATGATGGAAGTTACTGAAAAGCCCAAAAGTAGCTATTACTCACTTAGCTATTGAGACAGACACCCAACTTACTCACCATATTGTAGCTATGAAAAAAGTAGCTGAATAACATATTTTAACAAAATGCTCTAAATGCAACACTTTTCAAGTTATAAGTGATTTACTCAACAGTGATAACCTAAAAGTAGCTATTACTCAGCTATGAAATGAGCTACAGGTCTGAAATTTCACTATGTTATAGCTGACCCAAAAGTAGCTGAATAACATATTTATATGAAATTCTCTAAATGCAATAGTTTTCAAGTTATAAGCGATTTACTCAACAGTGATAACCTAAAAGTAGCTATTACTCAGCTATGCCATGAGCTACAGGTCTGAAATTTCACTATGTTATAGCTGGCCCAAAAGTAGCTGAAAAACATATTTATACGAAATTCTCTAAATGCAATAGTTTTTAAGTTACAAGTGATTTTACTCATAATGGAAGTTACTGAAAAGCCCAAAAGTAGCTATTACTCACTTAGCTATTGAGACAGACACCCAGCTTACTCACCATATTGTAGCTATGAAAAAAGTAGCTGAACAACATATTTTCACAAAATACTGTAAATGCAACACTTTTGAAGTTATAAGTGATTTAGTGCATGATTTCATGAATTTTAATGCATTAAAAATTATTAAAAAAATTTATTAAAACAAAAGTAAGACAGATCCAGGTCTCATACTCACACAAGAGAATCTACCTCTGGCCTAGTACATATATGCATGTTATGAGAGAAATCCCTGCAATAGTCACTGAGAAAATTGTGATAAAAAGTTGAAATTTTCACACTTTTGGTGGGGGTACCCCCCTTGTAATGTCTCTAGCAAACAGACGAACAGACAGATTTGCATGCCTTGAACAATTTTTCATCCTCGATAGATAAGGTATCTTTTAAAAAAAACAGCATGTCTCTAGGCCTTGTAGTTTTGGAGAAGAAGTTGTTCACGCGGACGCGTTCGCGGACGCCCACGCCGCAGAGTGATGACATAATGTCAGCTGACTGACAAGTCAGCTGACATAAAAAGATAATGTTTTTGCACAGCAAAAACAAAGCGTCCCGAAAAGGATATAACGGTGAGTGCTAAAGTATTAAGAAAATGCTCTGCTTCTAGCCTTATACTGTTGTGGCAATCAAAGTCTGCGTAGTCTGCTCTATCTAGCACAGTTTTCGAGATATAAGCATTTTTGTGTTTTGCATTTTTTGCGAAAAATTCAAAATGGCCACCATTTTTGGCAAGACAAAAATGTTTTGAAAATTGAAATGGCTACTCTGCAGAGATACCCTGTGGGTCAAAAATTTTGTTGAAAATACTCTATCTAGCACAGTTTTACGAGATATAAGCATTTCTGTGTTTTGCAATTTTGTGAAAAACTCGAAAATTCAAAATGGCCAAGATACCCTGCGGGTCAAAAATTTCGTCGAAACTGCTCTATCTAGCACGGTTTTCAAGATATAAGCATTTTGTGTTTTGCGTTTTTTGCGAAAAATTCAAAATGGCTGTCATTTTGGCGAGACAAAAATAGTTTGAACATTGGGAGTGCTTCTCTGCAGAGATACCCCGCAGGTCAAAAATTTCGTTGAAATTGCTCTATCTAGCACGGTTTTCGAGATATAAGCATTTTTGTGTTATGCAATTTTTGCGAAAAATTCGAAAATTCAAAATGGTCGCCATTTTGGGTGAGACAAAATTTTTGAAAATTGGGATGGCTACTCTGTAGAGATATCCTGTGGATCAAAAATTTCGTCGAAATCGCTCTATCTAGCACGGTTTTCGAGATATAAGCATTTTTGTGTTATGCAATTTTTGCGAAAAATTCAAAAATTCAAAATGACCGCCATTTTGGGCGAGACAAATTTTTTTTGAGAATTGGGATGGCCACTCAGCAGAGATACCCTGTGGGTCAAAAATTTTGACGAAAAAATCACTCTATCTAGCACAGTTTTCGAGATATAAGGATTTTTGTGTTTTGCAATTTTTGCGAAAAATTCGAAAATTCAAAATGGCCGCCATTTTGGGCGAGAACATTTTTTGGAAAATTGGGATGCCTACTCTGCAGAGATACCCCATGGGTCAAAAATTTCGTGGAAATCGCTCTATCTAGCACGGTTTTCGAGATATAAGCATTTTTGTGTTTTCCTTATTTGGAAAATTCGTAATGATTAATTAATCATTAATTTCTCGGCCATTTCTTAACCAATCAATGCCAAAATCTAATGATTTCCAGATTTTAATAGAATGAATGTATTTGCCAAGTTTCAGGTGAATTGATAAAATCCCTTTCAAGTTATCATCCGGACAAGCTTACCCATCAAAAAAAAGACATTTTTGGTCATGTGACCTATCTGATTGGTTAAAATGTCACTGCAGCATACTCAAAAAAATTCCCCAAGGCTACTACATACACCTTCCAAATTTGAAAAGAATCCACCCAACAGTCACAGAGTTATAAGGAAAACGAAACGCGGATCTGGCGGAGCCTGATTTTCTCCCATACACAAACAAGCATCCCTTGTGGGACGCTTAACTAGATATTGTGTCTCGATGCAGTGTATCCCTGGACGGGACATGGTTGAAGCGTGACATATAGAGTATTGCCAAATTATAAGGTGCGACCAATAATAAGGGATATATAAACCATTATAGGTATCAAGGACCACATTCGACCTTCAAGGAGGGCTCCAAGGTCAAGTCTGACATCAGCAAAAGATTCAGGACACATGATTTCCTACAAGTTGTCTTCATATCCAAAACCTCCACGAGTAATAGTAAGGGACAGTGTTCGAAACTCGTGCAAAAAAGTTAATGGCTGTCGGGCTTGTAACTTTGGAAAGTTGGAAGCCCCAGACAAAAGTTGCAAGTTTTATTAGAACTTGATATTTTCCAAGACAGAAAAAAAAGTGAAAAATAAAAAAAGTCACAAGTTGTATTGATTTGTTTTGATAATTGGTTAAAGTTAAGATGTACATCAGGAAGGCAGCAGTTTTGAACGCTGGGGTTTCCCCATCAGTTGATTTCCACATACTGAGACAAATCTTGGGGACTGGGTGGGGGTTGGGATGGGGAGGGTGGTATCTAGTTTTTAATTGCTTTCCAGAACTACATTCCTGGATTTGAATCCATGTGGAAAAATTAGGCATGGAACTTAATTTGAAAATATTTCACATCAAAATGTTAAATCAGAAAGTATAGAGTAACTTTTGACAATAAATAAATTAATCAAGGTTTTTGGTTTTCACCTAGTGGTTATCAAGCCTTGCCTCTCAATCACCATAGGCTCTGTGTGGGTTCCAATCCCACAAGTGGCAATGTTCTGAGCCTGTCTCAGTTATTATGACCCAGTGGCAGAACCCAGACCCCCACCCAGTCCCCAAGATTTGTCACAGTATGTGGAAATCAACTGATGGGGAAACCCTCTTCCCCTTTCCTTGACTTGTTTTAAAAACTTTTATTTTTGTAACCACATAAGGGCCTCTGATCTTACCCAGTGAAAATTGGCCCAAATTTTGAAGATTTTATCTTCCTTTTAAAGGGTGACCAACACCCTCAATAGTTGGAGCAAACAAACCTGAGGCTTGGGGGCTCAGGGGCGGTATTCACTAACATGGATTAAGATCAGATCAAGATCAGATCAAATTTGAGAAAAAAGTTTAAAGTGAGCCAGGAGATCAAATAGCTATTCACAAGCAAGGATCAGTTCAGTTGAAAAGATAAAATAGAGCAGATTCATTTCGGGTGACAAACCCCAACAAATACACTAGCTTAAATATATCAAAGTACCTTAACGATTCTGCGCACATGTGTTGCACATGTGTCACCAAATAACACTTTTCGAGATCGCCACTGGGTTCTGCTTCACGAATTTTCGTCCAATCAGATTACTTGACACAAAAGCAATATGGCTACCACCGAAAAGATGATGAAAACAAGACAAAACGTGTAAATATTCCTCTATTAACCCTTATTTTATAAAAAATCGCTTCAGATGTGTTACAAGCATCCGGGCATGCATCGACGAAAATATAAGAGCCCATCCTTAAAGATTCCCAGCCCATGATTTCCTATAGGTTGGTTTACCATCCCAAACCTCTAGGACCAATAATAAGCAAGTTATAAGAAGTTTTAAGTTTGGCTATCCTTGTTTGACCTTGAAGGGGCGGCCCAAGGTCAAATCCGACCACACCACAAGATTCCCAGTCCCTGATTTCCCATAGGTTGGTTTACCATCCCAAACCTCTAGGACCAATAATAAGCAAATTCTAAGCACTTTTAAGTTTGGCTATCCTCGTTTGACCTTGAACAAGAGGCCCAAGGTCAAATCTGACCAAACCACAAGATTCCCAGCCCATGCTTTGCTATAGGTTGGTTTACCATCCCAAACCTCTAGGACCAATAATAAGCCAGATATAAGCACTTTTAAGTTTGGCTATCCTCGTTTGACCTTGAACAAGAGGCCCAAGGTCAAATCCGACCACACCACAAGATTCCCAGCCCATGATTTCCTATAGCTTGATTTACCATTCCAAACCTCTAGGACCAATAATAAGCAAGTTATAAGCACTTTTAAGTTTGGCTATCCTCGTTTGACCTTGAAGGAGGGGCCCAAGGTCAAATCCGACCACACCACAAGATTCCCAGCCCATGATTTCCTATAGGTTGGTTTACATCCCAAACCTCTAGGACCAATAATAAGCGAGTTATAAGCACTTTTAAGTTTGGCTTTCCTCGTTTGACCTTCAAGGAGGGGTCCAAGGTCAAATCTGACCACATCAGAAGATTCGCATCACATGATTTCCTATAGGTTGGTTTCACATTGCAAACCTCTAGGACGAATAATAAGGAAGATATAGGCACTTTTTAAAGCCCTCTATGTGGGTTACTTCGGCACTCTGTGGATGACCTTGAATTAAGAGCTTCAACGTCAAATGTCTGCAAGGTTGTAGAGGACATGTATATCGGTCATACATATCACCTATGAAGAGATTCAACCTTCTACCTATGAGAAACAGCCAGTAGAAAAATGTAGATAATTTTCAAAGAAATGCCCATGGCCACCATCTTGTTTTTCAGAATGAGGCTAATTTCAGTCCCAGAGAAGCTTACCCCCAATGAAGATATCCTGCAAATTTGGTGAACCCAGCTGGTGTACTTTTCCTCTGAGAGCGTTAACACCGAAAATCTCTCTACGCGCGGATAGGTGCAACAGATTTCCAGCTATAAGTGATTTACTCAATGGTGAACTGTCAAAGTAGCTATTACTCAGTTAGCTATGGACCTACAGCTCTGAAAATTTGCCATGACAGAGTACATTTAAAAGTACATGAACAACATATTTGACAAAAACCTCTAAATTTAATAGGTTTGCAGATAAAAGTGATTTACTCAATGGTGAACTGTCAAGGTAGCTATTACTCAGTTAGCTATGGACCTACAGCTCTGAAAATTTGCCATGACACTGTGCATCAAAAAGTAGCTGAACAATATACTTGACAAAATTATTGTAACTCTAACAGTTATGAAGAAAAATATCATTTACTCATTTTGGTCATGGTTAAAAACTGAATATAGTTATTATTCACATAGCTGTTGAGACAGACCTCTGAAAAATAGCATCAGAGATGCCTGTACCCCACAGCCTGGGGAAATAGTTTTCAACACCATGAGATATAGAAGTAATGATGCACACCTACAACCCCTAACCAATGTCCCTACCAAGTGTCAACCTTCTACACTTTATGGAATATAAGAAATAGACCGGACAAGATTTTAAAACTGATGGTTACTATGACAAGGCCAAAGGTCAGATCAAGATCACACCATGACGTTGCACACCTACAACCCCTAACCAATGTCCTTACCAAGTATCAACTTCCTACACCTTATGGTTTCCGAGATATAGCCCGGATAAGATTTTATAGGTCAAGGTCACTAAAGCAAGGTCAAAGGTCAAATCAAGGTCACACTATGACATTGCACACTTACAGCCCCTAACCAATGTTACTACCAAGTACCAACTTCCTACACCTTACGGTTTCTGAGATATAGCCTGGACAAGATTTTATCAGTACGGTAAGGTCAAATCAAAGTCACACCATGACGTTGCACACCTACACCTCCTAACCAATGCCCCTACCAAGTATCAACTTCCTACACCTTACAGTTTACAAGATATAGCCAAGGCAAGATTTTATAGGTCAAGGTCACTATGGCAAGGTCAAAGGTCAAATCAAGGTCACACCATGACGTTGCAAATCCAAATATTATCACCAGTTGTGTTAAGTACCTTTTTAAGGCAAGAAAAAAATTTTTTTTTGGCCATTTTAAGTGTACAGGTATGTATGTGCACTTCATGGAACAGCCACACAGATAAGGTTAAAAATAAAAAACGACCATTAATTATTGAGTTGTAAGTTTTGATGGTTTGATCAGTTCCAAAAGTGTCCCTTTGAGACAAGGTAAGTATATCATTATTTATTTTGTGAAAACTCGAGTTTATATTGCGTAAATCGATGTTATCCCCAAATATCGCCCACCGTGTTACGACTCGAGTTACAGTCAACTCGTCCCAGCACTACTGCACACCCCCACTTCCTAACCAACAAACTTTTTCCCACCACCCGCCTGATCACCCATTTGGACACCATCCGTAAAACAATACCCTGACACCTGACAGCTGTTAAGGGCTGTGGGGTAAAAAGTATTGTATACTAGGACCAAGTGTATTTTACACATTTTTTTTCAACATTTATTGTTATATGGTCACATTTATTAGTGTGAACACATATCTAGTTATTTTCAACATATATAAGCTGTCCTTATAGTAACTGTAGCAACTTAATACAGTTTTATAATATGTCCTACTCCCTTTTCATGCATACTATACTGTTATGTTGCAAAATGTTAAAGAACTTAAATTTGCTTTGATGCTAAGTACAAGAAAACTAAAGAAGCCACATCCCATGAAACCCTCTGTTGATTTAGAAATGGTAAACAGTGGGTGTTAATATAATTGTAATTTCCTTAAAATAGGAGCTTAAAGATGTTGCAACACTTTTTAAGCGAATCACGTGTTTTTTTCGTTGGCTTTTTTTTTTGTCTCAGGACTTTCATAAATTGTGGCATAGTGAGATGAGTATCTGTCCGTTCACTGAGGTTAAGCGGTAACAGGCTACATTAGTAGTGGGATGGGTGACCACTTCGGTGTACTTCTTGTGTCTCTGATGGCTTTGCGGCTTGCACTAGTAGACCAAAACCCCTTTCTACCTTGTTATAATCAGTATCTATCAAAGGAATAACAATACCTTCAATTAAAGTAATTCACAAGTAGCTTCCTTTAACTTGGGGTCCTATCTGTTCATCCTTAAACAACATTTAATCATTTTTGCTAGGATAAAAAAAAATGGGAATCAGAAGGCTGACCCTTTCATGTTCTTACCCAGTTATGACAAATTACTTAAACTTAAACATTAAAAAACTTAAACATTATAGACACTAGCAATAAAAATATTAAGTTAATATTTAAATTTTTGCAAACACATATAAAATTTATCACATGACTGCAATATTTTGAAAAAAAGGTCCATTTTCTTTATGTATTTCGCAATTAATTTTTAACCTGTACAAGCAAAATTTTTGAACAGATTATTACTTGTACAAAATTTTAATATGATTTATACATCTGAAATACTGTCCTATGTCTGATAATTTTTGTCCAAATACTTTTTGTCTAGGTGCAATACTTCTTGTCCTACTGCTCAGCTACCCAAGTTTGTTGCCTACCCAAGTTTGTCACCTACCATAAAAATTGTTAAGGATAAGAAAATTTGATACCAAAACAAATGGAATACATACAAATAATGATAATGTACAACTTTAGAAGGATAGATAACTGGGCAACTAGGGTAGCTGAGCAGTAATACTTTTTGTTTGTACTGCATTCTCTGGTAGAATTGCTAAAAATCTAAAATGTAATATAATTTGTTAGTAATATAGTTTGTTAGGACTGAAAATATAAACCACAACACAGACGTTTACTGGTAGAATGACAGCATGCGACGTGGGCATACTCTGTTAGGGTGCTGTTAGTGGCTTTCTACCAGTAAATGCCCGCCTACCAGTGAACACCTGCCTTATATATATTTGTTAGAGGTCAAGGACAAATACTTCTATAAGTCTACAAAATGGGTGTTCACTGGTATTTCCGGTTTGCAGTAAAAACAGCCGATAATACACATAAATTATGAAAATATAAAGCTTTGAAACAAATATTAGTGGCTTTCTACCAGTAAACGCCCGCCTACCAGTGAATGTCCGCCTTATATATCTTTGTTAGAGGTCAAGGACAAATGCTTCTATAAGTCTACAAAATGGGCGTTCACTGGTATTTCCGGTTTGTAGTAAAAACGGCCGATAATACAGATAAATTATGAACATATAAAGCTTTGAAACAAATATTACAACATGCACCTCGGTTATTAATTGTAGTGCATATTATTTGACAATATAGTGCTAGTGGTGGTGGACCAATTCACGCCCGTGTACCTATTCACGCCCACCCCTAAATTTATCCAAAAGCATTACAGTTACACAATAAATTATCCATGTATATGATCAATTTGATAATTATCTATGATGTGGTAAACATTTTTTCCGTGTAAAATTACAAATCTTTGAGAAAATTGAGGGTGGGCGTGAATAGGTACACGGGCGGGAATTGGTCCACCACCACTAGAAGAATAAAATATAAAGCTGTAATATAATTTAAATTCAATATATTAACTTCAGCATGGGCATTTACTGGTAGAATGCCATTACAACATGCACCTCGGTTACAATTGTAGTGCATATTATTTGACAATATAGTGGTAGAAGAATAAATTATAAAGCTGTAATATAATTCAAATTCAATATATTAAATTCAGCGTGGGTGTTTACTGGTACTGCTACCCTGCATAAGTTGGCCGCAGGCATAAGTTGGCCGCCCTCACCACACCTTCACAGGGCTTTTACATGAGTGGCCTAGCTACTACACTGTGAAATCATGTATTATTGTTAAACTTATTATATGCAACAGTTTTCATTGGTGTACAATAACCTATTTGTCTTTCTGGAGCCTGTAGATGAGCCGCAGCCAACTTATGCCTGTGGCCAATTTATGCAGGGTACTGCAGTAGCAGTACTAGTAGAATGCCACCAGGCACAATCTCGTTAGTTATCCTCAATTATCGCCCTTCAATACACATTTACCTGTTAAATTACACATTACTGCTGGTTATAAGTATAACCAAAACCACAAACCTACCACTTTCTTTGGATCAATCGGCCTTGTCTGTTTAGACATTCTTATAAAATATTATATTAAATACTTTTTTTATGTTGGAAGAAACGGAGATATACTAAACGGTGGAAATATGGGCGCATATCTAGTTAAGGTTCACAGATATTAATAAAAATATGTTTTCAGTTGCTTTCACATAAAAGCCTATGTTGCAATTAAAAGGGAACATAAAAAGTCTTTTTAATTAGTTACAAGTATTTAAGGGTTTTTCCATGCACCCAACCGCATTTAATTCAATAAATTCTGCACCACAGAACATACTTTACAAGCATGCATGCTCCTGGCAATAAAAATGAAAATTCCTATCATTTTATTAAAAGGTTCCATAAATAATAGAATCTTTGCAGCCAATTAATTTACAATATAATGTTAACTAATTGCTAACTATCAAGTGTCTTTCAGGTGTTATTTTCTTCTTTAGTGGAGCAAGACAATATAGCTCATCATGCTAACTTTTTTTTCCAGTCAGGATAGATAGAAGACTTATCTTTTTGGCTGCAAAGCAAAAAAGCTTGGTAAATCAAGATTCTATGTCATGTTAGAATCGGAATAACATACTCGTAGCGTGAGGTTATGCATAGTTTTGCAACTCATAGCTCATTAGAAACACTCGGGCTTTGCCTTTGTGTTACTAATACCGCTATTCGTGGTAAAACCCTGTATAACCCCACGCTAGTCATGTGTTATTCCTTAAATATGCAGTGTGCATAAACCTGATAAGTCAAACTTTAGAAAAATCTTGAAATTCAACTTTTATCATTGGACCATCTTTTTTAATTCATACAAACAGTGTATAATCTAAATTATGGAAAATAAATATGTGATTCACAGAGATAAAGTATGAATCCTTGTAATTTGTAAGTATGTTTTATTTTATTTGGTGTTTTACGTCCTTTTTAATACTGTACAGGTCATATCACGACAGGTAGTTTCGTGGGCAGAGGAAAGCAGTACATACAGTTGGTCAAGGTTCTGTACTGTAAACTGCCGACCATTGATAAGCAACTACCAACTTCCCCCCATAAGGTCTGGGGTTTGAACTTCCGACCTCAGAGGTGGGAGGTGAGTGTGTTACCACTGGCCCACCGAGGCCCCAATTTATGTCCCATTCAATAATCAGGGTCATATATCAGACAGGTCCTCAGCATTATCACTTGTGGTAGCCGAACCTGTGAGGTGACAACCTGTAATGAGTTGCTTAATATGCTTGGCCATTATAGGCAACTGAGGACCTAAGTAATAGATCAAGTGAATCAGATGAAAATGTTAATATAGTAGGTATCAGAACTAAAACGAGATTTAGTCAGTACCCATATACATAAATATTGCTTCCTAATGAATTTAAATTATATGGGTAATTTCAAGCAATTTTATTCTATTACAAACATAATGAAAGTAATATTGAAAGTTTTTTTAGAGTTTGAAGCTTAAATTCTAACATAATTTTTTCCAACTTTTACTCTTAATCTCACAACCCTTAGGTCTAAAATTAATGCTATTATCACTTTTGAAAATTTCACAAACTAAATAAAGAAAAAAATGCAAAATGATCTTTTTACATCAGAACTCCTAAGCAATCCTCAAACAAATTAATTCTGATGCTTTGTAATGTCAGTATTATTCACCCCTATCAATGCCTCTATCAAACGTCCATATGAGTGCATCTGATGCAAAAACAAATCCATTTTCAACAGATCACAATACATACAATAAGTACATCAAAATAATTGAGTCTGTACGAAAGCAAAATCTGAATTCTTTAATTAAAACAAAAATTAAAACTAAAATATTATCATAACGAACAAAAGTTATGGTGACCCTCTAATAACATGCATGTTACATGGATTATCATGCAGTTAAATTATCACCATCTATAAATTCCCTTCAGCTTCTGGCTGACAAATTTGTTGAGGTTTACACAGAAAAAATTACAAAAAAAAAATTTCAACTTCCTCTGTATCTCACATTTGATGGTATATCAGTCCTAATCATGGTTTCTTAACCCTTTGCCTACTTTCTTTGTTCAAGACTATTCGAAACATTTTGATTACTACTATGGGACCAAGCTGGCAAGATGGGACCACGGTGGCAGAGTGGTAACACTCTCGCCTCCCACCTCTGAGGCTGGGGTTTGGTTCCCGGCACGGTCTCAAGTGGGAAAGCTGGTAGTTGCTTGCCGCCTGGTCGGCAGTTTACAGTACAGAACCTTGACCAATTGTATGTACTGGTTTTCTCTGCCCTTCCAACTACCCGTCGTGATATGACCTGTACAGTGTTGAAAGCGATGTAAAACCCAGAATAAATAAACAACAAGATGCACTCATAGAAAGCAAAATGCTTGACTTGGTGTGACCAAATTCTTGTGATTACTGCAGTTTTTTTACAGAAATAAAACTCGTTTGCTTAAAGCTGTTGCATTCAGAATATAATAATAATAATAATACTCTTGGGAATTCCTTGGGTTTGATCTTGGGTTAGCAGAGTACCTGTGATTGTCCCTACACTGTCATGATCAAGATCTAATTTTGGTTAAAGTTTTCAGAAAAAAAAAATTAAAATGCAATGATTTAAAATTTTGTTCTTTAAGTTATATAGAAAAAATTTAAAAGAAATACATTAAAAAAAAACATTGCTCCAGTTGGAATGGGAAGTGAGGCCTTTGGGATTATAACCCTACTACATACAGGGCTACAGTGGCAAGTGTTTATTTAAGATGTTTGAATGGTATATATGTCAAATGCCAATATAAAAATTTCACTGTCCACCAAATTTGAACTCAATCGATGTTATAGTTTTTGAGATATAAGGCCAAAATGTGTAGAGAGAGACAGCAGGACAGAAAGATGGAATGAAACTGACTTCAATAACCCTCTCTTATCATTGAGTATTAATAAATGCATCACTTGAACAAGTTAATTTATGCCATTTTTTTTTAAACTGGACCATGTGTGTTACTCCATTCCTAAAAAATAATCCTCAGACAAAGTGTTTGAAACTCTAGCAGGCCTGTTTCCAACCTCTATTTCATCTCAGTGATTCTGGAGAGTTGGTGTATCCCAACTTCAAGCTGACCAGGATGAAGCTGACCTTATAACTGCCTATAACTATACCATAGACTACACCATTCTCAAAATTTTATGTGCACAAATTAATTTAAAACTAATCCGGACAAAATTTAATTTATTTTGATAGGCTCAAGAAACAATAGAAAAGACGTCTCCCTCTTTTCCCATTTAATATTCTTAGAAACTAGGTAATGCCCTTTTCTAATGTCAAGAATATTGCTGGGTCTTTGACTCTGATTTGGCTGTAGATTAGGTTATACTAGGTTAAGACCCTTAGATTAAATTCAAGTTAACGTTTTATCATTTTATGTGTTAAAAATTGTTATTTAGTGATACACCCGAACGACAACTGTTAGTATTTGTACCAGAGATGTAAGGGAATTCCCGTAACTAGGGATTCGGAACCACAAATATTTGGGAATGCCGTGCAGATACTTCCGGTCATTATAGCAGCTGTGAAACGAGGGTTTTAATTTAAATTGTGTATTTTACAAGCTACTAAGTAATGAGTAAGGATGCTTACATAAAAAAGTGACATATCCAGTGTGAAAGATATTTTTATTCAGCTGTGTGGGTTTTTTTACAGAATATTTTCCTCGGTATGCACAAATTTTCCCTAAACATCGAGGACTGTCCAGTGCTAGATCCTGTTTCCACTGCCCACAGAAATTTTGTTAAACACCCCTCTCCTCCCATTCAGCTATATCTACAGCCCGAGTTTCTGTCGCTGTAGCAGCATTTTTGTATGAGGATTCTTTTGCACACATTTGGACTTACAGCTCCATGATTGGAGGGTCTTGTAAATTTGAGTGTTGCCATTAATTTCGGGGACCTCACAGCCTGTAAATTTGTTAAGAACGGTCTCACAGGTGGTATTTACCACTCGTGAGTTGGGTGCCTCCAGAGACTTTCCAAACTTTGACCTTCACCTCTAATGACAACAAAGATGCAGAATACACGTGCTTTCGTTATAAAAATGTTAAATGAAGTGTTTCGGTACTTTGAATTTTGATAAATAGCCTCAGAAAACGTATCCGATATAACAAATGAAATATATATGTTTTGCATGGTGGATAGCGAAATATTGTTATTTCTTTCTCTTTGTGATTTGTGTTTGTTTACATCCACACATAAACACACAGGCGGTGGATTGTTAAGAATGATCAAAACTTCCCACTGGTACTCACAGGTCGTGCGCATGGGCTCACCACCTAGTTCTGAACGCGACATTAAATCATCTATTTTCACTTTTAGAAAGATAAGATTATGCTTTGATGTTTACTGCCTTGCTACCGCCAGAAAAAATTCAAATTGACATAACCTGACCACAATTAAGTACATCCCAAGTCTAGCAAATAAGGTAAAACTATTTCAACAGTGAATAGACCAGAAACACAATGAAAAGCTTTTAAAATGTGTGACCATTACTGAAATATAAATGTTTTATTTTGTGGTGGGGATAATTGGTACCTGGCGATAATTGGTAGCAAGGCAGTATAGTTTTATCAAGCAATTTTAAATTTCTGCAAAATAGAATATTTCAAAGTGAAAATATAGCCCAATTGTTAGTAAACACTCGTAAAATATTAATTATAAGGCTCAAGGGTAAGTGAGGAAAACAATTAAAAAGAACCATTAAAATGGGCCTAATTTATCCTTGCGTTGCTAGTTTTTGATGATACTAGGGCTAATTATCACTTTGATCACTTGCAAGTGATCGGTCATCCTTGCAGAATTAGATGGTGTAATGACTTTACTGCATGCATGGGTTGACACAATTCCGTGGATGTCATAATACTGTGTGTTTCTGTTTAGAAACTTATCAAGCAATACATTGCCTATCATCGTGTAATATTTGATTAAATTTTTGTTTAATTGATCATTATTTATGCTCCAGGTTTTTATTTTCTGTAATTTGAATGGATATGTTTTATAATTAGTTTGTTGAATACTGATGCACGAAATTATGACACACACTGTATTGAGACAATCTGTGTAGTTACACCATGGCCGGGATTCACCAAAGGTCTTAGATCTTAGACAAAATTTTAGCTAAGACCAGTCTTAAGTTTAAGACTTTTATGTCAGCTGAGATTTTATCTTAAGTTGGGATTCACAAAAAGTGCTTAGGAAAATCTTAACTGAAACAAAAGATATGCAAAAAGTCTTAACTCTTTAGTATCAAAATTAACAAATTTTAACAAAACCAAAATATTTTTCACCAATAAATACACCAAAACATGCTTTTCAAAATCATAAAACAGATTTGTTACTTTTTTTGTAAAATAATGTAAAAATAGTAATCTTTGTCTTTTATTGTGAGTCAGCCATTTTTATGACAGTATTTTTGCCACAAGGAGGTAAAATGTGAAAACTTATATTAAACTAATAATGTAAATTTCTATTACAATCCACAGAAATTACTTTTATAGGAAGTATAGATCTCTATAGTATATTTTTGGTGGCATAGCAAAGGGTAAAATGTAAATACATGCAATGGATTATTTTAAAAATGACTTAGGTCTGCCTTGCAGGCTGCAGCGGTCTTAAAGTTGAGACAAAACTTAAGACAAAATTTTGTCTTAGACCTTTTGCGAATCCCATTTTGTCTAAGCATAAATTTTGTCTTAACTTTATGACAAAGTTTTTAACATTTAAGACTTTTATCTTAGACTTAAGACAAATCTTAGACTTAAGATCTTTTGTGAATCCCGCCCCAGTCAAATAGAAAAGATCACTTAAATCACTTCAATCATTCCCACTGAAATACACATACAGTTGGGCATTCGGATGGGGAACAGTTAACATTTTGCTCACCTACAAAATCATTATACACTGTTGTGTGGTCACTTTGTTGTAATCATCATTACACTAAAATACCACCATTGAAATAAAAAAAAACACTCCTAATACACCTGCTGAAAATAATGTTCCTTTTCTTCTCTAGGTATATTCGGATGGAATGATCTTAGAGGTCAAAACTCAAAAGTGATTGGAAGTGATTTTCTGTAACAGGATGTCATTTTAGTGTGATGTTGATCACTTTTTTTCTGTAAAATACAAAGATATATATAAAGCATGAAACCATTGCAATGTAAGCAAACTGCATGTTTTTTTTTTTTTTTTTTTTTTTTTGGGTAAAAATTTTCTTTAACAAGCACTGTCTACTTATTTACAATTCTAATTAAAACTGTTTAAAATATTATATTGACACTATTATTTAATGTACTTTGACTGCAAATATGAATGTTTTGAGTTATAGCATTAAAACATTAAACTTTCCACCCATTTATCCATCATCTTTCTAGCAGTAACCATGCATGCAAGAGAAACATGAGGTCAAGTAATATCTTTAAAGGTTTTTGTACAGAAATTTACTGATAAAAATAATTTTTATGATTTTAATTTTATGATGTACACCAAATAACATATTTTAAATACAATGTATATGCCTATTTTGCGTGACAATTAGAAATACATATTGATAAAAGTGTAGAAAGCATTTTTAGACTGCCAGAGTTCATTGACAACATTTCTTTGGGAACTACAACTCTCATATTTACTGATTCTGACAAAATATGTAGTGTAAAAAGTGTGTTAAAGAGTCTTCTTCCAAATTTCTGAATTTACGACAACATTTCTATATGTGCTTTATTTATATATTTTATAAATAGTATATATATCGTATATCCACATATATCCCAACACAAAAAAATAAGTTTATTTGACCCTTAAATATTTTGCACAGTAAATAATGCCTTTATTACTATATTGTAGAACACGATATATTCTCACAATGGGTAACTGCATGAACAAGAAAGGATCAAAACAGTAAGTTAACCTCAATTGAAATATTAAATAAATAATAACTTATAATTGAAACAACAGTTTTTAGAAATACTCTTTATGTTAATTAATTTGTGAGAAAATAAAATTTTTCAGATAAATGTACAGCAAAGTGTTGTTTTTAAACACCTACAGAGGGCTCGGTGGCATAGTGGTGAATTAATTTGGCGAGTAATCATTTGGCTCTCATCTCTGTGGTTGTGGGTTAGCTGTTACAACATGATTTAGCTGTTGCAAGAGATCAATTTTGCACACATATATTTTGTACTTGAAGTTACAGAACCAAAGTCCATATTAGTGTTATTTATAATATATTTCAGACCCCTTACGCTTGCAATACTTGGTCTTGACAATGCAGGCAAAACGGTTACAACGAAAGGGTTGACAGGAGGTAAGCTAGGCATGCAATATGTGAACTACAGGCTGTGAAAATTATGGTGTTCATATGTGTATATATTTAGATTAATTTTATTTTAAATTTACTTTACCTTCTACTTTATCACCATTATTTTAGTTCAAAATTATTTGATTAAATGTTACTTTAATCTCTGGTTTTGAAATAGAGAAAATGTACAGACAATAATTTTGTTTTCAAAACAGACCAGTTTACTTAACTGATTTTTTGTATATTTTGTAAAATCACTTGTTACTAAAGTGCATGGCACCAGTAAAAGTTGTGGTTTAGTTAAACTGTCTTTTTTATAGAGTTTTTGTATGTTACACACATTTAGAATCTCTGGATACTGTTGCACCAACAATGGGTTTTTCATCTGTGGAGTTCTTCTTAGACAAATATAAGGTCACCTTGTATGACCTTGGTGGAGGGAAGAAAATCAGAGGTATCTGGAAGGATTACTTTACAGAGATTTACGGAGTCATTTATGTGGTGGATTCTAGTGCGAAAGAAAGAGTTGATGAGTGTCACTCTGTTTTCACAAATTTATTACAGCATCCACAAGTTCAAGGAAAACCTATGCTGATGTGAGTATTCAATATGGTAACCATGTTATACTAGCAGTGTTACTGTTCTGAACTTTAGAATCCAAAATACATTTACCTGTCCTACTTATGTACTAAAAACAATGTTAAAGATGAAGTTCTACTGAGCAAAAAGCTCCAACAAGGTTGAATTTGAAAAAAAAAAAAGAAAAAAAGAATTATCATTAATCGCTCTGTTTCTAATGTGTGGAAGGGCTGTATTATTTTTGCCGAAATTTTAAAATTGTTAAGTCCAAGGGTAAAAGTTGCTATGTTTTGGTTTTGAGCTTGGCACACTGATGATTTCCTTTTAGACCTTTCTTGTTAACCTTGAAATCCAATTTCGAGGTGAATGGCCTTGCGAAGGTCAATGTTTGGTCATTTTTTTTTTAATTTCGGCCTATTTATATGTACTGTAGCTGGATTATGTTTTAGTGAATGTGTATAATAGTCCTGCAAAAAATTTTACCTTGAATCTCTTTGTTTAATATTACTCAGAGCACAAGGTACTAAACTAAGACACTTGTGTAATAATAATAATAAGGAAGTATTTATAAAATGTCAAGTATCAGAAATAGTTTGTCTCCATGTTGGCATCTGATAAAGAAAATGATAGAGGACAATAGGCTAGTCTGAATATGTAAGTTTTAGTAATGTTCTGGCTTATTTTATCTTATTGTTGTGAAATTAAACAATGGAAGCCATTCATATTTGCTATTGAATGTGAGAAAATCATGAAGCATTAATGGCTAGTACCTTGTATCTTTGTCCATCTGACCTTTCACACTTGCTTTAAGGTCAAATAGGAATGACTTATCAAAAATTCTGTATCATTTTTTATAGGTCCTGAGTATTTGGAATGTCAAAACAAGTAATAATGGACTGCAGATAGTTTTCTGGGGTTCATATTGTACCTTTGACCCCTTTTTCAAGGTCAAACAGGGTTTTAACAACAACAAGACCAAATCACTCACTTAATTAATATTGATCGTAAGAGTTTGAAATAGCAAAAAAAAAAAAAAAAGAAAAGAAAAAAATGCAAGAAATCATGGATTACAATTCTTTTCAAAGGGTCAGATTTGATCTTTGACCCCAAATCTTTGACCCCAAAGTCAAATGGGAATCCCATTATGGGATTGATGTACCAAAAAGGCTTGATACCTCCATATTATTGCTCCTAGAGATTTTGACTGTCAAAACAACTTAGGGATATCATGGACTGTTAATTTGACCCTTAACTCCAGCTTCAAGGCAAAGCAGGATCAACTTAGAAAAATGCCTTGAGGAATGGCAGGGTAAGATTGAAGATTTGATCCCTGTTTCAAGGTAAAACAGGGTCAAGTTACCATAAAGGTTTTATATCTTCCTTATAATTGTTTGAAATGATTTGGAATGTGAAACAATTCACACAAAGTCATCTCCTCTGAATTTTTTGGTTGATGTCAGATTTGGTGTGGGATGTCTCCTTTGTAGGCAGATGCTGTCAGCTTAACCAGGAACCCTTGTACCTCACTAAAGGCAATTCTTAGTATATTGAGCTAAATTTGCTTGGTGTTGGGATATGCTGCATCAAGATGCAATGTCTAATTTGGTATCTTCTTTTGCTTTGATTGCCGATTAAATGCAGATAACAAGAACTTGCATTACACTTTGAAAATGACAGATATATATTGGGGCCTGTAGTTTTGCAAAGAGTTCATTATTTATGTGACATTTTGCCAAGACAAACAACAGAGGTATAGATTAAAATCAATAAATCCAAATTTTTATTATTTTTTTTTAATGCCATTCACTGACAGTTATCTTTTATATATTTTACATATGGTGTTTATATTTTCTACTTTAGTCCTTTTTAACATTTTAAACAGTGATATTTTTAGGGGTGTTGCGGTAGAGATTTTTTCCTTCTGGTTTCACGTCTAGTACTTCCCAGTTGGTTACAGGTTAACCGTCTCTTATTTAACAAAACATGAGAACCAAATAATCTTCCATACTGTAAAACAGGAATTCTAACATGACACTGATGTGTACTCGATTCTGAGTGGCTAAACAATGAAATACATGGTTACTCCAAGTTATCGCTCATTATGGCTGTTATTACAGTGAAAAGCAAGTAAAAGTGGATTATGACATTTATTTTGTATGTAAGGTAAGTTAAGTTACTTTATATTGAGATGAAAGTGGAAAACTGGTAGCTGAACTTATAATGGTTTTCACTTATTTATTTACCGTACTGATGATACCGGTACTACCGCAACACCCCTAGATATTTTAGGGGACAGTAAAATGTGTCTCTTCATTCTGTACTTCAATACATTGTTTACAGATTAGCAAACAAACAAGACAAATCTGGTGCCTTAGATGAGGTTGACATCTGTGATCAACTAAACCTAGAAGAGTTAGTAAATAAATTCAAAACACCATGTAGAGTGGTAAGTTATACTGCGTTTTGTCATATGGGTATAATATTAAGTACCAAACATTTGCCCTTGGAATACTAGTAATATTAATGCCATATTATAAGTGAATTAAAATCAAGCTCTGTCATCTATATGTAAAAGTGATGTACCAGTTGTAAATGTAATACAAGACTAGAGTAAATATCATCTATTCACACGCCTATTTTGTTCATCATTTGCAAAGGTTAACCCCCTTTCAAGTTATAGATGTTATTACTCCATTTAAATGAAGTAAGACTGACAAGAAAATATAACCGAATAGAAATTATTGCTTACAAAACATAAAATTTGTAATGTTTGAAATGTATAACCCTAAAATAGTCTTAAAATAGACATCACAAAGTAGCTACTAGATTATAATCCATCCTAGTCATGCTTATGAAAGACATGTAATGGAACCTTTTTTAATTATCATTAGTTTTACTTTCTGTCTTTTTACAGGAACCATGTTCAGCAATCTTAGGGCAGGGGAAGAAATTGGACAAGTCCATAAAACAAGGAATGCAGTGGTTGCTTGCAATGATAACCAGAGACTGGGAAGAGCTAAATGTTCGAGTTCAGAAAGATGTTGCAGTAAAACAAGAGAGAAAAGCCAAGGAAAAACGAGAAAGGGTAGAGAGGGTTAGGAAAATCAAAGAAGAAAGGTAAAGGTTATATGCGTTGCAATTTTTTTTCAGTCTTATTTTTACTAAGGATGGGTGTCCTAGTATCGAGACAATTTTGATAGAATATGACTTTTCAATGGCCATCTCAGTTGTCAGCAGATATTATTGTGGGAGAACTTAGAATATTAAAAATAAACCATATATCTGAAGAACTTTTATCCCACATTTTTTTACTTTTGTAGCGATTTTAAGGAACAGAATTGCCATGTTTTGTTTTCATCAGCTTCACTTCCTCTTTGTGTGCCTATTCTATTGGGGATGTACTAAGCGCATCTTTTTTTGGAATCCAGCAATTGGAATAGTTTTGCATAGGCTGCCTCCCAGTCTACATATTTTTTATACTGACCTATCCCTACTTTTTACCAGAGTTGGGAAGATTGGTAGTTTTTACCAGATTCAAGTACTCTCTCTTATTCTAAATCTTTAATTTGTCAGCAAAGAGTCCTCAAAGAACTGAATGTCTCTTGAGATAAATATCAGAAAATCAGTCATTTTTTTTTCTGATCATTTGTGTGAAGATAATAAAAAATATTAAACACGATAAAAATGTCTTTCCTGTGTACTCTAGGGTACCAATTACCCCATTGTTTAAAGGACAGAAAAATATACATGTGTATTGCTTGCTATTTTATCTATTACATTGACCACACGTTTGCATACAGATTGTTATATTCAGACATTGTCAAGTAATATCTCCGAACAGCAGTGAAAAATCAATAAACTTGGTAGTGCTGTGAAATTGCTTCAAATTTCTGGTTTGATGTTTGGTATCTGTGCAAGCCAGTGAACTTCGATCTAGTTCAATCGTCGAAACAATGTTTTGGAAACCAGTTAAAATGCAGATATCTTACATAAAATCTTGTTAGTTTGTTGAAAATATAGTAAAAATATAAACTCCATGTATATTTTAAAGAAATTCTGTCATATTTTCAATGAAAAAAAAACATGTTTTACAGCTGGTCAAAAATAGGGTCCGTTTAGGATGTGGTGTGATTTCGGTGATTTCTAAACGTTTTGCAAAGTCTGAATTTCAGATACTTGAACTGAACTTTGAATTCGGGGCAATAAACAAGCAAACTGTCAAACTTCTACAAACATCGTCACAGCACCAAAACTTAAGCTAAATTTGAACTGATGTTTTATTAAAATCCCTATTACAAATATGGCCCCTCGGAGGTGAAGTAAAAGTGTTTTCCTGATCCTTAATCTGATCAGGGTTTGCCTGTATTGTAGGGACCGCAAGGAGAAGGAGGAACGGCTAGCTCGAGGAGAGGCTGAGCCTGAATCAGAGGATGAAGGGATGATGGAAGGGGGGCCTTTTAAAAGACTAGACTTAAAGGAAGTAGAGAAAAAGGTATGAAAATACATTTAAAGACATAAAGGTCAAATTTGTGGGTTTATATTTAGTGTTGTGGTTTCCGAAAGCGGAAATTCGGCAAAAAAACAGGTAAAGAATAAGTTTTCAAATGTATACATGAGCCATAACTCATATATAAATAAGAACAATGATGGGCTTTTTGAAGACTTTGGAGGACAAAATGGGTGATATATTGATAGAATAATATAAAATACTGTGAAATATTTGTTGTAGTTGCATATTTTAGTAAACTTAAGTTAAAATAATGATTAAATGTGGCGAAACCGGTTTTGGTTACAACAAAACGAAACAAAAACAGATAAGTGTCTTTCGGTTGGCAAATAGGTTTCCGGTTCACCGTCCTCAAGACTAGTGTAGTTGCCTTTCAACTGCTTTGGTCCGTTACGTATTCTGGCATGAGCTAAATTCAGACAAAAAAGATTTGGACAAAATGGTGAAGGAAAACCCAGTTATAAAGAGAAAATGGAGAGTGGTTTAAGATAGGGCTGGGACAGGTACTAAAAACGGCCCCTAGTACTTGCCCTCTGACAACCAGCCTGAATTTGAGTAACCGCAAGATGTAGTACCTACCATTAGAAGTCTTCTGTAAACAAATAGTCAATTCCAGAAATTAAACTTTTGAAGAAAAATGTCTTCTATTTAACCACATATTATAGAACATGGAGTAAAGTATATGTTTTTAAGCGAAAACCACAACTTTAATTCATATTATGTGACCGAAATACTGAAATGTAGCATATTTTACACAAACGGTTCATTACGCTGGTGATAATACAATACCTCGTGAGTAACCAAGTAGTTAAAATGGACTCGGGTGCTAACAAAGATCGACTCATCTATCGAGGCTCGAGAAAACGTTCGCAGCCTTAGTTTAAGATATTGCACAGGTATGTACATAGATGATGTGATGACAAAAGCAGTGGGGTGTACAGTTGCATGGATCAATGTGGAAAAATGGGTAGGGTAAGGGGGGGGGGGGGGGGGGGGGGGAGGGGATGCACAGTTTCAATAGACAAAATTAGAGGGCCTGCATGGAGGCTTACTTTGACAGTATTTCGTTATGGTAATTTTTCCGAAACTATATCTATGGTTAAAACTTGTTGTAGTTTGTATCAATTCTGTATGTAATCGAATATAGTCTGGCCAGATAATAATATTTATATCACTTATGGTGAGAACAGTAAACTGGTATATCACACTTTGTTTCATTTAGATAGAAATGATGAAATCGATTGCGAAGGTTTTTAAGAACCAGTTATTAAAAACATCATAAATTGTTATTTTAGACTTTCTACTGGTTACTACATCTTCAGAACAATGAAAAACCTTTAAACTTAGGAAATATCTCACATTTTTACTTTATTTTTATTGTAAATGAGGTTTATTAACCTCAAAATATCTTGCAAATACAATTGCTGTTTTAAATTATGGTCTATGTACATTCTTGGATAAATTATGCTATATCAGTGGCAGGCATATGAAATACTGGATTTCATTCTGTTTCAAAATCCTGGAAACCAGTTTTGTTTGTCAGAAATGTTCTGACCACAAATATCACTAGACCAGCTGATTCTGAGTTGCATAGATTAGAAATTATTTCCTATTATCTTTGAAGGCTTCTATGTTTGTCCTGAACTGTCAGCTGTCCTAAACCTTCCCATCCAAGCCTTATACTTATTCTCCAAAAAAGGGAAATGTTTTACTTAAAGCATACAATAGTAGTTTCTTTTTCCGAACCCAGTTTACTATTTTCACATGAGTAAAAGGTTTATAATTGGGGGCTTTGTTTGGTTTTCCTGGTGTTAACAGAGATATACTTTGAAATAAAACCAAATCATTGAAACATGATGCTTTTGAGTTGCTCCTAGTATATCAGCAAACAAAATGACTGGATTTGTAGCAGCAGTTGATTTTGATTAAAGTTGTCTTCTTCATGAGTCTTATAATGACATGAAAATTGGGATACTGTATAAGTATATTATTTGACTGTAATACAAATATCATGTCAACTAAATTCAAATAAACCTCATCAAATTATTTTCTAAAAACAGACAAGTTGACATGGATGGAAGTTGTTGGAAGTAGCACGTGTTAGGTCAGTACTATCATGCTATTGTCTTTCCAATACTTTCATTTTCTGTCTGAAGGAAAGGCAGCTAAAGGAAGAGAAGAAGAGAAAGAAAGAACGGGAAAATGTCAAGAATAGTGCTAGTGACACAAACTCTAGGAAACTGAGGAGTAGTAAGGAACAGTCGTCAGATGATGGCGACTTGTCAGTTCCTTCCCACGTATCTCGCCGCCCACTTCCCGGTGTAAATGGCTCAGACATGCACCCTACTTCCAGCTCACATCTCCCACTCGGCAAACTAGGGCAATATGACTCACCAAGACCCAACCGAAGGTTTGTGAAAGGCGTTTCACAGTCTATGCAATCACCTCCATCTGAAAGTGACGAAGAGGAAAACGGTCACAAGGTGCGCACTACTTCTAGTCTGACAAATGCTCATTGGTTACGGGAAGCACACACTCATGGTGCAAGGGGAGAAGCACTTCCATCTTCACAGTCCACAGCAACAACAAAGTCGGGGCTCACCCCGTTTGGACACCAGTCGGCAGAGCTTGGAAGGCGGGTACTGGCTCCATTGACACCACTTGAACCTCTGGACTCATTAGGTAAGCTGATGAAAAGTTTTTAAGCCATACAATGATTACAATCTTGTGTTTTTATTTTGTTTAGAATGTTAGTTAGAATAGGCCAAAACACAATTTCTCTTTGTGTTAAGAAAATTGGTACATTGGATCAGAGTGATTGAAACACTCCTTTCTTTCCAAAGAAAAGATATTAATGTAATCGGAATTTATATCAACAGCAATGTAACATTTGTTAAATTCAATTTATCTCTTTTTTTTCTTTTTGACAAGATTTCTGTACTTTTGCTGATTAATCTGAATAATTTTATGTTTCAGTAAATTAGTAAGGATATAAGTAGAAGTTACACAAATTAATGTAATAATCAATTTTCACAAGAGGTATAAACTGGAGAAAAAAAAGAAAAAAAACCACATTGTCTTTCAACTCCTCAGACTGGAACTGAGGTGTTGAAAGACAATGTGGGTTTTTTTTATTCTTTCTTTTTTTTTTTTTTTTTTTTTTTAAATCAAACATGTACTCCGAAACTTAAAATTTGGACTAATATTCATCATGATTTTTAAAAAGAATAAGATAGAATGGTATTTGAATAGCAGCATTCTTTACCCTTTATTATCTCATTTCATGCAGTTTTTGATGTTTTGCAGATCTGGCGGATACAGGTATTTTAATTTTGGTCAAATTGAAAAATTGGAGCTTTGTATTAAATGCCTTATCAAGTGACATGCTGTTGTATTTATCGCAAAAGCGCTGTTATTGTATCCCCAGACAAAAGTCGGGGATACTCAGGATTCAGTACGGTCATGCCGCCACCGCCGCAGATATTTCCTTTCGGATGCGATAACTTACAAAATATTTTAGTTAGACCATTCAAATTTGGTATGTGGGTATATATGGGCAATGCCACGAATGCTATTGTTTTGTGACCTTGACCTTCAATTTCAAGGTCACTGATGGCCTCTTAAAGTTCAGATTTTGGCCCAGTTCTCATATACAGAAAGTTAGATCATCCTATGGCTGGTATATATAATACATATATATGTCCTCTGTAAGCATGCAGAAATTTGACCTTTGAAGCTCTTCATTGAAGGTCATCCACAGTCCGCCAAAGTACCTGACCGAGGTCATTTTTGGCCTTTTTTGAGATATTTTCACCTAAATGCTGACTATATAACATTGAAACTATTGAAAATGGCTTTGGAGGTTGAATACATGATGGAGTACCAGGATCCAGGCTTAACTGGTTACAGAGGATTGTTGGTTACGGAGAAAATCTGCTCATTCCACAGTTATGGACAGGAAGAAGGCAGTTGTTTCACATAAGCCTACCCCTGCTGAGATGTAGTCTAATTCGCCCAGTTCTGCCAGCTCCTATGAGTTTTCACAGAACTGTGGAGCCAACAGGAACTGGTTACAGAGCATTGCTTCACCTATAACCGGTTAGGCCCTGGTACTGGACAGGTCCACAGGACTGGCTAACAGACCAGCAGAAGCCTTTTAAGGGCCCAAGTGGCCGTCTTAGATCAACCAGTTACTGCCTGAGGAAATTGGTTACAGAGAAATTCTTATACCAGTCATTGGTCCCGGTGAGATGACTGTCTCAACCTACTAGACCAGTCAGCCAGCCTACTGTCGGGTCCGGCTAGCTGGTCGAAAGTGACTATAGAAAATAAAACTTTCCCCAACAAGATTTGTCCAACTACCTGTCAGTCTTATCTTATCAGACCCCACACCAGCCAGTTACTGGTTGTTTTGTGACCTTGACCTTCAATTTCAAGGTCACTGGTGGCCTTTTAAAGGTCAGATTTTGGCCATTTTTTCACATTTTGGCCCAGTTCTCATATACAGAAAGTTAGATCATCCTATGGCTGGTATATATAATACATATATATGTCCTCTGTAAGCGTGCAGAAATTTGACTTTGAGGCTCTTAATTGAAGGTCATCCACAGACCGCCAAAGGCGTTTTTTGTCAGTCATGAAAAGTGGTTATATCTCCCTTATTATTGCCAATATTGGTCCTAGAGGTTTGGGATGGTAAACCAACTTATAGGAAATCATGGGCTAAGAATCTTTTGATGTGGTCATATTTGACCTTGGGCCCCTCCTTCAAGGTCAAACAAGGATAGCCAAACTTAAAAGTGCTTATAACTCACTTATTATTGGTCCTACAGGTTTGGGATGGTAAACCAACTTATAGGAAATCATGGGCTGGGAATCTTCTGGTGTGGTCAGATTTTACCTCGGGCCCCTCCTTCAAGGTCAAACGAGGATAGCCAAAATTAAAAGTGCTTATAACTCACTTATTTGTGTTCCTAGAGGTTTGCAATGTCACACCAACCTATTGGAAATCATGGGCTAAGAATCTTTTGATGTGGTGAGATTTTACCTTGGGCCTCTCCTTCTAGGTTAAGTGATGGTTGATTGGTGAGTTTTCTTTCTGGTGGATACAATTTGCATCGGTTCTCCGATGCGCTACGTCTAGTAACATTTGTATGTTTCATTAAGCAAACATTTTGTTTACTTAGTGTCAGTACAAGTTGCTCCCATAAACACTTAGGCCCCCTCCCCACAGGGGTATATTTGTGTCAACCATAATACTCTGTATGTCACGCTTCAACCATGTCCTGTCCGGGGATACACTGCGTCGAGACGCAATCTGCAGTTATTGTTGTGATTTTGTTCTCTTGTGATATGTAACTGCTATTAATTATTAACCATTTCTTTTTAGAGAAGCAGTTGTGTTATTCCAACCCTAATAAAGCTTGTGTTGTTAACAGAATATTTGTATACTGCTTTTTCAGTAGGTTGTTGTAGAAATGACTGAAAATTTGTAAGTTGCAAAGGGCCAATTCTTTCATATGTCTGCATTTTACCCCTTTATGTGGCTGATATTTCAGCAAACAGCAAGAAACCGTGTGAATTTAGTGAAATATCTAACCAAATTAATTTTCTTCAAAGTAAAAATTATCTTTACAAACTATACAATAACTCGCTGTGACGCGTCTCATTTTGATATCTATTTTTTCACCATACCTTTGACATGCAAACAGAATATGTTTTTTTTTTGTATTTTTTTTGTTACAACTTAAGTAAAAAAAAAAGATTTTATTGTCACAAGCGATTACACCAGAGAATGTAAAACTGTTACATGCAACAACTATCATTTCTTTTGCTTCAATTTCCTGGGTCACAGAATGAAGATTCTTATACTTAGAGATTAACAGTAACAGAGAGTGTATTGTTTGGTAGTATTGACTAATCTGTTGTGACATGCAGAGTATTTGTGAAGTGATCGTCACTGTCTTCCCAAAGTGACAGTTTTTATCATGGGTAATGGTTATATCAATGTAAGGTTAAGCCGATCTGAGATATTTCTGCTGTTTGATTCCTTGCAGCTGTTTGAATGTTTCAGTTATTTGTTGTGTTACAGTAGTTAAAATATGAAGAAAACTGAAGATTGAAATTATATTATTTTTTTGTAAATCAAATTTAGTTGTGCAATTTCATGATATAAACTCCTTTTTGAAGAGCCTACATTTCCCCATGTACAGTTGTTGGTCTGGTCATTATTTATAATGTGTCATCATATGTATCAGAAATCAGCCAATACATGTAGCAGTTAATCGCTGTTTGGTTTCTTCTGTACTTAAAAGGCCTGTTCTTTAATACCAATGTTTTTGAGACGGCGGACTGCCATTTTAAACAGCGGATGGGGTCAAAATGGCATGTAACAAATGTACTAAATGAAGCATGCTTCTCTACCATCTCTAGTTCTGCATTATATTGGAATAATGTTTTTCTTTTATGTGCCCTAGAATCTAGAAGTACAGATGTTTAGCTGAGTAAGATTCAGATAAGATTAGGGACACATTGTAGTCACATTGTTAAGTCAGTTGTTATATTCTTGCAATTTTAGACCAGAGAAACAAAAAGAAGAAAAAGAAGGCTAAGAAGAACCAGACAACACCAGATGCTATGACTGAGGAATCTGCAGGCTGGCCAGCACCCCGCGCTTCCAGAAGTCCCAGACTCGATACTGTGCAGGAACCAGACAATGAAAGTGATCCAGGTAAGCTAGATATTTTTTTCAGGAACCAGAGGGTAATCCAAAAAATTTGGATACTGTGCAGAAACCAGTGAGGTCAATCCTGGTAAGCTAGATACCGTGCAGGAACCAGAGAGTGATACAGGTAAGTTGGATACTGTGGAAAAAACAGTCAGGAACTCAATCCAGTTTACCTAGAAACTGTAAAGAAACTAGAGTGATTTAGAGTTGGATACAGTGTAGGTACCAGACAGTGTGGTCAATCCAGGTAAGTTGAATACTGTGCAGGAACCAGTGAGAGTAATCCAGGTAACCTAGATACGGTGCAAGATCCGAGTGATCCAGGTAGGTTAGATACTGTAAAGGAACCAGTGTGATCCAGCAATTCTGTATATTGTGCAGGAAATGGGCAGTG
Organism: Sabellastarte sp. h YS-2021; assembly: GCA_964017235.1. Classification (NCBI taxonomy): domain Eukaryota; kingdom Metazoa; phylum Annelida; class Polychaeta; order Sabellida; family Sabellidae; genus Sabellastarte; species Sabellastarte sp. h YS-2021. The sequence continues at coordinate 79,716,574 of OZ024927.1, forward strand.
TCATTAATCCAGATAAGCAGGGAGGAAGAAGGAATCTGCCTAAAGTAGGGATGGTTGGTTGTTTGACAAGGTAACCAAAATGATTCCTTTGGGAAGTAAGAGATTTCATTAGAATTCTACAGTGTGAGCAAAGTAAGTACTGAACTTAAATAATTTCCTGAAAAATAGATTTTATTAAGCTGTAGAAATAGAGCAAGTCAAGTAACTGATAGGAAACATTAAACCGCTTTCGTTTTCCTTGGAATGGAATTATGCAGCTGTTTCTGTAAAGTTTACAGTATATATGTTTATATTTTTACAGCACATATAGAACAAATTAAGTAATTTATAGAAAGGGTAAATCTCTAACCTAATCAAAGCTATGAGATAGATTTTGTTTTTCTGTGCAAGATATTTCCAATCTGTCTTGTATTTTTAGGTCAAGTCAGCTTTTCACGGAAATTCAATCTCCTTGATGACCTTCCCGAGCTTCCCAGTTCAGAAAGACACCGTGTAAACTATGACTTATACTAATCTAATATACTGCTTTTTAAGCAGAATATCTTCCCCAGAAGGAGAGCTTAATTAACAAATGAATGGGCAAACATGATATCCAGGGATATTCTAATTTAATAGTTCAGGGTTGAGGGTGAGAATATGGGAAAAATAGTGGTTTGGGAAACTCAAGAGGAGAGTGTTAAATTGCTTCTGAAGATGTAACTGTGGGAACACGTGTGAAGAGGGAAAGAGTTCAGAAAGTAAGTGCTCATTGGCTGGATGACTTGGAAACATATTTTGTGAACTTTATGTCAAAAGAGGGAACTTGAAGGAACTTAAATTTTGGGCAACTGTCCCTAATATTTCAAGTCAAAGCATATGGATGGAGTTTTTTGACTGAGGTATACTGGTTAGCTGACTTTGTGTGAAAACAGTCAAATTTTGAACCTATACCTTGTGTTTTATTCCGAGCCAGTGGACTGTTTGATATTGTGGAAAAATATGTAAGATTGAGGGACTACCGTGCAGAGTGAAGTTTTAATATCTTAAGAGTCTCCTGAGATATGAGTGAGGCAAAGAGGGAAGTGCAGTAGTCCAATCGGCTGTGTTTGATAAAGCAAGTGGTGAATCAATCTGTGAACGTGCCCATGTCTGCATTATCAGCCATCTTTCAAAACACACAAAATATGTGTGAACACCCACCCTTTCCAAGAAAATGCATCCAGATTGTTTAAGGAATTTTTATACAAATTTTACTGAAGTATAAATTTTCACTTGCTTAATTTTACCAAAGTGCTGAATTTTAGCCATACTACCAAAATGTATTATGTAATATAAGTGGCATTTCCCCCACAATTTAAGAGGATCCAAGGATTTTGATTGGCTGAGAATGAATATGGTAGGTACATTACATTTGATTGGTTTGTATTCATGAGGTCATTTGATAAAGACAAATATTGGAATTTTGTTTTGGATTGTTTTATTGAGTACATTAGTGTGTAATATTGTGAGGTACGTTGTTTAATGTTTTATATGTATCTCGCACTATTTCCCATGCTCAAGCTATCAATATGCTCATGTTATAGCCCATGCTCAGGCAAACTCCCACCCCCTAGTTTACAGGTTTCTTGAGTTATATCACCCAGGCGATTTCAGTAGATGTGTGATATGGATTGATCAAAGAGTTATGTTGGAGTCAAACACTATCTCCAGATTCCTGATATTGGAGGAAAGTGCAACCTGATTTTAAAGAATATCCATCATAAAAAAAGACAGAATGGTTGTTGTTTAAATCAGTCAAAATTAATTCTGTTTTTAAGTTTCAGTTTGATGCTGTGTTTTCATGTGATTATTGAATTTCCAGAAGATCAAATTATCATTAATAGAGTGAATTTTTTTGAAGGAGTTACTGGGACTGTTCATTAGGGCTGCGAACGAGTACTCGAGCCTCGGTAGACGAGTCGATCTTTGCTAGTACTCGAGTCCATTTTAAGTACTCGGATACTCGCGAAGCATTGTATTATCGCCCACGTAATGAAACGTTTGTGTAAAATATGCTGCATTTCAGCATTTCCGTCACATAACATCAATTAAAGTTGTTGTTTTCACTTGAAAACCTATAATTTACTCCATAATCTATAATATCTGGTTAAATAGGAGACGTTTTTCTTCAAAAGTTTCATTTCCGGAATCGACTATTTGTTTACAGAAGACTTCTAATTGTAGGAACTAAATCTCACGGTTACTCGAATTCGGGCCGGTTGTCAGAGGGCGAGTACTCGATGCCGTTTTTTTGTACTCGTCACAGCCCTACTGTTCATGTAAAACTGCAACACTGGATGGAGGTTTGCACACACATAGAAATAAAGTTTTGATAAGATGGGTTTGGGTTTATGTCTCCAGCTAGTATTAGAATGAAAAGCAGAGGGGTGGAAGGATTGGTGTGATGTAGAGATTTAATTTAGCCAGGAAATGTAGGTGGTAGATGGTGGTATATGAAGGTTTAGTTTGAGAGAAACTGACATCAGGACAGTTGATGTTGAAATTGCCATGATTGTGCCAGACAGATATGCCCGGTCTTAGAACCAGGAAAAGGTGGGGAAACAAATATATATAGTCTATGGGTTTGGAAAATATCGGCTACATATTGCATCTATGAACATTGAGGGCGTGTTGGGAAACTAGAGTGATGCACCTCCCAGTGGATGTAATGGGTAATGTCAGTGCTTGATAAATCCATTTAAAAGTGTATGTTGAAAATAATAAGGGGCGGCAGGTTCAATCAGTATACAATTGCTGGGAATCAGTGATTTAAGATATAAAGCAAAGTTTTTTGGTGGGTTTTAGAACTTTTGGCAAGAAAATTTTGAAAAATTGAACTTTACCTAAAACACACCACAGTACAATGATTGCCAGATCACTTGACTCTGCCTCATGTGTCTGTAGTCAGTTATGTCGATGTTAGTAAATGTTGTAGTTCAGGGGGACACATTACATAAAAAGTAGTTATTTCACTTACACTCTGAAGATGTTTGATCTTCTTCCTTATCAAAGTGTTGTGATGAATTTAGGATATTTTTTATATCAAACCTTAGTTAATCAACTCCCAGAGTATTAAGAACAAAATAAGTGCCTTGGTCTTTTCTCACAGATTCAGTGTTCTTCACATTTCATTGCAAATTGTTGACCTCTGCTGTAAAGCTTTTTAGTATAGGTCTCATTCTGGTGTGAATTTATACCGCATTGGTTCCCGAAAACCAGTTGCATGAAAGTGGAAAACATAGACTGTGTCTTTTGTACTTTTCTACTTTGAATACAATGACATGGTCAACCTTGGCTATTCCTGATATTAAGGTTATCTTTAGAACAGTATCCTTTTTCGCAGCAAAAAGATAACTTTTTTTGTTATGTAATACATGGGTATTTTTTGTAATGTTGGTGGTGTTATATAGAATGAGCAAGCATTGTTAGACTACTATGTTGTACATGTTTTGTAAAACAGACAATTGGTTTACCAAATAAGCACTCTGTGATAAAAGTTATTTAGTTGCTATGGCTGTATTTATTATTTTATGTAATTCATGTCATCAGTTTATAGTTTGTACCTATGAAAGGTATAGACTTTATTTTTATAAATGAACATCAATTACAACTTGTGAAATATGTTTGTACATTAGAACCTCTGTTATCTGAATATACAATTTTATGGCTTTATTTCCACTATCCTAAATTTGTGTTTATAGTTTTTACCCCACAGCCCTTAAGGGCTGTTGGGGTATTGTTTTCACCCATGGTGTCCGGATGGGCGGGCGGGCGGGCAGGCGTCCGGGCGGGCGGCGGGAAAAGAGTTTGTCCAGGCTGTATCTCAGAAACCGTAAGGTGTAGGAAGTTGATACTTGGTAGGGACATTGGTTAGGGGATGTAGGTGTGCAACGTCATGGTCTGACCTTGATTTGACCTTGCCGTAGTGACCTTGAGTTTGAAAATCTTGTCCGGGCTATATCTCGGAAACCATAAGGTGTAGGAAGTTGATACTTGGTAGGGATATTGGTTAGGGGGTGTAGGTGTACAACGTCATGGTGTGACCTTGATTTGACCTTTGACCTTGCCGTAGTGACCTTGACCTATAAAATCTTGTCCGGGCTATATCTCAGAAACCGTAAGGTGTAGGAAGTTAATATTTGGTAGGGACATTGGTTAGGGGGTGTAGGTGTGCAACATCACGGTCTGACCTTGATTAGACCTTTGACCTTGCTGTAGTGACCTTGACCTATAAAATCTTATCCGGGCTATATCTCGGAAACCGTAAGGTGTAGAAAGTTGATACTTGGTAGGAATATTGGTTAGGGGGTGTAGGTGTGCAGCGTCATGGTCTGACCTTGATTTGACCTTTGACCTTGCCGTAGTGACCTTGACCTATAAAATCTTGTCCGGGCTATATCTCAGAAACCGTAAGGTGTAGGAAGTTGATACTTGGTAGGGATATTGGTTAGGGGGTGTAGGTGTGCAATGTCATGGTCTGACAAGGATTTGACCTTTGACCTTGCCGTAGTGACCTTGAGTTCGAAAATGTTGTCCGGGCTATATCTCGGAAACCGCAAGGTGTAGGAAGTTGATACTTGGTAGGGACATTGGTTAGGGGGTGTAGTTGTGCAACGTCATGATCTGACCTTGATTTGACCTTGCTGTAGTGACCTTGACCTATAAAATCTTGTTGCACCTTTGAGTCTGTTTTTTTTATGCAGATTTAGCACTGTTAAAGTCATATTAGAATTTATTAAAAATTTTACTTTCATAACTTCCCATTGTAAGAGATAGAATTTCATCAAGTGAGCCACAGATTTTGCTCCAACACCACACATAAGCATTCATTAAATGTATTACCACTTCTGTATGCATGGTAATATTCAAACCATCTAAACCATAATTGGGCCATGCAGGTGTAGATAAAGAGTGTTGAATTTTAGTTTGCTGATTAATGCTGTTATCTTGTTATTGAATTATCTTGTTTTAGTACTTCATCTTTATATGCATTATCTTTCTTTTAAACATTATTTCTCCAGGTAAACATTGTTTGGACCTTTATATAACTGACAGTGCTCTGAAAGTATCCTTAAGTTTGTACTGGTACAGTACTTCTGTATCTCATGGTGTTGAAAATATTTCCCTAGGCTGTGGGGTACGGGCATCTCTGATGCTATTTTTACTAATCTTACAGGGTTAGCAGTCATGATTGCTTAACAAAATCCCTGACTTTTCCCCGACTGACAACTTCTATTTTACCTGACCATCACGGCGAAATGATGACGATAAATAGATCATTTTAAAAACCTTTTCTGATCAACAGAGTAATAATAAACCCATGATACAATCGTGAAAACAACAATTACAAATGAACACTGCTTAATGCAATACAATTAATACTATTTATTTAGTAAGCCCACTCAGATTGCCGGGTCGAAAGAATAAAAGTACTTTGTAATTTGAAAAATTTGTGATTGCACAAAACTTGAGACCTGTAGTAAAATGTTACTCCAGCATGTTCACTTAAACAAAATAATGCCCTGTCTGTAATATAAGTTATTAATATTTTAAGGACTGCTTATGCAACAAAAACTTCTACAATACAGCATTGACACCATGTGTGGAAGCAAAATGGTTAATTGAGGGGCATAAATTACATAATAATCTGCACATCATGCATTGTTCAAATTATATACGACCTATTAATGTAGGATCTTCTGGATCAACATTTGCTTTTCAATTTTTACCCCACAGCCCTTAAGGGCTGTCGGGGTATTGTTTTCACCCATGGTTAGGCTGTGTAGGTGTGCAACGTCGTGGTCTGACCAGGATTTGACCTTTGACCTTGCCGTAGTGACCTTGACCTATAAAATCTTGTCTGGGCTATATCTCGGAAACCATAAGGTGTAGGAAGTTGATACTTGGTAGGGACATTGGTTAGGGGGTGTAGTTGTGCAACGTCATGATCTGACCTTGATTTGACCTTTGACCTTGCTGTAGTGACCTTGACCTATAAAATCTTGTCCGGGCTATATCTCAGAAACTGTAAGGTGTAGGAAGTTGATATTTGGTAGAGACATTGGTTAGGGGGTGTAGGTGTGCAGCATCATGGTGTGACCTTGATTTGACCTTTTGACCTTGCCATAGTGACCTTGACCTATAAAATCTTGTCAGGGCTATATCTCGGAAACCATAAGGTGTAGGAAGTTGATACTTGGTAGGGATATTGGTTAGGGGGTGTAGGTGTACAACGTCATGGTGTGACCTTGATTTGACCTTTGACCTTGCCGTAGTGACCTTGACCTATAAAATCTTGTCCGGGCTATATCTCAGAAACCGTAAGGTGTAGGAAGTTAATATTTGGTAGGGACATTGGTTAGGGGGTGTAGGTGTGCAACATCACGGTCTGACCTTGATTTGACCTTTGACCTTGCTGTAGTGACCTTGACCTATAAAATCTTGTCCGGGCTATATCTCAGAAACCGTAAGGTGTAGGAAGTTGATACTTGGTAGGGATATTGGTTAGGGGGTGTAGGTGTGCAATGTCATGGTCTGACAAGGATTTGACCTTTGACCTTGCCGTAGTGACCTTGAGTTCGAAAATGTTGTCCGGGCTATATCTCGGAAACCGCAAGGTGTAGGAAGTTGATACTTGGTAGGGACATTGGTTAGGGGGTGTAGTTGTGCAACGTCATGATCTGACCTTGATTTGACCTTGCTGTAGTGACCTTGACCTATAAAATCTTGTTGCACCTTTGAGTCTGTTTTTTTTATGCAGATTTAGCACTGTTAAAGTCATATTAGAATTTATTAAGAATTTTACTTTCATAACTTCCCATTGTAAGAGATAGAATTTCATCAAGTGAGCCACAGATTTTGCTCCAACACCACACATAAGCATTCATTAAATGTATTACCACTTCTGTATGCATGGTAATATTCAAACCATCTAAACCATAATTGGGCCATGCAGGTGTAGATAAAGAGTGTTGAATTTTAGTTTGCTGATTAATGCTGTTATCTTGTTATTGAATTATCTTGTTTTAGTACTTCATCTTTATATGCATTATCTTTCTTTTAAACATTATTTCTCCAGGTAAACATTGTTTGGACCTTTATATAACTGACAGTGCTCTGAAAGTATCCTTAAGTTTGTACTGGTACAGTACTTCTGTATCTCATGGTGTTGAAAATATTTCCCTAGGCTGTGGGGTACGGGCATCTCTGATGCTATTTTTACTAATCTTACAGGGTTAGCAGTCATGATTGCTTAACAAAATCCCTGACTTTTCCCCGACTGACAACTTCTATTTTACCTGACCATCACGGCGAAATGATGACGATAAATAGATCATTTTAAAAACCTTTTCTGATCAACAGAGTAATAATAAACCCATGATACAATCGTGAAAACAACAATTACAAATGAACACTGCTTAATGCAATACAATTAATACTATTTATTTAGTAAGCCCACTCAGATTGCCGGGTCGAAAGAATAAAAGTACTTTGTAATTTGAAAAATTTGTGATTGCACAAAACTTGAGACCTGTAGTAAAATGTTACTCCAGCATGTTCACTTAAACAAAATAATGCCCTGTCTGTAATATAAGTTATTAATATTTTAAGGACTGCTTATGCAACAAAAACTTCTACAATACAGCATTGACACCATGTGTGGAAGCAAAATGGTTAATTGAGGGGCATAAATTACATAATAATCTGCACATCATGCATTGTTCAAATTATATACGACCTATTAATGTAGGATCTTCTGGATCAACATTTGCTTTTCAATTTTTACCCCACAGCCCTTAAGGGCTGTCGGGGTATTGTTTTCACCCATGGTTAGGCTGTGTAGGTGTGCAACGTCGTGGTCTGACCAGGATTTGACCTTTGACCTTGCCGTAGTGACCTTGACCTATAAAATCTTGTCTGGGCTATATCTCGGAAACCATAAGGTGTAGGAAGTTGATACTTGGTAGGGACATTGGTTAGGGGGTGTAGTTGTGCAACGTCATGATCTGACCTTGATTTGACCTTTGACCTTGCTGTAGTGACCTTGACCTATAAAATCTTGTCCGGGCTATATCTCAGAAACTGTAAGGTGTAGGAAGTTGATATTTGGTAGAGACATTGGTTAGGGGGTGTAGGTGTGCAGCATCATGGTGTGACCTTGATTTGACCTTTTGACCTTGCCATAGTGACCTTGACCTATAAAATCTTGTCAGGGCTATATCTCGGAAACCATAAGGTGTAGGAAGTTGATACTTGGTAGGGATATTGGTTAGGGGGTGTAGGTGTACAACGTCATGGTGTGACCTTGATTTGACCTTTGACCTTGCCGTAGTGACCTTGACCTATAAAATCTTGTCCGGGCTATATCTCAGAAACCGTAAGGTGTAGGAAGTTAATATTTGGTAGGGACATTGGTTGGGGGTGTAGGTGTGCAACATCACGGTCTGACCTTGATTTGACCTTTGACCTTGCTGTAGTGACCTTGACCTATAAAATCTTATCCGGGCTATATCTCGGAAACCGTAAGGTGTAGAAAGTTGATACTTGGTAGGAATATTGGTTAGGGGGTGTAGGTGTGCAGCGTCATGGTCTGACCTTGATTTGACCTTTGACCTTGCCGTAGTGACCTTGACCTATAAAATCTTGTCCGGACTATATCTCAGAAACCGTAAGGTGTAGGAAGTTGATACTTGGTAGGGATATTGGTTAGGGGGTGTAGGTGTGCAATGTCATGGTCTGACAAGGATTTGACCTTTGACCTTGCCGTAGTGACCTTGAGTTCGAAAATGTTGTCCGGGCTATATCTCGGAAACCGCAAGGTGTAGGAAGTTGATACTTGGTAGGGACATTGGTTAGGGGGTGTAGTTGTGCAACGTCATGATCTGACCTTGATTTGACCTTGCTGTAGTGACCTTGACCTATAAAATCTTGTTGCACCTTTGAGTCTGTTTTTTTTATGCAGATTTAGCACTGTTAAAGTCATATTAGAATTTATTAAGAATTTTACTTTCATAACTTCCCATTGTAAGAGATAGAATTTCATCAAGTGAGCCACAGATTTTGCTCCAACACCACACATAAGCATTCATTAAATGTATTACCACTTCTGTATGCATGGTAATATTCAAACCATCTAAACCATAATTGGGCCATGCAGGTGTAGATAAAGAGTGTTGAATTTTAGTTTGCTGATTAATGCTGTTATCTTGTTATTGAATTATCTTGTTTTAGTACTTCATCTTTATATGCATTATCTTTCTTTTAAACATTATTTCTCCAGTTAAACATTGTTTGGACCTTTATATAACTGACAGTGCTCTGAAAGTATCCTTAAGTTTGTACTGGTACAGTACTTCTGTATCTCATGGTGTTGAAAATATTTCCCTAGGCTGTGGGGTACGGGCATCTCTGATGCTATTTTTACTAATCTTACAGGGTTAGCAGTCATGATTGCTTAACAAAATCCCTGACTTTTCCCCGACTGACAACTTCTATTTTACCTGACCATCACGGCGAAATGATGACGATAAATAGATCATTTTAAAAACCTTTTCTGATCAACAGAGTAACAATAAACCCATGATACAATCCTGAAAACAACAATTACAAATGAACACTGCTTAATGCAATACAATTAATACTATTTATTTACTAAGCCCACTCAGATTGCCGGGTCGAAAGAATAAAAGTACTTTGTAATTTGAAAAATTTGTGATTGCACAAAACTTGAGACCTGTAGTAAAATGTTACTCCAGCATGTTCACTTAAACAAAATAATGCCCTGTCTGTAATATAAGTTATTAATATTTTAAGGACTGCTTATGCAACAAAAACTTCTACAATACAGCATTGACACCATGTGTGGAAGCAAAATGGTTAATTGAGGGGCATAAATTACATAATAATCTGCACATCATGCATTGTTCAAATTATATAGACCTATTAATGTAGGATCTTCTGGATCAACATTTGCTTTTCAATTTTTACCCCACAGCCCTTAAGGGCTGTCGGGGTATTGTTTTCACCCATGGTTAGGCTGTGTAGGTGTGCAACGTCGTGGTCTGACCAGGATTTGACCTTTGACCTTGCCGTAGTGACCTTGACCTATAAAATCTTGTCTGGGCTATATCTCGGAAACCATAAGGTGTAGGAAGTTGATACTTGGTAGGGACATTGGTTAGGGGGTGTAGTTGTGCAACGTCATGATCTGACCTTGATTTGACCTTTGTCTTGCTGTAGTGACCTTGACCTATAAAATCTTGTCCGGGCTATATCTCAGAAACTGTAAGGTGTAGGAAGTTGATATTTGGTAGAGACATTGGTTAGGGGGTGTAGGTGTGCAGCATCATGGTGTGACCTTGATTTGACCTTTTGACCTTGCCATAGTGACCTTGACCTATAAAATCTTGTCAGGGCTATATCTCGGAAACCGTAAGGTGTAGGAAGTTAATACTTGGTAGGGACATTGGTTAGAGGCTATAGGTGTATATTATCATGGTGTGACCTTAATTTGACCTTTTACCTTGTCGTAGTGACCTTGACCTTTAAAATCTTCATGGACCTTTGGGTCTGTCTTTTGATGCAGATTAAGCAAAAGTCATATTAGAATTTATTAAGAATTTTACTTTCATAACTTCCCATTGTAAGAGATAGAATTTCATCAAGTGAACCACAGATTTTGCCCCAACACCACAATAAGCATTCATTATTGATTAAATGTATTACCACTTCTGTATGCATGGTAATATTCAAACCATCTAAACCATAATTGGGCCATGCAGATGTAGATAAAGAGTGTTGAATTTTAGTTTACTGATTAATGCTGTCATCTTGTTATTGAATTATCTTGTTTTAATACTTCATCTTTATATGCATTATCTTTCTTTTAAACATTATTTCTCCATTTAAACATTGTTTGATTGTTTGGACCTTTATATAACTGACAGTGCTCTGAAAGTATCCTGAAGTTTGTACTGGTACAGTACTTCTATATCTCATGGTGTTGAAAATATTTCCATAGGCTGTGGGGTACGGGCATCTCTGATGCTATTTTTGTTGCATTACTATACACATAATTTCCAATTTGTGGCACCCTGGCTTTATTTAACCTTACGCACGCAACTCACGGAGGTCAATTTTCGCTGGCTTTCTGAGGATTTGCCCAAATTTACCTGACTTTTTTGAAAATTCCAAAATTTCCTGACCCAGAACTAAATTCCCCGACTTTTCTCTGACTGCTGGCAACCCTGATGTACCTCTTCTGCATGTGACAGGGCTATTATCGAACCAAAATCTTGATCTCACAAATAGTCGAAGATCAAGGTTTTGTGTACATTTAGGTTGTTTATAATGGTAAATATCCTGAACATACAGCAACGCCTTGCTTTCAATCTTTGAACATAAAACAGTCAAATTTATTGGATTAAAACATTTTATTACCAGTGAAAAACTAATGAAGTTCCAATTCAATTTTCCAGTTTTTTAGTAATGTTTTATATTTAGACAGGTTTGCTCATTCTGATTCAGACTTCCAATAGATTTCCAGAAACTTCTCTATTGAACATAAATTTTCTGTGGATGTGTTTCGAGGTCTCGTTATATTCATTGTCAAGTTAATTTTCATTTTGTCAAATTAACAACTGTTGCTTGATCAATATAATGATGAGTCCCGAGGTGCTTGGTGTAAAAGCAAAAATGGAGTCCAATAAGTAGATATTATTAAAAGTGTCTTTGAAAAAGTTCGGTTTATAGTAGACCAGTGAATATCTGTAGTAAATTTTTAAATACGAATCATTGTCAAACAAGTGCTGTATTTTTTTTTCTAAACTGTGGCCTGGTTGAGGATTATTTTCAAAACCTTGTAGACCAGACGTGTGTAAATATAAAATAGTGATAAAAATAAGGAAGTGTCGTGCACAATATGTCAGTTTGAAGCCAGACGATTTTTTGAAAATTCACAATATGAATGACAAAATTTATATGCTGTTGATATATGAACTTCTAGAAAATAAAATAATAAAAATATATTAATAAAAATTTATACTGTGTTGTCTAACTTTATGTGATCAATAAAAGATATACATTTCAAAATAATTAATTTTATTTCAAAAGAGTGTCAACATGAATACACACTACAAATTGGTGAACTAAATCTACAGTAAATAAGATTCAGATCCATTCTGTCAGCAACAATTCTTTTAGAAGGTATATTTGAAAATATGTTTACTGGAGGTTTAATTTCCCAAAGGCAAATAGATCAAAGAAATAAGGTAAAACAGAAGCTAAGTATATCCTCTATAGCAGCAAAACCTCTTCAGTAAAACGTGAAAATATATTCACCCAGATCCACAAGAGAGACTTTACAAATTATATTATCTTACTTTATATATGATTCCATATTAGTGGGTAAATCGTTTATCGATATTGCCGGGACTGAGCTCCCGATATCGAGATCTAAACATGTATTTCAATATCGCCTTTTTAAGTAAAACTGTACACTTACCCTGCATATATTTAAAATAAAGCCTAAATCTGAAGAAATTGTACCCTTTTATCTCAAATTTTTGAAGTTTTCAGTGCGTTTTTTTATGAAAACTGCAACGTTGTGGTTTGATAAATGTTGCTTCCTTGTTAGCAGTTTGGGATATACTAAAAACGTTTTTGGTTTCCCAAATTCGGAACTAGTTGGTAGACGATATCGCCCAATATTGAAATATTTTTACGTTTAATATTGATATCCACACAGCCAAACAATTTACCCACTATTCCATATACTGGTACTTTCTCGGGATAGAAATAGTTATCAAACAACAGTTATTGACTTTTACCAAAATAATTTGCTGTTTCAGAAAGAGTGATAGGGAGCATTTAAACTAGTTACTTGTATATCTTCCTAAAGATGAACCAAGGACACTTTTCCTACCTTGACTTTTTTTATAAACAAAAAAAAAACAAACTTACTTTTCTGCTATATTTCCATTCATATTTCCACAACATTTGAAATTGAGATCATGAATGATTCATTAGTTTTACTGAGATTATCCCTTCAAATATCAATTCTTTACAAAGCAAATACAATTCAACAAATATCAACTAAACAAATATTACAAACAAAGCCCAACTCCATATATCTGATCACATTCAGTGTGATTCACAACCACAACCTTTTCCATTTTGGACTGTTATACCACTTAATTTCTAGTCAGAGTGACACTCTAATGTGTGAAATAAATAATGCCACAATATTTCAAGTTCGATCGCTTTTGATGGGATTCCCAGAGGATAAATCCTTGGGTATTTTAACATTTAGTATCTGCAGTCTTTTTTGGTTCCTTTTAAACAAATATGGGGAAATAACATCTGCTGGGATCGTCAGCCATTTAGGCAGAATGACTATCGTCCATTAGAAGCAAGTTCAGCTTGAGTAAACAAAGAAATTAAATGTCAAAATAAGATATGTCCACTATTTAGCAATGTTTTCTTGTACACTGTAAATATATTTTGTGCCAGCTATATTGTACAGGTATGTTTGTGCACTTCATGGAAAAGCCATGTAGATAAGGTAATGTTTGAAGTTCCAATTCTTTAAAAACATCCTAAAGCGACATTTCATAAAGTAAGTACATCTTCTCATTTATTTTTTAAAATTGCACAGATTTTTGCAACCTCCCATTTATCACCCACTAATTGTAACTTGAGTTAGCCAAAATTCGTCCCAGCACTAGGAGAGATTATGTCAACTGTCAATGAAAACTAGTGTCACAGGCAGAGATGAGTAATATTTGAATAGGCAATTTAAAAGAATACATTTTAATCTCCTAATCATAACTATAAGAAAGTATGTACCAACATATCATTATGAACTAATGATCAAGATACCAAGAAAGAGAACTCCTGTATCAGATAAATCTAAATGGAAGAACGATTTCAGTTGTATTTAACATTTACACTGAGCAAAATTCTTATTGTTTCGAGATTATTCTGTTACGTGTAAGGCAGCAATACCATACAGTCATTGTTATTTCTTCACAAATAGAAGGGTTTCCATGAGTAGTCCTTGCATTGCATTCCTGAACCATGACACTATTCTTTACAGAGTACTATATTGGTCATAAAACAAAATATGCCATTTGTCCTTAAATTAATTAACAGAATTGACCCTTTACAAGTGAATATTTAGAAAATGTTGAAGAGAAAAAGTAGTTGTTTTTTTCTTATTTCTGTACTCAAAATGGTCCATTCTTCTTCCTTTTTTAGGGATTCTATTTACTGGCCCTGGTAAACCTCTCAACAATTTTTTTTTCAAAGAAATTTGTGAAACAAATTACTTGTATACAGAAAAACCTATGAAACTTGGAAAATTTGTACAATTTCAATTTTCAATGATATTAATTTGCAAAAGCAAAACATTTTGAATAGTTAAGACTTAAATCTTAAAGAACTAAAATCAACAAATGTACATGCACTGGTAACATTTTTAGCCTGCAAAGATATGTGACAAGGGCGCTGTGAGGAAATATCCTAATTGTTGACTTTGCTGAAGTACTTGAGCTTGTCATGTGGATTTGGAATGATCTGAAAAAATACAATTCATATTTAAACATATCTAATATATTCTAGCTCCACTACAACAAGGAAAAACATAAGCTTTTACACAGTCTCAATAATTTATTTATAAAAGGAGAGCAGTCGGACAGCGCAGACTTCCTCCAAGGCCCAACAACTCAAATATTGCTTATGAGTGCAATGAAAAAAAATTCATTATAAACTGCATGGAGTCGTCTGGATCAACAAAACTTACTCATCTGTTCTTTATGCCATTGTCAACATTTCTGAAAATTTCATCAAAATCCATTCCACTTTTCACGTTATTTTGCAAAGAAACGAATGCATGCCGTCAATTACATCCCCTCCTTGGCGGAGGTGATTAGGGACTAATGACTAATCTTTCCTCCAATTTGTTAAAAGCAATGTCATTTTCACCATAAAGGTCAGTGTTTACTGAAAGAAAAGTTTGCACTGAGAACAAGTACTTCAAGGGCAGAAAATTAAAAGTGTTGGAAGTCAAGGTATGTGAACACTTTTTGGGAAAGAAAATAACCTCTCTGAATTGTACACTTTGTAACTCATAAAGCAGTATTTAAGATAGTTTCAGGTAATTCGGAATCCTAAAATAAATAGTTGACCTAATGTGGATTTCCATACAGCAAACACATTTATCAATTTTCATTTATTAATAGCTCCTGCAAATATGATTGAAATTTTAACAAACATTTTAACAAAAAGTAAATACACAGCTGAACTCACAGTTTCTGAGCCTGGTTTCCACTCTGCAGGACAAACCTCTCCATGTTTATCTGTGAACTGGAATGCCTGCACTAAACGTAATGTTTCATCCACAGAACGTCCCACTGGTAAGTCATTCATGGTGATCTGCCTTAAAACTCCCTTCTCATCAATGATAAAAAGCCCCCTTTTAAGATAAATACACATACTTTAGTACTGCAAACACAATAAAATACATTTTTCAAAAGGGCATACAAAGTTGTGCACAACAGATTTGGGGGGAATTTTAATTTATTCAAGATATTTTATTCCCTTTGGGAGTATAATTTAATGAAAGGGAAGGGCAAATGAAAAAGGAGATTACAAACAAACTGACTGCATATAAACCATAATTTCCATGTGACGATTAGTAACAAATATTGGAAGAGTATTGTTTACGATATTTATAGACCACCCCTTTAGTTTTTCAGGTTTTCCTTGGCTCATGCTACACACTTGCTAAAAATTTTCATGAAAATAGACAAACTTTTATTTGAGTAAAGTTACATCAAAAGATACCAATAAAACCATAACATTGTGTGCTTTAGAAATGCATACACATACCTGAGTGTATGACCTGCATCTTGCAAATAAACACCATAATCTTTGGACATCCTATGAGTCAGATCAGACAACAATGGAATCTTGATATCCCCCAAGCCTCCCTGGCTTCTTGGTGTGTTAATCCTGGCAAAGAAAATTCAGTTTTTTTTGTACTTTCATTAATTAATATGTATTGTTTATCATTACTACCATTATATTTCCCTCATGATTAATGCACATGTAATGTCTGCTCTAATATTAAAGACAGCATTTAAGGACCCCCACATTGTATTGTCAACATTACCAAAGATATTATAATGCCAGTGTTTTTAAAACATTTAAAGTTGCATATAATATAAAACATAAATCATACCATGCCAACTTTTACAGAGAGAAAAAAAAAGATAATGGTCCTACCATGCCAAGTGAGTGAAGTGAGAGTCTACCGATATTCCAATAACTTCGGTGTTTATTTTCCTAAAATCTTCAATCCGATCACTAAATGCTATGATTTCAGTTGGACATACAAAGGTGCTAAAACAAAATCATACAACACTGCACTATACAATTCAATGTATCAAGTAAAACATGCTGAAATATTGACAGGTTTATAACATGTTAAAAAGATAATACCTCCTCTTATTCATCACAACAGTCACAACCAGTGACCATCAGAAAGAAATCTTTTTTAATGTATCTTCTCAATTAGTCACAAAAATCTGAGATTAACGAGTTAAAAGTGTCTCATATTTCTTCAAAACAAAAAATAGAGATGTCCATACTCCAGAGCCTGTGGAAAGAGTTTTTGACACCATGAGATATTGAAAAAGTGAAACAGTACAAAGATCAGGAAGCTTTCAGAGCAAACAGTCTCAATTATGTAAAGGTCCAAATGATGTTTAGTAGAGAAAATAACATTTAAGAGATTATGTATGTAACGATAAATCAGTCACAACAATCCATATGTCTTTGTCATAAGAGACATATGTCTCAAACATGGCAGATGAACACACTTTGGGAAAGCCAAGGTTAAAGGTCACACCATGATTTAGCATAGCTCAACTCCCCAGCCAATGACATTTCAAGTATCGACGTCCTACACCTTGCCAATATTGGTTTCTAATATACACTCCTGACAAGATTTTAAAGGTTAGGGTCACTACAGCAAGGTCAAAGGTCAAATCAAGGTCACACCATGACATACACTTATGCCGGGTATGCCCCCTAACTAATGTCCCTACCAAGTATCAACTTCCCAATATTACAGTGTCTGAGATATAGCCCAGACAAGTTTTGAAAGGTCAAGGTCACTACGGCATTGTCAAATGTCAAATCAAGACCACACCATGATACTGCATAACTACACACCCCAACCAATGTCCCCACAAAGTTTCAACCTTCTACACCTCACAATTTCTAAGATATAGTCTGGACAAGATTTTAAAGCCATCTCACTGTGTAAAACTTCTACACCTCACAATTTCTAAGATATAGTCTGGACAAGATTTTAAAGCCATCTCACTGTGTAAAACTCCAAATATAGTTTTTTTTTTTTTTTTTTTCATCTCAATGTTATTTTCACTAGCTTTCCTTCTACTTCTTATAGATCTATTGTGCAAACAAATGTAATTTGTCAGTTTTTTTTTCTTTCATTTTAACATTTGTATGCTGTGTATATAATGCTTGTCTTGACAAAGCATCATTGTTGATTTTGTATATATAATTCCTGCTCTAAAAAAGAAATAAAAAAAAAAAAAAAAAAAAAGATTTTAAAGGTCAACGTCCCTACAGCAAGATCTAAGGTCAAATAGATGAAAGGTCAAACTATGGTATTTCACACCTACACCCCCCATCCAATGTCCCTATTACATATCAAGTTCCAGTACCTTACGGTTTCTGAGATACAGCCTGAACAAGATTTTTAAGTTTAAGGTCACTACTGCAAAGTCTTAAATCAAGGTCAAACCATGACGTTGCATACCTACACAACCCAACCAATGGCCCTACTAAGTACAAACTTCCTACACACAAAATTTTAGGGATACAGCCCAGACAAGGTTTTCAAACTCCAAGGTCACTACAGCATTGTAAAATGTCTAATCAAGGTTACACTATAACACTGCACACCTACACCCCCAAGTAAAGTCCCAACCAAGTATCAACTTTCTATACCTTACGGTTTCTTGATACAGCCCGGACAGACTTTTCCCCACTGCCCAACCCACCCAACTATCCATCTGGATGCCATGGGTGAAACAATACCTACACAGCCCTTAAAGACTGTCAGGTAAAAACATAAATAAATTTCCAGGAACTTAGCAGAAATATTCAGTAAATAAGTACATATTAAAAATGACATTATTGACATTCAGTGATTTTAATATTCATTAAATAAGTACATATTAAAATGACACTACTGACATTCAGTGATTTTATATATCGTTATAAACAGTAAATGTAAAAAAAAAATTAATCTTACAAATCTAATGGATAGAATAGGAGCACTAGATATTTCCCAGCAAAATCGCTTAATTTCAACTCCTGGAATTTCCCATCTACAACTGCTGTAGCTTCGAAATTGGGTGCAGGCTTTGAAACTGAAATGGCAAACAGTTGAAATTTATCATTAAATTTGCACCTACATAACTAATAACAAAAAATAACAAATCACTTTTTCTGACCTTAAAGTAGGTTCAAATAATGCCTAAAATATTAATCTGAAGTCACAGCTATACCATGAGTCTGAAAATTGTTGGGACTTCATTCTTGATTCGAATTATTGTAAACTGGGATTGTAGACGGGTTGCACAATCAGTATCAGGGATGATAACACATATTAGTGCTTCCCATGTCTACTGGATGGATGTACATACCAGATGTATTCAACATGATAGCTGTGATACTGGACTACTGGTCCTGAATATATGAAAATAATGTTGGATTCTATCCTTCCACTTTGTCAAGTTTGAAATCTCTTAGCAGAAGCAACTTCAAGTTACAGTCTGCAAACTGAATTTCAAGATGGCGGCCATCTTGTTTTTCCAAAAGGCACCAATTTTGAAAACAACTTACCCAGGGTGCTGTCCTACCACCCTGTGCTAGGATTCCATGTAGACCAGACACCAGTCCGTTTTCACAGAAAAGGGGACTTGTATTGGCCAAAACAACCTTCACATACAGAAGTAAACTTCCACTGCCTCATTGTTATTTGGCCAATGGAAAAAATGAAGTTAAAAGTTTCACTGAGCATGTACAGAGCTCTGGTCTTTCTTCCATTGTCTAGTAAAGAAACATTCTGAACCCTAAAATGGCTGACTGGAAGTTAGAAAGTGGAATAATAAAATGGTGGCCAATACCGGACCATTCTTTGTCCCAAAAAGAGGAGACGGGAACCAGATAACCACTCTGTGAAATTTGAAATCTATCGGGAGAAGCATCTTTGAGATGGAACTGGAATGGAATTTCACAATGGAAAATAGAACTTCATAATGGTGGCCATGTCAGCCATCTTGCTTTTTCAAAAGGCACCAATCTTTGAAAGCAATCTAGCCTAGGTGGTGCCCTACAACCCTGTTAACTTTAAAATCAATTGGCCGAAGAGTCTTCAAGTTCGAGTTCGGAAACAGAATTTCAATATGGCAGCCATCTTGTTTTTTTTCCAAATGACACCTATTTCAAAATCAACCTAGCCTGGGTGATGCCCTACCACCCTCTTAAGTTTCAAATCGATCAGCAGAAGCGTCACTGAGTTCCAGAAATGGAATTTCAAGATGATGGCCATGGCAGCCATCTTGTTTTTTCCAAATGGCACTAATTTTAAAAGCAATCCAGCCTATGTGGTGCCCTACCACTCTGTTAAGTTTCACACAGCTTGGCAGAAGTGTGTTCAAGCCAGAGTCCGGAAACCAAAATGTTGACAGACAGATATGTAGGCAGGTTGATTACATGCAACCCGCCCAATAACACAACGACTACCATACATTGAAAACATACCTGACAAGAAATGACTTGGTTTAGGTGTAGGTGCATGGTTTCATAAAGAGACTCTTTGGATGCAATGAACAATGTGTTTTACATATCATATTGGTTGCTTAAGGGCTTATCAAGTGGTATAGCAAATGGACTCAGTGGGACAAGTTGGAGCTATGTAATACCACTGACACGATATTAAGACACATCATGCGAGGTAATAGGTGCCATTTCTTCTATACAAGAAATGCACATTTCTTGCATTGAAGAAATTAGGAAAACAATTGTGTTGGGGAATGTACCGACTAAGTTCTCTTTGATCGTTATTATTCAGAATAAAATTCTGTTTTTGAGCACATCCAATCCAAATATGAAACAAACAGCATGTGATTCCATAGTAAACTGATAACTTAGATGATCATATGCTGTACGGTTTTATTTGATTTGACTGGATTAAAAGACAGCAGTAAAATCACTAATTTCAATTGAGATCCATATGGATGCCCCAGTTGATGGGAAATCAAAGAATTTTGCGATAATTATAACCTACCCTAGGATCAGTAATGAAAGACTCAAATAGGGATGATCATTAATTGGAATTATTACTATTTATAAAAGAAACAATCATTGTAACTTGATTTAATACATAAGGATACGACTGTTGCAGTAAGATAGAATATATCCAATTTTTTCAAATATGCATAAGAAACTTCATTCAATGAAACAGGTTACCAAACTAGCTGAATGTTTATTGTACTGTAGCAGTCTTGCTTGATGGCCATGTCATTATATGACTGTGATTAGGCGAGAGTTTTTTGATTAATTGGTTTTCAAAAGTTTTTGGACCCTCGAAAAGCGAGTCGGTCGGACGGAAGAAAAAAAAAAAAAGTACATGACCACCAAGGTCGGGAGGTCGGTTGAAAAAAAAAATGCTGACTTTAAAAAACAGACATATTTCATTTAAATGAAAGGATGTTCCCTGGATTGTATTAAAACTAGAGGAATGCTTTTGCTAACAAAAGCGAAGCGTCCCTTAAAGTTTGAAATGCTTTGTGGTTTTAATAAGCATGCTGTAAAGCTAAGAATGCACAAAGCTGCACCGTATGCTTTCCCAATACCTCTTAATACATTCTGAAGGTATAAAAGTAACAATAAAGGAGATATAAGGCAAAAACTTAAAATCGGCTATTTTATGACCCCAATTTGACCCATAAGGGGGGGTCGGGGGGTAAAACTGACCGGCTATTTAGCCTCTCCATATATGCTTTCCCAATATCTCTTAATACATTCTGAAGCTATAAAAGCAACAATAAAGGAGATACAAGGCAAAAACTCAAAATCAGCTATTTTATGACCCAGTTTGACCCTTAAGGGGGGCCGTGGGGTAAAACTGACTGGCTATTTAGACTCTCCACATATGGTTTCCTATTACCTCCCAGTACATTTTATAGCTCTAAATGCAATACTTAAGAAGATAATAGGGGGGTTGGCCTAAATTTAAGGCTTTCAGATTGGAATGTGTCAGAAAATCACTCATAAATGAGACATTTTTCAAGGGATTGCTCCCAAAATCTAACCAGCTCGCGTTTTCGATAGTATGAACAGGTGTGTCAAATTATAAGACTGTGTAGCAAGTAATTTTTCCTGAACTGCGATGACGGGGGGTGTACTTCAAAAAATTGTTTTTGATCATGTGACCTTCATAAAGGTCAAAGGTCAAATTTAAGCATGCAGAAAAATTTTCCCACGCCTAAGGTATATAACTGCCAAATATGGTTTGAAACCTTCTAATAATAAGGGAGATATTCAAGAGAGACCATAATGCGGCGGTGGCGAGGAAACTGAGGTGAAAACAAATAAGAGCCCTTTCAGGGACGCTTAATTATTAACTTCCTACAATCTTACGGTTTCTGAGAAATAGCCGGACAAGATTTTCAAACACAAGGTCACTACGGCAATGCCAAAGGTCAAATCAAGGCCACATCATGACGTTACATACCTATATCTCCTAACCAATGTCCCTACCAAGTATCAACCATCTACATCTTATATTTTGCGAGAAACAGCTCAGACTTTTTGTGATCGCCATATTACCTCTGAGTTACAATTCCAGTTACAGACAAGTTGAGACAACTGGTCCCACCACTACCTGCAAGAGTAGTGCCAACATTATTACTCACAGTTACCCAAAAGCAACTCTTTAACTTATTAAAGTGAACTGCAAATTAATGCCAACATATTGATTTTGCTGAAGTACTAATTATTTTAAACACTGACTTAACAATTACAAGTGGCAGATTAATTCAAGCCATTTTGCCATACATTAAAGGAAAGAGATACTTTATACACATTTTTCAAAATATGCAAGACTATTTGTCTTCCCACAACTTGTATTAACGGTGCGATAAAAAATCAAACACATTTTAGAACTAATGGGAATAAAAATTTAACTATAATGCCCATCACACACAACCTTTCTCACATCAAGCATTCCACTGTGAAGCTAATCCATTAGCGAATAATACAAGATTAACTAGAGGATCGCTCGCAAAAAAAAAAGATAATGTTTTTGCATAGCAAAAACAAAGCGTCCCGAAAAGGATATAAAGGTGAGTGCTAAAGTATTAAGAAAATGCTTCGTTTCTAGCCTTATACTGTTGTGGCAACCAAAGTCAGCGCAGTCTGCTCTATGTAGCACGGTTTTCAAGATATAAGCATTTTTGTGTTTTGCAAAAAATTAAAAAATTAAAAATGTCCGCTATATTTGGCGAGACAAAAATATTTTGAAAATTGGCATGGCTACTCTGCAGAGATACCCAGCAGGTCCAAAATTTTGTTGAGTTCGCTCCATATAGCACGGTTTTCGAGATATAAGCCTTTTTGTGTTTTGCAAAAACTTTGAAATTCAAAATGGCCACCATTTTTGGGGAGACAAAAATTTTTGTCAAGACCACTGCCGTGGTGTGTATCTCCCGCCGAGCATTAAAGCAGAAGAAATAGCTTTTCCGAGATATTCACAATTTTTCATTTTCGTGTGTGAAAGGTCTTCCAAAAGTAGGTGAATGAGTTATTTGAGAAAAATTGGCTATCTGCAATACTATTAAGAGATAATTCACATTTACTCATTTTGAGTAGGTGAGTAATTATCTATGGGTCTGAAACTTCACCAAGTGAAAGCTCTCCCAAAAGTAGGTGAATGAGTTATTTGAGAAAAATTGGCTATCTGCAATACTTTTAGAGATAATTCGCATTTACTCATTTTGAGTAGGTGAGTAATTAGCTATGGGTCTGAAACTTCACCATGTGAAAGCTCTCCCACAAGTAGATGAATGAGTATTTGATAAAAATTGGGTATCCGCAATACTTTTACAGATAATTAGCATTTACTCATTTTGAGTAGGTGAATAAATAGCTATGGGTCTGAAACTTCACAGAGTGAAAGCTCTCCCAAAAGTAGGTGAATGAGTTATTTGAGAAAAATTGGCTATCTGCAACACTTTTAGAGATAATTCACATTTACTCATTTTGAGTAGGTGAATAATTAGCTATGGGTCTGAAACTTCACCAAGTGAAAGCTCTCCCAAAAGTAGGTGAATGAGTTATTTGAGAAAAATTGGCTATCTGCAATACTTTTAGAGATAATTCGCATTTACTCATTTTCAGTAGGTGAGTAATTAGCTATGGGTCTGAAACTTCACCAAGTGAAAGCTCTCCCAAAAGTAGGTGAATGAGTTATTTGAGAAAAATTGGCTATCTGCAATACTTTTAGAGATAATTCGCATTTACTCATTTTGAGTAGACGAGTAATTAGCTATGGGTCTGAAACTTCACCAAGTGAAAGCTCTCCCAAAAGTAGGTGAATGAGTTATTTGAGAAAAATTGGCTATCTGCAATACTTTTAGAGATAATTCGCATTTACTCATTTTGAGTAGGTGAGTAATTAGCTATGGGTCTGAAACTTCACCAAGTGAAAGCTCTCCCAAAAGTAGGTGAATGAGTTATTTGAGAAAAATTGGCTATCTGCAATACTTTTAGAGATAATTCGCATTTACTCATTTTGAGTAGGTGAGTAATTAGCTATGGGTCTGAAACTTCACAGAGTGAAAGCTCTCCCAAAAGTAGGTGAATGAGTTATTTGAGAAAAATTGGCTATCTGCAATACTTTTAGAGATAATTCGCATTTACTCATTTTGAGTAGGTGAGTAATTAGCTATGGGTCTGAAACTTCACCAAGTGAAAGCTCTCCCAAAAGTAGGTGAATGAGTTATTTGAGAAAAATTGGCTATCTGCAATACTTTTAGAGATAATTCACATTTACTCATTTTGAGTAGGTGAGTAATTAGCTATGGGTCTGAAACTTCACCATGTGAAAGCTCTCCCACAAGTAGATGAATGAGTTATTTGATAAAAATTGGGTATCCGCAATACTTTTACAGATAATCAGCATTTACTCATTTTGAGTAGGTAAATAATTAGCTATGGGTCTGAAACTTCACCATGTGAAAGCTCTCCCAAAAGTAGGTGAATGAGTTATTTGAGAAAAATTGGCTATCTGCAATACTTTTAGAGATAATTCGCATTTACTCATTTTGAGTAGGTGAGTAATTGGCTATGGGTCTGAAACTTCACCATGTGAAAGCTCTTCCAAAAGTAGGTGAATGAGTTATTTGAGAAAAATTGGCCATCTGCAACACTTTTAGAGGTAATTCGCATTTACTCTTTTTGAGTAGGTGAGCAATTAGCTATGGGTCTGAAACTTCACCAAGTGAAAGCTCTTTGGGATAGCTGCTCTGCAGAGATACCCTGAAGATAAAAAATTTTGTTGAAATCGCTCTATGTAGCACGGTTTTCGAAATATTAGCATTTTTGTGTTTTGCAATTTTTGCGCAAAAATTCGAAAATTCAAAATGGCCGCCATTTTGGCAAGACAAAATTGTTTTGAAAATTGGCATGGCTACTCCGCAGAGATACCCAATGGGTCAAAAATTTCGTCGAAATCGCTCTATCTAGCACGGTTTTCGAGATATAAGCATTTTTGTGTTTTGCAATTTTGCGGAAAATTCAAAATGGCCGCCATTTTTGGCGAGAAATTTTTTGTTTGAAAATTGGCATGGCTACTCTGCAGAGATACCCTGCGGGTCAAAAATTTCGTCGAAATCGCTCTATCTAGCAGGGTTTTTGAGATATAAGCATTTTTATGTTTTGCAATTTTTGCGAAAAATTCGAAAATTCAAAATGGCCGCCATTTTGGGCGAGAAAATTTTTTTTTCAAAATTGGGATAACTACTCTGCAGAGATACCCTGTGGGTCAAAAATTTCGTCGAAATCGCTCTATCTAGCACGGCTTTCGAGATATAAGCATTTTTGTGTTTTGCAATTTTTGCAAAAATTTCGAAAATTCAAAATGGCCGCCATTTTGGGCGAGACAAAAATTTTTTGAAAATTGAGAAAACTACTCTGCAGAGATACCCTGTGGGTCAAAAATTTCGTCGAAATCGCTCTATCTAGCACGGTTTTCGAGATATAAGCATTTTTGTGTTTTCCTTATTTGGAAAATTCGTAATGATTAATTAATCATTAATTACTCGGCCATTTCTTGACCAATCAATGCCAAAATCTAATGATTTCCAGATTTTAATAGAATGAATGTATTTGCCAAGTTTCAGGTGAATTGATGAAATTCCTTTCAAGTTATCATCCGGACAAGCTTCCCCATCGAAAAAAGACATTTTTGGTCATGTGACCTCTCTGATTGGTTGAAATGTCACTGCAGCATATTCAAAAAAATTCCCCAAGGCTACTGCCTAAACCTGCCAAATTTGAAAAGAATCCGCCTAACGGTTACAGAGTTATAAGGAAAACAAAATGCGGAGCCAGCGGAGCCGGCGGAGCCTGAAGCTCTCCCATACACAAACAAGCGTCCCTTGCGGGACGCTTAAATAGCAGATATGTGGATACATAAACAAGCCTTTCAGATGTATTCTTCAACATGATTTTGAAAAAAGGAAGGCTGTAGTTCACTGTATAAAGTTACTTCTGATTATAATAATTTGATGAATTTCAAGAAAGAAAGGCTACCTCCTTCTCTAAAACTGTGCAGTTTAAAAATTTTGTATTTGACTGCAGGTACAGTGTTTTGTGACTGTGGGTTAGTCAGTGGTTTTTAAGCCCATTGTACACTAATGCGGAGCGGCTAAATAAAATAGAAACTAGAGGATCGCTCGCAAAAAAAAAGATAATGTTTTTGCATAGCAAAAACAAAGCGTCCCGAAAAGGATATAATGGTGAGTGCTAAAGTATTAAGAAAATGCTTCGTTTCTAGCCTTATACTGTTGTGGCAACCAAAGTCAGCGCAGTCTGCTCTATCTAGCACGGTTTTCAAGATATAAGCATTTTTGTGTTTTGCAAACAATAAAAAAATAAAAAATGTCCGCTATATTTGGCGAGACAAAAATATTTTGAAAATTGGCATGGCTACTCTGCAGAGATACCCAGCAGGTCCAAAATTTTGTTGAGTTCACTCCATATAGCACGGTTTTCGAGATATAAGCATTTTTGTGTTTTGCAAAAACTTTGAAAATTCAAAATGGCCACCATTTTTGGGGAGACAAAAATTTTTGTCAAGACCACTGCCGTGGTGTGTATCTCCCGCCGAGCATTAAAGCAGAAGAAATAGCTTTTCCGAGATATTCACAATTTTTCATTTTCGTGTGTGAAAGGTCTTCCAAAAGTAGATGAATGAGTTATTTGAGAAAAATTGACTATCTGCAATACTATTAAGAGATAATTCACATTTACTCATTTTGAGTAGGTGAATGATTATCTATGGGTCTGAAACTTCACCAAGTGAAAGCTCTCCCAAAAGTAGGTGAATGAGTTATTTGAGAAAAATTGGCCATCTGCAATACTTTTAGAGATAATTCGCATTTACTCATTTTGAATAGGTGAGTAATTAGCTATGGGTCTGAAACTTCACCATGTGAAAGCTCTCCCACAAGTAGATGAATGAGTATTTGATAAAAATTGGGTATCCGCAATACTTTTACAGATAATTAGCATTTACTCATTTTGAGTAGGTGAATAAATAGCTATGGGTCTGAAACTTCACAGAGTGAAAGCTCTCCCAAAAGTAGGTGAATGAGTTATTTGAGAAAAATTGGCTATCTGCAATACTATTAGAGATAATTCACATTTACTCATTTTGAGTAGGTGAATAATTAGCTATGGGTCTGAAACTTCACCAAGTGAAGTCTCTGCCAAAAGTAGGTGAATGAGTTATTTGAGAAAAATTGGCTATCTGCAATACTTTTAGAGATAATTCGCAATTACTCATTTTGAGTAGGTGAGTAATTTGCTATGGGTCTGAAACTTCACCAAGTGAAAGCTCTCCCAAAAGTAGGTGAATGAGTTATTTGAGAAAAATTGGCTATCTGCAATACTTTTAGAGATAATTAGCATTTACTCATTTTCAGTAGGTGAGTAATTAGCTATGGGTCTGAAACTTCACCAAGTGAAAGCTCTCCCAAAAGTAGGTGAATGATTAATTTGAGAAAAATTGGCTATCTGCAATACTTTTAGAGATAATTCGCATTTACTCATTTTGAGTAGGTGAGTAATTAGCTATGGGTCTGAAACTTCACCAAGTGAAAGCTCTCCCAAAAGTAGGTGAATGAGTTATTTGAGAAAAATTGGCTATCTGCAATACTTTTACAGATAATTCGCATTTACTCATTTTGAGTAGGTGAGTAATTAGCTATGGGTCTGAAACTTCACCAAGCGAAAGCTCTCCCAAAAGTAGGTGAATGATTAATTTGAGAAAAACTGGCTATCTGCAATACTTTTAGAGATAATTCGCATTTACTCATTTTGAGTAGGTGAGTAATTAGCTATGGGTCTGAAACTTCACCAAGCGAAAGCTCTCCCAAAAGTAGGTGAATGATTAATTTGACAAAAATTGGCTATCTGCAATACTTTTAGAGATAATTCGCATTTACTCATTTTGAGTAGGTGAGTAATTTGCTATGGGTCTAAAACTTCACCAAGTGAAAGCTCTCCCAAAAGTAGGTGAATGAGTTATTTGAGAAAAATTGGCTATCTGCGATACTTTTAGAGATAATTCGCATTTACTCATTTTGAGTAGGTGAGTAATTAGCTATGGGTCTGAAACTTCACCATGTGAAAGCTCTCCCACAAGTAGATGAATGAGTTATTTGATAAAAATTGGGTATCCGCAATACTTTTACAGATAATTAGCATTTACTCATTTTGAGTAGGTAAATAATTAGCTATGGGTCTGAAACTTCACCATGTGAAAGCTCTCCCAAAAGTAGGTGAATGAGTTATTTGAGAAAAATTGGCTATCTGCAATACTTTTAGAGATAATTCGCATTTACTCATTTTGAGTAGGTGAGTAATTGGCTATGGGTCTGAAACTTCACCATGTGAAAGCTCTTCCAAAAGTAGGTGAATGAGTTATTTGAGAAAAATTGGCCATCTGCAATACTTTTAGAGATAATTCGCATTTACTCTTTTTGAGTAGGTGAGCAATTAGCTATGGGTCTGAAACTTCACCAAGTGAAAGCTCTTTGGGATAGCTGCTCTGCAGAGATACCCTGAAGATAAAAAATTTCGTCGAAATCGCTCTATGTAGCACGGTTTTCGAAATATTAGCATTTTTGTGTTTTGCAATTTTTGCGCAAAAATTCGAAAATTCAAAATGGCCGCCATTTTTGGCAAGATAAAATTTTTTTGAAAATTGGCAAGGCTACTCTGCAGAGATACCCAGTGGGTCAAAAATTTCGTCGAAATCGCTCTATCTAGCACAGTTTTCGAGATATAAGCATTTTTGTGTTTTGCAATTTTGCGAAAAATTCGAAAATTCAAAATGGCCGCCATTTTTTGCGAGAAATTTTTTGTTTGAAAATTGGCATGGCTACTCTGCAGAGATACCCTGTGGGTCAAAAATTTCGTCGAAATCGCTCTATCTAGCAGGGTTTTTGAGATATAAGCATTTTTATGTTTTGCAATTTTTGCGAAAAATTCGAAAATTCAAAATGGCCGCCATTTTTGGCGAGACAAAATTTTTTTGAAAATTGGCATGGCTACTCTGCAGATATACCCTGTGGGTCAAAAATTTTGTCGAAATCGCTCTATCTAGCAGGGTTTTCGAGATATAAGCATTTTTATGTTTTGCAATTTTTGCGAAAAATTCGAAAATTCAAAATGGCCGCCATTTTTGGCGAGACAAAATTTTTTTCAAAATTGGGATAACTAATCTGCAGAGATACCCTGTGGGTCAAAAATTTCGTCGAAATCGCTCTATCTAGCACGGTTTTCGAGATATAAGCATTTTTGTGTTTTGCAATTTTTGCGAAAATTTCAAAAATTCAAAATGGCCGCCATTTTTGGCGAGACAAAAATTTTTTGAAAATTGGGAAAAGTACTCCGCAGAGATATCCTGCGGGTCAAAAATTTTGTCGAAATTGCTCTATCTAGCAGGGTTTTTGAGATATAAGCATTTTTATGTTTTGCAATTTTTGCGAAAAATTCGAAAATTCAAAATGGCCGCCATTTTTGGCGAGACAAAATTTTTTTGAAAAGTACTCCGCAGAGATATCCTTTGGCTCAAAAATTGTGTCGAAATTGCTCTATCTAGCACGGTTTTTGAGATATAAGCATTTTTGTGTTTTGCAATTTTTGCGAAAATTTCGAAAATTCAAAATGGCCGCCATTTTGGGCGAGACAAAAATTTTTTGAAAATTGAGAAAACTACTCCGCAGAGATACCCTGTGGGTCAAAAATTTCGTCGAAATCGCTCTATCTAGCACGGTTTTCGAGATATAAGCATTTTTGTGTTTTCCTTATTTGGAAAATTCGTAATGATTAATTAATCATTAATTACTCGGCCATTTCTTGACCAATCAATGCCAAAATCTAATGATTTCCAGATTTTAATAGAATGAATGTATTTGCCAAGTTTCAGGTGAATTGATAAAATTCCTTTCAAGTTATCATCCGGACAAGCTTCCCCATCGAAAAAAGACATTTTTGGTCATGTGACCTCTCTGATTGGTTGAAATGTCACTGCAGCATATTCAAAAAAATTCCCCAAGGCTACTGCCTAAACCTGCCAAATTTGAAAAGAATCCGCCTAACGGTTACAGAGTTATAAGGAAAACAAAATGCGGAGCCAGCGGAGCCGGCGGAGCCTGAAGCTCTCCCATACACAAACAAGCGTCCCTTGCGGGACGCTTAAATAGCAGATATGTGGATACATAAACAAGCCTTTCAGATGTATTCTTCAACATGATTTTGAAAAAAGGAAGGCTGTAGTTCACTGTATAAAGTTACTTCTGATTATAATAATATGATGAATTTCAAGAAAGAAAGGCTACCTCCTTCTCTAAAACTGTGCAGTTTAAAAATTTTGTATTTGACTGCAGGTACAGTGTTTTGTGACTGTGGGTTAGTCAGTGGTTTTTAAGCCCATTGTACACTAATGCGGAGCGGCTAAATAAAATAGAAACTAGAGGATCGCTCGCAAAAAAAAAGATAATGTTTTTGCATAGCAAAAACAAAGCGTCCCGAAAAGGATATAATGGTGAGTGCTAAAGTATTAAGAAAATGCTTCGTTTCTAGCCTTATACTGTTGTGGCAACCAAATTCAGCGCAGTCTGCTCTATCTAGCACGGTTTTCAAGATATAAGCATTTTTGTGTTTTGCAAAAAATAAAAAAATAAAAAATGTCCGCTATATTTGGCGAGACAAAAATATTTTGAAAATTGGCATGGCTACTCTGCAGAGATACCCAGCAGGTCCAAAATTTTGTTGAGTTCACTCCATATAGCACGGTTTTCGAGATATAAGCATTTTTGTGTTTTGCAAAAACTTTGAAAATTCAAAATGGCCACCATTTTTGGGGAGACACAAATTTTTGTCAAGACCACTGCCGTGGTGTGTATCTCCCGCCGAGCATTAAAGCAGAAGAAATAGCTTTTCCGAGATATTCACAATTTTTCATTTTCGTGTGTGAAAGGTCTTCCAAAAGTAGATGAATGAGTTATTTGAGAAAAATTGACTATCTGCAATACTATTAAGAGATAATTCACATTTACTCATTTTGAGTAGGTGAATAATTATCTATGGGTCTGAAACTTCACCAAGTGAAAGCTCTCCCAAAAGTAGGTGAATGAGTTATTTGAGAAAAATTGGCTATCTGCAATACTTTTAGAGATAATTCGCATTTACTCATTTTGAGTAGGTGAGTAATTAGCTATGGGTCTGAAACTTCACCAAGTGAAAGCTCTCCCAAAAGTAGGTGAATGAGTTATTTGAGAAAAATTGACTATCTGCAATACTTTTACAGATAATTCGCATTTACTCATTTTGAGTAGGTGAGTAATTAGCTATGGGTCTGAAACTTCACCAAGTGAAAGCTCTCCCAAAAGTAGGTGAATGAGTTATTTGAGAGAAATTGGCTATCTGCAATACTTTTAGAGATAATTCGCATTTACTCATTTTGAATAGGTGAGTAATTAGCTATGGGTCTGAAACTTCACCATGTGAAAGCTCTCCCACAAGTAGATGAATGAGTATTTGATAAAAATTGGGTATCCGCAATACTTTTACAGATAATTAGCATTTACTCATTTTGAGTAGGTGAATAAATAGCTATGGGTCTGAAACTTCACAGAGTGAAAGCTCTCCCAAAAGTAGGTGAATGAGTTATTTGAGAAAAATTGGCTATCTGCAATACTATTAGAGATAATTCACATTTACTCATTTTGAGTAGGTGAATAATTAGCTATGGGTCTGAAACTTCACCAAGTGAAAGCTCTCCCAAAAGTAGGTGAATGAGTTATTTGAGAAAAATTGGCTATCTGCAATAGTTTTAGAGATAATTCACATTTACTCATTTTGAGTAGGTGAATAATTAGCTATGGGTCTGAAAGTTCAAGTGAAGTCTCCGCCAAAAGTAGGTGAATGAGTTATTTGAGAAAAATTGGCTATCTGCAATACTTTTAGAGATAATTCGCATTTACTCATTTTGAGTAGGTGAGTAATTTGCTATGGGTCTGAAACTTCACCAAGTGAAAGCTCTCCCAAAAGTAGGTGAATGAGTTATTTGAGAAAAATTGGCTATCTGCAATACTTTTAGAGATAATTAGCATTTACTCATTTTCAGTAGGTGAGTAATTAGCTATGGGTCTGAAACTTCACCAAGTGAAAGCTCTCCCAAAAGTAGGTGAATGATTAATTTGAGAAAAATTGGCTATCTGCAATACTTTAAGAGATAATTCGCATTTACTCATTTTGAGTAGGTGAGTAATTAGCTATGGGTCTGAAACTTCACCAAGTGAAAGCTCTCCCAAAAGTAGGTGAATGAGTTATTTGAGAAAAATTGGCTATCTGCAATACTTTTACAGATAATTCGCATTTACTCATTTTGAGTAGGTGAGTAATTAGCTATGGGTCTGAAACTTCACCAAGTGAAAGCTCTCCCAAAAGTAGGTGAATGAGTTATTTGAGAAAAATTGGCTATCTGCAATACTTTTAGAGATAATTCGCATTTACTCATTTTGAATAGGTGAGTAATTAGCTATGGGTCTGAAACTTCACCAAGTGAAAGCTCTCCCAAAAGTAGGTGAGTTATTTGAGAAAAATTGGCTATCTGCAATACTTTTACAGATAATTCGCATTTACTCATTTTGAGTAGGTGAGTAATTAGCTATGGGTCTGAAACTTCACCAAGCGAAAGCTCTCCCAAAAGTAGGTGAATGATTAATTTGAGAAAAACTGGCTATCTGCAATACTTTTAGAGATAATTCGCATTTACTCATTTTGAGTAGGTGAGTAATTAGCTATGGGTCTGAAACTTCACCAAGCGAAAGCTCTCCCAAAAGTAGGTGAATGATTAATTTGACAAAAATTGGCTATCTGCAATACTTTTAGAGATAATTCGCATTTACTCATTTTGAGTAGGTGAGTAATTAGCTATGGGTCTGAAACTTCACCAAGTGAAAGCTCTCCCAAAAGTAGGTGAATGAGTTATTTGAGAAAAATTGGCTATCTGCAATACTTTTAGAGATAATTCGCATTTACTCATTTTGAGTAGGTGAGTAATTTGCTATGGGTCTAAAACTTCACCAAGTGAAAGCTCTCCCAAAAGTAGGTGAATGAGTTATTTGAGAAAAATTGGCTATCTGCAATACTTTTAGAGATAATTCGCATTTACTCATTTTGAGTAGGTGAGTAATTAGCTATGGGTCTGAAACTTCACCATGTGAAAGCTCTCCCACAAGTAGATGAATGAGTTATTTGATAAAAAGTGGGTATCCGCAATACTTTTACAGATAATTAGCATTTACTCATTTTGAGTAGGTAAATAATTAGCTATGGGTCTGAAACTTCACCATGTGAAAGCTCTCCCAAAAGTAGGTGAATGAGTTATTTGAGAAAAATTGGCTATCTGCAATACTTTTAGAGATAATTCGCATTTACTCATTTTGAGTAGGTGAGTAATTGGCTATGGGTCTGAAACTTCACCATGTGAAAGCTCTTCCAAAAGTAGGTGAATGAGTTATTTGAGAAAAATTGGCCATCTGCAATACTTTTAGAGATAATTCGCATTTACTCTTTTTGAGTAGGTGAGCAATTAGCTATGGGTCTGAAACTTCACCAAGTGAAAGCTCTTTGGGATAGCTGCTCTGCAGAGATACCCTGAAGATAAAAAATTTCGTCGAAATCGCTCTATGTAGCACGGTTTTCGAAATATTAGCATTTTTGTGTTTTGCAAATTTGCGCAAAAATTCGAAAATTCAAAATGGCCGCCATTTTTGGCAAGATAAAATTTTTTTGAAAATTGGCAAGGCTACTCTGCAGAGATACCCAGTGGGTCAAAAATTTCGTCGAAATCGCTCTATCTAGCACAGTTTTCGAGATATAAGCATTTTTGTGTTTTGCAATTTTGCGAAAAATTCGAAAATTCAAAATGGCCGCCATTTTTTGCGAGAAATTTTTTGTTTGAAAATTGGCATGGCTACTCTGCAGAGATACCCTGCGGGTCAAAAATTTCGTCGAAATCGCTCTATCTAGCAGGGTTTTTGAGATATAAGCATTTTTATGTTTTGCAATTTTTGCGAAAAATTCGAAAATTCAAAATGGCCGCCATTTTTGTCGAGACAAAATTTTTTTGAAAATTGGCATGGCTACTCTGCAGATATACCCTGTGGGTCGAAAATTTTGTCGAAATCGCTCTATCTAGCAGGGTTTTCGAGATATAAGCATTTTTATGTTTTGCAATTTTTGCGAAAAATTCGAAAATTCAAAATGGCCGCCATTTTTGGCGAGACAAAATTTTTTTCAAAATTGGGATAACTACTCTGCAGAGATACCCTGTGGGTCAAAAATTTCGTCGAAATCGCTCTATCTAGCACGGTTTTCGAGATATAAGCATTTTTGTGTTTTGCAATTTTTGCGAAAATTTCAAAAATTCAAAATGGCCGCCATTTTTGGCGAGACAAAAATTTTTTGAAAATTGGGAAAAGTACTCCGCAGAGATATCCTGCGGGTCAAAAATTTTGTCGAAATTGCTCTATCTAGCACGGTTTTTGAGATATAAGCATTTTTGTGTTTTGCAATTTTTGCGAAAATTTCGAAAATTCCAAATGGCCGCCATTTTTGGCGAGAAAAAAATTTTTTGAAAATTGGGAAAACTACTCCGCAGAGATACCCTGTGGGTCAAAAATTTCGTCGAAATCACTCTATCTAGCACGGTTTTCGAGATATAAGCATTTTTGTGTTTTGCAAATTTGCGCAAAAATTCGAAAATTCAAAATGGCCGCCATTTTTGGCAAGATAAAATTTTTTTGAAAATTGGCAAGGCTACTCTGCAGAGATACCCAGTGGGTCAAAAATTTCGTCGAAATCGCTCTATCTAGCACGGTTTTCGAGATATAAGCATTTTTGTGTTTTGCAATTTTGCGAAAAATTCGAAAATTCAAAATGGCCGCCATTTTTTGCGAGAAATTTTTTGTTTGAAAATTGGCATGGCTACTCTGCAGAGATACCCTGCGGGTCAAAAATTTCGTCGAAATCGCTCTATCTAGCAGGGTTTTTGAGATATAAGCATTTTTATGTTTTGCAATTTTTGCGAAAAATTCGAAAATTCAAAATGGCCGCCATTTTTGGCGAGATAAAATTTTTTTGAAAATTGGCATGGCTACTCTGCAGATATACCCTGTGGGTCAAATATTTTGTCGAAATCGCTCTATCTAGCAGGGTTTTCGAGATATAAGCATTTTTATGTTTTGCAATTTTTGCGAAAAATTCGAAAATTCAAAATGGCCGCCATTTTTGGCGAGACAAAATTTTTTTCAAAATTGGGATAACTACTCTGCAGAGATACCCTGTGGGTCAAAAATTTCGTCGAAATCGCTCTATCTAGCACGGTTTTCGAGATATAAGCATTTTTGTGTTTTGCAATTTTTGCGAAAATTTCAAAAATTCAAAATGGCCGCCATTTTTGGCGAGACAAAAATTTTTTGAAAATTGGGAAAAGTACTCCGCAGAGATATCCTGCGGGTCAAAAATTTTGTCGAAATTGCTCTATCTAGCACGGTTTTTGAGATATAAGCATTTTTGTGTTTTGCAATTTTTGCGAAAATTTCGAAAATTCCAAATGGCCGCCATTTTTGGCGAGACAAAAATTTTTTGAAAATTGGGAAAACTACTCCGCAGAGATACCCTGTGGGTCAAAAATTTCGTCGAAATCGCTCTATCTAACACGGTTTTCGAGATATAAGCATTTTTGTGTTTTCCTTATTTGGAAAATTCGTAATGATTAATTAATCATTAATTACTCGGCCATTTCTTGACCAATCAATGCCAAAATCTAATGATTTCCAGATTTTAATAGAATGAATGTATTTGCCAAGTTTCAGGTGAATTGATAAAATTCCTTTCAAGTTATCATCCGGACAAGCTGCCCCATCGAAAAAAAGACATTTTTGGTCATGTGACGGTTGTGACCTCTCTGATTGGTTGAAATGTCACTGCAGCATATTCAAAAAAATTCCCCAAGGCTACTGCCTAAACCTGCCAAATTTGAAAAGAATCCGCCTAACGGTTACAGAGTTATAAGGAAAACAAAATGTGGAGCAGCCGGAGCCGGCGGAGCCGGAAGCTCTCCCATATACAAACAAGCGTCCCTTGCAGGACGCTTAATAAAGCAAGTAGTTCACTTCTTATACATATGTGCGTCGCGGCAGCTAGCAGTGCATGGTGGATTTTTCCATTTAGAAAATTTTTCTAATTTTTTGAAAAAAAAGTTTTCATAGATATTTGGAATTCCCACATGTTAAAAATGGTAGTATATCACAAGAACTATACACAAATATATTAATTAGAAAGAAATGTAAAGCACACAGGCTCATTGTGAAAGGATTAACTACTGAGATAGATGACAAATATGGTGTGTGTCCATATAGACATATAAAAGGGTTTAACTGAACGAGAACTGCAATTACCAGCAATTCTGAAAGGGACACACTGGCCAAGGGTCTTGTGTGTGGATGGATTAAGTAATTATAATGGAGAAAGGGATGTACAGTTAGGTGTGTGACAACATATAATTATTTTATCTATTATAGTGGCATGCACTGCCACTGCCATTATCTGTCACTGTGGCCTAGCTGGTAACACACTTGCCTAGGAACACAGATGACGTGGGTTCAAACCCAGGTACAAGCAGATACATAGTGGCTCCGATGACCACTTAAAATGGTGGTCCTCTGTCATTGGGGCCTATCCCCAGTGGCAGGTTAAAGAACCTCAAAGACGTTGATAAATGGTCATCCTTGAGCCTCTATCTTCCAGTTATGGGAATGTCAGGGGGGAACGTTAGAGGAATGTCAGTTACTTTTTAAAAATGGGTTTACATGGTCCTACCAAGTAGAACCGGCAGAACCAGCTGTACTAGTGGTTCCCCTACCCCAAACCAGGTATGAACCGGTTCTGAACCAGCTAAATACCGGTTAGCACCAGGGGTGCCCCCCCAAATCCCAAAATTAGTACCTTAGGGGGCAAGGACCAGGATTTTTCATAAGCCTCTGATGAGACTGATCTCCATACAGTTGAAATACAATTTACATAGAGTAAATTATATCAGGCAAAATAATCACTTTATTTACCAGTTTGCCAATTAGCAGGAAGCAGATTTTTTTAGTTTTCATCATTGAAATGTACTCTGAGACATTGGATGTTTAATTATATGTTATTGTTTTAACTATCCTAGTCTCTTTTGCTGTAGTTTAAAAATATTTTGTCAATTTACTCAAAAATGCTTGGAAAAATTGCTCAAATGTGCAAGGTAAAGAAAATTCTCCTGCTTTGCGTGTAGCAAAAACCATACCATGCCGTGTATGTATGCAAAGGCCTTAACTGTGGGTTAGTCTCAATTACTGCAGCCCTACTACACTATCAGAGAGACAAAACCTCATAAAGTATGGGGGCGCGAGGTGTAAAGAATTTTATCCTTTTTATTACAGTTAAAAGCAGTCTAGCTTAAGGCTCAAATTTGTATATTTTTTAAGATGCACACCAAAAAAAAAATTGGTTTTAACGAAACAGATATATTATTCTGGACTAAAAGAACCAATTTAATATTAATACATATTTTGTGGAAATTCAGACATAAAAAAGCTGTTTAAAATTTATAACAAGAGGAGAGTGCCCGTGAACGGGCACTGTGTCAGCTGACTGAATGTTTTTGATTTGTGATGGTGATAATGAGAGGAAAGCATAATTATCAGGGAAAGGGCTGTACAGAAATACAGTAAATGGTAACTGAACAGCATGTTCGAAAGATATTCCGAAGCTGACAGAAGAAAAGGACAAAAAAGTTGTGCCCTGCAAATGGTATTATGAACTCAAGTTACAAGGTAATTGTTTAAGTGTAAAAAGTAGGTTAAAAATATTTAGAGAAATACTATAAATGCAATATCCTCGTTCGACCATGAAGAAGGGGTCCAAATGTCAAATCTGACCATACCAAAAGATTCCCAGCCAAAGAATTTAGGATGGTTTACCATCCCAAACCTCTCGGACCAATAATAAGTGAGTCATAGGCACTTTTTAAGTTTGGCTATCCTTGTTTGACCTTGACGGAGGGGTCCAAGGTCAAATCCGACCACACAAAAAAATTCCCAGCCCATGATTTCCTGTAGCTTGTTTACCATCCCAAACCTCTAGGACCAATAATAAACGAGTTCTAAGCAATTGTAAGTTTAGCTATCCTCAATTGACCTTGAAGGAGGGGTCCCAGGTCAAATCTGACCACACCAAAAGAATCCCAGCCCATGATTTCCTATATGTTGGTTTACCATCCCAAACCTCCAAGACCAATAATACGCGAGTTATAAGCACTTTAAGTTTGGCTATCTTCGTTTGACTTGGAAGGAGGGGTCTAAGGTGAAATCCGACCACACCAAAAGATTCCCAGCCCATGATTTTCTATAGGTTGGTTTTCCATTCCAAACCTCCAAGACCAATAATAAGCGAGTTATAAGCACTTTTAAGTTTGGCTATCCTCATTTGACCTTGAAGGAGGGGTCCAAGGTGAAATCCGACCACACCAAAAAATTCCCAGCTCATGATTTTCTATAGGTTGGTTTTCATTCCAAACCTGTAGGACCAATAATAAGCGAGTTATAAGCACTTTTATGTTTGGCTATCCTCATTTGACCTTGAAGGAGGGTTCCAAGGTCAAATCGGACCATATTAACAGATTCCCAGCCCATGATTTCCTACAGGTTGGATACAATGATTTACTCAACAGTGAGAACCTGAAAGAAGCTATTGCTCAGCTATGCCATGACATAGAGGTCTGCAATTTCACTATGTTATAGCTGACCAAAACGTCTGTGAATAACATATTTAACAAAATACTCTAAATGTAATAGTTTTCAAGTTACAACTGATTTACTCAACAGTGAGAACCTCAAAGTAACTATTACTCAGCTATGCAATGAGCTACAAGTCTGAATTTTTGCTCTGTTATAGCTGACCTAAAAGTAGGTGAACAACATATTTAAGCAAAATACTGTAAATGCAATAGTTTTCAAGTTACAACTGATTTACTCAATAGTGAGAACCTGAAAATAGCTATTGCTCCGCTATGCCATGAGCTATAGGTCTGTAATTTCACTATGTTATAGCTAACCCAAAAGTAGGTGAACAATATATTTTAACAAAATACTCCAAATGCAATATTTTTCAAGTTATAGCCGATTTACTCAACAGTCAGTGCCTAAGAATAGCTATTGCTCAGTTGTGCCATGAGCTACAGGTCTGTAATTTCACTATGTTATAGCTGACCCAAAAGTAGCTGAATAACATATTTGCACAAATTTCTGTAAAGGCAATAGTTTTCCAATTACAACTGATTTACTCAACAGTGAGAACTTCAAAGTAGCTATTACTCAGCTATGCAATGAGCCACAGGTCTGGAACTTCACTATGTTATAGCTGACCCCAAAATAGGTGAATAACATATTGAAACAAAATACTCTAAATGCAATAGTTTCCAAGTTATAAGCAATTTACTCAACAGTGATAACCTCAAAGTAGCTATTACTCAGCTATGCCATGAGCTACAGGTCTGAAATTTTACTATGTTATAGCTGACCCAAAAGTAGGTGAACAACATATTTAAGCAAAATACTGTACATGCAATAGTTTTAAAGTTCCAACTGATTTACTCAATAGTGATGACCTAAAAGTAGCTATTACTCAGCTATGCCATGAGCTACAGGTCTGAAATTTTACTATGTTATAGCTGACCCAAAAGTAGCTGAATAACATATTTATACTAAATTCTCTAAATGCAATTATTTTGCAATTACAACTGATTTACTCAATAGTGAGAACCTAAAAGTAGTTATTACTCAGCTATGCAATGAGCTACAGGTCTGAAATTTTACTATGTTATAGCTGACCCAAAAGTAGGTGAACAACATATTTAAGCAAAATACTGTAAATGCAATAGTTTTGAAGTTACAACTGATTTACTCAATAGTGATGACCTAAAAGTAGCTATTACTCAGCTATGCCATGAGCTACAGGTCTGAAATTTTACTATGTTATAGCTGACCCAAAAGTAGCTGAATAACATATTTATACGAAATTCTCTAAATGCAATAGTTTTCCAATTACAACTGATTTACTCAATAGTGTTGCCATGACCTACAGATCTGAAATTTCACTATGTTATAGCTGGCCCAAAAGTAGCTGAATAACATATTTATACGAAATTCTTTAAATGCAATAGTTTTGCAATTACAACTGATTTACTCAATAGTGAGAACCTCAAAGTAGTTATTACTCAGCTATGCAATGAGCTACAGGTCTGAAATTTTACTATGTTATAGCTGACCCAAAAGTAGGTGAACAACATATTTAAGCAAAATACTGTAAATGCAATAGTTTTCAAGTTACAACTGATTTACTCAATAGTGATGACCTAAAAGTAGCTATTACTCAGCTATGCCATGAGCTACAGGTCTGAAATTTTACTATGTTATAGCTGACCCAAAAGTAGCTGAATAACATATTTATACGAAATTCTCTAAATGCAATAGTTTTCCAATTACAACTGATTTACTCAATAGTGAGAACTTTAAAGTAGCTATTACTCAGCTATGCCATGACCTACAGATCTGAAATTTCACTATGTTATAGCTGGCCCAAAAGTAGCTGAATAACATATTTATACGAAATTCTCTAAATGCAATAGGTTTTAAGTTACAAGTGATTTACTCAATAGTGAGAACTTCAAAGTAGCTATTACTCAGCTATGCAATGAGCCACAGATCTGAAACTTCACTATGTTATAGCTGATCCCAAAATAGGTGAATAACATATTGAAACAAAATACTGTAAATGCAATAGTTTCCAAGCTATAAGCGATTTACTCAACAGTGATAACCTAAAAGTAGCTATTACTCAGCTATGCCATGAGCTACAGGTCTGAAATTTTACTATGTTATAGCTGACCCAAAAGTAGCTGAATAACATATTTATACGAAATTCTCTAAATGCAATAGTTTTAAAGTTACAAGTGATTTTACTCATGATGGAAGTTACTGAAAAGCCCAAAAGTAGCTATTACTCACTTAGCTATTGAGACAGGCACCCAACTTACTCACCATATTGTAGCTATGAAAAAAGTAGCTGAATAACATATTTTAACAAAATGCTCTAAATGCAACACTTTTCAAGTTATAAATGATTTTGTGCATGATTTCATAAATTTTAATGCATTAAAAATTATTAAAAAAATTTATTAAAAAAAAAGTAAGACAGATCCAGGTCTCATACTCACACAAGAGAATCTACCTGTGGCCTAGTACATATATGCATGATATGAGAGAAATCCCTGCAATAGTCACTGAGAAAATTGTGATTAAGTGTTGAAATTTTCACACTTTTGGTGGGGGTACCCCCCTTGTAATGTCTCTAGCAAACAGACGAACAGACAGATTTGCATGCCTTGAACAATTTTTCATCCTCGATAGATAAGGTATCTTTTAAAAAAAACAGCACGTCTCTAGGCCTTGTAGTTTTGGAGGAGAAGTTGTTCACGCGGACGCGGACGCGGACGCCCACGCCGCAGAGTGACGACATAAAAATTAATTAACTTGTGCATTGCTAAATGAGATGTTTTCCAATTTTTTGACTCATCTGATCCTTTCTTTGTGAATATAGACTTGAGCCAAAGATCAGCTGAGCCATTTTTCTTGATCCTAATTTTCTTGAGCTAATTTTTCGTTCAGCTTGATCTGTTTGTGAATACAAGCCCAAGCAAATGGCCCAATCAATAAAATAATCAATACTGTCTTGTATGAGTACATAATGATGAGCTCTGAAACAAGATATGATGATCTGTCAATACTGCAAGTTTATTTTTTATCTGTGAAATGAAAAGGCCTTTTCCTTTCTAAATAATACGCTTATTTACAGCCAACATAAGGCTGTATTTTCCTTTCAAGTGTGAGAACACTGACATCAAGGTCACAAGACCGCTTGTTTACGTATGTATGTCTACCCCCTCCCTCCAATGACAGAATCTGTACAAATTTTGAAAAAGTAGTGATAAAATGTGGTAAATTTCCTGTCTGTTTACAGTATGTAAATACACTGTAAATATTGAGAGAAGCCAGGAAGTATTAAGTACAAATAGATCAGGGGCCGTATTCACGAAAGGTCTTAGCCAAGTCTCA
Organism: Sabellastarte sp. h YS-2021; assembly: GCA_964017235.1. Classification (NCBI taxonomy): domain Eukaryota; kingdom Metazoa; phylum Annelida; class Polychaeta; order Sabellida; family Sabellidae; genus Sabellastarte; species Sabellastarte sp. h YS-2021. The sequence goes on from OZ024927.1 coordinate 79,758,705, forward strand.
GGCTTAAGATGGCTATATTTTTATACAAAACTTAAGCCTAAGACTTGGCTAAGACCTTTCGTGAATACGGGCCCCATGAAGATTAACCACACTCTAGTGACTGGCTGTTTGTGTGTGTGAGTGCATGTGTCTTTATGTCTTTTACAGTGGGGAGAAGTAGTGGTGTGTGTGTGTGGTAGCATTGTATGCATCTCCATTTGGCAATGCCAAATTCTGATGGACAGATGGACTTCTATATAGTTAAACTGGAGATTCGGTTTTTTTTCAGCACAGGCCAGTATTGATTTTTGTATGTTTGGCTGTGTGTATGGCTCCACAGATGCCTTCTAGAATAGTGTATTTAGCATTTTTCTTGTTGCTCGGTACAAAAACAAATAAATTACCAGTGGCTGTTTTTTTTGTTCTGTCGGGAGCAAAACAAGCCTATCGGCGGATTTGAAATCCAACTTATCAAAAAACGACCGCCTTAACACAATCAGAAAGAGATTCCATTAACCAGAGATACTTTACATGGGTTAGCAATTAGCATGAAGTGGGTCAATTCTTCACCAGTGTAAAGTTAGCCCAATATTCGGCTTTCAGTATAGTCACGAATATCCAGCCAGCCTAATATTCAGTCACCATAATATTTGAACAAATAAACTAACATTGAATAAAAAGGTGACAACAAACAAGGCTTTGTGCCACCCTAGATTCTGTTGCCTTGAGTAGTACTAATATGGCCCTCTTTGGCCCAAACGAGACATCATGCCTTGGGGGCACAGTAATTTTGGTGGCAACATTTTGTAAAAAATGATTCATAACTTGCTTCTTTCAATTGCAAAATTGCACAAAATCTTTGAAAAACATCTGTATCAAACATTTATGAAGTGAGTTGATTTATTGGTTAAAAATACTTCTCCTATGTTCATATTTTGACCAAATCAATATTTTACGTGTTTCTTAGATTTGTTATATGTAAAAGCTGAGGCTCACAAAAAATTTTAACAAGAAAGAAAATAGCAATAAACTATGATCAATACCGGGAACATTTGGTTTGTGAAAGTTTCCTGACACAATTGCAGTCAGGCTTTTTCCTCCCATGAGAAGAGCAAAAACATCAATTTAGTAATTTGAATTATTAAATTTAAGAGACACCAAAATATTTAAGTATGATCTTCTGTAATGTAGCTGTGTACTGTGAAATTTCTCCAAAAAATGTTATGATACAGATATAGAGCATACATTTATTATCTCCCCGCCGGCCAATAGGACCGGTACGGGAGATTATAAAATGCCCTCCGTCTGTGCGTCCATCTGTCTATGCGTCACGTTTTTACAAAAGCCTCTCTATCTCTTAAAATATTATAGCTTGAGCTTCCAAATTTGCAGGATAAATTCATCATTGGAAAAACTTGCCTGGGAATCTTTTTCGGCTGATTCTGAAAAACAAGATGGCCGCCACAGGTGTTAACAAGATGGCAACAAGATCACCAAATTGTATATGTACCTTTATTATGTCAATACCTTGCTTGGTATTGATTTTTGCTTATGTCTTTTCATTTGATGCTGTTTTTTCAGACCTAGGTCCATAGCTAAATGAGTAATAGCAACGGCTACTTTCAGTAAAGTGCTCATAACTCCAAAACCACTGCATTTAGAGCATTTCTGTAATATACGTTGTTCAGCTACTTTCTCCATGCCTACAAGATGGTACCATTTTTAGGGGTCTATCTTGATAGCTAAGTGAGTAGTAGCTATTTTCTGTTTTTAACAATGACCAAAATGAGTAAGTTGTTTTTATCTTTGTAACTGTTACTTACAATATTGGTCTCATATATTTTATTGAACAACTCCTTCATGTACCATGTCATGGTGAGGTTTCCAAGGTGTAGCACCATAGCTAGCTGAGTAATAGCTACACTAAGTTTAACATTGGACCATTGAGCAAGTCCCTTATAACTCAAAAACTATTGAATATACATGATTTTTGTCAAATATGTTGTTCACCTACTTTTTGATGTACTGTGTCATGGTGGATTTTCAGAGCTGTAAGTCCATAGCTAACTGAGTAATAGCTACTTTGAAATTTCTTAATTTCAACATTCAGTAAATCACTTATACCTCCAAAACTATTGAATTTAGGGAATTATTGTCAAATATGTTAATCAGTTACTTTTTAATCTTCTGTTTCATGGAAAAGTTTCAGAGCTGAATCTCCATAGCTAACGGAGTAATGGCTACTAAGGCTGAAACACGAATACCAGATAATCATTATCCTTGGCATGGCCATAGAATAAGAATAGTAAAATGACAATACAATTAAATGATAAAAGCTACCAAAAGAAAGAAACCATCACTGATTAGCATTATTATGCCCAAATATTTCCTATTTTGATCATTTTTTGTCACTGGAAAAGATCTCTGACATCTATATTGTGCTCAGTCTGATTTTGGGCATTGCAGGTGAGTATACACTATAACTGATTAATCGGAAAATCATAGATTTTACAGAACAATTAATCGGATAGTTAAAATTCAAATCGCTTTCAGCCTTAATGGCTACTTTGAATTTCAACATTGAGTAAATCACTTATAACTCCAAAACTATTGAATTTAGAGCATTATTGTCAAATGTGTTGTTCACTTACTTTTGGATGTACTGTGTCATGGGAAATTTTCACAGCTGTATCTCCATAGCTACCTGAGTAATAGCTACTTTGAGGGTTTTCCATTGAGTAAATTACTTAGAACAGCAAAACTGTTGAATTTAAAGGATTTTTGTCAAATATGTTCACCTACTTTTTGATGTACAGTGTAATGGCAAATTTTGAGAGCTGTAGGTCCATAGCTAACTGACTAATAGCTACTTTGATGGTTCTCCATTGAGTAAATCACTTAGAACTACAAAACTATTAAATTTAGAGGATTTTTGTCAAATATGTTATTCACCTACTTTTTAATGTTCTGTGTTGTGGCAAAGTTTCAGAGCTGTAAGTCCATAGCTAACTGAGTAATAGCTACTTTGATTGTTTTCCTTTGAGTAAATCACTTTTAACAGCAAAACTGTCGAATTTAAAGGATTTTTGTCAAATATATGTTCTTCACCTACTTTTTGATGCACTGTGTAATGGCAAATGTTGAGAGCTGTTAGTCCATAGCTAACCGAGTAATAGCTACTTTAATGGTTCTCCATTGAGTAAATCACTTATAACAGCAAAACTGTTGAATTTAAAGGATTTTTCTCAAATATATGTTGTTTAGCTACTTTTTGATGTACTGTGTAATGGCAAATTTTGAGAGCGGTAAGTCCATAACTAAGTAATAGCTACTTTGATGGTTCTCCATTGAGTAAATTACTTATGACTGCAAAACTATTAAATTGACAGAATTTTTGTCAAATATTTTGTTCACGTACTTTTTAATGTTCTGTGTCATGGCAAAGTTTCAGAGCTGTAGGTCCACAGCTAACTGAGTAATAGCCACTTTCACGGTTTTTCATTGAGTAAATCGCTTATCACAGTAAAATTGTTGGATTTAAAGGATTTTTGTCAGATATGTTGTTCACCTACTTTTTGATGTATTGTGTAATGGCAAATTTTGAGAGCTGTAGGTCCATAGCTGAGTAACAGCTACTTTGATTTTTGCGGAAAATGAAAAAGTGTTAATATCTCAAAAACCGTAAGAGATAGAGCGATTTCAAACGAAATCTTGACCCACAGGGTAGTACAAGAGTATCCTATGCAAAAGGGAAAAATTTCAATTTTCGCCACTTTTGTAACAGATAGAGCTATTTCAAGCGCATTTTTGACCCGCAGCGCAGGATAGTACAAGAGTATCCTATGCAAAGGGGAAAAATTTCAATTTTCGCCAATTTTGGCGGCCATCTTGGATTTTAGCAGAAAATGAAAAAGTGTGAATATCTCGAAAACCGTGAGAGAGAGAGAAATTTTGAGCAATTTTTCGACCCAGAGTAGTACAAGATTGTCCTATACAAAAGGGAAAAATTTCAATTTCGACACTTTTGGCGGCCATCTTGGATTTTAGTGGAAAATGAAAAAGTGTGAATATCTCAAAAACCGTAAGAGAGAGACAGCTATTTTTTTACAACAGTGGTACAACAGTAGTACAACAGTGTCCTATGCAAAAGGGAAAAATTTCAATTTTTGCCACTTTTGGAGGCTATCTTGGATTTTAAAAGAAAATAAACATTGAAAATATCTTCGAAATGGTAAGAGATGGAGCGATTTCGAGCGAATTTTGACCCAGAGGGTAGTACTACAGTATTTTGTGCCTAGGGGAAAAATGTCATCTTGGATTTGAGCGGAAAATGAACAAGAGGAGAGTGCCCGTGAATGGGCACTGTGTCAGCTGACTGAGTGTTTTTGATTTTTGAAGGTGATAATGAGAGGAAAGCATAATTATCAGGGAAAGTGCTGTACAGAAATACAGTAAATGGTAATTGAACAGCATGTTCGAAAGAAATTCTGAAGCTAACAGAAGAAAAGGGCAAAAAAGTCCTGCAAATGGTATTATGAAGGAAAGTAACAAGGTAATTGTTTAAGTGTAAAAAGTAGGTTAAAACAGATTTAAAGAAATACTGCAAATGCAATATCCTCGTTCGACCTTGAAGAAGGGGTCCAAGGTCAAATCCAACCACACAAAAACATTCCCAGCCCATATCTTCCTATAGGTTGGTTTACCATCCCAAACCTCTAGGACCAATAATAAGTGAGTTATAAGCACTTTTAAGTTTGGCTGTCATCATTTGACCTTGAAGGAGGGGTCCAAGATCAAATCCGGCAACACCAAAAAATTCCCAGCCCATGATTTCCTGTAGGTTGGTTACCATCCCAAACCTGTAGGACCAATAATAAGCGAGTTATAAGCAATTTTAAGTTTGGCTATCTTTGTTTGACCTTAAAGGAGGGGTCCAAGGTCAAATCAGACCACACCAATAGATTCCCAGTCAATGATTTCCTATTGGTTGGTTTACCATCCCTCTAGGACCATTAATAAGCAAGTTATAAACACTTTTAAGTTTGGCTATCTTCATTTGACCTTGAAGGCAGGGTCCAAGGTCAAATCCGACCACACCAAAAGATTCCCAGCCAATGATTTTCTATAGGTTGGTTTCTATTCCAAACCTCTAGGACCAATAATAAGCGAGTTATAAGCACTTTTAAGTTTGGCTATCCTCATTTGACCTTGAGGGAGGGATCCAAGGTCAAATCGGACCACATCAACAGATTCCCAGCCCATGATTTCCTATATGTCCGTTTACCATCCCAAACCACTAGGACCAATAATAAGCGAGTTATAAGCACTTTTAAGTTTGGCTATCCTTGTTTGACCTTGAAGGAGGGGTCAAAGGTCAAATCTGACCACACCAAAAGATTCCCAGCCCATGATTTCCTACAGGTTGGTTTACCATCCCAAACCTCTAGGACCAATAATAAGGGAGATATAAGCACTTTTCATGACTGACAAAGAAACACCTGTGGCGGCCATCTTGTTTTTCAATATGAGGCCAAAAATATTCCCAGTCACAATTTTATAATGAGGAACATATCCTGCGAATTTGAGATCTCCACCTATAATACCCTTTGCTCTAGCAGGCCAACAAAAGTCCTTGTTTAAAGTCGAATAAACGTCCCTGGCGGCCATCTTGTTTTTTTCAAAATGAGGCCAAAAATATTCCCAGGCAAAATTTCATGGTTATTAATATATCCTGCAAACTTAAGAAGGCTAGCTATAATATTTTTTTCGTTAGAGCGGTAATGGTGAAATCTCTCTACACACTGCGGCTATCCGGTGGATACAATGATTTACTCAACAGTGAGAACCTGAAGGTAGCTATTGCTCATCTATGCCATGACATAGAGGTCTGCAATTTCACTATGTTATAGCTGACCAAAAATTATGTGAATAACATACTTAAACAAAATACTCTAAATGAAATAATTTTCAAGTTACAACTGATTTACTCACCAGTGATAACATCAAAGTAGCTATTACTCAGCTATGCATTGAGCTACATGTCTGAATTTTTACTATGTTATAGCTGACCCAAAAGTAGGTGAACAACATATTTAAGCAAATTACTGTAAATGCAATAGTTTTCAAGTTACAACTGATTTACTCAATAGTGAGAACCTGAAAATAGCTACTGCTCAGCTATGCCATGAGCTATAGGTCTGTAATTTCACTATGTTATAGCTGACCCAAAAGTAGGTGAACAACATATTTTAACAAAATACTCCAAATGCAATATTTTTCAAGTTACAGCTGATTTACTCAACAGTCAGTACCTGAAAATAGCTATTGCTCAATTGTACCATGAGCTACAGGTCTGTAATTTCACTATGTTATAGCTGACCCAAAAGTAGCTGAATAACATATTTACACAAATTTCTGTAAATGCAATAGTTTTCCAATTACAACTGATTTACTCAACAGTGAGAACTTCAATGTAGCTATTACTCAGCTATGCAATGAGCCACAGGTCTGGAACTTCACTATGTTATAGCTGACCCAAAATAGGTGAATAACATATCGAAACAAAATACTCTAAATGCAATAGTTTTCAAGTTATAAGTGATTTACTCAACAGTGATAACCTAAAAGTACCTATTACTCAGCTAAGCCATGAGCTACAGGTCTCAAATTTTACTATGTTATAGCTGACCCAAAAGTAGCTGAATAACATATTTATATGAAATTCTCTAAATGCAATAGTTTTCCAATTACAACTGATTTACTCAACAGTGAGAACTTCAAAGTAGATATTACTCAGCTAGGCAAGGAGCCACAGGTCTGGAACTTCGCTATGTTATAGCTGACCCCAAAATAGGTGAATAACATATGAAACAAAATACTCTAAATAGTGCTGGTATTGTTTATCGATATTGAAATATTTATCGATCCATGCTAAATATACTGATATCGAGAATGTAGGGTACAATATCAATATCGAAACATACTACTAAATAGACGTAATCAGGCTGTTTTCCATGTAAATAAAATATAAAATTTGAGAAATATATTGGTTTTCCTATCATTTTTTGTCAAATTTCACTTACCACTAAACCAGAAATGCCATATTTGTTTACGTTTCGGGAAACTTCTAAAACTCGTGAAAGCGTTTGAAAGCTCTTTCTTGGAAAACACCCAAGACCCGATATTTCAATATTGATCGATACAGAAGCAAAAATATGGTTTGATATCAATATACATATTATTATTCGATACCAACACTAACTCTAAATGCAATAGTTTTCAAGTTATAAGTGATTTACTCAACAGTGATAACCTAAAAGTAGCTATTACTCAGCTATGCCATGAGCTACAGGTCTAAAATTTTACTATGTTATAGCTGACCCAAAAGTAGCTGAATAACATATTTATACAAAATTCTCTAAATGCAATAGTTTTCAAGTTAAAAGTGATTTTACTCATGATGGAAGTTACTGAAAAGCCCAAAAGTAGCTATTACTCACTTAGCTATTGAGACAGACACCCAAGTTACTCACCATGTTGTAGCTATGAAAAAAGTAGCTGAATAACATATTTTAACAAAATGCTCTAAATCCAATACTTTTCAAGTTATAAGTGATTTAGTGCATGATTTCATGAATTTTAATGCATTAAAAATTATTAAAAAAATTTATTAAAAAAAATTAAGACAGATCCAGGTCTCATACTCACACAAGAGAATCTACCTCTGGCCTAGTATATATATGCAAGATATGAGACAAATCCCTGCAATAGTCACTGAGAAAATTGTGATAAAGTGTTGAAATTTTCACACTTTTGGTGGGGGTACCTCCCTTGTATTGTCTCTAGCAAACAGTATTAAGGCTGTGACTTCGTTAGAAAAACGACACCGGGTATTCGCCTCGAAAGAATCGATCCGAATTCAGGTAACTGTGTTTTAGTTGTCACCCAGTGGAAGTGATAGAGAAGCAAACATGGCGGATGATGTGAACAAAACGTTAAGAAAAATAATGTTAAATATCTGTATAAATAAGGAAAATTACGTGAAAAACTAACAGTGGTTAAAGAAATCTGACAGAATACTAAGGTTTAGCCGAGTATTTCATTGATTTACACTATATTTAATATTTTTTCGGTTATACGCTTCGTCAGTTTGTAACAGACCTGGGACGAATACTTTCAAAAGTATGCGAATACGAATACAAATATTTTTCATTTCAATGAATACGAATATGAATACGAATACATCAGTTTCAAAATTATTCGAATACGAATAATTTTTGAAAAGTATTCGAATACATTTACGAATACATTTATGAATACATTTTAACTAAACCCCCATTCATGCAATCATTTTTAATAAATCTTAATAAATTTACCTTTCTGAATAAAATATACAAACATGAAAGCACAATTCAGTAAATAATGGCTCAGATTCACATCATATTTGACAAGAATTAATTTTTGCTCCAAGATCTGAATATTCAATCTAATAAACATGAGCTAATCAAAAGAGATTTTTTTTCCTTTTTTTTTTTTTTTTTGAACAGGACATCATAGTACCCTAAACATCTTGTATTTAACTGAGATAGCCATTGTTTTGGAAATCTTTATGATGGGATTACTACTACAACAAGACTGTCACAATAGGTGTCACATAAGTTTGCCTAAGACTTACCCATATATGACCAGTGACACTGGTATTGAATAGTGAAGGGACGATTAGACCAACGTTCGATTAATCGTCGGCGTTATGGTATAATCGCGTTCGGACACTGACAACTTCTAGAAATCGATTAAATCTTACCCTTCCTTATGTGTCTCAATATCCATGATTTTGTATATTTTAAGCAATTTCCTTAACTTTCCTTTGATAAATAATGAGATTTGTCACGAATTTGGGTTTGTTTATGTCTACCTCCATATTTACCGGAAGTGAGTGCTTTTGGTAGGTTCTAAATGTCGGAAACACCGTTATTCTTACCGGATTGACAAATACTTCATCCCGGAAAGTGTTTCATGATATATTTTCTTACAGTGGAGTAAAAAAGTCGATTATGGGTCGATCATCGGTCGGAAAATTGGACGAATAATCGACCACGAAAATTGAGGCGATTCCACTCACTAGTATTGAAACACATACAAGTTCATCCCCTATTGTAGCTAAGGCAAACACAGTTGTCATTTTAAGGTAGGTAGCTTGGTGTTTATAATTTCATGAATTTTATAATAACATAACACTACATTATGAAAACCAATGTGGATTAAAATACACATGATGTCATTTATCAATATAAAAGTTAAACACAAACTAATTGGATTTATGAGATGTAAGAGAAGAAGCTATAACAACATGATGTTCCAACATGACACTGTCATTATTATGTTATATAATATTTACTGACAAAAAATATTTATTAAATATGTCTTGTTAGTTTTCTTAGGCACATAATGATAGACAGCCAAATTTCATATTTATATCTAAAACTTGTCAGTACAGGGTGAAAAAAATCAACAAAAAGTGAAAAATATTAAATGTATTCATAAAAGTATTCATGAATACGAATACTTTTGAAATGTATTCGAATATGAATACGAATACTTTACATTTTTCACAAAAGTATTCGAATATGAATATGAATACTTTAAACAATGTATTCGAATACTTACGAATACATTTTGCCCAGGCCTGGTTTGTAACCGGTTTCATAAGGAATTCGGACCGTTTTCGGGTAACCAGGTAACCTATCACAGCCTTACTTAGTACTAGAAAGTCACTTCACGGGTAGACACCAAGATAAACTGGACATGAAGATAAAGAGAATTTGAGCAAAATAACAAATGTCTTGATCAGCTTAAAAAAACGTCATCCAAAAGCGAGACTGTGAGGTTATAGTTTACATGATCAAAAACGTCAATATATCGAAAACCTGTACATCGGCTATATAAGATTTATGATAAGTAGCACTTTTAAACCCTGTGCAACCACACATTTGTCTGTTTGACACATTCAAATAAGTGGCAGCCAACTTATGTCCACGGCCAACTTATGTCTAGAAGTAGACGTAGTTACCTCGGCTCTACTTTACTTACATGTAGAGCCATGGCACAATACCACATAAAACTGGAGATTTGCTCCAAATCCAAATTCCAACAAATATATTCACCCAAATATTTCCACAGCTATTTTGTTATATTCTCCTTCAACATGCAAACATATCTGGATGAAAAACAATATGGTATTTACCCATTTTCAACATTTTTTTTTTTTTTTGAAGACTTTGGAAAAATCTGTTTTACTGTAAAAGTTGCCTGAAATAGCTTCTATATCATAAACTTGGCATCCTAACATTAAAATCAATTGACCTCAACTCCATAAAGTCAAACTTAGCAATTTATTGTTTTATTCAACAGGAAAGTCTTTGGAGCAAATCTCTAGTTTTATGTGGGGTCGTGCCAAGGCTCTACACGCAAGTAAAGTAGGCCCGAGAAAACCTAGTCTAGTCGAGAAGCAGTATCCTTGCGTTGCCGGTTTTCGACGCTCATACGCATTTTAATTAATTTTTGTTTCTTTCATCAGTCCTTGCAATATTTTAAACTTAAAATTTAAAAATATATTTTTTGCTTGACAAGTACAAATATGATAGGAAAAATATTTTAAGTTATTTTACTTTATTTTATTTTATTCAGTTCATGTGTGTTTGGTGTTGTTATCTTAGAAATGGTTGTCTGTTATCGACGGTAAAATAAAATCAATATTAAAGGTCTATAAAATATATTCTAAACTTTTATTTTTTCCCTCTGTCCTCTTTAATCGATAATTTAATAAATAAACTGAATAACTGTTGTAATTCTATGATAACAATAGCAAATAACATTCCTTTTTGAAGGTGTGCACATAAAATTATTTTCGTAGAGAATTACATCATTAATTTTTAAAGTTGTTTCTGAAAGCTGTTTCTTCCATTTTGTGTCGAAATAAATCACGTGGTTTTTATGTTAATGACCACAGGCATGGTTAATTTATTTTATAACCTAAAAAAAATCAAATTATTTTATGGTATATTTTTCTTTTATTGGCTGCTGAACTAACGCATGCTGTCCGTGACAATAGATTACATAAAATTCAATTTAGTAAAATAAGTAGTGTTTTTATTGCAAAATAAATAACAAAAATCTATTTGCCTTTTACAAAATATCTAATAACTGTATTTTATTAGAATAAAATTTGCATATTTAACGGCAATTCAGGAGCGTTGCCAATGACAACCATATTTTATTTTGCTTTAAAAATGATATATTACTACACTTTAAAAATCGTGATTTTAATGCATCATGCATAAATTAACTTCATGTTAAGAAATTCAAAAGAATATTTGTACTTAAAGCCATGCCGTATATTTTAAATAAAGGATGATACTGTTATTTTATTTGATTTTTACTGAGATGAAAAGCACGTGCACAGACATATTATGTATTAATGCGCAGCCGTCGATAATGGACGACCGTCGATAATAGACGACACAACGATAGCTCACTGGGATGACCAGCTCGGACTGGGCGATAATGGGTGTTCTTACTCTGTACTTTGCTTTCATGAACAACATGTGTTTCGCCATTTAGTGTCCCATGTGGATAAATATTTCCTCCTGCGAATGATTGGCAGGCTTCATCGCATAAAATAGGGGTTATTGCGATTAAAGCTATTGCAATTATTTGTATCAACATCCTGCGTCGCGACTTGCTTCACGGCCACGTCAGAACGAATGTGTGCTTCTGTTTCAAAGTCTACTTATCCGGAAATATGAAAATACTTGAATTTTTAATTTTATAAAATGACAAGTGCAATGTAGAGACAAGTACTGCGGCAAAGTATCTCGATTTGATGTACTAAGTCAATTTATTGGACATAATTGCATCGTTACAAGATATTACATATCCTTTTTGAGATAGTCATCTCAATTTTTTTTATAGTACTTAAAGATAGTATTCAAAAATTGACTTAATATCACTAGAAATTGAGATAATTACTTAATTTCTTAAGTGTTGAGATAATATCTAAAAAAATTGACTTAGTATCTCAACAAATTGAGAATCTCTAAAAATTGAATAAACATCTCAGAAAGTAGTATATCAAAAATGAGACAATTATGTAAAAAATAGACCCACTGTCTCAAACAATTACGATACTATCTAATTTATTTTACTTGGTCTTTATACTCTTCCAGAGTTAATACTGAAGCTCTATAAAAATTAACTATTATCCAGGCTTCTCATAGGACTAATAGATGGAATGTTAGTGCAGGGTAGTGACTCAGAATGTATTCATACAAAAAAAATCTCCATAGCAAAAAAGGCGCAGGTGCAAGTATGGTGGCTTGAAATGTTCCAAAAAAGTATCCCATGTATGCTTGCAAGAACACTAATTTAAAACATCTAAGTTACAAAGTACAGTGTAAGTTATAGATAAATGTGGAAACTACAATTATATATATACATATAAATCAAATGATTAAAAACACACAAACTTACTTTTTGGAAAACTGGAACTGATTATTTTGTACTCACTAATCTAGTATGTAAGATGATCCATTTTATGTCAAACACATGTTTAACCAAACTAAACTTATTAAATGCCATATTATACAATTAAAAGTCTATACTATTTATGCTGTAAATATTTTCTTGCAATTTTATTTCCACTTTCTACAAATGACTTATTTTCCATGTAATTATATTTTGATCATCATTTATCATTTCAGATAGGGCCTTTTTCAATCTCAAGCCTATCGTTTTTGCCAATATTTTGAAATCAGTGTTTAAAAGAGAAAGAAGGCATCAAGACTTAAGGTTTGTTACTTTCTTATCTTTTTGGGAATGAGATTTATAATACCAATGTTTTTTTGTTTTTTTTTATTCCATAGTAGTACAAGTACAATAGTAAACAATATAAGTTGATAAACACAATACAAAATAACAACAATAGCTGTCCATTGATTTTTCTTGGTACGAATTCTTTTGTTTGTCCAAGGAAGAAAACACAAGTACTACGTGGCTAAGGTCTATGAGAAAAGGCTTAAATTAATATTTCTGTTAACATGAACCCAATTCAAAAGGTTTGCTGAAACCTAACCAATTCTTTCTAAACTTGTCCTCTTTGCCTGCATTTATGCTCAGTAAGAGTTGTTCTTGATAACATGTCTTTAATTTCAGTATTAATTCGTTAAGACTTGGGGTTTTCAATTTAACAGCACATACAAAAATGTAGTATTTTGTGGCCATAATTAGAGAGTTGATAGGAAGGGATTGATTGTCATTTTTTAAATGGCCTAGGAGGATTTCAAGTGGTGCTTGACTCAAATGCTTATTTGTTACCCTTTCCAACCAATTGTTCAGATCTGCCCATAATTGCTTTGCTACTTCACATGTTGTGAATAAGTGAGTTATAGTTTCAGTATCTGTGTTACATACCCGACAGGCATTTTTTTTTTTGACCTGCCAATCTGGTGCAGCAGTTTATTTGTTCCCAATATCCGGTATAACAATTTGTACTGGAACCAAATTAATCTATTGTCCAATATAGTATTAAAACATAAGTAGAAAATTCTCCTCCAAGTTGCATTGTCAATTATTATACTTAAGTCTTGATTCCATTGGCTTCTGTATTTGTTTTCACAGTTCCCATTGATTATAATATTATATATGTTTTCACAGCCCTTTTTTCCTTTACTATGAAAGATAAATGATTAGGAATGCACGGCCTTTCTAGCCATTTACTTTCATGATCTAGTTCTCCTATGATTTTTTTAACGGTATCTCTTACTTCAAAATAATCAAGAAAATTTTTTATTTTGAAGTTGTACATGTTTACAATCTCAATCATGGACATTACTTTTCCAGTGTTATTACTGATCAAGTCACCAACTAGAGTAATTCCATTTTTGTACCATGCCTCTTTATAAAGCCTTCTTTTCACTCTGGAGTTATGCCACAACGGGGATAACAGAGTGTTATCAGATGTTATTGGTAGGGCATTATAAATAAAGTCCCATGTTTCAAAATTCAAAAACTTCATTCCAAAATTGTTTTTTTGCTTTAGATACTATTGTGTATACCCCTTGGGGACTATAGTCAAGCAATCTTTTGACTGAACAACATTGGTTTTGAAATAATGTAGCCCATTGTGAATTTTGAGACATCACTAACCTTCTAATCCAAGTAGACTTCATGGCCTTTACAAAAAAATCAATATTAATCATCTTGAGACCTCCTTTTTGATAGCTCTGTGTTATATTTTTACATTTTACCCTGTCAGGTTTATCACCCCACAGAAAGGCATAAAATTTACTCTCGAGTTGCTTTATGTACTCTGTCTTCCCCCAAGGGACAAGCCATTATTATATGGTTCAACTTTGAGATTGCTAGATTCTTGATAACAGTTACCTTCCCAATGGGAGTCAAGCATCTCTTTTTCCACCCAGTCAATAGTTTCTCAATTTTGCTTATCACCTTTGAATAATTCATTTCTGGAATTTTGGTCATTTCTACATTAAATTCTATTCCTAAAAAGGAAAAATCAGTAGCACCCCATTCTAATTTATAATTTGTATAATTTGTATTTTTCCTTCCTATCCAAATTAATTTTGTTTTGCTAGTATTCAATTTTAGGCCAGAAATTGTTCCAAATATTTCAATGGTATTAAGAGCTGACAACAAGGATCTCTCTGAGCCATCCAAAATTATAGTTGTGTCATCGGCAAATTGTGTGATTTTATATTCTTCGGACCCTACTTTCATACCCTTAATGTTGCTATTATTATGTATTAAAACAAAAAGAATCTGTGCACAAATTATGAACAAGTATGGTGCAACCGGATCGCCTTGTTTACAGCCTCTCTCGATATTTGTAAATTCTGACAGGAAGCCTGATTGGAGGACTGCTGCCTTTATGTTGCTATTGAATAGTTTAATCCACTTGATAAAGTCTGGACCAAAACCAAGACAATTGAGTACTTCATATAGAAATTTCCAAGAAATTGAGTCAAAAGCCTTTTCGAAGTCTATAAGCATTAATAGCCCATCAATGTCCCTTTGTTCTGTGTAATTCATTAGATCATAAATTAGTCGTGTTCCCTCCCCTATAAAAGTCCCTGGATAAAGCCTGTTTGTGCTTTATCAATCAGTTTCGGAAGTAGAGGTTTAAGTCTTGCTGCTATGCTTGAGGATGTCTTGTCTTTGGCTTGGCAAAAAAATTACCATTTCGCAAAGATTTCATGAAACTTTTACACATGTATTCACCAAGATTGACCCAAAACATCTTGTAAAACTCCAAAAGAATGGCTTCAGGTCCAGTGGCTTTGTTCTTAATCAAGATAGGTAGAACTTTTTAACCTCTTCTTTATTTATTTATTTATTTGGGGTTTTACGTCGCTTTCAATACTGTACAGGTCATATCACGACGGGTAGTTGGAAGAGCAGAGGAAACCAGTACATACAGTTCGTTAGGGTTGTGTACTGTAAACTGCCGACCAACGGCAAGCAACTACCAGCTTTCCCACTTGAGGCCATGCAGGGATCGAACCCCAGCCTCAGAGGTGGGAGGCGAGAGTGTTACCACTCTGCCACTGTGGCCCCCTTTTAACCTCTTCTAAAAATATAGATTTATCATTGAAATGTTTACAATTGATCCCTATTTAGGATATACTGTGATTATCCATATATACTATCAGTGCTTCCTAATTGGTTTTAGTTGATTCAGAATGAACTTTTAAAAAAGTAGAGTTCTGCGGTTTTAGGATTTTAAGGTGTCCTCAGGTGTCTTCAGGCTAGGTTTAACTTATTCCATCATAACTTATTGTAACAATATGCTTTACTGATGGTTTACCATGGTCTGATTCCAACTAGAGTAAAAGTTGAAAACTTATTACCTATGAATTCAGATAGATTGGGCTATCCAGAACAATGATCACGGGAAATGCCAGTGCTATGATACCGGTGCAGGTATTTGTGCACCTGCTGGCTTGGCAGTGTAACCTAGGGAACCTATCAGATGCTCGGATGAGCTCTTCATACTGTTTTGTTAGTTAATTTATATATGTGTCATTTGTTTCATATCAGTTTATAGACACTAGTGGTAACTTGTAAGATGTTTAAGACTTCTCTTTACTAGAAATGGGCCAATTGTGGACAATTTATGGCCAGGTTGATTCACATGGCTTATGCTGCGGCTGTAGAGCTAAGTGCAAAGGTCAAGACCCCTGTGAGCAAGGGATAGACTTAAATCTGTGTGCCTCATGTGCAGCACTATCTGAAGAACAATGGACTCACCTCAGGGAAAATTTTGCACCAAGGTCTACTTACAGAAATTGCGTAGTCTCTCAAAGCGACTTGTTTAAAGAGCAAGGCACTGAGGATGTTTACTGGTAAAGATCTCTCCCGGATAGAAGATAATCTACCTGATCTGGAATCATAACATTCCAGCTCGACTGCGTCAATGACTGGCATCAGTCTTCTAAATAGCCTGCCAGACCCACTTCCCACTTCTCCTCAGAGTAACCCAGCAACCTCTGTTAACCCTGAACCAGTACATCAACCCCACATTAATTCTTCAGCCTTTTCAAGGCGCCTATCCCTGTGTCTCAGATGGTTATTCAGGATCTCCAGCCTCCACCACAGTTTTGGCACATTCCTGGAGGATGGCTGGCTGCTTTATATCTCCCTCAGCCACAGAGGACTCAGATAATTAAAAGCCACTTGGAACAGAACATTCAGCTCTTGAAAGATCTGCAACAGAAAAACCAAAAGTAAATAAGGTACATTTTTGTTCAAATACAGACTGGCCTACAGGCTTTTCTTCAACCATCAATGGAGAAGATGCTCAACCACATAGCTCCTCCTCCACCATCAAGTGCACCATAAATTGTGTCTATCACTTTGGTATCTGGCAAGACAGAGGAGCTGTCTTGGTTCCATCATAGACACTTCTAGAAATTAAGAAGGCCATTTCCAGGGATAACGATTCCTCCACCATTGCTACACAATCATTTCAGGCAGTGGCCTTGTTTCCTCAAGTGCCTGCTTCCATAACTTCCTCACAACCTTCAAAGCAACCTGCAGTTGCATCAGCTACATGGCTTCAATCTTCCCTTCAGGGCCTGGAACAGAAAGAAGATGCAGACATTTCTGCCTCATCCTTTGCTGCTACAACCAGGTCAGAAGAACCTACTGACACAGAGGAACAAGTGGCTCCACCTAATTTTCCCTTCAGAGGGTTGGTCCAGATGGTTCCAGAACCAGCAGTTGAAGAGGACTATAAACTGGGCTTCGGCTGTACCCAGATAGCATTCCGCCGTCGGACCGACGTTGGCCCAACGTCAGCACATCCGTCAGTCCGACGTTGGCTGCCGACATTGGGCCAACGGCTTTTTGACCGTCGGGCCAACTTTGGCCCAACGTCGGCAAGCCAACGGTAAAAATTATATTCTATGTATAGCATCAGCCAATCAGATATGTTCACCAACAACTTTTTCAGTGTGAATTTATAATGAAAATACTAATTTTATGTCTAAAATTATTAAATGGTTACTTAAAATTTTTGGGCTCACTGAAATATGATTTTTAGACATACCATAATAAATAATTTTTTTATAAGTTTCCCCAAATCCCCTATTATTGCTCGCCCCCATCTTGAACAAAAATCCGCCGTTGGCCCAACGTCGGCAAAATATTGAGACATCTAACCCGAGTAGTGGTTGGCAAGCCAACATCGGCCCAACGTCGGCCCAACGTCGGCAAAATCTGCTGACCTTGCGACCAACAGCCAACGTCGGTCCGACGGCGGAATGCTATCTGGGTAGGATGTGATCCATTCCTACTAAAACAGGAGAAAGCAAACAGACCTTCATCACTAAATCTTCCCATGATGGCTGATCTCATGTCTCTAAAGTGCCCGAGATGAACTTGTCAAGCCTAGTACTTTGGATACTTTATTTATTTGTTGTTTTACGTCACGTTCAACAGCCAGGGTCATATTGCGACGGGTAGTTTACAGGTGGAGGAAACCAGTGCATACTGCACTGTAAACCACCGGGCATCGGCAAGTAACTACCAACTTTCCAACATAAAGCGCCCGGCCCGAGATTTGAACCGGCGGCCTCAGAGGTTGGAGGCGAGAACTCTAACCGCTACACCTCCGAGCCCCCTCAGTACTTTGGATACAGGAAAGTTCCTAGGCATCCTCCCACACAAGGGAAGCTGGTACAGCATGGTAGCCAACTAATATTTGTAGACCCCATATAAGTGGTGCCCCAGGCACATTTGTCTTGCTTTTATTGCCATTTTGGTGGTAGCTATATTGCATGGTTTTGTGTCAGACAATCTTAATTTACAAAACTTCCTGAAGTGGGATTCCCATCTAGCAGTGATGTAGAAAACTATTTTTTGTATACACAACTATTACACATGTGCAGGGAATTGTCATGGTATTTTGATATGTTTAGCCACGTATATTTGTTGAGGGTTCTCACACAAAATGAATCTGCTCCAAAAAATCCCAAACTAGACAAGAGTACTGCAGCTTATGAGCAGAAAAGGAAAAGAAAAGTTCACTTCAGTGCATGTTACATACATAGCAATTTTAAAATGCATTATATGTGTGCTTCATTTTTGGTGTAATGCTGGGAAAACTGAAATACATGTTAGCAAATCTGCTAACAAATCTGGGTGTATTTTGAGGATGGAGCCTGTGAGGTCAGGGTTGGGGTGGAAAGGTGTTTGGCAATGTTTAATTTTCATTGGTTTTCAGAACTACATTCCTGGGTTTGAGTCTCTGGGAAAAATTAGCAAGGAACTTATTTTGAAAATATTTCACATAAAACTGTTAAATCAGAAAGTATTACCAGATTGCTATCACCACTGTTAGTGAAATGTGAATTTATCAAGAGTTCATGGCCTGTAATTTTTATCACAGGCTGTTACCTCTGGGTGAGTTCTACACCCACGAGTGGCAATGCTGGGGGTCGGTCACAATTATATGACCTTGGTTGTTGAACAGTATGTAAACCCCAATCTTTTGTTTATTATTGTAGAATTTGATTGAGTACTGATCCCAAAAATAAGATGCTCTGCAAAAGTTGCGATCAAATTTATTGGCCACCAGGTGTAGGTATAAAATTAATATCTAATCACAGTCATGTCTGCCAGTCTGTGTATATGAGGTTCAACTCAAATGATCAAAACAAAAAGTACAGCTTGTATGCAGTTTTCCAAGGTTACTATTGTAACAATAGTACAAGCCCTTCCTGGTCCTCCTCACTTTGCAGGTCACTGGCTTGAGAGATTGGTTCCAACAAGGAATAAGGAAGGGCTCATGCAAGCATCTGATAGGTTCCATGGGTCAAGTGGCCAACCAACATGTGCACAAATACCCATACAGGTATCATAATACTGGCATTCCCCATGACCATTGTTCCAGGTAGTCCTGCCTGTCGCAATATGACGCTAGTTGTTGAACGGGACGTAAAGGAGCAACTTTGACTTGAAAGTGTCATTGCTCGGAATTTTGTCATTCGGTTTTTGTTTGTTTCGGCTAAACGTATGTCATTGATCTTGATATTGTTAAATTATTTCGTAGGTATGTTTTAAAATCAAATTTTCACAACTTATCATCTAGTGTAAGATTTTGGCCTTCTAAAAACTACTTTTATATAAATGAATGAATTTTAGCGAGCCATATCTGAGTTACTGCATCAATATGTAAGAAAAATTTCAGTGCTTTGTACGAAACTGTAATTGAAACTTTTTTCATCACTAGGGAGCCATAAGTAAACAACAGGAAATTAATGTTACAGAGTCATCTGGTACTTTACTAATTATTCATCCAAGTATCGGATTTATTAAAACAAAATATTAACCTTTATGTAAGTTATTGAAACATGGGTTATCATGTATATACGGGTGAATAAAGCAAGGTTGAATTTTGACAGTGTGCATTGCATCCATGTTGCATCTCCTTTTGCAGCAGCCTTGACAATGAATTGACGATTTACTTGAAGCACGTACACATACTATATAAATGCACCAAAACTACTGCTATACTGCTCAGCCAGTGAATTTCGTCACCCCAGTGAAGTTTGTCGCCTTCATTTTATCACAATTATTATTCATCCAAGTATCGGATTTATTAAAACAAAATATTACTGCTCAGCCAGTGAATTTCGTCACCCCAGTGAAGTTCGTCACCTGCATTTTATGACAATATTGACGAGTTTTTACTGTCCAGTTATGGCATATATGTATACCTTGCCGTTGAAAGAAGCTATTCCATTTATTTAAGTTTAAATATTGCCTGTCCTTGAGCGTTTTTACGGCAGGTGACGAACTTCACTGGGGTGACGAAATTCACTGGCCGACCAGTAACCTTTATGTAAGTTATTGAAACATGGGTTATCATGTATATACGGGTGAATAAAGCAAGGTTGAATTTTGACAGTGTGCATTGCATCCATGTTGCATCTCCTTTTGCAGCAGCCTTGACAATGAATTGACGATTTACTTGAAGCACGTACACATACTATATAAATGCATCAAAACTACTGCTATACTGTTTGTCACCTTCATTTTATGACAATATCAAACAGTTTTTACTGTGTAGTTATGGCATTTATGTATAGTATACATTGTATACCTTAATTGTCATTTAAAGAAGCTAGCTATTCCATTTATTTAAATGTGAATATTGCCTGTCCTTGAGTGTTTTTATGGCAGGTGATGAACTTCACTGGGGCGACGAAATTGACTGGCCGACCAGTATATATAATATTTAGACATTCATGAATTTAAGTCAAAATATATAACAATATCAAACAGTTGTCACCAGTTGAGGCTTCGGATCTGCTAGTGGTGGTGGACCAATTCACGCCCATGTACCTATTCACGCCCACCTTTAAATTTATCCAAAACAATCACAGTTAAACAATAAATTACAAATGTATATGACCAATTTGATGATTATCTATGATGTGGGATGATGTGGTAAACACCATGTCTATGAAAAATTCTAAATCTTCAAGAAAATTGAGGGTGGGCCTGAATTGGTATCCGGGCGTGAATTGGTCCACCACCACTACTGCTCCCCACCAAAACTTGGCACAACATGGACTCATAGGGGTTATTTATATTTGTTTAAACATTTAATATTGTGGATTTTTATTAACTAAAATGTTTATTGACACAAGCACAAACAGAAACTGGTCAGCATTGACCTTTGCATACTCTGCCCTCACCAACTCTGACTTATCACTGCAGACTATAAGCCCCTTTCAATTAGAAATTCAAATTGACATAAAATCTTTGTTAATGGATCTATTTTGATAATCTAGGTATCAGTGTTTAAAGTGTTTAATTGTGGATCTAGTATGCAATAATCTTGGATCAGGTTACATGTGCAAAAGTGTTTCATCAAATCCATTGGTAATGGTTTTAATAATTTTGCCTTTCATGTACAGTTGAAATGCAAATTTATCTCATAAAACACATACAGTAGTATTAATATATGATGCATACATAAATACTACATGAAAAAGTAGGGCCAAGTTTGTGGGAATGGGTTTTTGAAGGAGGACAAATTTGCATCAAAATAGGTCCGAGGTGGCGAAAGGCGGAATTGTCCATGAGTTGTCACAAGCTAGAAATAGACTTTAACAGCAAATGGTCAAATCAAATTACCCTTTCCAAGAACCTTTTTAAGTAGAGGTAATAGATTTACAACCAAAATCGATGCTCCAACTTGGCACAGTTTGCATATGGAAAGTACTAAAGAAATTTAATTTATTTGTGTCATCAGTTCCACTTCCTTGTTTAGTAGTGGTCAAATCTGCTTCCTTGGTTTTGTAATTAACCGAACATAATTGAGGATTTTTAAGCAGGGGCTCTAGCGAGGCTTTACCTTCTAGGAATCACTTTTTTGTCTCCAGACTTTCATGAATTGTTGCGCAGTGTGATGAGTATCTGTCTGTTCAATGAAGTTACGTGGCAATGAGCTACATTTAATTTAGTACTGTTCTGGGTGACCGCCTCGGTGTACTGGTTGTGTCTCGGATGGCTTTGCAGATTGCGCTTGTAGATCGAAACCCCTTTCGGCCTTGTTAATGCTTGCACTCATACAGTGAAAATTAACCGTGAGTGTACAAATCATAATTTAAACAGGAAATATGTATTCACAAAATATTTTTAAATTCATAAACTTCATTTACAGTGAATATAAAGTAAAAATGCGGTATATTTCCTCAAATTTATATGTTTTTTATTGTTCACCAGTGGAAAGTCTAATTAGTCAACAAGGTAGAACTGTTTCTTAAGTGAATGGAACAAATATATGTCGACTAAAATCTTTCAAATATGTTTTCATTACTGAAATATAAACATTTTATATACTGGTGGCAATATAATTTGTACCTGGCATTTACTGGAAGCAAGGCATTATAAAACAGTTCATCATGTATCCGCATGAATCATGGAGGTTTTTACCAGGGTTGGGGTCAAATCCTTGAAAAGGGATTTAAATCCAAATCCAAATCCTTTGAATTTTTTCAAATCCAAATCAAATCCAAATCCTTTCTTTTTCAATAGGATTTAAATCCAAATCCAAATCCTTTTTAAAAAAGGAATTAAAATCCTTTGGAAAAACATACTTGAATAAACTATGATAGATGTGTACTATAATATCTACTGTACTATAACAGAAGTAACAAATTAATTAATTAGTAACAAATACTGTAAATAATTTGAAATTAAATGAAATGTTAATCTAATTAAAATTTTGTGTCACAATGTTTCTGTTTATATTTGTTCAAATTTCAAAACAAATGTACATATCAAAAGTCATATTACTGACCACAAGCATATAACAGTAGGCTTATTATAGAAAACAAGCAGTACTGAAATGACTTATATAACTCTGTCATGTTTCACTTTCTTTAGACAAAAGCAGAATATACACACCAATAGATGTCTTAGCAGGTTTGAAGAGGCTTTTGTTAAAGCAGAAATAATAGCTGTGCAATGTTTGCACTTGGCTTTGAAATTCCCATTCACACTCTGGGGGATGTCAATGTGTTTTTGGAATGAATGGGATTAAAAGAAATGAGGCATGTTTTATACACAAACAGACAAGTTAATTGCATTTCCAAAGCCTCTTTCAACTATGCTCCTATTGCTGCTCAATGTGGATTTCTATCCTGTTTAAGTTTATTTATGTTTATCAAGTTTATGAAGCTAAGTGCTATTTCATCAAAGTACTGAGGCATCTTTCAACTGTACTCCGTTTCCTACTCACTGTAAACTAAAAAGATAATATTACATGTAAAGCAACAATTGCATGTTGTTTGTATACTTTTGCAGCCTGCACAAGATTACTAGAATTTGTTAACATATTTTATAGAAAGGACAAAGAAGCATTAATACATTACATATTAAAAATAGACACACATTACACTATTAAAATTTAAAGGATTTTAAAAAGCAGAAGGATTTTGCCCAAAAACAAAAGGATTTAAATCAATTCCAAATCCAAAATCCTTTTTTGGCAAAAAGATTTCAAATCCTTTCAAATCCTTTATGAAAAGGATTTAAATCCTTCAAATCCAAATCCTCAAAGGATTTGACCCCAACCCTGGTTTTTACCAAATTGGTTTCTATCCATATTTTGGAGGTCTCGTACCCCTTTTTAAGGTTTTATCCACATAATTCTGTATTATATGTCTGATTTTTTTCATTAATATTTCTGTTAAAGAAGTTACTAAGTGGCAGTTGGTTATAACTTCATTTTAGTTTTTTTTTCTGTGGCTTATAGTTATCCCAGTTGGCTTCTTCATGTGTGTCCTTTACTTATAACTACTGCACTACTTTACTGTTGTGATTCAAAACTACTGAAAGCAGCAAAAAGGGGACAAAAAATCCATGATCAAATGTCTCGACAATAAAGTCAAAGTATTTTCAAAAGTTTCCAACCTTTTGTCACTAATTATTACTAAAACATCAATGTATACAGTAAAATCTCAATTATCTGAACTGCATGGGTGACATGCAATCGGCTGGGATAATAGAGAGGTTCAGAATTTCAGATACATGGTAGAACTCAAAGTTCACAGTCTACAGGCTACCAGGTGGGGAATAATTGAAGGATGATCGTTTTTAGGCTTTAAATAGATATATCTACCACTGTGACCTAGTGGGTAACACTCTCCAAGGAACACGGTGGTTCAAATCCAGGTATAGGCCCATACAGAGTGGTTGCATGACCAATTAAAATGGTGGTCCTCTGTCATTGGGTCCTATCTCCAGTAGCAGGCTAAAGAATCTCAAGGACGTTGATGAATGGTCATCTTTGACCCTCTATATTTTCAGTAACGGGAATGTCAGTAACATCACAGTTGGGCTATACTTATGCAGTTGGATGGGCCAAATAGTGCTTTGAGTCCTGTAGTACATGGAAATATTGTGTTGAGTCCAAATACAAAAATACAATACAAAAAGTACATGTGGGTGGTCACTGATGAAGTAGAATATTTTATTTATGTAATATAACTGGCCTTCTAATAGCGACTTATTTTTTTCATTTCTATTGATATTGTTATCTTTTAGGGCAGGGTCGGTAACACTAGTATCTCAGTATGGTGAGACTTTACAGCCGGTATTTCGAATGTCGGTGCATAATATTGTGAGAAAATGTTAAGTATTAGAAACAAACCTCAAATCTGAAGAAATTTCAAACTTTTATCCCATATTTTTATGTGTTTTAGCACTTTTATAGTTATTTCTTTCAAAACTGCAATGTTTTCTTTTTGCGAATCTTACTTCTGGTTGGTGGGCCTATTCAATTGGGGATATACTAGAACACAATTTCTTCTTTCAGTATCCCGGAATCAGTATGGTTTTAAACTTGCAGGATACCGAAATGGAAAATATGCTACCGACCCTGCCCTGTTATTTTTTATTTACAATATTATGCGGACCTGATCTAGGTGTTTTTGGTTGGTACATACATCATTGACGTTTCATTTTTGATAAACATTGTCATGCATTTTGTGGGGAGATTTTAAATTACAAAGCCCAATCAGGCGCAATTAATCAGTGATAGGCACATTGTCAAAGACATTTCAAGTAGTGGGGTCATATGAAAGAATTAATCCCTCCCCAATTGAAACAATGGCATTAAAGATTAAGTTAGCCATTTCTGTGGACTGTATATTTTATAAAGTACATGTACTAGAATTATTGGTTTCCCAAAATATGTATAATCCTGTATTATATCACTCATGCTAGACCGTGCATTATACATCTCTGTAGGGAGACATGGTTTCGGATCAGTTATTCTGGAGATTCGGATGATAGAGGGCCGGATAATCAATGTTCTACTGTATATAAGTGGGTTAGTGAGTAGTGAGTTGACAGTAGCAAATGTCTGTGATATTGGGTGACACGTAAATTAGTATATAAAGTATCATGGCTGTTGATATGGGTATACTGTATACACAGATGTATTTCTAGCCTTATATTGTGAAAATTAGGTGAAATAGCTGACATGCAATATTATTTTTGTCTTTAGATCAATATCTGTTGACTACATAAAACCATGCACACTTAATGATTCGTTTTTTTGTTTTTTTTTTGCAACTGGAAATTTAGATCCTTTATGCACATCTCTAGTTTTAAGTGAGGTATGTCATGGCACAGTTCTACATGTGAGTGGAGCTGAAGTAACCATGTCAAGCAACAGCTGTGAATAATACAGCATCAGCGAGACATGGTCACCTCAGCTCTACTTTAGTGGTGTAACCTTTTATTGGAGTGTGGAGACTAGATTTTTTTCCTATAGATAACTATGTTGAGGCATCATTTTAGTCATGGATTTGGCAACAGCAACTCAGCTAGAATGACAACTTTATCTTAAGTTAATTCAAATAGATAATAATTTTCACACATAATTTCCAAACCACTTTTCTCATGTACCATAACCTCCATGGTAGATCATAGATTTTCTGCCCTTTTTATTGTACTCAAAATATTGTCCACTTAAATATTGATAGTATGACCTAAATATTTACAGTAATCACCCCAGTTTATTTAATAGTAATATTCCGGAAATGATATATGATAATTATAAAAAAACTTGACATGGAATTCAGAAATTGAGATTTAAGTATATGTGGTCCCATTAAACATTACAAACGTTTATAAACCTAACTATGAACGGTTTAGTTTAGGTTTATAATGATGGGTCCCTAAACGTTCGCCTATAAATGTTTATAAACATTTAAGCATAAACATTTATAAACGTTAATATATAAACATTTGTACACCATTTTGTACATTATCCACAGTGCGTGAAATTAAAGTTATAAACAAAGTGATTAATGAATAACTACCTTGTTTATATCAATTTAACCTTGTACAGTGCATTTTATGATATAATGTACTTTTATATCTCTACTTATAATTTAATGATGGCTTCAAACAACAGTGATACAGCAAGATATACTTAAGAAATATTTTTCCAGTTTCTCTCAAAATGGCTGTGCTGACATCATAATCCAAAATGAAAATTAGGTTAAGATAGTCTTTACTCTTTATAAAACATCTAAAAACATTTATTAAACGGTTATATACCAACCTAATATAATTGCTAAAACATTTATACACCCATAATATTGAATAATTGTCAATATTTAGGTTTACATTTGGTTTTAAAAATGTCTATACGTTTACTAAACGTTTGTAAACGTTTGCAATGTTCACTGGGGTGATTTCTCAAGGCTATGATTTACTGAGACTTCTAACTTTATATACTGGTTTTAACTGACAGGGAATGACCAATGGCATCAGTGCAGCAGCCTGCCCTGGAACACCCTGGTCCAATGAGTCAGAGACAGAGTGACACACCTGATGAATTGGATCAGGAACTGGACTGGTTGATAGAGAAAGAAGAAGTTTGTACAATTTATAGTTCAGTAGATAAAGACAGTCTAGAGATTTATTAAATATTGCTGCCAGTATATTTCTAAGAAATGTTTTCAAGCTTTTTCTTTTTTTAAAATTATACATTTAAATATTTGTAGGTTTATAGTTGAACATGTTTAAGTGAAACTCTGTCAATTAAAATTCTTTTAATTCTGAATATATATATATGGAATATATTCAAATGTATTTGAAATGAAGCAATATCTACTTTAATCTGGTTCAGCAGAATCAATTTATGAAAAGAATATGGCATAAAAGTCCATGTAAAAGTCCTTTCATAAATCAGGAGTTCAGGTTTAAAAATAAGGATTAAGTGGATGAGGAATAATATAATTCACCAATTACATTGTGCCTTAAAATCATCATTGTAGCCAAAACTTTGTTGGCAAAATTGTGGTGGCCCTAACTTTTGAATTGTACTGTAATTAATAGACAGAGAGATGTATATCTTTGGCTATATCCTGTTACATTATTTTAAGAGTAAAGTGATTAACATCAAAGATACCTATTTAATGAGTCAGAAAATTGTCATTCATACATTGACCTGTACTTCTTTTTGTTTTTGTCAGGAGAAAGACACTGCCACTAATTCTCCAACAGCATCTAGTCCATTACAATCTCCAGAGGGTGAATCTAATGAAAACAAAATGAGAAAGGCTGACACTCATTATCCACGGTCCCCATCACCCCGATATTCACCTCGTGATCAAAAACAAACTTTACCTCAGGATGAACCACAGTCTGACGAAGAGGATTCACCAGTTTCTATGGGAAACAATGGCAAATCAGGTAAAACTGCCGATGATGAGGATGATGAGAATTATGACGATGATTATGAAATGTCAGAGGATCAAAAGCAAGCCATGATGGAACTTCAAAATATGAAGTTGGATCTAGCATACACCGGTAAGATACGAATATGGTTGGGACAGTACTGCTGAATAGAGTTAGTAAAACATATGCCAATGGGCTTGAGATAGGCATATTTAATGAAAGAGTAGATCTCTAGAAATGTTCTCATAACATATAAATTCAATTTAAACTTTTTCCCAGAACTATTAATAAATAAACTGTTTTGAGGCTTGTGCATTGTGTGTTCACCAGTATCACATGCAGTGATGCAGATCCTTTATATATAGTACCTTATGCCCTTATGCAAGTTGCAGGCAAATAAACACAACAAAACACTAGAAGGCATTCTTAGCATGTCTATGATAATCTCAACCACAAACTCCAAATCATTGAAAATGGTTAAAACATGTGCTGAGTGGTTTTGGAGTAATCATGAGCACAAACAAACAGACGGACACCCAGAAACATAACCTCCTTGGTGGGGTAACTACTACTAATATCAACAAAGTTCATAGACATAATGACACGCTTTTGTACATCGATGTGTGTGGAATTTGATCCTGCATCAGAAAATATTTAAAACATTTTCACAACTTTGTTACTATTTATAACTGAATTCTTAAATGCACCTAATTGCAGTGAGTTTAATTTTTTTTTATAAAAAGTTCACCTAATGTTAAAATAATTTGTATTTTTCTTCAAAATTAGAGTGAATATTTTGTGAGAAAATATGTAATTTTTTTTTATTCTATGAAATAATATTCAATTGTATTTCAAATACATGTTCTAACATAAAATGTGTGACACACATTTGTCTTCTGACAAGTTATTTAAGTATTTATATCATTTGAGTATATAAATATATTATATTAATTTCTAGAAACTGAAGAATAAACAGTTTTCATTATACTCATCACCTCATTTATAATTAGAGTAAGAAATCTAAAATTCGCCAGGAATCTAAAATTCGCCACCTCTAAAACCTTAGTTAATTTTGTGAAGAAAATGATGTTTTTGTCTCAAAATTGGTATTTTTCAGTTCAAAAAGCCTTAATTTACTATACATTGAACAAATCTCACCACAATTCATTTATTTTATTAGTATTTTCACATGTGGCGAATTTCAGATATGTGGCGAATTTTACATTTCTTACTCTACCTCTGCCAAGGAGGTATTATTTTCATGACTGTTTCTTATCAGGATTACGCAAATACTACTTGGATCTTCCTGAAAAGACATTAGGAGATGGGTATTGGCCCAACTTAGATTCCATAAAATTTTTAGAGTGATCTGGGTCACCTTCTGGAAACACAAAAAAAATCCGTATTTTCCCATTACTTATTGTTACTTGCCTTATTTTTTTTTAATAACAAGACTCTGACATGTGAATGGGGTGACTGTTTCTTTAGTTCATTTACAAATGATTAAGCAAGGAACCGTAATCTCTTGTGGGTGACCATGTTGTAGAGTTTTCCCATTCACCTACTACTGAGGGGTATGTTGAATTCATGACTGATATTTTTCAAAACTTTAATGTTCTAACCTTATTGTTCCAAGACTTTTGTTGTACTTCACCATGTCGTGTTCTGGGATATGCGTGAATTGACACAATTTCTAGTTATTACATGCCTTTGCAGAGGTATGCACTCTTTGAGTGCTCTTATTCCTATATATAGCTACATTAAATAACTTTTGCAGGCTTATTGAATCCCCATAGAAAAGTTGGGGTTACAATGTATATTGGTTTTAGCGTGTCATACTATGCTTTAGTATGCAATAACGCCAAGGCCCTTTTTAGACAAAGTCATGTTTCCTTGTTTACTCTAAAACAATTGTGTGCCCTTAATTATTTGACCTAGAGGCTTAAATTGGAAAACATCTTACAAGAAACAAGGCCACTGCCGCAGCAGTTATCTCCCGCCTTAGAATCAGTAATAATGGAGAACTAAAGGAGATATAAGTTCCTTGTAGTAAGGTAACCTACTTGACATTGAAGAAGGGGTCAAAGGTAAAAGTCCGCAATTGGAAAAGAGACTCAGGCCTTTACTTCCTTTAAGTTGTTTTCACATTTGGAACCCCTAGTAGCAATGATAAAGGGGGGGGGGGTATAAGGCGTATTTAATGGGATTATTCCATTTAACATGTGATAAGACAGCCATTTTGTTTTCGAAACTAGGCCAACTTACTATCAGCCTAACTTTCCTAGCCATATATATTTTGTGCATATTTGATGAACCTAGCTGCAATATTTCAAGTTTTACAGCATCTTAATGATTTTTAAGTGATTGGCTATGGCGGCTATTTTGTTTTTCAAAATAAGGCCAAAATTTTTCTCAGACAAAACATTTGAAGGCCAGGGCTGTTGATGGTCTGTCTTCAAAATAAGGCCAAAATTTTTCTCAGACAAAACATTTGAAGGCCAGGGCTTTTGATGGTCTGTCATTTCTGAAGCCATAGTACCAATAATAAGGGTGAAATAAGGACATTTTAGTGTGATGACCTCATTTAACCTTGAAGCAGGGGTCAAAGGACAAATTCAACACCTGGAAAAGATTCCCAGGCCATAACTTCCTACAAGTTGTTTTCACATTCTGAACCTGTAAGAGCAATATTAGGGGAGATATAAGGCCTTTTTAATAGAATAACCCTGTTTGACATTAAACATGTGATATGGCGGCCATTTTCCTTTTAGAACTAGGTCAAAATTACTATCAGGTTAGCTTTTCTAGCCATATTTCTTTTGTGCAAATTTGATGAAGCTAGGTGGAATATTTCGAGATTTAGAACAACTTTATAATTTTTAAACAATTGTCTATGGTGGCCATTTTGTTTTTCAAAATGAGGCAAAAATTTTGCAGAGACAGGGTTTTGTAGCCATAAACATTCCCTGCAAATTTGATGAAAATATCTGTATAAATGAATGAGATATTAAGGTTTATGCAAAAACGTGACGAACGGACAGACGGACGCACAAACAGATGCACAAACAGACACACATATGGAAGGCGTTTACAATCTCTCTTCCACAGCCTTTGCTTTTCATGGTCTGTCTTTATAAGCTGAAGCCACAGCACCAATAATAAGGGAGAAATAAGGACGTTTTAGTGTGATGACCTCATTTAACCTTGAAGCAGGGGTCAAAGGTCAAATTCAACACCTGGAAAAGATTCCCAGGCCATGACTTCCTACAAGTTGTTTTCACATTCCAAACCTCTAGGAGCAATATTTGGGGAGATATAAGGCCTTTTTAATAGGATAACCCCGTTTGACATTAAACATGTGATATGGTGGCCATTTTGTTTTTTGAACTAGGTCAAAATTTCTATCAGGCTAGCTTTTCTAGCCATATTTCTTTTGTGCAAATTTGATGAAGCTAGGTGGAATATTTCAAGATTTAGAGCACCTTTACGATTTTCAAACTATTAGCTATGGCGGCCATTTTGTTTTTCAAAATGAGACTAAAATTTTTCAGAGACAGGTTTTCATAGCCATAAACATTCCCTGCAAATTTGGTGAAGATATCTTCATAAATGATATTAAGGTTTATGCAAAAACGTGACGGACGGACGGAAGGCGTTTTATAATCTCCCGACCATGGCCTTCGGCCGCAGGCGGGACATAATTAAGCGTCCCTGAAAGGGCGCTTATTTGTTTTCGCCTCTGTTTCCTCGCCGCCGCATTATGGTCTCCCTTGAATATCTCCCTTATTATTAGGTTTCAAACCATATTTGGCACTTATATACCTTAGACGTGGGAAAATTTTTCTGCATGCTTAAATTTGACCTTTGACCTTTATGAAGGTCACATGATCAAAAACAATTTTTTTAAGTACACCCCCCCCCCCCCCCCCCC
The DNA here is from genome assembly GCA_964017235.1 of Sabellastarte sp. h YS-2021. Classification (NCBI taxonomy): domain Eukaryota; kingdom Metazoa; phylum Annelida; class Polychaeta; order Sabellida; family Sabellidae; genus Sabellastarte; species Sabellastarte sp. h YS-2021. The sequence goes on from OZ024927.1 coordinate 79,790,401, forward strand.
CCCCCCCGTCATCACAGTTCAGGAAAAACTACTTGCTATACAGCCTTATAATTTGACACACCTGTTCATACTATCAAAAACGCGAGCTGATTAGATTTTGGGAGCAATCCCTTAAAAATTGTCTCATTTATGGGTGATTTCCTCACACCTTCCAATCTGAGAGCCTTAAATTTAGGTCAACCCCCCTATTATCTTCTTAAGTATTGCATTTAGAGCCATAAAATGTATTGGGAGGTAATAGGAAACCATATGTGGAGAGTCTAAATAGCCCGTCAGTTTTACCCCCTGACCCCCCCTTATGGGTCAAACTGGGGTCATAAAATAGCTTATTTTGAGTTTTTGCCTTTATATCTCCTTTATTGTTGCTTTTATAGCTTCAGAATGTATTAAGAGGTATTGGGAAAGCATATGTGGAGAGTCTAAATAGCCGATCAGTTTTACCCCACGGCCCCTCCTTATGGGTCAAACTGGGGTCATAAAATAGCTGATTTTGAGTTTTTGCCTTATATCTCCTTTATTGTTGCTTTTATAGCTTCAGAATGTATTAAGAGGTATTGGGAAAGCGTATGTGGAGAGTCTAAATAGCCGGTCAGTTTTACCCCCCAACCCCCCCTTATGGGTCAAACTGGGGTCATAAAATAGCTGATTTTGAGTTTTTGCCTTATATCTCCTTTATTGTTGCTTTTATAGCTTCAGAATGTATTAAGAGGTATTGGGAAAGCATATGTGGAGAGTCTAAATAGCCGGTCAGTTTTACCCCCCGACCCCCCCTTATTGGTCAAACTGGGGTCATAAAATAGCTGATTTTGAGTTTTTGCCTTATATCTTCTTTATTGTTGCTTTTATAGCTTCAGAATGTGTTAAGAGGTATTGGGAAACCATATGTGGAGAGTCTAAATAGCCGGTCAGTTTTACCCCCCGACCTCCCCCCTTATGGGCCAAACTGGGGTCATAAATAGCTGCTTTGCAGTTTTTGCCTTATATCTCCTTTATCGTTGCTTTTATAGCTTCAGAATGTATTAAGAGGTATTGGGAAATCATATGTGGAGAGTCTAAATAGCTGGTCAGTTTTACCCCCCGACCCCCCCTTATTGGTCAAACTGGGGTCATAAAATAGCTGATTTTGAGTTTTTGCCTTATATCTCCTTTATTGTTGCTTTTATAGCTTCAGAATGTATTAAGAGGTATTGGGAAAGCATATGTGGAGAGTCTAAATAGCCAGTCAGTTTTACCCCCCAACCCCCCCTTATAGGCTAAACTGGGGTCATAAATAGCTGATTTTGAGTTTTTGCCTTATATCTCCTTTATCGTTGCTTTTATAGCTTCAGAATGTATTAAGAGGTATTGGGAAAGCATATGTGGAGAATCTAAATAGCTGGTCACTTTTATCCCCTGGTGTGCTAAACAACTATGTTACACAAGTGATTTAATATAAGATAATGTATTTGTACAAGTCAAATAATTAAGAGCTAGAAAGTTATCCTTGAGTGCACACCTGCACCAAGGCATTCAATTATCTCCACATTAATAATTGTAATTTCACCCAAATAGTGCCTTTTTATTTTAACCCTCATCATAGGATAGCATGGTCAAGTTTAAAGTCATTGAATTGTATGATTTTTTTGTCCAGAGTATGGTCCATTCCTTTTTTCATAATTTAAGCACTTCTTCCCTTTATCTGACCCTGCCCACATAAAAAAATTCATATGGATGAGTAACTTTCATGGTGGAGTATTGACACTTTGAAGTGAGTTTGTTTTGGAGTAAACACAAACATAGACAAATAGAAATAAACACAACCAAAAACATCACCTTCATTGGTGGAGGTAATAATTAGGAAAAAATACTTTAAAACATTTACCAGACTACTAATAAATATGAAGGTAGAATCTTTATACCAATTTCACTACACAGGCACAAAGTGGCATTAACCTGATATTCACACTGCGTGTAACACAGATATCAATTATAAATTATTTACCGAGAGGTTTAAGGCCACATGAAGAAACAGTAAACCTTTATGCAGGTTACAATATGAGCAAAACCATTTCAGCAACAGATTCAGTTAACTGAACAATGGAGACAGGCAGAATAAAAATATACCCATTAAAGTTAATCTCCTAAGTAGGAACGATGCATATCTGTAATAGGCAACCCCGGTGCCAGATTACAGATACTGTAATAAGTATGAAGATACAATGAAATTACTCTCACAATGGTACATAAACCTGATGTTCACACAAGGCCTGTCTTATGTATTCAAGTGTTCATTAACTGCAAATATATCACAATTTTTTAATGGATGATAGTAAATTTCAAACCTAGTGACTGTCTCACAAAATTCCGTTTTCTTAGCCAAACTGACAACATTTGTCACAGCCATATTAATTCACTATAAATCAGATGTTTTTTGGGTATTTAAGCAGAAAGGAAAGTCTCAAAAGTTTTAAGTTGAAGATGAAATTAGTCAATCTTGGACTATCGAAAAGGCATCCTTTATTAAAACTGTGTATTATCAACTATTATGTGACTTGCAAGACTGAGTCTAATATTGACGTCATGTCATTCCAGTGATAATGAGATTGTGTATGTATTGAGTGAGTGGTGTGGTACTGATTGTAAAAACCATGATAAATACAAGATGCATCATTGAATTGTACCTAAAATTGTTGTGTGTCATAAGATAAAAAATAAACAATACAATTAGTGTTGGACAATATTCTGATCATACTAGTTATGATATCCCATGAAAACATTACACATACAAATTAAGTGTTCAGATACCAAATCTTATACCATAAAAGCAATATTATCAACAACCAAAAAGTTTAATGTCAATTTCCTTAGAGTAATGATCATTCAGTATCTCTGAGTAAAGCCAGGTAGATAATATACATAAAAATGTTTCGTGGATATGTATTTATAAAGAGGTGTCATCAAAGGGACCATTTGTTTTACAGTCCAAACACTTATTGGCATAGAAATGACAATGACATATGTCGCTTTAAGTCTTACCACTTTATTTATGAGCTCACAAAATTGAAAGGTCTAACAACTCTTGTATAATTTACCTAATACATACACGCAGTTCTTACCAGTGATAAGATATCTCCACATTTGATGACCACAAGATCAGTGCTTACTTGGTAACCCTTCTGTTAAGGCTTTCTGCCAGGCTTCTGGAGACAAATTAGTATTTCAAGTAGTTTTCAGATATCATGTGTCATTGAAGTTACATGTATATGTAAAAGTCTTTCACAAAAGCAGTACCAATTACAGAGTATTGCAAAGGTATGTTGTTAGCTTAAGAAAAGTTTTCTTATTCGAAATATACTTAATTCTTTCATTAAGTTTTTACATTCATCTAAACGTCTGTTATTTTAAACAGTTTGAAGCCTTATTCATTATCACCGTTGAAGGGTAATTGTAATAAAAACCATTGGTATGATTATAGCAACAAATTAAGAAGTTCTTATATATTTCATTATTGTGTCATCAATTTTTAAGACAAAACTGGATCACTGTGGGTGAAGGTAGGTTTTATATTTGAAAGCATATAAATGCTACATAAAAGCTGTTTGGGGTATCCATAAATCTGTCTCTTTGCTACAGTGCATCAAAGGGGAAATTTCAACATGTTCTGGTCTTCTCCCCCTGTCAGAGAAAGAGAATTTTCAAAATATTATTAATTTATGTATTGATGGTAAGCTGAATTACTGCTAGTACTTGATCTAGTGATCTCACTACCTGTTTAACAGGTTTGTTATATGTGTATGCATACTTCCTTATATATGGCTTCAATCCATTGGAATTACAGCCCTATAAATTTTGACTTTTCCATTAATTTGCGGATGGGGGGTCTTGGATTATCCCAAAAGTTAGAAATATCTCAGAAATGGTAAGAGAGAGAGCAATTTGAAGCTTATTTTTCAAAACCTAAAGGGATTTCAAGAGTTCTATGAATGGTTATCAAAAATTGTGCAAGTTTTTCATTTTGGACAAATTTTTGTGACTTTTATTGAACAAATCGATATCTCAAATGGCAAGAGAACAGTTTTTGAGCCAACAGTGGTTATGTACCATAATTTTAAAAATTTATGTTTTGCCATATTTTTGCAACTTTAAAGTAATAAATTAAACTGTATTCTTTTACCCAAAAGAATATTCTTAATATACTGTATTATATATTTTTGAACAGTTGTCATTCAGGGCAGATTTTTTGGCCTTTACGATAGTTATAAAAATGTCTCAGAAATGGTAATAGATCAAGCAATTTTGAAATAATTTTTCAGCCGTCTTGAATTATAACCATGCAAGGAAACACTTAAGCTTCTTCCCAGAGAAGTCACCTGATTCTATTCAATGTACTATTGTTTGTTCATTCATGAAAACAATAATTTATGGAATAATTCTCTTAACAACTGAAATAACGATGTTTTGTCCCCTTCATATAATTTTTAAAGTGGGATGTTTACTTTTAGTTAGAAGCAGGTTTTATTGATCTGGTGCATATTGCCCTGGTGGAATTGCTATGATCACAGTTTAATCCTAATCTAAAAAATACATGATGCATTAATGTGGAACTTTATCAATTTAATTTATATATTTTTGGTAGTGCTCTTTACTCTCCTAGTAGAAATACTATTAATCAAACAGTTATTTTTACATGACACACATATGATTGCAGAAATGGTCTAAATTATTTGATTGGTGGTTAATGTTCTCATTTTATATCTTCTGAAGAGGTTGTAATAAAGTTCATCCAAACTAAAGATTGAAGTGAGAAGTCAAATGATACATAAAAAGATACTTACTTGTGATGATATTGACAATCACTCATTTATGTGTACAAGTGACAAAAGCTGGGCCTTTCGAGTGGATATAATGGCTATTGATCAGTCCATAGTTCTGCTCTTAAGTATTGACCGAGTGGGGACCTACTGTGTTTGATTTATCGGATTTGTCCAAAATAGCATTCCATTGACACATTATTTCAATGTTGTTAGGAAGGGTATGTTCTTGGATACCGCTCTTGAGTTAGATCCAATACATTGCTTTGTCATCTAAAAAAGCAAATCAAATATTTTGTATGGGACAATAAATTAATTAGGATGTGTTTGTTAATACCATTATCATTAGTCGCTTGCTGAAAGACAGTGGCAAAAAGAAGTGTTTTTTATTATTTGAGATATTAATAAGTTGGGATATTACTTTTCAAATTTATTACTTGATTAGTTAAGGTAATCTGTTTGATTATAAACACATATATATATCTGCAAATTTGTACATGTTTTAAACAGATTTTATTTAACATTTTTTCAATTTCAAGATATAGAGTATTAAAAGTTTTGAACATTGAACATATTATAGTTCATGTATTGTAATTTTATAGAAAGTTGATAACTTGAATCAGTTTATACAATTCATGTGATAATGGATATTAATGCAATTATTGTAAATGGAAAAGAAAGTCTTTAAACCCACTAGAACTCAAATTAAAAATTTAAATATTTATCGGGACATATACAATCACAAATAAGTTATTTAAATAAGAAGATATTTATCCTGTGAAACATATTATAATAAAATATTGAACTAAATCATAATATTTTCAGTTAATTTATAACTGTTTTAGACATTATATATAGACCATATTGTTGATATGATATTTTAAACTTTCTGAACATTAACTATGAGAGTTCTTCTGCTCACAATATTCCCAAAACAAACTAGCATTTTTTCATGTGAAAACCTAAGGTGTGCATATTCCACCCTTGAAAATCTCGTATCATATTGAGATAGACTGGCAGCATTTTCTAAATTTTATCCAAACCCAGAACGTCTAGGCACGTTACTTAGCAAAGTACTATGGCATCTCAGCTGCAGGGCTAATTGGTGACTTGCCCCAGATACTTATTACATAGCCATATTTCTTAAATACCTGCATATAAAATATTTTTATACAACTATGCATTGATTTTTCCAGATATTTATGTCAACGTTACTTTATTTCATATTCGTAATTTATTACAGTTGATGAAGAGCCTCCAGAATATGATGTAACAGAACGTGTTCGACAGCTGAATGAGGAACTGGCAAAAGAACCTTCACCAGATGATGAGAGAGAACGTGCCATTAAATTCCAAAGTGACCCTGTGTCTCTAGTGGTGCCTCCCCCAGACTATACAGAATCTGAAGAAGAAGAAAACCAGACTCAGAATAAAGAAAATAGCGAAGCTAAAGGTAACACCATGTCTGGAGTTAGCACTGGTGGACCAGTGAAAGCCATTGAGGACAAAGAAGGTGAAGACAATTTTGCTGATGATGATGAAGATGAGAAAAATTTGTATGATGACGACTTCAGTTCACCCCGATCTCAAGACACTCCAACATCAGTGGATAAGAAGCATGATGAAGAAACTGACACTGTAGAAGAAAAGGAACAGGATGAAGAAGACAACTTTGACAAAGAAGGGGACAGCAAAGGTGGAGGGGGAGATTTTGGTGATGGTGATGATGTTGATGATGGAGAAAGTATAGCAAGTGATGCAGCAAAGCAAGAACAAACAAAAACTCAAAAACCAGGAAATGGTGGTGATAAGAAGGATTCTTCAAGTGAATCGGGTGATGAAGAAAAGGTTCTAGTAGAAAGGAATGGAACTTTTGAATTACTTGCTGCAAAAGACTTAACAGCCGAAGAGAGAATCATGTATGGTGTACAAACGGAAGAAGATAAAGCCAGTAGTAGGAAAGAGACTTCGAGTAAGGCAGAGAGTGTAAACAGTAAATCTAGTTCAGAAAGCAGCGATTACCTTCCCACACCTCCCGTTCACCCTCGACCTGCAACAGCCTCAGTAACCAGTGAACGGCGCAAACGAATGGCAGCCAATAGACGGGCTCAGTCTGCTAGTCAGAAACCTACGTATCATACAAAGGACTATGATGACTTTAACTATATGTCTCCTTATGCATTAGATCCAGAGAAAAGGAAGGAATATCGCAAGGAGTATAATGAGAAAAAAAAACAGGAGAGAGATGAGGAAGAGAGGAAACAAAAGCAGAAAGAAAAGGACCAGCAAGATGCAGAAGATGCTTTTCAAGTAAATATCTTTTTCCTTATATGGTCAAAACCCATTCACTAGAGCTCTTGTTAAGAGGATTTCCCCGTGAAAAAGTTGTTATATGGTCTTCAGGGGTCCACTTTCACTGAATTTTATCCTGTTATCTGAAGTTTGTGGTGAAGTTGTAAGATATCTTTGGTCGCTTGAAATAGTTTAGCTATTTTTACAGGAGAAATTTACTGATCAGACCTCCTGTATCCACTCAATCGACCTAATAAAAATGTGAATGCCATATTGAAATAAAATGCCTCTTTTGACAGCTCATTCAAAATTTTATAGTACAAGTGCTTGAACTTATTGTTGTGTAAATAGATGATCAAACAGTATAAATATTTGAAAAGTAAAATTGTAAGTATCGGTGGTAGTATGACAGATTTACCAAAAAGAAAAAAAATTTATAAACTTTCACCTTTTTATAAATATTGGCCAAGCCATCTTCAATGCAAAATGGTGACCATCCAACTTGTCCATGATTACCTAAATGGTTAAATGTAAAATAGACCAAAAGAAACAATGTGTGTGCTTTTACCATTTCTGTTATCTTGTCAGGTTATGCAGTATTTTTAAAATAGTTTGAAGTGTTGTAGTTTAAAAGTTAGACAAAATAATTAAAATTCCTGCCAGTTTTCCATCAAGGGAAATCAGAAGCCTAAATTAGTCACAAGAATCACAAATATATAAATAATATTGTATATTCTGCCAGTTTGAAGCACATATGATGGCATATTCCCTTCTTATTCTTAGATTCTCTTGCAATACACTGTCTTTTGAATGTTGTTGAAATAAATAAAATGGCCACTATTTACACCCTTGTGGTACCACCACCACATGAATGGACACATTATTCTAGTATTTTTTGTAAATGAAAACTTATGTGATCAAATTACAGGAAAAAAAATTATCATTTGCCATTTGCTTAAGTAAATATATGTTATTTGCTCTTAATGTCAGATAAACACAGTAATATTACATTGTTGTTTGCTATTACTCTTGCCACTGAGGCCATGCAGGAGACCTAGGGCTGTTGAACTAGACATAAAACCCTAACTAAGTAGACTTTGTATGATAATAGATTTAATAAGCGTATTGTAGGCATAGTATTGCTAAATGTAATGAATACATTTACTGTTAATTTAAGAAAGTGGGCATAGCATTACTAGTATTTAATATGTAAGTTTAATGTCATCATTAATATTTAATGAACACAGTCTGTTTTCAACCAAAGAAATTATTTTATTCAAAGAAGTAAATACATGTAGTAAATTATAGCTATGCATCGAAAGATCTCAATAAAAATATATAAATCAATTAGTAAAGAACCTAAATAAGAGGATAAGTGAGTAATATTAATGATGTATGTACGAATCATTTAAAATAGTTATCTTTTCTGATTGAAGCTCAAGAAAATATATAAAGTGTATAATTTTTTAAATATAGACCAGACATTAATTCTTTTATAGTATCATAGTAGATCAATGTTCGGTATTGAGTATAAGTTATTGCTTATAATTATATTCACTGTCTCGTGCAATAGGCCTTTTATTTGAAATAGACCTTTTATTTTATTTTGTGTTTTATTCTGTGTTTGGTGTGGTTTAAATACTGTAGTGATAGAATAATGACTTAACTTATTTAGAATAACGGGAGAGTCTCACAACTTTAGTAGTAAGTTCCATTGATTCTATTGGTCCTACCACTGTTTCAAATATATGAAAGGTAAGTGCTGTTGTTATTATTGTAAGCATTTTTAACCATATATTTACTTGCATATGAGAGATACTATATTTTCCATATGGGAATTTACAATAAATGGACTAAATTATCTATTTTTATTATGATTTCAGGCCTGGTTGAGTAAAAAGAGAGAGGAGTCTGCAAAACGAAGAAATGAAGAAAACAAAAGGAAAAAGACAGAGAAAGAACAGAGAGAAAGGGAAGAAAATGTAAGAAATCTGCTTTTTGTTTTAACAAAAAAGCACCACAGCCCATGCCTTTATTTTGTTTTCAAACACCTGTGAATTAGATAATAAAAAATTTCAACAGGGTATCTGAAATATACATATTGTTAGCACTGAAATTAAGTTCTCTTGATTGTTTTAGATGTTTATTTAGACACACCATTCCAAGTTTGAGCAAATACTTAAAAAAAATTATTTAAAGTTAAAAATGTCCAAAAATATTCACCTGCTTATACTTTCTAGTCTCAGGTTTAGTATCGCTGAACCCGAGCCCTATCATTATATCCCCAGACGAAAGTCGGGGATATATTGGATTCAGGTCCGTCGCGCCGCCGCCGCCGCCGCAGAAATTTCCTTGTGGACGCGATAACTCAAAAACAAATTAATTTTTTTTTTTCAAACTTGGTACACATGTTAAGGGTGCCCAAAGGAAGATCCCTATTTTAAGGTGACCTTAAACTCCCAGTAAAAAAGAACTTATGGCCACCTTAAGGTCAGAAATTGGACTTTTGGCCACTTAGAGCCCTGTAGGTCACAAACTATGATGCTCAGCTGGCTGAAATTTTACCTGACAACACATTAATATGTTCTTAGTACATGTGCCGAAAATCACGACTTTAAGTTGAGGAGAAAATTGTCTTTGAGGCCCATAAATACCCCCACTTAGGGATTTTTTGCTATACTTTTCACATATTTTGCCCTATAATTTGGAAGTGGTAATTCTGATGAGTCTCAAACTGTGCTAGGTATAACTTTGATATGTAATCCTTGTCTGTAGAAAATTTTAGGGCTGTAGGTTTACCCAAAGGGGTCGACTTAAGGTCTCAAAAGTGCCCACAGAGACCCAATTTATGCACTTTTTGCCACTTTCAAGCACTGTAGCTTTCAAACTATGTCTCTCATCTAAGTTAAATATCATCTGGGAATATATCTATGTGTTTTCTTATATGTGCCCCAACATTTTTCACATATTTTGCCCTGTAACTTGGAAATGGTAAGTCTAAGAAGTTTCAAACTGTATAAGATGCATATTCTATGTGTAATCTTAGTATGTGACAAATTTTAAGTCTGAAGCTTTAATTTGAAGGCCACATTTAGGTCTCTAGAAGGCCCCATAAAGACCCAGTATTTGGACTTTTTGCCAATTTTAAGGCCTGTGACTGTTAAACTATGTGACTGATAGAGCTGAAATCTCATCTGGGAATACATTATTATGTTCTTTTTACATGTGCCAAAAATCAAGGCTTGAAGTAGACATTTAACCTGTGTATGAGGACCTTAAACACCCACCTGAGTGACCCTTTTAAGACATTTTTCACATATTTTGCTCTGTAACTTGGAAATGGTAAGTCTGAGAAGTTTCAAACTTTATTAGATACATATTCTATGTGTAATCTTAGTATGTAACAAATTTTAAGTCTGAAGCTTTAATTTGAAAGCCACATCGAGATCTCTAAAAGGCCCACAGAGACCCAATATTTGGACTTTTTGCCACCTTTAAGCCCTGTGACTGTTAAACTATGTGATTGATGGAGCTGAAATCCCATCTGGGAATGCATTATTATGTCCTTTTTACATATGGCGAAAATCAAGGTTTTTAGTAGACATTTAACCTGTGTATGAGGGCCATAGACACTCGCCCAAGTGCCTTTTTGGACATTTTTTCTGTATTTTGCCCTGTTATTTGGAAATGCTTAGTGTGACAAGTCTTAAACTGTATTATATATAATTTTTGTTTGTTATGTATGTCCCCCAAAAAGTTTCAGATCTGTAGTTTAATTGCTAAGGTCTCTTTAACAATTATAAAATGCCCACAGAAACCCAATTTATGGACATTATGCCACTTTAAAGCCCAGTAACTGTCAAACTATGTGGGTTATAGAGCTGAAATCTTTGAATTTTTAAAAGGAAATGCCTGTCTATTTAAATTTTGAATATTAATAATGTTATGGCTATCTTAGTCTTTTAAGAACTTATTTTTGTGTGTTCTACCTCTGCTTGCTGAGTTTTTAACTTTTTAAAATGAAACTGGTTAAACGCCGGTTAAACATATTCAAGTAGACAAAATGGACACTTTAAGTGAGCTTTAAGTCCCAATATTAATGAAATTATATCCGTATGTAGTAAAACTAGGGGATTTTTAACCCTCAACTAGCCCAGTTTTATTCAACTTGCCTCAGTTAATTTTGACACAGCTCCTACAGTTATGAACTCATTTCAGTTGATAATCACATACTTAAAATTCTCAATTCTTTTTGTATTTGAGTACCCCTTTTATATAGATTGTTTGTTTACCATTTATGCTGTAGCACTCCATCTCTTTGAGAGAACATGTAAACTGTGTAAAAAAGATGTAGAAGATGAGATACATTTTGTTTGTGTTTGTCCAGCTTTAGAGCTGATTCGTGTGAAATATTTCAAAATTTTAAATATAGATAAATCTGAATTATTAATAGATCAATTATCAAGGGTATTAACTCATATGAATGTCAATATGGTTATTAATTTTATTTTTGATTTGTGGCAAGAAAGAAAAAGTAAATTATGTTGTTAATTTTTATGTATTGAATTGCTGTCTTTATTTACTGTATCTTACCTCAAAATATGTTTGCTCTGTTTGTTATTAACTCTCTATTTAAAGTGACTTATAAGCCCATATAGGGCTGGGTATTACTTCGATAGTTTTTGTATAATCCTTGTCAACATAATACATGTCACTATAATAAACTAATAAACTAAACTAAGTCCCAACCCACATCCCCCACCCGGATTCCCCCCACCCACCTCTGGGACCTCCAGCTATATTGAGTGACACTAAATAAACAAAGGTATTTAATGATATCAGATGAGAAACAAAGACCTCAATGGGGTTGCAGATCTCGTGTAATAGTGAGAGAGGTGTGGAGAAGGGGAGAGGGGTGGGGGTGGGAGGTGGTGGGCTTCATTACATATAACACAAAGGGGAGTCAGAACTGAGATTGTGTCACATATTTAGGTTGCATATATATGGACCACATATATAGGTATAGAGGAAATGAATAACTGAAAACAATTTGCAAATTCTAAAAATAATATAATAAAATAATAATATAAATAATTTTTTTTTAAATAATATTTTATTTGTGAACAAATATAGAAACAGATATGCGCTTTTGGGATTATGAATTTTAGAATGGACATTGAATCATCAATCATTTAAATACTTTGAAGGAAGATTGAAAAGTATGATGAGTTGAGTTAAAAATAATATTTTATTTGTCAACAAATATAGAAACAGATATGCTCTTTTGGGATTATTATTTTAGAATGGACATTCAATCATCAATCATTTAAATACTTTGAAAATAGGTTTAGAGTTATCATTGCAGGAAGATTGAAAATATAATTTGAGTTATGTATTCGGCGTCTGGGGATACACCATCTTCCTTGGAAGATATAAACAGAGTAGATTGATGTGCTGAAGTTCATATAATAATGGGTAATTATGTTTTTAAAAATTCCCGATCAAAACCTGTGGCGTGAGTGATGACCTGTCTGGGGATATGTTGGCGCCGAGTTGGCCCAATCTAGTTTTTATTGTTTATCATTTGCAAATTGACACTTGAATTATCAAATTTAGAGATCAAGTTTACACATCATTGCTGTAGCTCTAATTATTGTATATTAACAAACTAACCAGAAGTAATATTTACAAAAGAGGGAACTGCGTAGTAGATTAAAATATGTTTCTGCAAATGTTTTAGTAGTACTTTATACAAAAACATTGTAGGATGTTGCATTCTCTGAATGTGATTATATGGAATGATATGAGAAAAAAATTCATAACAAACGATAAATTGGAACATTTGAATGAAACATTAAACATGGTTTTATTATAGAAATAAACAACTGCCGCTTGAATGTCATGTCCTTGTGTATTGGTGCCTCTGTAACATTGTAAACAAACACAAAGTGGGTATAATGAATGAATTATTATATATTACAGAGAGCTGGTCTTATAAACCAGGGGCCGTATTCACGAAAGATCTTAGCCAAGTCTTAGGCTTAAGTTGGCTGTATTTTTATACAAAAGTTAAGCCAAAGACTTGGCTAAGACCTTTCGTGAATACGGCCCCACAACAGTATACACAAGACAATAGGAAAACTTCCTGAATGACATATAGAGAAAAAATAGATCATGAATGAAGAGAACAATATTATACCAGTCCGTAGCACAAGTATTATATTGTTAATCTCCATGTGTGAGATTTTTTTTTTTCTGTACATGTCTAATGAGGGATGATTTACTTTTATTATCCACCATTTCATATGTTTTATGAGACATGCCGAGACTGGTTTCATGAACTGTGACATCCTCAAAGCAAAACGACTCAAGAGGAAATATGAGCGGGCATGGCGTTGTGAAAACTCAGCCAGTAATCGTAGCCGATACCGGGCTGCAATCAACCACTATAATTTCCTGCTTGAGAAGTCCAAATGCAATCATTATTCCAACATTGTGGCTGAAAACCAAGGAAATCCCAAGGCTCTGTGGAACTGTTTCAAAAAGATCTTACACACTCAGGTCCTCTGTTGCTGTTCTACCAGACTACACAAATAAAACCGACCTTGCGAACACTTTCTGTAAGTTCTTCTATGACAAAATCCTCAAGATAAGATCCACACTGCAGTCATCAATACCATCTTCAGTTACTAGACCCAACCCCACTAAAAATACTCTGTCCTCTTTCACACCTGTGTCCGAGGAAGAACTACTCAAAATTCTAAAGTCCTCACCATCCAAATCATGTGACCTTGACCCGATTCCGACGTCACTGGTCAAGGAGTGTGCTGATATTCTCATCACTCCCATCACTAAAATTGTAAATTATTCAATCACAGAAAGTAGTTTCCCCAACTGTTTTAAGATGGCATATGTCACCCCCCTTCAAAAGAAGCCGAGCCTTGATAGAAATATCGTCAAAAACTACAGGCCGGTGTCAAACCTCAGCTTTATATCTAAACTTATTGAGAAGGTGGTGGCAAAGCAGCTAAATGAATTTATTTCGCACGAGGGGCTCTTAAATGTCAACCAGTCTGCTTATAAAAGTTCCCATTCCACTGAAACCGCATTGTTGAAGATTCAAAATGATATAACTCTCTCAGTGGACTCAGGAAAGGCAGTGGCCCTAACATTATTAGACCTATCGGCGGCGTTTGATACGATTGATCATTCTCTTTTATATGGCTGCTTGCATGACTGGTTTGGTCTAGATGGTACTGTTTTGTCATGGATCAAATCGTATCTTTCAAACCGTAAACAAAAAATTAAAATAGGTGATAGTTTCTCTGAGGCGGTAATTCTCCCTTTCGGAGTCCCCCAAGGCTCTGTACTGGGTCCTCTCCTTTTCACCCTCTACACTAGTCCCGTCAGTCAAGTTATTTCAAAATTCAATGTTACTCATCACCTGTATGCCGATGACACCCAGATCTACCTAGCAGTTGACTCCAGGAATTTTGACTCTAGCATGGAAGAGCTGACCGAGTGTCTCAAGTCTGTACAGGAGTGGATGGACAGTGTCAAACTAAAACTAAACCCAGAAAAAAACGAATTTATCATTATAGGTCAAAAAGCCATCAGAGAGTCGCTTGCACCAAATTTCCTGTTCCGCTCCTCCAAAACAATATCTCTCCGTCGGTGGAAGTAAAAAATCTGGGTGTTATTTGTGACTCAGACAACTCCTTTGACAATCATGTTGCCAAGGTTTGCAGAGCATGTTACTATCATCTTCGTGATTTGCGACGAATTCGCAAATTCCTTGGAGTTGAGACAGCAATACTTCTGGCAAATGCTATGGTCAGTAGTCGTCTAGACTACTGTAACTCTTTACTCTATGGGGTAAGCAAGTCCAACATAGCCAAACTACAGAGAGTCCAGAATGCTCTTTGTCGCATCATCTTCAGACTTGACAAAATGAGTCATGTTACACCCTTTTTGAAAAAACTCCACCGGCTCCCAATTCAACATCGCATCCTGTTTAAGTATAATCTTTTGGTATTCAAGGCTATTAATCTTTCACAGCCCCCGTATCTTTCAGCTTTAATAAGATCGAGCAGTCTCACTTGCGGCAACAGGCTATCTATCTCCTCAACCCGCCCTAATAAGCATATAGGAAGGCGTGGCTTTGCAGTAGCTGCACCAGCTGAATGGAACAAGCTGCCACAGACTGTCAGATCTCAGCAAACAATAGATGGTTTCAGAAGCCAGCTAAAGACCTACTTGTTTAGGCTGGCATACCCCCCACCTTAGTTATACCCTGGCGGGCGCTTTTTAGATGTCGACCCATGCCTGTCCCTGGACTCTCCCTTCTTGGACTCAAGCGCATTAGAGGATTTGTATCAATTTTGCGCTATATAAATCCTACTATTATTATTATGACTTAAATAAATCCATATTTAAAGGGAGGATGTGAAAGGGATCTCAGATGTATAGGGGCACAAGTGAATATAAAACCGTAATTTTTAACGTGCCATTTCTCAGCCATTTCTACATTAATTCTTATGCAAGAAAAATGAGCAGAAGCGCTGTAAAAGTACCTTCCTAATGATATATAATACATATTTGTAGGTTAAATAGTTTTCATGATATTAGCGAAAATGCATAAGTTGTTGACACAAATAATCCTTGGTGCGGAGGCGCCATTGTAAACAAAAAAATACATCCCGCTCCATATATCCCTCTGTACAGATCAAATACAACTTGCGTTGGATAATAAAATGTACAGAACTAGAAATTCTAATATCCCATGGAATGGATTTGGTTCTAAATTGTGGCTTTACTTCCATTATAGCCACAAATCTATTGCATTTTCTGATGTTTGGACCTCAAAGCTGGCTCAGCTTGCACCAATATCTATTTGCACTAGTTGTACTTGTATGGAGTCTTCTGTATATCCATGATAGCACAAAGGATATCCAAAAATTTGAAGCATGTGCTGTTGTTACTGATAAATATTAATCACTGCAAAAGTGCTACATGTATATATGATTGTGTGTTTTGTGAACAGTCTGTAGTTGGCTGTTTTTAGATATAGATACTTATACTGGTTATGTTATGTTTTAACTTTTTCAAATAAAAGCTTATTGTATGGGATACCTGTGAAGATAATACCACAATTTAAGTTTGAATTATAAGATGCTCTTGCAGCTGACATTTTTTATATAAAATTCAATAAAAATGAAATTTACTACTATCTTTATTTAATTATCTTACAAAGACATTTCCTGTGGTCATTTATGACTTATGTATGATCACAGTTAAGTTTTACTACATCGATGTAAATATTAGAAAGTGCCATATAGGTATCGACCTGGCTATCCCTATGGAATTTCGATTACTGAATTGGACCTGATGTTGTGCCTTAGAGTTTGCCTTGGCAGAGATTAAGCTCTATGAAAGTACACAATAGGAAAGAATAGAATACAACTTCTCACAGTATAAGTAAGAAAGGTGAAATTTACCACAGTATAATAGATTCACAGTGATTAGAAACACCCTTCTGTTTCCTTGGCTTGTTGGAAGTTATTTGCCCATATTTGTGTGTTTTATAACATCGTTGTGTCTCTGATCTTTACTTTTAAAGGGGGTCACCGGGTGCAAATTTCACATATTTTGACCAATCTTACTTTTCTTTGTAAAATTGTAGGATATTTATTTAACCTATTGCACGATTTCTGATCAGTGAATTTTGGTTCTTTTACTTTCTTTAGGGCTGGCGCCAGCCGTGTTGTCCCAATAGACAAATTTCATGTGGCAGTGTCAAATTGTATTTTTTTCTTAACAACATAATGATGTGCAAGGTTTATGTCACTAGACATATATTAAAATTAATATGATGAATTCATGTTAACTGCATGCATTTGATTTGCTAGAGTTGTGACACTAACATACTTTTTTGATGGCTGTATTTTGACGGTCTTTGTAATTAATCATTGAACCTCTTCTAAATATAATTTAACATCTGCTAGTGTAGTTAAAATTTGTCAACACTGATTTTCCTCATGCCGTATTGCACATAATATTGATCAGAGATTTTTTTGTCTGGATAAAAATTAAGTTTGGCCGTTTATAGTCCCAGTTAGTGATATCTGTAGTCCCAGATGTGTTCTTCTCTAAACATGTAATACTTGAAATTCTATTATCCAAATTCATTAATAGAGTTTTTTTTACTCAAATATAATATTAGGGTTCTAAAATAGGGGGGATATTTAACTTAACCACCTCACAGCCACAGTCAAGTGTGAACCCTAGCCTGCTTCCTGTATACATTATACCGTCGATTTGAAATCACAAAATGTTTTAATGTACAAAATCATTTATGAATCGCATGATATGTGATAGTTAACTCAGGAGTCTCAAAATTCAAAATGTCAAATTTGAGACCAAGTTGGACCGTAATTTATTTATTACTCAACTATATCATACAAGGCAAACAAATACCTAATAACAACAAGAAATCTGTCACACAAGATCTAGCATAGAGACTCCAAAAGGGTTAAACAAGTGAGTGAAGCATTAAATTGGAAAGTTTGAATATCATCATGAAACCTTATGCATGTACTTTCAAATATTGGGTAATAGATGTTTTACTGTTAGTTATATATCTGTGTTATTACTAATATGTGTGTAAATGTGTTCTCACTGACATCTTTGTTTCTAAAATCAGGATGAAAATGGAGACTGTTCTGAATCTGCTAATGTGAGTGATTAATGATTTACTGCTCTTTTTAAAAATTTTTATTTTAAATTTTTTTTGGCCAAAATTTTTTTTCCTACTTTCACTCAGTTTATTGATAGATTGTGAGAGAATTCTGGTTTAATACAATTGAAATACTAAGTGTATGCTCCCTCTGACTTATTTTATCATTAATTTAACTATTGCATTTTTAGGTGGCATAATTTATTCTTTGACTTTCCAGTCTTTTGTATTTTTCAGTCTCCAGTTTTAAAAACAAAATATTTACCATAATTTATTTTACTTTTTACTTGAATGATAATTATATGAGAGTATGGCTTACACTTTATTATCCACCTCTCAACATATTTGATGCAAATACCTGGACATACAGTTGGGGAAGTATTTCTTTATTAATATTCCCTGGTGCCCCGTACCATGGATAATTAGCATTAGAAATATATTTTAACAAGTGCCTATTTTATGTAAATGTTTCATAATTAGTCTAGCTATAAATATACTTAACCAAAAAAGAAACACAAGTTTTATAAAGAATAAATGATAATATAAATTGTGTTTCTTTTTTTGATAACTATATTTTATACACATCATTAGAAAGATATTTTACACAATAGCAATGTTTGCTTTAAAAATTGTAGAAATGGCAGAGATATTTCAAGCTAAAATTGCAAAAAATTTTCATATTCACTATGGATAAGTTTCACAGCTAGTGTTTTAAATTATTTTCATAAATATTGACTTATTTTACTTATTATTAAAGCTAAGTGGCAGATGATAAAAGTAAAACATACAGCGTCTGCACATTTAAAAAATTTTATTCACTGAAGAAGACAGAACACACAATCCTTGCCCTTTTGACTTGGATTGTATTGATTTGTCTTCGCTTATTAGAAAAATTTAAAATACACAACTTTTGGGTATTTTTCCTGTTTTATCCTAATACAAAAGTCAGGTATTTATGGGTTTTGAGCTCATTACATTGTCACCCCAAAGATTTGCTATCACAACCCAAATTGAAAATGTAGAGCTTACCTGGAGCCTTTAAATTTAGTATCTGGATATGTATGTGCAAGGACAAGACACCTGTTTGCTGGTAATGTTGGATCTTTGGTTTATCTGTATGATAGATATAGAGTAAGAAATCTAAAATTTGCCAGGAATCTAAAATCCGCCACCTCTAAAAGCTTAGTTAATTATATCCCCAGACGAAAGTCGGGGATATATTGGATTCAGGTCCGTCGCGCCGCCGCCGCCGTAGAAATTTCCTTGTGGACGCGATAACTCAAAAACAAATTAATTTTTTTTTTTCAACTTGGTACACATGTTAAGGGTGCCCAAAGGAAGATCCCTATTTTAAGGTGACCTTAAACTCCCAGTAAAAAAGAACTTATGGCCACCTTAAGGTCAGAAATTGGACTTTTGGCCACTTAGAGCCCTGTAGGTCACAAACTATGATGCTCAGCTGGCTGAAATTTTACCTGACAACACATTAATATGTTCTTAGTACATGTGCCGAAAATCATGACTTTAAGTTGAGGAGAAAATTGTGTTTGAGGCCCATAAATACCCCCACTTAGGGATTTTTTGCTATACTTTTCACATATTTTGCCCTATAATTTGGAAGTGATAATTCTGATGAGTCTCAAACTGCGCTAGGTATAACTTTGATATGTAATCCTTGTCTGTAGAAAATTTTAGGGCTGTAGGTTTACCCAAAGGGGTCGACTTAAGGTCTCAAAAGTGCCCACAGAGACCCAATTTATGCACTTTTTGCCACTTTCAAGCACTGTAGCTTTCAAACTATGTCTCTCATCTAAGTTAAATATCATCTGGGAATATATCTATGTGTTTTCTTATATGTGCCCCAACATTTAGGCCTTTAATAGACAGTTAACCTGTGTATCAGGACCATAAACACCCACCCGAGTGACCCTTATAAGACATTTTTCACATCTTTTTCCCTGTAACTTGGAAATGGTAAGTCTGAGAAGTTTCAAACTGTATTAGATATATATTCTGTGTGTAATCTTAGTATGTAACAGATTTTAAGTCTGAAGCTTTAATTTTGAAGGTCAAATTGAGGTCTCTAAAAGGCTCCCAAAGACCCAATATTTGGACTTTTTGCTACTTTTAAGCCCTGTGACTGTCAAACTATGTGACTGATAGAGCTCAAATCCTATCTGAGAAGATATTAGTATGTTATTTTTATATGTGCCAAAAATTAAGGCTTTAAGAAGACATTTAACCTGTGTATGAGGACCATAAATCCCCACCCGAGTGACCATTTTTAGACATTTTTCACATATTTTCCCCTGTAACTTGGAAATGGTAAGTCTAAGAAGTTTCAAACTGTATTAGATGCATATTCTATGTGTAATCTTAGTATGTGACAAATTTTAAGTCTGAAGCTTTAATTTGAAGGCCACATTTAGGTCTCTAGAAGGCCCCATAAAGACCCAGTATTTGGACATTTTGCCAATTTTAAGGCCTGTGACTGTTAAACTATGTGACTGATAGAGCTGAAATCTCATCTGGGAATACATTATTATGTTCTTTTTACATGTGCCAAAAATCAAGGCTTCAAGTAGACATTTAACCTGTGTATGAGGACCTTAAACACCCACCTGAGTGACCCTTTTAAGACATTTTTCACATATTTTGCTCTGTAACTTGGAAATGGTAAGTCTGAGAAGTTTCAAACTTTATTTGATACATATTCTATGTGTAATCTTAGTATGTAACAAATTTTAAGTCTGAAGCTTTAATTTGAAAGCCACATCGAGATCTCTAAAAGGCCCACAGAGACCCAATATTTGGACTTTTTACCACCTTTAAGCCCTGTGACTGTTAAACTATGTGATTGATGGAGCTGAAATCCCATCTGGGAATGCATTATTATGTCCTTTTTACATATGCCGAAAATCAAGGTTTTTAGTAGACATTTAACCTGTGTATGAGGGCCATAGACACTCGCCCAAGTGCCTTTTTTGACATTTTTTCCGTATTTTGCCCTGTTATTTGGAAATGCTTAGTGTGACAAGTCTTAAACTGTATTATATATAATTTTTGTTTGTTATGTATGTCCCCCAAAAAGTTTCAGATCTGTAGTTTAATTGCTAAGGTCTCTTTAACAATTGTAAAATGCCCACAGAAACCCTCAGACATTTAACCTGTGTATGAGGGCCATAGACACTCGCCCAAGTGCCTTTTTTGACATTTTTTCCGTATTTTGCCCTGTTATTTGGAAATGCTTAGTGTGACAAGTCTTAAACTGTATTATATATAATTTTTGTTTGTTATGTATGTCCCCCAAAAAGTTTCAGATCTGTAGTTTAATTGCTAAGGTCTCTTTAACAATTGTAAAATGCCCACAGAAACCCAATTTATGGACATTATGCCACTTTAAAGCCCAGTAACTGTCAAACTATGTGGGTTATAGAGCTGAAATCTTTGAATTTTTAAAAGGAAATGCCTGTCTATTTAAATTTTGAATATTAATAATGTTATGGCTATCTTAGTCTTTTAAGAACTTATTTTTGTGTGTTATACCTCTGCTTGCTGAGTTTTTAACTTTTTAAAATGAAACTGGTTAAACATATTCAAGTAGACAAAATGGACACTTTAAGTGAGCTTTAAGTCCCCATATTAATGAAATTATATCCTTATGTAGTAAAACTAGGGGATTTTTAACCCTCAACTAGCCCAGTTTTATTCAACTTGCCTCAGTTAATTTTGGCACAGCTCCTATAGTTATGAACTCATTTCAGTTGATAATCACATACTTAAAATTCTCAATTCTTTTTGTATTTGAGTACCCCTTTTATATAGATTGTTTGTTTACCATTTATGCTGTAGCACTCCATCTCTTTGTAGTCCCAACCCACATCCCCCACCCGGATTCCCCCCACCCACCTCTGGGACCTCCAGCTATATTGAGTGACACTAAATAAACAAAGGTATTTAATGATATCAGATGAGAAACAAAGAACTCAATGGGGTTGCAGATCTTGTGTAATAGTGAGAGAGGTGTGGAGAAGGGGAGAGGGGTGGGGGTGGGAGGTGGTGGGCTTCATTACATATAACACAAAGGGGAGTCAGAACTGAGATTGTGTCACATATTTAGGTTGCATATATATGGACCACATATATAGGTATAGAGGAAATGAATAACTGAAAACAATTTGCAAATTCTAAAAATAATATAATAAAATAATAATATAAATAATTTTTTTTTAAATAATATTTTATTTGTGAACAAATATAGAAACAGATATGCGCTTTTGGGATTATGAATTTTAGAATGGACATTGAATCATCAATCATTTAAATACTTTGAAGGAAGATTGAAAAGTATGATGAGTTGAGTTAAAAATAATATTTTATTTGTCAACAAATATAGAAACAGATATGCTCTTTTGGGATTATTATTTTAGAATGGACATTCAATCATCAATCATTTAAATACTTTTAAAATAGGTTTAGAGTTATCATTGCAGGAAGAATGAAAATATAATTTGAGTTATGTATTCGGCGTCTGGGGATACACCATCTTCCTTGGGAAGATATAAACAGAGTAGATTGATGTGCTGAAGTTCATATAATAATGGGTAATTATGTTTTAAAAAATTCCCGATCAAAACCTGTGGCGTGAGTGATGACCTGTCTGGGGATATGTTGGCGCCGAGTTGGCCCAATCTAGTTTTATAAAGAAAATGATTTTTTTGTCTTAAAATTGGTATTTTTCAGTTCAGAAAGCTTTAATTTACTATACATTCAACCAGTCTCATCTCAATTCATTTATTTTATTAGTATTTCCACATGTGGCGAAATTCAGATATGTGGCGAATTTTAGATTTCTTACTCTATATTGTCCTCAAGAAACCGTTAGAAATTTGACTTTCACTCTATATGTTCAAGGTCATACAGAGAGTGCAAATGTTCCTCACAACGGCCCATATTATTTTTGTGTCATTTAATATGTTTCCAAATGATTTATTATCTTTGTAGTACCCTGTGTGTATTTTGTACTATATGGTCACAATTTCTAGTCTCTAATTTATTAATAAAAAATTTTTTTCCATATCGAAAATTTAACTGCTGTAGTTTATGAGTTTGTTAAACTGTTAATCCACAGTATTAAACTGACAGCTTCTGTTCATAAATTTTCTTCAATTAATCTTCTTTGTGAGAATTATATCCCTATTCCATTGAAATTAAGCCTTTATTTAACTCATGCAATTTCTTCGTCTTACAATTGAATTAAGTGGTATCACTGTATACAATTTACAGCAGAAAAACGCAGAAGGGGTGACATTTGATGACTGGCGTGAAATGAAAAGAAGCGAGAAACAAAAACAGCAGCGTATCACGGAAGCCCAGAGACAAGAGATGGAGGATGGCTACTCAACCAGCCATCGTAATGAATGTAACAAGGCCTTCAGAGAGTGAGTGTAGAGTTTATTTGTTGGATTCATATAAATGTAGTAAAATATTCCAGATCCAGATTTGTTGGGAGAGTAAAATTTTATCTGAAAGACAGGCACTTGGTACCACAGATTGAAGTGGTATGTTAGTACAAATAGTTTGATGAATAAATTTATATTTGGAAGGCAGATAGGTGGTAACACAGAAGCAGCATATTAGTTTTAACAGTAGGTAAGCACAGTAATAGTCACAAGTCAGTTAACATCTGGAGAAAGAAGCGGGTGTTAAATCAAATGTAGGTAGAGGTAGACTATTGAGGACAGCTCTGCAATATTAAATATCTCAGCCAAGGGAGTCTGATTAAGTGGTTGCTTAAGTTTTTTATATACAGTGGTTGCATTGCATGTAGTATTTTCTAAAACGTTACAAATGTCTTCCACCCATTGACCCATGGAATATTTTCTGTTGTAGTCAGGGTATGTCCCATTGACTAGTATGTCAATTTTCATACCTGCCTAGAAAGGCCAGTTACCAATGGAACAAAAATTAATTAAGTTAACTTTTAAGATTGCCCCTTACACACAAAATATCAACAAATAACTTAAATTAACTTTATTTCACACAGAATAGATAAATTATTCTTAAATATGGAGTAAAATTTTATGGTGAATAAAACTAATTGTTTTAAATTTCTGGCTAAAACCCCCTTTATGTGCTTTTTGTACTGACAGTGTGGTTTTACCGGCTAAAGCTATCCCCCAGGAAGTTTATAAGGAGTAAGTCAGATTGTCAGTAAAATTGAAGCTCTGATAAATTTATATGCACATTAACTCTTTTATACTAATGTTTATGAAGTTTTGTGAGAGTTGCACAAGTTTTTTTACAGAGTATTATCATGACAAACCTGTTCAAATTACCTAACAATATTAAAAAATTATTTGTTAAACTTAATGACATCCTGTTTAAAACTGTTATGTCAAATCTTTGAATCACCAGAAAAATTAATCCATTCAACTGGGTATTTTAGATAATAGAGTAAATTATAATTGGGCTTCTGCCTCCAGAGGACCCAATTGACACTTCTATGTATTTAAGTTTACTGCAGATTTGTACCTGAACAGGTTCAGCTGAATTAAAATGATTTCTATCCATGACCTTTCTTGTAAAAAGATATTATACTTATACTCAACAAACTGAAGCTTTCACAAAAATTAAAACCTGTGGAAATGACATTCTGGTAGACTTATTCGATTATGCTTTGTGAAAAATATGTGAAACTAACATTAACAAACTGCACTGTTAAATGAGTAAGTATGAACATATATTTTTGTGGTTTGTTTGTCTTGTATAATATCTTCAGTAAACGAATTATTAAACATAATTGGTGGATTTCACATGCTTGTACAGTTACACCCCTTCATGTAAAAACTATATTGCTCATAAGTCATTAGATACAATTTTAAACAGGCTGTGTCTGAGAATGCACTAACCCTCGCCTACTGGTGATGATGAAGAAAAACGTGAAAAATCTAAATTTTCAATTTAGATTTTCAATTTAGATTAGGGAACATTTGCCCAGATTAACCTTGAGGAGGACCACGGGTGGACCCCACATGGTATAAAAATAGGGCACAAATCCAATACTGTGTAACATAGTTTTTGAGTTATGTAAATGGACAGACATATACAACAAACAAACCCAATTACAATACCTTTGTCCCTCTCCTTCGAGGTGCAAGAGTAATAAGTGAAACTAAGAGGGTGGCTATTTTATATTTGTATAAATCTGCACTAAATTTGTTGAAATTGCATTAAACAGGTTGCCAAGAATTGACATAAATACCACAAAACTTAATGTCTGATTATGTCTCATAAAAACAAAGTTGTAATAAATAATAATGAGAGGATACTGTTTTTTGTGACATTTTTAACATATTCTGAAGAATTTCACATTTCGTATACACTATTTATCTTTAACATACTGATATCAGAGATTTCTTAATTGCGTAAAATACCCTACCTTATCCTCATAAGTTTTAAAGTTTGTGTGTTTGATAAAGACCAATATACATGTATTTATAATAAATGTAAAAATATTACCAAAATAACTGGACTGGTGTACATCCCCAGACATATGCCTTGTGATAATTTATAAGTACATGTATGTGTGAAATAGACATACCTTGACTTGCAAACTCCCTTGGCTGAGATCTGTGATACTTCAATCACTACTGAGATATGTCTTTTCTTTAATGATCGCATGTATATTGCCGTTCTTTGTTTTAATGTGTTTGGGGTAAAATTATTATAGTGTTTTTGTCAGAAAATTAATCTAGTATATAATCCTTTATTTTGATTATTATTTTAGACACTCTCCTGTAATAAGGAAAAAAGAACCCTTGAGGTTGTGATTTCAAAAAGTTTCATTTTTAAATTTGTTGTGAAATGTTCTTGTGTGTAAATAATGGGATTTTTGTTTTAAAAACTGGAAATTTCTCAGTCAAAGGCATATAATCTAGAATTACATAAGTTTTTTCAATGTCTGATTTTTGAGGAGACAAGAAAATTGGACCTATTTAAAATATAATTAAATGTTATATCATTGTATCGCCACAAATAAAGTTCGATACAAATAATAAACTGGAAGGTCAAGGATGTTACTGTGTACAATTTGCCGGATTGGTTAAGAAGGCACATGTAGACTTTTATAGATGTACAGTGAAGATTGATGATTTGTATTTAATTTACATGTCATTATTTTTAACATAATAAATTATACATTATTTAATGATATACAGTAAATTTTATAGAATTTGAAGTAGTGAATCAGTTTAACTTGGAATTATGTATAAGTAAAACTAGTTTACATTCACAGCAGTAAAAAATTCTGTATTTCTTTTCAATGATAATGATGATTTTCATGGAAGTTATGATGATATCAATGGCAGTTATTGAATAAGGACCATGTCCCATGGGTAATTAAGTTTTAATTGTCTTCTCATCTTAAACATGTACTCATTTATTTCTTATCTAGGTGGTTACGGAAGAAAAATACAGACTTACGCAGACAACAAATAGCAGAAAAACAAAAATATCGAGTCACCCGCCTGCTGGCACGCCGTTCACGCAAATCACAGCAGCTAGCAAAGGCAATTACACATGCTCAGGCCTTTAAATATGTGGACTACTATGGATATAGGTACTAAAACTGTTGGTGCAGAAAGTTTTTGTTTGTAATCGTTAACTGTATAATTTCATCATGGTAAAAATTGTATCCTAGCCTAATTACAACATGTATCACTTTTTATTTTCAACTTGCTGCATTGGTGTATAGTATTGGTTAAGTTGGAGCTACACATTACTTGTTGTTAAGTTTAATCAAATTTCCTTTAATGAAAGGTCAGATTTTGTGTACTTTGTTTTATGAAAAAAAAAAAAAGAAAAATGAAATTGTAAAATATGGTGAACAGATTTGTACATCTGTAAATGGGTCAGTACAATATAGGTCAGTTTTGAACACCTGAGAACTTAGAATTAAATCTGTCTTTCTTATCATCTGCTTGCATGAGGATGCACATATATATTTATTTGAATAAATTGTTTTATAAACCAGTGTTGACAATGTCATTACACTATCATTTCCATACTATAACTAAAAAGTTGTGGGTAGATTTCATTTGCACAGTTGTATCCTGCCAAGTTGAATCTAAAAGAACTAGAAATAACATCTAGAATCTGTGGATTTATTCAATTGGAGAAGCATTGAGCAGTTTTTAATTTCATTGGCCATTGTATCTGGGTAGGTACAGTTCATTGTTTTTATCATTTCACATATTTTCTCAAGGGATTTAATTGCCAGATTTTCATTGAACACAAGTTCCAGGTGTTGTGTACAAGGAAGTGAACAACAGTGAAATCCTCTCAAGTGCACATTATGTATCCACAAATATCAAAGTAAAGATGTAAATTTCAATGGAAAGGTAAATTAAGGATCTGGGGCCAGATTCACCAAAGGGATTAGTAAATAATGGATGCAAAATTACCTGAAGTTAATCCAAAAAGTAGTATTAGGACAAAGGTTGCTATTCATAGAGAAGTTGAGCTGATTTTTGGGTCTATTTTTGGATTAACTTTCCAACCAGCAAAATATATATACTTTTTAAATATGGTTGAATCCTCTGCACTTTGTCTAAAATTCAATTGAACTTTGTGAATACCAATTTAAGCCAAAGATTAGCCGAGTCATTTTCTGTAAACTTTAATCTGATTTTTAGCTCAGCCTAATTTTTCTTTGTAAATATGGCTTGTGATATTTATTTCTACATGACAGGAAATTATAGTTTTCATTGTTCTGCTTAAATGGGTTTACCTATATTTGACATGTTGATGTACATGAAGCTTGTGAGAAAGTTTTATGCTGACTGACCTAGAACAGTTAGGAAATTGCAGTTAAATTTAGAGTTACAATTAAAGTGACATCTGAATTCTTAATTATATTTATCTTTGTAACATATCTCTCGGGGGTCACAGTGATGCAATGGTAATGCACTTGCCTCCCACCTCCGAGGTTGGAGGTTCAAACCCCGGACCTTATGTGAGAAAGTAGGTAGTTGGTTACCGATGGTCGGCAGTTTACAGTACAGAACCTTAACCAACTGTATGCACTGGTTTCCTCTACCCACAAAACTCCCTTTCATGATATGACCTGTACAGTGTTGAAAGCGATGTAAAAGCCCAAATAAATATATGTAACATGTTTCCGTCTAACAAACTGCAGTATATATACTTCATGGTTGAATTAATATTATTTTTGTTGTAAAACTTGTTTAATCTTTTAGAAATTATACAGTTTTACTTTTATATGATCTTAAATGACTCAGTGTTTATATATTTCAGTCATAAGAAGAAAATAAAAAAAATAACATGGTAGCTGTTGTACTAAGAGCTGATATACCTGGGGGGTTGACTCAGTGTTTATATATTTCAGTCATAACAAGAAAATAAAAAAAACCATAGTAGCTGTTGTACTAAGAGCTGATATACCTGGGGGGTTCACATTTTATCGAGTGAGAAAATTAAAATTTACGACCTGAGTATGTGACATTTTGATCATGAAGGGAGGAAAAGCCCCTATATTTCAGTAACTTGTGGAAAATTCTTTACACAGTTATGACTTTTATGACTACATTATTCTTTTTATCTCCCCTGGTTCAGAACTTCCACAAATTTTGATTATTATGTCTTGCTTTTAATTAAGAAAGAACCCCAGTGGCAAATTTCGCTCACTCTAGTTAATTTGTCAAATTTACTCTACCACATGTGACCCCTGGGTATATCAGTAGCAGATTAATGACATAAATGATTTTCTGCTTTTAATGTGTATTAATTTATTATTATTAAACACCCTTTATAATGTTTTCTACACTTTCGTCAACACAATATTGGACTATTACTGAGAGTCATATGTGTCTCAACATACAGCATTGAGTTAGGGTATATATATATATAATCTGAAAACTGAAAGGTATAGCATATTTGTGTTAAAAGATATTCAATAGGTTATTTTAATCTTATATATTTTCTTCATTTGATAATTTAAAACAGAATACGCTAAAGTATTGTTGCAAAAATGATTATGAAAAATAATACACAATGTATTGTATTTTCATTCCAAAAGTCTCATTTTCATGGAAAAAAATTCATATTTTCACTTCTGTGGGCTCAACCTAAGAAAGCAACCTGTTTATGGACATTTTGTTATCCACCATGTGCTGTATTTGACCTGTGTAGAGTAAGAAATCTAAAATTCGTCAGGAATCTAAAATTCGCCACCTCTAAAACCTTAGTTAAATTTATGAAGAAAATGATTTTTTTGTCTACAAATTGGTATTTTTCAGTTCAAAAAGCCTTAATTTACTATACATTCAACAAATCTCACCACAATTCATTTATTTTATTAGTATTTTCACCTGTGGCGAATTTCAGATATGTGGCGAATTTTAGATTTCTTACTCTATAGTGTTATATGGAGCGGGACATATTTTGTTTATATACAACAATGCCTCCGTTCCATGGATAATTAGCATCAGCAAGTGCAGATTTTCATTAATATCTTGGAAACTATGTAACCTACATATCATTGTTATACGTCATTAGAAAAGGTCTAATTTCAGTGCCTCTCGTTTGTGTTGCATAAATATCCAAATATGGCCGAGAAATTGCAAGTTAAAGATCAAGGATTTATATCCACTGGTGCCCCTGTAATATATGACAACGTTTTTCACATTTTATCTTTGAATATGAATTTATTTAAGTTATAAATCATACAAAATGGTGGATAATAAAAGTAAAACATCCCTCACTGGCCATATAACAGAAAAAATATATCACTCATGAAGATTAACAATATAATACTCGTGCTGTGCACTCGTATCATATTGTCATCTATAATTTGTGGTATATTTTTTTTTGTTTTTGTCATTCAGGAAGTTTTCCTATTATGTAGCTGGTCCCAAGTGTATTATCAGTACAGAGATAATGAAGATGAAATGACATGCAGTTGATTGAAGCAGTCATAATGAGTTACAAGAAGTTAGCCATAACTAGAACCAAATTTATGGAAAATGGAGCTTCTTCTTATATACCGAGTTTACTTATTTTGACAGAGAATATTTTCATTTGCCCTGAAAGTGATGAAAATATCTAGATGCTAGTTATAGAATGGTTTTTATTTTTGTGACAGAAGCTTGGTGTAATTAGCACTGACATTGGTGCTATATATTGTGTAGACACTATTATTGTGAGACGTCAATATGCAGTAAATATGTAGTCTTCTATTTAGTTTACACATAGAGTAAGAAATCTAAAATTCGCCATTTATCTGAAATTCGCCACATATTGAAATACTAATAAAATTAATTAATTGAGGTGAGCTTTGTTGAATGTATAGTAAATTAAGGCTTCTTGAACTGAAAAATACCAATTTTAAGACAAAACATCATTTTCTTCATAAAATTAACTAATGTTTTAGAGGTGGCGAATTTTAGATTCCTGGCGAATTTTAGATTTCTTACTATACTTGTAGTTTAGAACTGTCTTTGTAATATTGTACGATTACATTGTGTATGTTAAGCACATCAAATTTTCTTCAATTAACAGCAGATTTTAAAATCTGTGCCTCTGTTTCGTGGCAGATCTGTCTTTGAAAACAAAATAATTTTTATATCTCACTTCTCTTCTATTTTCTCTTTCCTTGAAGGCTAGGTTGTACCATCTATTTTCTAGGAACATTGCTTCAAATATTAACAATAGTACTGAGCTTAAATGTCTCAAGTTCTTGCAATCTTTCATTTGTGGCGTATCAAAAAGTAAATAGTGAGATACCCTATAAGCAAAATGTAAAATAAACTCCTTGTACGTATTTTAAGTAGACAGTGAGAATATTTTATTGAATGTAAAGAAATCAACAGGAATATAATTTTCAACTATAATCAGTGTCCACTCAATACACATTTGAAATTTCACCAGGCATTAATTTTCGGTGTCCAAGATCATTTAGCTAGAATAGCTAAAATTAATGTTTAGTAAAACTTTTGACTATGTAATATCAATCAGTATACTTCACTCAAGTAAAGGTAATTATATGCTGTAATTGGCATTTTTAGATAAACTCTACAGGTATTTATGGAATTGTCATTGATTAGAAAGTAATTTTATTGCTAAGTATTTAGTATAATAGGATCGGATTGTAATGACCTAAATTATTAGGGTTTTTTTTTGTTAAATTTGACCATACACTTTACTCCTTAAAATGCTTTCAGGAATATATACCTGTATGTGCATGTGGTTTTTGTGTCTTCTATAAGTAGATAAAACAATTGTAGTCAAAGTATCTGTGATATAGTTGTTGGTGTTATTTCAATTTGCTATATTTTGTTGTTGTTTTTAGTTGGTTTAGTAAAAGCCTGTTAAACCTTCCATGATCAACCATTTTTGTTTGTCTTAATTATATTACACTTAGAATTATAATAGACAAATTGTCTCCTTCTGATTCAAATAATATTCATGATTAAGAAGAGGTTATTGTTTTATAAATTAAATATATATTGACTTTATTATGTAAATTGAGATCATGGTTATACAGAAATATAACAATTCTAATGAAATTTCCCTATTGATTGCACAATGGATATATTTTAACAGTCCTTCAATAAATAATGTTAATGTATGAATTTAAAATTATGTAATATATTGTACATTTCTTACCCTTCTAGTAGTTCCATGTGATAAAAATTTCAATATGACTTCAAGGTTTCTATGTTTACATGCAACTACAATTTTATTTTCTCTGGTGTCTTTTGTATTATATTTTACAAAGGTAAGGTCTTCAACAAATCTTGTCTTTTTCTTTAATTGTAATTCAGTCTGTCTAGTTTCCATTGTTAATACAAGCATTATTCTTGTTACAATGAATAGTTAGCTTTTGTTCTAAGTGTCCTTACAAGTGTTTTGTTGGAAATGAACATTGTATGTATTGGGAATCCTTTAAACTTTTAATGTGTTTAATATCATGTGTTTATATTACCGCGGTAGGGAGTTGATGACTTCTATGTGTAAAAGATATTTGTTTAAATATATTTGCACTATTTTTATCATGTAATATGTATATTGTCAGGGCTATATGGGGATTAACTAATTCTTTAATTGTTATTTTAATGTTTTGTTACGGTTGATTCCAGTTCTTGAAAATTGTTCACATTGTATTTATTAATACAATTCTCAATAAAACACAATCCATAGAAAAGTATTTTTTCGTGAAAGTGCCCAGCCGAAAGATGGATAAATGATGTTAATGTAAAGATCTCATTGAATGCAACAGTGTCTGTGTTACTATACCTCATATCAGATTTACAGTCCTGTATATTATCATAAATTGTTTACCTACTTAAAGAATCTTCTCATTTATCTTTGTCCGACTGGCCCATTGGGCTGCAAGCCTGGACTTCCATGTAGCTCCTTCTCCTGGCTCAATGCCAAAAACTTTACTCATATTCAAACCCAAATCCTTATTATAATAAGTGGATCTGACAGCCCATCTTTGTATTACAGTTCAAACATCGTACAACTGTTTTTGATGCGAATTCAACCAAAGATCTCTTTACAAGTATCAGTAGTTGGTGAAGATGGTAAAAGATAGATAAACAACAGAATACCTAAAATCTATAATGTGGTACCAACTGCCATGAAAGACATATAGTTTGATATTATCTTTTTACCATATTTTCAACAGTTTAACAAGATTTTATGTTCAATTGCTCTATTTTTGCCAGTTATGAAAGCACTGGATCAATGATCAAACTATATCAAAGTTCACTAATTTGTAGACAGCAAACGCAAAATTTTAACTGATTTCACAGAACTTATATTGTGGTAATGACAAAAAAGTTAAACCTATTAAATGAAACCAGAAAATTACTTTTCCTCAGTCAGGAATATTTTACGTTTCTATGAAAAAGACATTCTTGGGCCATGATAGTTATGCTTAAAACAAATCCCACTTGACATATTTACTTGTTGGGGTTTGAGTGTACCAAGTTTAATAATGTACATGTAACATAATTGAAACAAAGTCTAGTTAAATGTTTATTCCATTGAGTAGATTGAAAGTCAGTAAATAGTAAAAAAGAAAAAAAAACCCATGTTATAAAAGTTGACTAAATTCAACTTTATATTCAAATATATAATTTTAAACTTCAATGTTTTGCCTTATCACATTTTGCACAGTTCTTAATTCAAACTTATTCTCTAATGAATTTATTTCTTGCCCTATAAATATTTAAGATCACCTCCAGTGAATCACAGAGTTATGAAAAAATATTAAGACTTAGACGACACCTTTCATGAATGCCACCAAGATGACAAACTGTAACAATTATTTTTTTCATCCAAATATCTTTAATGAATGTGTCCCCAGGAAGTTTGAATACAACATACAAAACAGTCTTTATTTTTAGATTTCTATACATATGTATAAAAAGTCTTGTACAGTAAAAAATAATGTATCACAGATATGCATAATTTCATAATGTTTTCTTTTTTCAATACAAAAATTAAACATGCAAAAGCTTCAACAAAAATGTAATATAGACATTTAAAAAAAAATTATCTACAACAGTAAATATTAGTACCACATATATAATTATAAAACTGTACAAACATACAAAGTTTATTTAAAACTTGCATCCAAAGTAAGAAAACAGTTACTGAAAAAATACATATCATCCATATTACATACTAGTAACACATTACTAAAAATAGCCAGCCTCAGCAGGCAGGAACCCCAACCCACAGGTTCAACTAAATGGGCAACAACACTGACATCTGGGAAAATCTAAGGAACAACTTAAAATGTAGAAAGTATACAGAACCGATGAGAAGCTGCCAGATGTGAGGACTTCCATGTTATTGACGGGGTGGGGGGGGGGGGAGAAACTTGTAGATTTTTTTCGTTAATGATGTGAGGATTTAATTTTTTACGATGGGAAGACATCTGTCACTCTAGGTGGAAGCCTGGCAACAGATATTGCCAGATGCTCCCCAAAAACTTGTCTCTTGATCCTCGTGGCCTAAACACATCTTGAAATTTTGTGCATGGGTTCAGGTTGTGGAACTCCCACAAAGTTTAAAACTCCCAAAAACTAAAAAGGTTGTCATGGCAACAGCTGTTGAATACTCCCCCCCAAACCTAATCAACTGTAGATCCTCTTGGGCTAAGTATATCCTGATAATTTAGTGAAAATCTATCCATGGGTTAGGCTGTGGAAAGGCACCATTGACACCCAGACAGCACAGGCTATGACTATAACCCCAGCCTTTATGGGCTGGGCTAAAAATTATTCACATAATCTCTTTCCACTAACAGACTGTATATTAAGTAGAATATACAGTATCAAACAGAATTTGTTTGGGATTTTTTATTCAATCTACACATTCTACTTCTACAGAAAGGTTTAGTAGTAATTTTATCACAGTTAATTGACATTTGGTGAAAGTAAAAAAAAATACATTATCATACACATCTGAGATCTCATAGAATAATAGTAAACTAAGGTAAAGACTTAGAAAAGTTTTGAAAATTTGATTCCATAACCATAGTAATAAAATAACAGCAGTCGAATGGTTACTTATATCTTAAACTAGAAATAGGCCGCCCTGTTGATAGTAGATGCGAATAGAAACAGGATAGCATAGAAGAACACACATTATCATGTGTAATGTCCACCCATGAACCTTTTGCCCAAATTGTACAGTAGTCTTACAAGACCCTGTTTCATTTGTAAAATATATCAATGATGCTTAAATATTTGTTAGTGTAGATGTAAATTATTTCAGCTTCATGCCTTTTTGCATTGGTTGGGTTGAAAATTTTGACGAAATCACTCTATCTTGCACGGTTAAGAAGATAGAAGCAAATTCCTGTTTTTCTATTTTTGGCAAAAATTTGAAAATTCAAAATGGCCGCCATTTTTGGGAAAAGGAAATTTTTTTGAAAATGGCCAAGAGTACATTTCTTAGATACCCTATGGGTCGAAAATTTCAACAAAATAACTCTATTTTGCACGGTTAAGGCCAGTTTGTGTTTTTCCATTTTGGGCAAAAATTCGAAAATTCAAAATGGCTGCCATTTTTGGGGAGGGGAAAATTTTTTGAAAATTGCAAATATTACATTCCTTAGATACCCTGTGGGTTGAAAAATTTCGACGAAATCGCTCTATCTCGCATGGTTAAGGAGATAGAAGCAAATTTGTGTTTTGCCATTTTTGGCAAAAATTTGAAAATTCAAAATGGCCGCCATTTTAGGGGAGGGGAAATTTTTTTTTAAATTGCCAAGAATACAATGCTCAAATACCTGTGGGTCGAAAATTTCGACGAAATCGCTCTATCTCGCATGGTTAAGGAGATAGAAGGAAATTTGTGTTTTGCCATTTTTGGCAAAACTTCGAAAATTCAAAATGGCCGCCATTTTTGGGGAGGGGAAAATTTTTGGAAATTTGCAAAGATTGCATTTCTTAGATACCCTGTGCGTCGAAAATTTTGACGAAATCGCTCTATCTCGCACGGTTAAGGAGATAGAAGCAAATTTGTGTTTTGCCATTTTTGGCAAAAATTCGAAAATTCAAAATGGCCGCCATTTTTGGGGAGGGGAAAATTTTTTTAAAATTACCAAGAGTATAATGCTCAGATACCCTGTGGGTCGAAAATTTTGACGAAATCGCTCTATCTGGCACGGTTAAGGAAATAGAAGCAAATTTGTGTTTTGCCATTTTTGGCAAAAATTCGAAAATTCAAAATGGCCGCCAATTTTGGGGAGGGGAAAATTTTTTGAAAATTGCAAAGATTGCATTCCTTAGATACCCTGTGGGTCGAAAATTTCGACGAAATCACTCTATCTCGCACGGTTAAGGAGATAGAAGCAAATTAGTGTTTTGCCATTTTTGGCAAAAATTCGAAAATTCAAAATGGCCGCCATTTTTGGGGAGGGGAAAATTTTTTGAAAATTGCAAATATTACATTCCTTAGATACCCTGTGGGTCGAAAATTTCGACGAAATCGCTCTATCTCGCACGGTTAAGGAGATAGAAGCAAATTTGTGTTTTGCCATTTTTGGCAAAAATTCGAAAATTCAAAATGGCCGCCATTTTTGGGGAGGGGAAAATTTTTTTAAAATTACCAAGAGTATAATGCTCAGATACCCTGTGGGTCGAAAATTTTGACGAAATCGCTCTATCTGGCACGGTTAAGGAAATAGAAGCAAATTTGTGTTTTGCCATTTTTGGCAAAAATTCGAAAATTCAAAATGGCCGCCAATTTTGGGGAGGGGAAAATTTTTTGAAAATTGCAAAGATTGCATTCCTTAGATACCCGGAGGGTCGAAAATTTCGACGAAATCACTCTATCTCGCACGGTTAAGGAGATAGAAGCAAATTAGTGTTTTGCCATTTTTGGCAAAAATTCGAAAATTCAAAATGGCCGCCATTTTTGGGGAGGGGAAAATTTTTTGAAAATTGCAAATATTACATTCCTTAGATACCCTGTGGGTCGAAAATTTCGACGAAATCGCTCTATCTCGCACGGTTAAGGAGATAGAAGCAAATTAGTGTTTTGCCATTTTTGGCAAAAATTGGAAAATTCAAAATGGCCGCCATTTTTGGGGAGGGGAAAATTTTTTGAAAATTGCAAAGAGTACACTCCTCAGATACCCTGTGGGTCGAAAATTTCGACGAAATCGCTCTATCTCGCACGGTTAAGGAGATAGAAACAAATTTGTGTTTTGCCATTTTTGGCAAAAATTCGAAAATTCAAAATGGCCGCCATTTTTGGGGAGGGGAAAATTTTTTGAAAATTGCAAAGAGTACACTCCTTAGATACCCTGTGGGTTGAAAATTTCGACGAAATCGCTCTATCTCACACGGTTAAGGAGATAGAAGGAAATTTGTGTTTTGCCATTTTTGGCAAAAATTCGAAAATTCAAAATGGCCGCCATTTTTGGGGAGGAGAAATTTTTTTGAAAATTGCAAATATTACATTCCTTAGATACCCTGTGGGTCGAAAATTTCCACGAAATCGCTCTATCTGGCACGGTTAAGGAGATAGAAGCAAATTTGTGTTTTGCCATTTTTGGCAAAAATTCGAAAATTCAAAATGGCCGCCATTTTTGGGGAGGGGAAAATTTTTGGAAAATTGCAAAGATTGCATTCCTTAGATACCCTGTAGGTCGAAAATTTCGACGAAATCACTATCTCGCACGGTTAAGGAGATAGAAGCAAATTTGTGTTTTGCCATTTTTGGCAAAAATTCGAAAATTTAAAATGGCCGCCATTTTTGGGGAGGGGAAAATTTTTTGAAAATTGCAAATATTACATTCCTCAGATACCCTGTGGGTCGAAAATTTCGACGAAATCGCTCTATCTCGCACGGTTAAGGAGATAGAAACAAATTTGTGTTTTGCCATTTTTGGCAAAAATTCGAAAATTCAAAATGGCCGCCATTTTTGGGGAGGGGAAAATTTTTTGAAAATTGCAAAGAGTACACTCCTTAGATACCCTGTGGGTCGAAAATTTCGACGAAATCGCTCTATCTCACACGGTTAAGGAGATAGAAGGAAATTTGTGTTTTGCCATTTTTGGCAAAAATTCGAAAATTCAAAATGGCCGCCATTTTTGGGGAGGGGAAAATTTTTTGAAAATTGCAAATATTACATTCCTTAGATA
Organism: Sabellastarte sp. h YS-2021; assembly: GCA_964017235.1. Lineage (NCBI taxonomy): Eukaryota > Metazoa > Annelida > Polychaeta > Sabellida > Sabellidae > Sabellastarte > Sabellastarte sp. h YS-2021. The sequence continues at coordinate 79,827,909 of OZ024927.1, forward strand.
CCCTGTGGGTCGAAAATTTCCACGAAATCGCTCTATCTCGCACGGTTAAGGAGATAGAAGCAAATTTGTGTTTTGCCATTTTTGGCAAAAATTCGAAAATTCAAAATGGCCGCCATTTTTGGGGAGGGGAAAATTTTTTGAAAATTGCAAAGATTGCATTCCTTAGATACCCTGTAGGTCGAAAATTTCGACGAAATCACTCTATCTCGCACGGTTAAGGAGATAGAAGCAAATTTGTGTTTTGCCATTTTTGGCAAAAATTCGAAAATTTAAAATGGCCGCCATTTTTGGGGAGGGGAAAATTTTTTGAAAATTGCAAATATTACATTCCTTAGATACCCTGTGGGTCGAAAATTTCGACGAAATCGCTCTATCTCGCACGGTTAAGGAGATAGAAGCAAATTTGTGTTTTGCCATTTTTGGCAAAAATTCTAAAATTCAAAATGGCCGCCATTTTTGGGGAGGGGAAAATTTTTTGAAAATTGCAAAGAGTACACTCCTTAGATACCCTGTGGGTCGAAAATTTCGACGAAATCGCTCTATCTCACACGGTTAAGGAGATAGAAGGAAATTTGTGTTTTGCCATTTTTGGCAAAAATTCGAAAATTCAAAATGGCCGCCATTTTTGGGGAGGGGAAAATTTTTTGAAAATTGCAAAGAGTACACTCCTCAGATACCCTGTGGGTCAAAAATTTTGCCGAAATCGCTCTATCTCGCACGGTTAAGGAGATAGGAGCAAATTACTCAAAAGTAGTACTGAAAATACACAATGAAGTACCTAAATGGCTATTACTCATGTACTGACAAAGCTATCAGTCCCAAATGCAATACCAAGCGAGCTATGGACATAACAATCTTGTATTCAAAATTGTAGTAAAATATCTTTAATTATTTTGGCTTAAATGCACGGAAACCAATGGGTACTGAAAATAGCTGTACTTAAGTATTACTCAGTAAGCAAAAGAGGTACAACAGCCAAAAGCAATCCCAAGCAAGCTACTGACCCAATAAGCCTGCATACCAAATTTGGTGACAATAGCTCTAATACTTTTCCTTTAAATGAGCGGAAACCATGCGTGACGCCGGACATCGGACGCCGGACATCGGACATCGGACAACGGACAACGGACATCGGACATCGGACATCGGACGGCGAAAAAAGCAAAAATAATATATCCACCCCCCAGGGGGGTGGACATAATAAAATACAAAAATTCGAAGGTTTCTTAAAGTATAGTTGCATACCTTTCATTCAAATTTCTGTTAATCAAATATTGAATTTCAGATATTTTTCCTATCTAAATAATAGTAAAATCCTCACACACTGAAATCACTATTCTCACGCTTTGAGACCAAATTTCATGACAATGAAAATATTACAATTAGAATGTGGTAGTTTCTCATGAAATCTACCACCATCTATGAGAAGTTTGTTAATTATAGGGTAATTTATATGGCACTGTATGAAAGAAATACAACTTTCTCTTTAAGTAACCTGTGTCACTTGTCATATATCCTACCGGTAATTTGGACATAGTTGCATCCAGTAGGATCTTAAGCAATTGAGTAGATACTTCTGCTTAACTAGTATTTCCATAATCATTCTAGCAGTAAATGAAAAAGGATTTTGCCAGAAACAACCCAATATTTAATTGTATTAAATCAGAGATTTCTACTTATGAGAGTTCTACATAAAGTGAATTGACCAAATGCTGATAAAATATAATATTAAAAACCCCTTGATAATAATTAAAATTTAAAATCCTCTGCAACAATCATTTTTATAAAGATTACTTTTATTCAAGAATCTCTCATTTGTTTTACAATGCATCTGGGCCTGAGGGTGGTAGAGTGCTCAACCGTCGTGAAATTTTCTTTTCCTTCTTCTCAAGTAGCTGTATCAGCATTTCTTCCATTCTTCCCATCTGTATAGCAGTACAAATGTACATAAATTATAACTGTCTCACACCTTCAATAAATTATATAAACAACAACTTTCTGATATCTCCAGTGCACAATACAGATATAATTTCAATAATCTATTATTTTCTGACCTGTTTTTGGATAAACTACAACTTTATGATATCCCCAGAAGTTACTGTAGATATAATTTATGTAAATTATTACTTGCTGACATCTTCAGTAAGCATGTAGAAATAATTCATGTATACTATAACTTCCTGGCATCCTCAGATTTGTGCCTATGCCTTGTAGACATAATTTACCAGTATGTAAACTGTAAGTTTCTTACACCTTTACTAAGTCATGTTCACATGTGATTTATTAACACTATTTTTAAATTATGTATACTAAGTATTTAGTGTTCTTTGTGTAAGAAATAGTCAACATTTAAATGATACATAAAATGTGCTATATGTTTCTTTATAAATATTCTACACATGATGTAAGAATTGTTATTTGTGTTTCAAATAATCACATATGTTTCTTTGAATATATATAACTATAAAAGGCAGAAAAACATCTCTAGAGATAAATGGTTACATATCCCATATTGTTTCACAAATTTACAACATTAATACAAACCTGCTCTTTCAATTGCACAACTTCATTCTTTGTTTTCTTTATCTTTTTGATCACCATTGCATGAAATTCTTTCTGTTCTGTATCTTCTTGCTTCTCCAGCTGAAATCATACACATATACCAGTCTATTACTAGAGAAACATTTGATGTGGCTTACAGTAAAGTGATTTCTAGGCCAAGATGGGCACAAATCTTAATCCCTATTGTGTGGAACAACCAATAATATTTCTACTGCTCTAGTCTATGTGGTAATGGTAAATATTTGAACTATGTGGAGAAGAGAGATAGTTATGGAAATGGACTTCCATGTAAATCCGTATTTGAAACTGAATTGTAAAATGCACAATTTCAAATGCAATGTTAATTACCATAAAGTACAAATACTGAAGGACTGAATAAAAAATTCTGCTCAAAAGTCTAACCCTGCTATCACAAGGTTACATTTTCCCCTTGTTCTGAATAATGGATTCAAAATTAATGGGGAATATATGTATGTATTTCAGTCAATTAGAATGCCAATAAAATAAAATGTAATGAGTGAGAAGTAGATTTTTCAGCTGACATATAGAAAGTAGCTTTAGTTTGAATAGTTAGATGAATTTTTGGCTTGTGTATGGTTCTGACACTATACATAATTTATTTGTACATAGTTTATGAAAAAAAACATGACCATTAGTCTGTTCTCTTAAGAAGAAACAACAAAACTGAATGTATTCCAGGGACAGGTTAGTTATTTTGACATTAACCAATGTTGTAACTTAAGCTTGCTTAACCCAGAGGAAAACAAGAGTAGCATGTGTTTATAAAAAAATCTTTGACAATATATCTTAGCAGTATTTTGTTAAATATCAAAGGATCAGAAAACTACTTTACTTAACTCGGAATTCCAAATACATGTAACAGGGTAGATTTCCTTTTGAAAGTCAGTCTAGGAATCAGCAATTATAACTAGACTAAGGACGCATCTGTGGCCAGATGCAGAATGTATCCACCGGCAAAGGCAAAAGTAGCTATTACTCAGCTATGCCACGAGGTAGAGGTCTGAAATTTTACTATGTTATAGCTGACCCAAAAGTAGCTGGATAACATATTTATACGAAATTCTCTAAATGCAATAGTTTTCAAGTTACAAGTTATTTTACTCATGTTGGAAGTTACTGAAAAGCTGAAAAACATATTTTAAGTAAATGCTGTAAATTTGTAAATTTTAATTACTTAAATGTAGCTTTTATAAGCTACAAGCTTACCATGTGGGACTTAATGCTGTTCTCGGGTTGCCACACCCGGGGCCAACGTCTTAGAAAAAAAGACAGTTCTTGTTAGCCACCGGATACACTGCTAGTTGTCGTCACGTGATAACCTCTGACCTCTCGCCCTACTTTCTCGTTGAAATTTTCTAAAACCTACCCCTCAGCTGTAAACAGCGGGGAGGCAGGGTGGGACTCTTCTAAGTCCCACATGGTAAGCTTGTAGCTTATAAAAGCTACATTTAAGTAATTAAAATTTACAATTTTATTACGCTACAATAGCTTACCATGTGGGACTTAATGCTGAATTCAACCGCCCGGTGGCGGGATTACAGCTGAGACTGGAAGGTATGTCATTTTTTCTAAGATTTTGAATTAATATGTATAGAATAGTGCCAGAAATACCAGTCTGAGTCCCATTTACAGTGCCCCGATCCCGAAGACCGGGCCTGTAATGAGCCAAAAACCTAAATAAAATGAGAGACAGTGCTGAAACTGTCTAGATGTTTGATTGTAGGACGGAAGTGCAGCAGTGCTCACTTCGAGGTCTAAGGGTCCCTGAGGGCCCTTCACTAGTGACTGACCAACCCATGGTTGGACATCTCATAAATTTTTTACAACCTGAATATGAGATTAATGACAACTAAATAAGTCCTTAATAGAAGTTACTTGATAACTGAAAAACAAAAATGACCTTACCCGTAACATCTTGAAGGTAAAGGAATACCTAAATCCTGGGAGAGACTCCTGAAGACTTGGTTGTAGCGGATGTGCCCCCCCCCCTTTTTCTTTCCGAGGACAACTGGTCTGAGGGGAAGGATCTAGGACTTGTTGTGCCGCCACTACGGGTCCCAGATATATATTGTTGTCGGTGTCCGACCAAGTAAGGTCTTTTAGGTAAAAATTTGTAAATGTGTTGTGAGCTTTCCAGTGACAGGCTTGCATGATTGGTCCACCGATACCCCACCGTAACAGGCCTTAGAGGCCGCGAAGGCCCGGATGTCATGCGCTTTGACTTGGACCAAGTCCAAGGCTTGTTGATCTGCTTGTTTGTAACAAAGTAGGATGGTTTGTTTCAACCATGAAGAGAGAGTAGGGGGTCTGATGTCTGAGGTATGTCCTTTGGTAAAGGAGATGAAAAGGAGAGAACGAGACCCTCTCAGGTCTTTGTTCGGTCCAAATAAAACCTCAGGGCCCGCACGGGACACAGGGTCCTGTCTTCCTTAAATTGTCTATCTACAATGGTAGTCAAAGCAGGAATAGTCACCGGAGATACACTTTGAGAACCTTCTCTTGCTAGTTGGTTTTTGGCTATGAAAACAGAAGAGGGGAACAAGGCAACCTTTTCCCATTGGCCTAGATTAGATACTTGTTTGCGACCCAGGCATGGATTTCGCTGCGGCGATTGCCGGAGGCCAAAGCTAGCAAGAAAGCAGTTTTAGAGTAAGATGTTTGAGGTCTGTGTCTTTCATGGGCTCAAATGGTGCTTTAGTGAGCTCGTTAAGGACAACAGAAAGGTTCCACTTGGGTAAATTTCTGGAACTCTTAGGACGATCCCTGTGAAAACCGGAGAGTAACCTATGAAGGTCTGCATTGTGTGCAATGTGTTGGGCCGTTGGGCCCAAAGTGTCAACGATTGCAGTCCTGTAACCATCAATGGTCGAGGGGCGCCTGTTTAAGTCTTGGTACAGGTACATGAAAAAATCTGAGATTTCTTTCACAGATGGAGTGGAGAAAACCACCGAATTTTCTCTGCACCATTTTTCAAATAGGGCCCACTTTGACCTGTAGATGGTCCTTGTTGATGACCGCTGAGGGGCAGCAATTCTCTCTGCCACCTCCACAGAGAAGCCTTGTTCTTGGAGTTGTCCACTCCTAGACACCAGGCGTGGAGGTTCAGCTGTTGTGGATTGTTGTGGAACACATAGTTGTGGGACTGTTTGAGTAGGGTCGTTGACACTGGGAGTTGTAGTGGGATCTCTGTTGAGAGCTGCACTAGGTCCCAAAACCAGGGCATCCCTGGCCAGCCTGGGGCTATTACGATGATCAGACAATAACATTGCCTGATCTTTTGGATCACCTTGTGAAGGAGCCGTAGGAGGGTACGCCTAGGGCGTGAGGTTGGTCTAGTTTATGTTTAGAGCATCTATGTCCCAGGCCCTTGGGTCTGGGATAGGAGACACGTACAGTGGGAGCTTGTGGTTCAGGTGAGTGGCAAATAAGTCTACATGAGGTGTGAACCACTTCTGGCAGATCTGTTTGAACACCTGGGGGTGAAGAGACCATTCTGTTGACTGCACTTGGTTGGACCTGGACAGTAGGTCGGCCATCACATTCAGGCACCCTAGAACGTGCCTGGCTTTCAATGTTATGAGGTAGTGATGGCCCCAGGTCGTGATCTTCCACAGGAGAGCGCACATCTCTACTGAGTGTGTTCCTCCTTGTTGTTGATGTAGGCTACCACTGTTGAGTTGTACATCGCAACTAACACTGTTTGATTCTGGCACTGGTCCTTGAAGTCTCGAAGGGCCAGGGAGACCGCCTTCAATTCTAGGACATATATGTGTAGCCTTTTTTCCCGATCTGACCACAGACCCTTTGTGGAATTTTTGGTCTAAGTGAGCGCCCCAACCTTCGTGTGAGGCATCGGTAAAGAGTTGGATACTGTGGTGTTTGGGATGAAGGTCTGCACCTTGCATCACGTTTGAGGGATTTTGCCACCAATCTAGGTGGGCTGCAATGGCTTCTGTCCAAGGAAGGAGGTTGTCCAGCGACTGAGGATATCTCCAGTGCTCCTTGAGATGAAAATGAAAGGGCCTCCTGTGAAGGCGTCCCTCCGGGACCATTTCTCCGTTGAGACTAGCAACCCAATTAGAGACATCAAATATCTTGCAGTCAAAACACGTTTTGACTCGAGTAGTAGGATCAAATCCTGAAGTTTGAGCCATCTCTCTTGAGTGGGTTTTACAAGGGCTGAATCTAGGTGGTATTCGTAGCCCATGAACGAAAAACACCTGAGTAGGTTTCAGTTCTGATTTTTCCTGATTTATTATCCACCCCAAGGACTGAGTTAGGTCTACCACTGCCTATGTGTTCACTTGGGCTTCCTCCTGAGACTGGGACCTGATCAGCCAGTCGTCCAGGTATTGGTGAATTCTGAGTCCTCTTGAGAGGGCCATTAGTTTCACTTCCTTTACGATCATTGTAAAGACCTGGGGGGCTGTGACTAGTCCAAATGGGAGGGAGGTGAATTGGAACACCTGTGACTTGTAGCAAAACCTTAGGTATTTCCTTGAGTTTGGATGGATGGGGATGTGTAGGTAAGGGTCCATTATAGCTATCTATGATACCCACTCCCCTGGAATCAGGGAGGTCCTGATGAACTCTGGAGTTTCCATTTAGAACTTTTCTACGTGTACAAAAGTGTTGAGCCTGTTTAGGTCTATGACTGGCCTCCACCGTAGGTGAGGCTTGGTACTAGGAACAGGCGACTGTAAAACCCGAGAGATTTTACATTTTCCACCCTTTCTATTGCGTTCTTTGACATAAGAGACTGGATACAGAGGCCAGTTTTTTACTTGGTCTTTGAAGGGCCTTGTATTCTGACCGGGTCAGGAGTCTGACTGGACTTGGATTAAAAAGAATGACAGGATTTGTTTGCCAGTCTAATCTGAAAGAACGGAGAACTCCTACTGGTGGACTGAGTGAGGCTGGAGGAGTCATTGGGGGGAAGGGTTTTTATGCCCTCGTCCCCTGGAGTGGGTCAAAAGACCTTGGAGCCTCGGCTACTCGATTTCCCCCTACCTGGGGAAAACGATGGGTACTGCTAGGGATGGAATGACCCCCATTGGGGTGGTTCCTGTAGGAGCCTCTAGATGTGGGGAATTGGAAAGGGTTGATTAACAGGGCCTAAACCCTAAGTGTTATTACAGGTGCCTTGATGAGGGACTCCTGTCCTTCCTAAAGTAGTTGTGAATGGGGAACTTTAAGATCTAAAGATCCAGTATCTCACCTGAATTCACCATACCCCTTCTGACTACTTATATGCACCATGGAATTGAGTTTGACCTGTCTGGTAGTAGCCTTGCTACTGTCTTAACATATATATATATATAACCAGGTTGTATTCAGAAAAAAACCTAGTGAAGAGCAGCCTGAAGCTCAACTCTTGCTGACCAGAAGGGGAGGAGGGGCTTACCCAAGGAGGCCCCTAAGGAGATACAAATTTGAAAACTTGTTCCATTTTAAGGGAAATTAAACAGCCCAAGTTCTTGTTGGCCTAGTAAATCATTCAGAGTCCAGACTGTGGAGGATCTAGGCATAAATTCCCTGGGGGCAGGGAGGTTCAAAAAACTGCCTAAGTTTCAATGTCCTCAAAAATTGGTTAGGGTGAAGTCAGGCAACCTACTTCCCTAAAATATAGAGCCAGGACTGAATGAAGGACCTTGTTTAGAAGGCCTCTTGGGCTTGAGGACTTGGACTTTTTGAACTTGGACCCAAGCCTCCAATAGGTGATATCTACTGCCAGGCTGGTGAACTATTACTCCAAGTTTTTTTTTTTTTTTTTTTTTTTTTGTGTGTGTGTGAGGATTGTTAGTGTTCTGATCTGGAATCAACATCCGAACATCAGAGTAGATGATCCGATCATCCGAGGATCAGATCTACATACAATCCACCAAGCATTAGATTTCAGATGATCCGAGAGATGCAATGAAAACCGAGTATCAAATCATACTGGGTTGAATAGAAGTTGAGAATACTGCATCCGATTCTCGGATGCATTAAAAATCTCGGATGAACTAAGATCTTATCTGAATTTAAGCAGGGATCTGATCCACCCTGGAGAAAGAAGTTGGATATTATAATTTCTATGTAAGCTTTCCTTAAGGTAAGCTTCCAAGGAAGCTTTGCCTTTCCTTCTTCGAAGGAACTACACAACTAGATTTACGTAAGTAAATCAACTGTGACACAAGGTCACCTGCCCCACCCGCCTCACTGCAGGTAGGGCTAGTTGTGAGATAATGAAAGCAGAAATTACACAGAATTTTATTAAATAACATAGAATCTAAAAAACAAGTAATTATAATTTAAAACTGGATGAATTAAAATATAATTAAAATAATGGGTAACCAAGGTTACCTTATAGCCTAAAGAGACACGTAATGTCTAGACGATTAATGAAGAATTCTATTCCTGTTTATTTAAGTATTAACCTTATAAATGGTCAATAATACAGGGAAGAAGGGATAAAATATATTATTTTATTTTATTTATATTTATAAACGTACTGTAAGAAACCCGCGTCTCTCAGCACATGCGGTCTAGACGTGACGTCATCACAGGGGTTTCCCCGAGGATTCCCCCAGTTAGAATCGTGCTTTATATCATATTTTAACCCTTAAAATGGACCAATAGAGTAAAAGAACGGGGGTAAACCCTTGCAAAATCTATTTAATTTGATTTCAACAGGCATATATTCCTGTATAAAAACTACCAACGCGAGACGCGCATTACAAGAAAATGCTGTCTCGACAATAAAACGGAAGTTGTTTCCGGAGATTTTACTCGGCCAGGACTCGTTGGTGTTACATTTATACACTTTTAAACCCTAAAAGGGGTCCAATAATGAAGCAGATAGGGTTTAAATATTTTGTTTTATTTTATTTTACTGACAGGCATATATAAATATCCTGTATTAGAAACCCCATAAACGAGTCGCCATTGCTTTACGTGAATCCGGAAGTGGACTTCAGTTGTAAAATATAGTAAAGATACTTATCTGAACTATGAAAAGGCATCGAATTGTGATTCTATGCAATAAAATAAAGAAACTGGTGTAGTTTCCATATCCAACAATAAGTATATCCTTGTAAAAATGAAATAATATTCCTTGCAAAATAAAGCATTGCTAATTCGCGTGGCCAACGAGAAAGTAGGGCGAGAGGTCAGAGGTTATCACGTGACGACAACTAGCAGTGTATCCGGTGGCTAACAAGAACTGTCTTTTTTTCTAAGACGTTGGCCCCGGGTGTGGCAACCCGAGAACAGCATTAAGTCCCACATGGTAAGCTATTGTAGCGTAATAAAAGCAATACTTTTCAAGTTATAAATTGTTTTAGTGTTGAGTAAGAACCTCAAAAGTAGCTATTACTCAGCTATGCAATGAGCCACAGGTCTGGAATTTTACTATGTTATAGCTGCCTCAAAATAGGTGAATAACATACTGAAACTAAATAATCTAAATGCAACAGTTTTCAAGTTATAAGTGATTTACTCAACAGGGATAACCTAAAAGTAGCTATTACTTAGCTATGCCATGAGCTACAGGTCTGAAATTTTATTATGTTATAGCTGACCGAAAAGTAGATGAATAACATATTTGCACAAAATTCTCTAAATGTAATAGTTTTCAAGTTACAAGTGATTTTACTCATGATGGAAGTTAGTGAAAAATCCAAAAGTAGCTATTACTCACTTAGCTATTGAGATAGACACCCAAGTTACTGACCATGTTGTAGCTATGAAAAAAATAGCTGAATATCATATTTTAACAAAGTGCTCTAAATGCAATACTTTTCAAGTTATAATTATTTAGTGCATGACTTCATTAATTTTATTGCATTAAAAATTATTTTAAAAATTCATAAAAAAACTTTAGCATGTGAAAGCTCTCCCAAAAGGAGGTGAATGAGTTATTTGAGAAGATTTGGCTATCTGCAATACTTTTAGAGATAATTCGCATTTACTCATTTTGAGTAGGTGAATAATTAGCTACGGGTCTGAAACTTGACCAAGTGAAAGCTCTCCCAAAAGCAGGTGAATGAGTTATTTGAGAAAAATTGGCTATCTGCAATACTTTTAAGAGATAATTCGCATTTACTCATTTTGAGTAGGTGAGTAATTACGTATGGGTCTGGAACTTCACCATGTCAAAGCTCTTCCAAAAGTAGATAAATGAGTTATTTGAGAAAAATTGGCTATCTGCAATACTTTTAGAGATAATTAGCATTTACTCATTTTGAGTAGGTGAATAATTATCTACGGGTCTGAAACTTCACCAGGTGAAAGCTCTTCCAAAAGTAGGTGAATGAGTTATTTGAGAAAAATTGGCTATCTGCAATACTTTTAGAGATAATTCGCATTTACTCATTTTGAGTAGGTGAGTAATTAGCTATAGGTCTGAAACTTCACCATGTGAAAGCTCTTCCAAAAGTAGGTGAATGAGTTATTTGATAAAAATTGGCTATCTACAATACTTTTAGAGATAATTCACATTTACTCATTTTGAGTTGGTGATTTTAGACATTTTTGTCTACCACAGGCCTAATTTAGACAAAAACAATACCAAAAAGATAGGGTGGCGAGTCCTCTAGCATACCAAGCCACCTGCCAAATATGAAAGAAATCTGGAAAGAAATGTGGACTGTAGGTCGCTAACATTAATTAGCAATATTGCAAATTTAATAAGTAAATTAAATTTTTATAAGTTAATACCCTATCCAATGGACAATTGCTTTACCGGTCGGCGCGACCGGTCCCGCCAAACACCAGAAAAAGACGTCCTGTATATAATACCGGCAGGACCGGTCAGGAGAGTGCATTCGCCAGGTGGCGCATCGTACTTCCTCTTCCTGTCTAGACAACGTGACGTCATAGCATCTTTTTCGTGTCTAATCCTAGTAAGACCCCTAGTAAGCTGATAGCGGGGCCGGTTGGGTGGGCCTTGCCTGTCCATTGGATAGGGTATTAACTTATAAAAATTTAATTTACTTATTAAATTTGCAATTTTATTGCGTTAATACATCCTATCCAATGGACAATTGCTGAATAACTACCACTTGGTAGGGGGGTAAGCAGCTAGGGACTTATGTGAACTCATAACAAAACAAAATTGTACAGGCCCATTTGACCTAGGGTCAGAGAACCCTGAAAGGTCAGGGTCGGCCACTAACTCACCGGTTAACCGGGAGCCTACCGACGTTGCCCCCCCCCCCCCCTTTTTTTCTGAGAAGGGAAAGATAGAGAGAGAGAGGGGCTGAGTTCAGTCCCAGAAGAAATAAACTTCCCAAGGGAAGCAAGTCACAGTTTTTTTTTTTGAAAATATATGTACATTCAACATATTTACATTATGTACATATCTAACATATTTACAATATGTACATATTTACATATATACAATATCTCCTCACTTCTGGGTCTGGTGGTGCACCTGTTGGCCAGCCACTACAGGTCCCGGATGGAAAAGCTCTGAGTCTGCCCAGGCAACATCCTTCAAATAGAATTGGGTGAAGGTGTTGTGAGATTTCCAGTGGCAGGCTGACAAGATCTGATCTAAGGAGATCCCTGACTGGAGAGGGCCTCCTGGTCAGAGAGCTCATAGCACAGAATGACAGTCTGTTTGATCCATGAGGAGATGGTGGCAGGTGAGATGCCTTTATCAAAACCCTTCTTGAAGGAGACAAAGACTAACTCCTTAGTCTGCCTGAGGTCTGCAGTCCTGTCCAAGTAGTAGCGCAGGGCTCTAACTGGACATAGGGACCTGTCACCCTTGAGTGACCTATCCAGAGATGGTGCCAGGGCTGGGATGACCACTGGAGCCACACTATCTGGACCTTCCTTAGCCAGCTGGTTCTTGGATAGGAAGCTGGGTGAGGGGTACAAAGACAGCTTAGACCAGTCTGACTGGTGTCTGATGTTCTTATGTAACCAAGCATGGATCTCACTCCTGCGTTTACCTGAACCCAAAGCCAGCAAGAAAACAGTCTTGAAAGTTAAATGTTTCAATGAGGCCTCTTTCAGGGGTTCAAAGGGAGCCTTTGTGAGCTGATGTAAAACCAGTGAAAGGTTCCAGGAGGGGATGCCCCTCCTGCCCTTAGGTCTGTCTCTATGGAAACTATCCAGGAGACGAGTGAGATTCTCATCTTTGCTGACATTAATGGTGGAATTGCCCAGTTTGTCAGCAATGGCTGATCTGTAGCCATCAATAGTGCCTGGTTGTAACTTCTTCTCCTGAAACAAGTGCAGGAGGAAGTCAGCAATGGCTTTCAGAGGTGGTGCCCTGAAGTCCACCTGATTACTGAGGCACCACTTTGTAAAAATGGTCCACTTTGCCTCATAGACAGATCTGGTTGATCTTCTTTGAGGAGCCTCAATTCGTGCTGCCACTGCCTCAGAGAAGCCTTGCTCCTTGATTGTTGAGGCTCTAGGAGCCAGGCATGTAGGTTCAGATTCGACAGGTTCCTGTGAAGGACCTGATTGAATGGCTGAGACACTAGGTTGGGTATGCTGGGCAGACACAGTGGGATCTGGCTTGACATTGCTACCAGGTCCCAAAACCAGGGCATGTTGGGCCATCCTGGAGCAATCAGAATTATTCTGTTGCAGGGGTAGTCCTGGAGCTTCTCCACCACTTTGCCCAAGATGGCTGCCGTTGGGAAGGCGTATGGGTCCAGGTCCTCCCAGGAGAGGCTGAGTGCATCCACTGCCCAAGCCTGGGGGTCTGGTACCGGTGATACAAACTGTGGTAGTTTGTTGTTGAACCTGGTGGCAAACAGGTCCACTTGTGGCTGATACCACCTTGAACATACAGCTTGGAACACTGTTGGATGAAGTGACCACTCTGTTTGAATGATCTGGCCAAGCCTGGATAGCTTGTCTGCGATCACGTTCAGCCGGCTGGGGATGTGACGTGCCCTGAGGGTTACTTGCTGCCTGGTGCACCAGGACAGTATTCTCCACAGTAGGGCACACAGAGAGCCCGATTTCATCCCCCCTTCTTTGTTGATATAGGCAACCACTGTTGTGTTGTCTGTAGCTACCAACACTGTCTTGTTGAAGATTAGGGTTTGAAACTCTTTTAGAGCTAGAAATACTGCTTTCAGCTCCAAGTGGTTTATGTGTAACTTGCTCTCTGGTAGGGACCACTGGCCCCTTGCAGTGTGCTCGTCTAAGTGAGCGCCCCACCCTTCTTTTGATGCGTCTGTAAAGATTTGCAGAGCATGTTTTAGAGGGTGTAATGGTTGACCTAGAAGCACATTGCTTTCCTCCAGCCACCACCTTAGATGGGGGTGGAGGGATTTGGGGACCAGGATCACCTTTTCCAGTGACTCTGGGACCCTCCAGTTGTTTTTCAAGTGCCACTGTATGGGTCTCATGTGTAGTCGCCCTAAGTGAACTTGTTTTTCTGTTGGTGTGAGTAGACCTATGAGGGACATGAATTTTCGGACCGGGCATACCGGATCCGACAGGATTGATCTGATCTTGTCTGTCAAGGTCTGCCAACGTTCCTCTGTTGGTCTGACCCTGCCCTCCTTCAGGTCGAACTGGTAACCTACGAAGTTGAAGACCTGCTGTGGGATCAGTTCTGATTTTTCCCTGTTCACCAGCCACCCTAGCTCCTGGCACAGTGTGACTAGGGTTTGAGTATGCTGGAGACAGGTGTCGTGGGTAGAGGCTCTCACCAGCCAGTCGTCTAGGTACTGGTGGATCCTTATACCCTTTTGAAGTGCCATGAGTTTGACCTCTTTGGCCACCACTGTGAACTCCATGGGGGCTGTGGACAGGCCAAAGGGAAGGGCTTTGAACTGGTAGGACCGACCCTGGAGGTGAAAACGCATGTACTTCCAGGACTGACTGTGAATTGGTATGTGGAAGTATGCGTCTTTGAAATCTATGGATGTGACCCACTCCCCTGTCTGTAGGGAGGTTCTTATTGTCTCTGCTGTCTCCATCTTGAACGACCCTGTGTTTAAAAAGGTGTTCAAGGTGCTCAGGTCTAGGATCGGTCTCCACCGGTTGTTGGGTTTGGGTACCAAAAATAGCCGGTTGTAAAACCCCAGTGAGTTTGGATTTTCCACCGGTTCGACTGCATTTTTGTTTATCAGCTGATACAGTGCCTCTAAAAGAAAGGACTGTTTGGTTGGATTGTGGTAGTTGCTTATTACAGTCGGTGACCTTGTCAAGTGGGGTCTGAACCGGAAGGGAAGCGTGTAACCCTCCCTCAGAATGTTTACCACTTTTGGACTTGAACCCAGGGTTTCCCATTTCTCCCAACACTGGTTTAACCTCGCCCCTACAGGAGGATCTAAAACAGCATGTTGGGCATTGGTGACAAGATTTACAGAAGGCAAGTGACCTACACAAAAAACATCTTTCACATATTTTATTTTTGTGTACAATTGACATGCATTGGGATTTACGCCTTTCCTCTGCGGCAACCCAGTGACAATATGAACATTTGCAACATGAGAGTCTACATTGAAATTTAAAGTCACTTTGCTGTTCTCGGACACCACTTGTGCTGGGTTCAAGTCTCCCTAACCAGTGACATGTACAGAGTTCTTCTGACCGGTCACAGAATTTACACAGTGATTGTCACTTATGAGACTTGAATCCCTTGGCAGGCTTCAGGGAGAATGTTGAGGCCTTGCCACGACCTTTCCTGGCTTGTTGCTTGTCTTTAATCTGCTTCCAAGCCGGGAGGGTAGGTTTCCTGTCATGGTGACTCGTAGATCTATCACTTGCAGGGTAAGGCCGGAAACAATTCTGCTGTCGGTGTGATGTACCCGACAAACGCCTCTCTTCATTTCTACTGATTTCCTCTTCAGCCTTAGTGATCAGCTGATCCGGGAACAGTGCGTTTAGATGTACTGGAGACGTTCTTAGGGCGTTCACAGTATCTTGTTTCACTCCCGCGTGTAGGTAGTCCAGATAACTATTTCTGCGAGCTAAGGTGAAGTTGGCCATGTTGATAAAAATACCCTCGGATAGATCTTGCATGGTTCTGGCCATGGTCTGTGAGATTGACCGGTTAAACGTGGTCAGATACTCCATTTCACTGACAGCTTGCTTCATCTTCTCTGATGACTTGTCCTTACTGTCGAGATGTAGAGTTTTGAGTTGAGTGGCCATAGAGTCTTGAACTCTAGTCAAACACCTTGACAAACCAGCAGCCTGGTTACACATGATTGTCTGTTCTCTTGCTGCTCTCTCCCACCTCCTGAGTAGCTCTTGACTGAAGGCTCGGGAGGGTGGGGCAGTAGGTAAGTTTCTTCTAGCCACCCTGCTGAATGAATGGTTGAGCTTGGCAGGATCCGGTGACCAGGTGCGTACTGTTGTGCTTTCAGAGTCCTTCTCAGCATGCATCCCGTACCACCTTGAAGATCTGGGAGTTTTAATGAACTGATCTCTGAGGAGACCGGTATTGTCTGTATTTCTAGTTGGGTAGCCCTCTGTGAGTGTGAGGTTAAGACTGGACATCTTACGACTCAACCAGTCGTCCACCGGAAGCTTCACCGACACTTTACCGGTTGGTCTTATACGTGCACCGGCAAAGGGGTTGTCATCAGCAGTGGAGGACACAGTTTCGAACTCAGGAACCTTGTGCCAGTTCATGAAACTTCTCACACCCCTCATGGTCTCCCTGTAGTTTGCCTCCTCAGTAGGTTCACTGTCAGGATCATCTCTGGAGACATCCCTGTCTGCTGACCGGTCCCAGTGGATCTCCTCATCCAGGGAACCGGTATCACTGAGCTGGTCAGCTTCACTATCAGAAGCTGCACTCACATCTCCCTCACCGGTTGGCTGAACTTCAGGGAACGAACCGGGGGCCTGAACAGGCTGGGTTGCTATCCCTGCACCGGGAGCCCCAAGGGGCTGGGTGGCAGTCTCCATCTCCTCTACAGCCTCACCGGTGACCTGATCAAGGCCAGGACCGGGTTTCTCTGCAGCCAGCTTGCTGGTGGTGGCACCAGGATAAAAAAAAGGCTTCTGGCTGGGAGTCACATCTGAAGCTGGTTTCACAACCGGTTCAACCGGTACTGTGAAAGTCTTGGCCAATAACATTGCCTCAAGACGGGAGAATCTTTCTGCCCACTTCTCATCAAGTTGTTTCAAATCTTCAGCTGATGGTTTACTGCTGGAAGATTTCTTCTTATTGGAAGAAGGCTTGGGGGATTCACTACGTTTCGTCTTCTTGGTTGTAGGGGTAGAATTAACAGCCTTGACCTACTCCACTTTACCCAGCACACTAACGTGAGCAGGGTCCACGAGAGTGGGAGCGGAGGAGGACGCAGTCGCCTTCTTGTCTTTCCTGTATTTATAAGTAGGGGTAGACATTTGCTGGATCTGTTCAGGGTTAAACCCTCTACAGATAACACATTCCTTCTTCTGGACGCAGGGGTCATCGCCTAGCCCTTTGTCCCTACAACATGCACACTTGCAGTGGGTGTCGAACCCAGCCATAGCGTGTCCGCAGGAGCCTCGTCTTTGTCCTGGAGATGACATAGTTGTAGATAATACTTCTAAATAACTTTAAAAGTAAAATAAAATGGTTGCGTTTGTTGTAGAACAAAAAATTCGCTTGTCGAGAAAACACGTCTTCACTCTCCACGCGCCAAACGAAAAAGATGCTATGACGTCACCTTGTCTAGACAGGAAGAGGAAGTACAATGCGCCACCTGGCGAATGCACTCTCCTGACCGGTCCTGCCGGGATTATATACAGGACGTCTTTTTCTGGCGTTTGGCGGGACCGGTCGCGCCGACCGGTAAAGCAATTGTCCATTGGATAGGATGTATTAACGCAATAAAATTCCACATTTTAGACAATTTTGTCTACCACAGGCTTAATTTAGACATAAAGCCTACCAAAAAGATAGGGTGGCGAGTTCTCTAGCATACCAAGCCACCTGCCAAATATGAAAGAAATCTGGAAAGAAATGTGGACTGTAGGTCGCTAACAAGCAATATTCCACATTTTAGACATTTTTGTCTACCACAGGCCTAATTTAGACATAAAGCCTACCAAAAAGATAGGGTGGCGAGTCAAAAATACAAAATGGCCGCCATTTTTGGGGAGGGGAAAATTTTTTGAAAATTGCAAAGAATACATTTCTAGATACCCTGCAGGTAGAAAATTTCGACAAAATCACTTTATCTCGCACGGTTAAGGAGATAGAAGCAAATTTGTGTTTTGCCATATTTGGCAAAAATTCTAAAATTCAAAATAGCCGCCATTTTTGGGGAGGGGAAAAGTTTTTTGAAAATTGCCAAGAGTACATTTCTAGGTACCCTTTGGGTTGAAAATTTCGACGAAATCGCTCTATCTCGCACGATTAAGGAGATACAAGCAAATTTTTGTTTTGCCATTTTTGGCAAAAATTCGAAAATTCAAAATGGCTGCCATTTTTAGGGAGGGGAAATTTTTGTGAAAATTGCCAAGAGTAGATTCCTGAGACACCCTGTGGGTCGAAAATTTTGACGAAATCGCTCTATCTCGCACGGTTAAGGAGATACAAGCAAATTTGTGGTTTGCCATTTTTGGCAAAAATTCCAAATGGCCGCCATTTTTGGCGTGGGGAAAATTTTTTGAAAATTGCCAAGAGTAGATTCCTCAGATACCCTATGGGTCGAAAATTTCGACGAAATCGCTCTATCTCGCACGGTTAAGGAGATAGAAGCAAATTTGTGTTTTGCCATTTTTGGCAAAAATTCGAAAATTCAAAATGGCCGCCATTTTTGGGGAGGGGAAAATTTTTTTTAAATTGCCAAAAGTACATTCTTCAGATACCCTGCGGGTCGAAAATTTCGACGAAATCCCTCTATTTCGCACGGTTAAGGAGATACAAGCAAATTTGTGTTTTGCCATTTTTGGTAAAAATTCGAAAATTCAAAATGGCCGCCATTTTTGGGGAGGGGAAAATTTTTTGAAAATTACCAAGAGTATATTCCTCAGATACCCTGTGGGTCGAAAATTTCGACGAAATTGCTCTATCTCGCATGGTTAAGGAGATACAAGCAAATTTGTGTTTTAGACATTTTTGTCTAGCACAGGCCTAATTTAGGCATAAATCCTACCAAAAAGATAGGGTGGCGAATGCTCTACCATACCAAGCCACCTGCCAAATATGAAAGAAATCTGGAAAGAAATGTGGACTGTAGGTCGCTAACAAGCAATATTCCACATTTTAGACATTTTTGTCTACCACAGGCCTAATTTAGACATAAACCCTACCAAAAAGATAGGGTGGCGAGTCCTCTACCATATCAACCCACCTGCCTAATTTGAAAGAAATCTGGAAAGAAATGTGGACTGTAGGTCGCTAACAAGAAATCTCTGCGGACTCGGACGAGGGCGCGGACGACAACGATGATGAATCCATAGTATCCCCGCTTCGCGCCGGGGATACAATTAACAGCATTATTCTTATAGAGTTCTGACTGTTATAAATTTGATAAAAAGAACATGGAACATGAGTATTTTCAAATGAGATACTGCATGGTACAAAATGTATTAGAGTTAAATACCGTCACACTGAATCACAAAGAACCAGATAAATACAATCTACATTTAATAAAGTGGGATTTTCAAATTACAGTGTAAACTTGAAGGGTATTCTACTTGTCAAAGTTTTACTATAAGAAGTTGAACTGTATTTTGACAACTCACCATTGAACTGTCCAGTACTTTCTCAACGATACTTTCTTTAGACATGAAACTGCCTT
Source organism: Sabellastarte sp. h YS-2021 (assembly GCA_964017235.1). Taxonomy (NCBI): domain Eukaryota; kingdom Metazoa; phylum Annelida; class Polychaeta; order Sabellida; family Sabellidae; genus Sabellastarte; species Sabellastarte sp. h YS-2021. Next base: position 79,847,201 of record OZ024927.1, read on the forward strand.
CCAGTAGCATGCGGATATATTTTAACACCACGTTACCATCCCTATTGGGATATATCTTCTGTTGTCTCTGGATAAACATTGCTTTACGTTGTACCCAGTATGGTAGGGCTACTTCAACGTCAAGTGCCAACTCAATCTGTCAAATGTAAAGTTAATTACCATGAAACCAATGTATATAGTCAACAACAGTTAAAAACAATAATTTTATTTTTTTGTTCTCCTTCAATTATCATACTTATGATATGTTCACATTTCTCCAGTATATCATTGTCAATGTAATTCTGACTTTCTAGTGCTTTCTAGTTTATAATTGTATCACATTAGAGAGTATCACGCTTCTTAATGTATCACTAACATGGGTCAAAGATCACAACTGTAGTGGTTATGGATCCATTAAGTGCCTGCAAGTCAAAATGTGACATTATAGCTGGACCAAAAACATTGAAAACAGGAATGTTTAGGATTTGGTGAATGATTGTTTTCATCACTTCAAGTATTTAAGGTGAATTTTCTTAAAGATTAAAAAAAAAAGCAAGCAGATGACACACTATAAAAAGCAATGAATTAACAATCTCAGACTTAAAGACACATTTCTGAAAGGTGAACTAGATATAAGATTTCTTTAAATGATAATCACTTTTTACTTTAAAAATAAAATTATCACCTGCATAGTTGCCTTTTTTATTCGGGCATTGGCTTGAAGTTCATTGACATCATCCACAGCCAAACCTGTCTGTAAAATATAATATTTTATCAAAAATAAACCCTTGTAATTTACAAATTTTCCAAACTTTTATCCAGTCATTATAATACAAACCTGAATTGCACATTTTCATGACTTATGATGATTACATGTATATATTTTCTGACTTAAGGTACATCTGGCTTTAAACACATTGTATTTTAACGATAAAATTTCACCATCATACAATAAAATAGCATCAAACATAGTAAACAGTAGTTAGAGTTTAAATATGACAGTTGAACAAACACATATAATAATACACAACATTCATGATGTCTATAAAATGTCATCTGAGAAGTGTCCCTTTAGGCAACAAACAGTATGTTTTAGATCGAAAAATCTGCTGCATAATAAACTCTAATGTCCAAATAACAGTAAACATATCCAATAATCCAAAGGTGACATATGTTTGACTTCGGCAGATTCTCACTATTCTCAGGTAACACATTTCTATAGATTGCCTATAGATTTTCAATCTAGGGATTTTCAATTTGGGGAATTTCAAATTATAATGTTTCTATTTGACTGCCTATGGTGATGAATCATGCCTGGATTTATAGACTTTCTCCTTGGAGAAATGCAATTGTTTTCAGAGGATTTACATGCATTTGATAATTTTATTATAAGTAAATATAACAAAATAAGTAAAGTAAAATTTGTGAATGAGGATACTTCCCGAACTTTCCTTCAACATGGCGAATTGTTATCAAAGCTTATGCCTGCTACTTCTCAAGGCAACTTATTTCATCTGATGTTGAATAACTATGAATTTTGTGCCTTTTCCAATAATTTTACAGTGTAATTCTCCCTAGTGTCAAATGATATTTACTGTGAGTCTGTGACAAATTTCACAGTGGCAAATTTCACAAATTTTGTCAAATATCACATACTAGATATGGCAACTTGCACATACTATTGCAAATTTCATATTTCTAATTTAAATTTTAAAGCTCTCACCAAAAGATTCATGACTATAATGGCCATGACAACCAGGAAGAATACAAAGATGGTGTATGTCATCCCTTCATACTTGAGTGAGTTTGAGTGAAAGATGTCATTAAAATCAAACTCTCCAATCATCATTACCCACGTCTTCATAATAGAGTAGAAACCTGTTCTGAATGGATCCTGAAGTCAAAGATAAAATACAAGTCTTATTGTAATGTATATGTTTAGCCCCATAGTAGAATTATATTAAACAATTGCACATTTGCAGTACGGATGAATGCTGTGATTGGCCTAATCTCATGGAGCCGGAAAGAATACTTCTACTTAATCAAGAATTCAAGATAGCAGGGTAAATGTCTATGAAAAAGATCTTCTTCTAAGAACATGACATTTACATTTATATAATTTGGTATATCTACCTGTCACAATTCTACAAACTAAAGGTGTTCGATTGTACAGCTACTTTCAATATGTATATTACACAGTAAAACTCTTTTAAGTAAAACTTTGGTAAAAGAAGCCCCCTTTTCAGTGGCAATACTATAAGGTGCTTGGGGAGTTTTTCATAACATTAATATTTTATTACGCCATAAGTTCAAGCACTTCCATGCTTTCCTCATGAGCTATGGGAGCAGAGGGGTAACACTCTCGTCTGACCTCAAGTGGGAAAGCTGGTAGTTGCTTGCCGTTGGTTGGCAGTTTACAGTACAGAAACTTGACCAACTGTATGTACTGGTTTCCTCTGCCCATAAAACAACCCGTCGTGATATGACCTACACAATGTATTGAAAGCGATGTTAAAACACAAACATAAACACCCTCAAGAGCTATATAAGTGTAAAATATTTAACTTGTTGGGGGGATCGATTGTGGGGCGATGCAATTTTGTGTTTTAGCAGTATCCATTCTGTGTCATAAGTGCATATTCAGTTAAGATTTGTATTTAGGTAGGGTTCGCCACAATATCGACTGCATGTCCAGTACATTTCCAGCACATATCAGATATTTACAAATATCTCACAAGCTCCAAGAATTCCAAAGGTGCATTGCGTAATCTATATTGTATTCAATGACCGAGTTAATATTATCTCTAAGAAGCAACTGAATGATAAAATGTACACAAAATAATGTATACCTTGCTTAAAGTGGGCTACATCTAATCTAATCTAATCTACTATAATATAACTGATACGTTGACTCATGGATGCAAGAAATTGGGGACTGTTGCTCTGCAGATCTATCCCATAGTACTTTAATTTAAGCATCATTGCCAATAGACCCTCACATGAATCGAGTAATATTTGCACCCCTAATTGAAAAAGATTTACAGCTAACAAACCTGATTCCTGAGCAGAATATTAAAGCTGCAAGCGAAGGCCACAATGAAAAGGAAGAAGATGGTGAAGAACTTCATGAATGTCTTGAAGATGTCCACAATCATGACTACATAGATCCCAACTCTGGGTAACCTCCTCAGAAAGAGCAGCATGTCCAACCAAGCTATGAATACTGTAATGGCTGCCAGCTCCCACTGCCAATTCTGTGATAAAGCATTTGAAACAGTATATCATATGTATGCCATACATTGTATATTATGTTTTCAAAGTTTAAAATGAGGCAAAAATATTTTCAAAGTTTAAATATATAGGTAACTGAGTGGCTGGCAATGATTTGTTACTTTGCAAAATTTGTGCAAAATATATTACTCAGTCTGTTTGCTTGTTACTTTGCAAAATTTTTGCAAAGTATATTACTCAGTCTGTTTGCTTGTTTTTAAGTTTGTTCATTTACAACATAACTCCCAAAGAACTGCATGGATGGTAATGGAATCAGAACTGTGACAAGAAAGAACTGATTAAAATTTGGCCCAAGTCAATATTCTTGATTCTGGAGCAATTTTTAACCAAATCGCCCATTAGAAATTATACGAGCATGAGATTTTAGTTAATGACCTGTAAGTAGATCACTGGTGCGCAAACAGACTGAGTAATACACTATGCAAAAATTTTGCAAAGTATGTACTCAGCTTGCCTTTGAGTGCTCTTGTTTGTTTGTCTGTCTGTTTACAGTGTATAATTCCAAAACTACTGCAAAGATAGTTATAAAATTTCTAGGGAGCATCATAGTTGTTACAAGGAAGAAGTGATGCAAATTTGGGCATGATCAAGTTAATATCCTTGATTCTGGGGTAGACTGAGTAATATACTTTGCAAAAATTTTACAAAGTCCGCACTCAGCTGGTCTCCGAGTGGTCTTGTTTTTTTGCAAGTATCTTACTGAGTACTGATGGCTAAGATGAACATACAATCATTTTTATAAAGTAAATGAATACTGAACCGAAACTACTCCAGTGTTACAAAGTTAAAAAATAAGTATGCACATTGTAGATAGTTGTGAGAACTGGTAAATAACTAAATCATTTAAGCTACACTTTAATTTAATACATGGACAAAAGAGGTTAAATACATTTCTAGCATTATATATAATTATTTATTTATTATATAATGAAACGTTTTACTTTAATACAAAATAATTACAGGTTATAATTTTTCTATATTCTAATATGATGGTTATAGGAAAGTGATTTTTATGCAACTCACTGTTCTGAGACCACATGTGCTGAAGGAGGTGACGACAATAATTGTGGAGATGTAGGTGAACCAGTCCAGTAAGTTGTTGGGCTCTAAGTATTTTGTCTTCACGGCCCAGAACTGAAACCCTTCCAGTAGCATGCCTGAGATAAAAAAATTCCTTGTATATTTCTATTGTGCACAAAATGGGGCCCAATGTTTCTATGTTTTGCTAAACCATTATCTACAATTGTAATCAATTGTAATTGTAATAAAATTGAAAATTTGTCTTTTTCACAATGTATATAACATTAAACAATTAAAATGACTAATCTTAATTTGGTACCATATTAAGGCCCTTCAATGGGCCATAAAAGGAATTTAAACCAAGTAACATTAAATTAAAGAACAAAGTTATCCAATTTAAAAAATAATACCAGCTAATTGTGTGGATAGGTGATCTAAGATGATATGGTATTCTGTTCAAGAAATTTGAAACACATAACTCAGTGAAAATTCATTTGATGAGGCAAACATTAACCAAACCGATACTTCTACTTTGTTGAAACTATGGAATGGTATATTCTAGACACATTATTTTTAACTAAAACTTAACAGTCACCAATACTGACCCATTCCACAGAGCACATAGAGCCAAAATGTGGCTATTGACTCAAAGTTAGACTGATACTTGATACCTTCTATTTCACATTGGGTGATGTTTCTGAAACAACAACATTATACAATGTTAGTTTCTTATTTGACTGTTCAATTACCATACCATACTACTAATTATCCAAATATTCATTCAAAAATGAACAAATTTTACCATGTAATACCAATTTGCCTGCCAAGTTACTATGAATTCATTTTAACAATAAAAGTGATGTCATTTCTACATTAACATGAATAACTTTCTGTAAAGTCATAGTATACAAAACTATTAATTAAATGTTCTTTCAACTTTGCAAACTATTATTTGAAAATTTCTCTTGATATTTTTATGAAAACTTTGTATTAAGCTCATAACTAATAGGTTTCTGTGGTTTGATGCTTTTAGATATAAAGTTACTTTCGAGGTTTAATACTTTACTAGAATTATCTAATCAGACAAGAATATCTCCTGTATCAGCAATGAAGGGAAAAAGGGTAGGAAAAAGACAAACATCTTTGTATCTCTACAAAATATAACATTCTGCAGTGAAACACGTGTGTTCGCACTTTTCTTTAGGGGTTGAAAAATAACTCAAAACTACTATCTCTGAAATGGATTTCAACATAAAAATGGTACTTCTTTAAAATAATCTTATTAGTAATGTTGTTTTGATACATTTACTTACATATCATGCGGCATCTCAGCACTGAGCGTGTATCCAGTCAAAAGGGCCAAGAATAAGCTATAGAAGACAATGAAGATGTAGTAGAAGATGGATGCTTTGTTCCACTTGTTCCGCATCAATGCAAGCATGACAGGATGGAACAGCAGGTCACCACGATTGTGCTTTACCATCATCATGAGGGTGTGGTTGTCTTTCAACAAGGAGGTAGCATTGGAGTACGGTCTTCTATCAGGTTTTATTGCACCTTTAGCTGTATAAACCTCATCTGAAAATCAACAGTAAAAATTCAGATGTTGTATCATGTCTATGCACTAGACTCTGCATAAGAAGAGTGTAATTAGCATCAGGAATTACATGCCAGGTGCCGACAAGTCAACTCGCCGATGGCGACTCGCTGACAGACAGTTTACTTACAAAAATGGCACATGCAGCTTTTATAATACTAAAATATGAACGAAAATTGCTCTAAAATGTATTATATATATCTGCAATCACTCATTTCTCTTCATAAAAACAGGTTATGTGACGAAAACATGATGAAACTACTCAAGTTTAAGTATGTATGCTGCTTAACGGACACTTCACCATAAAATGAGAGATGAATGCACCTTTTGGACAAGAAAAAAGTGCTTAGTCTGTATGAAGACATGCATAGCTGTTTATTTGAATATTGTAACATTTTTTCAGTGAAAAAACTACAAAAATATGGATTAAAAATGTGTCATTACGCTATTTAAAAGTTGTCAGTGAGTTGATGTCTGCGAGTTGTTTTGTCGGCGATTTGCTCATATACCAGCATCAGTATTGATGTCTCTATATTGGAATCTGCTATCATTTTGCATATGTGTAAAGTTAAAGTGGAAAGTAATTTTTAGATATTGGAAGTTCTAGTAAAATAGAGTGTACTGTATGTTTTTCATCTCTATACAATATATACTTGTATTTTCATTTGTTTAGAGACCAGTCAGGCATACAGTGCAGATTTACAGGGATGTGAGTGAGCCTTGCCATGTTTACTACAGATTTAATTTGTTAAATTATTAAAAAACAATAAACGATGATAAATATTATTAATATTAATTACACATTAAATGAATACATTTTCATCATTTAATTCTTAGCTAAATTCATATACCCAATCTCCACTTAGAAGAACAATCAGTACTGGTAAATACAATATGTGAAATTTTCTCTTTTAGTTTATGGTGTAATAGCAAATGGTGAGTAAATTGCCTTTAAAATACACAAACATTGAAAGAACACCTTCGGTCTGATGATAGCTATTATTACATTTCAACAAAGATATCTATCATTGATATGCTTACACCTTTATGTAATAGAAAAAGTGAATTTAAAGAAAAAAAATACAAATTTGGCCAAACTTACCTTGAGATAGCACATTGTCTATTCCATCTCTGGACTTCCACTCAGAATAAGTATCATCCACAAACTCAAAGTTAAAGTTGATGTACAGCTTTTCATCATCTGGTGAGGCTGCCTCTGGTCCTACTTGCATACACTTATCTAGAACCTTTTCAGCAACACCTTAAATCATCAAATGTAAAACATTACAAGAAATTATTAGTTTTTCTTTAAGACTTGAACCATTTTCCTTGGAAAATACGGGAAATCTGTTTGAGACGAATGTTTTTTTTACATATAAATAAATAATGTAATTATCATAGTGTTTTAAAGACTGACTTAAAATTGTTTATCTGTATTCTCCATGAAATTAGATTGAATGTATATATTGATTTATTTATTTAATGTATTAAATTGTATATTTTAGTTAGTGTAATATCTCCATTACTAAAGGACTAAACACAGTAAATGACCCATCCTGACTGCATGAGTAATGTCCAAAGTCTCTAGTGACTATCATTCCCCAAACTGAAAGACAAAGGCTCCCAGAGGTACCTTAGCCTGCTTGCGGGAATAGGACCCAATGACAGTGGACAGTCATTTAAACTGTCATCCGTGCCACTATGTATGTGCCTGTACCTGGGACTGAACCCACGTTCTCTGTGTTCCTAGGTAAGTGCATTACCCACTAGGCCACAATAGCAAATATATTGTGAGCTTTGAATTAACACTTTTATATTATTATTTAATTTTAATTGTGTCAATAAGATTCTAAGGCTTCATACTTGGCATTTTGCGGATGAGCTTCCTCATTGGAGTATCTCTTATTTGATGTCTCCCTCTGCTGGTGTCACTTGTCATGGCAAGATTCCACAGTGGACTGTCTATGATGGCTTGAGCTACATCTCTGTTGTGGAAAAGGAATGATAATTTTTAATATCAACATATAACATGAAACATTTCCAACTACAGTGATAACATTTAATCATTATCCATATTAAGTAATAGAGAATTTGCCACAATAATTAAATATAGTGCACTTCATATTTATTGTAACAGTTCTAATTTAACTGATAGAGAGAATATTTCAGGGTCATGTTGCTGACAAGAACTGTTTACAGAACAGTTTCAGCTTACATTAGTTCTACTTCTGTTTCTGATGGTTGTTTCTGATTATTGAAAAAAACCCAGAATAAAACAAGTATTTACATCTTTTTCACATTTCTATGTACCAAACAGCATTTTTCACAAAATGATAGTATTTTATTATCATCCATTGCCAAAGATGCAAAATGCAGACCACAACTCCCTTTGAGTTATCCTAACCTCAGGATCATCTGAGCTTTGAGTTATGTCTCTCAACTCCTTTGGGTCATCGAGAGTTCTCTGTATTTAGCCTACTAGAACAATAATAAAGTGTAGTTTGTTCCTGAAAGTTTCTGAAAAGTTAGTTACACATACAATTGTACTCAACACGCATGTGTGGTGGTGGTAACTGTCAGAGCTATACACATCTTGGGCTGGTTTAACCATGTTCCAGAAAAAATACAGTATTGGGGTAATAATCTTGTAAGATAATAGAAAGGTCAGATAATATAAAGGCTAAAATTACAACAGATTTAAATGGAGTTGGTAGAATGAGTTTGAGGTTGGATAATTGAAAATTTGGATAATTGAGGGTCAGATAATAGAGGTTCTACTGTACTTTTAGAAAAAATATTAACAAAGAAGCATTACATATCCATCACAGTTTCTTCGGGATTTCAAAGATATATATAGAGAGAAGGAATTAAAAAGTAAAAGCTGCGTGTGGAAGGAAACAGAGAAAATGGCTAAAAACCGAGATTAGTGGAAAAGTTGTGTCCTGGCCTTATATGTGATTCAAATCACAAAGGGGATAAGTATGTAGGTAGGACACTTTATAAAGATCTATCAAACATTTTTACAGGTGACTGTTTGGTAGTGTTAGTGGCTTCAGCTGAAATAAACTGCTATAATTAAATTCTGTACAGTACAATTTCATTAATCAAACCAAAAATAACTATTATTAGTATTAGTACTTTTAACATTATGTTTCTTTAAAGTTATTGGGCATTCTATAGAATACATACGTGTGGTGGTTGTGGATGGTGATGTCCAATGCTGTGTTTCCCTCCGAGTCTCTGGCTGCCACATCAGCACCCCTGTCTAGTAGCAACTTTGCTGTCTCTATGTGACCATTTTTACAGGCAAGATGTAAAGGGGTAGTCTGTAACCAGAAAAAAATTTAAAATTATTATAGAAGTAGTGAATATAGTTAAACCAGTCTATACATTAATATACAGGGTCAGGGGTTGGAATGGACAGTTTCCTTGTGATATTTGTGCCTCCTCCTATATTACCTTCTTCAGAAGGCAACTGAAGGTTTATCTCTTTCTTAAACCATAACAACTCTAGCCCTTTATTTAGAATTGGAATTATTTGGTCAAGACTGTGACATGTAAAAACACTGGGCATAGATGGCATGATCTAAGCCAAGAAATGAGAATGTGTTATCGTAGCACAAGTTCCATCTGATGAAATATTTGTATTGTGGAAGACACTCTCATGAGTGGCCACATCAGTTTAATATGGTTTGAAGCTTGTACCACTTGTATAGCCACTATTTAATTATGACATAATCTGACTCAATGCTATGATTCTGAATATTAAAGTTTTAGGAATTAATTAAAATATTATTTAAAACTAAATTAAACTAGAGGATCGCTTGCAAAAAAAAGATACATGTAATGTTTTTGCACGGCAAAAACAAAGCGTCCCGAAACGGATATAATGGTGAGTGCTAGTGTATTAAGAAAATGCTCTGCTTCTAGCCTTATACTGTTGTGGCAACCAAAGTCTGCGTAATCTGCTCTATCTAGCATGGTTTTTTGGGATATAAGCATTTTTGTGTTTTGCTTTTTTTTTTGCAAAAAATTACAAAATTCAAAATGGCCGCCATTTTTGGTGAGACAAAAATGTTTTGAAAATTGTGATGGCTACTCTGCAGTGATACCCTGTGGGTCAAAAATTTTGTTGAAATTACTCTATCTAGCACAGTTTTGCAGATATAAGCATTTCTGTGTTTTGCAATTTTGCAAAAAATTCGAAAATTCAAAATGGCCGCCATTTTTTGAAAATTGGAATTGCTACTCTGCAGAGATACCCTGTGGGTGAAAATTTTCGTTGAAATTGCTCTATCTAGCACGATTTTTGGGATATAAGCATTTTTGTGTTTTGCATTTTTTGCGAAAAATTCGTAAATTCAAAATGGCCGCCATTTTTGGTGAGACAAAATTTTTTTGAAAATTGGGATGGCTACTCTGCAGAGATACCCTGTGGGTCAAAAATTTTGTTGAAATTGCTCTATCTAGCACGGTCTTCGAGATATAAGCATTTTTGTGTTTTGCAATTTTTGTGAAAAATTCGAAAATTCCATTTTGGGCGAGACAAAAATTTTTTTGAAAATAGGGATGGCTACTCTGCAGATACGCTGTGGGTCAAAAATTTTGCTGAAATTACTCTATCTAGCACAGTTTTGCGAGATATAAGCATTTCTGTATTTTGCAATTTTGCGAAAAATTTGAAAATTCAAAATGGCCGCCATTTTGGGTGAGACAAAATTTTTTTGAAAATTGGGATGGTTACTCTACAGAGTTACCCTGTGGGTCAAAAATTTCATCAAAATTGCTCCATCTAGCACGGTTTTCGAGATATAAGCATTTTTGTGTTTTGCAAATTTTGCGAAAATTCAAAATGGCCGCCATTTTGGGCGAGACAAAAATTTTTTGAAAATAAGAATGGCTACTCTGCAGAGATACCCTGTGGGTCAAAAATTTTGTCAAAATCACTCTGTCTCGCACGGTTTTCGAGATATAAGAATTTTTGTGTTTTCCTTATTTGGAAAATTTGTAATTATTAATTAATCATTAATTACTCGGCCATTTCTTAACCAATCAATGCCATAATTTAATGATTTCCAGATTTTAATAGAATGAATGTATTTGCCAAGTTTCAGGTGAATTGATAAAATCCCTTTCAAGTTATCATCCAGACAAGCTCACCCATCGAAAAAAGACATTTTTGGTCATGTGACCTCTCTGATTGGTTGAAATGTCACTGCAACATATTCAAAATAATTCCTCAAGGCTACTGCATACACCTGCCAAATTTGAAAAGAATCCGCCCAACGGTCACAGAGTTATAAGGAAAACGAAACGCAGAGCCGGTGGAGCCTGATTTTCTCCCATATACAAAAAAGCGTCCCACAGCAGTAGCATTATTAGTATGCTAGTAATGGAAATGAGTTCAAATGTGCATTGCTTACACCCTCTTTGTCTGTTGGATTTGTGGGTACATCTTCATCCAGCAGAAAGTTCACAATACTTGTATGGCCTTCAGACGCGGCAAAATCCAGTGGTGTCCATTGAAAAAGGTTTCTGAAAACACAAAGTAGATTACAGGTAAAAGAGGACACAATTTAAGTGTAATTTATAGGTAACCAGATTATACTTATTTATTATTCACAACAGCTAACTCTATAGATAGAATCTTAGAAGTTGAGATAGTTGTATAAGGATTAAAAGTACAGCGTTTAATCCATTCTCTCGTATGAAACTGTTTCAACATAAAACTCTCTCTCAGAAACTACTGTATACTTATAATGAATCATTTTATGTGTATTCATATGTGAATAAGACTCTTTTTAACAAAACATAATCTATTTTTTAGTTCTATCTCAAGCCTTTTTTGTGAAGTTCAACAAGTTTCTCACTTTTCAACATACCATTTAATAATGCTAGAATACTTCTATTTAATTAATAAATGAACCATCAAACCTTGCAACTTTATCAGCACCATTTTCCACCAGTAATTCTATAACAGGCAGATGGCCCTGTTCTGCTGCCAAGTGGAGGGCGGTGTTTGAATCCTCATCTTCATCATGAAGAACTTTGTTTTCAGTTATCTCCATTAGAATTTTGCACACTCTGCAAAATATAGCAGCCATTTGATTGACAAATTGATTTGGTTAAAATGCGGCTCTCAATATATTTTATAAGTCATATAACAACAGCAAAAGAAAAGAGCATATCATATGAACAGTGATTTAAATTTAATGTGGTTTACTTAAGAACAGGACAGAAATCTAAGAAAAATGAGCAATTAAGTTAGTTTAATGATATGAGAAAATTTAAACAAATTTAACCCTATAAATTATCCAAAATGTCAACATTCAAGATATTGTTTTTGATGGGTTTAAGTACATTGAGACATATTAAAATTAAAGTTTATTGTGGCGAATTTTTTTCAAACTAAACTCTCATGATCATTCAAGGTCAAAAACTAATCAGAATATTAATGCATTTTTAATGATTAAACTTAATCTGCTGCAATTTGATACAAAAGTGCAGAGGATGCTCTGACTAACAAACAGTTGCATTTTCAGAAAATAACAACATTGTCATTTTTATATATTCACAAATATTTGCAGCAAGATCTCAAAGGTATCACTCAAATATATATTTTAAATCATAACATTCAATTACATCCAAAGAAATTATATCAGAATTGAGCATGATAAAAACAATTGATATATCAGTGTTACATCAGGTTTTTCACTGAAATCTCTGAAATAATTGTGTCAAGAAAAATAAATATAATTCTGAAATAATATTTATCTTGATACAGTTGAATTCTGTTAAACCTGAATCTGAAGAACCCAGTAAAACACTTCTCCTTAAACAATAATTTTCAGAGAATTTTATGGCTAAATGTTAATGGAAAAACCTCTTTGTGGGTCTATTATAGTGTGTACATGGTACTTCTGTTGAAAGAGAAGTTCTTGTTCTTTAAGTGTCATACATAAATCGTTTCAACTGTAGTAACTGTTTTAAAATCACATATACTCACTCTGTATGGCCATTCATTGCTGCCAAATGAAAAGGACTCTCTTCCTCCTCATTTTTACAGTGCCATTCTGCACCGTACTTTAACAGCAGCTACAATTATAGAAAACAATAATAATAGGTTTACAGGAAAATAACCTCAGAAATAGTGTGGCATCAATGATTATTGGTTTGATATATAGTCATCTGGATATATTGAGCTTGGGTGGATATGTACTGCAACAGGAGAAATTTCAGCTTAAAGAATATTTTACATATTTTCAATATTAAACAATTCCACTACACCTGTATCAGACTGTAAAGCCAGTCATTACATAGAGTGACTTAACTTTTAAGTGGTATCACAAATTAACTGAAATTAAGGTCCGATCAAACAGAAAACAAACTGTCTTGTTTTTTAAATTAGTTCAGTTTTTTAGCAATAATATAGCATAATCTGCTTTTAAAATTCTGTGTAACATGTTTTTTGATAAACTTTTATTTCCATACTAAAAGCTGCAATCATACATCGATAATGTACATTATATTGCAAAAGTTGCCTCTTCTTTAACAATACCATTTTTGATCAATATGGTATTTTATACAGTAGTTTGGTAATTGATTATAACTATGAAAGCCAACTTTAGAGGAAAAAAAGGTTTCCATTTTGTAATTCTCTCAATGTTCATATTTATATCTAAAGCATTATTCAAACCTATTTTGAAGACAGAATGTTATGGCAATGTTATTTTACTGTTTCAAGAGACTAACTGGAACCAGGCACAAAGATTAAACTGCATAATTATGCATTGCTTAAAACTATAAATGCTTTTCTGGGTGGTCACTAACATAGTAAACTTGATACATTTTCCAATAAATAAAACCTAAATAGGTCTACACTGAACATTTGGTGAGTGGAAAATGTCTATTATTCAAAAATGGCCAAGATATTTATTTTTTTTTTCTATAACATTCCGACAGTTTCCCACCTCAGTAATCTTGGCGTGGCCCAGTCTACAGGAAAGATGCAATGGTGTGTTACCAAGTCGTTCTGGAACATTGACAAAATTCTGATCTTTTGACTTCTTCAGATGCTTCAGCAATAACTGAAAACCACATAATACAAAATGATTATACAGGAACAGAAAATATATTTAGGTGACATATATACTTAAAACGTACACCTCTATCCGGCATATACTTTTTAAGTGAAACTTTTCATTATAATTTTAGCTGTTTTAATTGATGAGCCGAGGTATCAAGATTAATTTCTAAAGAAATCTAAAATTAATAATGGATATTATTATATCATATTTATAATTAATTGATCAATTAAGTCAGGTGAATTTCTTGAAATTTTAAATAACTGTAATTTAGTTTCAGCTAAAATTTCTACTTGGACAGTAAATACAGGTGTGAGATTTAAGGCTATGTAAAAGCAAAAGAATTTTTTCTTTATACTTTAGCAAGCATGTTTTCATTTGCTAAAAGATTTGATAAAATTATATTTATTGTATTTGAAAAAATTTTTTTGTTTTAATATGTTTTGATCCCACTTCTTTTAAACTGTAATAATTAATATTGCATTTTTATTCTGATTGTTTCATAATGAAATACACAGTTCTGTTCCAGCTTTTTCCAAGATAAGTTGTTGGCATAAAATATTTTCAAACACCATTAATCTTTGAAGCAGGCATTTATTTAAAATAAAAAAACACAATTGCCTAAAATAAAGAAAAGAAAGAATTCATTTGAGTCAAGGAGTTACAAATCTCTTTCAGTAGAACTCAATGTCGCTGCATTATAAATAATTGTTCCATTAGTATTGGGTCTTTACAGAGTAATATTTATAGGAATTAAAAAAAAGATGAGGGGTATATGGACACAAATATACCAATAAGAGGAAATAAATTATACATACTGGCTGGTGCGTGAACAGCCAATGTGTAGGACTAGCCAAGTACATGTGAGTTCATATTTACTACGCCTATCCCAACATTCTGGTTAGTATGAATTCCCAGCCACTGTATTACACCAAATCTCATGTGTTAGTGAGAGTGTCCTCAGTACACCTGAGGAGTCTTCAGGGTATGTTGTTCCTGGGTCAGATGTAATTTTACTGGTTGATTTTACACCATGCATGCCAATGGCCATCACAAGTATGCCTTCACCAACACTATATAACAGTTGTGTGTCCATAGCAAAACCAGAATAACAAGGAATTTGAAATAAATGCTACTATATTTAGATATACATATAGGCATTCTCACTTCACCTAACAGATAACAATTTTATTTCAGTCTTTTTGGGATTTACTCTGTTTTACTGACCTTCTGGTTAAGAAGAAGTAATTTTGTGCTAGTTTGACATTTGACTTAGCAGAGTTAAGCAGCTGCTGTATTTTGGAATCTCTTATATGTAGAAGAACTACCCTTGAAAGTCAACATGTATAGGACAAATCTCTATTCTACCTTCATTCCTGCCACATTGTCATATTGTGCAGCCAGGCGTATGGCAGTATTTTCAGCACTGTCTTGTGCATCAACATTGGCACCTCTGCTGAGTAATTCAGCAAGTACTTCAGTGTTTTTAAAACAACAGGCAAGCAACAGTGGAGTGAACATATCATCATCTGTAGCTTCCAGGTAAGCACTGTAAAAAGCAAATAATAAAAAAAACATATGTTTAAAGTACTTCCTATATATATGAATATTGTATCTCTCAAAACATCACTATGGTAAAGAAAACCATTAAATATTGTTGAATGTACATCTGCAATGTCACAACACTTCCAACATTTCCCAGCCTTCCATTAAGATCATGGAAAGATAGCTGTAGAGTTATATCTTCAAAGTGTTTATAAGCTTGCTTCAGAAGTAGGATAAAACAGTGATCAAACGTCTGTACACAGATGATTTCATAGATTAGCAATGCTTTCTTCTATTTAGAAGAAAATTCTATGAAAATGAGATCTGCTTAAATTGCCTCATAACTTATCACTTTAACTGCAATACATTTGTAGTGCCTTCATCCAGTTAACATATCTCACACGCATTACCAGAGATCACATACCCACTGTCCAGCAGGAGTTTGACAGCCTCCAAATGAGCATATTCTACAGCTCTGTGAAGTGGAGTCATGCTACTTCCATCTCGCACATTCACCTCTGCCTGATGTTGGAGCAACATGTTTAGGATATTCACATTTCCAACTATTGCAGCAAGATGTAAAGCAGTAGTTTTACCACTGCCTTCCCTACAGCATTTGTTTATTGCTTCAGTGCTCACCACTATAATACAAAATTATAATTATATTATTGTCATGAAATGAAATTGCTGCATAAAGTCTACAGATTATCCACTACTCTGAGTCAGATGATACCAGAGCTAGATGAAGGTTGATTGAATCCTGGAAAAAGAATTTTATAATACTCGATAGTAGTCAGATCGATAGTGAAGCTCTAGAGGTTTTGGTTTAGTTTTGTTGCCAAAGTTTGGAATGAATTACCTGATGACATCCACTCTGCCTTGTCTCTTCTATCATTCAGAAAGAAACTGAAGACGCATCTCCTTGCAAAAGCCTACCCTCACTAGGTTCATCGTATTCTTCCAATTGTCTATGTGGTGTTGATCCCCCTTCCCTCTTTTTATGTCTCTGAATTTAATGGAGTTTTTTTTGGATTTTTGGTGTTTTGGTTTTTGATTGATGACCCTTAGAGTCTGTCTTTTGATTGAGATTAAGTGCTATAAAATCAACTTAGAATTAGAACCTTTTTATGTCCTTAGTTTCCTTCCTGGGATCCCATAGAAAATTACCAAGCTTGTCCAATGACAATATGTGGTTGTAGAATACTCTTCCATTGTACAAAAACTGAATTGGGATAAAAATATGTAAAACCACCAATCATTAATAGAAATGCAAAAAGTTATCGATCAAATAAAGCAGTGACAATATAAAGAAGAATGTTTAGTATCCATATTATAATTAATAATTCTGTATCATTCTGAAAACTCAGAGTCACTGCTTATTTTAACAGATCATTACTTGTCCATATAAATATGTTGTTAATATAAATATGTAAGTGATTGCAGAACTTTTCAATTCTGTACAAGTCATGTGTTCCTCTCTGGATTTACCAATGGTTATTATGCACGTGCCAGTTTCTAGATTAAGTGCCCGACTTGTTACTAAATCAGTATGACTGAGATATGAATGGAACTTAGAATGCATGAACACAAAATGAATGGTCATACAGATATAACAAGACCACTGCCGCGGTATGTATCTCCCGCCGAGTACCGCAGGGGAAGAAATACTACATTGAAATTTTTCCCCTTTGCATAGGACACTGTTGTACCATCCTGCAGGTCGAAAATTCGCTTGAAATCGCTCTATCTGTTACGCTTTTCGAGATATTGACACTTTTCCATTTTCAGCAAAAATGCAAGATGGCCGCCGAAAGTGGCGAAAAATGAAATTTTCCCCTTTGGACAGGACACTCTTGTATCACCCTGCGGGTCAAAAATTCGCTCGAAATCGCTCGATCTCTTACGGTTTTCGAGATATTGACACTTTTTCATTTTCCGCAAAAATCTAAGATGGCCGCCAAAAGTGGCGAAAATTGAAATTTTCCTCCTTTGCACAGGAGACTCTTGTACCACCCTGCAGGTCAAAAATTTGCTCGAAATCGCTCTATCTGTTATGGTTTTCGAGATATTGACACTTTTCTATTTTCCGCAAAAATCCAAAATGGCCGCCAAAAGTGGCGAAAATCGATATTTTTCCCCTTTGCACAGGACACTCTTGTGCTACCCTTCTGAGCAAAAATTCGCTTGAAATCGCTCTATCTCTTACGGTTTTAGAGATATTCACACTTTTCCATTTTCCGCAAAAATCCAAGATGGCTGCCAAAAGTGGTGAAAATTGAAATTTTACCCCTTTGCACAGGACATTCTTGTACTACCTTGCAGGTCAAAAATTAGCTCGAAATCGCTCCATCTCTTATGGTTTTCGAGATATTCACACTTTTTCATTTTTTTCCGCTAAAATCCAAGATGGCCGCCAAAAGTGGCGAAAATTGAAATCTTTCCCCTTTGCATAGGACACTTTTGTACTACCCTGAAGGTCTAAATGCAATAGTCTTCAAGTTACAAGTGATTTCACTCATGATGGAAGTTAGTGAAAAATCCAAAAGTAGCTATTACTCACTTATCTATTGAGATAGACACCCAAGTTACTCACCATGATGTTGCTGTGGGAAAAAGTAGGTGAATAACATATTTTAACAAAATGCTCTAAATACAATAAGTTATAATCAATTTAGTGCATGATTTCATTAATTTTAATGCATTAAAAATTATTTTAATAATTCATAAAAAAACTTTAGCATGTGAAATATCTCCAAAATGTAGGTGAATGAGTTATTTGAGAAATACTGGCTATCTGCAATACTTTTAGTGATAATAGGCAATTACTCATTTTGAGTAGGTGAGTAATTAGATATGGATCTGAAAATTCACTAATTGAAAGTTCTCCCAAAATATAGGTGAAGTGAGTTATTTGAAAAATACTGGCTATCTGCAATACTTTTAGAGATAATTTGCATTTACTCATTTTGAGTAGGTGAGTAATTACCTACAGGTTTGGAACTTCACCATGTGAAAGCTCTTCCAAAAGTAGATGAATGAGTTATTTGAGAAAAATTGGGTACCCACAATACTTTTAGAGATAATTAGCATTTACTCATTTTGAGTAGGTGAGTAATTACCTACGGGTCTGAAACTTCACCATGTGAAAGCTCTTTCAAAAGTAGATGAACGAGTTATTTGAGAAAAATTGGCTATCTGCAATACTTTTAGAGATAATTCTCATTTACTCATTTTGAGTAGGTGAGTAATTAGCTATGGGTCTGAAACTTCACCATGTGACAGCTCTTCCAAAAGTAGATGAATGAGTTATTTGAGAAAAATTGACTATCTGCAATACTTTCAGAGATAATTCGCATTTACTCATTTTGAGTAGGTGAGTAATTAGCTACAGGTCTGAAACTTCACCAACTGAAAGCTCTCCCAAAAGTAGATGAATGAGTTATTTGAGAAAAATTGGCTATCTGCAATACTTTTAGAGATAATTCGCATTTACTCATTTTGAGTAGGCGAGTAATTAGCTATGGGTCTGAAACTTCACCATGTGAAAGCTCTTCCAAAAGTAAATGAATAAGTTATTTGAGAAAAATTGGCTATCTGCAATACTTTTAGAGATATTTAGCATTTACTCATTTTGAGTAGGTGAGAAATTAGCTACAGGTCTGACACTTCACCAAGTGAAAGCTCTCCCAAAAGTAGATGAATGAGTTATTTGAGAAAAATTGGCTATCCGCAATACTTTTAGAGATAATTAGCATTTACTCATTTTGAGTAGGTGAGTAATTAGCTACGGGTCTGAAACTTCACCAAGTGAAAGCTCTCCCCAAAGTAGGTGAATGAGTTATTTGAGAAAAATTGGCTATCTGCAATACTTTTAGAGAGAATTCGCATTTACTCATTTTGAGTAGGCGAGTAATTAGCTATGGGTCTGAAACTTCACCATGTGAAAGCTCTTCCAAAAGTAGATGAATGAGTTATTTGAGAAAAATTGACTATCTGCAATACTTTCAGAGATAATTCGCATTTACTCATTTTGAGTAGGTGAGTAATTAGCTACAGGTCTGAAACTTCACCAACTGAAAGCTCTCCTAAAAGTACATGAATGAGTTATTTGAGAAAAATTGGCTATCTGCAATACTTTTAGAGAGAATTCGCATTTACTCATTTTGAGTAGGTGAGTAATTAGCTATGGGTCTGAAACTTCACCAAGTGAAAGCTCTCCCAAAAGTAGATGAATGAGTTATTTGAGAAAAATTGGCTATCTGCAATACTTTTAGAGATAATTCGCATTTACTCATTTTGAGTAGGCGAGTAATTAGCTATGGGTCTGAAACTTCACCATGTGAAAGCTCTTCCAAAAGTAAATGAATGAGTTATTTGAGAAAAATTGGCTATCTGCAATACTTTTAGAGATATTTAGCATTTACTCATTTTGAGTAGGTGAGAAATTAGCTACAGGTCTGACACTTCACCAAGTGAAAGCTCTCCCAAAAGTAGATGAATGAGTTATTTGAGAAAAATTGGCTATCCGCAATACTTTTAGAGATAATTAGCATTTACTCATTTTGAGTAGGTGAGTAATTAGCTACGGGTCTGAAACTTCACCAAGTGAAAGCTCTCCCAAAAGTAGATGAATGAGTTATTTGAGAAAAATTGGCTATCTGCAATACTTTTAGAGATAATTCGCATTTACTCATTTTGAGTAGGTGAGTAATTAGCTATGGGTCTGAAACTTCACCATGTGAAAGCTCTTCCAAAAGTAGGTGAATGAGTTATTTGAGAAAAATTGGCTATCTGCAATACTTTTAGAGATAATTAGCATTTACTCATTTTGAGTAGGTGAGTAATTAGCTACGGGTCTGAAACTTCACCAAGTGAAAGCTCTCCCCAAAGTAGGTGAATGAGTTATTTGAGAAAAATTGGCTATCTGCAATACTTTTAGAGAGAATTCGCATTTACTCATTTTGAGTAGGCGAGTAATTAGCTATGGGTCTGAAACTTCACCATGTGAAAGCTCTTCCAAAAGTAGATGAATGAGTTATTTGAGAAAAATTGGCTATCTGCAATACTTTTAGAGATAATTCGCATTTACTCATTTTGAGTAGGCGAGTAATTAGCTATGGGTCTGAAACTTCACTATGTGAAAGCTCTTCCAAAAGTAAATGAATGAGTTATTTGAGAAAAATTGGCTATCTGCAATACTTTTCGAGATATTTAGCATTTACTCATTTTGAGTAGGTGAGAAATTAGCTACAGGTCTGACACTTCACCAAGTGAAAGCTCTCGCAAAAGTAGGTGAATGAGTTATTTGAGAAAAACTGGCTATCTTCTATACATTTAGAGATAATTCGCATTTACTCATTTTGAGTAGGTGAGTAATTAGCTAGGGGTCTGAAACCTCACTAAGTGAAAGCTCTTCCAAAAGTATATGAATGAGTTATTTGAGAAAAATTGGCTATCTGCAATACTTTTAGAGATAATTCGCATTTACTCATTATGAGTAGGTGAGTAATTAGCTATGGGTCTGAAACTTCACCATGTGAAAGCTCTCCCACAAGTAGATGAATGAGTTATTTGATAAAAATTGGGTATCCGCAATACTTTTACAGATAATTAGCATTTACCCATTTTGAGTAGGTAAATAATTAGCTATGGGTCTGAAACTTCACCATGTGAAAGCTCTCCCAAAAGTAGGTGAATGAGTTATTTGAGAAAAATTGGCTATCTGCAATACTTTTAGAGATAATTCGCATTTACTCATTTTGAGTAGGTGAGTAATTGGCTATGGGTCTGAAACTTCACCATGTGAAAGCTCTTCCAAAAGTAGGTGAATTAGTTATTTGACAAAAATTGGCCATCTGCAATACTTTTAGAGGTAATTCGCATTTACTCTTTCTGAGTAGGTGAGCAATTAGCTATGGGTCTGAAACTTCACCAAGTGAAAGCTCTTTGGGATAGCTGCTCTGCAGAGATACCCTGAAGATAAAAAATTTCGTCGAAATCGCTCTATGTAGCACGGTTTTCGAAATATTAGCATTTTTGTGTTTTGCAATTTTTGCGCAAAAATTCGAAAATTCAAAATGGCCGCCATTTTTGGCAAGACAAAATTTTTTTGAAAATTGGCATGGCTACTCTGCAGAGATACCCAGTGGGTCAAAAATTTCGTCGAAATCGCTCTATCTAGCACGGTTTTCGAGATATAAGCATTTTTGTGTTTTGCAATTTTGCGAAAAATTCGAAAATTCAAAATGGCCGGCATTTTTTGCGAGAAATTTTTTGTTTGAAAATTGGCATGGCTACTCTGCAGAGATACCCTGTGGGTCAAAAATTTCGTCGAAATCGCTCTATCTAGCAGGGTTTTCGAGATATAAGCATTTTTATGTTTTGCAATTTTTGCGAAAAATTCGAAAATTAGTCACTTAGCTATGGAGATACACTTCCAAACTACTGACCATGTTGTAGCTGTGGAGAAAGTAGCTGAACAACATATTAGAAGAAAATACTGTAAATGCAATAGTTTCAGAGTTATAAGCCATATAATTATATTAGCTAAAATAGCTATTACTCACTCAAAAGTAGGCCAAAGTTCACCAAACCCCAAAAATATTGAAGAGCAAAAAAATTCATTAGGACTTGTGATTTACCAAAAATGTGTAACTGTAGTAGTTTCAGAGAAAACTGCGTGACACACGCACGCACATGGTGCAAATTATAATCGCCCTCCGGCGAGCCGCTATTACTCACTTAGCTATGGAGATACACTTCCAAACTACTGACCATGTTGTAGCTGTGGAGAAAGTAGCTGAACAACATATTAGAAGAAAATACTGTAAATGCAATAGTTTCAGAGTTATAAGCCATATAATTATATTAGCTAAAATAGCTATTACTCACTCAAAAGTAGGCCAAAGTTCACCAAACCCCAAAAATATTGAAGAGCAAAAAAATTCATTAGGACTTGTGATTTACCAAAAATGTGTAACTGTAGTAGTTTCAGAGAAAACTGCGTGACACACGCACGCACGCATGCACGTACACACGCACGCATGCACGTACACACGCACATGGTGCAAATTATAATCTCCCTCCGGCGAGCCGGGCGGGAGATAATAATATTCGTATGTAACTATACTCTGACAAGGTATACTCACAGTCTTCTTCTAAGAAATATTTAACAATATCTGCATTTTTGCTTTCAATTGCTAAATGAATCGCCATGCTTCTTGCATTATCCTTGGCCTCAGCATACTAAAAATACACAATACAAAAAAAGCTAGGTGATATCTTGGATATATTTAGAAGTTAAACTGCAGTAAATTCTATATAACTAGAACTTCCAATATGTACAGCATATCATTTTAGCTATGGTTAAACTCCACATGCATCTACAATAATACAGATTTTTTTTCTAACTGAGACATGCAATGAGACTGTGGAATCCATAAACTCAGTTTAAGTATAACAATCTTTTACCTTTCCAGTCCTCAGATCTTGGGACACTTATTTTAATCTGAAGATGCCTCAACAACAATGGTGAAAATTTCTGTACTCAAATATTATACAAAGATATATAGCCCAAAAAAACCATACCGTAACCTTGGAATCATTTTAAAAACAGGAACAACAATTTATATAAAAGATGGCTAGCATATCAGGCAGTAATAACAGCTTAATCCTTGTTGTTAAAAAGAAATGGAAATAGAATTCACATAATAAAGATGGAAATAGGAATATTGTACTGAAGCAAGTATACATTTGTATGATGGCTCCCATGTAACCTAAAAGGACACCAAAACTTTCCATCTTGCCAGCTAAGTAACACAGAAGGTGACCAGCTTAGGCAAAAGGAAACATTGCTTTCTTATCTGAACACAGTATATTTTTGGTAGCCTTGCATATACTTTTCATAATAATAGTTTGAACCTCGGAGATTTCCTATTAGATCAACCTGTTAAAGTGACAAATCTGTGGAGTTATTGTA
Organism: Sabellastarte sp. h YS-2021; assembly: GCA_964017235.1. Classification (NCBI taxonomy): domain Eukaryota; kingdom Metazoa; phylum Annelida; class Polychaeta; order Sabellida; family Sabellidae; genus Sabellastarte; species Sabellastarte sp. h YS-2021. The sequence goes on from OZ024927.1 coordinate 79,870,695, forward strand.
AGGATCATATTTTGGCAGTTTCTTGCTTTGTTCACAATATGTTGATTTACATGGTCTTTCAAATGGCCAAATTATAATACAACATCTTTTACAATCTTATAGTCATGAATAAAATATAAAACATGTATCTCACTTTCATCAGAAATAAAAATGCATTTTAGAGGGAGTTGTGTTACTTCTGTCAATCTTTGATCAAACAGAACCCATATATTGGATGAAATTACTAACTACTGGATAATCTATGCAACAAATCCAATAAAAAGTGTTACACAGAATCGCGGACCATGGACCTGAGTACTCTCTGGCCACACTGTACCTTTGGTTTAGCATTTGCTGAGATGTTGAAATACCAATATCAAAAGCATCTTGGGGGCAGATATAGGAGTTGTGATATTTAACAGCAAATTAGAGAAAACTTTTTTTGGAAACCAACAAGCTGTCTTTTATTCTACCAAATGACACCATTTAGCCCGTCAAGGAAAAGTGTCATACAAACCTGTTGCCGTTGACCGTCTGGCACCCTGTTGATTAAGATTTTGACAATTTCAATATTTCCCTCCATGGCAGCAATGTGTAGCGGTGTGATGAGTTCTTCATCTGCTACCTGTACTTTGGCCCCCTTCTTCAATAACAGTTTCACTATCTTTGTATGATTATATGTGACTGCCTCATGCAAGGGAGTTGTCCCAGTGTCATCTGTGGCCTGTAAATTAAAAGTTATTATTGATGGTGCTGATTTTGAGAATGATGTAATTTGATCTTTTCACAGTTTTATTGCATATCTTTATGCAGGTTATTATGACCTTTTAAATACATTCCAAAAATAAAATATAACACACATTTTGGTAAATTAAGCATGAGTATTATTGCAAAGAGACATATTTATGGTGTGAAATGTGATTTCAAATCCATATCAACACTGATTATCAGATTAACACATGATGTTATGTTTTAAAATATTATGTACACCACTATGTTAACTTTGATGTCACATGTATACATACATTTTCATGTATTTCGGGAAATATGTAAACATATTTTAGGAAGAGCTTTTCATGGTGGAATTTGCCATTAAGGAACAATGTCACATCTTCCACTCAGTAATGGTACATTAACAAGCATTTACAGACCATATATACAGTAATCACTATAAATTAAACTTAGTTTGCTGCAACAATATATACTAATCATTATATTTAATGGCCACTACTGCTGCAGTTAGAAGATAACTGCCATGATGCAAGTCCTTTAAGGCCTATCATCATGATGTAAGATCAAAACTAGAGGATCGCTCGCAAAAAAAAAAAGATAATGTTTTTGCATAGCAAAAACAAAGCGTCCCGAAAAGGATATAAAGGTGAGTGCTAAAGTATTAAGAAAATGCTTCGTTTCTAGCCTTATACTGTTGTGGCAACCAAAGTCAGCGCAGTCTGCTCTATCTAGCACAGTTTTCAAGATATAAGCATTTTTGTGTTTTGCAAAAAATAAAAAAATTAAAAATGTCCGCTATATTTGGCGAGACAAAAATATTTTGAAAATTGGCATGGCTACTCTGCAGAGATACCCAGCAGGTCCAAAATTTTGTTGAGTTCACTCCATATAGCACGGTTTTCGAGATATAAGCATTTTTGTGTTTTGCAAAAACTTTGAAAATTCAAAATGGCCACCATTTTTGGGGAGACAAAAATTTTTGTCAAGACCACTGCCGTGGTGTGTATCTCCCGCCGAGCATTAAAGCAGAAGAAATAGCTTTTCCGAGATATTCACAATTTTTCATTTTCGTGTGTGAAAGGTCTTCCAAAAGTAGGTGAATGAGTTATTTGAGAAAAATTGGCTATCTGCAATACTATTAAGAGATAATTCACATTTACTCATTTTGAGTAGGTGAATAATTATCTATGGGTCTGAAACTTCACCAAGTGAAAGCTCTCCCAAAAGTAGGTGAATGAGTTATTTGAGAAAAATTGGCTATCTGCAATACTTTTAGAGATAATTCGCATTTACTCATTTTGAGTAGGTGAATAATTATCTATGGGTCTGAAACTTCACCAAGTGAAAGCTCTCCCAAAAGTAGGTGAATGAGTTATTTGAGAAAAATTGGCTATCTGCAATACTTTTAGAGATAATTCGCATTTACTCATTTTGAGTAGGTGAGTAATTAGCTATGGGTCTGAAACTTCACCATGTGAAAGCTCTCCCACAAGTAGATGAATGAGTATTTGATAAAAATTGGGTATCCACAATACTTTTACAGATAATTAGCATTTACTCATTTTGAGTAGGTGAATAAATAGCTATGGGTCTGAAACTTCACAGAGTGAAAGCTCTCCCAAAAGTAGGTGAATGAGTTATTTGAGAAAAATTGGCTATCTGCAATACTTTTAGAGATAATTCACATTTACTCATTTTGAGTAGGTGAATAATTAGCTATGGGTCTGAAACTTCACCAAGTGAAAGCTCTGCCAAAAGTAGGTGAATGAGTTATTTGAGAAAAATTGGCTATCTGCAATACTTTTAGAGATAATTCGCATTTACTCATTTTGAGTAGGGGAGTAATTTGCTATGGGTCTGAAACTTCACCAAGTGAAAGCTCTCCCAAAAGTAGGTGAATGAGTTATTTGAGAAAAATTGGCTATCTGCAATACTTTTAGAGATAATTCGCATTTACTCATTTTGAGTAGGTGAGTAATTAGCTATGGGTCTGAAACTTCACCAAGTGAAAGCTCTCCCAAAAGTAGGTGAATGATTAATTTGAGAAAAATTGGCTATCTGCAATACTTTTAGAGATAATTCGCATTTACTCATTTTGAGTAGGTGAGTAATTAGCTATGGGTCTGAAACTTCACCAAGTGAAAGCTCTCCCAAAAGTAGGTGAATGAGTTGTTTGAGAAAAATTGGCTATCTGCAATACTTTTACAGATAATTCGCATTTACTCATTTTGAGTAGGTGAGTAATTAGCTATGGGTCTGAAACTTCACCAAGTGAAAGCTCTCCCAAAAGTAGGTGAATGATTAATTTGAGAAAAACTGGCTATCTGCAATACTTTTAGAGAAAATTCGCATTTACTCATTTTGAGTAGGTGAGTAATTAGCTATGGGTCTGAAACTTCACCAAGTGAAAGCTCTCCCAAAAGTAGGTGAATGAGTTATTTGAGAAAAATTGGCTATCTGCAATACTTTTAGAGATAATTCGCATTTACTCATTTTGAGTAGGTGAGTAATTAGCTATGGGTCTGAAACTTCACCAAGTGAAAGCTCTCCCAAAAGTAGGTGAATGAGTTATTTGAGAAAAATTGGCTATCTGCAATACTTTTAGAGATAATTCGCATTTACTCATTTTGAGTAGGTGAGTAATTAGCTATGGGTCTGAAACTTCACCAAGTGAAAGCTCTCCCAAAAGTAGGTGAATGAGTTATTTGAGAAAAATTGGCTATCTGCAATACTTTTAGAGATAATTCACATTTACTCATTGTCAGTAGGTGAGTAATTAGCTATGGGTCTGAAACTTCACCAAGTGAAAACTCTGCCAAAAGTAGGTGAATGAGTTATTTGAGAAAAATTGGCTATCTGCAATACTTTTAGAGATAATTCGCATTTACTCATTTTGAGTAGGTGAGTAATTAGCTATGGGTCTGAAACTTCACAGAGTGAAAGCTCTCCCAAAAGTAGGTGAATGAGTTATTTGAGAAAAATTGGCTATCTGCAATACTTTTAGAGATAATTCGCATTTACTCATTTTGAGTAGGTGAGTAATGAGTAATTAGCTATGGGTCTGAAACTTCACCAAATGAAAGCTCTCCCAAAAGTAGGTGAATGATTAATTTGACAAAAATTGGCTATCTGCAATACTTTTAGAGATAATTCGCATTTACTCATTTTGAGTAGGTGAGTAATTAGCTATGGGTCTGAAACTTCACCAAGTGAAAGCTCTCCCAAAAGTAGGTGAATGAGTTATTTGAGAAAAATTGGCTATCTGCAATACTTTTAGAGATAATTCGCATTTACTCATTTTGAGTAGGTGAGTAATTAGCTATGGGTCTGAAACTTCACCAAGTGAAAGCTCTCCCAAAAGTAGGTGAATGAGTTATTTGAGAAAAATTGGCTATCTGCAATACTTTTAGAGATAATTCGCATTTACTCATTATGAGTAGGTGAGTAATTAGCTATGGGTCTGAAACTTCACCATGTGAAAGCTCTCCCACAAGTAGATGAATGAGTTATTTGATAAAAATTGGGTATCCGCAATACTTTTACAGATAATTAGCATTTACCCATTTTGAGTAGGTAAATAATTAGCTATGGGTCTGAAACTTCACCATGTGAAAGCTCTCCCAAAAGTAGGTGAATGAGTTATTTGAGAAAAATTGGCTATCTGCAATACTTTTAGAGATAATTCGCATTTACTCATTTTGAGTAGGTGAGTAATTGGCTATGGGTCTGAAACTTCACCATGTGAAAGCTCTTCCAAAAGTAGGTGAATTAGTTATTTGACAAAAATTGGCCATCTGCAATACTTTTAGAGGTAATTCGCATTTACTCTTTCTGAGTAGGTGAGCAATTAGCTATGGGTCTGAAACTTCACCAAGTGAAAGCTCTTTGGGATAGCTGCTCTGCAGAGATACCCTGAAGATAAAAAATTTCGTCGAAATCGCTCTATGTAGCATGGTTTTCGAAATATTAGCATTTTTGTGTTTTGCAATTTTTGCGCAAAAATTCGAAAATTCAAAATGGCCGCCATTTTTGGCAAGACAAAATTTTTTTGAAAATTGGCATGGCTACTCTGCAGAGATACCCAGTGGGTCAAAAATTTCGTCGAAATCGCTCTATCTAGCACGGTTTTCGAGATATAAGCATTTTTGTGTGTTGCAATTTTGCGAAAAATTCGAAAATTCAAAATGGCCGCCATTTTTTGCGAGAAATTTTTTGTTTGAAAATTGGCATGGCTACTCTGCAGAGATACCCTGTGGGTCAAAAATTTCGTCGAAATCGCTCTATCTAGCAGGGTTTTCGAGATATAAGCATTTTTATGTTTTGCAATTTTTGCGAAAAATTCGAAAATTCAAAATGGCCGCCATTTTTGGCGAGACAAAAATTTTTTCAAAATTAGGATAACTACTCTGCAGAGACACCCTGCGGGTCAAAAATTTCGTCGAAATCGCTCTATCTAGCACGGTTTTCGAGATATAAGCATTTTTGTGTTTTGCAATTTTTTCGAAAATTTCGAAAATTCAAAATGGCCGCCATTTTTGGCGAGACAAAAATTTTTTGAAAATTGGGAAAAGTACTCTGCAGAGATATCCTGCGGCTCAAAAATTTTGTCGAAATTGCTCTATCTAGCACGGTTTTTGAGATATAAGCATTTTTGTGTTTTGCAATTTTTGCGAAAATTTCGAAAATTCAAAATGGCCGCCATTTTGGGCGAGACAAAAATTTTTTGAAAATTGGGAAAACTACTCCACAGAGATAACCTGCGGGTCAAAAATTTCGTCGAAATCGCTCTATCTAGCACGGTTTTCGAGATATAAGCATTTTTGTGTTTTCCTTATTTGGAAAATTCGTAATGATTAATTAATCATTAATTACTCGGCCATTTCTTGACCAATCAATGCCAAAATCTAATGATTTCCAGATTTTAATAGAATGAATGTATTTGCCAAGTTTCAGGTGAATTGATAAAATTCCTTTCAAGTTATCATCCGGACAAGCTTCCCCATCGAAAAAAGACATTTTTGGTCATGTGACCTCTCTGATTGGTTGAAATGTCACTGCAGCATATTCAAAAAAATTCCCCAAGGCTACTGCCTAAACCTGCCAAATTTGAAAAGAATCCGCCTAACGGTTACAGAGTTATAAGGAAAACAAAATGTGGAGCCGGCGGAGCCGGCAGAGCCGGCAGAGCCGGCAGAGCCGGAAGCTCTCCCATACACAAACAAGCGTCCCTTGTGGGACGCTTAAATACATGTAATGCAGCATCCATATAATGTCATATAAACATACTTCATTTGGGATTTAAAAAGGGCAAGTAAAGTCTTTTATTATTTCTCCAAACATGTGTATACAGCTATCATGACTCTGTAAGTAATGTCACCAAGTAGAATGGAAGACATAATTAAAAAATTCTTGAAAAATGACCTCCTTCCATGCAGTCACTTTATTGGCTATGAATAATCCTTGTATTTTGGCACCCTAACATCCAGAAGGAAAAAGATTAAGTGCCTGAAAAGTCTGCTTTGAATGGAATAACTAATAGCTTCAGATGATAAGATGCAAGAATTACTGTTTCTTTAAGCAGAGGTTTACTTTAAGACTTCTTCAATGTGCAAAAATTTATGATTAGGAATATGACCAATCTTCAGGATTTGATTCCCTTGCAAGACAACTGCACTGGACTAAAAATACTTCTTCTTGACCAAGACTTCCAGAAAATAGTCAAATTTGAATAGAAAAAGCCTTCCGAACACAAGACATTAATGTCCAGTTAAATTTAACGAGTTTTCTAATTTTTAGACTCAAGACTTTATGAAAAGAGTTTATATGAGCCATCAGTGTTTAAACTAACTAAATCGTAAACTTACAGCAACATCTATATTTGGGCAGTCTAATAATGCCTTGGTAACCACTTCGTTCCCTCTCATGGCTGCAAAGTGTAATGGAGTGGACTCGTACTTGTCCTGTACATTCACATTGAGGGGAGAGTCATCCATTGACTTCAGAGATCGGTTGTCTGTATTCTGTGCAGCTTCCATTTTTTTGGCCAAATATTTGATGACATCAACTGTAGCCTGTGGGGAAAATACATGCGATAGAATATATTAGTTGTAACTACTGATAGATTTTCAGAAAATAATTAAGAGATTACAAGTAAGTGTACACAGTCATGTAAATTTGAATTGTTTGTAATTCATGGAAGAGTTAAAGTTTTAAATATCCATTTCTGTGGAATGATCTAAAGTAAGAAATTTGTAATTCATCACAGTGTTAAATTTGCCAGTGTGGAAACCCTCTTTTACTTCCTTTACTTGAGAAACAATTTTAATACATCTGTGATTTTGTGACTAGATAAGGTCCCTGATCTCTCCTGATATAAAATTAGCACAACTTTCATTATTTTGACCCCAGTTGCAAATTTCATATCCTGCAGACCAATCTGGCATGAATTTCACATCTCCTTTTAAAAAGATCTACAGCAGTATTCATGAAAGGTCTTAGCCAAGTCTTAGGTTTAACTTTTGCAGAAAAATATAGGCAACTTAAGCCTAAAGCTTAGCTGAGACCTTTTGCAAATATGACTGTAGTATTACGTTTATAGTTTCACAAACGTAATTGTTGATTAAATGTCATTTGCGATGTCTGTGTGCTCGTGTGGTGAATTTTAGATGCAATTTCAAAATTAATAGCAAATCCTCCATTTTCCCATTTTGAATAAATATCCAACAACTATTTTTGCTGTAACACTGTAAGAACAAGTTATATTCTGATATTCACAGGCCCACTTTAGAGGTAATGTGGCTATAAGTGCTTAATTAATTATTACTGAGAGTTTAAGGTCACCTTAAGATAGAGATTTTCCTTTGGCCACCCTTAACATGCATACAAAGTTTAAAAATACAAATATCGATCAGTTTTTCAGAACACAAGGACGTTTCTACAGGGAGTCAGCATGACTGAGCTGAATTCAGGGGTGGTATTCACAAAAGGGATTAGCGAAATATCAGTGAAAAATTAGCTTCAGGTAATCAAAAAATTGGATAAGAATAAACTTAACTTAATCTGCGTTGCGAATACGGTTCCAGTATATCCCCGACTTTCGTCTGGTGATATAATGATATAAATGTTGGAATAATAAATTATGAGAAACATTTATTTCATTGATATTACTAACTTGTAAAACCTTCTGCTAGTTTTAATTTGCTTTGCATTCCATGTACATGTACATTATTCTTACCTCAGAGTAGCCAGTCTCTCGCTTCTTGGCAGCATAATGAAGAGGTGTAGCATCCTGCTTGTCTCGCACCACAATGTCTGAATAAAGTAATGGCAGAGGTTATACATTCCATACAATAAACTATTTCATCTAAATATTATGATCTAATCCAGCAATACATGATGAAGAAAGACAGTTATTATTTTGTAAATACTGTATACATTATATGGGTGGTTGTTTTAAGACAGGACTAGAAAATATTCTTTTTATGACTGAACCCTCTTTTGTCAAAAGTTTAGTGACCAGAACAACACTACTACTTTTATGCCTAGGTCACACACTGGAGACTGGGTACTACAATAAATATGGTGAATGAATGAGAATCAAGGTGATTGAAAAGTTATCAACAATTGTGCCAGAGAGGCATGAAATAGGAGTCATGTGATTCTAGATTCTACATTATAGATTTCTATGATGTGCTTAGACTTTTTCAAATACACTAAGATGATGCCTCAACAAAGCATGGCTGTTATGAGAATACCCTATGTACCTGTAAAGAATTTTGGAGACTTAGCTACAGATAGATGAGAATGAAATATGATATGCGAAGACTCTTCTGGCATAAACTAAGAATAAAGTGAAACAAGGTAAGAATAAGGAAGACCATCTAGACACTTTACAGAAAACAAGAAATAAGCACCACCAATATTGGTGACTGCTCTGGCAAAGGACATATAACAAAGAATGTGCTTCCCATTAATGTTACAAATTGTCAAGGTAAACTTCAGAGATAAGATTATATCCAAGATAATTTTGAACAACAGCATGTTGTTATGGCAGGAGGGAGAATGATGAAGAGGGTTGGAGACAATAGGGGAATAACTACGCTGTTGACACAAATTTGAAAGAATTTCTATTTGGAAATATTCGAATTCAAAAATTGCCACTGTCTGATCTGGTTATTACACAGAGTTTCCAGATAACAGAGTGAAATTCAACAGAAAAGCAACTATATGCAATTGATGTTTACTTCTACTAAACGGAGAATGCCGGTGATATGATACTGGTGCGGGTAAAGTGCACCTGCTGGCTTGGCCACGTGACCTGGGGAACCTATCAGATGCTCAACAGAGCTCTTCCTCATTTTTTTGTTGGAAGCCATCTTGTCAAGTTGGCTTTCTTGTAGCTCTCAATTTGGTGAATTGTTACAGCTTATATACTGTGGGTTTAATTTTGACAGTTTATTTTTGTGTCAGTTGTTTAACAACAGTTTATAGACACTACTGGAAACATGGTGAAGACTCCCCCTTACCAAAAACGGGCAAGTGTGGACATTTGATGCCCCAGTTTGACTCATTTTTCTGGCTTTGGCTGTAGAGCTAATAGATCCCCGTGCACAAGGGACAGATGTTACACAATGTGCTTCTTGTTCAGCACTATTTGAAGAGCAATGGACCCATCTTAGAGAGTGTTTTGTAGAGGTCCGCTTACAGAAATCATTCAGGTTCTCAAGGTGATTCCTTCAAAGAAGTTCAACAAGATACAGATCTCTCCCATGTGGATGACACTGGAACCGGACCCCTGTGGTTCCTCTGCACCGGTGACTGGCACCAGTCATCTGACGAGCTTACCGGCTCCACTGCCTGCTTCTTCACAGATATCCTGGCAACTACTGTCTCTGCGGGACCGGTCAATCAACCTTATGTTGACTCCTCAGCCTTTTTCAAAGCGCCGGAGCCTGTTCATCAGATAGTTTCTCAGGATACTCGACCTCCAGTTCAAGTTCCACAAACTCCTGGAGGACATTCAGTAGCAGACAGAATGGCTGCACTCTCATTTCCTCAGCCACAGAAGACTACAATTATCAATGTCCCTCAGACACCAAGGACTCAAATGATGAAGAGCCATTTGGAGCAGCAGAACTTTGAGCTTATGAAGGATCTGCAAAAGAAAAATCAGGAACAGATGAGGGACATATCTGCACAGCTTCAGACTGGTTCACGAGCTTTTCTACAACAATCAATGGAGCAGATGTTTAACCGCATGGTGCCTCAACAAGCAGCTCCTACATCTCCACCAGCATCAACCACACTACATATTGTGTCAATCACTCCGGTGTCTGCCTTGACTAGTGCAAAAGGTTAAATAATTCCTATTTATCTCCACCCAACAGCTGAAGAGGAATATAAGCTAGCTGGGCTCGGCCTTAGGACGTGACCCTCTCCTACTGCAGCAGGAAAAGGCAAACAGACCCCCCCATCAATAAAACTCCCGATGGTGGTTGATCTCTCACGTCTCCAGAGTGCACAGGATGACTTAGTGAAACCCAGCACATCAAGCACTTTGGATATAGGAAAATTCGCTGGTATCCCACCACACAAGGACAGCTGGTACAGTGTGGTGGATACAAAATTTGCGCAGACGCCACAAGTGGTGCCCAGGGTTTCTCAAACATAGATGTGCTTGGCTAGAGAAGTGGGCCACCGGCTACAGTCCAGCAAAAAGACTTGGTCAAACTAGAATACATGTCTCGCAAAAACATCAGCATAGCCAACTTCTTATCCACCTTTGGAATGGCATGTGAGTCATGCCTCAACAATCTTTGCCTGTCCTGGGACCAAAGGGAAACATCTCCACTAGGTTTCAAAACCATGGTTTCTTCATGGTTTCTTACCAATTCTGCTCAACCACTGACGGCCTAACCAGGGAGTACATCATGCAGCAAATATTCACCATGACTCAACAAGAGGCATCCCAGATGCAATTCATGTTGGATATCAGTAGGAGCATTTCCAAGGCTTATGCGGGCCTGGTATCAGCTCCACCTTCACTAACTTAGTCTTGATAAGGTGAGATGCATATCTGCGACACGCCCATCCTAACCTAGACGCCTTCAGATTGAGAAGTCTTTGGTCAGCCAAAATATCAGGGGGGGATTTGTTTGACAGGGCAATGATGCAGGTATATGAATAACACCTCATTGGCCTAGAAGTGAAAACAGGTAACAAAAAGGAGCATTTCCACCCATACAAAAAGAACTGCAGGGACTTACCGGTAATTCAACGTCAACACGCTCAACAAGGGGTATTCAATCAACCCATGCCGGCACCTCAGTACATGGTGCAACAGCCCTTTTTTCCTCACCCACAAGGTGGTCGCAGGGGAGGTTGAGGCGGTCGCAGAGAATGCGGCTGCAGAGGCAACACACCTGATACAAAGCAGCAGCAACCTCCTCAGTGACACTCAACAAAGTGTGTTTGCCTCACCTCAACCTGGATTAAAACACTTTCTGGAATTACCCTCAAGTGTGTTCCCGGTAAAACAGGAAAAATTCTTCAACCCTTCCGGAGAAGGCAAAGACTCCTTGTGTTCAATTCCTTCAGGAGAGGAAAAAGACTCCTTGTATACAACGCTTCAGGAGAGGGAAAAGACTCTTTGTGTACAGTCCCTACAGGAGAGGGAAAAGACTCCTTGTGTACAGTCCCTACAGGAGAGGGAAAAGACTCCTTGTGTACAGTCCCTACAGGAGAGGGAAAAGACTCCTTGTGTACAGTCCCTACAGGAGAGGAAAAAGACTCCTTGTATACAACGCTTCAGGAGAGGGAAAAGACTCCTTGTGTATAGTCCCTACAGGAGAGGGAAAAGACTCCTTGTGTACAGTCCCTACAGGAGAGGGAAAAGACTCCTTGTGTACAGTCCCTACAGGAGAGGGATAAGACTCCTTGTATACAACGCTTCAGGAGAGGGAAAAGACTCCTTGTGTACAGTCCCTACAGGAGAGGGAAAAGACTCCTTGTGTACAGTCCCTACAGGAGAGGGAAAAGACTCCTTGTGTACAGTCCCTACAGGAGAGGAAAAAGACTCCTTGTATACAACGCTTCAGGAGAGGGAAAAGACTCCTTGTGTACAGTCCCTACAGGAGAGGGAAAAGACTCCTTGTGTACAGTCTCAAAGTGTATTTATCCCAGATCAGTATTTCCAAATATCTACTCAGCAAAAACCGGTAGTCTTGCTGGTAGGGAGCAGACTCAGGCGTTTTCTACCCGAATGGGAAAGCAAAGGGCCCACTGGTCAATTTTGTGTCTCATCCAGGATGGATACAAACTGCCTTTCAGAGAACACCCAAAGCTATCCAGGTTTCCCTGCATCATCAGCGGTTATGCAGGCTCCGACAAACAAAGTGCCTTGTTGACCTCTATTCAAGACCTGCTGCAGAAAGGTGCAATCAAAGTCGTGCATACCAAAAATCTAGGGTTCTACAGCCGACTGTTCCCGGTTCCCATACCAGGTAACCGCTGGAGGCCAGTCAAAGACCTCGGCTCTTTAAACAAATTCCTGGCCATACCCAAATTCAAGATGTAACCCCAGAATCAATACGTGGCTCCCTCAGGAAGGGAGAGTGGGTTACATCCATAGAATTAACAGACGCCTACCTACATGTCCCTATCCATACCTCAGGTTTTGCCACAAAGGTGTCAGCTACCAGTTTACCAGCCTCCCATTTGGTCTAGCCACTGCCCCATTGGTGTTCACAGATCTTGTGAAAGAAGTCAAGCTCATAGGCCTACGACAGGAAATCAGACTACACCAATATTTGGACGACTGGTTGATTCGAGCTCCTTCCAAAGAGAGTTGCATCAAACAAACACAGATGCTAATAAGACTTGTGAAGGACCTAGGTTTTGTAGTAAACCTCAAGAAGTCGGAACTCGTCCCCTCTCAGAGATTCAATTTCCTAGGATACCACTTTTTATTAGATTTGGCTCTTGTGAAGCCCACACAAGACAGGTGGACAAAGCTTCAGGAGATGTTCCATCGCCTCTCTCTCTGAAGTCTGTTATCAGTGTAAGGACTCTTATGTTCACCATTGGATTGCTTGCATCAACAGAGAAGACTGTGAAACTGGGAAGGATACATAGGAGACCTTTTAGTGGCATTTCAAAACTCACTGGAAATATCCGATGCCTCTGGACACACCAATCCCCTGGAATCAGATGATATGACACGGGGAATGGTGGTTAGACCCTCTAAACGTGCTACAAGGAGAGTTTCTTCACCCAAGGGAACACGAAAAACTAATCTTTACAGATGCTTCAAATGCAAGTTGGGGTGCTCATTTAAATCAAGAATCTACAGGAGAACTCTCAACACAAAAATACCTACATATCAACCTACTAGAACTGAAGACAGTTTTTCTGGCTCTGCAATTCTTCATGAAGAACTGCATCAACAACTTAGTCCTCATTGCCTCAGACAACACCTCAGTGGTGTCGTACATCAACAAGCATGGTGGCGCAAAGTCAGCAGCTCTCTGTGCGCTGATGAGGAGAATCTTCACCTGGTGCCACAACAACAATGTAACACTCAGAGCAAGGCACATACCGGGTTCACTCAATGTTATCGTGGATGGCCTCTCCAGAAGAGGAATCAGATCCAGCCGACAGAGTGGTCCCTCTCCATAGATTTTCAAGAAAATTTCCAAAGTATGGGAGAGTCCCCAGGTGGACCTCTTCACAACCAACCTGAACAAAATGCTCCCTCTTTATCTCTCTCCAATCCCAGACCCTCAGGCTTGGGCAGTAGATGCCCTCAACATCCCATGGGAAAACTTGGTATGCTTTTTCTCCCACTGCTCTTTTGCCCAAGGTTGTACAAAAACTCCAGTCTCAAGCGTGCAGGATAATCCTAATCGCCCCAGGCTGGCTGAAGAAACCATGGTTTTGGAACCTAGTGGAGATGTTTCTGGACATACCCAGACAACTACCACCCATTTGCACTCTGCTCAAACATTTTACCACTGAACAACCATTACCACACCAATCCAACTTCCTTGAATCTCCAAGCTTGGTATCAGGAGTTCAACACTCCAAGAACATGAGTTCAATGCAGAGGTGGCAGAAAGAATTGCTGCTCCTCAAAGACTCTCAACAAGGGCCATCTATTCTTCCAAGTAGGCAGTCTTCCAAAGATGGTGCACAGAGAAACAGGTAGACTTCAGGAATCCCTCTATAAGTAATCTTTTTCTGGTATCTCTTTAATGTACTTTTATAAGCTACAATACCTACCTATTGTAACAATAGTACAGACCCTCCCTGGTCTTCCCTGCTTGTCAGCCAGTTCACTGGCTTGTGGGGTTTGGTTCCAACAAAAATTGAGGAAGAGCTCTGTCGAGCGTCTGATAGGTCCCCTAGGTCATGTGGCTAAGCCAGCAGGTGCACTTTACCAGCACTGGTATCATATCACTGGCATTCCTGTGACCATTGTTCCAGATAGCCGGGGCCCCGGCTATCTGAATTACACGGATAATAAGTTTTCAACTTTCACTCCGGTTGGAAGCTTCCCCTGGTTAACAACCAGTAAAGCATATTGTTACAATACAAAGGGTAGATATTGTAGCTTATAAAAGCTACATTTAAAATAAAATTTCCAATTTAGGGTTAAAGGTATCTTACTGTTAAAACCTATTAGATCTACTTTTACTGTCTTGTCTGATGTGGCCAGTACTATCAGGGCATTATGGGAGAATACATATTCATTCAAATAAGAATATTAAGTGTACCAAAACTAAAGATATGAACAAAAATATTATGCATATTGCAAAATCTCTTATTTACTTAATAACAATTATAGGCATTTTGATAGGTCAGGGATTTGATGACATGCCTGATTACGCACAGTTTTCCTGTAACATAAACTCATGCTTGTTATAATACATTCAGAAACAGAGGGAAATATTTTTATTTACCATTATTTGCCTATAAACTGACATATTGTGATAGGAGACTTGCTGTCTTACTTTTATTTATTTGGGTTTTAACATCACTTTCAACACATTGTATAGGTCGTATCATGACGGGTAGTTTTATGGGCAGAAGAAACAAGTACATACAGTTGGTCAAGGCTCTGTACTGTAAACTGCCAACCAACAGCAAGCAACTATCAGCTTTCCCACTTGAGGTTGGGCCGGGATTCGAACTCCGATCTCAGAGGTGGGAGGCAAGAGTGTTACCACTCTGCTACTGTGGCTCCAACTTGCTGCCTTACAGCAATTCAGTTAAATAATTAATTTTGCAAGAAAGTTGTTTTAATTGAGTTACTGTTTTGTGTCTGGCAAGATTTGTCTTTTGTAACTTTCTCAACTGATTTTACTCTGGGGAAACCTAATATCTAAGGTAACCTCTGTCTTATGAGTCTTTACAAAAGCAGACACATATTTTAAAACAGATACAAATATTTACCAGCTCCACATTCTTCCACCAAATACTTGATACATTCGTAGTGGCTGAACCTAGAAGCATAATGTAGGGCTGCTTGGCCTTGGTTGTCCAATCGATTCACAAACTTCACCACCTTTTTGGATCTATCAATCACAGACTTAATGCCTTCTAAGTCTCCAATCCTGGCAGACTGCAAACACAGGTACAGTGTATATGAATATTATATGTATTAAAGAAAATAATGCTGGGTAAATAAGTGAACAAGAGGGTCAAAGATGCCCCAAAAGGCGGGTTGTGCAGGCAGCAATAAGGTTAGCGACTGCTGTAACTAGAAATAGGACGCCCTGTTGATAGTAGCTGCGACATATGAATAGAAACAGGATAGCATAGAAGAACACACATTATCATGTGTAATGTCCACCCCATGAACCTTTTGCCAAAATTGTACAGTAGTCTTACAAGACCCTGTTTCATTTGTGAAATATATCAATGATGGTTAAATATTTATTAGTGTACATGTAAATTATTTCAGCTTCATGCCTTTTTGCATTGGTTGGGTCGAAAATGTTGACGAAATCACTCTATCTTGCACGGTTAAGAAGATAGAAGCAAATTTCTGTTTTTCTATTTTTGGCAAAAATTTGAAAAATCAAAATGGCCGCCATTTTTGGGAAGAGGAAAATGTTTTTGAAAATTGCCAAGAGTACATTTCTTAGATACCCTATGGGTCAAAAATTTCACCGAAATAACTCTATTTTGCACGGTTAAGGCAAATTCGTGTTTTGCCATTTTTGGCAAAAATTCGAAAATTCAAAATGGCCGCCATTTTTGGGGAGGGGAAATTTTTTTGAAAATTGCTGAGAGTGCAATTTTCTGAGATAACCTGTGGGTCAAAAATTTCGATGAAATCGCTCTATCTCGCACAGTTAAGGAGATAGAAGCAATTTTGTGTTTTGCCATTTTTGGCAAAAATCGAAAATTCAAAATGGCCGCCATTTTTGGGGAGGGGAAAATTTTTTGAAATTGCCAAGTGTACATTGCTTGGATACCCTGTGGGTCGAAAATTTCAACGAAATCGCTCTGTGTCACACGGTTAAGGAGATAGAAGCAAATTTGTGTTTTGCCATTTGTGGCAAAAATTCGAAAATTTTTATTCATAATGGCCACCATTTTTCGGGAGGGTAAAATTTTTTTTAAATTGGCAAGAGTATAATGCTCATATACCCTGTGGGTCGAAAATTTTGACGAAATTGCTCTATCTCGCACGGTTAAGGAGATAGAAGCAAATTTGTGTTTTGCCATTTTTGGCAAAAATTCGAAAATTCAAAATGGCCGCCATTTTTGGGGAGGGGAAATTTTTTTGAAAATTGCAAAGATTGCATTCCTTAGATACCCTGTGGGTCGAAAATTTCGACGAAATTAACCACTCTATCTCACACGGTTAAGGAGATAGACGCAAATTTGTGTTTTTCCATTTTTGGCAAAAATATGAAAATTCAAAATGGCCGCCATTTTTGAGAAGGGGAAAATTTTTTGAAAATTGCAAAGAGTCCATTCCTTAGATACCCATGTGGGTCGAAAATTTCAACGAAATCGCTCTATCTCGCACGGTTTAGGAGATATGAGCACATTTGCCTTTTTCAGTATTCAAAATAGCCAATTACTCATTTATTTAATTAATTACTCACTCATCTATGAAGCAATTACCCCCAAAAGCAATCCCATACAAGATATTAACCCAATGAACCTCCATACCAAATTTCAGAAAGCTAGGCTTAATAGCATTCCTTAAAATGTCTGGAAACCAAAGAGATACTCAAAAGTAGCAAAGTAGCTATTACTCACTTAGCTATAGAGCTATCATCACCAAAAGCAATCCCATACAAGCTATTAACCCAATAAACCTGCATGCCAAATTTGGTAAAGATAGGATAAGAACTGTTGCCTAAAATGTCTGGAAACCAAGTGGGACGCCGGATGGTGGAAAAAGCAAAAATAATATGTCCACCCCCCAGTGGGTGGACATAATTACATTTAGAAACAAGGAAAGAAATGTTAGGTCACCCAGTTAAGGTGAATGTGTTAGACGTGCTAAGAAACGTAAAACTTGTAATCTAGGTTACATAATTGTATCTATGCTATAAACGGACAAACGAAAGGATGGAATTACACAAATTTCGAAAGCAACTTAGCTATGATGGTGACGTATCTCCCTGTCAAGTTTGAATTCGATTGGACAAAGCATTTTCGAGTTAGAGTCCGGAAACGGAAATGTTGACAAACAAACGAACAAACAGAATTACACCACTTTCGAAAGGATCCTAGCTATGATGGTGATCTATCTCCCTGTCAAGTTTGAATTCGATTGGACAAACCGTTTTTGAGTTAGAGTCCGGAAACGAAAAATGTGGACGGACAGACGGACGTTGGACAAATCAATCTAAAAAAAAAAGTTTAACCCTGTCATATCAATCTCAAGGTTTAAGAAAACTTGAAATGTTTAATCCCAAATAGCATCCAGACGTTGGGCCAACTTTGGCAAAATCTGCTGACCATGCGACCAACAGCCAACGTCGGTCCGACGGAGGAATGCTATCTGGGATTGTGTAGTTTAAAATTTGATTAATAATACTTACCATTTCCTTAAATATTAGCTATTTGTTGAAGCCATTCAGCTCATTGGCCAGTGCTAAGAAGTTGAGGTGTCATAACAACCTTAACCAGCCCAATGATTGAGGTAAATTAGTCTTTCTTCCTACAAACAGGTCCTAGCTATGCCAACGTTTCTTTACTTTATTATTGTTTATGTTGGCCTTTAACAGTGTAGAAAGTGTAGATTTGTTTCCATATTTTCAAAGCTATTGTTAGGAAATGGTACAGGTATGTAAATATATGGTACTGATAAATATACTTTCATCTGATCAATGGTTACTGCATGAAATTAAAAACTCTGCCAGGTTCTACCAAGATATAAAACAAATTAAAACCATTGCCAAATTTTGCTGAGAAATGTTTCATCACTGGTAAGAGCAAAATCTGAAATCAGATCACTTCATTGTATATACCGGTAAGTAAAAGAATCAACCTGAAAATATTTGTGCTTTTATATAAAAATATGTCTATTTTTTCAACTTAACATACATTACATATAAAATCCAATACTGTGTATTACAAAAAAAAAATTATAGTAGCAATAGTTTCATTGCTATATAGCTCTAGAAGGCAGAGTTTTGACTTTGCCCTCAAAATTTTTATGCTGCTTACATATTTACACATCAATATACAAGTTTGGGGTATTCGAATGAAAACCAGTACAAACAATAATGACACGCCACATATTTATTAATATGCCCCGAGACTAAAAATCGGTAGGAATGGCAGCTCGCAATTTTTTTCTTCTTCCAGTTGTCAGTACCTACTATTGCTGGTGTCAGATATACCTGTAGTACATATTGTTGTAAAAGTGTAATTATCAGTGTCTATGAGGAAGAGAGGTCAGAAATGTTTACATTTACAGACACAAAAAATGCTAGGTGCAATTCCCACCATAGCCGTTTCAAGCATTTTGTAAATTGTGGGTGGTTTCACAGACTCACGTGATGTAAGGAGTTGCTGTGACCAGTGTTTCCAGTGCCTCTGGTTGTAAATGAGATGTCTGAAGCCAGTGAGAGATTGGAGGCCCTGAGTCCTCCATCTGTGTTGAAAGCAGGGTTCTGTACTGCATTCTTGTCACTGTTACTCACAGTTCTCTGAAACAAAAATGTGGCTTAAAGCACTGAACTGTGTGTATCAGATACACTTGGACTTCAATTAGACATTAAGACAGATCTTTAGGTATCAGAAGAAAATGCTGGGTAATACAATAAATTTAATTGGAATTTGCACTCAATTAAATATCAAAGGTCCAGGTTTTCATATTACTTGTTATTGAGCCATTTTGCTTTAGAAAAGAGAGCTAAGGTTCTGATATAAACTATTCATGCCTTTGCAAAGGTCTGAGCTCTACAAGTGCTCTGGCTATTTTTACTTAAACGGGAGTAATACTCAACAGAGTTTGATAGTAACTACAGAACAAGTGGTCAAGTTGTGGCAGACCACTATATACTAACATAAGTTGGGGTTAAATGTTGTAGATTATTGGTTAATTAAGGCAAGCTAAAATTTTATGGGAGTCACCATTTGTCAAACTCATAGATCACAAATTCCTTCCAAGTGCACAAATAATGAAATTACAGCCAATTTTGACATTGATCTTTATCTCTTAACAACTGTTTTGTGCTATATAATTATAATCTTTGCTGTATTGTCCATTAACATTCATTTGTTTTATAGAATTAAATTACAGATCAGAGATAGCAGACATTCATATACCCAGAATGCAATCATAATTAAAGACAAAAATTTTGAAGAAATCTTCCAAGCATAGTTACTTATTTGTATTTTTGGTTTGATTTGAAAATATCTTTCACCATTTCAGTAAAAATAGGACTCATCCACATCAACAAAGTTTGTGCTGCTTATCTCTTTTAATATCCAAATATAATGTAAACAAATTAAATACTCGGAGCATTTAAAATAAATGAATTAAAAGAAATTTATTTATTTTAAATGCTCTCTGTATTTGCTTTGTTGATATTACAAAAGGACTCAGACTGGAGTGTATAATATTGGACTGTAGTTGGTGCATGCTGGCCCTAGAATTGTTGGATCAAAAACCATACCACTTTCAGGTCTATGCCATGATAGTTTTAAACAATTTAACAAAATACTGGGAAGTTTCACAATGACTCCAATATCTGAATGATTCCTACACTTTATGAAATGATATCACACAAGGTTAGACTTTGGAAACTCACATTTTGAACAGGGGTAAATCGGAGAGTCTTACTGGGCAAGTGTGAATGAGGAATAACCTTACCAGCTCAGTCCAAACATTGCAATATGCCCAGTTAGAGTCATTGTAAAACAATTCATTGTAATATAATATCTTCATTTGACACAGTTTCATCAAATTTATATTTTAAGCGTAAGTACTAAATACAATTTTAGGTCATTTGCTAAATTTAATTTTAGTAAATTTAGTTTTTGTTATTAATTTCAAAATGTCATACTCAAGTTTTGTTTTCATATGTTTTAAACATATATTACTTATGAATTAATATCCTGATAAATTGAAAGGCTTATAAGAAGTACTAAAAAAACTGCTTCCTACTAATTGACAGACCAGGCAATGATAAAGTGGATCAGCCTTATATAATTAACACTTGGGATTAATTGTATTTCGACTACTGTATTTTTAGTGCAGTCTCTTCAGAGGCTATGGGTATTACAGGCTTCTGGGGTCCCTGAAGTACTATTTGGGATCCTGTGGTGTACCCCCGGTTCAAACCGGTTCATACCCGGTTCTGGAACCGGTTCCAAAAAAGAGGAACCTGTATTTGAGGGGTGCATTGAGGACATGGTCCTGGGTGGTGCCCGATATTGGTGTATCCTTCTTGACCAATTTGAAGATACTTGTTTTTTATTTACTATATATGTATTTGGGTTTATGAGAGCAATTGTCATTAAATCCTAGCTCTTTCTTGAGCTTATTTAAAGGAGGGTGTACCCAAATAAAATCAGTAATTTTAGCTTTTTATTATAGTATTATTTTTTATGTTTATTGTGATGTTCATATATATCTCTTGTATGATTTATAATCCATCAAATAAAAAAATATCACAGTTCTTTGGGTGTATTCTTTTATTTGTACTATAATAAAATTCAGTTATTTATAACATGATGTAGTTATGTAATAAACAAATATAAATCGTTATTTTCATAAGTGATGTATATAAAAATAAAAAGCCTTATAAGCCTTCTTCTGGCTTATAAGAAGTACTTTAATAAATAGAAGAATATACTTTGTTTTAAATAATACACATAAACTGCTTTTAAACTAATCGCATAAAGAAAAGAAAAAAAATCAGTATCGTTTTCTTATATATATAATAAAAATAATCCTTACCCTTTTTCTTTGAAAAACTCCTGTAACATGTTTCATTTTATGAAAAAGCTTTTCAGTTTTTTATGTCACTTTTCTGTTTTTGTTATTGTTATATTTTTCACAAAACACAGATATCCATCTAGTACCAGAGAAATTATACATTAGAAATACAACAAATCAATACAAACACACCTTCTCAAATCCACATGTTATTCTGTTTTTCACGAGGAATAAAAGTGTGTTAATACATAATTTACATACACATAACAGTGTGAGAAATATGATAATTTCCAACCAGAACAAGTCTTTCTTGTGCTATTTCGATTCTGTGTGTCTATACCTGTCCTTAAGCTCCAGTAAGGGGCTTATTTAGTGTGTTTTGTTTCAGATTAAGCTTATGCTAAAACTCACATTCAACTTATAGGTGAATTACTAGATCTGTTGATATAAAATCCTATAATTCTCTCTTTTTTTTTTTTTTTACAATCCTGACAGCATTAAATTTAATTGTTTGATCAGATTTTGGAAAACTTTTTTGTGAACTAAACAATCAACATCTACAGTTTTATTATTAGTTTAAGCCAAGTAAATCTTTAAGAAATGAGTTCAGCTGTAACAGCACGACAATTCAATGGATATGACTCACCTTTTTTCTCCCAAAGAGGGAAAAGATTTCTCCCTTCCCAGCCATAATAAATCACCATACTATCCACCTTTAATAACTGGGTTAAGTTAAGAAGGTTTAAGTGGACCCTACAATAAAGTACAGACGTTAACCATCAAATGAAAGGTATTTTAAATATCATTGTATGTAAGTTACAGGTTTTTAGTTATTTTGTTTATTGTTATTTTTTTTAAATTCTAATAAACTGAATGTCAGACTTCTATTACATTAATTGGCATCTATAAAATCTAACAAAACCTATATTCATACTTGTTTGAACAAAAAGTACAGAACAAATCAATATCCCATGAATTAATATGCTACAATGGAGTTTTCTAAGTGGTTAGCCATCATCAATAGTGTCAACTGCAGCTTCATTTTACTTTTTCCAGTATTTCACTTAAGTGACCCATTATATGTGCATGCAGACTACATTTAAAAGCCCCAAAACACTATGTGTAATGCATAATTTAGAGTATGTTTTCACTCTCTTAAAATGTCAGCAACTTCATGTAATGACAATTAATAAACAAAATATATAACAGTGCTTAATACCATCTAACTAGAAATTGTAAAAATTATCAATTTTACATTCCCCTTTAATTTTACACATTAAGACATCCATATAAAGTACTAATTACTTACCAAGCACATCCATTGCTGTGGTTATGTGTAGATTAATAGGAGGGCTGTGTTCTATCAAGATACAATCCTTTAATAAATTTACTTATCCAAAAGAGAGTACAAATACACTTCTAATACACAATAAATAATAAGTTAAACACTGCTAAATCCGGTTACAATGCAGAAATACGAATAACTAGAAATACTTATCCTAAAATGATGGATTCAAAACCTCTTCAGTACACACCAAATAATTCCTATGCTGTGACAACCTCACATTTATATGATTTCACTCACAGATCCTTCAATAAAAAAAATTCACAGAGAAAAAAATGCAATGGACAATGTAATTCATTGGAGGTACTTATCAACAGTTAGCATAAACTCACACAGATTTCCAATTACTACATCAAAAGTGAATTAACTTAGGATAAATGTTGGCAGAATATTGATCCCACATGAATAGTTTTACTGGAGTGTCAGGTTTAAGACAAATATATTGATCACTTTGACAAATATCTCACCCTATCAGGTGTTTACAAAATATTAAGCTGAAGGCCACTGTATAGTACACTGCATAAGTGTAACAATGTATTATTTGAGCTAATCTGGTCCAATGGATTATACAATCATGTAGAAAGTATATAACTTATTGAAATATCATAAAATGGTATAATATTTTTTGTAGCTATTTGACAGTACTGATCCATAAACAAGTCATACTGACTAAAAATAAATATGTAAACCATATTTGTGTTCATAAACACTAGTTAATAATTTATGCTAAAAGTAAACGCATGCATTCTCTTGTCATATCAAAATTAATTGAAACACTAAAATAACTCTAAGGGGGCCACGTTGGTACAGTGGCAACACACGCCTCCCACCTTTAAAAAGGGAGTTGGAATCCTAGTCTGATCTCAAGGGGGAAAGTTGGTAGCTGCTTGCTGTTGGTCTGCGATTTAGAGTGCAGAACTTTTACCAACTGTATGTACTGGCTTCCTCCACCCTCCCAACTACCCATCTAAATAAAACTGATAAAAAGGAACTTGGCAGGATGTAAAACAATAAATAAATAAAAAAGTACCAAAAGCACTGAAAGAAGTACAAGAGAACTGCATTCATTGGGTTCTATTTGCATAATGCACTCCTATATTACATTTCTAAAACAGAACACACAAAAGTCTGCTGAAAATGTTCGGCATATTGAACTCTCTTTTGCAGTTTCAAAATCACTCTTTATTGTTTTGTTATCAGGCTGGCTTATACATACTGGAATGTACACATAATATCCTATGATGTCATTGCACTGCTATTATGTATTAGAACCTAAAATCTCAGAGTCAAAGTAAATTTTTTATACTTTACCAGTACTTTCAAACAACATGAAAATTGTGAACCAAAAAGTCCCTCTGGGCACCAGATATGGACTTCTACATAAAAGAAAATTCTACTTATCAGTTGGAGGCTTCAACTGTATACTATTACACTGTATTTTTACTTTCTGTGACATTAGATGTTTTTGCCACATGGATGCAGAACTTGGTCTCAGCTTTTTCAGTCAGTCAGTTTGGCATAAGGAACAATGTAATTTAAAACCAGAATTGGAGTAAATTTATTTTAAGTCGTGGCATCGAGGCCCTTGGAAACCTTGTTTTATGATATTTATGACAAAATGTGAGGCTGGCTAGTGTGACAGGTATAATGGTGAAATTTCTAAATGACAGTATTAACCAGTATGAACACTGACACAGCTTTCATGTGTGGATGAGAGTATGTGACTGAGACCAAAAGTTTTAAAAGTCTACAGTCTTGGTGATTTGGGAGTTTGAACCTTTCAAGTGGGAGGTTGTGAAGTCTCTCACTCTGGAAGCCCACCCTGCCTGACCACTGTGGTTGGATCAACCATGCAGTCTCTTGAAATTTTATTTGGCAAGGCATTTCTACCTTAATTTTTCTAAGGTTCTTTTGTGTCTCTGATTTTTAATTTTAACGCATTTATTGCAATCGGACAACAATCACAAAGGTACAATTATATTAAGTCCTTTTGCTGAATGAAATATTTACAAATGGTGCATGATGAAATAAATGAGCACAGAGCGGCTTAGCTGGTGGCATTAACCATTCCAGAAATGCTTATATTTGTTGAGAAAGATATGGACTGTACCTATAATAGTTAAGTTTTGATCCATGCTTACGTTGTTGTCCATAATTATTAAACTATTTAGTTGATACCTCTACATTAGTTATGGCCTGTACAGTAGTTACTAACTTAAGTTAATGTATATAGTGTCGTACAATGGGCAAAAACAAAATACTCTGAATCATCAGTTGGGTACCCACATCTGCACGATTCTCAGTTGGGTACCCACATCTGCACGATTCTGGGTCAATTACATGGAGATTGCTTTTAGGTGTGCATTAACATGCTACATCCCATTTTTAAACAAGAGTGAAACTATTCTCTGATCAGTTCCCATGACCAAATAACTTGTGGCTAAGATTTATGGGTTAAACCTTCAGGGCAAAACAATTCATATGGTTCTCTCTCTTAAATGAACCTATAATGTTCACTGTACAGCGATTTGAGTTTAGGGGGGAAGAGCATTCCACAGCTTTGTGCTGATAGCTGGAAATAGATCATCAAAAGCTTTGGACATGTTCTTTTACTAGAGAAGTCACCTCGACCTCACAGTCTTCCTTAATTTATCTACTTTTGGAGGAAGTTCTCTTATAATTCAAAGGAAAAATATTTGACTGACATATTTACTTAAGTTATTTGCAATATTGAACATCATCTTTAAAATTGCATTTCTCTTCTTTTAGTTAATGAAAGACCTCCAGCTTCATTATAAAACTCTTAGAAAGTTGACATTGCTAAAACACCAGTTACAAATCTCATCGCTTCATTTAGTTTTGATGGAAGGTATTGAGGTGCCTCTGACCAAATGATATCCGCAGATGCAAAAATTGGTCCGATATACATATTATAAGATTATTTCTAGTACTTCTCTATTTAGTTTATACTTTAGTGATTTGAGAATTCTTAGATGTCTTGAATACTTCTCAACCAAACTTCTGATATGAGTATCCCATTTGAAGTAATTTGAGATCACAGTCCTATGTGCTTTTCTGATTTCACATTTGCTATTAGTGTATTGGAAAGAAACATTCTTGGATAAAGTTTGTCAGATTTGTTTTTCAGTGACAGTACCCTAAACTCAGGTTTTGAATGACTGAATTTTGCAATCCATTGTTTAGCCCATTTCTCAATATGCTTTAATTATGCTTTAAGGAATCTAAACCTTCCTGCTTCAGTGTGGTTATTGGTTGATACAAATAGGCAAGTATCATTTACAAATGGGCGTATATTACAATAGTTTATTACTTACTTTTTATTTCATTGATATAAAGTAGAAATAGAAGTGGATTCAAAACAGAATCTTGTGGGACTCCAGCAAAGATACTTAGCTTGTCTAAAAATTGACAATTTATGACAACTTGTTGTACACAATTTGATAAATAGTTTGCAAATTATTTCAGCAGACAACCTTGAATGCCAATATGTTTTAGATTATAAGGAAGACTCTTCTGTCAAACCTTTTCAAAGGCTTTTGAAATATCTAGGAACACTGTCTGTAAAGCTTTACTTTTTTCTGCAGCACAGGATAACTGGTCACACACAGTTCCAACTGTGTGACTGTTGAAGAACCAGGAATAAGGCCTTTGTCTCTGGGGTATGACCCATAGGCAGATACAAAAATGACTTGTATGAATTCTGAAGTATGACTATAGTTCTGTGTTTCAGAGTGTACAGGCACAGAGATGAGGGACTAAAAATGTTTGATCAGATTGGATCAGAGATTTAGTGGTCCCAGTTATCATGAACCAGTGGGAAAGAACCATGGTATAAGTTTAATGTTTAAGGCTAGGAAGAGACAGAACAAACACATGAAGTGATACAATCACTACAATACTGGCTTAGCTTGTACGTTATTTCCTTTATAGCTCACCTGGTGCTCACAGTTCGGAAGTCTTGAAAACAAAACAAAGGTAACAGGGTTTGCTGAGGACTTGAACCCACAACACTCCCACGCTAAAGGGCCCACACTCTACCAGGTGTACTATAAGGGAAATCACTATCATCCAAGGCAATGGTAAACATGTTACCACGTTTTGGTTTCTGCCAGACACAAACACACACAAAAAACAACATATTTTGTAGAGACACAAATTTACAATTTAACACTTTATTTTTAAGTATACCTTTATTATAACTTGTCTTAACTCTTTTATGACACAAAACAAAATATATGAAAGACCAGTGTGATTTAGGTTGAATTATTTAGTGAAATATATTTAACATATTTCTAAAAACTTAATATTTGAGGCCTGTTCACATCGTTCCATGCTGTTGTAACAATTCGTACTTCAATTTTGCTTTATGACCTTGGCCTTATGACTTTGAAAAAAGACCTCATATCTTGGTTGTACACCAATTCCACCCCCCCTCATCCATCTGGTGTGTAGATTTTAGTTTTGCATGCGAGAGCTCATTGCAGGTTTTTCAAACATTTAAAAAAAGCCGCTACATACTAGAAATGCTGTGTTGCGAGTCCTACAGAAACACAAATCCTGACTTATTTAAACTTATGAAACCTAATGGACACTAGCAAAACACAAAAAGCATTGAGCCAACTATATTTTGCACTTGTATATAGCTCAGGAGGCCAGTAGGGGTCTGTGTCAACTTGGTATTAGCACCTATGCAATACATAGTTCTGAATAGGATTAAATTTCACTAGTTAATACCAGTTAGTAAATTATATGTAGGTAACTCCTCATTTATATTTATCTGCCACTGTGGCCTAGTGGATTCCGCCTTATGCTCCACTAGGGGCGAAGAGCAAAAGTAAGTCAGTAAGTGTCCTAGTGGGTAACACAGTCACCTAGGAACACAGAGGATGCGGGTACAAACCCAAGTACAGGCAGATATACAGTGGCTCAGATGACCACTTAAAATGGCGGTCTTCTGTCATTTGGTCCTATCCCTAGTGGCAAGTTAAAGAACCTCAAGGACGTTGATAAATGGTCATGCATGAGACTCTGTATTTCTGATAGGGGAATGTCAACTAGAGTAACTTGAGAGTTGGGCTGTACTTGTAGTCAGATGCTCTCAATAATAGCGCTTTGAGTCCTGTAGTACATAAAAATATTGCGCTGAGTATAAATACATAATACAATACATTACAAAATTGTCTTAAGAAGAATTTGTTATTATTATGGACAAAGTACAGAACCAGTGCTAATGAAATTTCCAGTAATTATTGAAGAACTAGATAAAATTAACTAACATAATACAACGTAATGTATTAACTGACATTCATAGCAAGTGTTTTTCAGGTAAAAATGCCTGAAAAACTCTTGTTCATGAATGCAACACAAGTCTAAATACAGTTCAATCCATTTAAGTTGAATTTTAAGGGACTGGAGAAACACGCTTACTTATCACGATAAATTTAAATGAAAAGGCTTATATAAAACTATAATTTAACAACTACTTTAAAAGAAATTCTACAAAACAGAGGTCTACTTAAAGAAGTTCAACTGTTGATTTGGTAAGGATACTGAGCATTCAACAAATTCAGGCCATTGAGACCTCAGCGCAGGTATAAGAAAGAGTCTGCAGAGCCCTTATGTCAGTTTAAGGTTGGCTTTACAGTGTTCATAATAAACAGTGCTACTGTTTTGGTTTATTTCTGAGTTTCTGGAGAAGATTACAATTAGTCTCTCAAGATTTCCATTTGACAGTCTGTCCGGGGATTCCAAAGTAATAAACTCAGATCTTCACAGGACAAACATCTGTTAAAAACAGTAAAAGTAATTCAAACAAATTATTATTTGCTAACTGTGTCGATTAACATAAACTTTAACTGTAATCTGATTGTAAAATAATTTTTCTTTAATACACAAACCATTTTAACATAAATATGTCAGTCATCAAAATTAAAATCAACATAATCTGAAAACTGTTACTGTACAATGTTCCTTTATTCTTTGTATGGATAATAGAAAAGTTAATTACATGATAAAATGGTAAAAACAATGCAGGAATCACAATCAAGATTGATTATAATCATTAACTGTTCATTCATCAAAAATTTTGAGAATAAGAGAACTATAATACATGCATAATATCTATGCTGTATCTGTCCAACACAACATCAAGATTCAGACAGTCTTGATCCAACATAATAATATGAATGTTACATTCAGTGTTACTTCAAATTGTACTTCAAATTAATAAGTAACTAAAAATAACCAACAACTGTGGTATTATAAAAAAATAGAGAATATCCTTTGTATCTTACCTGACTTAACTTTGCAAAGGTATGGCCGCTTCTGAGTACAGGTATAGTCATACCACTGTCCATAGTACACTGTACTAATAGAATAAGCCAGACAAGTGCCCACTTGTGTACTGGTACAGCCTCTGAAATGTGCCAAACCAACAGAATTATATCCATTAAAACCTCTTTTAGCATGTTAAGTTAAAAAGATTTCAAATTATACTTTCAATTGTATATATTCTCAGAAGAAGGGAACATACTAAAACACATGATTATATTAATGTAAATATACTTATTTATCACTCAGAGAACCTTTCATATTGAAATTGGATTCTCTGAAAATCCTGGCCAAGTGGTACAGTTACTCACGTTCCTTCAGATTCCACTTAACATACTTCAAGTGTACTCATTGAAATACTTTGAAGTTCTTTTAAGTTAATCTTAACTAATTTATTTCTTTGTAGGTGCAACATCTGCCCTACAAGGAGGAACTTAGTGTGCTAAACTAGCAGCATTGTGTGCAAAAATGTGCTCATAAAGACCATTCTAGGTCAGTTATCCAGGGTTGTGGGTATAGACGTGTAAAATTTCAGAATAGTTTAGATGTACAAATTGTGGAAACTAATGTCAAATACTTGTTCCTTGTCCCATTTAGGACATATCCAGAAAATTTCATCAAAATCCGTCCATAACTTTTTGAGTTACCTGTCTTTAAAAATTACATTTCATGGATCCACAAGATCCAGATAGTGATCCGGATCACTCCCAAAATTGAATCATTTCTTCCTTTTCAGACATATCGTGAAAATTTCATCAAAATCCGTCCACAAGTTTTAGAGTTATCTTGTTCACAAACAAACAAACTCACAAACCCACAAACAAACCCAGGCGAAAACATAACCTCCTTGGCAGAGGTAATGAAATACAAGTAATACAGACTTTGTCAGGTGTTGCAAGAAAATGAGATTACCTTGGGCCCCAGCGCTCAGCCTCACAGGTCACTGCTGTACCACTCTGAATCCACCTAAAGGCTCGATTAGTGTACTCTCCACCAATCCACATCTGGGTGCTCGGTGAATTCACAGTACCTCCCTCTGTCAAACAAAACAAGTAAAACAGACATCAAATATGTTTGTAGATATAAATAATCACAGAAATACTGGTGTTTTTCATAGACTATGTTAGTTTTATTTCATGTGACATTTGCAAACTGGTATTTTGTACAATCAAAATAAATTGGAAGACCCTGCTTTGCCTTTGCAGCTCTGGCTGATTTGGAATAAGCTCACTAGACACTGTGTCCGGTTTCAGAAATCATCTAGAGATCCATCTCTTTAGACAAGACCAACCCACTTCCTAGTCCCTCCCTTCCTTGCTTGGATGCTATTTTCTTGACAACCTATCCTTTGGAACACATACTTTCCCATTTTGGAGATCAGTAATTTTGAGGATTTTCTCTTCAATTTTACAATTCATAAATGCTCTTATTATTATTATTAATATTAAACATATTAAATGGAGTGAGTATTCACAGTATGATTTATATATATTTTATTTAATGGTTACATCAAATGGATGACATGCTGATTATACACAGGTAACTCTGTTCTGATAAATCTCAAAATGACACACCAGGAATTCTAGATAACACAATACATTTTAATGGAAAGAGTCCTCTATAAATCTAGTATATTCTGCCTAAAATGGAATTTTGCTATCAGTGTCATTATATAGAGAAAATGTTTTAAACTGCTACATTTACCAAAGTCCTGCTTGATCCATTCTCCCACCCACTCGTGTTCTCCAGCATAATCTTCCAAGTCTGCCAGCTGAGTGCCCAGCTGCTTACAACTGGATGCTGCATCCTGGAAACTCAATGCTGTTTTGTCAAACCCATAACAGTACGGAAACTCAGGATGCCTCTTCCAAACTGAAAACAAAGAACTGTAGATCAGAATTTCAACTATGTGACACAATAGTAACATCTCAATCATACTCCAAAAAATGTATGAGAAGAAACTTATCAAAAAAATTTTAATGTGAAATTCATTTTCTTAAAATGATTCGGTAGATATTGTGCTAAGTTTTAGTTTTATCATAATGTCTTGTACCTCAACCAAATTGGTATGCTAGAGGTGGTCTCTGTACATTGCAAAGTGCATGTTACCATGAATTTCTCCATGATAAAACCCTAAATTATGATAGAAATTTTTGACAGCTATTTAAAGGTTTCAAATAAAAACTGTTATGTTATGGAAGATATAACTAAGATTGGAGGGCTAAAAACATGAAATGGCCCCCTGACCAGGAATGCGTTTTGCCTTAATGTTCATATTTTACCTAATTTCAACCAATAAAATGGACAGTACTAGTGGTTATGTGTAATGTTCATTTCTATAGACATATGTCAGTTATCAGTGCCTGTAAAAAGGAACAGCCACAAATTCTATTTTCTTAATCTACAATCTCAATGCAAGATCATGTATCACTGGGGCTATAGCAAAGCATGACCTCAATGACCAAGTAAATCTACGTCTAATGCTAGTTTCCTCATAAGCATTTTTACCTGGTGACTGTAACTGTATTTCTGTTTCACAGTTGCTTCCTGTCCAACCAGCACCACATTCACACCTGTATGTACTGCCTTCATTCACACATCTTCCAGAATTCTGACAAGGAGAATCTGCACACTCATCTGTCTGGTCTGCATCAGGGCAATTGCTTGAATCTGAATAAATAATAATCACTGTTGTACTGGGCATTCGTATCTCAATTTGCATACCTTTAGCTCTTTTCATTCATAAAGGAATTATTTCACAGAATCTTTCTTAATTGACTCAGATTTGTAGGGCCAACACCTAAAGTGTGCCATCCCAAAGTATAACAATTTATAACAGGGATAATTCATTATGGTACCATCTCCAAATGATAATTAAACCAAATCCTGGTTCACCTTAAAATTTCTACCTACCAAACCTTGCAGTATAGATCTGACAATTTCATTTCCACAAAAGTGTAGAAAATTGAAAATTTTAATTACTTAAATGTAGCTTTTATAAGCTACAAGCTTACCATGTGGGACTTAATGCTGTTCTCGGGTTGCCACACCCAGGGCCAACGCCTTAGAAAAAAAGACAGTTCTTGTTAGCCACCGGATACACTGCTAGCTGTCGTCACGTGATATCTTCTGACCAATCGCCCTACTTTCTCGTTGAAATTTTCTAAAACCTACCCCTCAGCTGTAAACAGCGGGGAGGCAGGGTGGGACTCTCCTAAGTCCCACATGGTAAGCTTGTAGCTTATAAAAGCTACATTTAAGTAATTAAAATTTTCAATTTTATTACGCTACAATAGCTTACCATGTGGGACTTAATGCTGAATTCAACCACCCGGTGGCGGGATTACAGCTGAGACTGGAAGATATATCATTTTTTCTAAGATTTTGAATTAATATGTATAGAATAGTGCCAGAAATACCAGTTTGAGTCCCATTTACAGTGCCCCGATCCTGAAGACCGGGCCTGTAACGAGCCAAAAACCTAAGTAAAATGAGAGACAGTGCTGAAACTGTCTAGATGTTTGATTGTAGGACAGAAGTGCAGCAGTGCTCACTTCGAGGTCTAAGGGTCCCTGAGGGCCCTTCACCAGTGACTGACCAACCCCTGGTTGGACATCTCATAAATTTTTGTAACCTGAATATGAGATTAATGACAACTAAATAAGTCCTTAATAGAAATTACTTGATAACTAAAAAACAAAAAGACCTTACCCGTAACATCTTGAAGGTAAAGGAATACCTAGAACCTGGGAGAGACTCCTGAAGACTTGGTTGTAGTGGATGTGCCCCCCCCCCCCTTTTTTCTTTCCGAGGACAACTGGTCTGAGGGGAAGGATCTAGGACTTGTTGTGCTGCTACTACGGGTCCCAGATACAAATTGTTGTCGGTGTCTGACTAAGTAAGGTCTTTTAGGTAAAAATTTGTAAATGTGCTGTGAGCTTTCCAGTGACAGGCTTGCATGATTTGGTCCACCGATACCCCACCGTAAAAGGCCTTAGAGGCCGCGAAGGCCCGGATGTCATGCGCTTTAACTTGGACCAAGTCCAAGGCTTGTTGGTCTGCTTGTTTGTAACAAAGTAGGATGGTTTGTTTCAACCAGGAAGAGAGAGTAGCGGGTCTGATGTCTGAGGTATGTCCTTCTTGAAGGAGATAAAAAGGGGGGAACGAGACCCTCTCAGGTCTTTGGTTCGGTCCAGATAATACCTCAGGGCCCGTACCGGACACAGGGTCCTGTTTTCTTTAAATTGTCTATCTACAATGGTAGTCAAAGCAGGAGTAGTCACCGGAGACACACTTTAAGAACCTTCTCTTGCTAGTTGGTTTTTGGCTATGAAATCAGAAGAAGGGAACAAGGCAACATTTTCCCATTGGCCTAGATTAGATACTTTGTTTGCGACCCAGGCATGGATTTCGCTGCGGCATTCGCCGGAGGCCAAAGCTAGCAAGAAAGCAGTTTTGAGAGTAAGATGTTTGAGGTCTGTGTCTTTCATGGGCTCAAATGGTGCTTTTGTGAGCTCGTTGAGGACAACAGAAAGGTTCCACTTGGGTAAATTTCTGGAACTTTCGGGACGATCCCTGTGAAAACTGAAGAGTAACCTGTGAAGGTCTGCGTTATGTGCAATATGGAGGGCCGTTGGGCCCAAAGTGTCAACGATTGCAGTCCTGTAACCATCAATGGTCGAGGGGCGCCTGTTTAGGTCTTGGTACAGGTACATGAAAAAATCTGAGATTTGTTTCACAGATGGAGTGGAGAGATTCACCAAATTTTCTCTGCACCATTTTTCAAATAGGGCCCACTTGACTTGTAGATGGTCCTTGTTGATGACCGCTGAGGGGCAGCAATTCTCCCTGGCACCTCCACAGAGAAGCCTTGTTCTTGGAGTTGTCCGCTCCTAGACACCAGGCGTGGAGGTTCAGCTGCTGGGGGTTGTTGTGGAACACATACTTGTGGGACTGTTTGAGTAGGGTCGTTGACACTGGGAGTTGTAGTGGGATCTCTGTTGAGAGCTGCACTAGGTCCCAAAACCAGGGCATCCCTGGCCAGCCTGGGGCTATCACGATGATCAGGCAATGACATTGCTTGATCTTTTGGATCACCTTGTGAAGGAGAGCTGTAGGAGGGTAAGCATAGGTCGTGAGGTTGGTCCAGTTCATGTTTAGAGCATCTATGTCCCAGGCCCTTGGGTCTGGGATAGGAGACACGTACAGTGGGAGCTTGTGGTTCAGATGAGTGGCAAATAAGTCTACATGAGGTGTGAACCACTTCTGGCAGATCTGTTTTAACACCTGTGGGTGCAGAGACCATTCTGTTGACTGCACTTGGTTGGACCTGGACAGTAGGTCAGCCATCACATTCAGGCACCCTGGAATGTGCCTGGCTTTCAATGTTATGTGGTAGTGATGGCACCAGGTCATGATTTTCCACAGGAGAGCACACATCTCTGCTGAGTGAGTTCCTCCTTGTTTGTTGATGTAGGCTACCACTGTTGAGTTGTCCGTTGCAACTAACACTGTTTGGTTCTGCCACTGGTCCTTGAAGTCTCGAAGGGCCAGGGAGACCGCCTTCAATTCTAGGACATTTATGTGTAGCCTTTGATCTGACCACAGACCCTTTTTTTTTTTCTTTGGTCTAAGTGAGCGCCCCAACCTTCGTTTGAGGCATTGGTAAAGAGCTGGATACTGTGGTCTTTAGGATGAAGGTCTGAGCCTTGCATCACGTTTGCGGAGTTTTGCCACCAATCTAGGTGGGCTGGAATGGCTTCTGTCCAAGGAAGGAGGTTGTCCAGCAACTGAGGATATCTCCAGTGCTCCTTGAGATGAAACTGAAACGACCTCATGTGAAGGCGTCCCTCCGGGACCATTTCCTCCGTGAGGCTAGCAAGCCAATTGGAGACATCAAACATCTTGTAGTCAAAACACATTTTGACTTGAGATGTAGGATCAAATCCTGGAGTTTGAACCATCTCTCTTGAGTGGGTTTTACAAGGGCTGAATCTAGATGGTACTCGTAGCCCACAAATGAAAACACCTGAGTAGGTTTCAGTTCTGATTTTTCCTGATTTATTATCCACCCCAAGGACTGGGTTAGGTCTACCACCGCCTGAGTGTTCACTTGGGCTTCCTCCTGAGACTGGGACCTGATCAGCCAGTCGTCCAGGTATTGGTGAATTCTGAGTCCTCTTGAGAGGGCCATTAGTTTCACTTCCTTTACAATCATTGTAAAGACCTGGGGCTGTGGCTAGTCCGAATGGGAGGGGAGGTGAACTGGAACACCTGAGCCTTGTAGCAAAACCTTAGGTATTTCCTTGAGTTGGATGGGTGAGGATGTGTAGGTAAGCGTCCGACAAGTCTATCGACGATACCCATTGCCCTGGAATGAGGGAGGTCCTGATGGACTCTGGGGTTTCCATTTTGAACTTTTCTACATACAGAAAAGTGTTGAGCCTGTTTAGGTCTATGACTGGCCTCCACCTTAGGTGAGGCTTGGTACTAGGAACAGGTGACTGTAAAACCCGAGAGATTTTACATTTTCCACCCTTTCTATTGCGTTCTTTGACAGAGACTGGATACCAAGGCCAGGACTTGGTCTTAGAAGGGCCTTGTATTCTGACCGGGTCAGGAATCTGGCTGGATTTGAAAAGAATGACAGGATTTGTTGCCAGTCTTATCTGAAAGAACGGAGGCGACCTCCTACCGGTGGACTGGGTGAGGCTGGAGGAGTCATTGGGGGGGGGAAGGGTTTTCATGCCCTCGTCCCCTGTAGTAGGTCGAAAAGACCTTGGAGCCTCGGCTACTTGAATTCCCCCTACCTGGGGAAAACGATGGATACTGCTAGGGATGGAATGACCCCCATTGGGGTGGTTCCTGTAGGAGCCTCTAGATGTGGGGAATTGGAAAGGGTTGATTAATAGGGCCTAAACCCTAAGTGTTATTACAGGTGCCTTGATGAGGGACTCCTGTCCCTCCTAAAGTAGTTGTGACTGGGGAACTTTAAGATCTAAAGATCCAGTATCTCACCTGAATTCACCATACCCCTTCTGACTACTTATGTGCACCATGGAATTGAGTTTGACCTGTCTGGTAGTAGCCTTGCTACTGTCTTAACATATATATAACCAGGTTGTATTCAGAAAAAACCTAGTGAAGAGCAGCCTGAAGCTCAACTCTTGCTGACCAGAAGGGGAGGAGGGGCTTACCCAAGGAGGCCCCTAAGGAGATACAAATTTGAAAACTTGTTCCATTTTAAGGGAAATTAAACAGCCCAAGTTCTTGTTGGCCTAGTAAATCATTCAGAGTCCAGACTGTGGAGGATCTAGGCATAAATTCCCTGGGGGCAGGGAGGTTCAAAAAACTGCCTAAGTTTCAATGTCCTCAAAAATTGGTTAGGGTGAAGTCAGGCAACCTACTTCCCTAAAATACAGAGCCAGGACTGAATAAAGGACCTTGTTTAGAAGGCCTCTTGGGCTTGAGGACTTGGACTTGAACTTGGACCCAAGCCTCCAATAGGTGATATTTACTGCCAGGCTGGTGAACCATTAGTCCAAGATTTTTTTTGTTTTTTTTTGGTGTGTGTGTGAGGATTGTTAGTGTTCTGATCTGGAATCAACATCCGAACATCAGATCAGATGATCCGATCATCCGAGGATCAGATCTACATACAATCCACCAAGCATTAGATTTCAGATGATCCGAGAGATGCAATGAAAACCGAGTATCAAATCATACTTGGGTGAATAGAAGTTGGGAATACTGCATCCGATTCTCGGATGCATTAAAAATCTCGGATGAACTAAGATCTTATCTGAACTTAAGCAGGGATCTGATCCACCCTGGAGAAAGAAGTTGGATATTATAATTTCTATGTAAGCTTTCCTTAAGGTAAGCTTCCAAGTAAGCTTTGCCTTTCCTTCTTTGAAGGAACTACACAACTAGATTTACGTAAGTAAATCAACTGTGACACAAGGTCACCTGCCCCACCCGCCTCACTGCAGGTAGGGCTAGTTGTGAGATAAGGAAAGCAGAAATTACACAGAATTTGATTAAATAACATAGAATCTAAAAAACAAGTAATTATAATTTAAAACTGGATGAATTAAAATATAATTAAAATAATGGGTAACCAAGGTTACCTTATAGCCTAAAGAGACACGTAATGTCTAGACGATTAATGAAGAATTCTATTCCTGTTTATTTAAGTAATAACCTTATAAATGGTCAATAATACAGGAAAGAAGGGATAAAATATATTATTTAATTTAATTTATTTTATTTATATTTATAAACGTACTGTAAGAAACCCGCGTCTCTCAGCACATGCGGTCTAGACGTGACGTCATCACAGGGGTTTCCCCGAGGATTCCCCCAGTTAGAATCGTGCTTTATATCATATTTTAACCCTTAAAATGGACCAATAGAGTAGAAGAACGGGGATAAACCCTTGCAAAATTTATTTGATTTGATTTCAACAGGCATATATTCCTGTAAATAAGCTACTTACACGAGATGTGCAAGTTGCAAGAAATGCTGTCTCGATAAAAAAACGGAAGTGGTTTCGATTATTTCACTCGACAAGGACTCGTTTGTGTTACATTTATACACTTTTAAACCCTAAAAATGGTCAAATAATGAAGCAGATAGGGGTTAAATCTTTTATTTTATTTTACTGACAGGCATATATATATATCCTCTATTAGAAACCACATAAACGAGTCGCTGTTCTTTACAACGTGAACCCGGAAGTGGACTTCAGTTGTAAAATATGCTAAAAATACTTATCTGAACTATGAAAAGAC
Organism: Sabellastarte sp. h YS-2021; assembly: GCA_964017235.1. Lineage (NCBI taxonomy): Eukaryota > Metazoa > Annelida > Polychaeta > Sabellida > Sabellidae > Sabellastarte > Sabellastarte sp. h YS-2021. The sequence goes on from OZ024927.1 coordinate 79,908,310, forward strand.
ATCGAATTGTGATTCTATGTAATAAAATAAAGAAACTGATGTAGTTTCCATATCCAACGACAAGTATATCCTTGTAAAAATGAAATAATATTCCTTGTAAAATAAAGCATTGTTAATTCGCGTGGCCAACGAGAAAGTAGGATGATTGGTCAGAAGATATCACGTGACAACAGCTAGCAGTGTATCCTGTGGCTAACAAGAATTGTCTTTTTTTCTAAGGTGTTGGCCCCGGGTGTGGCAACCCGAGAACAGCATTAAGTCCCACATGGTAAGCTATTGTAGCGTAATAAAATAACTGATTTATAATGTCATTCTTTGCCAATTCCCCTTAAAATCAGTAGTATGTCTTTGTTTTAATAGATGTAAAATAAAACAAACCTGTTCTGAGTATTAATCATATTTAAAGATGATCATTTAACAACCCAGTAGGCATGGTTGACTGGAATACTTTTGATGAAGAAACACTGCTAACTTTCCTTACTCAACAAACTAATGGAAGCAGTCAACAGAAAAAGATATTCCCAAATATTCACTGACATTTTACAAATATTTATATAAAGTTTTTATTTCTATGGCAGAAAATATGACATTGATAAATATGCTAGTACTACAACACAATGGAATTTGTGACAATTTGAAAACCCTTTTCACTTCATAAATCTTGATCAATTTTATCATACCTATCTATACATGTGCTAAAAATTATAAGATATTTTTTCCGAACACTTTAAAGTTACCTCAAGGTATAATATCATACCTGTTTTAACTTTGCAAAGGTAAGGCCGCTTCTGAGTACAGGTATAGTCATACCACTGTCCATAGTACACCGTACTAATAGAATAAGCCAGACAAGTGCCCACTTGTGTACTGGTACAGCCTCTGAAATATCAAAACAGATAAAAAATTATGCAAGTTTCAATGTTGAGTAAAATAATATTTTTCATTGAGACCAAGTAATACTCTTTCTTGAATTAATGCCGCATTTGAAAAGTTTTCATCCAAACAATAATATTAAGCAGTTAGTACTAGCTTCTATGATACTGAAAAACTTGTATAAATACTATGATGACATAAAATGTGCTCCCTATAAACCATTGTAGGTCAGTTATCCAGGGCTGTGGGTATACATAATGGAAAGATGTTTTCAGTCTTCTTTTGTCAGACATGTAAAATTTTAGAATAGTTTAGATGCACAAATTGTGGACACTAATGTCAAATACTTGTTGAGGCTATTTTAAATAAAATACAAGTAATACAGACTTTGTCAGGTGTTGCAGAAAAATGACATTACCTTGGGCCCCAGCGCTCAGCCTCACAGGTCACTGCTGTACCACTCTGAATCCACCTAAAGGCTCGATTAGTGTACTCTCCACCAATCCACATCTGGGTACTAGGTGAATTTACGGTACCTCCCTCTGTAAAATAAGATAAAAATTTAGTGGAAAAGTTTATCATTCTAAAATTGTCTTAAAATTGTTAACTTTACAAATGTATCATTGCTACAATGAAACTTTGTGACAACAAAAACACATGAAATTTTATAAAGTTTTACCATAAAATTAGAGAAATATTTTAGTTTTACCAAATAGTTAATGCTCTGAGTTGTACTCAATAATGAAATTACAAAATTGAATATATACTTAAAATGGAAAAAAAAGCATTTTATTTTTCAAACATTTCAACTACAGAAAGAGTTTGAGCTCCATCTCAGTTCAGAAGCATGGGAAGAATATTATTTAGTGCTGTAGAAGTAAAAAAAACACTGGCTTGCTGCCAGTTTCCTCAATCATGATTGAGAATCAATTAAATATGTCTCACTGTAAACTACAAATATAAATTTGAAGTTTAAACTGTACAGTATTACACAGGCAAAAAGTTTGGGTTCTTAATATATTTCCTCTTATCTTTTGTTTATTCATGATGTCTTTATAAAGGGTTCACTCAACCTATACAAATATTTATTCTTGTTATAATGAAGGAAGAAGTGGTAAAATAGCTACAACATGTTAAATTCACCACTGGCCTAACCTTTAAAATGAAGCAGAAAAACAAGAAAACCTCAAGAAATTTGAAAAAGACCAGAAAAGTGAGCTCAAATGGTGTGAACTAGCCAGAAACAAATCTATGCATGGATTTGAAATGTACGCGTGCTGCCTGGAGACAGTGTTCATAACTCGTACAAAATTGTTGCTGGACAACAGAGCCAGTAACTTGCAAAAGTTAGTGGCCCAAGCAAAAAAAAAATGAAGAAAAAGTTAGTGGCCCAAGCAAAAAAAAAATGAAGAAAAAGCAAAAAAATAAGAAAAAAAAGCTTCATCAATGGCCTGGTAATGGGTCAGTCAGAACATTTTAACGTTGTTTTTTAAACCAAATCTCTCTGTTGCTGCATCTAATAGTTTACCCAAGAACACCATCGAAAACTTATGAAACTAGATATTAAATTGTACTAATGGCATAGATAATGCAGCCTAAAATACACCAAAATGGGTCAAAACAAAAAAAAAACCCACAAAGATATGAACAGAAGCCGCACACAAAATATTGTTTTGATTTGGATGGCTAAACTATTAACAGTGGAAACATTTTGAATGGTTGTCACGCTGAGTGATAATAAAAGCTAGCAACGTGAGATGAAATCTGGACAGAAATGACAAGTTTTGGGTTATTTCCTGTAAAATTAACGAATTCTACATGTTGTAAATTATTTTATTTCACTGGCCAACCGGGCCAAGAAGTCCTCAAAGATGAAGGCCCGCGGCGATACTTGGTGGCCTCGGGCCAGCGGCCATTTCAAAAACTGTCTGGAGGGTGCAGGGATGATTATAACCGCAACATTTATATCTCACTGAGGATGGCGTACATCACATACTTTAATTATATATTTCATACTATTTCAGTAAATTTACCAAGACATGTTTACCATAGTCTTGCTTGATCCATGCTCCAACCCAGTCAGGTTCTCCAATGTAATCTTCAAGATTTGCTAGAGAGGCTCCCAACTCCTGACAACTGGAAGATGCATCTTCAAAACCCAAGGCTGTCTTTTCAAATGTATAACAGAATGGCTGTTCAGGATGCTTTTTCCATACTGCAATAGAACATATTCAATTTTATGAAATAGACATAACAATTATGTACATTTTTCTGGTAAGTAAATGTGGCATATAGAAAATCCTGTTGTATTTTGCAAAGTGTAACAAACCTTTTATTTTTTTTACGATAACAAAATGTATTGAAGTTGATGTTATCCACAGGCAAAAAGCACTATCATTGTTTATGCAGATTATAAATGTTAATATGGTATGCTGTACTGCACCTTCAAAGTTGTTTCTCACAATACAGCATTAAGAAATTTTAAAGTCAAATAGCAATAATTATATTTTTGATACATTTTATGTTAATAGAAAATATCGACATTGTTTGCACTAGTCTTATGAGACTAGTACAGCTACTTTCCAACAATTGTACAGTAACTGGGCAGGTGCCACATAACACATTGTTCAATGTAAACTGTAAAATTTAAGCATATTCCTCATTTTTTAGATGTTCATTTAGTCATAAAAATGACTCATATATAGTTGTAAAAATTTAAACATCATGATGACAGTCTTGGATGTGCATTAACTTCTATTGTTAGTTTCACCATAAGCATTTTTACCTGGTGAGTGTGAATGTATTTCTGTTTCACAGTTACTTCCTGTCCATCCAGCACCACATTCACACCTGTATGTACTGCCTTCATCCACACATCGTCCAGAGTTCTGACAAGGTGAATCTGCACACTCATCTGTCAGGTCAGGCTGTATACATTTGGTGGAAGTGGGATCTGATAAAAATAGGACTAAAGACATGCATTTGGTTTTCTAGAATTAGGTTTCGGGCAAAATGTTGTCAATTGACTGAAAAAAATCTAGGCATAACTGCTTTGTAATAAAGTTATATAAGATCAAAATGTTACATTTTAATATATGACCAATTCTTGACTTTACATCAGACATCAAAATGAAATATGGTTTCACATCTATATACCAGCTGATTAAATATTTAGCAAAACTGATAAATAAATACCGGTAAATTTATATAAACTATATCATAAACAATTAAAAGATTAATTAATCGATATTCAATGTTTAATCTCCATGCAAAATATAGTTGCTTTTTGAGTTTTGAGTCACTAAGCTATATAATTTTCACAAATGACTATTTCAATGAACTACCAAATTTCTTTTATAGTAAAAAGTAATAACCAACTGTACAATCCAAATGTAAATATTAATGATTTTTTCCTCTTCATCTTCATTCTCTAAACAATTTTTTTTAATACTCTGTATAAAAATAAATATTAGGAAGTGGCAAACAAAGTGTTCTGCAGTACAGAAGTGCTGACACATATACCTGCCTGTCCAAACTTTTTACAAAGGTTCCCAGAAGAGCTTTGCTTTCCTTTATTGCAATGTTACTAATTTCTGAAAAAATATCCAGGCCCTAACACCTAACCTCACCTAATACATTTAAAATATATTCAAAGCTGAAACACATCATTTATATAACATATAAAATTTCTTTACAGAATCACAAAGACTTTGGCTGATTTCTTGCATACAATGTTTAATTACCATAAACAATCTTGCACAGAAATGGCCTTTGTTCTGAGCAATCTCTTTCAAACCATTTCGAATACTCTATGTTGTTCACTGAAAATCCCAAGCATGTATCAGCTCGAGTAACTTCACATCCACTGCACAAAATGTACAACACAAAAGAAAACATTATTATAATATTATGTGACATTAATCTAAGTATGTGTGTCTGTGAAGAAAATTCAATACTTAACTTCACATCAACTAAACAAATTATATATTATAATATTACCTTTACTTGAGAAAGATACAGTGACAGCATGTACATATGCTTAATTTTGAATGGTATATCTTACACTTTTTACGTAATTAGTGACACCAAAAGTCTTCATAACACTAGAAATCACCTGACTCTATGAAGGTACAAAGTTTACCTGGATCCCCAGTATGGGCTATCACAGCCCACAGTGGTAGAGGAAGGAATCCACTGAAAGCCAGCTGTTGTACCTTTGGCTCCGATCCACAGATATGAAAATGGTGCATCTGCAGTACCTGCTGCATCTAGAAAGAGATAAAATATGGCTTTTCATTTGTTCTTTGATCTATGACCACTTAAGATTATGTTTATTATATAAGAAGAGAAACAGATTTGTCACCAAAATAATATCAGTGTTATTGCTGCAAAGAGATATATTTGTGTATATTCTAGATAAATCTAAAATAAATAAGAATCAAAGTCTACAAAAGACACATTGATAATTTAGGCAATTAGAGTGTTTACTTTTTAACCAAACATGGCTCCACGAGTATTGTAGTGATGTGAGGACTCAATCCAGATAGAACAATATTGCTAAAATTCTCATACACTATATTTGAGTACAAAATGCTATCACCAAGAATGCATGCACACCATGTTTATTTTTCAGCCAGTTGGCTATCCATTCATTTTCAGCATCCCAGCCATCCATAGAAGACAGGTGACCTCCCAGATATATACAAGCTTCTTCAGCATGGTTAAAATTCATTGTCAACTCCACAGTTCCATAACAGAATGGAATTTCTGGAGACTTTACCCACTCTGAAAAAATCATGTATTTATGTGAACCAATAAAACATTATTTCACATTTGTTGTTTGTGTATAAATTGCCAATTAATATGCATAAGTTGTATTTTTGCCACTAAAATAAACCACATCTACATAAAAACATTTATATGTGTATGCCCTCATGAAAAGAAGACTGTAATTCACTATACAGCTAACAGAAGCTAGGTGGAAACCCTTTAAAGGATAAATACAAAAAGGGGTCTTAAAGATTTAAAAACATCACCTACAGAGTTAAGCAAATGGTTACTTGAGAGCCAATTTTATGGGGTGTATTTTATAATTACAACACTTTAACAACCAAAAGGTAAACAAACATACTAAAGAAATACCCACCAACAGTGAGGTTATCCAGTCCATGTTGACACATATCGCTGATCCAACCTCTTGGACATTCACATTTAAAGTTATCTCCAATATCTTTGCATGTACCTCCATTCAAACATGGATTATTGGCACAATGGTTAAGAACATCCTCTTCACAAGTATGACCATCCCACCCTTTGGCACATTCACATTCAAAGTCATCACCAATATCTTTGCATGTACCTCCATTAGAACAAGGATTATTGGCACAATGGTTAAGAACATCCTTTTCACAAGTATGACCATCCCAACCTGTTGCACATTCACATTCAAAGTCATCACCAATATCTTTGCATGTACCTCCATTAGAACAAAGATTATTAGCACAATGGTTTAGAATATCCTCTTCACAAGTAGGACCATCCCACCCTGTTGCACATTCACATTCAAAATTATCACCAATATCTTTGCATGTACCTCCATTAGAACAAGGATTCTTAGCACAATGATTCAGAACATCCTTTTCACAATTAGGGCCATCCCACCCTATAGCACATTCACATTCAAAGTTGTCACCAATATCTTTGCATGTACCCCCATTAGAACAAGGATTATTAGCACAATGGTTTAGAACATCCTTTTCACAAATAGGACCATCCCACCCTTTGGCACATTCACATTCAAAGTCATCACCAATATCTTTGCATGTACCTCCATTAGAACAAGGATTATTGGCACAATGGTTCAGAACATCCTCTTCACAAGTATGACCATCCCAACCTGTTGCACATTCACATTCAAAGTCATCACCAATGTCTTTACATGTACCTCCATTAGAACAAGGATTCTCGGTACAATGATTCAGAACATCCTTTTCACAAGTAGGGCCATCCCAACCTGTTGCACATTCACATTCAAAGTCATCACCAATATCTTTGCATGTACCCCCATTAGAACAAGGATTCTTGGCACAATGGTTCAGAACATCCTTTTCACAAACAGGACCATCCCAACCTATGGCACATTCACATTCAAAATCATCACCAATATCTTTGCATGTACCTCCATTAGAACAAGGATTATTAGCACAATGGTTTAGAACATCCTGTTCACATATAGGACCATTCCACCCTTTGGCACATTCACATTCAAAGTCATCACCAATATCTTTGCATGTACCTCCATTTAAACAAGGATTCTTGGCACAATTGTTTAGGATATCCTTTTCACACATAGGACCATCCCACCCTGTTGCACATTCACATTCAAAGTTATCACCAATATCTTTGCATGTACCTCCATTAGAACAAGGATCATTGGCACAATTATTCAAAACATCCCTTTCACAAGTAGGACCATCCCAACCTATGGCACATTCACATTCAAAGTTGTCCCCAACATCTTTGCATGTACCTCCATTAGAACAAGGATTATTAGCACAATGGTTCAGAACATCATTTTTACAAGTAGGACCATCCCAGCCTGTGGCACATTCACATTCAAAGTCATTACCAATATCTTTGCATGTACCTCCATTTAAACAAGGATTCGTGGCACAATGATTCAAAGCATCCTCTTCACAAATAGGACCATCCCAATCTGTTGCACATTCACATTCAAAGTCATCACCAATATCTTTGCATGTACCTCCATTAGAACAAGGATTATTAGCACAATGGTTTAGAATATCCTCTTCACAAGTAGGACCATCCCACCCTGTTGCACATTCACATTCAAAGTTATCACCAATATCTTTGCATGTACCTCCGTTAGAACAAGGATTCTTAGCACAATGATTCAGAACATCCTTTTCACAATTAGGGCCATTCCACCCTATAGCACATTCACATTCAAAGTTGTCACCAATATCTTTGCATGTACCCCCATTAGAACAAGGATTCTTAGCACAATGATTCAGAACATCCTTTTCACAAGTAGGGCCATCCCAACCTGTGGCACATTCACATTCAAAGTCATTACCAATATCTTTGCATGTACCTCCATTAGAACAAGGATTCTTGACACAATGGTTTAGAATATCCTCTTCACAAGTAGGACCATCCCAACCGGTGGTACATTCACATTCAAAGTCATTACCAATATCTTTGCATGTACCTCCATTAGAACAAAGATTCTTGGCACAATGGTTCAGAACATCCTTTTCACAGGTAGGACCATCCCACCCTTTGGCACATTGACATTCAAAGTTGTCACCAATATCTTTGCATGTACCTCCATTTAAACAAGGATCCTTGGCACAATGGTTCAGAACATCCTTTTCACAAGTAGGACCATCCCACCCTTTGGCACATTCACATTCAAAGTCGTCACCAATATCTTTGCATGTACCTCCATTTAAACAAGGATCCTTAGCACAATGGTTCAGAACATCCTTTTCACAAGTAGGACCATCCCAACCTATTGCACATGCACACTCAAAGCTGTCACCAATATCTTTACATGTACCTCCATTCAAGCAAGGTTTCCTTGCACAATGGTTCAAAACATCCTCTTCACAAGTAGGACCATCCCAACCTATTGCACATTCACATTCAAAGTTGTCACCAATATCTTTGCATGTACCTCCATTAGAGCAAGGTTTATTGGCACAATGGTCCAGAACATCCTTTTCACAAGTAAGACCATCCCATCCTATGACACATAAACATTCAAAGTCGTCACCAATATCTTTACATGTACCTCCATTCAAACACAGATTCCTGGCACAATGATTCAGAACATCCTTTTCACAAATAGGACCATCCCACCCTTTGGCACATTCACATTCAAAGTTGTCACCAATATCGTTGCATGTACCTCCATTCAAGCAAGGATTCTTAGCACAATGATTCAAAACATCCTCTTCACAAGTATGACCATCCCAACCTATAGCACATTCACATTCAAAGTCGTCACCAATATCTTTGCATGTACCTCCATTAGAACAAGGATTCTTGGCACAATGGTTCAGAACATCCTTTTCACAAACAGGACCATCCCAACCTATGGCACATTCACATTCAAAATCATCACCAATATCTTTGCATGTACCTCCATTAGAACAAGGATTCTTGGCACAATGGTTCAGAACATCCTTTTCACAAGTAGGGCCATCCCAACCTGTGGCACATTCACATTCAAAGTCATCACCAATATCTTTGCATGTACCTCCATTAGAACAAGGATTCTTAGCACAATGATTCAGAACATCCTTTTCACAAGTAGGGCCATCCCAACCTGTTGCACATTCACATTCAAAATCATCACCAATATCTTTGCATGTACCTCCATTAGAACAAGGATTCTTGGCACAATGATTCAGAACATCCTTTTCACATGTAGGACCATCCCACCCTGTTGCACATTCACATTCAAAATCATCACCAATATCTTTGCATGTACCTCCATTAGAACAAGGATTCTTAGCACAATGATTCAGAACATCCTTTTCACAAGTAGGGCCATCCCAACCTGTGGCACATTCACATTCAAAGTCATCACCAATATCTTTGCATGTACCTCCATTAGAACAAGGATTCTTGGCACAATGATTCAGAACATCCTTTTCACACGTAGGACCATCCCACCCTGTTGCACATTCACATTCAAAATCATCACCAATATCTTTGCATGTACCTCCATTAGAACAAGGATTCTTAGCACAATGATTCAGAACATCCTTTTCACAAGTAGGGCCATCCCAACCTGTGGCACATTCACATTCAAAGTCATTACCAATATCTTTGCATGTACCTCCATTAGAACAAGGATTCTTGACACAATGGTTTAGAATATCCTCTTCACAAGTAGGACCATCCCAACCGGTGGTACATTCACATTCAAAGTCATCACCAATATCTTTGCATGTACCTCCATTAGAACAAGGATTCTTGGCACAATGGTTCAGAACATCCTTTTCACAAGTAGGACCATCCCACCCTTTGGCACATTGACATTCAAAGTTGTCACCAATATCTTTGCATGTACCTCCATTTAAACAAGGATCCTTGGCACAATGGTTCAGAACATCCTTTTCACAAGTAGGACCATCCCACCCTTTGGCACATTCACATTCAAAGTCGTCACCAATATCTTTGCATGTACCTCCATTTAAACAAGGATCCTTAGCACAATGGTTCAGAACATCCTTTTCACAAGTAGGACCATCCCAACCTATTGCACATGCACACTCAAAGCTGTCACCAATATCTTTACATGTACCTCCATTCAAGCAAGGTTTCCTTGCACAATGGTTCAAAACATCCTCTTCACAAGTAGGACCATCCCAACCTATTGCACATTCACATTCAAAGTTGTCACCAATATCTTTGCATGTACCTCCATTAGAGCAAGGTTTATTGGCACAATGGTCCAGAACATCCTTTTCACAAGTAAGACCATCCCATCCTATGACACATAAACATTCAAAGTCATCACCAATATCTTTACATGTACCTCCATTCAAACATGGATTCGTGGCACAATGATTCAGAACATCTTCTTCACAAATAGGACCACCCCACCCTGTGGCACATTCACATTCAAAGTTGTCACCAATATCTTTGCAGGTACCTCTATTTAAGCAAGGATCCTTAGCACAATGGTTCAGAATATCCTCTTCACAAGTAGGACCATCCCAACCTGTGGTACATTCACATTCAAAGTTATCACCAACGTCTTTGCATGTACCTCCATTGGAACAAGGAATTGTTGGTTGTCGTTCACAAGGAGTCAACACTTTTACTTCACACAATGTACCTGTCCAGTCAGTGGGGCATGTACATATAAAAACACCTCCTAAATCAGCACAAAGTCCATTGTTTTGACAAGGATGAGACATACAGGTGGTTTGTAATTTCTCGTCACAGACTGCACCAGTCCACTCATTAATACATTTACATTCAAAGCCATTTTCACCATTTATGCAAGTTCCACCATTGTAGCATGGATTATTTTTACAGAAACTTTCACTATTCGTGTTGTCTTTGTTGAGGCAGTTTTTACCGCTCCATCCATTAATACATTTGCAAAAATATGTGTGTCCATAATCAAAACAAACTCCACCATTCTGACACGGATTGTTTTTGCAATATTGACCCATATTTTTTTCACAAAATTCTCCTGCCCAATTGAAAGGGCAAGAGCACCTGTAATAGCCTCCCTGTATTATACATGAGCCACCATTTTTACATTCAGAATGGGAATTGCAGTTGTGGCCAATGTAGCTTTCACATCTTCTGCCACTCCATTCAGGTGGACATTTACACATGAGAAGAGAGCCCACTTGACTACAGGATCCACCATTTAGACACAGGCTGTGATCACAGGGATTGCCTGAAAAAAGCTCGCAATACTTGCCACTCCATAGTGTACCACAATAGCATGTATATGAGCCTTTATTCGGTAAGCAAGTTCCACCATTTAAACAGGGACTAGACTTACAGTGATCTTTTTCCTGAATGTCAATCACTGAACATACTGAATCATCTCCTGAAAGTAAAATAACAATAAGTCATATAATAATGCACATCTAAAAAATTTAAAGGAAATTTTTTGTTTTAAAAGAGTAAGATTAATTGAACAATGAGTGCAAACAAGACATTACAAACTAACCTTTCAAGAATGATTAAGATTCTCAGGTTTTTAAAGAACTATCTGCCCTGTGAAAATTGTAATAAAATTTTGATAAACCAGCATAAATTGTTAAATTTTAAAATGTTTCTCTTACCAAAACTTTTCTTGCAAAGGTATGGCCTGGTATTTGAACAGGTATGGTCCATCCACTTGGCATAATTCTTATGACTCAGTGAGTATGCTAAACAGTTTCCATCCTTGGCATCAACACACCCTCTAAATTAACAATATAACTTAAGAATAAATGCTCAGACACCATATACATAATTCCGTTTAAGCTGATGCACTAACTGGAAATTAAATCAGACAATTAATATCACAAACATGACCAGTAAACCTCAGAAGTGACCTATTGCTTTGCATTTATATTTGCAAAATCGCATAATCATAATAGCGAAATGAAAAGTCATAAATTGTAACAAATTTTATTGTAATTTAACTTTTTACAAGTTAAATACTTACCTTATCCTCACAAGTGCCTGTTTGGTTTTGTGGAGCAAAACGTATCGACCGACAAGAATTTTTTTAAGGAATATTCTTGTCACAAGAGGTGACCCCTTGTCTGCGCATGTCCGCGCTTGCGCAGTAGTCGTTGTCGACAGACGAATGTCGAGAGCTCTTCATTGTATTTTTGGTCCCCAGAAAACAAATTATGCAGGGAGGTAGGGTGGGTTTATCCTTGTGAGGATAAGGTAAGTATTTAACTTGTAAAAAGTTAAATTACAATAAAATTTGTTACATTTTATTGCGTAAAATAGCCTTACCTTATCCTCACAAGTGCTTGAATACAACCATAACAGGTGGAGGGTATTTGTTTTGGCCACACTGTTAGATGATTGTCAGACAAGGGGTCACCAAATAAAGCACTGATAAGAGGATAAGATAAGCTTCCATAATCCACATCTTAGGTTATATATTACTTCTTCAACACAGATAAGTAATTTGCTAACCTCAACAAGAGATCCATGATGTGGTCGTCATTGTTGTTGCTGTTGCTGTTGTAGATAATTTTACAACAAATCATATAGCAGTATTAACCATCACCCAGTATTGGCCGGAGATGTCTGCATGACTCCCCAAACAAGATGTCATCATCTGACAATAAGAATATCTCCAAGCAGGCTAACTGAACTGCATAAACTGCAGATATGGGGCCATATGTAAGTCAAGAAAGACATATGTCAGTGACACAACACTTGTATAACTGGAGAGAACATAAATATGGGAGTCATATCAATAACATGTATAAATACACAAAATCTGACTACATGCTGAGGTGAATCCACAAGGCCCAAATTGTTCATGGACTGGTCATGGATTGCCAAGCTACATCTTCGAGTGGAATGTAGCAAAGAATTGTGGGTCTTCCAATAACAAGAGTTTGAAATCTGCTCAGGTAAGACCCCACTCTTGAAAACTAAAGAGGCCGCCATGGATGTAATATGTGTCTCAATGTATGGATTCTGAGAATCAGAATTAAAGGACTGGCAATCTAATCATGCATCCAGATTGATCCAGGAAGAGATAGCAGAACTCAAGATATCTCCGTCAAGCCTTCCTTAAAAGATATGAGCAAGAGATTCTTCACCTCCTTGAAGTACTTGTACTGTCTTGATAGTAACTAAGTACTGTAAGAGGGCAGAGTGTCACATCAGTCCAACGTCAGCTCAAGAAAGGTTTGTGAGCTGGAATGACCACTGGTTTGAGCCATCTGGGGCATCAGAAGCCAACTGATTCTTGCTAAAATCAGGAGAAGGAGACTTTCCCTTTTCTCCAAGCAGTAGTCCTGTCCAAGAAGGATGTAAGTGCTGTAGGAGGACAACGAATCATGTGTCTAGGCAATTTGAGTTCAGGAATGATGTAGAGCTGAAGAGACCACTGGAGCCAATCTAGACCAATTGAGGCTAATAGGTCCTTGCTGAAAAGGTAGGTAGGAGGGAGAAACTGTAACCTCCTTCCTATGAGGCTTGTGTCTGAAGGAACCAAAGTCCCAGAATACACTTCCAATGCCATTGCAACAGTCTTGCAAGTCAAACTTTTTTTTTTTTTTTTTTTTTTGAACTGACCTCCTTTAAAGGTTAAAAAGGAGCCTTTTGTGAAAACCAACAGAAGCAAAGGCAAATCCCTTGATGCTACACCTCTGTTAGCAGTGGGCTTCTCTCTATAAACACTTGCAATAGGCCTTTAAAGATCCAGGCTTTTGCTCAACTCCTGCACGAAAAATTTCGCTTTGGCTGCTGCAAAGCCAACAATAGTGACAGGTTTCAGATTTTTGCAAGTAAATGGATCAAAAAATCTGGTATATTTGAGGCAGTAGGCTCTGAGATGGCCACCTTATTCTGTGGGTACCAGAGCTCAAAATGGCCCATCATGACTCATACATTCCAAGATGAGGGTCCTATAGATGCCCTAAATCTCTCTACCCCTTGCTCAGAGAATGATATAAGAGATTCTGAGTGGTGTTAAGGTGCCAAGCATGAAGGTGCCAATGCAACAGATTCAGATGGTATTTCTGACTGAATGGCTGTTTCTGAGACCAGTGAAGTAGCTGTAATGGAGGTTTGGTTGAATGACTCACCAGACCCCAAAGCCAATGCATCATGGGCCACCAAGGGGCCACTACAATCATTTTGCACCTGGTGTTCACTTGTTCAATGACTTTTTGGAATAAGTGGTATAGGACAAAAGGCCTAGCAGTCCAGAACCTCCAACAAGATGTTTAATGCATCTATGTTCAGAGCATTTGCATCCGGGACTGTCAACATAGAATGGAAGTTTGTGACTCCTATTGGTGGCAAAAATCTCTACCATTGGTATTTGACAAACTATGTAAATCAAATAGAATATTTAAAGATGAAGAGACTATCCTGTCTGTATTATTTCGTTCTTTGTGGAGAGGTTATCGTGATATCTAGGCAACCCTGAATATATCTGGCTCATATGAGAATATTTCAAGGATTGCAGTAGGCCAAGATGCAGCATACCTGCATAAAACACCTATTGTTGACTTGTGCCAAACTTGCACGTTGTCTAGAACCATAAAGGGAATAAGAACCATTCTGTACAGATTACTTTTGTCCCTTCTGTAGAGATCATTGAGTATGACATTTAAGCAACCCCAGAAGATTTCTGTCCCTTATGAGTATATTTCAAGGATTGCAGTAGGCCAGGATGCGCCAAACCTTTATCCCTTCTGGAGATGATGTTGGGTATGACCTTTTAGCAACCAAGAATAAGTGTGTCTGTTATGAGTATATTTCAAGGATTGCAGTAGGCCAAGCTGCGCCAAACTAGGAGGTATATGCTCCCCCCCCCCTGTTTGTTCAGATAACCGAACACAGTGGTGTTGTCTGATGCTATCAGAATTCTTTTGTGTGGAATTTGTCTTGAAGGCTTTTAAGGGCTGAACACACTGCCTTCAGCTGTATGACCTTGAAATGTAATATATACATTTTAACTGTCCAAAAGCCACTGACTGTTCTGCTTTTAGATGGGATCATCAACCCTGGTTTAATGCATCTACGAAAATAAGGGAATTGTGCCCCTGTGTATAGAAAGGGCATCCTATTTCCAAGTTTTTGGCATTTCCACCACTGAATATGCTTTTTCAGAAGGATTTGAAACAGGAATTCTCACAACTAGTGACTGGAGATATTGCCAGTTGTAGTAGATACCAGTGAAAGGCACACCTACATAACTGACCCATTGGTATAGTCTTTTCCAAAGATGCTCGTACCCCTACCTGGGATATAAGCAACCTTGGGGTTCTCAAATTTTTAAAATTTATTTGTGTTAGAAAGATATTTCCTTGTACCAAAATGCAGTGGTAACCTAGGAAATCGATCCTTGTGTGGACTCGAGCTTGGATTTTTATCAGAAACTAATCACAAAGCTGAGATGTTGAAGAATTTAGATGAATTCTAGGTTTGAAGCAAAAACTGGTGTCTTATGTACTTTTAACAACAGTGGTCCAGGTATTGGTGAACTCATATTCTGCGAGACTGAAGAATGAGTTTTGCCTCTTTTACTACTGGTGTGAATACAAGAGGGGTGGTCGCTAATCTGAAGTTCAGTGCTTTGAACTGATAGGTTTGACCGTGTACATTAAACTGAAGTAGATGTTGAAAATCTTGGTGAGTCGGTACATAGAAAAACGCATCTTTTGTAACCGAAATTCTAATAATTTCTGCTGTCTCCAGTTTAAATGATGCGACAAGCAGGTATTTATTGACATAGTAAATGAACTTCACTCGTGGGCAATGACCGTTGAAGTCGTAGTTAGAAATCAATTCAGGACACTGAGATGTATCAGAGGTCACCATTAGCCGAGTTTCTATACAAGAAATAAACTGCCATAGAAACCTGGAGTTCTGCAATTCTTGAGTGGATAACTTGCTGTCTTTTGAAGCATTTCCAGCAATATTTCAGCGGTATTTACTGTAGCCATGTTTTCCTGTCTGACGTCATCGCTTTGCATTGTGGGTAGTACAGGTATTGGAGAATTCGATTGGAGAGTAACTCGACAATCCCAACTGAAGATTCGCACAACTCTGGGATAGCAATGAAAAAATATCCCATCACTGCCAGTAACACTGCAAGAAGAGCCTCCGTGGTGACTTGCATTAATGTAGCCACGTTCTTCTGTATCCCTCTGACCTGGTAAACTAGGCAGAGTGGTACGACGATCTTTTGTGGTTAGCAGGGGAAAATTACTGGACATAGCTCCTGTCCTGAATATACTGTGCAAAATACACTGTAAAAGTTGGAAGCAAGGACTTCAATATATAATATAATATAACATAAAATCTCATCTAGCCAGTTTGATCTTCGTTGAGTTTGCAGAAGAATTAACTCAAAAGTCACAGTATTCTTTCCAATGGAGACATGGCCATAGGAAGGTTTTATTATCTAGTAAATAGTTATTGCAATTCTTCAACAGGGCTGAACAGACAAGCAGTGCACATACTGCCCCAAAGATGTCTGTTGGATCTTCATCCAAATTTACAGCAAAGGAAGGTAATCTGTCCATATTTTCATGTCTTGATAAGCAGGAAGTCCACTGTACCTGCTGGGAAGCAAAATAATAACAGCAAGGATCCGTGGATACGCTTCTGTAGTCGTTCTTTTGGAGGGAGACCTGTTACTGTACCAGAGTGGCGCTCCACCCACAGTAAAGAATCTACGACCTCCGCTGCCAAGACAACTGCATTCTTCTTCTTTGCACAAGGTAATATTCATGGTTTGCCATCAAATAAGGGACCATAAAGCAGTTTTCCACTGAAAACTTTACAGCAAAATCTTCTCTGCATCCCTTTCATCGACAAGGAGGTAGTTCCAGTCGAATAATGGGCGAGTACAGCCGAAGATATACACCGTCTTCCACTGAAGACTTTACAGCAACATCTTCTTGCACATCTTATTCTGACCCTTTTCAGGACAAAGGAGGCAGAATTAGTGGTAGTACCAGTCGAATAATGGACTACTACAGGTAGGTGCACGCTTGCACGCTTCAAAACTTCATAGATCTTCATCCGTGAATGGACGATAATAAGGAAAAATACGTGTTGCTCCCATATCGACCAAAAATATAATGAAGAGCTCTCGACATTCGTCTGTCGACAACGACTACTGCGCAAGCGCGGACATGTGCAGACAAGGGGTCACCTCTTGTGACAAGAATATTCCTTAAAAAAATTCTTGTCGGTCGATACGTTTTGCTCCACAAAACCAAACAGGCACTTGTGAGGATAAGGTAAGGCTATTTTACGCAATAAAAAGAGCAAATTCATGAGGATTTGGAACACTATGTGCAAAGTATATGTGATGGAAAAAGAAACTGCCATCACATTTCATGTTAAGAAAAGTTTAAGTAGGCAAAGCTCAAATAAACACAATAAACTTAATGCAAATAAATAAAACTATAAAATAAAATATTTGCCACAGTATCAATGCATCAATGAGGAAGCCTCTTCTTAGTTTCCAAGACTTGTCAGAAATTCTTTACAAATTTGTGATTTCTGTGACTATATCAGACCTGTGATCTCTGCTGATGTAAAATTAGCACAAACATTGATGATTTTGTATTTCTTTTAAAGAGTTCCCCCAGTGAAAATCTTCACATACTATGGTAGACTCTTACTTCAAACTCTAACTCAGGCACAAAAATCTGAAATGGATTTCTATTTAAAGAAACATCAAGCGATAAAAATTCAAGTCAAGGCAGCCTGAACCAGGAGTCCACAAAATATATACATGAAAGATGAGCCAAAACACAGCTTAAATTTGATTTGAAAAGCCTTAATACTGATGTCTGGCTGATCTATTTTGTGAATACCAGTCTTGGTACCGAGCATTAATTTAAATCCTGGCTATATTTTGGAAATTTACAGTTCTGGATGTATTTGATAATTTACAAACCTGTACCATTGTTCACGCTTACAACTAATATCCGTTCCAGTAGTTATCCAGTGAAAGTGATTGTCAATGTTTTCTCCTCCTATCCACATTAATGTATGATATCTTTGCCCATAGGTTCCTGTACCTGAAGTTTTAGCCATATGCATTTTGTTATCTCAAAAACAGTTAATTCTGCATTTTATTAATACAGGTTTTAAATTTTTAATATTTATATTTTTACTATTTTGGTGTAATAGAAATTATAACCCCTAATACGTTTCAGTAAAATTAGATATAACTAAAAATATAATGTGATATACAAAATAACTACATTTATTAAACTGAAAATCATTAACATTAGTTTTTTCATTGACAAATGTACATGTACATTTATATTTAGTTTTCATTCAAGATGTATTGTGGCTACTACTACACAAACCTTGATATTACAGGTGACTTAATTACACTAAATGGTAATCTCTACAGGAAATAAGACTTTTAGGATATTTCAAAAATGTATTTGACAATAATGCACAACATGATAAAATTCCAGTAGAATATGTGAAGACCAAGCTCAACTGAATGGAGTTATCTCATATTATGTACTTTTATTTAACATTGTTCTTCAAATAGAGTGTAATTTATAAACTAGAAAGCATGCACAGAGTACAGACCCCACCAGGGTCGAGGCAGGGAGGGAAGGTGTTTCTGAAAATTCAGGAATTTTTTTGTATCCAGTTTATGACCTGAATCTTTCCCAATATATAATCACTTCTTTCTTTTGTCTGGCCCTACCCACATAAAAAAATTCAGAAAGATCTGTTCATTACTTTTGGAGTTATCATAAACATAGACAAACAGATATGTGAATGCAACTGACAACATAACCTCCTGATGGAGGCAGTAACTATTACCATATTCTTTCTGAAGCCAGTGAGCAACCCATAAGTTTTCATTGTATTCGCTGTCAAAAGTGGCCAATGTTCCCCCGGCATGTTCACAAAAATGCTTTGCCCCTTCAAAGGTGTCAGCCTTTCCCACAAACAGGTAACAAAAGGGAAGTGAGTTTGGTCTCTGCCATTCTAAAACATAAGAATACATTAGTATCCACAATAATCATGTACAGTCGAGGCCCTTTAAGTTGAACTTTAAGTGGGACTCCCGTTAAGTAAAACATAATATCAGGTCCTTCAGATTGCTTTCTCCATTGTAATATAACTTGTTATCTGGAGTTCATGGTTATGTAGAAGTGTTTTTCTGGTTACGTGAGATTTGATGAAAGTAGGTTTAACTTCTACCTGTCTACTTATTTGAGAGCTAAATAAATGAATAAATAGAGCTTTTGAATCACTAAATTTAATGTACTCTATGTGTATGCATTGTTTCATAAACCATGTATTTATAGCATAAAGAGCATGGTCAAAAGGCAGATCACAATTATTTATTTTTCATTTGGAGCTTTGAAGAATAAAGTATCTTGTGGTGTAGTTGTGCCCTACATTAGGGAAGAGAAGTTCAAGGTCCAACCATGAAAAACATCTAAAAGTGGGTTTCAGAAAAGTGGACTTTTAACAGAGGTTCAGTTCAAAAGCTAAAATCTTTTCAAATTCAAAGTGACCAATGTACAGATATAATCACTTAGATGGGTTCTCTGACACTTCAAATTGCAATGACATTCCTTCTATTGAGTATTTTTGAATCCTTTAAAATTTATTTCTGTTGTTTGCTGAACACCTTTGCATGATAAATAAGTTCTATTTGCACAATAAATGAAATAAATAAATTGCGTTACATACCCAGTTCACAATTCTGACCAGAGTAAGGATCTCTACACTGGCAAACATAGTCATCTCTACTCACAGTACAGGTCCCTCCATTATAACAAGGTCTAAAGCATAAAATAACATAAAAATATTCTTCCACTCACACTGCTTGTGTAAAATCTTAATCACTGGAGTCATATACCAAGTCCTATTTGATGTAACTATTTGCTCAATGATTTTTAATCTCAATCTTTGTAGATTCTGAAGGTGTAAATATTTTAAGAAATTCACCATCCTTAATCACAATAAATGGTCATTAGTAAGCTTGCTACAAGCCTGAATGTCTGTGCTTTTAGCATCTTGAAGAGTACATAAGGACTGAGAAATGCTGTGAAACATCTTTCAGCATCAGACATTGAGAGGGACTTAATACTGTTAGAAATTATAATGCCCTATGATGGTTTGAGCAGTGGTTTTGTGTTTATTAATAATCCTGTAAGCAATATTGGGTATTAAATATCAGTATATTTATCAAGTGACATATAAATCCACATTGACATTTCCACTTTGTTGTTTTGATATTGTATTTTACAATTAAATATGTACACGTCTATTTAATTTTAACACACATTTACAGTGGTTAATCTCTACTAAAAGGCAGACACTAAATATCAACAACCAAAAACAAATTCCAATTAAAAAAATCCAGTGACAAGAAAAAAGGTCAGCACCATGGAGATGCAGGATCAATGTGACATCCTTTAAGAAAGATGTAAGACTTAATTAAGTTTCTTTCTGATGGAAGCAACAGAGGAGGAAACATGAATCTCATCAGTCATCCCCTACTGAAGGTGTATCAAAAGAAAAACTGAAACCAAATTGTTCAGGCTAATGTGTTTCTAGAGATAACTTTTTTTACGTTTTTTTTTTTTTTTTTTTTTTTTTTGTGTTTCACCGGACTTTCATGGAATTTGCGCTTCCAGCAAAGAATCTGCTCTTCCAGTGTGGACTACTGGTGTTTCTGATTGCTTACAAGCTCTGATGACAGGGCGGTACTGATCACTTTGCAGCTCATGTCTTTTGATCGAAAGTCTTTTTGGCCTTGTTATATCTGGTTATCGCTTCTCAGGTCTACCATCTCTCATGAGTTTAATGGAATGAGGTAAGAAGAGACTTGTGAAAAAAAATCACTATCATAGATTAATGTATCCATACTTTAAAAATAATGTTACAATGGAAACCAAGATTATTTTAGTTCTAAAATGTTACAATATACAACAAACATGGACCTGGACCCACAGACATACTAGACGGATCCCTAAAATTCAAGGACAGTTTCGAAACATGATAAAAGATGACCACATTTCAGACTGATGTCACAATAATTTAAGCAGTTCAAAATATTTGGACGGACTTTTCTAATAGATCAAAGAGCAGTGGGTCATATACAGAAGAGGGGTGATGTGACATGGTTTCAGACTGTAAGATCAGTTTCCAACTCGGGTATGTTAGGTTTTTTTATTGGAAGAATGTAAATGAGGCATGATAATTCTTATACAATGAAAAAGCTTCCAACCTTTCATCACATGGTCCAGTGTATTGTCCAGACAACTGACAGTGTCTTCCTCTGTATCCATGTTTACATTCACACGTGTAATGTCTCCCATGATCTATGCATGTACCTCCATTCTCACATGGATCCAGCCAACACTCATGAGTTAAATCTGATCATAAAAATATGACACTCAAAGGTAACTGTCATTATATTTAACCCTTTCAATACCATGTCTGCCAAGACCAGCAGTCCACCTTTATAATGCACCAAAAGATTTCTTTGTTGTTGTTGAACATAGAAGCCACTATAGGTATACAAGGATATATATTTACAGTATATACACATGTAATCAATTATCCTGCTGCATGTTTGTTTATGGTTTGAGCATTGTAGCCTGAAAGCCATATAAAGATGTACACTGGTTAAACTTCATTTAATTTTGATTAAATGTTATTCCGTACACTTTTACTTGAAAGTATTCTGAAAATAATAAAATAATTAAGAGCAGTTTAATGTGATTGTTTAGACATGTGAAATGGAGGGGGGGGAGCATTTTGACGTTCTTATTTTTGGTAAAAATTAGCAGGCCCATTTTCCTCCAGGGGGGCCACGTACGTTCTTATTTTTGAACGTTCTTATTTTCGGTGACTGACTGTAATCAATTATCCTGCTGCATGTTTGTTTATGGTTTGAGCGTTGTAGCCTGAAAGCCATATAAAGATGCACACTGGTTAAACTTCATATGGAGAGATGACAGTGGTAATTCGGACATTCCTTACCGTACATCTATAAAACAATTTTGTGCTAGGTATGTCAATTTTAACACAAGATATTCATGTTATGTGCACATAAATTTAGAATTCAGGGGCAGATTCAGGTTTTTTTAATGATCACATGATCTTGGTGTTCAGAGCTTTAACTGAGGCTTTTATCTATCTCAAAATAACCAATGCAAGAGCTTGGCAACCTACCTTTTCATCATGAATTTATAAAAATGCACTGGTATATATTTACTATACTCATTGAAAGATAACACAGCACACCATTTTATGGAAATATACTGGTTTACACTGTACTTATTTGAAGATACACAAAACATTTTTTTATGAAAATATACTGGTGTAGACATTACACTCATTTGAAGATGCACTTTTCCTTTACCTCGCACATCTGCCATATCTTCTGCATTCAGTGGCTTTTCACACAGAAAGGATTTCTCCTCATCACATGGCCCATCAAACCAATTTCCATAATAAAACTGACCAATCGAGAAAGCCAGACAAACTCCATAGTTCACACTGGAGCAACCTCTATAAAATCATTAAAATAAATTGGTGAACAATTCGGTGCTGGGTAATCAGCCTCAAATACATGATGCATAGAGCCCCACCAGATAAAGAATGTGAAAATCAAATTACAATTCCCACCATTTTAAGTCTTTACAACATAACTATTTAAAGTTGTTTTTACTAAAAGCAATATACACACAACTGTTGCTTCTATGAAATAAAAGATTTAGCATACATGAAACTCTGAAGCATTGTTGTCCAGCCAATTATAAAAAGTTATCTAGTAATCACAAGTTCTGTCAAGTTAAGTAGTCAAAAGTGACATCTTTTCCAAAACAGTTCATAATGTTTTGAGATTGTAGTGACCTGGCAGTTTACAGATATTTTATTTAGTCACACAGAACTATTTCATGCATCAACAGTACTCCTTTTCTCCATCTAAAACTTACACAGGTCCAACCTTAAATTTTAACTAGATGAAAAAAAAATTTCTAAATCAATCCTATTTGTTGTTAAAAACTACATGCCCCTCTAAAATATTTAAGGTACTTTTTTAATCCAAGCATTTACAGGGGTTTCATTACATAAACAGAACATAGATTTCATATACATTCAAAGGTCCAAAAACTGACATACTTCTTTCCAATAAATAACAACTTGTGGCTTGAACAGTGTATAATTTATTTATGCATTCTGTTCTAAGCTCCTGTAAGGCATAATTGGCAACATCTGTAATCTAGCAAGTAACCAGTTAGATGGTTAGATACAGAATAAGTTAATGTTACTGGTGATATCAACCACTGACTGTTGAAAAAAATCACAAAAGTATTGAATTGTCTTAGCTTTGTTTTGTAACCCTGTGGCTCACCTGGAAGGTACAGTCTTAGAGGGCAAGAGATTGGGATTAAATCTCCTGGAAACCCACTGTTACTTTATTTATATTCTCTGATACAATGCATACCTGTATCCCCAATTGGAGCTAATGCATGGAATGTGCCGTCCCTCTAAATACCAGTGCCAGTGACCTTCACTCCAGAGTCCACCAATCCACATATAATCCTCGGGTATATTGTCTCCAGGAATTCCCACACCTTCAACAGTCAACCAACAATGAGTTCATTCTGAACTGCAATTGTTTAATAGGTTTTTAGCTCAACAAAAATTACCAATTGGAAGTTTTAAAAATAGTTAAAATTAGTTTACATACTTCTAATTTTTAACATAATAAATAATACATTATCTTGTGATTACTAGTATCTTGTTATCAAAAATAAAATCTGTATTAAAACCTCTTACATATAACAAGCATATACTGCATAAAATATTACACAGTTTGTACGATTTCTAAATAATTTCAATTTTTCTATAATAGAACAATAAACAATTCTTATCTTTCCATCTAATAATTGCTCAGTGAATGTCAGGACAGTTTATTCCCCAAAACACAAATTTCCAAAATCAACAAGCTATCAGATAAACAGCTAGCTATTGCAAACCTCATTATATGTACCTTACTAGTATTTCTGCTATAATTAAATACATTAACTTAATATAAGGTTCAGAAACCAAAGCCAAAGTATAACTCTGGGAAGGTGGAAATGGATTCATAAATAGGAATAAGATATATAAATGTTTGGATAATATTATGTATTGTGTTATAATGTATATGCTGACCATGTGTGTCTCTGAGCCAGGTCTCTATCCAGGCCTGTTCAGACTCTGTTTCGATGTTCACCAAGTAAGCACCCTGGTCAACACACTCTCTGTTTCCCATCTCCCAGTTCAGGACATTATCAAAGAACTTGTAGCAGTGGTCCCCATGTACCACCCATTCATCACCACAGTCCACTGAAAAATACCATATTCTGGATTAACAAAAACAAACCAAACATACAGAGGTTCAAGTTACATCAGTGTTCACACAAATATATTTTAAAATTTGTAAAATTCCTTCAGGTAGAATTCTGCAAAACCAAATTCCTTGTCAATAGAAATATATATGTCACGTCCTCATAGATTGTCTAAAATTGTCGTGCTCGCTGAAGACTTTCTTTTGGCTCCTTGTGGCTCAACTTAATGTATCACCCAGTCATACACTATACTTTCATAATTTTTACACTATACTGTCATAGGGCTTCACACAGTGTGCACCTCATGTCACTTTTAAATGTCATCAATACTTTTGCAAACAATTTTCAGACCTAAAATAATATTTCTCAACCAGTTTCACAGGTTTGTGTAGTTTATCCCTCATACCAAATACAGACATTACCACCACAGTCATGTACCGTTACCCTCATCACATAGACATATATATCTTCAATATTGTTCCACATCACAAGTCTACCTGATGCTTTAACATTGATGTTTGAATACGTTCTTACATCTTCAGTAGTTTCACATGTTTTTATCTTATTAGGCTTTCAAATGTAACCAGGTATGGATATGTGACAAAATTTCTGTACACATGTTTCACCCCTGGCTGAGCCCTGATAACATTTTTTCCAGTACTTTCTTCAAGTAATTATTTAAGATGTTTTGATTATTATTAACATACTGTTCTAAATCATGATCAAGTAAGAAATATGTAATTTGCTACAGTATGTGAAATCGGCCAATGGGGTGACCCTTTAAAAGTACAACAAACTAATCAAAATTCATTCCAAATTCCTATTAGGGTAGCTCAAAGGCCAAAAGAAGTGTCAAAAATTACAATTGTGCAAATAATTTCCCTAAAATCAAGAAGATGGAGGGTTAGATTCCTCACTGGTAAATCACATACTGTGACAAATACCATATTCCTTACTCTAACAGGCATAAAAAAGTAGCTGTCTCTTCCTTACCAGTTTCACATGTTTTACCAGTATACCCCTCATGACACACACAAACATAACCTCCCCAGTTCTGTACCACACAGTGCCCCTCATTGCGACACGGGTTGCTGGCACACGGGTCTCCCGGCACTGAGAGAGCTCGCCTCTCACACAGGTAGGGACGGCGCTGGTTACAGTGGTAGTCAAACCACTCCGAGTAGAACAGCTCAGATAGGGAGAGTACCAGACATGTACCCACATTTGTACTCTCACAGCCCCTATTTGAAATAAATACTACATGTGGAAACCGAACCATGGTTATTGCTACTGTGAAGTAATCTCCTATGAAAAATGTACAGAAGTATACAAGGACACAGCAGGCAAATGGTGGTTCCGTTTATTTTTCCATTGTTTCTAAAGCGCATTGTACACTAGCGCGGCGCGGCTAAATAAAATAGAAATAAAGGAAGTAGTTCACTGCTTATAGACATATGCAATATATGTAGACAAAACACAGCCAGAATTTAATTGAAAGGGGGTCTAATCACCAGTATTATAAAAGGATACTGGTCAAGGGCAAGGCTCTTCATTATGAAGGGATTAAATTGCATGTCAGGGTATGATAGGTGTGGAAATGTAATGTGGAGTATTAGATGTTTAATTATATGTGATTAGTTTAACTATTCTAGCCACTTTGCTGTAGTTTAAAAATATTTTTTTCAATTTACTGAAAACTGCTGGGAAAAATCGCCCAAATGTGCAAGGTAAAGAAAATTCGCCTGCTTAGCATGTAGTAAAAATCGTACCGCGCCACACCGCGCCGCACAAATGTGCAACGACCTTAAAAGTAGTCATTTAAAGGTGCATTTTTTCTTAATACCATGTAACATAATCAGAGACTGATAGCACTTATTTCATTTAGAGTAAGGAATCTAAAATTCGCCAGAAATCTAAATTTCGCCACCTCTAAAAACCTTACTTAATTCTGTGAAATAAAGATGTTTTGTCTTAAACTTGGCATTTTTCAGTCCAAAAGACCTTAATTTATTGTACATTTAACAAATCTCACCTCAATTCATTTATTTTATCAGTGTTTCCACATGTGGCGAATTTCATATATGTGGCGAATTTTACATTTCTAACTCTAAATACTCCTTGTATCGCTTAAAAATACACACCATTTCATGTTAAACTAGAAACTCAAAGTTTGGACCAACAAGAAAAAAGAGGCACAAAGGTCAAAAATTAAAAACATGTTGGATTGAGTAATTCACAGTAAGTGTTGCTTAAAATTCAGTAGACTTGTAATATAATCTTTATTATTTATTTATATAATCTATATTATTTTGTACAGGTATCAAACTATCACATAAAACCTAGAGATCTTGAGCTCCTGTGTTAGTCATTCCAAACCATTTAACAAAAATTATAAGTGATTTTACACAGAGTGAAAATTTTATTGACTAAGATTTGTGACTTTAAGTTACTTGTAAAATTACAGATGACAAAACTGTTCTCTCTTGCAAATCTAAAACCCCTTACCTGTATCCCCATTGGTTTCTGTCACAGCCAATAGACACTCCAGTCTTCACCCATCTCCAGCTATAGACATAATACAGACCTCCAATCCACATGTGACTAAACTGTGTGGCATCTTTAGTGCCAAAGCCTGCAGTCAAAAAAATAGTTTCCCACATATTTAATATAATATTGATCAGAGGCATTTCTTAATTTTAATAGCTGGTTTATTTATGCATTCAAATTGCTGATAAAGTTAAATACAAACACAGAGCTGCAAGTGCAAGTCTTATTAAAAGTGTTTTACAGCAAGCATTTGTTTGAACAAGTTATAATTTGAATGTGAGAGATATATTATGAATATTATTATAATTTATCACCGAACACACTAAAAATACACTAAAAGTAATAAATAATTGTTGAAATGATTATAGAGTAACTGATTAAGCTGTTTTTTCCTACTTTACTGTACAGATGCATGAACTTTATCATGCAATCTCCAGACTGATGTTGTCTATACTTTAATTTACATTTCAATGAATAAGCTGGAAAATAGTACCACTAACCAAATTCTTCATGCAACCACATTTTAATCCATCTCTGTTCATCATCAGTTTCTATGGTTACTAGATCTGCATTCTCTGACATACAGCTGTCTCTTGCTGTTTGCCAAGTAGAGGGATTCAACTGCAAGTTGTAGCAAGATCCGCCATGGAGCGTCCAGCCATGGGGACACGGACCTAAAATAGTTAGTTAGTCTTCATTGAATTGTGAAATAAGGATAGGTTTTTCAAAACTACTGGCATGAGCCAAAGAGATGTGCAGATTTCAGAGATAAAGTTTTCAATGATTATGTTCTTCTCTGGTATACATTTTCATCTAATATTACTAATACAAAGCTACACAGTGTTACAACATGTCTGTTTAAATGGCAGAATTGGCAATCAAGGAATGTCACTGTATATGCAGAATAGTTTTTGAAATATCTGCTGACTAGAAGTTTAGATGGCTATATTATGTATTAAGAGTTAAATATGACTTTTATGATACCTTTTAAATGTGACGGGGCTCAAAGAAATTATCAATCTCCACCTTAATATGTCTTGTCTCAAAACACAATTTTAAAATAAAGTTGTTTAAAAATTATTACTATCACATTTGCAGGCAAAGTTTTGTTATCTTACTTGTAGGTAAAATTTTTACAACAAATTGTATGTGTGCAATTATTTCAACAAACTAACTTCTACAAAAAAAATGCACAAAAGTACTGAATGAGCCAGATTTGTAATATTACCAATAATTTGGGTGCAGTATTGTCCCTCGTGAGTATCTGGACAGATACAAACAACCCCTACACTGGTTTTCTTACATGTCCCACCATTGTGACAGGGATTGAACATACATTCATCTGTAAAACAGCAAAATAAGCTTTGTTAAAAAAGGAACCTGATTAAATCCAAAAATAAATGTAAATGCTTGACTGTAATATATGATTGTTTAAACAATATTCACCCACTGTTTAATCCAAGTGAGTTTTTCCCAATAACAGACAGACCAAAATTAGCTTTCATTTTCAAAGTTAGTTTGACACATCGTGAGTATAGCCAAGCAATTACTGAAGATCTAATTACTTATACATTGTACCATGTAAAGGAACTAACAGAAGTATGAGAAGCAATTCACTCACACTCAGTAGAATCAATACAAACCAGTATCACCAGCCATATTAATAGGCCATAAGCAAGACCAATGAGTACAAATTGAAATGAATGTTTTTCTACTAAATTAACCAAGTCTATAACAATTTCATTTTCATACATGTAAATAAAGCATGTTTGAATTTTAATGATGCTTTCTTACCTTCAGCAGTCTCACAATATTCTCCAGTATATCCTTCAGGACAGTGACAGACATAGTCCACCTCACTGATGCTTTCACAGGTGGCACCATGAAAGCATGGGTAATCATCACAGAGATCAACAACAAGCTCTACAATGCAATAAGGAAGTATGTAGTGTATGGACAAGTTGGCGGTGAGGCTAGAAATATACCCCGTGCAAACCTATATCTGCACCTGTAGGCTACATCCATCTGTATCTGCACCTGTAACACCCTAGATATTTGATATAGAGTGTAGTTGTCCACATCCATTAGGAAAAACGATTTTGACCTTTTTTTCACAGATGGAAATAACTACACTAGTTTATACCAAAATATGTAGCCATGGTATATAATTATGGGTGTGAACAATTGCAAATATGGACATGGAAACAAAGAAGGACAGAAGTATTTTGTGAGTAACTTGAGTACTAACTTGGTTGTAGATACTGAGACACATTGGAGTGCAGATATTTCAATATTTTAGCTCAAAATTGTCTTCATAGTAACAATAAACTTACACATAATTGCAAATCATTGATTATCCTCATGATTTTAAAAGATTCCTTAAAGGTAGCCGTCTCAAATTTATGATGTTTGTCAACATTCAATTCACATCATGCACTGATCTAAAAGCTACATTAAAGAAATTTTTAAAAATTTTTTGCTCTAAATAATGTTAGAAAACACTTTGTTTATCTTTAAAGCACTAAAAGAAGAATTTGTATGGCAAAATTGATGGAAATGATAGCCCTTTATGGTCATTTTTAACTACTGTAAACCAACTGGCCACAACTCATTTGGACAATATGAGGCTTTATCTATTACAATGGCATCCGATCTCAGCACTGGACATAATTTTTGAAAAATAATTTATCATGGTATAATGTAATTTGCCATTGGGAGCGGGGCTCCTTAACATAAGGCAATACCAACAAAATTTCCCAGTGTTACGTATTACTGTATCCCAGATTTATAATACCATTTACATAAAATATCACCAAATTACTAAACCTTATCAAACGCAAGTCCCGACATTTGGTTTGTCTTTCTAACTAAACTGAGCAATGAAAGGAAATACATTGTATAACAA
The DNA here is from genome assembly GCA_964017235.1 of Sabellastarte sp. h YS-2021. Taxonomy (NCBI): domain Eukaryota; kingdom Metazoa; phylum Annelida; class Polychaeta; order Sabellida; family Sabellidae; genus Sabellastarte; species Sabellastarte sp. h YS-2021. The sequence goes on from OZ024927.1 coordinate 79,938,238, forward strand.
GGCTGAAAGGGGTTTCTGTCTGCTAGTTTGAGCCGCAAAGCCATCAGAGACACAAGTAGTGAACTGAAATGGTCACCATCCAAGAACTAATGAAGAGATGGGTACTCGATTCCCACTGTGCCAATTCTCATGAAAGTCCGGAGACAAAACAAAAAAACAAGGCGGAATACACCTTAATTACTCACACACCAAATATTACCTTGTTCACAGTTTGTTCCTGTGAAATCTTTGGGACAATCACATGTATAACCCATTCCACAGTCCACACATGTTCCACTGTTTTCACACGGATTGTTGAAACAGTCATCATTTTCATCATCTAAAGGATGAAAAAATATTTTGGTAGAGTAAAAAATGATGTGAAATTTGCAAAAGTATGTGAAATTAACAATAAGGGGCTACCCTTTAAGATTGTTACATAAAGAGAAAAATTTGTGCCAAATTTGCATGAGGAAATCAGATGACTCTATGCAGTCACAATAATCACAAATGTGTAAAATGAATTTCTATGATGAATTTCATATAATATGGCTAGTTTTAAATTTCTCATTCTTTATGCTTAGTTGGATTACTCAAAAGTAAACTTTTATTATATCCAAATTACTGGAGACCTTTTTCTGTAGTCAAAAGTAAACTTTTATTACATCTAAATTATTGGAAAGCTTTTTCTGTAGAGGCAAACTTTAATTTAAAATTTACATCTTTCAGCTATATCACTAATCCATAATTCTTAGAGATTTAATATGGTTTGTGGTAGAGTGAACAACAACAGTAACAAAACCGCAGCATTTTGGATAAGGTTTTTTTTTTATTTGGTACAATAATAAGTACAATGATAACAACTATGTGGTAATGGTGAGAGATGAAACAAAACCAACTTTAGCCTAAAGTTAAGCATAAAATGTAACACAAATTCTTTTAACTTTGAGAGATTGTAATGAATCAAGATAAATTATATACATGTAGAATTGTTTAACTTATCTCATAAATCTTTTGGTAAAATGGTTTTATGGCCTTAAAATCATTTTTGTCCAAAATATTCAGATACCAACATCATTAACATCTTTTAAAAAATTCACTTAAAATAATCAAATTTTCACTACTGATTGAGTAAATCTTACGCAGTTTAAAACAGAGTCTAAATCCTCCTGTTTGATTATCTAGAGTATCCCAGGCAGAGTATCTGCTTCTGAAACTGACCACTGCTTCATTGTCATCAGAGGTAAGTATGTGGGAAAACGTGTTGTCACAACAAAACCTAAAATTAAAAGGTGATTGAATATGCTTCTATTGAATATGCTTCTACATATGCTTCTATTTTTGGGGAAATTTTAGTAAGAGAGTTCAGCTTTAAGGTGTTCAACCGTTATAGTTATCAAGAAATAACAAGAACAAAAATTGTGGAACAACTGGAATTCAAATAATTCATCACTAGAACTTGAGTAGTATACTTGCCTGGGGCCAGGATCTGTTAAATTAGTTTTGTATTTAATCTCCACCCAGTGGTAACATGATTCCTCTCTGCAGTACACAGAAAACTCATCCTTGAAGTAAAGATCTATCTTCTCACCTTCTTTTGCCTTAAAAGACATGAAGATGAAACAATTTACAGTGACCATTTTGATGTATGTGATTCCATCCCTGACAATTTTGCAATAATTGACAAAAGATTCCAACTCTGTCAATTGTATGTCTGTATGCATTCCACTGGTTGCATAATTGATATTGCTGAACTTACTGTTTTGAAAATGGTTCACATCCTACCTAACATCCGTTACCAATCAATAAAAATTGGATCTACTTTGTCAGATGTTTGTAAACTCCTATTTGGCGTTCCCCAAGGTTCTGTCCTGGGCCCTTTGCTGTTCTCATTGTACACCACCCCCCTTAGTTCGATTATCAGTAGACATAAGGGAATAAAGTTTCATTTCTATGCAGATGATAGCCAAGTTTATATACATTTATCCCAGAAGAATGCATCTGCTGCCTTTGAAAAGCTAAATAGGTGCCTAGACAATGTTCAAGAGTGGATGTCCACTAGTAAGCTCAAATTGAATCCAGACAAGACCGAGTTTATCATCTTTGGTTCAAAGAGACAGCGGGACAAGTTGAAAGCATGTTTTCCAATTAATATCTTGGGCAACTCACTCTGCCCTGCTGATTCAGTAAAAAATCTGGGAGTGTGGTTTGATTCAGACTTTTCTTTGTCCAAGCATTTTCAGAATGTCTGCAAAAGTTGTTTTGTTAAACTCCGTGATTTCAGACATGTCAGGCGGTTTCTCACTCATGATGTTTCTGTGCTTGTGGCTAATGCTTTGGTTAGTAGTCGGCTGGATTACTGCAACTCACTTTTCAGGAGCCTCTCCAAGTTCAATCTATGCAAAAAACAGTGCATCCAAAATAGTGCAGCTAGAATTGTATCAAACACCAGTCGATACACCAGTATAACTCCTGTGCTAAAGAAACTGCATTGGCTTCCTGTTGAACAGTGCACAGTGTTCAAGACGGCCACACTTGTTTATAAGTATCTTCACACAGGCTTTCCCAGGTATTTTGCTCCATATCTTTCCTCCTACAGCAGTTCTTATAGCACTAGGCGCAGTCAAAGTGGTGGTAATTTCCTTGTCATTCCAAAGTTTTGCCCCTCTGTTCACAAATCTGTCAAACAATTTGGTAATAGTTTTGCGTTTGATGCTCCCACTGTGTGGAATGCTCTCCCTGATGAGATTCGTGCCTCTCCCTCGCTGGCCTCCTTCAGAAAGCAGCTCAAAACCTACCTGTACACCAAAGCATACCCACCTTAGCCTGGATCATTCCCCTGGCGTTCTCCGTGGTGCTTGACCCCTGCTATGCCCCTGGATACAGAAATTTTTATGTCTGCTTATTGCTTAGTTGCGCCTTAGAGTCCTCTTATTTGGGGAGATTAAGCGCTATAAAAGTCCAATTAGAATTAGAATATCTACTTTAGTGTGTCATGTATAATACAATTATTGGAAACAGTGACTTAGACCTGTTATTTTAAATTATTGTCCCTTGACTTAGATGCTAAAAAATTCTACATACCAAAACAGACTGTGTATGGAACAAAACTAAACAGAACCAGTAATATAGTCACGTTTAGGTAGATACAGGATGAGTTCTGAAGTCTAAAAATAAGAAATACAACATTTTTGAAGACATCGGTGGATTGAGCTACAGCTAGAACCAAATCCTCTAGGTATTGGTGGTTCTAGTCACACAGAATCTACTGCGTTAACTCCTATCGTTAGATCGTACCTGGAGATACCAGTTGCACTCGCTGTATGGTTCATATCCCTCCTCACCATACCCTGGTGACTCCAGACAAGTCTCATTCACAGAGTCCACCATGATACGACTCTCAGAATACGGAGAACATCCAGGGTCACTCGGACCTACAGTCTGGCAAAGGTCACCACCAAAACCATCAGGACATATGCACTGCAAGCAGTCATTTGGGTCAGTGATGCCTCCTCTTTCACATGGCATCTTTACAAGGCAAGTGTCTATTAAAATACAATGTAAATTCAATAGAATTATAGTATGATATATGTCATAGTATGATATCTGTTAAATTATTCCACCAATGAAACACCCTTAGGTTTCTTTGAATTATGGGAAGATTATTTTCAAAGTTATCACTACCGTTACTATTTCACAAAACTTATCTAATTTGACTGAGAAGTTGAAGCAAATTTTGCTTCTAAGTTCTGTTTTTGAAGTTACAACAAGCTTGCCTTACATTAAAAATGCTTGAGTGGATTATTTTCCGAAAATCATGATATGTACCTGAGCAATATGCTAGATTAGCCATCTTGATATCATAAAATGAGAGTCCTGTTCTTTGGCCCATGCTCTTTTGATATAAAGGATCTTGTGGTGTCAAACTAAACAGCTTTGATGGATCCATGGAGAAGTACTGAAACAGAAAAACATAAGTTTGGGTGTGAAATATAAACACGCATAACATTGTAACTACTGAAATATATTTGGACCTTTATTTTTGTATGTTGGATCAACATACATGTTAATGTCTTACCAGACAGTGCAGCCTGTCTAAAAGCTACGAACGATCAGACACCAACAGTCATGCAATTCATGGAATTACTCGTATGAGAAAAATAATTAATAATAATATATAACCTTTCTGTGAGTGATCTTTTGAGTGCATCATTGAATAGAAATAGTTTATTGTGTTTTGTTTTTTTGGTATCTCACTATACTAAGGTTCCTTGGTTTACTCTCTTGTAAATAAAAGCAATAACTACTGCCACTTAGCCTCAATACCTTTCTTACATAAAAGTAGCTAAATGTATCAATCTGTAAAATCACTTATAGTCAATACTTCCTGACTAAATCATCAGAATACATATTTCTACTTTCGGAATTTTGAAAACTCTTCTTTTCATATATTTCTGACTAACAATAATAGTCTATTTTTTTGTAAACTGAATCATCACAGCAAGATGAATTGCAGAGACAGCATTATGACTGCAGATCTTATTGTGTCAGAAACAACACCTCTTGCACAATAAAGCATGCTACGGATGAACCATAAAAAGTTAAAGCTCAATGGACCACCACAATTTGTCTACTTGACATATTCAAAGAGGAATTTGACTTAAAAGAGTCAAGTTCAAAGTTGTAGGTTCATATCCTGTTTAACACCTAAAATGTATATCCAGACAGGCCCTCAGCAAAATCATATGTTGTCTTAAGATGGATTCAAGCCCACACCCATAGAGCTGAGAGTTAGGTCATTAAATGTAATTACATTTGTTATTAAGCTAGCCACTGAAACCTTCTCTATTTAAACGTTTCCTCTGTAAGTTACTCAAGGAGCAACTGAAGTGAATGAAAATAATTACATTGCCAGTGTAGTGCATAATGCTGCCATAGTCATAGGGCACTTCCAATGTAGACACTCTGAATTCATCTTCTGCATAAAAATTAATTAGCTCTTCAGGCATGATATTGGATGGCTGGATCTGCACATAACTGTCCCTGATTGGTCTAGTATGCTCATGTCGAAAGCCAACAGCATGGCCTGTTTCATGAATAATATTCCCCACCTGTAAGAAGCAAATAATTTCAACGGCTACCTTTAACAACTTTATACAAATACCACTTCTATTCGTTTATCAAAATATAGCAAAGTTATATATATAGAAAGCAATAACATATTTGGGTGAAACATTCAATTCGACACATTAATATATTTTAATAAAAAAACATTTTGCTCAGATATATAATTTTTTTTAGCTCCCTTATACATACATCTATATTTATTCCGTTGTGTATTTACAAATCAAAATTTTTTGTACAGATACTACATTATCATTTTATACATATGCAATGGGCCTTTCAAATCCAGTTATAGCTTACTGCACTACATTACTGCATGATCATATTTTGTCAATTTAATTAGATCACTTACTAGATCTATGCAACAGTCTCCAAGTTTAATCAGCTGAGGAACAGCGAAATCAGTCTTGCCGACAATGCTGGAACATCTGTAAGTGTTCTTTAACATGTTAATACTGTATTATTCAAATACATTATTATAATCACCGTTTTGGGCTGAAACATACAGTTAGCTAAATTTACCGGTCTGCAAAATCACTTACAGTGTCAGCTCTTCCTGAAACATAAAATTCTGCAATTTCAAAATCCATCATAAATCAACCTGAATTAGCTTAAAAACAAACTTTTATTTTATACTAAATGCTGTTTACTTTCAGAAATATCTTGTGATAATTTCCAGTTTTAAACATTTTTTGCTAACATACATGCACTTGTTTTTTTTTCAGTATGAGGCTCACACAATTATTACAGATGCATTTCAGTCATCTCACTTTCGTATTTACAGATGGGATTTTTAAAAGATGCAGTAAATTTTTAAGGTTCAAATAAATATTTGTTGAAGAATACCCAGATTGTAAATTCTGTCTTGATTTTTTAATTTCAATGGCTTTTGAGAATAGTTAACACCTTGGACAATAGGAATATTTTGCACAAAACTACTTACTCATTTGAATCACTGGTGTAAAGGATATGGTTTTCTTCTGTCTCCATGTGAAGAGGTAATCGCTGAAAACGCAGACAGGTTTGTTCTGGCCAGTGTGAAATTGCTGACTCAATACGACTTTCTTGCTCAGAATCTAAGCACAGATGAAAATAATAAATTATATTTTACAATGGTTATATATATTTACACATTCTCTCGTGATTTTTTTCTTTCTCTTGGACTTGCATGAGGATGATATTTACATTCAGACATAAATTTTGTTCTATGGACAAACCCAGTTTACACATATTAGCTGTGGGTATAGACTGTATAGTAATAAATGGAAAAACTTTAATATTACGATATCCATGGTCACATAAGTGACAAAACATTCAAAAATAAAAAATTTCTAAATATTTCCATTTCAAAATACTAGTATTTGAAATCATCATGTATACTTTTAGATGGGCTATTCCTCTCAATCAAAATTAAGAATTAAAGTAAAAACTGTATGTGATAATGTGACGTACTAAAATTTCCATCTATTTTGTATAAAATAGGCAAGGACCACTTCTGTGCTGGAAAATTCTCAAAGTTACTTATTTTTCTTTTAACCCTGCCCTTTTCTTCCTGAGACTTGAATAACTTCATCAAATACAAGACTTGATCTGGTGTTAAGAAGATGTCATCCAGTAAAAGTGAAGGCTCAGTGTCATTGATCTGAAAGCAATCATACACAGAAGACCTTGTGTAACTTGAACTAGTAAAAGTCAAAACAAGATCTAACTAGAACTGATTTTGAGGTCAAATCATTAATAAATCCTGTATGTTTGGTAGCTGATTCTATAAGTGGAATCTATCCTTAATTGGAATCAAATTCTGGTCATGTTTTAGCTACACAGAGTATACCCTAAACATTTATATATTTCAGGGGGAAGTAACATTATTTTATTAACCCATACTGCAAATAAGATCATTTGACATATACTGGAAGGTTTTAACCAAGCTTAATCAATAATATGGTCTATGTAGACACGAACACACAGAATGCTCTGTATTACATGATGTTAACAATACAAACACATAGAAATGCCCTATACTCAAGTTTTTTTCTTGAACTTATAATTATAACAAATAAAACAGTATACATTGCTACAGTAAAACTATGAACAAAACATCACTCCATATCAGTAACTGTTACCTCTTTTCCAAATGTCTCTGCTATGATTGCCTTTAGTTTGGGTATTTCTTGCAGAACATATTTGTACTCGTTTTTATTGAGGCCATTTTTCTCCAGATATTCCTCTCTGTTTCTGTTAGGTTCACTTGGCTCCCACAACCTCCCGTCTGTGTCTTCTAATTAGTAAGAATAGGGTGACAAATATAAAAATATCAATAAAAGAAATGTTATGAGTAACATTAAGTAGAACTAAGGCTGAAACTGCATAACAAAATCAATAATTTGATCATTTGGTCATGGTGGAGCTTTGTCAAAGCATATTTATATATAGCCTCTTCATTAATCCTGTGTCTATGTGGTGCTGACCATCTTCCACGTGCCCCAGATTTTTGAACCTGGATATTGTTCTTGAATGTTGAGACTTAGTATCTGTTTTAAGTGGAGGTTAAGTGTTATAAATGTTGGGTAGAATTAGAATACTTTGGCAAATATTCAGCATGTGTTTTGAAGCTAACTTAGCTGAAACTTAGCTGGTTTCCCATACAAATTTACAATTGCTCCATTTTCTTGCTCTACTCAAATTACCAAAGTCATCACGACAAACATAATTTGAAAAACATTGCAACATATACATGAATGAGGGCTCAGACTCCTTTCAGCTCTATATTTTCTGAGTCTGAAATTAAATGTAGGGAAAGATGATGCCAAAGGAAGTTTTATACATATAAAGTTTGTATTTTGATACAAAATGTTTAAAAAAACGACTTGGATGGCGTTTTGTAGGTAATTAACATTTACTAAACAGTTGTGTTTGTCAAATGATATTTAAATAGTATGGATGGTAAACAAACAACAAATATCTAGTACATGTATTTGCTTTCCAGCCTTGTGTAGAACAAAAGCAACTGAAGATAATCTATATCCACTAAAGCTCTATGAAGTTCTTGCTTTAACATGTATCTAAACAGCTTAGATCATACTAGGTCAGGACATCAGTACAAATAACTCATTACTATGAGCTTGGTTCAAACCCACCACCCTATAGGTGAGAGACAAGTGATCAAATACTCAAGCACTTGGCCACAGGCCCATAGCAGAAAAATCGCATATTTCAAAGAGATCATCATGGTGTATCTTATGTTCATCCAGCGACTGCTATTTGCCCCCAATGTCACAAAATGTTTTTATTGCCGCAGAATGTTTTTATTGATATTTTTGTGTTTTGAAAATTTCCATTTTTTATTGTACCATAATAAACAAACAAATGCAGGCTGAAATATAGTGGCCTTGGCAGATGAAAAGAGCATAATGTCACCCAAGAGATCACCCAAGTTTTAGTAAATAACAAGTTTTGTAATGTAATAACTTTGATGTAACTTTTTATTTCCCTCACACTTAATTTATTTTGAGAAGACTGTTGGAGAATGTAAATGTGGATATAATAAATCTCACTGATCCAGGCATACCTTATATGAGTACATTATTTATTTTATTTTATTTTTTCATTCATTTTCACAAACATGTATTGGCTGTTGACATACCTTGACAACATACAGCAAATCTGTCCACTGGATCAATAAGACAGTAGTATCCAGAAGGACAGTCCTGGTGGTTTGGTCCTCTACCACAAAATACATTGGGAAGAGGTTGACCATTTGGACAAGTATTGGCTAAAATATATCAGAATTAACCTCATTATTACTTTCAGTATAAGTTATATGCAACACTGTTCATCTGTCTTTGTACTCTGAGAATTTCTTAGTAAATGTAAAATTTGTGAGGCTATTTGGGAAATTTATTTCCAGTGTTGTAAATGTTTCATGAATTCCACTTTTAAATCCTAAATGGCAACTTAGACAAATTGTATCAGATTTCAACCAAATAAACAAATGCTGAAATCCATAGTGGTCAAAGGTATTAATATTATTACAAAAAAATCATTCCCAGCAGACAACACCCAACCGTAAAAAATAGAAATATGAATCTAAAAGTATAAAAACATAAAACAGGGCAGGTTTTGAGTTACTCACAATAATACGTGTAGTTTCATTCCAAGGTTTGGGCCATTGTCTTCTTTAAAATCTGAAAGTGTTCCTTTTTCCGAAAGTGTCTTTGCACCGCTCAATTACATGGAATTCTATGTGATCCTGTGATCAGTAGAGTGGTTCTTACATAAAAAGTGTCTGCCCTGACCTGGTTAATGCCCCTTTTACAATACAGGTGGCATAGCCTGTGGTTAGAAGTTTTACTCAGCGGCAGAACAGCCTTCCAGAATGCCTCATATCTTCCGAAATTTGGTGTGCCCATAAAGTATGACACGCATGGCCACTGATTTGACATGGATTGTAACTGTAAATAACAGTAGGATGGCAGTAGTATAAGAGTATTAGTATAAACATGTGTCACCGAGAGACAACCTCCATTAACCTTCATTGACCTCCACTCACCTTAAGTTGCCATTGCACCAACGTGTTACCCTGAAACACAACCCAGTCGCTACACTTATATCGCAGACCACACCTTCAGTTGCCGAGTAAAAAATTCATCTGCGGAATGCCATGGTGAGAAATTCAGAGGCCTAAATTTTAAGGCAGAGGATATTTACACCACCGCTGTGTACGCAATGCCGAAAAGTCGTCTTATGTACACCACCGCTGTGTACATAAGCTACATATGGTTCCTTATGTACACCACCGTTGTGTATATTAGCCAGATAATGTCTCTTATGTACACCACCGTTGTGTATATTAGCCAGATAATGTCTCTTATGTACACCATCGTTGTGTATATTAGCCAGATAATGTCTCTTATGTACACCATCGTTGTGTATATTAGCCAGATAATGTCTCTTATGTACACCACCGTTGTGTATATTAGCCAGATAATGTCTCTTATGTACACCATCGTTGTGTATATTAGCCAGATAATGTCCCTTATGTACACCACCGCTGTTTATGTAAGCTAGATTGAATATCTTGTGTACATACGCAAGATATTTGGGATATTTTGTGTACCACTAAAATGTAGGTAAGCTAATGTACATGGTCTTCTACACCACCTTATCGTGCATGCTATGTCAGTCCCCCTAGAAATGGGATGATTAGTCTTCCCCACTATTGTACTGTGGAAACTAAATTAAATTTCTTATACACACCTTGTTGTGTACCCAGCCAGGTAAAATTTGTTACATAATTAGCCTTTTGATCCCCACAGGTCGAATAGTTGTGGCTTAACTTGGGTTGGATGACACTTAGATGACAAAGACAGTGAAGATGTGATTTTTTATTGTTTCATTATTTATTCATTATACACATGGAACAAGAATCATACAAGTAACATACATTACAAATGTACCAGGTTCTAATGGCATGAAAGCCTCTACACACGGCCATCTACACACCTTACAAAAAAGTGATATATAGCAAAAATACAAAAAGAAAAACATTCTTTTTAAGATTTTATATTTCTCACTAAATACATATCCATGGAGAGTGAACAGGACAATGTCAACTTGTTTTTGGCCTTTCTGTTTCAACTTTATAAGCATTAATCAAAAATATTCTTGTAAAAGAGAGAAATTACATTTATTTTCAAACTAACACTGATAAAACAGCTTTTGTTTTACTTTATATTATTGTAGTGTATTATTGCATTACTCGACAGCCGTGGTGTACATAAAGAACTGAAATACCCTTATGTACACAGCCGTGGTGTAAATAACCAGTTCGAAATTTTAAACATTTTAAAAGTTCCGTAGGGTGCTCAAGGAATGGGACGGTGAGCCACTGTGTCACAAGTTTGCATATGGGCATCAGACATTATATATAGTTGAAGGACGGGCATTTTGCCTAATACCTATAACCGCGGGGTATATCGCCTGTAGTGTGAAAGGGTTATAAGGCCAACAGTCATGTCAATGAATCCTTTGCATTGATCTTGAGGTTGCCCCTGCATATATAGTTCTCTGTATTTTCACATGTACTTCAGTAAAATCAATTGCATTGGGGTGTATCCACAAAAGGGATCAACAAAAACCTACCCAGGTGATTTTTGAACAGAACAAGTTAAGTTAGTTAAAATTAAGGTGCAAGAACACCTTAGTGTTATTCTGCACCAATAAACTCAATAAATACTTAAACTAAACAATATATACAACATGAACAAATATACAAAAACTCGTGACTAGATATACAGATTTAAAACACACATACACTGAACAATATTTTAAACAGAATCTGTGCATAAACAGAATGACAAGATAAGATCATAAAAACTGACTAGATCATACAACAACAAACTATACAGAAACAAGTACCCAAATACAATAAAATAAATACAAACCATAAATAGAATTCTCAAAAAGTGTAAAATATACAAATGAACAAAAAAAAAAAACAAAATAAAAATTTATTCTGTAAAATCCAATCAAGATTCGTGTCTCCTCCAATTAGTCGCCTCTTACGACACGCAGGAGGACACGTTGGGCCTATTCTACTTCCCCGGACCCACAGGGGGATTGAACAGAACAAAACAAAAGGTCACATGACTTACGGCAACACACAGCATATCTATCAGTGGGATGTATTTTACAGAAGTAGTCTGTAGGACAGTCTTGGTGATTTGGCCCTCTGCCACAGAATACATCTTCTATATGCTCTCCAACATCACAGGGACTAACTGCAATGGTTTTGAATACAGTTATAAATTAACTCACTGATTAGAACTCTAATAAGCAGAAGTCCATGTTAAAAGTAGATGTTAATTTCTAGCCATCAGAAGTCGTTTTGTGCACACATTAATCTTACAGAAGTATGTATGTTTATGTTTGTACATTTATATATGCACTTATTCTTCAAAAGAAAGCTCTTCAAGTGCTGTACATTAACAAACAAAACTATAATCAATTAACAGAATATAGTAAAAAAAATGCATTAAAATTAATATACAAGATTGCATAAAATGAATTCTAAAATGATGAGTCTTGGGTTGCTTCTTTACAACACAACAAAGACTCACAGTTCCTCATAAAAGATGGAAGTTATTGAGACTGAGATTCAAGATTTCACTGAACACATGAATAAAATGTCAGCCATTTTACTTCATTGTGACATGGCCTGCCATGCAGGTAGGGCGTTATGGTGACACATACACCTAGTCCATGTCGCTATACCATCCTTATTTTGTCAGCCAATATTAGCTACACTGCCGCACGCCAGTGAAAGAAAAAGATAGACATTAAGGTCAGTGAGCAATGTATGGTTTCACATCCCGTTCAACAGCCAGGGTCATATTGGGACAGGCCCTCAGCGTTGCCACTTGTGAGACTCAAACCCACACAGAGGTAATCAAGAGGCTGTCATTAACTCAGAACTTGGTCAAGGTGACAGAGAAAACTCGATTAAGCCTCTCTTACATCTCATCGTACGTGCACGTACGTCCTGGTTACGGAGAAAAATCGCTGATTTGCAACGGACACTTAACCTGCACGTGCGGATTTTATAGCAGAATTTCGAGGTTGCAAAGACCCTGCAACGAAAATTGACTGGCATTCACATTATAATATCCGTGCTCGCAGCATAGCTACAAATGCATCCATATCTCAAGGGGAATTTACGAGATTCTTGGACACTTTTCTTTGATATTCAAGAAGTGACATTGTCGTTTGAAGAATACACCTTGTTTGTACGTGCTATTTCTAGAACACTTACGTGTGTGTACACGTACGATGATATGTAAGCGACTGGAAAGGGAGAAAGGCTGAAATAAGAAAGAATGAGATGTCAATTCTGAAGGTCTAGAGTGAGGACAAAACTGGATGGAGGGAATTTTTCCCTGGGCTTTTTTCTTCGCTGCTAGTACTCAGACATAAGAGAAAATTAAAGCATGATCCCACAAAACCCAAATTAGCTTATTTGTGGGTTTGGTTAGTACGGAAAAAAAATCAATATGAAAAAAGTCCCAGTTCCACTGATCATATTTTAAAGATATTTAGAGACGACACAATGCTAATGTTAATTACTGAATGACGGGATATTTATAACCATAATGTACTCATCCGTACATATATATTTGTACTGTCTTGTACTGTCGGCCCAAGGATGTTAATTTATAAACGTGCTGTGTTTACAGGCCCTTATAATCAAAATGTGCAGAATTGAAGCAGTCTTTTCTTTAACAAAAGCTTAATCATCTTTCTGTGTCTTAAGACCAGCAAAACTTCTTAAATATACAGCTGATGGGATTTTTGTAATCATAATGTACTCGTATAAAATTATTTTCGCTATGTCTCACACTTTGAGTCTGTCTGGCTGCAACACCATCATCACTTTTTCCACCAAAATACGTCAATAATAACTATACGTTTAAGGTGTACCTGCCCACCAAGTATAAATGGTGGGCAGTTACAGGTAAAAAGCCAAAACTAAATCTCAGTTTTTTATACTCTCATTAAAAGACACCACACGATTAAAAAATTAGCCATTTTAAATCTTATATTAATCCCCAACAAATCAATAATAACAGAGTTATATTTGTTTATTTGGGGTTTTACGTCGCTTTCAACACTGTACAGGTCATATCACGACGGGTAGTTGGAGGGGCAGAGGAAACCAGGGGCGGATTTCATGAAAGGTCTCAGACTTAGCCCAGTCTCAGGCTGAGCCACTGGATCAAATCTGAGCCTTTTGGCTCAGCTAAGTCTTTGTCTCAAATGGTTTTCACAGAAGGGGTCTCAGTTAAGACCAAGCTTATCAAATAACCACAGTGATTTTGTGTGTCATGTGACCATTTTTTGTAGTCAAAATATTCTACTGATGACATATATGTTCCTTGTTTGACACATAATCTCTGGTCAAATACCATTTTGCAATGGGAAACCTTGTAAACATGTAAAAACACCCAAAGACTACTTCAGGGGGTTGTTTTATATACTTGTACCCTATTTTCAGCCATTTCAAATTTTGAAGTGAAGAGAGAATTATGGCGGCCATATTTGAGCCTTTGTTTACAAAACTTAAGCCCACTTTCTACCTGTCTCAACATTTGAGCCAGTGGCTGAGCCAAAGCTGAGACTGAGACCTTTTGTGAAATCCATTAAGGCTGAGCCCATGGGCTCAAGTAAAATATTGCAATAATTTCAGACAAAAGTCTCAAGTTTGAGTCTGAGACCGGGCTAAGACCTTTCGTGAAATCCGCCCCAGTACATATAGTTCTCTAGGGTTCTGTACTGTAAACTGCCGACCAACGGCAAGCAACTACCAGCTTTCCCACTTACGGCCATGATGGGGATCGAACCCCGGCCGCAGAGGTGGGAGGCGAGAGTGTTAGAAAAAAAAAAGGTTAACAAAACTTACGTTAGAATGTCGAATTTTTATTTTTACTGTTATTATTATTTTCAAAATCACAAGTTTTGGATCATTGGCAAAGATTTTCCAGCGTACCACTGACTTACCGATTTATATGATTGAAAAAGGACAATCACGAGAGCGGATCAGGGGGTGGGGGTTGGTCAGAGGGTCCCCCCTGAAAATTCAACAGTGAACTCCAAGCAAAAGTGGCTGGGAGTTTGTACATTCAATGTTACATACCCCCAGTTGAGTTACTGTTGTTGAGATCACCATCTGTATCTGGTAGAGCCTCGGGAGCATAGCAACTGCATTCATCTTGACCACGGACTATCTACAAATGTACACCTTATCCATGTTACAAGGTGCCATGACCATTAATTTTAGATGGTAAAATTGAAGTCCTAGTTAAATCTTATTCTGTTACATTTCTATAAATACGGACATTAGTTTAAGTTTCTTCCAGTTAAAAAGTTTCATTTGCATATTTCATCTCCTACATATTAACAATGTGTTTAGTTGTGTTCATTTTCAGATACAATAATTTATTTGTAAGTTACTTTTACAGTAAATAATTGTTCACTTAACAAGATACACAATTTTATTGTAATTGAAATGAAGAAACACGAAAATTGTTGAGGATAATGTGCTGAATAATATCAAAGAAATGTTTTTTTTTTGTTTTTGTATCCAGATGGTGAATAGATCACTCTCAAAATTCAATAGGATCTAAGTTGAACAAATAAACAGACACACAGTCATGGAAATATTACCTCCTTTGTGCAGGCAATAATTCAACTTACCATGACATAAAAAAGAAGCCACAATAATCCTGTCAGTAAAATATGCATTAACCTTTTCTTATCCATTCTGAAATTTTTTTAATTGTAAATTAATTACTTTATAACTTTCATCGTGTCAAATTCTTTCCATTTTCACAGATCATTATTTATTTATTATAATTCAGTAAAACTACAACTGGCGAACATTACAAGTTGTTTTGAGTAAACTGAAAACCCCATATCTGAAAGCACAAACGTGTGTGAGATTGCACAAAAACATTTAGGCTAAAAATAGAAAGTTTGGGAAGTCCCACAAAAAGGGGTGGATAGGTAATGCTCTCAAATGATTGGCTAAAACTAAGAAGGATTTCATCAATTTTACAGGACCCCTCCCAATGTATTGTTCAGTCAACAAACTAGTACAATGTTTTATCAATAAACAGTTAGACCACACCATACTATTAATGATGCTGTTTGTATTGATAGCAAACACAGTCCTTGAAACACACAATACACCCCAATTTAATTTGCATCTCAATTTTGAACGAATCGCTTTGCATTGAATACAAATGGCTATAGTAACATCATTTATGAAGTTGGGAGTGTGAACATACTAGTATTTGGGTCAGCTTTTCTCTTTTTTTATGTAGTTTCATACTTTTAATATTTTATACCAAATTAATTAGAGTTGTTGGAGAATATACAACCCACAAATGTGTATTCTGACAGTTTCATAGCGTCATTGACTTAAAGGTGTTTAAAACGTTGCACGACAGTTCGACCCTGACCAATTATAAGACCTTTGCATTTTGAATATAGGTGTGCTGCCACAATTAACTGATTCTGTCAAACAGGGGTGAGAAACTGACATGGTTTATGTCAAATGTTTTGTCAAGTAAATTTAAATAAAAGTGTTGGCCTGCTTCTGATTGTTACGATTTGTAATGATCACTTGTAACTCAAAAAAAAGAAGAAAAAAAAACCAGTATTCACTATTGCGCGGTAATCAGGTAATTCTTGTAACTGGTTTTCTCTTAAAAACAAGACAACTTGACTTAATTTTTACGCGTTAACTCTCAGAAGCTTGCACTTATAGAGATCACTTCTTTTTTTTTCTGGACTTGTATGAAGTGTGCACTATACTCTAGTGAATGACTTGTGTTTCTGATTGCAGTTTGTGTATGTAGACCCAAACAAATTTCAAAATTGTTTTTAGAAAATTGTGAACACAAGATATATGCTTTGTAGTATCCATAAGATTAGGCATAACACACATAAGCTTTATCTGAGCACTCTCAAAACAATGAAAATAACAAGAGCTAGTTTCCTTAATATTGAAAAAAATCTGGGGTGGAAAGTCTTACAGACAGAAAAATGGACAGTCAGAAAAAGACAATTGTCCGTTGTGCTGTCCTGTCAATGAGACTGTCTACCCCTGTAATTAAATTAAATATTTAAAAATAGTTAAATTGTCAGCTTTATACATATGACAGAAATCAGATGGCATAGTGTGGCTTCTGTAAACCATGGGGTACGTATAGGAAATTTATACTTGGTGGGAACATTGGTTAGGGGTATAGGTGTGCAACGTCATGCTGGAACCTTGATTTAACCTTTGACCTTGCTGTAATGACCTACACTTTTACCATCTTGTCTGGACTATATCTTGGAAACCATAAGGTGTAGGACGTTGATACTTGGCAGTGATGTTATTTGTAGACGGGGGTAGGTGTGCAAAATCGTGTTATGACGTTGAATTGACTTTTGATCTTCCAGTAGTGACCTTGACCTTTAAAATCGCGTCCAGGCTTTATCTGGAAACCTGTAAGGTGTAGCAACTTTTGTAACATGGTAGATATATTGGTTGGAAGACATGTAATATGGTAGATATGTTGGAGCCAAACTTAAGATCTCGCCAATCTTAAGATTGTCGATAGCCCATTTTAGGATCCTAAGTTTGGCTGACAGTCTTAAGATTGGCCGGCCAATCTTAAGATTTGACATTTTACCAGCACATTTAAATTAAATTTTACAGAAGAAAACTATATGGGAAGCTTTATAGTAAATCTTTTCATTATATTTTGCTTGTACACATAATGAATATGCAATATATTAGTGTATTCAATACAATGTTAATCATGTTTGTGCTTTCCATTTACAATCCTTTACAAAGCATAGACTATAGTTAATCATATTACAAATCAACATAAAGGGCATGGATTCCTATTGTAAGTCTGATGAGGGCCCAGTGACATAAGGTCTAGGTAAATCCAATTAACTAATCATCCTTCTAAAGCAAAAATGATATGTCCACCCCCCAGTGAGGTGGACATAATGGACATAACTCTGACATCAAAAAGAAAAGACCCAACATCAAAGACAATAATCACTCCAGTAGACAAAAGTAATAATTCTATGGAGTGATGATTTGTTAATTAGATTTACCAAGGCTTTATGTCCCACGTTAATAGGAAACCATTCCCTTCATGCTGATTAGATACTGGTTAGCTATTCTCTATAATGATGAGTAGTTAATTAGGTTTACCCAGGCCTTATTTCCCATGTTAATAGGAAGCCATTCATTTTATATTGATCGGCTCCTGATAACTTGATTGCATTTAACCCCCTGTATATGTCTGATTAGGGCAGAACAATAGCTTATTCAACAACACATTAAGCACATTTGTTTCAGTTTTAATACTGCACAGTCTCTCCCCAGTAAAATATTGTAACTGGAAGTGAATACAACATGCACATTTTGTTGAATTAAGCGTCCCGCAAGGGACACTTGTTTGTGTATGGGAGACCTTCAGGCCGGCTCTGCCGGCTCCGCATTTTGTTTTCCGTATAACTCTGTAACCGTTAGGCGGATTCTTTTCAAATTTGGCAGGTTTATGCAGTAGCCTTGGGGAATTTTTTTTAATATGCTGCAGTGACATTTCAACCAATCAGAGGGGTCACATGACCAAAAATATCTTTTTTCGATGGGTAAGCTTGTCCGGATGATAACTTGAAAGGGATTTTATCAATTCACCTGAAACTTGACAAATACATTCATTCAATAAAATCTGGAAATCATTAGATTTTGGCATTGATTGGTTAAGAAATGGCCGAGTAATTAATGATTAATTAATCATTATGAATTTTCCAAATAAGGAAAACACAAAAATGCTAATATCTCGAAAACCGTGCTAGATAGAGCGATTTCGACAAAATTTTTGACCCATAGGGTATCTCTGCAGAGTAGCTATCCCAATTTTGAAAAAAAATTTGTCTCGCCAAAAATGGCGGCCATTTTGAATTTTCGAATTTTTCGCAAAAATTGCAAAACATAAAAATGCTTATATCTCGAAAACCGTGATAGATAGAGCGATTTCGACAAAAGTTTTGACCCACAGGGTATCTCTGCAGAGTAGCTATCCCAATTTTGAAAAAAATTTTGTCTCGCCAAAAATGGCGGCCATTTTGAATTTTCGAATTTTTCACAAAAATTGCAAAACATAAAAATGCTTATATCTCGAAAACCGTGATAGATAGAGCGTTTTCGACGAAATTTTTGACCCCCTGGGTATCTCTGCAGAGTAGCCATGCCAATTTTCAAAAAAAATTTCACTCACCAAAAATGGCGGCCATTTTGAATTTTCGAATTTTACGCAAAAATTGCAAAACACAAAAATGCTAATATCTCGAAAACTGTGCTAGATGGCGAATTATCTCTTAAAAGTATTGCAGATAGCCAATTTTTCTCAAATAACTCATTCATCTACTTTTGGGAGAGCTTTCACTCGGTGAAGTTTCAGACCTGTAGCTAATTATTCACCTACTCAAAATGAGTAAATGCTGATTATCAGTAAAAGTATTGCGGATACCCAATTTTTATCAAATAAATGATTCACCTACTTTTGCAAGAGCTTTCACATGGTGAAGTTTCAGACCCATAGCTAATTACTCACCTACTCAAATGAGTAAATGCGAATCATCTCTAAAAGTATTGCAGATAGCCAATTTTTCTCAAATAACTTATTCATCTACTTTTGAGAGAGCTTTCACATGGTGAAGTTCCATACCCGTAGGTAATTATTCACCTACTCAAAATGAGTAAATGCTAATTATCTCTAGAAGTATTGGAGATAGCCAATTTCTCTCAAATAACTCATTCATCTACTTTTGGGAGAGCTTTCACATGGTGAAGTTTCAGACCCATAGCTAATTACTCACCTACTCAAAATGAGTAAATGCGAATTATCTCTAAAAGTATTGCAGATAGCCAATTTTTCTCAAATAACTGATTCACCTACTTTTGGGAGAGCTTTCACTCGGTCAAGTTTCAGACCCGTAGCTAATTATTCACCTACTCAAAATGAATAAATGCTAATTATCTCTAAAACTATTGCGGATACCCAATTTTTATCAAATAACTCATTCATCTACTTTTGGAAGAGCTTTCACATGGTGAAGTTTCAGACCCGTAGATAATTACTCACCTACTCAAAATGAGTAAATGCTAATTATCTCATAAAGTATTGCACATAGCCAATTTTTCTCAAATAACTCATTCACCTACTTTTGGAAGAGCTTTCACATGGTGAAGTTTCCGACCCATAGCTAATTACTCACTTACTCAAAATGAGTAAATGCTAATTATCTCTAAAAGTATTGCAGATAGCCAATTTTTCTCAAATAACTCATTCACCTACTTTTGGGAGAGCTTTCACTCGGTGAAGTTTCAGACCCATAGCTAATTACTCACCTACTCAAAATGAGTAAATGCTAATTATCTCTAAAAGTATTACGGATACCCAATTTTTATCAAATAACTCATTCATCTACTTTTGGGAGTAAATGCGAATTATCTCTTAAAAGTATTGCAGATAGCCAATTTTTCTCAAATAACTCATTCACCTACGTTTGGAAGAGCTTTCAGACACGAAAATGAAAAATTGTGAATATCTCGGAAAAGCTATTTCTTCTCCTTTAATGCTTGGCGGGAGATACACACCGCAGCAGTGGTCTTGTTTTCAAAAATTTTTGTCTTACCAAAAATGGTGGCGATTTTGAATTTTCGAAGTTTTTACAAAACACAAAAATGCTTATATCTCGAAAACTGTGCTAGATGGAGCGAATTCAACAAAATTTTTGACCTGCTGGATATCTCTGCAGAGTACCCATGCAATTTTCAAAATATTTTTGTCTCGTCAAATATAGCGGCCATTTTGAATTTTTTGCAAAAATCGCAAAACACAAAAATGCTTATATCTTGAAAACCGTGCTAGATAGATCAGACTGCGCTGCGCTTTGCTTGCCACAACAGTATAAGGCTAGAAACGGAACATTTTCTTAATACTTTAGCACTCACCTTTATATCCTTTTCGGGACGCTTTGTTTTTGCTATGCAAAAACATTATCTTTTTTTTGTGAGCGATCCTCTAGTTTACTCAGATGTTGAATGTTAATTACATATGCAAGTCAATATCCAATAATTTCAATTTCATAATTTGAAACTATCTAACACAAATGTTACATCTAGTTCCTCATAGTTGATAAACATTGTGAATTTACCCATCTTAAGATGGGTTGGGACAGGCCAGCCCATCTTAAGATTGGCCGGCCAATCTTAAGATTGTCAGCCAAACTTAGGATCCTAAAATGGGCTAGCGACAATCTTAAGATTGGCGAGATCTTAAGTTTGGCTCCAACAGATACATTGGTTGGAAGACATGTAAATATGGTAGATATATTGGTTGGACGACATATTTCTCCTGTCACAAAGCTTAATGCTGTAATCTTGCTATTTAAGTAGGGGTGTTTCACAACTTGAGATGAGTGTGATCTCAGTGATCCAGATTGAGATCTAGATCCTTCGAATCAGTTGAATATGTCAAATGCAAAAATGACTTAAATGACGATCAAAGATGGACACTGAAATAGCATGTTTCGCATCTTTGGAAACTATGCACTATGTCCTTAAGTTTCATGTTCCAAATAATTCCATTTTTCGAAAATTTACCATCTTTCCTCCAACCCAGAACCAACTCATTCATCTCGAGTTTCCCTCCACTTTTGCACAGGATTGTGGGCAATCTGTGAGATCTGAATCCCTTGAGTTTGATCATAGAGATCGAGATCATAATCTGTCATCCTTCATAAAAGAATCCATTAATCTTTGCAATCCGGATCACAAAGATCATGCTGTGAAACAAGCCTATTGCCTTGTTTTATTATCTCCCGCCTGCGACCAAAGGCCGTGGTCGGGAGATTATAAAATGCCTTCCTTATGTGTATGTGTGCGTCTGTCTGTCCTTCTGTTTGTCACGTTTTTGCATAAACCTTAATATCTCATTCATTTATAAAGATATCTTCACCAAATTTGCAGGGAATGTTATGGCTATGAAAACCTGTCTCGGCAAAACAAAATGGCCGCCATAGCTGATTGTTTCAAAATCATAAAGGTGCTCTAAATCTTGAAATATTCCAGCTAGCTTCATCAAATTTGCACAAAAGCTATAGGGCTAGAAAACCTAGCCTGATAGTAATTTTGGCCTAGTTCAAAACACAAAATGGCCGCCATATCACATGTTTAATGTCAAACAGGGTTATCCTATTAAAACGGCCTTATATCTCCCCAAATATTGCTCCTAGAGGGACAGAATGTGAAAACAACTGGTAGGAAGTCATGGCCTGGGAATCTTTTCCAGGTGTTGAATTTGACCTTTGACCCCGGCTTCAAGGTTCCGTTGCATCCGTTCGTCAGGTTTTTACATAAACCTTAACATCTCATTCATTTATAAAGATACCTTCACCAAATTTACAGGGAATGTTTATGGCTATAAAACCTGTCTCTGCAAACTTTTGGCCTCATTTTGAAAAACAAAATGGCCGCTATAGCTAATTGTTTTAAAATATTAAAGTTGTTCTAAATCTCGAAATATTCCAGCTAGCTTCTTCAAATTTGGACAAAGATATATGTCTAGAAAAGCTAGCCTGACAGTAAATTTGACCTAGTTCTAAAACAAAATCACATGTTTAATGTCAAATGGGGTTATTCTATTAAAAAGGGCTTATATCTCCCCAAATATTGCTCTTAGAAGTTCAGAATGTGAAAACAATTTGTAGGAAGTCATGGCCTGGGAATCTTTTCCAGGTGTTGAATTTGACCTTTGACCCCTGCTTCAAGGTTAAATGGGGTCGCCACATTAAAATGACCTTATTTCTCCCTTATTGTTGGTGCTATGGCTTCAGAATATAAAAACAGACCATCAAAAGTCCTTGCCTTCAAATTTTTTGCTTGAGAAAAATTTTGGCCTTATTTTGAAAAACAAAATGGCCGCCATAGCTCTAAAAGTTGAAATATTGCAGCTATGTTCATCAAATATGTGCAAAAATATATATGGCTAGGAAAGTTAGCTGGATAGTAATTTGGCCTAGTTTCGAAAACAAAATGGCCGTCATATCACATGTTAAATGGGATTATCCTGTTAAAAAGGCCTTATATTTCCCTTATCATTGCTACTAGGGGTTCCAAATGTGAAAACAACTTAAAGGAAGTCAAGGCCTGAGACTCTTTTCCAATTGCTGACTTTTACCTTTGACCCCTTCTACAATGTTAAGTGGGGTTATCTTACTACAAAGGCCTTATATCTCCTTTAGTTCTCCATTAATATTACTGATTCTAAGGCCTGAGATAACCGCAGCGGCAGTGGCCTTGTTATTTACATACTTTAATACATTTTCACTTTCTTACTGTTTTTCTCCTGCACCTTTAAAACTCGTTGTACCGAAACACTCCTATAGTACTGTTACATCTTTTCTATATCTCATGATGTCCAAAACTATTTCACTAGGTTGTTGGGTAGGGGTACCTCTAATGCTATATTCAGTCCATTCCAGGGCGAAAGGTGATCAAGGAGATGTTTTGGCCAATGTGTCAAAAGATGAAAGGAGATTAAGTAGAATGATTGTCATAAACTTAACTTTTGACAATGGAAAGTTAAGTAATCATTATTTAATAGAAAAAAAAATAATGCTGTTTAGGTTGAATGAACAACTTCGTATTTTTTCATTTGAATCCTAAACCTATTATGTTAGGTATTTTTTTGGGGGGAAATAACAGTTATTTAATGAGAAGGGTAACCAACGTGTTTTACACATACCTGACAGTGTAACTCGTTATAGTGAGAGAAACCAGTGTAAAATCAACTGCATAGACAGCATGTAGAGTATTCCCACAACACATTTGTCAATACCTATATAATTACATGTGACCTTAGTATTCTAAAGAAATCTGTCTCTGTTGATAAACAAGTACCAGGGTGGGCTGAGTATATTCAAATTTTCAACGAAAGGAGTATGTTTTGGACATTCATATGGAAGTAGAATGGTTTACCAAGAAATGGTCTCATATACTGCTTACGAAATAATTCAGGTGCTATATATCATTATTCATATAAGTATAATATACACACCTTGACAGCTTTCCCATACGTTCAATACACCTCAGGTACTTAAAGGTGTGAAGAAACTAAAGAATGACAAAAGTGACGGCCTTGCTAAATGTTCACCAAACAATGTGGTCAATGCTTGCCATAGATTCTTCTCCTGGACATCTAACTACATAAGTTGTTATACCAATATTCCCACCCCACCCCCACCCCCAAAAACCCTCTACAAAAGATACAAGTAACTACAGAGGCTTCCGTTGCATCAGTGTTATATTGGCAAAGTATTTGAGCCAATAATATAGTAGTCCTGGGTGATCCAGAAGTTAGCAAGTTTGGAATCTCAAAACAGGCTTAATCACCTCTGCGTGGGTTAGACTCCCACAAGTTACAAGTGCTGAGGACCTGTTCTAAAATGACTCCGACTTTTGAACGGGACATAAAATCCCAAGTTTAACTTTGAGTAGTAGAAGTGTAATCACAAAGAACTATATCCTTTAATCTGCAAACCCAGCAGTATCTGCAAAAAACAAGCATTCTTCGTCTGTAAGTACATATCTTCTGAAAGGGATTATTAAGTATTATATTAATTTTTTTATTTGGGGTTTTATGTCGCTTTCAACACTGTACAGGTCATATCACGACGGGTAGTTGGAACGGCAGAGGAAACCAGTACATACAGTTCATTAGGTTTCTGTACTGTAAACTGCCGACCAACGGCAGGCAACTACCAGCTTTCCCACTTGAGGTTGTGCCGGGAACCGAACCCCGGCCTCAGAGGTGGGAGGCGAGAGTGTTACCACTCTGCCACTGTGGCCCCCTATTAAGTATTATAATAATAACAACCCTGACATCTTTGTTGTGATGCTGGATGCCAACATGGCTTTCACTCATGTTAAAAATAGTTATGTTCTCTTATATGTCACCTATTTTTAATATGTACTCCAGTCAATCGCTATTAAGTGGAGTGAGACCATCTCAAAAGGGGGGCTTGGTGATTAAGTTGCTAACACACTCCCCTCTTAACTCTTAGGTAGGCAGTTTAAACCTCGGACCAGAAACTATGTGGAAAAGTTAATAATTCTCTTATCTATGCCTGGCAGTTTACAGTGGACAATTTTGATCAACTAGCATGTACAGGTTTCCTCTGCCCTTAAAACTGCCTGTTTGATGTGACCTATAAATTATGTTGAAAATGACCTTAAACCCAAATAAATCAAACTCAAAAGAATTTAACATGTTTCATGGGATTAAAGAAGGTGCAATCTCTAATATTCGTTAAATACCTTATATTTACTCCTATGGCAGCTCTTGCCTGTGCTGATGATGGTATGTTGGTCACATATCATTATATTCTCAAAAATATTTTAAAGTTGTGTAATTCTTTTGGGACCAACTTAATTGTTATATTTAACCCTAATAAATATCAGTTTCTTCATTTTGCTGTTAAGACTAGCAATCTCATCCTATAAGGTATTATTTACAGTGAAATCTTTATTACATCTAGACCATCTGATTCGGCTCAATTTTGGTGGTGTAAATATACATAATGGTATACATATTCATTTCTTCTTGTGTCTGTTATCTGCATTCAAAAGTCCCTATGAGTTATGAATAGATTATTTATAGCCTTCTGTATGGGGTTCTAATATTTGTGGCATACTTTGGGATTTTAACAGTAATAGCCTGTCAAGGTTTTACGTTGAATTCAGAAAAGCTGTATATAGATTGCTGCACATTTCCAATAGAAGACATTCAGAATGTTAACATTTATTGTGTGAAGACCGACCTATTGATATAACAAATTCATGCATAATATAATGTGTAATGACAGCTATACTGTCCAACTTGTTTATAAGTTGGCTGTGAGAGCGAATAATCTAATGTCTGAAAAAATATTAATTTAGTAGCTTGCAAACTAAACTGTAGTGGATATATCTTCTTGGAAGTGGTCAATCATTTTTAACAAATATGTAACAGATTGTAACATTACACATGATAGTCAAACAGTTGGGAACATTAAAGACCTGTTGCATTTAAGGAACACCAGGTCAACCACATTCACTGTTAATGAAATAGATTTTATGGTATACCATCTCTGAACATCATAACCCTTGTCTTTAAGAAAATTTAAAAATGTAAACAATCAGTATGTGTTCTCAGGTCTTCTGCTGTTTTGTAGATAGTAAATTATATAATTATACCTAGTATATGAATATATATATAAATTATGACAATTAATTGCGTTATGACAAAGGGTTTTCACCGTTTGACAAGTAATGAGAAAACAACTAAACTTTGTTGTGCCAAGTTTAATTCTTCCAATTATATTGGTTTTCATCATTTGGCTTGTTGTATATCGTACAGCACCTTGAGGTAGATCTACTTCTTTGCCCTTGCTTCCTTTCGAATGGGGTTTTATTTTTCCCACAATGCTCGTTCAAAGTGACAATAAGGTGTTTGAACTGTTCTGTTTGAGTTTGAAAATCCATCATTTAAACATTTTTGAAAGTTGATTAATTTGGCCTTATATTTGTTTCACGTGTAACCAAAACCTTTACTGATTGTAAAGATCAATAGCATTATTGAGAGGATGTAAAACAAATGTTAGCAACATCAAGTTGAGTTGGTAGATTTGTCTGATAGTAACAATATGAGTTTTGATCAGTGTATAAATATAATTTTGATGGTTTCATGCCAAATAATAATGAACCAATTATTGACCTACAAATTCCCAAGTCAAACTGGATAGTTTCAAGGGAGCATTACCACATCAAATAGACAGAAAAGATAATAAAGATATTAGTTGAGCATAGAGTGGTTGGGCAAAATAATCATTTTTTTAAATATAAATGCTGACAGCAAATAGATTAGAATATAGAAAGCATGGCTGCCCATATGTTACCTATGGCCCATGATGTTTTTGACTCCCTTAAACCTATAGTTTATTATCAATCACAATAGTGATAAGTTACAGGGTGTTTCAAGAATTATCTGGTCTAACAAAATGCACAGCTGTAGAAAAACAGAAAAAATCCCTTCAAAGTGAACATATTCTTTAATATTCTTTAATTTTAATTGTGGCTGGGTGGATGAATTTAATAATTAATGACATATAGGTAGGACACACAAACCAGTAAATAAAATAATTGACAAATAAATGGTTACACAAAGACAATTTTAAGTACAACAAATTGTGGCATGTTTGAAAAATACCTAAATGTTTTTTTATTATTTTCATTACTTATAATTATTTTGCATTTAAAATGTCAACAATAGCTTTAAATTCATGATATTTTCACGAAGCTTACTTTTTTATAACCGATGAATAATATCGGAGAATTAATTGACAACTATTTTAAGGCACATTCTATAAATAGTAACAAAACACAAATATCACATGAAAAGTGAATCATTTGTATTTTTCAGTTATTAAAAATAAAACTTTTCTATAATTTGCATTTTTCTCCAACATGGATTTATTTAAGAAAAAACCAACTGCTAAAGGTTTGTTTTTTGTTTGGTTTTCTTGGATACGGTGCACATACAGTAGTGAAGACATCATCACCAATGTATGGTTGATCCTCGTATATTTTCAGCCTAACTCGTATTTTCGGCCTATTGTGTGTATTTTGGTATTAAAAATATATACATATATTCTTGTTTATCAATAAATATAAACATCAATCAACGTTAAGCAACTGTCATTTGTTTATTGTAACCAAATGTTCCAATAAATTGGTATAACTTGCCATTAAAACCTGCATTTACTGCTTGCTTAATGGGCCAATAAAACGGTAAACCACAATACAGTACAGTGATACGTACTGGTTGGATGTTTGCAAATGGTATTATCGCTCGCTGGCTCATTGCTCATGCAGTAATGATCGGTAAATTTGCGCAAAATTTAAATGTGGGGCCACACTTCCCCCTGGGAAAGAGGTATAAGTAGTTTCTGTCAATGCAGATAAATTTGCCAAAGCTGGTATAGAGGCCACGGTATAGTGCATTGGTAACATGTACACTCGCCTCTAGACCGAGTTTCTGTCCCGTCGCGTATTGCTGTTGATATTTCTGATGGTACGCAATGGCGAGGGACAGTGTTGTCAGTTCACATGTACCTGTTTTCTGTATAAAGTTTGGACGGCATATTTGTACACATATTACCACAAATATTAAGTGTTATTTGGTTTCTTTAAGGTATGTACATGTGCCATTCACGGTGATTCACTTATATTTCATGCCAATCAAACTGGCATGCATATATTTCAACCAATTTTCAAAATGTAAACAAACCTTCAACATCACATAGTTATCTACAAAAAAATTCCTGGCTTCTAAAAGCAGTTTAATTTAACAACATATGTATTGGAAACTGGATACAGCTATAATAGACATAACAATAACTTTTTAAAGTGAATGCAATAATTCCCCACAGTTCAAGATTTACACAGAAAACAGGTATATGTGAGCTCTGTCCCTCGCCATTGTGCCCATCAGTATATCAATAGCAATTGGCGACGGGACAGAAACTCGGTCTAACTTGCCTCCCACTTCTGAGGTCTGTGGTTCAATCCCTGGACCCTATGTGGGAAAGTTGGTAGTTTCTTACCGATAGTCGGCAATGTAGAGTACAGTGATTGAAATCATATACTTGATTGTGTTTGGATATTGCTCAACATGTACATTCTATGAGAATTATGTTAGTATATATCATTTACGGATCAATGAGATTTACACACCAAGAATTAATAACCGTGTGAATTGCAAAACATCAAATGGATCAATAGTCTATTGGCCTTAAGAAACAGAATTCAAAATAATATTGCTCCATCATACTGTGCAATATTCAATTTGTCTTTTTATTGTATCTGCTATAAACTGTGTCTGTGATACAAAATACATTTTGGTAAAAAGTTGTGCAGCAATGCAGGGGCCGGTTTCATGAAAAGTCTCAAACTGAGCCAGACTCAAGGCAGAGTCAGGGTCTCAAATCTGAGACTTTTGTCTCGGCTGAGTTTTTGTCTCAAATGGATTTCACAAAGGGTGGATCAGCTGAGACCAGTCTCAAGTTATGGTCTCAACTTTTTAATCTCATTTCATATATTTAGTGGGTTTATTTTTAGTTTAAAAAGTTATATTTCATGATTATTATAATTTTAAATATCTTTAATACTCATAATACAAAGAAGTTATATGATAATATATTATTCTAAGTGATCCATAGGAGTGAGACTCAACTGAGGATGAGTCTGGCTTTGAGTCCACCCTTGAGGCCTGTCACTTGATAATAGCCTATAAAGCATGTCAATTCTATTGACTTTTGTTATTAGTAAATATTGAATATGTGGCTGTAATTACAAAATAAAATGAAAATAGAAGATTTCAAGATTTATCAATTTCATTTTGGAACAAATTGTATCGCTTTATGTATGTGTTTTTTGGCATCAAAGCTTGGACTCAAATTTGAGACACCTCCTTGATGGGCTCAAATTTGAGCCTGTGACTGAGCCAGGTCTCAAGTTGAGCCTGTTTGTGAAATGCATTGAGTCTGAGTCCACAGACTCGGCAAAATATTTCCAAAATTTGAGACAAAGTTTGAGTCTGTTCATGAAACCGGCCCCTGGGCAACCGAAATTAACTGAAGGGTCAGATAATGGTCTTTTTTTCCACCTTTTCATTGATATTGCAGAGCAAATTCGCCAAAATGACAGAGTCATAAGAAAAGGACAAAGAGACTTGACAAGGGAAAGAAATGATTTAGAAAGACAAGAAAAGAAAATTGTAAGTACAGACTGATAAGAACACGGTCATTGAGCAGTATGTGTGTCTATTGTCAAATATTCACCTTGGGAGGTTTTAATATTAATAATTTATATTTAGATATATTTTTACCTTTCCTTTTAAAAGTAAAATTTTTCAAAAATTCCCTGGTTTTTTTGTCGCACTTCTTAACTTTCTACATTTTCACTCTATTTGATTTTTCGTTTTTATGTTGAATATAAAAGAATTATATATTACTTTTATTCTACACAGGAGTTAGAAATCAAACAAGCAGCAAAACGAGGTGACAAACAGGTAAGTCAGTCAGTGTCAATCAAACATTGTATGATTTGATTTTGATGTCATGGTACAATTCATAGACCAGTGGGCAACTAATTCAGGGTATGAAGCAGTGCATTCTACTTGGTCAATATTTTGCACTATAAATAATAAATCATTAGCAAGTAACTGTACCAACATTCCCACTTAGGTTCAGGTACTTCAGGATAGAGATTCTAACCCAGGATTTCAGAGGTAGGTGGCAAGTGTGTTATAACTCCACCAACATGGCTCCTCATCCCTCAGATATTGTATGAGAGGTGGCCGTAAATCGAAGGCTATATTTCAAAATTAGGTTTCATTTAAAGTTTCTGTTACATTTCAGTTTTATTTTATTTAAGATTTACATCATATTGTCTGATTTAAACTCCTTATGATATCTTGTGAGATTGTGTTGGTTTAAATTGTACATGTCTGAATATTAGTAACACCATGCCCCCCACAAGCACCCCCCTCCCCCCCCCCCCCCCCCCCCCCCCCCCCACCACCACCACCACCACCTTTCAAATAGTGCTATGGGTAACCATGTCAATAAAGGGTTTTATTCCACACATTTCTTTTGTTCTGTAGTTTCACTTAAAACTTAAATTGTTTTTTCTGAATTCAGGTGCCCATGTTGCCAGGTGTAATTATTTGGCGTTAGATTGAACATATTTAAACATTGTTGCATATTGTTATTTCTGTTATAGTATTCTCACTGGTGACGTAATTCTATCCAAGTTGTTTACACATTTTCCTTTTTTTTTTTCTAGTTTGGTTATTTTTGCTACATCTGTTACTTTTATTGTTTTCCATTATTTAAGACAGCTACCATTTTAGCTAAACAGTTGGTAAATCTGAGAAAGCAGAAGACCAGGACCTTTGCTGCTAGTTCAAAGATGTCATCCATAGGAACTCAACAAAAGCTAATGGCTTCTAACATGGCTGTAGCTGATACTATGGGGAAGACCACAAAGGTAGCTAACCAGTGATGGTATATTTTATGTACTTAACACTGCCAAACTATTCTTTCCCAGTCATAATAAGCTCTGATCAGTAACAAGCTGGAAAATTACCATTAAAAGAAACTTTTAATATATTTTGAAGACTGTGGAAATCACAATTGTAATGTTCTTTTCACATTGGTTTTATATATATATATTATATATATGTTACAGTGAATATGTGTAATCAGGGAATACGCATATTCCCTGAAAATTTCAGTGAATACGCGTATTCCCTGAAGTGGTCAGGGAATACGCGTATTCCCTGAAAGTTTTAGGGAATACGTGTATTCCCTGGTTTTGATGACCAGGGAATACGCGTATTCCCTAACTAGAAATTGTTGAGAATGCAGCTTTGTATTCTTATAATAAATAAAAAATAATTTTTGCTATGGACTCTTGTGTGTTTATGTACAATGACCATTAAAATCCCCCAACATGATTTTATATAGCTTTTACTGTACCATAACAAAAAACACAAAAATATCACTTTGCCAAAAGGCAGTATTCATGTCTGTTAACATTGAGCTCTGTTAACATTAACTTCTGGGACCAGTAGTGGCGGCACAACCAGTCCTAGATCCTTCCCCTCAGACCAGATATCCTCGGAAAGAAAAGAGGGGGGGGGGGGGGGGGGGGCACATCCACTACAACCAAGTCTTCAGGAGTCTAATCCCAGGGTATAGGTATAAGTCTACCTCATCATGATGTTTGGGTAAGGTCTTTTTGTTTTTAGTATATAATATCAAGCATTAAGGACTTTTTAAGGTTGTCATTAATCTGTAAACGGGACTCAGACTGGTATTTTCTATCATTCATTCTAACCTATTTAAAATATAAGAAAAATCTAAATGTATTCCAGTCTCAGCTGTAATCCCGCCACCGAGCGGTTGGATTCAGCTATCAGTCCCACATGGTAAGCTATTGTAGCACAATAAAATGGAACATTTTGATTACTTAAATGTAGCTTTTATAAGCTACAAGCTTACCATGTGGAACTGAAGAAAGTCCCACCCTACCTCCCTGTTGTATTACAGCTGAGGGGGGATGGTTAAAAATTTAAACGAGAAAGGATGTTACAAAAAGGGTAAGTCACGTGACAACAACCTCGACTACGGTCAACACTAAATGTCTTTTTTCTAAGACGTTGGCCAGGTCAGATGGCCTCCCGAGAACAGCTATTAGACACCAACTTGTCATAGCAGTTTTCTCTAAAGGCTTAAAGTATTAATTAAACAATCTCACTTAATCCAATTGGCTTCCCAGTCCTGTGATTTGTCTTTATTTTGCTCTTTGATCTTTAATACTTTCAATTACAAAGAAGTCATCCATTCTACAATGGTGAAACAGGTGGTTAAGGTTAAAGAAATAATCCCTTTGTTATTATAAATTCAAGGGAAGCCGTTCAGTCTGCAACTAAATATGTGTTTTGTGTCAAAATATTTGTCAGGGATCCATGACTAAAAATTCTATTAATTCAAAACAACCATCTATTTTAAATATTCTAAAATAGACAACTGTGTCAAACTAAAAGTTAAAGTTAAGACTTTTTGATCAGGATATATAAACATGAAATTTAAATCACAACATTCATATAATCTCTACCCAAAGGTTAATTATTTAAAAAAGCAACTTGCATATAATCTCTACACAAAAGTTCAATATTTAAAAGCACTAAAACAGATGACCCATTACACATATTCACTAATTTCAGTTCAGTGAATATGTGAAGCTATTACTTGACAAAACCAGGGAATACGTGTATTCCCTGAAATTTTCAATTTTCAGGGAATACGCACATTCCCTGACCACTTTAGAGAATACGCGTATTCACTGAAAATTTCAGGGAATACGCGTATTCCCTGATTACATATATTCACTGTAACATATATATATATATATTTTAAAAATATGTTAAACTGCATGCATGAAAAGATGATTCTGGATTTCCCTCACTTTTTAATATTCATAGCTGTAAAGATTTATATCAAATTAGATATTCTTTTCATACACAAACAAAATAGTATTAAAAATTGCATTACTATATTTGCATTTGACAGAAATTGAACACAGGACACAAAGACAAAAATAAAAATCTAGATTTTTCATTGATAGTGAACATTGCTACTGATTGTGAGTGACTTGGGATCTCAGTTTTCACATTTTAATCATTTAATATTGTATTTAACCAGGTAATGACAGATATGAATAAAGTTATGGATCCACAGAAAACAGCAAAGACACTACAAGAGTTTGAAAGACAAAACGCTAAAATGGAAATGACAGATGAAATGAGTAAGAGAATAATTGATTCCAACTTGTATTACCAAATGCTTAAATTCTGCATTTAAAACAATAACAAATTAAAGTGGTTAGACATTAGGATGTATTCAGTGTGTTGATTTACATTATGTATTCTTAGTTAAAAGTTCAGTTGGTGCTTCTCATCACAATTTTCACATTCAAAATAATGATACGTTTTGCAAATTGATTTGTATGTCAACCATTTTGTGCCATTTAATGAATGGAACATAAGCTGTTCATGCGTTCACTGTGGCAAATTTACTTTAAAATTTGTTCTTATTTTGAGGTTATTCGGCCAAGGTACCCCACTTGTACACAGTATTGGATCACTGTAGCAGTTTATTAAGATGTCCTCATGTGATTATAATTAAAATAATACAGGTCCTGTCTATAGTAAAACTAACATATTTTTGTGAAATATGGCCAAAATGTTATTATTTTGAGCAACAAGCTTTAATTTAAACCAGAAATCTGGTTAAAATATAAAACAAATCTTCAAACATTCAAAGTATGATGCATAATAATTGAGACATTTATTTTCTGGTTCCTATATTTCTATGTTTTTCTCAGTCAATGACACACTAGATGACATCTTTGATGCATCAGGCGATGAAGAAGAACAGGATGCTATTGTAAACCAGGTGTTAGATGAAATAGGGATTGAAATATCAGGAAAGGTAAATCCTTATTTTCACTTTTAGATGTTAAACTACCGAACCAAATATATGTATTGGTAGTAATTGCAGAGGACAGACCTATACCAGGGTGTGTGTTTCTGAACATTCATAATTTGTTGTATTCCAGAATATGAACCAGATCTTTCCTAAAATGTAAGGACGTCATTCTTTGTCCAAGCCCTACCCACATAAAAAATTCATGTAAAGTAGGAAGTTCACCTGTCCTTTTTTCTTCACCCGTATCTGTGTCCGTTATTGCCCGTACCCGTGATACCCTAGATCTTTTGGTATAAGACAGTGTGCTAGTCACCCGTGTCCGTGAAGAACGAATTTTTTCCTTCCTAATCACAGACACAGACGAGTTCACTGTTTTATACCAAATGATCTAGGGTATCACGGATACAGGCAATAACGGACACAGATACGGGTGAAGAAAAAAGGACAGGTGAAGTTCCTACTTTAGTCTCCTCGTCTTTCTTGGAATAATGCTCTACCATAAAGCCAAAGTCAAGGAGATGTTAAGCAACACTGTGTAATCTTTATCATCTATTAGTGATCAGACCAATTAAGAAGAATAAAATCAGTTAAACAGATATTCACCTGTCACAGATATAGTGAAACTTAAACTTGTTAGTCGAAGCTTTGATTCGAGTTATGTACTGGATTGTGGCCGCAAGTTTAAATCGGCCGTTTAAGCCCTTAAATATAAAAATTCTGCATAATATTTGTACACATATGAGTACATTAAGCTGTATAGTATATACTCTGTCACAAAACTGCTGGTTTCTAGAAATGAAGTTGTGTGCGCAGTCATTGTAAATGTAAAATAGTCGTCCTGTGCATCCCTAATTAAAGTACATATTAGTCTGCTGGTTTATCGCGCAGTCACTGTTAATGTAAAATTGTTGTCTGCACATCTGGGTGCCTTCATTCATCGAAGCATGACAATTAATGTACAAAATATTTATGAACCAATCACATAGCTTGACAGATATTTGTGTTTAAAATACGTAGTCACAGCCTTTCATTATTCTCTGTCATGAATCAATCTGTAGTAAAGTAAAATCCATTCATTTTTCTGTCTGTCCATTTTGGAGGCCGATTTTTACAACTAACAGGTCCTGAAAATGGAGAGGCACTGTACACAGAATGTATTTGTAATTATTAATTTCATCTTTTTGAGAAATGCAATTAACTAGCGATAAACGTGTAGAAAGCAAATTAAATCATGAATTTTGTTCTTGTAATGTTCTAACAAACCTTCACGTGTTGCGAAGGGACTCTTAGTGTAAAATAGTTGTCTGTGCATCTCCCCCATATTTTTATTGGCCAATGTCTGGTACTACTGTGACGTCACTTCATTGTATTCCCTGAGGAAAGTCGGGGATACTTAGGATTCAGTACGGTCATGCCGCCGCCGCAGAGATTTTCTTTCGGACGCTATAACTTAAAAAATATTTTAGTTAGATCTTTCAGATTTGGTATGTGGGTATACATGGGCAATGCCACGAATGCTATTCAGTATTGTTTTCTGACCTTGACCTTCAATTTCAAGGTCACTGGTGGCCTCTTAAAGGTCAGATTTTGGCCATTTTTTCACATTTTGGCCCAGTTCTCATATACAGAAATTTAGATCATCCTATGGCTGGTATATGTAATACATATACATGTATATGTCCTCTGTAAGCATGCAGAAATTAGACCTTGAAGCTCTTCAGTGAAGGTCATCCACAGACCGCCAAAGTACCTCACCGAGGCCATTTTTGGCCTTTTTGGAGATATTTTCACACTTAATGAAAAAAATATTATAGCTAGCCTTCTCAAATTTACAGGATATATTCATAACCATAAAATCTTGCCTGGGAATATTTTTGGCCTCATTTTTGAAAAACAAGATGGCGTTTTTTTACTTTCAGCAAGGACTTTTGTTGGCCCTCTAGAGCAAAGGGTATTACAGGTAGAGATCTCAAATTCGCACGATATGTTCCCCATTACAAAATCTTGACTGGGAATATTTTTGGCCTCATTTTGAAAAACAAGAGATGGCTGCCATGGGCGTTTCTTTTTTAGTGATGAAAAGTGCTTATATCTCCCTTATTATTGGTCCTAGAGTCTTGGTATGTTAAGCCAACCTATAGGAAATCATGGGCTGGGAAGTTTTTGATGTGGTCCGATTTGACCTTGGACCCCTCCTTCAAGGTCAACAAGGAGAGGTAAACTTAAAAGTGCTTATATCTCCCTTATTATTGGTCCTAGAGGCTTGGTATGTTAAGCCAACCTATAGGAAATCATAGGCTGGGAAGTTTTGATGTGGTCCGATTTGACCTTGGACCCCTCCTTCAAGGTCAACAAGGAGAGGTAAACTTAAAAGTGCTTGTATCTCACTTATTATTGGTCCTAGAGGTATGGGATGGTAAACCAACCTATAGGAGATCATGGGCTGGGAATCTTTTGGTGTGGTCAGATTTGATCTTGGACCCCTCCTTCAAGGTCAAACGAGGATAGCCAAACCTAAAAGTGCTTATAACTCACTTATTATTGGTCCTAGAGGTTTGAGATGGTAAACCAACCTATAGGAAATCATGGGCTTGGAATCTTTTGATGTGGTCAGATTTGACCTTAGACCCTTCCTTAAAGATCAAACGAGGATAGTCAAACCTGAAAGTGCTTATAACTCGCTTATTATTGGTCCTAGAGGTTTGCAATGTGAAACCAGCCTATAGGAAATCATGGGCTTGGAATCTTTTGGTGTGGTCAGATTTGACCTTAGACCCCTCCTTCAAGGTCAAACGAGGCTAGTCAAACCTAAAAGTGCTTATAACTCGCTTATTATTGATCCTAGAGGTTTGTAATGTGAAACCAACCTACAGGAAATCATGGGCTGGGAGTCTTTTGGTGTGGTCAGATTTGACCTTGGACC
Organism: Sabellastarte sp. h YS-2021; assembly: GCA_964017235.1. Lineage (NCBI taxonomy): Eukaryota > Metazoa > Annelida > Polychaeta > Sabellida > Sabellidae > Sabellastarte > Sabellastarte sp. h YS-2021. Next base: position 79,974,989 of record OZ024927.1, read on the forward strand.
CAACCTTTAAGGTCAAACAAGGATAGCAAAACTTAAAAGTGCTTATAACTTGCTTATTATTGGTTGTACAGGTTTGGGATGGTAAGAGGTTTTCGATGTGAAGACAACTTATAGGAAATCATGTGCCCCGAAATAGTTTATAAGTCTGGAAAATATAAGGTCTGTTTTACTTGAGAATGAAAATATTACATTTTGCAGTTTATATGCAATGTATTTCTTATGAAAATAAGGTAATTTTAATGCGCTTTAAAATATTTATAAATGTTGAATATGGCCACGACAAATATTGGAGGAAGACTGCACAGGACGCTACTGTACACAAAGTACGACTGCGAACATTTGAGAACAGTATATTTCCTTATTTTAAATGAAATCATCTGAATATTTTATAAAAATACTTGCAGTTTGCTTGTGTAAAATATTCATATAACATACTATAATATATGTAATATAAATGGTTGTTATATTTACAAAATAAAACAGCTTGCTAATCTTATTTTATTATGTACGCTTCAAACATAAACATCTTTTCTCTTCAAAATCAATGTTCAAACAGCGCATTTACGTAGATAATCTCTATGTATAAATATTTCACATCACGTTTCTGGTCAGTACAAATACCCAACAAATCTCTGCTACAAAAATCTGTAAACATCTTTGCAACCGATTTTGAAATTGGGTGATAATAGAAGTCTTTACAGATACGACACGCAGTGCTGACCAAAGATTCAACTCCGTGGTTGGCCGAAGGCAGGAAATGCCTTTGTGTGCAAGTTTTGACCCAATAAACCTTATTTCTACTAAATATAAAGTAAAAATATGATATATTTCTCAAAGCTTATGGCTTAATGTTTTGATAAATTATGACTGTTACAAAGTAATGACATTTTCAATTACCGGGTCTTAAACACTATGTATTCTTTGTACACTTATGTTTTGTGTTCAGGTTCACGATGCTCCATCTGCACCAAGGGCAAACCTGGACACAGAGAGTTTGACAGATGATGATCTTGAAAGACAGCTTGCAAAACTCAAAGCCTGATGTGAACATATAGAACATTTCATCATTGTTGGGTTTTTGATTTTATGTCTGTAGAGAACTTAAGTACAGTAAACCCTTTGATAAACAACCATATCAAGCGGCCAAGATCTTGGTCAGATAGTAAAAGAGTTTATAAAGTTGAAGAGAAAGTTTGATATAATACAACAGGGAAATAGAAATTTTAAGAGAGTGGACAGGAGGTCACTAAATTGCATATTTAGAAAATAGAAGGTTGGTAGGAAGTTATACTGTATTTCAGCACATTGTTGGCATGCAGAACTTGCAGTTTTAATGTTTTGTTTAAATTGGAAAGAATGTAATACTTTATCAGTTGTATACATTTGGAAAATTTGTAGCAGTTATTTTCAGTTGAGGTTTTTCACGCAATTGGCTCAAATGTAGTGTTACTTCAGCACAGGTGTATGATGCAGCAAACAACAGGGCTGGGTATCCATATAACAGTAATCATTCAGAAACTGGGTACCTGTGTTTCAGTATTTACCATTTAGAAGTACCAAATTTGTCAAAATATGTGGGTGAATATAAACAAATTTATCACCTCTGACAAGGAGGTTTTGTTTTTGGCAGCCTGCATTTGTCCATTTTGCGAAAAATAAAATCGAAACTTTATGGATACATTTTGTCAAAATTTTCGGGATATATCCACAATGGCACATTGAATAAATAACTTGATTTTGGTGATGGAGACCACTATCTGGATCCAGGAGTGTTAAATAACATTTTATCATTGCACTCTTGGGCAGTATTGGAGATGTTAAGCCTTGACAGAGATATACATTCTCTGTGTGCTCTTATTGAAAGTAAAATGTTGATGACAATTATGTTAAAAATGAATATCAGGTGGACAAATATGGCTGAAAATTCAATTTCATCCATTTATGAAAAATACCAGTATTAACATAGTTTGACAGTTACCCAGTACACTTGTTGGGAGTCAGTTGCTCTACTTAGTCTGTTTTGAGTAACTGATTATCTTTTCACATATATGTAACAGAACAGTATTTTTGTTGTCCCTGAAAGCCAGTATTTTCCCCTGTCATCCATGTAATTTGTCTTGCCACTAGTGTTTGTGAAAGGAGAAAATTGTACTAAAGTGTAAGAACTGAAATGGAATTGTTCTGAATATTGTTTCTTTTCTAAAATGTCTGCAATAGTTTTGAGAATGTATTTTTTTGCCTTCTCTACAAACAGTTGTATACTGCAAAGGGATATGATTCATAAAATAATAATTTTTGTTTCCATGTAAATGAAACTTCATGTATTCATTATTTATGCAGCAATTACTCAAATAGGCCAGGAAAATTAAAATGTTTTTCTATTTTCTAGCTGTAAGAACAAATTTTGTAGTCCTTGTCACTTTAGCTTTTTCAAAACTGTGCATTGGATTTGATAAATTTGTCTTTGAAAAACATTTTACAAATGTATTAGGTTTATGTAAAAAAAAGTGCCTTATATAAAAGGTGCATGTCCATTCAGCTGCATTCAGTGCATATTAATGGAGACATGTTTGATCTTACTGTGCACATGATTTCTCTCATCTAATTATAATGTTGAATCATAATGATTGCATTTCTATTTTTTCAACACTGTACAAAGATTTAAATACAGTGGGAAACTTATTTTGGAAAAATAATTTGTAATATGTTTTAATGGTTATGACATAAACTGTAAAAATAATCTAGTCTGTGATACTTAAAATTGTACTTCTGTATATTCAGTAAATCATGTGTTTTGTACGGGGTCAAATCAACACCTGCGCTGAGTTTGAAATGGCGAACCATGCCATTTCTACAACAACAAAATAAATATAAGTTTTGACCTGGAGTGACCATTTCCACACCCAATTCAAGGTTATTAAGCCAGTGTTATATAAAAGTTAAAATACTTGCTTTGGTGTAAAGATCAATACTAAATTATCAAAACAATATTTAGATCTAGTGTCTTCATATATACTATAAATTTTAATATTTTAATCTGCAGGGTGTTGGAATGGTGCATTTTAATAAGGGTGCATCATTTGAAACAGTCACGCCAAGTAACATCTAGTCTATGGGGTCTAAGATGGCACACTTTCATGCCGTGCTGGATCAAAACAGCTCATGGTGCTGAAACGGCCCATAACATGTATAGAGTAAGAAATCTAAAATTCGCCACATATCTGAAATTTACCACATGTGAAAATACTAATAAAATAAATGAACTGTGGTGAACTTTGTTGAATGTATAGTAAATTATGGCTTTTTGAACTGAAAAATACCAATTTTTAGACCAAAACTTCATTTTCTTCATAAAATTAACTAAGGTTTTACAGGTGGCGAATTTTAGATTCCTGGCGAATTTTAGATTTCTTACTCTAACTGAAACTGTGAATAAAAGTTTAAAATCAAATTGAATTGCATGATTTATAGTATGACACAAAAAAATTATTATCAAAAACTTCAGTTCTTGAAATTGGTTCAAACTTAAATACTGCAAGTGTGTATCAGTACTGTTTAATGTGTGGATAAATATTCAAACATCCTTTACATTGGCTCTAATTTAGGGTTCCTCCTTCAGTTCAACCCCTCAAGAGCCACACCAGGGAGTGTGCATTTCTGTCAATGTGCAAATCAATAGAACCTTCAGTGGAAACTCAGCCAAGACACAGTAGTTCACGTTATCCTGAATATGTTTATATAGGGTATAAACTATAAGCCCAACAGATTGAAAATAATTTTTACTACGTTAAAGCAAGGGTTTAACTCGGCAAATGGTCCTTCATAGAAAAGGCAGATTTATGGTGAAGGAATCAAAAGATACTGTGTAATAGTCAAAGTAGTATTTCAGGAGAGGAGTGTACTTTTGAAGCAATGAATATGTTGCACATTGAATCCAAATTACAGCGGGTACATAGGGGGGGAGGGGGCTAGGGTTAGCAAGTTTGGCATCTAAACACAGGCTATCACCCTTGTGTGGGTTTGATTCCCACAAGTAACAATAATGAGGACCTGTCCAATGGTGAAGGGGTCATATATCAATATTTAAATATCGATCTATATGTTTTTCTGAATTTCAATATCGATAATAAAAGTGTGAATTTCAATATCGTTTCCAGCACCCACCAGGCAGAATGTTCAAAATAGTGTAATTTATCAGTTCCATGTAGTTTGATCATTAATATTTATGCATTAAAAGACTTATTGTGAGATTTTTCATGAAATTTAATTGCTTTTATGGACAGCTTGTATTAAAGTCATGGTCAGTTTTGTATATCTCATATGTTAGCAAAACGATTTTCGATAATTGAAGGATCAGTAGGTGCAAAATAATGCATTTTACAGCGTGAAACGATATTTTAATATCTATCAATATGCAAAGCCAAATTAGAGTTTGATATCAATATGCATTTCAATCCCTACACTACTGTCCCATATGACCCTGGCTGTTAAACAGGAAGTAAAATCCCAACTTTGAACTTTTGAATAAAAAAATACAAGAACTTGGGGCACACAGGCTGTGAAAGAAGTGACATTCAACTTCAACACTTGAAAGGCTTCGTCTCATTTCTTAAATGTATCATTATCAGCAATTAATAATCTCCCGGAGTTTTTCAATTGACAAAATGCCAACCGAACATACACTCACTGAAGATGCGTTCGATTATGTTCGATTATGTTTTCTTTTGACACTATTGATCATGACATACTCCTATCCTGTTTGTCGTCTAGATTTGGTTTTGCTGGATTGGCACTAAAATGGTTTAGATCCTACCTCCAGGATCGTTTTCAGTCAGTCAAGATTGGTTCCAGTCTTTCGAATTTGTTCAAATTGAAGTTTGGAGTCCCCCAAGGTTCTGTCTTAGGTCCTCTTCTGTTTTCCCTCTACACAACACCTCTTGGTCAAGTCATCAGAAAATATACCGGAGTCCATTACCACTTCTATGCGGACGACACTCAGCTGTTCATTCACTTATCCCCTGATGATAGTCTCAAGTCTTTTGACCGTCTTAAATCGTGTTTGAATGATATTCAGGTCTGGATGTCTGAAAACAAACTCAAGCTAAATCCTGATAAAACAGAATTCATAGTCTTCGGTGCCAAAGACAGACACAAATGGCTCAGTGACTCATTTCCTGTCAATATCCTGGGTAATTGCCTCTCTCCCGCAGATGTTGTACGCAATCTGGGTGTTCTGTTTGACGCAAAGTTCTGTTTCACCAATCATGTAAATTCTGTTATCAAATCCTGTTTTATTAGCCTCAGGGACCTTCATCGCATCAGAAGGTTTCTTTCTGTGGATACATCAGTGGTGATTGCAAATGCTCTGGTCAGTAGCCGTTTGGATTACTGCAATTCTCTTTTTCGCAGTTTGTCATCCTGAAATGCTACAAGGCTCCAATATGTTCAAAATGCTCTTGCACGGTTTGTCACTGGTGCTTCAAAGTACACTCATATTACATCCACCCTTAGGACACTTCATTGGCTACCCATTAGACAACATATTACATGTATTTTCAAAACCCCTTGTTTTGGTTTATAAGTACCTCACCACTGGCCAGCCTAAGTATTTTGCACCATATCTCCCCTTGTACAAATCTGCTGTGAATACAAGACGTTCAAATCCCAAAAATTTGTTCCTTCAGGTTCCCTCTTACTGTGCTTCCATCCATAAATCTAAGGTCCATTTTAACAATAGTTTTTCATATGATGCCCCTAAGTTATGGAATGATCTTCCATATGATATATGCAGTGCTCCAAATCTCTCCAGTTTCAAAAGTCGACTCAAAACCTACCTATTTCAGAAATCATTCCCACCATAGCTTCTTACTACCGAACACCGGACGACCTCTCTGGGAACGACTCGGAACATGTCTAATGTCTTATGACTTATGCCTTATGAATTGGATGGTGTGCCTTAGAATCCGTTGATACGGAGATTAAGCACGTGGACAACTGATTGATTGATTGGTTGATTGATTTTCGCAATTAATAATCTCCCAGAGTTTTTCCAATTGACAAAATGCACGACGATGTTAAGCTAAATGAAACGTCAACAATACATGTACCAACCAAACACACCCAGCATAAGTCTATGTAATATTTTAAATAAAAAATGATAATATCCATAGATATGGAGTACATAAGTCACAACTAGAGGGGCAGTTATATTACACAAATTTATTAAACTACTTCATCAAATGACCACCCACGTCTATATTTAGTGTATAAAATGATATTTTTTCAATTATCGCCCACTTGGTAACCCATAGACTTTGAATTACTGGTTCCTTAATCTATCCAAACCCATCAATTATCCGACCCGATTGTATGTCTCCCATTGGGTTCAGATAATTGAGGTTCTACTCTACCTGTATTTTAGTATTTACCATCTGCAAGTACCAAATTTGTCAAAATTTGCAGGTGGATATAAACAAATTTATCATCTCTGGCAAAAAGGGTATGTTTTTACCCCACAGCCCTTAAGGGCTGTTGGGGTATTGTTTTCACCCATGGTGTCCGGATGGGTGGGCGGGCGTCCGGTCAGGCGGGCGGGTGGGCGGGCGGCTGGAAATAGTTTGTCCGGGCTGCATCTCAGAAACCGTAAGGTGTAGGAAGTTGATACTTGGTAGGGACATTGGTTATGGGGTGTAGCTGTGCAACGTCATGGTCTGACCTTGATTTAACCTTTGACCTTGCCGTAGTGACCTTGAGTTTGAAAATCTTGTCCGGGCTATATCTCGGAAACTGTAAGGTGTAGGAAGTTGATACTTGGTAAGGACATTGGTTAGGGGGTGTAGTTATGCAACGTCATAGTCTGACCTTGATTTGACCTTTGACCTTGCTGTAGTGACCTTGACCTATAAAATCTTGTCCGGGCTATATCTCGGAAACCGTAAGGTGTAGGAAGTTGATACTTGGTAGGGATATTGGTTAGGGGGTGTAGGTGTGCAACATCATGGTCTGACCTTGATTTGACCTTTGACCTTGCCGTAGTGACCTTGACCTATAAAATGTTGTCCGGGCTATATCTTGGAAACTGTAAGGCTTGGGAAGTTGATATTTGGTAGGGACATTGGTTAGGGGGTGTAGGTGTGCAACGTCATGGTGTGACCTTGATTTGACCTTTGACCTTGCTGTAGTGACCTTGACCTATAAAATGTTGTCCGGGCTATATCTCAGAAACTGTAAGGTGTAGGAAGTTGATACGTGGTACGGATATTGGTTAGGGGGTGTAGGTGTGCAGCATCATGGTGTGACCTTGATTTGACCTTTGACCTCGCCGTAGTGGCCTTGACCTATAAAATCTTGTCCAGGCTATATCTCGGAAACTGTAAGGTGTAGGAAGTTGATACTTGGTAGGGACATTGGTTAGGAGGTGTAGTTATGCAACGTCATAGTCTGACCTTGATTTGACCTTTGACCTTGCCGTAGTGACCTTGACCTATAAAATCTTGTCCGGGCTATATCTCGGAAACCGTAAGGTGTAGGAAGTTGATACTTGGTAGGGATATTGGTTAGGGGGTGTAGGTGTGCAACGTCATGGTCTGACCTTGATTTGACCTTGCCGTAGTGACCTTGACCTATAAAATGTTGTCCGGGCTATATCTGGGGAAACTGTAAGGCTTGGGAAGTTGATATTAGGTAGGGACATTGGTTAGGGGGTGTAGGTGTGCAACGTCATGGTGTGACCTTGATTTGACCTTGCCGTAGTGACCTTGACCTATAAAATGTTGTCCGGGCTATATCTCAGAAACTGTAAGATGTAGGAAGTTGATACGTGTTACGGATATTGGTTAGGGGGTGTAGGTGTGCAACATCATGGTGTGACCTTGATTTGACCTTTGACCTTGCCGTAGTGGCCTTGATCTATAAAATATTGTCCAGGCTATATCTCAGAAACCGTAAGGTGTAGGAAGTTGATACTTGGTAGGGATATTGCTTAGGGGGTGTAGGTATGCAGCGTCATGGTCTGACCTTGATTTGACCTTTGACCTTGCCGTAGTGACCTTGACCTATAAAATATTGTCTGGGCTATATCTCAGAAACCGTAAGGTGTAGGAAGTTTATACTTGGTAGGGATATTGATTAGGGGGTGTAGGTGTGCAACGTCATGGTCTGACCTTGATTTGACCTTTAACCTTGCTGTAGTGACCTTGACCTATAAAATATTGTCCGGGCTTTATCTCGGAAACTGTTAGGTGCAGGAAGGATATTTGGTAGAGACATTGGCTAGGGGGTGTAGGTGTGCAGCATCATGGTGTGACCTTGATTTGACCTTTGACCTTGCCATAGTGACCTTGACCTATAAAATCGTCAGGGCTGTATCTCTGAAACCATAAGGTGTAGGAAGTTGATACTTGGTAGGGACATTGGTTATTGGCTATAGGTGTGTATTATCATGGTGTGACCTTAATTTGACCTTTTACCTTGCCCGTAGTGACCTTGACCTTTAAAATCTTGTTGCACCTTTGGGTCTGTCTTTTGATGCAGATTAAGCAAAAGTCATATTAGAATTTATTAAGAATTTTACTTTCATAACTTCCCATTGTAAGAGATAGAATTTCATCAAGTGAGCCGCAGATTTTACTCCAACACCACACATAAGCATTCATTAAATGTATTACCACTTCTGTATGCATGGTAATATTCAAACCATCTAAACCATAATTCGGAAATGCAGATGTATATAAAGAGTGTTGAATTTTAGTTTACTGATTAATGCTGTCATCTTGTCATTGAATTATCTTGTTTTAATACTTCATCTTTATACGCATTATCTTTCTTTTAAACATTATTTCTCCATTTAAACATTGTTTGGACCTTTATATAACTGACAGTGCTCTGAAAGTATCCTGAAGTTTGTACTGGTACAGTACTTCTATATCTCATGGTGTTGAAAATATTTCCCAAGGCTGTGGGGTACGGGCATCTCTGATGCTATTTTCTTTCTTTCAGAAGGCAATATTCCAGTATTGGGCCTACTTTTCCTTTGGATACATCATGCATTAGGTCACAGTGTTTCCTTGGTCTAGTTAGTTCTTAGGTTGTCCGCATACTCTGAGCACCCTGGCACCTTGTCACAGGCTCTAGTTATGATGAGAGCAATGTTGTACTGATTGATCAATTATCATCTTAAATACCTCCTAAATATTAAGAATACATTATTTGTTGTATGATATTGGTATTTTTCACACAAATTGGTATATGTATGTGTTTTATTGTTTCAGGGTATGTCCAGTGGGGCTGAGTTGGCTGAGATTTTATTGTCCATTTTACCATTATGTCTGAAGTTTCCACTGACGGAATCAGAGAACAGTCACAGTTAGTAGCAGTGCTTGTTTTTTAACACTATATACACAAATAATGTACAAGTAGCATATTTTCATACAAGTATCTCACTAGTGTAAAACTGTTCCAATTCCAAGACACCAAAGAAGTTGTGCTCTATGGTGTCACAGTATTTGAGTGAAATTATCTTGATACAGAGATACAGGTACTACCGACAGCACCTTTATATACATAGGAATATGTTATTTAATCCAACATTTTAGCATGTTGTGTACTTATTAGGGATGGGTCGGCCGGCCCGGTGTCTTGGTATCGAGAGCATTTTAGTGAAATACCGTGATCAGATTTTACTACCACTACTTAACTTGTCAGTACATATAATAGAAGGAAAACTTAAAATGTTGGAAAGAAACCCTAAATCTGAAGAGAATTATTCACTTTTATTCCATAGTTTTGTGCATTTGAAGACTTTTATAGCGATTTTGTTGAGTAGAACTGATTTTTTTGTTACGACACTTTATAACCTATATCTCCCTTCGTCAACACATATAATGGAAGGACAACTTAAAATATTGGAAATAAATCAGAAATCTCATATTTTGCGCATTTGGGGACTTTTATTGTGATGTCATTAAGAGAGTCACGAAATCAGTACGGTTTTGCATTGGCGACCTCCCGATGTAGACATTTTTGGTGCCGACCCATCCCTAGTACATATGCCATACCATGAAATTGACTGCATGTCTATTTGGGTACCTTAAGCTATGGGGAACATATGTATCCACTCTCATCAGAATCCCCATTTAAAGAATTCACCATTTTTAAAAATGTTACGAGTGAATTTATCCCATTTTAGTCAAGTAGTAAATATATAAATTCATGGGATACTTCAATGAATATCCTTTACAGTCCTACATACACGCGAGGTAGACCTGCTCGTTTTGAGCAACCACAATCTCTCTGCATGTTTTTCACAATTATCCCTCCTCTATGTAAGAGTGGCTTAAGTTGCTGCTTACACTACATGTGTGCAGTAGTACTGTACTGCATCCCAGCTAAAACAAATAAACTGTGGTCTGTTGTCATTCTAGTGAAAGGTAATCTCAATATACATTACATACACTCTTTTATTTGATTTTATAAAGGAATACAAGTAACTGCTTTATCAACATCAGCTGTGGAATAATACTGGATATTACAGAAATCTTTTGTGGATTTCTTTTTTGTGAACGTGTTTTAAGCTATGTTTTTGTGCATAGTATGTTGACTGGATACAATTTTGAAGCTTTTTGAATTTTCTTGGATTATCAAACTAGAAAATAAAAAACTTAGGGCCATGTTCCCCTTTGGTGAACATCCCCCCTTGATTGGGCTACAATCTTAAACAATCATCAAATAGGAGTGTTGGGAGGAACTCTTTTTATTTGGGGTGTTAGTAAATCATGATCTTGCTATTTAGGAAGGGCCTGGGACTGACTGTCAAACTTTAGAAGCATTCAGGAGTGAATAGCATATCTTCTCGATAAATTCAATCTATAATGACCCTTATCAGATATACCATTCAGGAATTCAATCTGAAAGCCAGCTTAACATTCTTAAAGCAATTCTTTCGATTGATTGGAAGTCAATTGCTATAATCATCTATCATCCTGGAAAATTTTGAGAACCAATCAGAAATGGTTTTCAGGAATCAATGAGAAGCTTTTAATTACAAGTTGTAACATTTCTCAGAAACTGTTATTTTTCACACCCTCTTCTTCTGTGGATCTCAACCAATCTCAATGTTTCCAATTGGGGACCACATATATACAATCCAATTGCCATAGTTAAAGAGCTACCATAGTATTAGTTAATTATGCCAGTCAGCAATAAAAGTGATAGGGGATGACAAGCACATGGCCATTCCATGTAATCATTTTGGTCAAAACTTGGGCCAGTAAGTCTCTAACCTGTATGATGTTAATATAGTTGATTGTAAGAATAATACAATTAGATTTATTGGTGGTAAGATCTGAATGGAGTGGGTCCTAAACATTGCAATTTGATTTAATGGCATCAACATAAGTTGGGCTCTAAACCCTGACTTTTGGGGGTCTCAAAGTCACCAATTTTTGCCCCAAAAATATGTAACATGTTTTATATTCTCCCAAATTTTGCCGCCATCCATGAAATTATTTCCTGACATATATGAGCAGAGAAACTTTGGTCCTGACTTAAAATTTTGCATAGTAGGACCATAGTTGGTAATATGCAACCACCACTTAATATAACACTGGATATTGTAGGAGCCAGTTGAGTTTGTATTGACAGTTAAGACCTGGTTCCATATTCATGGACTGCCCAGATGGTGACTCAACCTTTAAAATCAGCAACTCATGGTTGAAAAATGCTAAACTTTACCAAAACAGGCCAGAAAATTTAAATGCATCTCTACCCTGGGGATCAGATTAACAAATACAAGATTTGTCCAGCTTAAAAATTGGCAAGTTAGGGTGAAAAATTTCAAAATTTATCAAAAACTATCTTGCATTCTAACCTGGAACTACCAATTAATCTAAAAACCTGTCTGACCAATCCCAACCAAATCTTGAATGTCAAGGACTTTTGACCCAACCTGCACAATTTTAATATGATTAGACATATTTGCTTGGACAGGTTCAGATCTTCTACCCTCCGGATAAGTTGGCAATGAAAATGAAAGTCAAGAAAGTCTGTGATCTATATGATTTTAATATGACTGATCAGTCATATGGGTGGTAGGATCTGAATTAAGTGCATCCGGAACATTACAATTATATTTGATGACATTAATATGTGTCTGGTTCTAAATCCCAACTTTGTTAGTCACACAGCCAAATCCCTGATTTTTTTCGTCTGACTTTTGTTAATTTTCTGGATTTTATTTACTTAAAAATACTATTCCTGAAATTCTGGTCCTGACTTTACAATCAGTATTATGGAAACATCACATTAGACAGCCTCCCCCCCCCCCCCCCATACTGTATTCTAAATGTCTCTCTGTGTTTTGAGGGTTTACTTAGGCTTTAAAATTCAAAATTGATAACTTTATCATCTGTGCAATAATATATTTTATATTTGTATACCTACTTTTTAAAACATTAACACAACACATTTTAATGCAAAATTTATCTGATATTATTACCCAGATAAATAGTTTGAAACACTTAAGGCTCTTGCACATATATGCGATGCAGTGTGGCGCAGTATGATTGTTACTACATGCTAAGCAGGGGAATTTTCTTTACCTTTCACATTTCGGCCACTTTTCCCAGCGTTTTTCCAGTAAATTGACGAAATATTTGTAAATTACAGTTAAAGTGCCTAGAATGGTTAATTCAGTGACATATAATTAAACATCTAAGACCCCACACTTAAAAATACTGGTGATAACACCCCTTTCAATTAATTAACTTCTGGTTGTGTTATGTCTACATATGTTGTCACACACTTAACCTGGCATCCCTTTCTCCATTATAAGAACTTAATCCATCTACAAACAAGACCCTCATCCTGTGTGTCCCTTTTAGAATAACTAGTAATTGCAATCCTCATTCAGTTAAACCTTTTTATGTGTCTATATGGACACACATCACATTTTGTCATCTGTCTCCCAGTAGTTAATCCCTTCACAATGAGCCTGTCTGTTTTGCATTTTGTTTTGTAATTAATATATTTCTGTATAGTTATGTGATATACTACCACTTTTAACATGTGGGAAATCCAAATATCTAAACTTCGGCAAAACAGAAAAAAGCCACGCATTTTTTTAAAAAATAGAAAATTTTCTAAATAGAAAAATCAGCACCGCACTGCTAGCTACTGCGCTGTACATATGTATAAGCAGTGAACTATTTCCTTCATTTCTATGTTATTTAGCCGCGCCGCACTACTGTGCAATGGGCTATAGAGGGAAACAAATTAAAAGTGATAGGAATTCTAATGCTACATTTCAAATGCTCACAAACCCTCACAACATTAGAATGTGAACAAGTTCTCTTCATCACATATGAGGATCTCCTCCCTGCATGTTTGTTTTTACAACCTTTTTGTGTCTTCTCTTAGAGCCACATGTTTTTCAACTTAAATCCTATCCCAGTCTTTTAGATTTTTAAGTTAAGGTGAAGAAAACCAAATTTGTGGTGTGGTTGAAAGGCAAGAAATTCAGGGGTCGCTTGTATGTAGGACTGTTTACATACTGTACCTTCACTAGGGCTGTAGAAAGTATTTGTGTACTTGTCAAAGAATAGAGCAATTTCAGAGTTAAAACACAAGCACTCAGAGAGCACAGTCCTCTGCCAAAGTCCATCACCTCAAATATTGCTTATGAGCTCAGTGCTTAAAAAATCTATTTAGAAATTGCTTGATTCATATCACCAGGAAAATCTAATTACCTGTTCCTTATACCATAATCAACATTTCCTGAAAATCTGTCCATAACTTTTCAAGCTATTTTGCATAGATCAAAGTTGGGGTTTTACGTCCCGTTCAACAGCCAGGGTCATATTGGGACAGGTCCTCAGAATTGCCACTTGTGGGACTCGAACCCACAGTGGTGACAGCCTATGATTAGATGCCAAACTTGCTAACCACTAGGCCACTGAGGACCTACTATTTTGCATAGAAACAGACAAACAAATTTACCATGTCAAAAACGAAATTTTCTTGGCAGAGGTAATGAAGTATCACATAATCTATTTTCATTTGATATCAGAAGGTTTAAAAATATTTTCAAAGAATTGACCCTAAATGAGTCAAGTTACTCATGTTATTAGTTGCTTTTATACCAGAAAGTGCTCTCATTTATGTGTGTAGAGGAATGTTGAAAGATTTGTACATGTTACGGTATCATCAAAGAGAAGAATTATTGTAAAACATTACAGACGACAAAAATTTCTGCTTGTTTCCGGCACAAGTATTACCTTTCAGTTAATTACTTACAATACTCTGACTCTGTTGGCTCTGTGTACTGGCATATATTTGAAACAAAGTATCAGCTCACAGTGCCAAGGCCAAATTTAACACTAAATGTTTATTGCATATGTTCTGCAAAGACTTGTAAAAGGATTAGTTTTTTGACTATAGAAAAAGACTTTTCACCATGTAACTGGTGTAAACATGTAGTTACCTGTTTCATATGGGTATAGTGATTCTTTCCCACAGTTTTGAAGCATATTTTTGTTTTGATCATAGTTTTTGTAGGAAAGCATTTTCAGTGGTTATATCAGATTTCCCAGATTACCTAATATCAAACTGACATGTGTCAATGTTGAAATGTTTTATTCAGGTTATGATAAGGCCAGTTAAACTGTTAAAAGAAGTTCATTCAACTTTATTTTTAGTTATATTTGATCAAAGTTCATTGACAAAAGTTAGCTGTACCAAAACAACTCTTTCTATTGAAATGAAGACAATAGCATCAATATTTTGTCAACAATAAAATTTGATGTCCTCATGCATTATGCTTTATGAAAAATTCCTGTGTAAAAGTTGTGTCATGCTGTACTTTGCTCACTTTGTATAATGAAATTATAACTTGACGTCAGATTTCAGTGTTACGTAAACACAACATGACTTGGCAAGCAACACTGACTTACGCTAGGGTCAGTTGATAAGTACATTTTATTGCGTTAATACATCTTACCTAGTGGACAGATGCATTTGTCCGGCGCCTTGCCGGTCACGCCAAACGTTAGAAAAAAACGTCCTGAGCTGGGCTCTGGCCGGGACCGGTAGCGTCCTGTTCACTCGCCAGGTGGCTGTATAGTCTCCCTGCCGGTGTACTGCGCACGCGCAGCGCATGCGCTCTTCCTCTTTTTGTTTGGCGCGTGAAGAACGCTTGGGATTTAAGAGAAACTTTGAAAAATTAATTTATATACTTCTTCTCAAGCTTATTGCTTCAAATATTTGTGTTAGTTGTGTGTAACAAGTGTCATGGCATCTCCGGGAGATAAGAAGGGACAAAGAAGGGGTTCCTGTGGCCATGTTATGGCTCTTTTCGACTTGCATGAAAAATGTGCGCGGTGCCGCGAAAAGCTTATAGGGGAAGACAATTGTGTGAAGGACAAGCAGTGTAAGATTTGTGATGGCTTTACTCCGGCTCAGAAGGACATGTTGTCCACTCCAATTTATAAAATTAGAAGAGACAAGAAAGCAGGGTTGTTAGTTTCCCCGAAAGAAGTTACTGTTTTACAGCCGGTTGAAGGTATGGATAATGAACCAACCTTTCAATCTCCTTCTGGCCAGCAGGCTCAGTCTTCTGTTAATCCCCCTGCTACTCCACCTTCTTCATCTCAACAGCCGGCTAGTTTTGTTAGCTCAGACCAGTTGACAGCCATTGCGGATAAATGGTCAGAGCAGTTTGCTAGGATGGAGGCACTTCTTTCTAGAGGTAACGTGTTTTCCACTCCTGTATCTTCAGTCAAGCCGGTCGACACTCAGAATCTCATTTCTGATAACCCCTTCTTAGCTCCAGCTACCCATCCCACCGGTCCGGTGAAGGTACCGGTAGCTGTTGAGGCTTCACTTGCTGCTACCCCGGTAGATGCCAAGGATAAGAAGAAATCTCACAAATCCAGAAAAGACAAACATTCTGATAAAAGTGATACCAAATCTTCATCTAAATCTAAGAGCAGCAAAGATGTTTCCAAACCGGAGAAGAGACGTGACCGGTCACCTACACCGGTGTCAAAGTCTAAAAGTAAAGCTCCCGCTTCTTCCCGTTTGCCTGGTGCCAGCTCCGGACCGGAGTCTGCTCATCAGTTGGGTGTTTCAAAAGGGGACAGGTCTAACCAGAGTCAGGATGTGAAGCACTCATCCGGTTCACTCTTCCAGTCTGCATCTTCCACCCCACGGGCTCCACCGGAACAGGATACCAGTCTTGATATCACCGGTGCCGGTGCCTATGCATTTCCTCAAGAACAGTATGAACAAATATCTGACGATGAAATAGACCGGTCTGCTTCCGGTTCCGGTTCTGAGGACGGTCACTTTTCTGATGTTGCAGACCCACCGGAGCAGACTGAAGATATGTCTTACAGGGAGACGGTACGTTCTGTGAGAGCGTTTATGGGTTGGCACCACATTCCGGCCTTTGAAACAGACTTTTCAGAACCGGACAAGTCAAATAACCCTTGGAAAGGGAAGAACCCAAGAAAACCCACACGCATCTCAGTGGCCATGCCCCCGGACGACTGGTTGTGCCAGAAGTTGGAAAGGTTGAATCTCACTGTCGCAGAGGGTTATCCCTCTCGCTCACAAGATTCCGCAGGTTTGCGACGCGACCAGTTCATCAAGGTGCCAAAGTCGCAGGAGAAATAGTACAAGATGCACCTGATTAAGACTGACGGACCACATCGTCCTGGTCGTTCTGTTTTCAACTGGAGAAACACTGAGGCCAAGGTTAATTCTCATTTCCCAAGGATAACTCGTGCCTCTGCTTACCCGTCCACAGGCCCTCCCTCCAGGCCTATTGCCCAAGAATCCCTACGCAGGTTGGAACGTGCCGCACGTGAAGACAGTTATATCATCAATCATGCGGCAGGCTTCAGTCGCTGTTCCACCGAACTTCAGGAGAAGATGTCACAGAACATCACTCTGTTGTCCTCTCGTCTTGGCAAGGGAAAGTGTTCGAAGGACGTGGCCAATGCTTTGAATGACCTGCGTGACCTCATGGCCTTTCATCAAAAGGTGTCGGTGGCCATGGGCACGTCTCTTCAGCATTTGGCGGACAGTTTGTTTGTGAATATGGCCAACCTGGTTCTTTTAATGAGAGACTCATATCTTGATTTTGTGAAACAAGGCGTTAAACAGGATACCATGAACTTGCTGAGGAACGCCCCCTTGTTTGGATACGGTCTCTTCCCTGATGCAGCCATCATGTCTGCGGAGCAGGATATCCAAAAATTTGAAACTAGTAGCGTTGCTCAGAGGCCCGGACCGGGTGCTACTCAGCACGCAAGTTGGAAGGGTACGCAAAGATATAAGCCTTACGACCGTAAGGATAGGAAACAAACATCTTCCACTGACCAATCCTCTCAACAGCAAAGTCAGCCATGGAGACAGTTTGGCCGAAATCGGTCCAGAGGAAGGGGACGTGGCCGGGGTTCTAACCCCCGTTTTTCTAAAGGGCAGTCCTTTAAGCCCTATAAATGACAATTATCTAGGTGGTCCAACAGTAAAGTTAGTACATCAGATTCAGTTGGACCCTCAGTGTCAGGACAAAAGTGTGTCTGCAAACATAAGCTTGGACAAATTTCAGACAGTAAACAAGGTTCCATTGTTCAAACCCGAGAGTCGTCGGGCTGTGTATTGTCCTGTTGTCAGTCCTGTTCGTTCTGTTCTTTCACACGGGCATCCGCAAAAGAAAGGAGTAAGCCCCGGCAATTGTCTGAACAAAATAAAGTCTGTCAAAAGTGTTTTTTGTGTAGATCCTTGTGTTTTTGCCCCTATTGTTCCCAGTGTCCCCAGTGCTGTCTCCGAACACAATGTAGGGGGCAGACTTCAGGAATTTTGGCAAGTTTGGCTAACCATGGGTTCAAATCCCCGGGTAGTCTCTATCCTAAAAAGGGGTTACACTTTGCCCTTCAAACAAAGACCGGTTCTAACCAGGTTCCCAGTGGTTCAAAGTGGTTATGCAAACCCATCCAAAAACATGCATCTCAAAGAGGCTCTTGTAAGCCTCATGCGAAAGTTGGTAGTAGAAAAGGTAGTGGTCAAGTCGTCCCTGGCCTTTTACAACCGCCTGTTCTTGGTCCCCAAACCAAACGGCAAATGGAGACCAATCTTAGACTTAAGCCGGTTGAATCTCTTTCTCAGTACCGGCACATTCAAGATGGAAACTCCGGAAACAATCCGTTTATCCTTGAAGACGGGGGAGTGGGTCACTTCGCTGGACTTCAGCGACGCTTACTTCCACATCCCCATAGCCCCAAGATCAAGAAAGTATCTCAGGTTCTTCCTGTTTCAGCAAACTTTCCAGTTCACAGCCCTACCCTTCGGGTTGGCCACGGCTCCACTGGAGTTTACCAAAATAGTCAAGGAGGTGAAGCTGATGGCTCAGGCGAGGGGTATCAGGATCCACCAGTACCTAGACAACTGGTTGCTGAGAGCCCCTTCCCCGGAAATCTGCCTACAGCATACCCAGACCCTCTTGGACCTATGTCGAGAATTAGGTTGGGTAGTGAATATGGCCAAGTCTGAGTTGGTGCCATCACAGGTCTTCAATTTCGTAGGTTACCGGTTCGACCTGATCTCCGGTCGGGTATTACCCACTCAGGACCGTTGGCAAGCCCTTCAAGAGAAGTTGAGGTTCATCAAGAGCCTTCCCAGGTGCACCGTCCGTCAGTTCATGTCCCTGATAGGTCTTTTGACGGCCACGGAGAAGCAGGTTTCCTCAGGCCGACTTCACATGAGACCTTTGCAATGGCACCTCAAGAGGCACTGGCATGTCCCAGAAGTTTTGGAAAAGGTGATCCCAGTCCCTCAATCTCTCCACCCTCACTTGGACTGGTGGTTGGACGAGAACAATGTTCTGAACGGGCAACCCCTGCACCCTCTTCAGCACGCCGTTCAACTATTTACAGACGCCTCAAACGAAGGTTGGGGCGCACACTTAGGGGACTTCACTGCAAGAGGCGTTTGGTCCCCTCTCGAAGGTCGCCTTCATATAAATTTTCTCGAGATGAAGGCAGTCCTTCTGGCCTTACGACAGTTAGAGCATCTGTGCAAGGATCAGATTGTTCTTGTGGCAACGGACAATACCACGGTGGTCTCTTACATAAACAAACAGGGGGGTATGAGGTCAGGCTCTCTCTGTGCCCTCCTTTGGAGACTCCTGTCCTGGTGCCATCACAGGGGCATAACGCTAAGGGCAAGACATATCCCGGGTCGCTTGAGTGTGATAGCCGACAAGCTCTCCCGGCACAATCAGGTGATTCAGACCGAATGGGGTCTCTCCCCTCAGGTTTTCAGTCAGTTGTGTTCCAGGTGGCCCCCACCGCTAGTGGACTTGTTTGCGACCAGGTTCAATTACAAACTCCCCCGGTTTGTGTCACCGGCCCCGGATCAGGCAGCCTGGGCAGTAGACGCCCTGAGCTTGTCCTGGGAGCATCTAAACGCTTCTGCGTTCCCTCCAGTCTCCCTGCTCCCTCAGGTAGCTTCGAAGATAAGAGACCAGGGTTGTCACAGGATGATTCTGATCGCCCCAGGTTGGCCAAACATGCCTTGGTTTTGGGACCTGGTGGACCTATCCGTTCAGATCCCCTTCACCCTTCCTCTAACAAGGGACCTAGTGACTCAGCCTTTCAACGGGCTAGTTCACCGGAACCTTCAGAATCTCAATCTTCATGCTTGGCTCCTAGAAGCTCTACCATCAGGAAACACGGCTTCTCTGAAGAGGTGGCAGCACGAATTGAGGCTCCTCAGAGGGGGTCAACCAGAGCTGTGTACAAGTCAAAGTGGACCATATTTGTCAAGTGGTGTAAATCGAACAAGGTGGACTTCAGGTCACCCTCTGTGAATCATATTGCGGATTTTCTCCTTTACCTCTTCAAAGAGAGGAATCTGCAACCCAGCACCATTGATGGTTATAGGACAGCCATCGCAGATATGGTGGGTAGTGACAAACTCAATATAAGCTCAGATGAAAATCTTACCCGCCTGTTAGACAGTTTTCATAGGGACAAACCGAAAGGTCGAAGAGGGGTCCCTTCCTGGAACCTTTCGCTAGTGCTCCATCAGCTTACCAAGGCTCCCTTCGAACCTCTACGGAAGGCTTCGCTGAAGCATCTGACCTTTAAGACGGTTTTCCTTTTGGCCCTGGGGTCAGGCAAAAGAAGAAGCGAAATCCATGCCTAGTTAGCTAAGAAAATCAGGCACCAAGAGGACTGGAGTAAAGTTTCCTTGTATCCATCCCCCAGTTTCCTCTCCAAAAACCAGCTGGCTCGGGATGGACCAGCTTCAGTGGCTCCAGTAGTCATCCCAGCTCTAGCTCCAACGTTGGATAAGTCCTTGTCTGGGGACAGGTGTCTGTGCCCAGTACGGGCTTTACGTTACTACCTGGACCGGACCAAGGATTCCCGTCAGGGAAAGGAACTGGTCTTTGTGTCTTTCAAGACAGGTTTTCATCAGGACATTGTCCCTGCCACCATTTCCTCCTGGGTTAAACAGACGGTACTGTTGTGTTATCAACTTTCCAACCAGAAAGCTCAGGATTTACATCAAGTCAGAGCCCACGATGTCCATGCTTTCGCAGCCTCTAGGGCCTTTCAGGGAGGAATTTCTCTAGATCAGATCCTTTCCGCTTGTCACTGGAAGGCTCATAATACATTTACCCAGTTTTACCTGAAAGACTTGGCCTGGGCGGATTCTAAGTTGTATCATTTGGGCCCGGTGGTGGCAGCCCAACAGATTCAGGATACACAATAGCTCCTTTATCCTCGGGCTTTTACATATGTATATACTGTGTATTGTAAAAAAAAAAAAACTTTCTTCCACTATCCTGGGTCCTTAGTCTGCCGCGATCCCAAGTGGGGCTAAGGGCTTGATGAGATAGTCTTACAGGTCCTGTTCTTCCTCGTTAGTCAGAACTTTTACCCTCCTCAGTCCGGTTGTGCTCCTAGCGAGCCAGTACTGGACTTTTGAGAAAAGAAAGGGGGGGGGGGGGGGGGGGCAGTAGTTGTGAACCGAGGTATCTGGTTTCTATTCATTCCGGATCCACCTTCTTATACATAGTTTGGAGTTTTGAGGAATTCCCCTCTTGGCTACCCTCCTTCCACTGGGTAGTTATTCTGCATCTGTCCACTAGGTAAGAGGTATTAACGCAATAAAATGGAAAATTTAATAAGTAAATTAAATTTTTATAAGTTAATACCTTACCTAGTGGACAGGGGGAGTCCCTCCCTACCTTCCCCGCTATTTTTAGCCCTAGGGGATTTCCTACGGTAGGCAACAAAAAGAGGAAGAGCGCATGCGCTGCGCGTGCGCAGTACACCAGCAGGGAGACTATACAGCCACCTGGCGAGTGAACAGGACGCTACCGGTCCCGGCCAGAGCCCAGCTCAGGACGTTTTTTTCTAACGTTTGGCGTGACCGGCAAGGCGCTGGACAAATGCATCTGTCCACTAGGTAAGGTATTAACTTATAAAAATTTAATTTACTTATTAAATTTTCCAATTGTTCTGTTACATTCAGAGTAGAATAGACATACAGTAATTGCAGTGATAATAGTTGGCCACTTGAATTCTTTTTTTGTGGTTGTGAAGGATTTTGTAGTATTTTATGTAAGCATTGGTTTTAAAAAAGAAATGTACTTTTTATTTATTGCTAACCTGAATTATCAGGTTTCAATAGGTTAAATCTTAGGATGTTTTTTACCCTATAATTTATCCCGGCATTTCTGTTTTGTTTTTTTTACATTGAATGCAAATACCATAAATGACCTATTTAGCGCACAGTGCGCTAAGGAAAGACTATTTTTATTCAATATTTGGTGGGAAAAAGTTCCCCTTTTAGCGCACCCATCATGAAACACTTTCCGGGATGAAGTATAGGTCAATTCGGTAAGAATAACAGTGTTCCGACATTTAGTATCTACTTAAAATACCCAGTTCCTGTAAATATGGTAGTAGATATATACAAACTTGAAATTCGGTTACAAGGGCGGATATTTTTTTTTTTTTTAAAAAGCCACAAATTTTATACCAGTTGTTGTATTGTAGAGGAATTAATACGGTGTAAAAAATAGCCAGGCATTTAAGTTATAATTATAAAACCAAACTATATAACATATTTTATGGCTCTGATTTGTTATTGAAATCCAGACTACTTACCCACACTTGTATTAAAAAAAAATTAAAAAGAAACTCATTGTAAGGTTTTCATCAAAATTTCAAATAGATGCTCTGTATTGTTTTCAAACAATGGGCGCGTGGGTGGGCAGCAGGAAAAAGTTTGTCCGGGCTGTATCTCTGAAACCATAAGGTGTAGGAAGTTGATACTTGGTAGGGACATTGGTTAGGAGGTGTAGGTGTGCAACGTCATGGTCTGACCTTGATTTAACCTTTGACCTTGCCATAGTGACCTTGAGTTTGAAAATCTTGTCCAGGCTCTATCTCAGAAACTGTAAAGTGTAGGTAGTTGATACTTGGTAGGGACATTGGTTAGGGGGTGTAGGTGTGCAACGTCATGGTGTGACATTGATTTGACCTTTGACCTTGCCGTAGTGACCTTGACCGATAAAATCTTGTCTGGGCTATATCGGAAACTGTAAGGTGTAGGAAGTTGATACTTGGTAGGGACATTGGTTAGGGGGTGTAGGTGTGCATTGTCATGATGTGACCTTGATTTGACCTTTGACCTTGCTGTAGTGACCTTGTCCCATAAAATCTTGTCTGGCCATATCTCAGAAACTGTAAGGTGTAGGAAGTTGATACGTGGTAGGGACATTGGTTGGGGGTTGTAGGTGTGCAGCATCATGGTGTGACCTTGATTTGACCTTTGACCTTGCCGTAGTGACCTTGACCTATAAAATCTTGTCCGGGCTATATCTCGGAAACCGTAAGGTGTAGGAAGTTGATACTTGGCAGGGACATTGGTTAGAGCTGTAGGTGTGTGTCGTCATGGTGTGACCTTGATTTGACCTTTGACCTTGCTGTAGTGACCTTGACTTCTAAAATCTTGTCCGGACCATATCTCAGAAACTGTAAGGTGTAGGAAGTTTATACTTGGTAGGGACATTGGTTAGGGTGTGTAGGTGTGCAACGTTATGGTGTGACCTTGATTTGACTTTACTGTAGTGACATTGACTTATGAAATTTTGTCTAGGCTATATCTTGTAAACCGTAAGGTGTAAGAAGTTGATACTTGGTAGGGATATTGGTTAGGGGTTGTAGGTGTGACCTTGATTTGACCTTGTCATAGTGACCATGAGTCTGAAAATCTTGTCTGGGCTATTTCTTGGATTCCAGGTGAAGAAGGTTAACACTTGGTAGGGATATTGGTTATGGGTGTAGGTGTACGTCATGGTGTGACCCTTTTGCTCTACCAAAGTGTGTTTACCTGCCATATTTGAGACATCTCTCTCTTATGACAAGATATATGGATTTTCTGCAACTGATTATTATAGGCACTTTTACATTATTGTGCTGTTTCAATTGACAGCCATTCTCCAATTAATAAATTTTACTGCTTCATATTTTTTAGTTTGTTGATTAATGCTGTCATCTTGCTATTGAATTGTTTTGTTTTAGTACTTTATCTTTACATACATTTTTTTTCTCTTAGTTGTTATTTTCTGTACTTAAGCATTATAATTTTGACTTTATTTAAGTGATACTGCGCTGAAAGTATCCCAGTCTTTGTACTGTTTCACTACTTTTATATAACATGGTTTTGAAAACTATTTCCCCAGGCTGTGGGGTACGGGCATCTCTGATGCTATTTTTGGCAGCTTGTATTTGTCATTTTTGCAACAACATCAAAAAAACTAAAAAAGTTATGGACACTTTTTGATGAAATTTTTGGGATATATCCACTGGTGTTGAGACAATTAGTGGTCCGTTCAATGCATCAATTTATGGTGGTATCATCATTGATGCAGTGAGTGTAACCAAATGGAATCACTCCAAGTTAAACCCCATTTTTTGCCCAAACTACATCTTTTCCTTGTATTTTAAAATATTGCAAGGAAATCCCAGAGTGGGCGATAAGCGGGTCTCTACCGAGTCGCAGCTCTTAATATCCACAATGGCACATTGAGTAGAGAACTTGATTTCAGTGGTCAAGACTACTGTTTAGATCCAGGAGTTTTTAAATTACTTTTTGTCATTGCACTCTATTTATTTATTTTTATTTATTTGGGGTTTTACGTTGCTTTCAACACTGTACAGGTCATATCACGACGGGTAGTTGGAAGGGCAGAGGAAACCAGTACATAAGAGTTCGTTAGGGTTGTGTACTGTAAACTGCCGACCAATGACAAGCAACTACCAGCTTTATTGAAGGTTTTAAGCCTTGGCAGAGGTATGCATTCTCTGTGTGCTCTTGGCGAGGGTAAAATGTTGATCTTCAGCAACAGTTAAGTTAAAAATGAATATTAGGTAAACAAATATGGCTGAAAATTAAATGTTATTTATTAAAAATACCAATATTATCATAGGTTGACAAGTACTCACTACCCAGTGAACTTGTTCAGAGTCAGTTTCTGTACTTAGTTTGTTTTTGATTAACTGATTTTCCTTTCAGATATACGTAACATCCCCTGTACTTTTGTTGGTCCTGAAAGCCAGTTTTTCCCCCAGTCGTCAATGTACTTTTGATTGCATCCTGTCATTTCAACACTGTACAAATCTTCGAATACAGTGGGAAACAAGTTTTGGAAAAAGATGAACTGTTTGCAATGTCTTTTTATGTCAGCTGACTTGTCAGTCAGCTGACATTATGTCGTCACTCTGCGGCGTACGCGTCCGCGTGAACAACTTCTCCTCCAAAACTACAAGGCCTAGAGACGTGCTGTTTTTTTTAAAAGATATACCTTATCTATCGAGGATGAAAAATTGTTCAAGGCATGCAAATCTGTCTGTTCGTCTGTTTGCTAGAGACATTACAAGGGGGGTACCCCCACCAAAAGTGTGAAAATTTCAACACTTAATCACAATTTTCTCAGTGACTATTGCAGGGATTTCTCTCATATCTTGCATATATGTACTAGGCCAGAGGTAGATTCTCTTGTGTGAGTATGAGACCTGGATCTGTCTTACTTTTTTTTTAATAAATTTTTTTAATAATTTTTAATGCATTAAAATTCATGAAATCATGCACAAAATCATTTATAACTTGAAAAGTGTTGCATTTAGAGCATTTTGTTAAAATATGTTATTCAGCTACTTTTTTCATAGCTACAATATGGTGAGTAAGTTGGGTGCCTGTCTCAATAGCTAAGTGAGTAATAGCTACTTTTGGGCTTTTCAGTAACTTCCATCATGAGTAGAATCACTTGTAACTTAAAAACTATTGCATTTACAGAATTTTGTATAAATATGTTATTCAGCTACTTTTGGGTCAGCTATAACATAGTAAAATTTTAGACCTGTAGCTCATGGCATAGCTGAGTAATAGCTACTTTTAGGTTATCACTGTTGAGTAAATAGCTTATAACTTCAAAACTATTGCATTTAGAGAATTTCATATAAATATGTTATTCAGCTACTTTTGGGTCAGCTATAACATAGTAAAATTTCAGACCTGTAACTCATGGCATAGCTGAGTAATAGCTACTTTTAGGTTATCACTGTTGAGTAAATCGCTTATAACTTGGAAACTATTGCATTTACAGTATTTTGTTGCAATATATTATTCACCTATTTTGGGATCAGCTATAACATAGTGAAGTTTCAGATCTGTGGCTCATTGCATAGCTGAGTAATAGCTACTTTGAAGTTCTCACTATTGAGTAAATCACTTGTAACTTAAAACCTATTGCATTTAGAGAATTTCGTATAAATATGTTATTCAGCTACTTTTGGGCCAGCTATAATATAGTGAAATTTCAGATCTGTAGGTCATGGCATAGCTGAGTAATAGCTACTTTAAAGTTCTCACTATTGAGTAAATCAGTTGTAATTGGAAAACTATTGCATTTAGAGAATTTAGTATAAATATGTTATTCAGCTACTTTTGGGTCAGCTATAACATAGTAAAATTTCAGACCTGTAGCTCATGGCATAGCTGAGTAATAGCTACTTTTAGGTCATCACTATTGAGTAAATCAGTTGTAACTTCAAAACTATTGCATTTACAGTATTTTGCTTGAATATGTTATTCACCTACTTTTGGGTCAGCTATAACATAGTGAAATTTCAGACCTGTAGCTCATTGCATAGCTGAGTAATAATTACTTTGAGGTTCTCACTATTGAGTAAATCAGTTGTAATTGCAAAACTATTGCATTTAGAGAATTTAGTATAAATATGTTATTCAGCTACTTTTGGGTCAGCTATAACATAGTAAAATTTCAGACCTGTAGCTCATGGCATAGCTGAGTAATAGCTACTTTTAGGTCATCACTATTGAGTAAATCAGTTGTAACTTGAAAACTATTGCATGTACAGTATTTTGCTTAAATATGTTGTTCACCTACTTTTGGGTCAGCTATAACATAGTGAAATTTCAGACCTGTAGCTCATTGCATAGCTGAGTAATAACTACTTTGAGGTTCTCACTATTGAGTAAATCAGTTGTAATTGCAAAACTATTGCATTTAGAAAATTTAGTATAAATATGTTATTCAGCTACTTTTGGGTCAGCTATAACATAGTAAAATTTCAGACCTGTAGCTCATGGCATAGCTGAGTAATAGCTACTTTTAGGTCATCACTATTGAGTAAATCAGTTGTAACTTGAAAACTATTGCATGTACAGTATTTTGCTTAAATATGTTGTTCACCTACTTTTGGGTCAGCTATAACATAGTAAAATTTCAGACCTGTAGCTCATGGCATAGCTGAGTAATAGCTACTTTGAGGTTATCACTGTTGAGTAAATTGCTTATAACTTGGAAATTATTACATTTAGAGTATTTTGTTTCAATATGTTATTCACCTATTTTGGGGTCGGCTATAACATAGTGAAGTTCCAGACCTGTGACTCATTGCATAGCTGAGTAATAGCTACTTTGAAGTTCTCAATGTTGAGTAAATCACTTATAATTTGAAAACTATTGCATTTAGAGAATTTAGTATAAATATGTTATTCAGCTACTTTTGGGTCAGCTATAACATAGTAAAATTTCAGACCTGTAGCTCATGGCATAGCTGAGTAATAGCTACTTTTAGGTTATCACTGTTGAGTAAATCACTTATAACTTGCAAACTATTGCATTTAGAGTATTTTTTTTATTTTTATTTTCTTTTTTTATTCAATACATGAAAATTTAATACAACATTTAAAATATAATTTGAAACTCATTTTTTTGCTAGTGAACTGTATTATTACTGTATTTTATTGGTTTATCACAAAAAAAAATCACATTTATATACTGTGAGAGCCGCCTCGCTTACTTTTCATATATTCTCAAATAATGGTTCCCATGATAACCAATTTTGTAAAGACATATTTTTGCCAATTTCTTTCAACTTTAAAAGTGTAATCTGTTCAGCAAAAATTGATTGAAATTTCTTTTGAAATTGATAAATATTCAAAGTTTTAAAGTTTTTTGCACAGCGGAAAATATACAACTTTGCAGTAAGAATTAATAAATTAATTGGTTCAAAATTTTTATCATGTAGAAGGTAACCGAATATAACTTGTTCCAAATCGAAGGACCACAATAGTTCAAGTTTAATTCGTATCCAATCAGAAATATTTTTCCAGAACTCTTTTGACTTGTTACAGTTATAAAAAAGATGTGAAATGGTTTCTTCACTGTCTATACAAAGTCTACAGACACTAGATTCTTCTATGTGTGTAATTTTTAAATATTTTCTCACCCCTATAATCCTAAAAAGAATTCTATATTGAAACCACGTAAGTGAGGCATCACTACTGAATTTGAAACAGACTTTGAAAATTTGTTTCCATTTATTCTCCTCTATATCTTGACCACATTCAACTGACCAGTTAAGCTTCATTTTTGGTTGAAAATCACTATTGTTTAATATTTTATACATATCTGAAGCTCCCCTCCTGTTTTTTAATATAATATTCAGATGGGATGGTCTACCTGGTCCTATTTTTTTAACCATGGTAGAAAAACTTTCAAATTTACCTATATAAGTCTGGACTAGCTTTTTGATTCTGTAATACTCCAAAATATTTATGGGGTTTAGCTTAAATGATTTCCTAAGTTCATGAACTGTACAGAAATTGCCTTGTTGATCCAAAACATCTCCTACAAAGATGATACCTCTTTTGTACCACTTTGGATAGTACAATGGGAGCTGACTTATTTTTTTGTTGAACCAAAGAGGGGTATACAAGACATCCTGAGGGCATTTTTCAGAACTAGTCTCTACAACATTTTGCCATGATATCAAAACATCTAACCAAAAGGGATTTTTGACCTTCAGTGGTATATTCTCATACCAAATGGGCCCAAAATTAGTGATGTAACTAAATGATCCCAAAATAAATTTGGCAAGGTGTGACCATGGAGCATTTTGATCTGTATTAAGGCGTCTGATCCAAGTTGATTTTAAAGCAAAAATATACTTTTGAAGGTTTATCATTTTAAGCCCTCCGTCAATATATGGTCTACATATTTGCCTTCTTGCAATCTTATCTGGCTTTCCACCCCATACAAACTTGAAGAGCATGTCCGATATCTCCCTTATTGTCATTGAATCTGGGCTCGGTAGTGATATGAAAAGGTGATTAAATTTCGAAATCACAAATGTTTTGATAATTGTGATCTTTCCAAAAGGTGTTAAGTGCCGATGTTCCCATTTATTCAGTAAATGTTTTGACCTTGAAATTGCGATTTCATAGTTTATTTTTGGCATTTTCTCTAAGTCAACATTGAATTCTATACCCAACATATTAAATTCTGTGATGCCCCACTCTAGTCTTGATTTAACATTTAGTTTATCCTTACTATACCTCTTTCTACCTATCCAGATAATTTTTGTTTTTGAAGTATTCATCACCAACCCAGACATGGAACCAAATGTTTCAATTGTATTCAATGCTGCTTCCAGAGAGCTTTGGGACCCATCCATAATTATTGTGGTGTCGTCGGCAAATTGAGTTATCTTATATTCATTCAAACCAAGAATTATACCTTTAAGCTCTTTTTTATTAGTTATAAGAAAAGATAATATTTGGCCACAGAGAAGAAATAAAAATGGGGCACAGGGATCACCTTGCCTACATCCACGCTTTATATTGAAGAAACTTGACAGAATGCCACATTGTAGGATTGCTGCTTGGATATTGGTATTAAACAGTTTGATCCAGTTTATAAACTGTCCCCCAAAACCAAAATATTGAAGTACATCGTAAAGAAATTTCCATGAGATGGAGTCATAAGCTTTGGCAAAATCTATTAGCATCAATAAGCCATCTAGTCTATTCTTTTCAGTGCAATGCATAATATCATATACTAAGCGTGTAGAGTGGCCAATATACCTTCCAGCTATAAAACCAGTTTGTGTTTTGTCTACTAGATAATCTAATACAGTCTTTAATCTGGATGCTATAGCAGCAGATGCTATCTTATACGGAACAGATAGGAGCGATATTGGACGCCAGTTTTTTAAGATGCTTCTATCTTTATTACCTTTTGGTAAGCAGGACACTATGCATTGTCTTAAAGTAAGGGGAAGTTCCCCATTTTTAAAGCTAGTATTGAGAGTTCTCTTAATAATGTGTTTCAAGTAAGGCCAAAAAACTTTGAAAAATTCTGCAGGGAAACCATCAATTCCTGGTGTTTTCCCATGATTCATATTTTTTAATGCATTTCCTAACTCTTTTAATGACAGTTCCCCTTCTAAAGATTTGGACTGTTCAGCAGTTAATTTGTTGCAACCATAAGGCTCTAAGATTTCTTCCAAATTTTTATTTTCTAATTTATGATCATAATTATCGAAAAGGGTTTCATAAAAACTTTTTATTTCTGTTAATATTTTACTCTGGTTGGTGGTTACAGACCCATCATCATGCCTGATGGATTTAATTATTTTTTCTGTATAACGCCTGTTTTCCAAAGCACAAAAAAATTTACTGGGCTTTTCTCCTTCTAGTAGCCATTTGGTACGGCATCTTATCATATGACCCCGAATTTTTTCAGACCTTATTGATTCCAGCTCTTCCTTTTTGTCTTCTAAAAGATTTATAACAGCTGAAATATTTCTACTTTTCTCCAAATTTTTTATTTCTTCTACCAGAAACTTTTCTCTTACCAGTCTTGTTTTTTTGAACTGTGAAGAAAATTTAATAGATTCCCCTCTTAATCTTAACAATAATGTTTCTAAGAACAAACTGTCATTAATTGTTAGTTGAGCATTCTCTAAATAATCTGTTTCTAAAAATTTAAGATTATATATTCGAAGAGCATATTTATATATTTCGTCTCTGATAGCCTTGTTTATTACGGATAAATAATCTTGGTTCTTTAAAAATGATGTATTAAGTTTCCAGATACCTTTCCCTTGTTTAAATTCTGACACAATAAGTTCCAATCTCATAATGGAGTGATCAGTTCTATAACCTGGTACTATATCACATTTGTCTACTATATCTGCCAATGCGGAGGATGCTAGAAAATAATCTAAACGTGCTTGTTGGAGGGGGTTTTTCCTCCTCCAAGTATATCTCAAGGTATCAGGATGCATCTCTCTGAATATGTCTATTAAGTTAAAGTTTTCCATTGAGTTCAGGACTACCTTTCTTGATTTAGGATTGTTAATGGTAGAGTAATTATAGCAATCTTTTTTGGGGTCAAGTGTTAAATTCAAATCCCCACAAAGGAGCACATACGATTCCTGTGATGAAGCTATACAGTCACCTATATTATTATAAAAAACTGGCGAGTCTTTATTGGGACCATACACATTCATTAACTTTAGACTGAATGTATCTAGTTTCAAACGGACTGAAATCATATTGCCTAATTCATCATTCTTTATTTCACCCAATTCGTATTCAAAATTTTTCCCCAGAAGGATTGCCACTCCACGAGAGTTCGATCTGT
This sequence comes from Sabellastarte sp. h YS-2021, assembly GCA_964017235.1. Lineage (NCBI taxonomy): Eukaryota > Metazoa > Annelida > Polychaeta > Sabellida > Sabellidae > Sabellastarte > Sabellastarte sp. h YS-2021. The sequence goes on from OZ024927.1 coordinate 80,006,022, forward strand.
TACCATGTAATATACATTCCCCTTCCCAGATCTTTTTGATCTCTTGAATATCACTGTTTAGCCAATGTGTATCCTGTAGACACAGTATATCTGGATTTTTTTCTTTTAAATAGTTTAGTACATCAATTCTTTTAGAATAAGTACGGAGTCCCTGGCAATTAACCGACAACACCACAACATTTTTACCTTTTGACACAAGTACAGATGGCAGAAAAATGAGGGTCCCTGAGTACACCAATGGAGGCAGCTTTGTTACCAGTAGGTCTAGTGGGCAGCACAACACAGCATATTAAGCGTACAACTATCAACAATTCACTTTCATAATTTCTTTGAAGTATAATTTGTATTGAAACAAAACTAGGAAACACTGTAACTAAATGCTTATAATACATGATATATATACAAAAAAGAAAAACCAATAACAGGAAACAAATAACAGACAGAGAAGAAGAAGAAAATTATGTCCCTATTCCTTGCAGTATACTTCCTCTGTATTTACCTCTGGATCTGACTTAACCAGTTTTTGCATCAGATATTACATATTTTAGAAATTACATTCATGTCATTTTGCCTCATGAGAAGGACAGTAAAAATTGTCCAATTTATTAGAAGCACACTGTATGATAAAAAATAGATAATAATTACCAGCTGATAATCAGTTCAATAAGAACTAGGAGTATGATAAAAAATAGATAATAATTACCAGCTGATAATCAGTTCATCAGACATTTACGTGTTTTAACATTGGAGAGGAAGGTAATCATCACAGGGGACTCCATGTTTTTGGTATTATAGTATACCCTTTAGATGTCAAGGTACATTACAATGAGCTATTCGACTTCTAGACTAATTAAAACTATGAAGCAACCAATGGCATGTTAATTGATTTATATACTTGATTTCTTACTTAGAACGAGTTACATATACTATGTACCACTTCTCACATAAAATAAGTTATTGCTTTAGGCCCCTATAGCCAGGGTCATATTAGGGCAGGTTACCAGCATCTGACACTTATCACTTCTCACATAAGATGTCTTACAATTTGTACTGTTTCCAGTAATGTATATACGTTGCTAATTGTCACAAAATCAAGGTGATGACTTGTATAATAATTAACACTCTTTCATGAGATTCCATACAAAGTTTTAACATACTGTGCACAACAAAGACAATTTTTTTTTTTTTTTTTTTTTTAGTCATTTTCAATTTTTAATCACACCTTCAATATGTTGTATTGTGTAACAGCCTGTCTTACAGTTTCGAAGTTCAATATTCTTTTAAAATTAATGATACACTAATTTTACCGATTTTCGCATTGATACTTTGTTATTAATTACATTGTGCATACCAGGTTTGGCTTAAATATTTATATTACTAGCACAACAAAGTCTACCTTTATTAATTATTCTTAAGTCTGTCGCAATTTTCATATTTTAATTTATACAACATATACTGTCTTAGCGTTTGTTGTTGACATATTTATAGATATGAATGTTACTATAAACATTTGTTTACTATTAATAGTTTTACTTCTCTTCACACAATCGTAAGATGCCACATATTATTATGTTCTGTATAGCTTTTTACATGAATGTATTACATAAACAAGGTCAGTCATTGTTATTATTTATAAGTCTGATCATGCAACAAATACTGAGCAATTGTTTTAATTTTTTTTTGTCTTACATATTGATTATAAATGTTTTCAATAGTCACATAATCAGGCTGTGCTTTACATTACTGAATACATTTTGTGTCACAAGTTGTCATTAAAGTTGAACATACTAGCACAGCTAAGTGTGTCTTTAATTCTTTATCATTTATTTTCAGTTCCTTATCATACTTTTTACTGTTTTACAAACAAACTGTCTCACATTGTTAGTCCATAAGTTCGTCTCTGATTTCCTCAAGGAGTGCTCCCATTATGTTTTGTCCTCTGCCCCAGTTCTTGATGTCCCAAGCTCGTTCGTCCTCAAGGTTGTAGCCAATAGCAAACAGTCGATCAAAGCCATTTGCCTCAGCAATACGTCGTTTGCCTGTAGATATAAGTAACTTCTTTATGTATGTATTTTGTACGACTTTCTCACGGATACCGGCTCTGATAAGTGATTTGGCCTCTTTCTCCCATTTGTTCTTTTCAAAGTGTTTTATTGACTTTCCCAAATGTTTCTGCGTCACAGGACTGTTCTCCATCATAACCTTCTTGGCTGTGTCATCGTCTCCAGCAAGCAGGCATTTTTGCCTCATGATAAATTGTTCTGAACTGTTGTATTTAACATTGTCCACCGTAAAGGAACACCTGTGATGATTTGAAAAAGGTGAATATTGTGTAAAGAACAACACAACGTCATCACTCATAGGGGTATATATACTTGCTGGCTGTAATGCTGGTGGAAGGTCAGACAGATTATTGAGAGAGAAGGGTTTGTTATCCAGCATAAGGCAATCCCTCACTAAGTTAGCACTATATCCAGTACCGTCGGTCTTTTTCAGTTTTCTAGCCTTCATCATAATTGGCCAGAGTGTGCGTCTGCTGCTTTGCCATTCTTGGGGTATATCTTCCTTAAGAAGTGGTTTTCCTGTGGGTTCTTCCCTGAAGTGCATCCGCTTTTCCCATACTGCCATCCTGGCCCTCATTGAAGTGAAACGTACAATAACAGGTCTTGGAGTACGTGAATGTTGTCTGAATTTTCCAATTCTGTGTACTTGATCTATATCACTGTCACAAATGGATATTGATTCCCTGTTGAAAATGTCCAAGATGTGGACTCTTAACTCTTGTATGTTCTCCGGTATGTACATCACCTTCAGATTACTTCTCCTCGAGTATGCCTCTAGTGTCAATCTTTTTCGCTTTTCTTGTTCTAATTGAAACTTTAAAGTAACTATTTCTGTCCTTTGTTCTTGTACTTCCTGGCTTAACTCTGCAACCACAGTCTTGATTTCAGCTAGAAAAGAAGAGCAGCTTTTGTCTATTTCTTGCTTTACCCCATCTAGTTTCACATCAATTGTGTCAGAAAAGGCCTTTTGCAAATCCTGAATTTTTTCTTGATTTCTGGACACAATCTCCTCCTTGATGCTATCTAGTTTTTCTCCCCATTGATTAATTTTTTTATCAATCATTTCATTAATTTTACTCACTATGTTTGCTTCCATTGCTGGAGATGGGGGTGATAAGTCTGCATTAGATCTCTTCAGTGCTGAAGTAACAGGAGTTCCAAGTGATGCTAATGAATCCTGTTTCTCTATATTTTGGACACTTCCTTTAGTAGTTCCCTTCTTTTTACTATCAGTGAATGATTTCCTGATATCCTGTGACATTTTTTTTTCCTAACCACAAATTCTTTAACAGAACTAAAATAACAAGGCAGAAAAAAAACCTTTGAATTGCAGAATGTCCATGTAACAAAACACACCACTCTTGAATACTGTCACAATCCACTGCACACCTTCTTTGGAATTAACCCAATATCAAAAAGTCCTTTCAGTGAAGAAAAAAAAACCTTTGAATTGCAGAATGTCCATGTAACAAAACACACCACTCTTAAATACTGTCACAATCCACTGTACACCTTCTTTGGAATTAACCCAATATCAAAAAGTCCATTCAGTGAAGAAAAACAAATGATTTTCCACAATTTCTACTAATTAAAGGCTCCCACATGTTTCTGTATATTACTTTTTTCCATGTTACACAACAAACAGGAAAGGTGTCATAAAGTTCATTTCACAGTACACAATAATAGTAAATCCACACACTTGGTTTCTTTCAAAGTAAGAACTGATGCCTTGTCACAATTTTGCCAATTAAGGGCTTTAATATGTCTTTCTATGTCCCCTTTTCCATATTACACACATCTTGAAAATGTTTCCCCCACAAAGGGTTTCTTCACAAAATACACTTTTCTAATCCTTTTTTAGAAGTTTTGTGAATTCCATTATATTCTATGCATATTATTTGTTATAATGACTGTAATTAGTCTGATATTTAGACTGTGCAACTGCAAGGAAAATAGACATAATCCCTTCCCTCAAAAAACCATGTCTTCACCCTGTCTGTCTGCCTGTTATTCAGCTACTTTTTTCATAGCTACAATATGGTGAGTAAGTTGGGTGCCTGTCTCAATAGCTAAGTGAGTAATAGCTACTTTTGGGCTTTTCAGTAACTTCCATCATGAGTAGAATCACTTGTAACTTAAAAACTATTGCATTTACAGAATTTTGTATAAATATGTTATTCAGCTACTTTTGGGTCAGCTATAACATAGTAAAATTTTAGACCTGTAGCTCATGGCATAGCTGAGTAATAGCTACTTTTAGGTTATCACTGTTGAGTAAATCGCTTATAACTTCAAAACTATTGCATTTAGAGAATTTCATATAAATATGTTATTCAGCTACTTTTGGGTCAGCTATAACATAGTAAAATTTCAGACCTGTAACTCATGGCATAGCTGAGTAATAGCTACTTTTAGGTTATCACTGTTGAGTAAATCGCTTATAACTTGGAAACTATTGCATTTACAGTATTTTGTTGCAATATATTATTCACCTATTTTGGGATCAGCTATAACATAGTGAAGTTTCAGATCTGTGGCTCATTGCATAGCTGAGTAATAGCTACTTTGAAGTTCTCACTATTGAGTAAATCACTTGTAACTTAAAACCTATTGCATTTAGAGAATTTCGTATAAATATGTTATTCAGCTACTTTTGGGCCAGCTATAATATAGTGAAATTTCAGATCTGTAGGTCATGGCATAGCTGAGTAATAGCTACTTTAAAGTTCTCACTATTGAGTAAATCAGTTGTAATTGGAAAACTATTGCATTTAGAGAATTTAGTATAAATATGTTATTCAGCTACTTTTGGGTCAGCTATAACATAGTAAAATTTCAGACCTGTAGCTCATGGCATAGCTGAGTAATAGCTACTTTTAGGTCATCACTATTGAGTAAATCAGTTGTAACTTCAAAACTATTGCATTTACAGTATTTTGCTTGAATATGTTATTCACCTACTTTTGGGTCAGCTATAACATAGTGAAATTTCAGACCTGTAGCTCATTGCATAGCTGAGTAATAATTACTTTGAGGTTCTCACTATTGAGTAAATCAGTTGTAATTGCAAAACTATTGCATTTAGAGAATTTAGTATAAATATGTTATTCAGCTACTTTTGGGTCAGCTATAACATAGTAAAATTTCAGACCTGTAGCTCATGGCATAGCTGAGTAATAGCTACTTTTAGGTCATCACTATTGAGTAAATCAGTTGTAACTTGAAAACTATTGCATGTACAGTATTTTGCTTAAATATGTTGTTCACCTACTTTTGGGTCAGCTATAACATAGTGAAATTTCAGACCTGTAGCTCATTGCATAGCTGAGTAATAACTACTTTGAGGTTCTCACTATTGAGTAAATCAGTTGTAATTGCAAAACTATTGCATTTAGAAAATTTAGTATAAATATGTTATTCAGCTACTTTTGGGTCAGCTATAACATAGTAAAATTTCAGACCTGTAGCTCATGGCATAGCTGAGTAATAGCTACTTTTAGGTCATCACTATTGAGTAAATCAGTTGTAACTTGAAAACTATTGCATGTACAGTATTTTGCTTAAATATGTTGTTCACCTACTTTTGGGTCAGCTATAACATAGTAAAATTTCAGACCTGTAGCTCATGGCATAGCTGAGTAATAGCTACTTTGAGGTTATCACTGTTGAGTAAATTGCTTATAACTTGGAAATTATTACATTTAGAGTATTTTGTTTCAATATGTTATTCACCTATTTTGGGGTCGGCTATAACATAGTGAAGTTCCAGACCTGTGACTCATTGCATAGCTGAGTAATAGCTACTTTGAAGTTCTCAATGTTGAGTAAATCACTTATAATTTGAAAACTATTGCATTTAGAGAATTTAGTATAAATATGTTATTCAGCTACTTTTGGGTCAGCTATAACATAGTAAAATTTCAGACCTGTAGCTCATGGCATAGCTGAGTAATAGCTACTTTTAGGTTATCACTGTTGAGTAAATCACTTATAACTTGCAAACTATTGCATTTAGAGTATTTTGTTGCAATATGTTATTCACCTATTTTGGGGTCAGCTATAACATAGTGAAGTTCCAGACCTGTGGCTCATTGGATAGCTGAGTAATAGCTACTTTGAAGTTCTCACTGTTGAGTAAATCAGTTGTAATTGGAAAACTATTGCCTTTACAGAAATTTGTGCAAATATGTTATTCAGCTACTTTTGGGTCAGCTATAACATAGTGAAATTACAGACCTGTAGCTCATGGCACAACTGAGCAATAGCTATTCTCAGGCACTGACTGTTGAGTAAATCGGCTATAACTTGAAAAATATTGCATTTGGAGTATTTTGTTAAAATATATTGTTCACCTACTTTTGGGTTAGCTATAACATAGTGAAATTACAGACCTATAGCTCGTGGCATAGCGGAGCAATAGGTATTTTCAGGTTCTCACTATTGAGTAAATCAGTTGTAACTTGAAAACTATTGCATTTACAGTATTTTGCTTAAATATGTTGTTCACCTACTTTTAAGTCAGCTATAACAGAGCAAAAATTCAGACATGTAGCTCATTGCATAGCTGAGTAATAGTTCCTTTGAGGTTCTCACTGTTGAGTAAATCAGTTGTAACTTGAAAACTATTACATTTAGAGTATTTTGTTAAATATGTTATTCACAGACGTTTTGCTCAGCTATAACATAGTGAAATTGCAGACCTCTATGTCATGGCATAGCTGAGCAAAGCTTCTTTCAGGTTCTCACTGTTGAGTAAATCATTGTATCCAACCTGTAGGAAATCATGGGCTGGGAATCTGTTAATATGGTCCGATTTGACCTTGGAACCGTCCTTCAAGGTCAAATGAGGATAGCCAAACATAAAAGTGCTTATAACTCGCTTATTATTGGTCCTAGAGGTTTGGAATGAAAACCAACCTATAGAAAATCATGAGCTGGGAATTTTTTGGTGTGGTCGGATTTCACCTTGGACCCCTCCTTCAAGGTCAAATGAGGATAGCCAAACTTAAAAGTGCTTATAACTCGCTTATTATTGGTCCTAGAGGTTTGGAATGGAAAACCAACCTATAGAAAATCATGGGCTGGGAATCTTTTGGTGTGGTCGGATTTCACCTTGGACCCCTCCTTCCAGGTCAAACGAAGATAGCCAAACTTAAAGTGCTTATAACTCGCGTATTATTGGTCTTGGAGGTTTGGGATGGTAAACCAACATATAGGAAATCATGGGCTGGGATTCTTTTGGTGTGGTCAGATTTGACCTGGGACCCCTCCTTCAAGGTCAATTGAGGATAGCCAAACTTACAATTGCTTATAACTCGCTTATTATTGGTCCTACAAGTTTGGGATGGTAAACAAGCTACAGGAAATCATGGGCTGGGAATTTTTTTGTGTGGTCGGATTTGACCTTAGACCCCTCCGTCAAGGTCAAACAAGGATAGCCAAACTTAAAAAGTGCCTATGACTCACTTATTATTGGTCCGACAGGTTTGGGATGGTAAACCATCCTAAATTCTTTGGCTGGGAATCTTTTGGTATGGTCAGATTTGACCTTTGGATCCCTTCTTCATGGTCGAATGAGGATATTGCATTTATAGTATTTCTTTAAATATTTTTAACCTACTTTTTACACTTAAACAATTACCTTGTTACTTTATTTCATAATACCATTTGCAGGGCACAACTTTTTTGTCCTTTTCTTCTGTCAGCTTCGGAATATCTTTCGAACATGCTGTTCAGTTACCATTTACTGTATTTCTGTACAGCCCTTTCCCTGATAATTATGCTTTCCTCTCATTATCACCATCACAAATCAAAAACATTCAGTCAGCTGACACAGTGCCCGTTCACGGGCACTCTCCTCTTGTTTTTCTGGTTATGACTCGAAAAATAATCAACTCTGTGATACTTAAAATTATACTTATGTATATTCAATAAATCATGTGTATAACTGATAAACTGTGAAAACCAAAAGTTTAGTATCAAACTCTTTTATCAAAGTATCATACTTGAAATTGGTGCAAGCTAAAATGCTGCTGCAAGTGTTTATTAGTACTGTTAAATGTGTGAATCAGTACTGAATACTGGAACATCCTTTATGTCAGCTCTAATGCTTTTACTTTCTGGAATTCCTCCTTCAGCTCAACCCCTTAAAAGAGCCACACAAGTTTGTATTTCTGTCCATGTACCAATCAGTAGAAACTGTAATGGAAATCCAGCTAAGGCAAAGCAGTTTATAATAGCCTAAATATGTTAATATTGGGTGTAAACCCAACAGTTGTCAGATTGAAAATCATTTTTGCTATATTAAAGAAAGAGCTTAACACAGTAAACTGGTACTTTGTAGAAAGGACAGATTAGTGGTGAAGGAATTATAAAAGATGCTGCTTAGTTAAACTATAGTCAAAGGAGTATTTTAAGAGAGGAGTGTACTGCTGCAGCAATGAAAATATTGCATATTGAATCAAAATTACAAGTACTTGGGGCTCACAGGCTGTGAAAGAGGTCAAGTGACATGCAATTTCAACACCTGAACAGTGTGGTATTACTTCTTAAATATGCATCTGTAACATAATTGGGTCAATATAGTCTTAAAATACTCTGAACAATAATCTAAACTATTGATCAAATTTGGAATTCACAAAGCCCTGAAAAAGTGGGATGAAAAATACAATGAAACCTTTGCTTTCCACAAAACATTTATTAACATTACAAACAAAATAAATATCTACAATGATAGACTTATACAACACAGATTCATGGGTCAGTAAATCCAACTACAAGATTAATTAAATCAATATCTTACACAAATTATTGTCACAATATATTCTGACGTGTTTGTAAAGTCTGACACTAGAAATTTGTATTTAAGTGCATATATAAAATACAGACTAAATTTAAACTTAAACATAGATTACACACATCAAGCCAGTCTCCTTTAATATAACATTAACAGTTTCACACAATTCATTTAAAAAAAAATCTCAATCCAACCCTTTAAATCTGCACATTTTTCATTTATCACTTGTACCTCAAAGAAAAAAGAATTCTTAAAAATATAACCTTTTTGTGTTAACATTTGTCATTTTCATGGAGATCCAAAATCTGTCATTGAAAATTTCTATTTGCATCTCATCCATTTCTTCCACTGTCAGTCCAGAAGAGTACTGCCCAGGACTAGTAGATTCCTGGCTCCCTCACTGAGCTGCTTGCAGTATCTTTGTCATAACCGGTGTAAGCCCCCAGATTATACCCCCTTCATTTTATACCCGGGTAGATTCTGGGAGGGCCTAGAATCTACCCCAGGGTAGATTCCAAAGTATACCCCGGGGGTAGATTATGAACACCACCAGAATCTACCCCCTCCTCCCAGAATCTACCCCTTTGTGATTGGTAACATAGAGTTTTAGAATATCAATAAAAGGAATGTTAAAGCTATTTTAACTGTAAAACTAACCTTCAGACAGCTTTGTGCACTGTATATGGTGACATGGTTTTATTTTTTTGGTTTGCACACAACATAATACTCACAATTTTTATACACGTTACTTTAAATTGAATTATAAGCTTTTTAGGCTGTGTGCTACACTTTGTGTAATATATTTGTGTAATACCCTCTGTATAACAAAAATTTGTCTTATCACACTATTTATAAAGCCGGGGGGGTAATCTGGGAGGGTGGGGTAGATTCTGGAGGTCCCCCAGAATCTACCTGGGTATAAAATGAAGGGGGGTATATTTTCAGAGTTTACACCGGTGTACAGACCTTGTGAAGTTCTTCCAACATGTGTTCAAACTCCTCTTTTTCTGCAAGGTTTTTGGACTCCAGCCACCTCAGCACCTCACTACACTTGCTCAGTACAGTTTCCTTGTCACTCTGCGATATCTTCTCTCCAGCACTTTCAGTGGCTTAATTTGCTTATACTGGTACACAAAGCCTTCAAGTTTATTTTTGGCCTCTATTCTTGATGTTTTTTGTCTTCCTACTTTTACTTTTCTGCTTCATTGACCATCCTTTCAATTTCTTCCCTAGATAGACGTCCCTTGTTATTGGTGACATGGATCTGGTAGGATAAGCCAGTGCTCCTATCCTTTGCACTCACATTAAGAATACCATTGGCATCAAGATCAAAAGATACCTCAATCTGTGGCACACCCCTCGGTGCAGGGGGAATGCCTGTTAAATCAAACTGGCCCAACAAATCATTGTCCTTCACCATTGCTCTCTCTCCTTCATATACTTGTATGGTAACTCCTGGCTGATTATCTACAAAAGTTGTGAAAGCCTGAGTTGTCTTAGTTGGAATGCTTGTTCCTCTTTTTATCAGTGTGGTCATCACCCCCCCTGTTGTTTCAATGCCCAGTGAGAGTGGAGCTATGTCCCAAAGAAATACATCTTTCACAACATCACTGTCCACACCAGTTAAAACAGCAGCCTGTACTGCAGCACCATAAGCTACAGCTTCATCTGGATTGATGGATTTGTTCAGATCTCTGCTTCCCATGAAATCCTGCAACAGACTCTGAATCTTTGGTATTCTTGTTGATCCCCCAACAAGTACAACTTCATCGATACTGGAACTGTGCATGTTAGCATCCTGCAGGGCACTCTTCACTGGAACCACAGTGGATTGGAATAAGATACTACAAAGGTCTTCAAAAAGTGCTTTTGTAAGTGATGCGTAAAAGTCAATGCCCTCGAAAAGAGAATCAATCTCAATGTTTGCTTGGGAAGTGGTTGAAAGTGTTCTCTTTGCTCTTTCACATGCTGTTTTCAGACGTCTCAATGATCGTGCATTTCTGCTGATGTCTTTTTTGTATTTCTTCAAAAATTCCTCAACAAAGTAATTCACTAGGATATTGTCGAAATCCTCTCCTCCCAAGTGTGTGTCTCCTGCAGTTGATTTTACTTCAAAAAATGATCCCTCGTCTATTGTAAGTATAGATACATCCAAACAACCTCCTCCTAGATCAAAGATTAATACATTTTTCTCTCCCTTTAAGTTTTTGTCCAGACCATAAGCCAGTGCTGCAGCTGTTGGTTCATTGATGATTTTCATCACATTAATTCCTGCAATTTGCCCTGCATCTTTAGTGGCCTGTCGCTGTGAATCATTGAAGTAGGCTGGGACTGATATCACAGCATCTTCAACTCTCTGACCAAGGAAAGCCTCTGCAATCTCTTTCATTTTTGTCAATACCATGGAACTTATTTCCTCTGGGAAAAATTGCTTTGTTTCACCTGTACAAAAATAAATAAAAGTTTCTAAGTAAATATGTTAAGTTATTGACGGGCATCTCTGGAAGAGTCTGACTGTGTGAAGTGTAATATCTGAAACTGACAATTATTCATGCTTCTCCATAAATATATATAATACCCAATGTTCTTAAAAAGGCAGTATTTTTTCATAATATTACAGTATTATGCACTTTCATCTTGTAACAGAACCTACTCCGACAGCATTCAAGTGAACTGTTATTTTCTTCATAATTTTACAGATGTAAACATCTTAGTCTTGCAATAAAATCTTGTGGTATGCTAAAATCGTTTTAATAATAATTTTTTTCATAATATTTCAGTATTATGCACTTTCATTTTGTAACAGAACCTACTCAGACAGCATTCAAGTGAACTGTCTTTTTCTTCATAATTTTACAGATGTAAACATCTTAGTCTTGTAATAAAATCTTGTGGTATGCTAAAATAACTTTTATTGAGACCGAATTTAAACTAGAACACGTGACTTGCCTTTAAATTCAACTTGAAGCTTAGGCTTTCCAGCAGAATTAACAACTGTAAAAGGCCAATGTTTGATGTCTCTCTGAACAAACTGGTCATCATATCGTCTTCCAATCAAACGCTTTACATCAAAGATTGTATTTTGGGGGTTCATTGCAACTTGATTCTTTGCACCGTCACCGATCAGCCTCTCAGAATCAGTGAATGCAACATAACTTGGTGTTGTTCGATTCCCCTGTTCATTTGCAATGATTTCAACTTTGCCATGTTGAAAGACACCCACACAGGAGTATGTGGTTCCAAGATCAATACCTGTGAATTACATAAATTAAATAAATAAATGCTTTTTCACAACTAAGTCTTCATGAGACATATTGGCCTTACAAATTTTCAAGGTTGCAATAGCTTCTTGATATGGTACATCAATGACTATAATTGACTATACAGGCACCAATTGACTATGACAAAATACATTACAAAACATAAGAAAAACTAGCCAAATCTGAATTCCAATGACTGACATTTGCAGAGTATTGATGGACTTGAGTTCAGTTTTACCGTAAAAGATGGCAGTTTTCTGACATAATATACTGAAATAACATTGCAGCAATACACTTACTGACTATTAGATGTGGAGATCATATGTAGCTATATATAACTTACAGTGAAATTTTGTAATCAGGGAATTTGCAAATAAACTGTTTCTGGGAACTTGAGAATTCCCTGAATGGACAATACAACAGTAATAATATCCCATCAGCCAATACAAAATCTAAAGTAACTGAAACTTGTGGTAAAGTGAAAAACTGTCACACCACAAATTATCTACAACACATTTAACAAGACTTTGACAAATTATCTTCAAAACCTAAAAGGGTGTACAAAAAAGTTCCCACCCAAGAAGTTCCCACACAGAAAGGTTCTTGCCCCCAAAGTGGCAGGGGTGGAAAAGTTCCCACCTTTTTTTAAAGAGCATTTTATTTTCATTTCATTACAAATATTTTATGTGCATTTGGAATAGTAAACATATCAAAATAAAAGCAAAGTAGGTAGCAAGGCCATTAGAATATACGATTGCTATTTATTCCCTCTCAGAAAGTTTAGTGTTATTTTTGAGTGTAAAACTAACTGAACCGACCACAGGATTAATGTTTGATCTTCAGTCTGGGTTTTTGTAATTGACTTCACATGAAATTTCTCACAAATACACCAGATATAAAATAGATACTCTGGAATGAGCTGTCCTGCTGTACAAGGCTATTTACTGTTTGACCTTCACCAAGGGATTCTATAACTGACTCAAAAGGTCAATTTCCACAAATACATCAGAGAATGTAGTTACTCTGGAATGAGCTGCTTTGGCAAACTATTATAGTAGACTAAACAAAGATTGCTGTTATTTCAAAACTTAAGAAGAATATTAAATGCATTAAAGCTGTTATGTAATACATCACAGGCTAAAATCACAAGATCATAGCCATATCAAATTGAAAGAGAAATAGCCGTTTCACAAATTAAATTAAATTAATTTAGAAAATAAATGCATTAAAATTTTAGGAATTTCATGAATTTTTTTATTAAATTTTAGAGAATTCACAAATTCCCTGATTACACAAGTTCACTGTAACATACACCCAGGGACAGTGGACCCGGCAGCGTTTATATATCATCTAAAATTAACATATTTCCACTTCCGTCAAAGGGATTCTTCAGTTCAGGCATATTCACAGTTGTCAATCGACATGACTTCTGGCAACTCTCATGAGCTTGTTTAAGACTTAAATAACAAAAAAAAAATCAATTAAATTCTGTAATTTTAAGGGTAGTAAATGTTGTAGAGTGTCAAGTCCTGAAATATACAATAAATTAATGAAGGGATACTTGACAAGCAACCACATTTTAAAATATTTTGTTGTATTCGAATTATAGCATTTTCAAAAAGTTTGTAAGAATACCAGTTCAATGTGTGATCGAAATGCTCTGAATACCTGTACAATGCGTGATTTGTAGCCTTGTTTTCGAGGCCTGCAGCATATATTTTGTCATCATATGTAACGTTTTGAAGGAAAAACACTGAATTTCTCAATTTAAAATTTAAAAAATAATAATAAAGACCCAGTAAAGTTACTTTTTATTGCGTTAATACATCCTATCCAATGGACAATATGCTAATCCGGTCGGCGCAGACCGGCCCGCCAAACGCCAGAAAAAGACGTCCTGTGTTGCCACCGGCTGGCCGGTCCGTAGTACTGTGCACTCCCCAGATGGCGCCTCGTACTTCCTTCCTGTCTAGACAACCTGACGTCATAGCATCTTTTTTCGTTTGGCGCGTGTACTGTGCAGACGTGTTTTCAACATCTCCAGAATTTTAAAGGAAAAGTGTGCTTTATGACGGATTTTAAACCTTATATGTGGAGAGTTTCTTTGTAAAGTGTTACCAGCTGGTCAAGCACGGATATACATTAAGAAATCTGCTGGAAACGCTCCCTAGTTGGCTCAATTTATTATTGATGATAGTGCAGTAATCGACGAGATATATGAAGGCAGCCATTTTGCTAGTTTCCTCCCATTCAACCTTTGTGTTGTTAGGGGCAGATCAACAATATTGAGGAATTATGGATATACTTCTAACAGGTATTTTTATCCGTGTCTTTTGTTTGAATTTTTCATCTATAACCTTCCAGCTACAATCACCATAGAAACGTCTCTACACGAGATCTTCAGTCTACGTAGTTTTGAAATCTGTGAATGGAAGGAAATCCCCATCACAGATGCATTCTTCAGAGCGCACTGGTACCGACTTCTCTGCTGTAAAGCATCAGTCACACCAGCCCAGCTCGAGTATTTGGTGTTTTTTAATCAGAAGCATGAGATGAATTCTTCAGATTTCTTCAGAGCGCACTGGTACCGACTTCTCTGCTGTTTAGCATCAGTCACACCAGCCTAGCTCGAATATTTTTCATCAGAACAAGAGGTGAATTCTTCAGATTTCTTCAACCGACCTCTTAAGTTTTCTACATAGAAGGAACTTTTGTCACTCTCAGTCCCACCCTTATGGACCCGGCACTTGTGTCGGTAGTAAGGGCAGTGGATGGCCAGGAAACTGGTTTGAGTGTACAGCCGGCTGAGAAGAAGAACCGACTTCAGACCGGCCAGGAATTTCATCTACAGAGTGCACTGGTCCAAGCTTTTCTGCTTTTAAAGCATCAACCGACCGGCCAGCTAAAAGAACGCGACCTCTGACGTCATACCCAGTCAGCCAATCGCGTGTCTTCACGAAGCTGGTCACGTGTTTTCACCGACCAGTCACGAAGTTTATCACGTGATTCACCGAACAAGAAGGTCGGAAGTACATTCTTTGCACTCACGTCTACTGTGATTCCAGTTTTTTAGTTCCTGTAATCCACCTCCAACGTACTGGTACAGACTTCTCTGCTACAGACATCAGTCGACCAGTAAGCTTACGTTTACTGTGATATAAGGAAAGAACACCTCTAGTGAGGGCGTGTCCCCGAAGTTGGTCACGTGATTTTCCGACCAGTTCACGAAGCTGATCGTCATCTCCAACCAGCCAATCACGTTGTCCCTCCGACCAGCCAGCTGGTCACGTGACACACCGACCAACATTTGTTTCTAAATATAGCTCACAAGGGCTTCCCCAGCAACTGTCAAAATCTACAAATAAGACGTGCGTTCAAAGATAGTTGAAAAATTTTGTTTCAACAACTGGTTACAGAGTGTATCGACCAGTACCGGCTATACAGCCTTGTACACTTGTTTTCAACAACTGGTTACAGAGTGTACCGGCTATACAGCCTTGTACACTTGCTTCAACAACCGGTTACAGAGGAATTAATGGAGGAAACTGAATTCAACACAAGATAGTTGTAAACTTCATTCAGCAACTGGTTACAGGGTGTACCTACTGGCTACACAGCCTTGTACACTTACTTCAACAACTGGTTACAGAGTGTACCGACTGACTACTGGCTAAACAGCCTTGTACAGTTACTTCAATGACTGGTTACAGTATGTACCGACCGGCTACCGGCTTCACAGCCTTATACAGTAGCCTCAACTGGTTACAGTGTACCGGCTACACAGCCTTGTACACTGGCTTCAACAACTGGGTACAGAGTGTACCAGCTGGTACTGGCTACACAGCCTTGTACACTTCAGCAACTAGCTACAGAGTGTACCGACTGGTACTGGCTACACAGCCTTGTACACTTGCTTCATTCTATGGGTTACAAGTCTACTAACAGGGTGTTGGCTACACAGTCCTTACTGTAGTGCTTCAACCCAACTGTCGAAATTCGTTGGTGACTCCAACCTGCCAGTTTTTGCCGGTTACAAGAATTACTGGTTACAGTAAAGTACCGGGTATGGAGTCCGGGTACCGGACAGAGTTGCCTAAGGTTAATTGGGTTACAGAGAATTCTTAAACTGGTCAGTGATCTTGATGATAGGACAGTTTCCCAAGCTACTGCCAGGCAACCTTCCCTTATCACACCTCTCAACAACCTGTTATCGGTGCTGGACTTGACTGCAGCAATAATAATCTTTTTTGTCATCAGGTCCGGCCAGGGGTACTGACATCTCACATATTACAATTGCTCTGTAAATGCTGCACCTTGCAGGCTGCTGGCCCGGGGCAAAGAGTTTATTAATGTGAAAATAAGACCACAATAAAAACAGAGAGACTATTAACCTGGATCATTGTCACCAGACCGGACCAGTGTCCGGAGGGACAGGAAATATTGTCAGAATACCAAATGTCCCAAATGTGGCACACAATCTGCCTATAAGGTCCAGACTAAGCCCTCTTTTTGGGAACTTAGGAAGCCTTGGGGACTGGACTTTAGGTAGTACAACTGTTGAAGGAGGGATACCTACGTCCATATACCTATACAAGAACAATCCAGGAAATGCCTGAGATTTCACATCCAAGGTCGGGCATACCAACTCAAGGCCCGGCCATTCGGGTTGTCCACAGCACCTTTTGAGTTCACCGTGATACCAGCAGGTGAAATTGATGGCCATACACAAGGATTTAAGAGGCCACCAGTACCTAGATGGCTGGTTGGTGAGAGCCAGATCCCACCAGGCTTTTCTCCAAAATACACAGGAACTAGTAAATAATGTGTCAGCAACTGGGTTGGCGAATGAACTTAGAGAAATCAGAGCTGGAGTCCAATCAAGACTTTGATTTTGTAGGCTACCAGTTTCGACTTCAGGTCTGATCGGTTCCGACCGACCCTGGACTGGGTACAGAACCCTCAAGAGACTGTTAAAACTGCTATCCCTACCGGCTTGCCCGGTCCGGGAATTCATGTCCTTGATAGGTTACTAACATCTACAGAAAAGCATGTTAATCTAGGCAGACTTCATATGAGACCCATACAGGGCATCTCAAAAACAACTGGAGGGTACCAGAATCACTGGAAAAGGTGATCCAAGTCCCCAGGTCCCTGCACCCCCATTTACAATGGTGGCTGAAGGAAGACAATGCACTTACAGGCCAACCATTACACCCAATAAAACATGCTCTGCAAATATTTACAGACGCATCAATAGAAGGGTGGGGCACTCACTTAGATGAGCACTTGGCAGGAGCAACTTGGCCCCCTCCGGGAAGCAAGTTGTATATATATAAACTATCTAGAACTTTAAGCAGTTTTTCTGACTTTAAAGAGTTCTAAGACCTTTGCTTAAACAAGATAGTACTTGTAGCAACTGACAACACCACAGTAGTGTCATACATAAAGGAAGGAGGAATGAGGTCGGGCCCACCTTGTGCCCTACTATGGAGAATCTTGACCTGGGTACCAGGAAACAAGTGACTCTAAGCACGACACATTCCAAGCCGGCCTAATGTGGTAGCAGACAAGCTGTCCAGGCTAGGCCAGACCATCCAAACAGTGGTTTCTCCTTCCAGAGGTCTTCCACTCTATGCAGTAGGTGGCATCGGCCCAAATAAACTTATTTGCCACGAGGCTCAACAACAAGTCGCCTCTGTTTTGTGTCACCGGTACCGGATCCCCTGGCCACAGCAGTGGATGTACTCAGTCGGCCATGGTAGGATCTAAAAGCATACACCTCACCATCAGCCATATTGGGCAAAGTGGTGAAGTTGCAAGACTCCCCATGTAAGAGAATCATTCTGATTGCTCCGGGGTGGCCCAACATGCCTTGGTTTTGGGATCTAGTGGCCATGTCCAGCCACATCCCGCTGAGCCTGCCCAATCTGTCCAGCCTGTTTACAGCTATTCGATCAGATCCCTCACAGAAATCTGACAAATCTTAATCTCCATGCAGGGCTCCTAGAGCCTCAGCAATCGAGGAGCAGGACTTGTCTGAGGCAGTGGCAGCAAGAATTGAGGCTCCTCAAAGGGGGGTCAATCAGATCAGTCTATGAGGCAAATGGGTCTTTTTTACCAAGTGATGTATCATTCATCAGGTGGACTTCGGGCACCACCTGTAAAGTCAGTTGTTTACTTCCTTAGGTACCTGTTTCAGGACAGGAAGTTGCAGCCCAGTACCATTGATGGTTACAGGTCAGCCATTGCTGATGGTCTAGAAATTTGCCCATCAATGTTAGTAAGGATGAAAATCTCACTCGTCTCCTGGATAGCTTCCACTGAGACAGACCCAAAGGCCGGAGGGTAACCCCTTTCTGGAACCTCTCCCTGGTTTTTGCACCAGCTGACAAGGTTCATTTTGAAGCAATTAAAGGCCTCCTTGAAGCATTTGACCTTCAAGTCAGTTTTCCTCTTGGGCCTGGGTTCGGGCAAGCGTAGAAGTGAGATACATGCTTGGCAAACAGCCCAACACCATTGATGGTTATAGGTCACTCTTTGTTGATAAACTGGAAATTCACCCTTTAACATCAGTAAGGACGAAAATCTCGCTCGTCTCCTGGATCGTTTCCTGAGAGACAGACCCAGAGGCAGGAGTGGCATACCCTCCTGGAACTTCTCACTGGCCGTGCACCAGCTGAGACTCCTTTTGATCCAATCAAGGAGGCCCCCTTGAAGCATTTGACCTTCAAGACGGTATTCCTCTTGGCCCTTGGGTCGGGCAAGTGCAAAGTGAGATTCATGCCTGGCAAACTGATATATTGGACACCAATCCGATTGGTCAAAGGTGTCCCTGTATCCATCACCCAGCTTTCTATCCTAGAATCAGCTGGCCATAGAGTGTCCAGTGTGGCCCCTGGGGTTATAACAGCCCTGGCCTCGACTCTGGATAGATCCCTCAAGTCTGACAGGTCCCTCTGTCCGGTCAGAGCATTATGCTACTATTTGGACAGGACCTCAGACATCGGGCAGAATAAGGAGGTGGCTTTTGTCTCCTTTAAGAAAGGTTTCAACAAAGACATCTCACCTGCCACTATCTCCTCTTGGATCAAGCAGACTGTGATCCTATGTTATGAGCTCTCTGACCAGGAGGCCCACATTTAACATCAGGTTAAAGCCCATGATGTCAGGGCCTTTGCTGCTTCTAAGGCCTTCCAGTCGGGAGTCTCCTTAGAGCCAATCTTGTCAGCCTGCCACTGAAGTCACAATACCTTCACACAGTTCTATATGAAGGGCGGGGCTTGGGCTGATTCAGAGCTTTACCAATTGGGCTCGGTAGTGGCTGCTCAGCAGATCCACAAGTGGCCCGTAGATTGAGGAGATTTGTATATGCGCATAACAGTTCTTCATGTACATAAGAATTAAATGTGGCGTGCTTCCTTCGGGAGGTTTATTTGCATTCTGGGACTGAACTCATCCCTCTCTTCCCCTACCTCAGAGCAGGTCTGCAAAAAAGGGGGGGGGGCGACGGCGGTATAGCCCCGGGTAACCGGCTGCTGGCAACCGACCATGGCCTTGCAGGGTTTCCTGACCTTAAAGTCAACCCAGGCCTGGACCTATAGGTCTCCTGACGAAGTCAGCCTAGACCGTAGGTTAAAATTTGCTATTACTTGTGAGTTCACATAAGTCCCTAGTAACTTACCCGCCGACCAAGCGGTAGTTATTCAGCATATTGTCCATTGGATAGGATGTATTAACGCAATAAAATTGCAAATTTAATAAGTAAATTAAATTTTTATAAGTTAATACCCTATCCAATGGACACACAAGACCCTCCCACCGACCCCGCTATCAGCTTACTAGGGGTCTAAGAGGTTTAGACAACGAAAAAAGATGCTATGACGTCAGGTTGTCTAGACAGGAAGGAAGTACGAGGCGCCATCTGGGGAGTGCACAGTACTACGGACCGGCCAGCCGGTGGCAACACAGGACGTCTTTTTCTGGCGTTTGGCGGGCCGGTCTGCGCCGACCGGATTAGCATATTGTCCATTGGATAGGGTATTAACTTATAAAAATTTAATTTACTTATTAAATTTGCAATTTTGTTAAGTTAGGATTAATTATTTAATTTTATTATTAAAGCCAGTGTTTTTTCCTTCAAAAAAGTCTTCTATGTTGACAAGATATGTACTTAACCCCCCCCCAACCCCCCCCCCCCCCCAAAAAAAAAAAAAAAAAACAAGCCTGGAAATTACACATTGGACAGGTCTTCATATCATTTGGTACACACATTGAACTAATATTCATAAACACTTTTTGAAAATGCTATATGTTATATATATATTTTAAGTCTTGTCATACTAAAATATTCCCTACTTTTATGATTACTGAATTTAATCGATTTTTTGTTATGTATATATCTTAAACATGTTCGAGAGAGCCACCGGATATGTACATCAGTTATAGTGCGTTTAGCGACTGTGATGTTTATATTATTTCGTCATTTGGGTACTTTTGTACTGATTTAAACATGTACTTATGGAGACAAATTTAGACTACAGTGGACAGTAATTAAGCCAGCAATCGATGAAACAACGTTACTTATAAATATTTTTGAGTTTGATTTGCAAGTCTTTCCATAATTTGAAGCAGTACATATAATATGCCAATTCGTGCAAGCCTGCATTCACTTATTCTTTATTTTGATTGGTTAATTGTTCTCAATAGAAAGGGGAAGGCACAAAATGGCACATTTGATTAAAGGTCTTAGCCCGGTGTCAGGCTCAAAGTTAAGAGTTTTGTCTTTTATTTATGTATTTGGGTTTTAATGTCTCTTTCAACACTGTACAGGTGATATCAAGATGGGTATCTTTATTGGCAGAGAAAACCAGTATACAGGAGGGGAAAGTATTTCACAGTGGACAGCGTTTCGCAAGTTTCTATTGTACTTCATTTAAAAGTAATATCTTCCATATAATACTAAAGGAGCTGTATAGCATACAAAACTGTGCAACATGTCTTGATACTTTTCTAAGATTTTAAAACTGACAATATGCAGGATTATAAAGATTAATGTATATATGTCAGTGAAAATATGCCTAACAAACTGCATCTGGCTGATGCAAAGAGCTGTTTATTCTCTAAACTGTGTCTGGGGTCAATAAAAATAATATTTATAACTTCATCATATGCTGGAATACAATGAGAAGAATCAATCTTTAGCTTTAATTATTGCATGCAGAATGTTTAACAGTCTTTGTAACTTTTTGGAAACAGTATATAAATAATTTAGCGAAATGCAGTCCACTTTTGGACAGCCCTAATTTTATTGCCATAGGACAAGTTCTATGGATGTATTTGTACTAATATCACAAAATAAATTTTAGGATGCAACTATCATTTTACAGTTTGAGGGACCTCTTTTCATTCTGACAACTTTTATAAAACCACGCTGCATATTTGTTCTGAAGGAACTGCACTTTTGTGTTTTTATGGGCGAAATGATGTCCCCCTTGTATACAGTTGGTTAAGGTTCTGTATTGTAAATTGCTGACTAATGGCAAGCAAAAAAAACTACCAGCTTTCCCACTTGAGGTTGGGCTGAAATTCAAAGTCTCGGGCCGTATTCTACAACAGGGGCCGTATTCTACAACAGTACTTAGATTGTTTCTAACTTAGATTTCAAGTATTTCTAAGATTTCAAGTAAGAAATGACGAAACTGAACATTCCTAACTTTTATTTCGTGAATACAAAGTGCAAGAAAAACTTAAGTGAAAAACCTTCCCTTACTTAGATCTAAGGTCACCTTATCTAAGTATTGTTGTAAAATACAGCCCCAGGGCAGGAGCAAGTTTTGGCTAAGTCAGGAACTTAAATCTAGGACTTTGGTCTTAGCTAGGTCTGGGGCTTAAATGGATTTCACAAAGGGTGACTTTGCTAAATCCAAGCTTGTCAAATAACCACAGTGGTTTTCTGTCATGTGATAATTATAATTTATTTACAGCCACTTAAAATTTTGAAGTGGAGAAAAGTTTATGGCGGCCATAATTAAGTCCTCCTCACAAAATTTAAGTCCACTACCTGCCAGACTAAAAGTTAAGTCCACTGACCTAGCAATTTCATAGACTTGTCTGCTTTGTGAAATCCTCTAAGTCTAAGACCACAGACTTACCATTCTGTTGACAAAATGTAAGACCAAAGTCTTAAATTTAAGTCTAAGTCTGGGCTTAACTCCCTTTATGAAATCGGCCCCAGATCTTAGAGGTGAGAGGCAAGTGTTACCAATGCGCCACCGTGGCCCCAAAACTTTTGTCTCAAAATTTTCTTTGAATATTTTAGTTTGGCAATGGGCCCAATCTTTATGAATTTCACTAATGGTCTTTGTCCAAGCATGAACCACTGGGTCAAATGCCAGGTAGTTAATGAGCTTAAATTTGTAATAAGAGCCGAAATATTCTAACATAAATTTTCTCCACTTCAAAATTTGAAGTAGATGAAAAGAAAGTACAAATATACCAAAAAATTCCCACCAAAGAAGTTTTCTCTGTTTGGTATGCCAGCCAAGCATGAGAAGTTCCTGGCAAAAGTTTCCACCAGTTCCACCAGCTGAAGTTGTGAGAAAACTGTGTGTCTTATTGGACTGTAATTGTATCCACCGGATAGCATCTGGTGGATACTATGGATTTCACTTTGTTACGCCGCCACTGCCACAGTGTGTAGAGATTTCACTGTTACTGCTCTAACGAAAAAATATTATAGCTAGCCTTCCCAAATTTGCAGGATATATTCATAACCATAAAATCTTGCCTGGGAATATTTTTGGCTTCATTTTAAAAAACAAGATGGCTGCCACGGGTGTTTTTTCGATTTTCAGCAAGGACTTTTGTTGGTCCTCTAGAGCAAAGGGTATTATAGGTAGAGATCTCAAATTTGCAGGATAGGTTCCGCATTACAAAATCTTGACTGGAATATTTCTGGCCTCATTTTGAAAAACAAGATGGCCGCCACAGGCGTTTCTTTGTCAGTCATGAAAAGTGCTTATATTTCCCTTATTATTGGTCCTAGAGGTTTGGGATGGTAAACCAACCTATAGGAAATCATGGGCTGGGAATATTTTGGTGTGGTCAGATTTGACCCTGCACCCCTCCTTCAAGGTCAAACGAGGATAGCCAAACTTTTGTGTTGAAATGTGTATTTGTTAGGGTTATAATGTATAAGGCAGAATTTGTATTCACATAAACACACATTTCTACAGTTGTATTATATTCTTTGAGATTTATATTACTTTTTCTTTTTATTAAATACAAAATAAAAAATATTGCCAAAAAAAAAGATAGCCAAACTTTAAAATGCTTATAACTCGCTTATTATTGGTCCTAGAATTTTGGGATGGTAGACCAACCTATGGGCTGGGAATCTTTTGGTGTGGTCGGATTTGACCTTCGGCTCCTCCTTCAAGGTCACACGAGGATAGCCAAACCAAAAGTGTTTATAACTATGTTATTATTAATCCTAAAGATTTGCAATGTGAAACCAACTTGTGTGGTCGGATTTGACCTTGGGCTCCTCCTTCAAGGTCACACGAGGATAGCCAAACCTAAAAGTGCTTATTACTATGTTATTATTGATCCTAAAGATTTGCAATGTGAAACCAACTTGTGTGGTCCTACAGGTTTGTTATGTGAAACCATCCTACAGGAAATCATGGGCTAGGAATCTTTTGATGTTATCAAATTTGACCTTTGGCCCCTCCTTCAAGATCAAATGAGGATAGCCAAAATTAAAAGTGTTTATAACTCGCTTATTCTTGTTTCTAAAGGTTTGCAACGTCACACCAACCTATAGGAAATCATGGGCTAAGAATCTTTTGATGTGATCAGATTTCACCTTGGGGTCCTCCTTCAAGGTTAAGTGATGGTTGATCTGCTTTGGTGAGTTTTCTTTCTGGTGGATATAATTTGCATCGGTTCTCTGATGCGCTAGGTCTTGTTTTGCTTTTGCCATTCATATGTGCTTATCCAGCTTTGCACATTTGAGGGATCTAAAAACGATTTGGCTTTCCAAAGTCTATAGCTACTTTGATGGCAAATGCATTTGTCAGCAGCAGGCTTGACTAAATTCATTCTTTAAGTTACCCTTGGCATCAACTAGACAAAAGGTTTTTGTACACAAAAACAGAGCATCCCACCAGCTTCCACTTTTATATGAAATGTTAAAGGACCAATGTGAAGAGGAATTTTCCTGAAAGGATCATGTTAGGGTCACAAAAGTGACCTGACATTCAGAGTGCAAGTGAAAGTAGAAAAGGATGTATCTCAAAATACATATTGCTCAGCTATGCAATCAGCTACAGTTCTGCAATTTTACTATGGTATAGCTTGTTACATTATATAACCTTCGCGTAGTTCTAGCCACTGCCGATCCTCGTGTACGATCTTGCAATGTGAACTCTAAATAAAAGGTTTGTGTTACCCCTGATTCCTCGTTTACATCTCACGTGTCAACACCCAGTAACATAACATGGTGTCAGATGTTCTGTGAACCCAATGAAGCAAAAAACAGTTTATTGTAAATTGCAGACTGTAAAAAAAAAGCGGGTGATAATAGAGGAAAAATCAGCACCACAGTGAATTCAGAATTCACTCAAGCAACCTCAAAAAAAAAAAAAAAAATTGGATTTAGAATTCGAGACTGTATAAAAACGTGAGTTAGACTCAAGCAAGCAAATAATAATAATAAAAAAAAAAAAAAAAAATGTCAGAACCAGCTGTAAGACAGCCAGTTGTAACCACAAGTTTGTCAGGTTTACCAACACCTACCATGGATTGGCATGCCAGCGATGCACCCCGGGCACTGTCGAAATTTAAAGAACTGTGCAACCTGTTATTTAATGGACCTCTAGGCGACCTGTCTGAAGAAAGAAAAGTCAACTACCTACTCCTATGGGTGGGAGAGGAAGGTAGGGAGCTTGCTAACACTTGGTCTTTGAGTGAAGAAGACCGAAAGAGTCTAAAACCATACTGGGACGAATATGAAAAGTTTGTTAAACCAAAAAGCAATTTCAGAATCGCAAGGTTCAAACTCAGGGACATGAAGCAATCGGACACTGAAAGTATTGATGAATTCGTCAAAAGAATCCGAATAATCATCAAAGATTGCAATTACCCGGCTGGCGAGACGAATGAACATATCATAGACACTGTAATCTTTGGATGTAAATCTGACAAAATAAAGTCACAGTTGCTCCAAAAAGATGATAAGCTCACCTTAGACGGGGCATTAGATATTGCCAGAACCGAGGAAGCAACTCGCGCACAGCTCAAAGACCTGCAAGATAGCACAGTACACGCCGTCAGAGTCAAATCAGAAAATCAAAAGCTGATAAAAGACAAAGTGCCGAGGGCAGGCACCAGACAAACATACATGAAACCAGTACAAGGTAGACATTGTAATAACTGTGGGAATACGCATAGTAGTAAGAGGACAGACTGTCCTGCTTATGGTACAAAATGTCTTAAATGTGGTAAACCCAACCACTGGAAGAGAATGTGTCGCTCCAACAACTCTCAGCGGTACTCCAAAAAGTCTGTAAATTCATTGGAGACTTCACCGACAACAGTAGAAACCAAAAATCTGTACTTTGACACAGTGCAAGTCCACTCCAGTACGACCGACACACAAGCACTCCTACAAATAGACATAGAGTCATCTCAAAGACGGTGTGAGCTGAGATGCAAGCTCAACACAGGCGCAGAAGGCAACATAATGCCATTGGAGACGTACAAAACTCTTGTACCAAATACCATGTGTAACCATGAGGGAGTCCCGGTGGACTTAAAGCCAACAAACACAAAGATAACAGCATATGGTGGCAGCCAAATTACCTTGTATGGTACTTGTGATTTAGTGCTACATCACCAGAACAAATCGGATACTGCCCCGTTCTATGTTGTAAAAGCACCAGGGCCAGTGATAGTGGGCCTCCCGAGTTGTCGTAACCTTGAATTAATCACATTCAACACACCAGTCCATGAGGTCAGTATATCACGTCCACGTGGGGACACAGCAGCAAAGGCAGCAATCCTCAGCAAATATGAAGATGTCTTCAAAGGAATCGGATGTTTCGAGGGTGAATACAACATTCAAGTTGACCCCTCAGTACCGCCAGTCGTACACCCTCCGCGACGAGTACCTGAAGCTCTAGAAACCCCCTTGAAGGAAGAAATAGATTCCCTTGTCCGCCAAGACATTCTCAGTAAAGTTGACCGACCAACCGACTGGGTCAACTCCTGTGTTTGTGTGACCAAGCCAAATGGCAGGATAAGACTTTGCCTGGACCCAAAGGACCTAAATAAAGCAGTGAAACGACCCCATCACTATACCAAAACACTGGATGACATCTTGCCAAAACTCAATGGAGCAAAGTATTTCTCCATCCTCGATGCCCGAAGTGGATATTGGAACATTAAATTAAATGAACCAAGCTCTCTGTTAACAACATTTAACACGCCATTTGGGCGATACAAGTACAACAGGCTACCGTTCGGTATAAAACTATCTCAAGATGTGTTCCAGAGGAAAGTTGACGAGACATTTGGTGAGATACGGGGCTGCTTTGGCATTGCTGATGATTTGATTGTCGCAGGATGGCGAGATGACGGTGCAGACCACGACGAAAACCTGAAGGCCGTCTTGGAACGCGCAAGATCTACCGGAGTCCGCTTCAACGAAGATAAGATGGTTATACGGTGCAAAGAAATTCCATTCTTTGGCCACATTATCGGCGAGGAGGGGATCAAGCCAGATCCCAACAGAATTAGAGCCATTGCAAACTTGCCCAAACCTACAAATATCAAGGACCTGCAGACCATACTAGGCATGGTCAATTACCTCCACCGTTTTACCCCAAAGTTATCTATCATCAGCGCCCCCCTCAGGGACCTGTGTAAGAAAGACACAGTATTTGTATGGGGCCCAGAGCATGACAAGGCATTTGCTGACATTAAGTCAGAGATATCCAAGGGGACTACACTGCGGTACTACAACCCAAAGGAACCCCTCACTCTACAGGTAGATGCTTCATCAAGAGGATTAGGCACAGCCTTGATACAATCGGGGGGTCCGATCGCTTATGCCAGTAAAGCACTGACCGAAACAGAGTGCAGATACTCAAACATCGAACGGGAAATGCTCGCTATTGTGTATGGCCTGGAAAGATTCCACCACTACGTGTACGGCAAACCTGTCACGGTCTTATCAGACCACAAGCCACTAGAGTCAATAGTAAACAAACACTTGTACAACGCGCCACCCCGTCTAGCTAGGATGCTCCTGAGAGTGCAGCCTTACAACTGCAGTGTAAAGTATGTACCTGGACACGACGTTCCCCTAGCAGACACATTATCTCGCATTGCGCCATGCAAGGAGGGTAAGATACCCGGATTAGACATTTCAGTTCATGAACTAAATGCTCAATTGAATGCAAGTCACGCCAGGCTGAAACAGATTCGAGAAGAGACGGTCAAGGACAGTACACTTGCAGTCCTGGCCGAAACAATTAGCACTGGATGGCCAGACAAGAGATCCGAGTGCCCAGAGGTACTTTACAACTACTGGAATTACCGTGACGAACTGGCATTAGAGGATGGGATCATATTGAAGGGCACGCGAATAGTCATCCCTGAAAATCTCCGCAAGGACGTTCTGAAACAGATACACTATGCCCACCAGGGCATCGACAAGTGCCGGCTTCGTGCAAAAGGATCAGTATTTTGGGATAAAATCAATGCTGACATCGAATTATATGTCAACAAATGCCCACAGTGTCAGGCACATAAACCCTCACAGGTCAAGGAACCGCTTATGCCGCATGATATCCCACCTCGACCATGGCACACAGTAGCATCTGATCTATTCTATTGGGAACAGAAGAACTATCTCCTTGTAGTCGATATGTTCAGCAAATTTCCAGTTGTCAGGAAACTGGACAACATGAGCTCAGCAGCCACGATAGGCCACCTCCGTGGCATTTTTGAGGAACATGGCATTCCAGAGAAGATGTTGAGTGACAACGGTCCACAATACTCATCGGCAGAATTCAAACGCTTTGCCGAGGAATATGGATTCGACCATGTCACATCATCCCCACGTTACCCTCAGTGGATTTGCTGAACGAATGGTACAAACCATCAAA
Organism: Sabellastarte sp. h YS-2021; assembly: GCA_964017235.1. Taxonomy (NCBI): domain Eukaryota; kingdom Metazoa; phylum Annelida; class Polychaeta; order Sabellida; family Sabellidae; genus Sabellastarte; species Sabellastarte sp. h YS-2021. The sequence continues at coordinate 80,034,313 of OZ024927.1, forward strand.
CAACTGTTCACTAAGTGCCACGAAAGTGGATCTGATCCACATCTCGCAATGTTATGCCTGCGTACAACTCCCGTGGACCACAGCTTACCAGCCCCCTGTGAGCTCCTAAATGGAAGGCGTTACCGCTCAAACATCCCTTCACGTGCCACCTCTAGAATATCAGACAATGACTACGTGAGCACATTGCAAAACCGTCAAGATCGCTCCAAAGAACTTTATAACAGGCACTCAAGACCCCTTCCCAAGTTGACGCACGGTGAAAACGTAAGAATACAAGATGACCGAACGGGCACATGGAAACCTGGCATGGTAAAATGTACATCGTACACGCCCCGTTCGTATGACGTAACAACATCCAATGGAACGTACAGGCGCAACCAAAGGCATATCAGGAAGACGAAGGAGACCTTCAACATACCACAGGACTCAGTAGTGGACTCAGGTCCACCCGAAATCCCAGAAGAACCGAAGGAAATTGTGCCCCCAACAACACTACCTCAAGAGGCCAACAGCAGTGCACTAACAAACTATGTGACAAGATCCGGAAGAACAGTTGTGAAACCTCCAAGATACCGTGACACAGCTTAAGTTAGGGAGCACTGGTTGTGAAAATCAGTGTTTTGTAGTCATGTGCTGGTAACCTCTGACTACTAGTTAAGAAGCGTAAACACAGTTGTAATTTTGAGATTCTTCGAGTAATTGGTAATTTTTTTTTTTTTTTTACAAGATTTCAAGTATTACAGACTAATACATACACTGTTTGCTAGTATGCACCTTACTATAATGACTGCATATAAAGACTATAGATTTAATCTCATAAGACCGAGGATGTTACATTATATAACCTTCGCGTAGTTCTAGCCACTGCCGATCCTCGTGTACGATCTTGCAATGTGAACTCTAAATAAAAGGTTTGTGTTACCCCTGATTCCTCGTTTACATCTCATGTGTCAACACCCAGTAACATAACATAGCTGACCCAAAAGTAGGTGAATAACATATTTAAACAAAATACTGTAAATGCAATAGTTTCCAAGTTACAGGTGATTTAGACAACTGTATAACCTCATATTAGCTATTGCTCAGTAATGCTATGAGCTAGAGGTCTGCAATTTCAGTATGTTATAGCTGACCAAAAAGTAGGTGAATAACATATTTAAAGAAAATACTCTATATGCAATAGTTTTCTAGTTATAAGTGATTTACTCAACATGAGAACCTCAAAGTAGCTATTGCTTAGCTATGCAATGAGTTACAGGTCTGAAGTTTTACTATGTTATAGCTGACCCAAAAGTAGAGGAATAACATATTTCAACAAAATACTGTAAATACAATAGTGTTCAAGTTACAACTGATTTACTCAACAGTGAGAACTTCAAAGTAGCTATTGCTCAGCTATGCAATGAGCTACATATCTGCAATTTTACTATTTTATAGCTGATCAAAAAGTAGGTAAATAACATATTTTAACAAAATACTCTAAATACAATACTTTTCAAGTTACAAGAGATTTTACTCATAGGTACTGAAAAGTCCGAAAGTAGCTATTACTCACTTAGCCATTGCCATTAGCCAATTTACTCACTATGTTGTAGCTATGGAAAAAGTAGCTGAACAACATATTAATAAAATGCTGTAAATGCAATACTCTTTAGGTTATAAGTGATTTACTGCATCAATTTATGAATTTTAATGCATTAAAAATTATTTTAGCAATCCATAAAAAAATAATTAAGAAATACACAGGCCTGATTCACAAAGGGAATCTACTAGTGGACTAGTACATATATGCAAGATAAGAGAGAAATCCCTAAAATAATCAATGAGAAAAGTTGTGAGAAAGTGTTCAAATTTTCACACTATGGGTGGGGCTACCTCACTTGTAATGGCTCTGGGGAACAGAAGAACGAATAGATTGCATGCCTTGAACAATAAGGCAAGCATGTCTCTGGGCCTTGTACTTTTGAAGAAGTTGTTCACACTGATGTGGATGCATTCGAGGACACCACAGAGTGATGCCATAATGACTGACAAAGTTGGGGTTTTACGTCCCGTTCAACAGCCAGGGTCATATTGGGACAGGTCCTCAGTATTGCCACTTGTGGGACTCGAACCCACAGAAGTGACAGCCTATGATTAGATGCCAAACTTGCTAACCACTAGGCCACTGAGGACCTGATAATGACTGACAAGTCATATGACATAAAAACAAAGAAACCATATTTTTTTTACATTATTGATCATTATAACTGCTCAGATGGGCCACTTAATACCAATAATTAAAATAATCTTTGGTTTGATTTTGGTTTTAGCATCACTTTCACCACGTTAAGTCCCATCATAACTGGCATTTTTTGATAGAGTGAAGTAGTGCAGGGTAAATTATGGGAGGTAAAATTTGTCATTACATTAGGTTAGGGTAGTTGGTCAAGATTAAGTATAGGTTAATGGCCAAGTAACTCTCCAACATTGGACACTTACAAGGCTATTAACCTATTTAAATTACACCTCTTCCTTAATTTATAATTTTTAAGATGTTGTTTGACATCATTACTTTTCATTTCTATATATTCATGGTGTGTATTTTTTTTTGTTTTTATGATCATTTTAGTTGAAATAAATGCAAAAGGGTTTCTTTGGAAATGTGCTAAAATACTTCTATATATGGTCAAAATCACAAAGTGGCCAATAGTGAAAGATATTGGACACTTTTAATGAAAGAAAGACTCTCAGGTGTAATTTATTGCAATATAAACCACCAGAATTTACCTTAGTTATTTCAAAAACAGTTCTACACCTTGATCAGTTTAGGTTGTACAAACATATCCTTTCAAAACAGTGCTAAATAAAATCTAAACTGACTTAGACGTTAGCATATTTCAATCTATTTCACTTGTGTATACTGCTACGCATAAGCTTTAAAATAAAAAATAGCATCAGAGATGCCCGTACCCCACAGCCTAGGGAAATATTTTCAACACCAGGAGATATAGAAGTAGTACTGTACCAGTACAAACTTCAGGATATTTTCAGAGCACTGTCAGTTATATAAAGGTCCAAACAATGTTTAAATGGAGAAATAATGTTTAAAAGAAAGATAATGTGTATAAAGATGAAGTATTAAAACAAGATAATTCAATAACAAGAGGACAGCATTAATCAGTAAACTAAAATTCAACACTCTTTATCTACATCTGCATGGCCGAATTATGGTTTAGATGGTTTGAATATTACCATGCATACAGAAGTGGTAATACATTTAATGAATGCTTATTGTGGTGTTGGAGCAAAATCTGCGGCTCACTTGATGAAATTCTATCTCTTACAATGGGAAATTATGAAAGTAAAATTCTTAATAAATTCTAATATGACTTTTGCTTAATCTGCATCAAAAGACAGACCCAAAGGTCCATGAAGATTTTAAAGGTCAAGGTCACTACGACAAGGTAAAAGGTCAAATAAAGGTCACACCATGATAATACACACCTATAGCCCCTAACCAATGTCCCTACCAAGTATCAACTTCCTACACCTGAGATATAGCCCTGACAAGATTTTATAGGTCAAGGTCACTATGGCAAGGTCAAAGGTCAAATCAAGGTCACACCATGATGCTGCACACCTACACCCCCTAACCAATGTCTCTACCAAATATCAACTTCCTACACCTTACAGTTTCCGAGATATAGCCCGGACAAGATTTTATAGGTCAAGGTCACTACGGCAAGGTCAAATCAAGGTCAGATCATGACGTTGCACAACTACACCCCCTAACCAATGTCCCTACCAAGTATCAACTTCCTACACCTTACGGTTTCTGAGATATAGCCCGGACAAGATTTTATAGGTCAAGGTCACTACAGCAAGGTCAAAGGTCAAATCCTGGTCAGACCATGACGTTGCACACCTACACAGCCTAACCAATGTCCCTACCAAATATCAACTTCCTACACCTTACGGTTTCCGAGATATAGCCCGGACAAGATTTTCAAACTCAAGGTCACTATGGCAAGGTCAAAGGTGAAATCAAGGTCAGACCATGACGTTGCACACCTACACCCACTAACCAATGTCCCTACCAAGTATCAACTTCCTACACCTTACGGTTTCTGAGATACAGCCCGGACAAACTATTTCCCGCCGCCCGCCCACCAGCCCGCCCGCCCGGACGCCCGCCCATCCGGACACCATGGGTGAAAACAATACCCCGACAGCCCTTAAGGGCTGAGGGGTAAAAATTGCTTTCACTAACAATAAATATGGGTCTAGTGTTTAAAATAACAAAATTAACTGAAAGCTATGTTATCTGTAGATAATATCAATAATACATGATATTATTTCTACAATGTACTGTGGCATATTACAGGAAATAAAATAAATCGAAGTGGCTATTAATCCGTATTTAATGGGCTTATAGTCCCCCCCCAGTCTATAGAACCTTATACAGGATAATAAAACAATGTGCCAGTTTAATTGGGAAAGTATCAATGCAGGGAAATTTACGTCAGCCACATTCAGCATACTCTAGTGACTGGCTGTTTGTGTGTGTGTGAATGCACGTGTCTCTATGTCTTTTCAGTGGGGAGGGGTGTGTGTGTGTCTTAATGTATGTACATCTACTTGGCCATGTCAAATTCTGATGGACAGATAGAATTCTATGATTTTGTATGTTTGGCTGTGTGTATGGCTCCAAAGATGCCTTCAGGAATAGGTGCTGGGTATTTAGTAAGATGAATAGTATTTACACATGTACATAACTATTAGTATATACCACTGTTTAAATCAATTGAAACAAAACAGGGCGTAACAGTAATATACTTTTCAAAGTTTGAAAATTAATAAAATTTTAGCACATATAAACATGTCATACAACAACAAAACTGTAGCTACACCAAATGTGTCAGTAATACATCAAATTAGGCAAGGTACTGACCCCCTTTAGTGATTCATAGTGCTCAATTAAGGCACTCGGTGTACATTGATTCTCCCCCCATTGAATTCCTCTCCAATTAATTCCTCCCCTTTTTTCGCAAGGCTATAAATTCCTCCCCACGGGGCATTGATTGCTCTCTATGTATCTCCCAATACCCACTCACACTATGTTTTGGGACTTCTTCATCCCTCTCCCCCAAGAATCCCGTCAGGATCCACTAAAACAACCATATTGTTAACCTCTTGGTATAAACTTTCTCAATCTACACACTAATATACCTAGGGAAAGTCAATCCCTCAACCCCTGATCCACTCACTCCATACTTCCTCATCAAAGTTATCTGTGTGCAACTCTGAAACTTTTACATTATCAGAATGGTTTTTAAAATAAAAATAATTTACTTTTAAAAGGTACAGTTTGAGCCTCCAGAAAGACTAAGCAGTGTGACACACTTTTCTAAACATGGAGAGACAATAATTAATATTGATTTATTCAGCCACTCACTGTGTGTGGGTGAATGTATGTGTTACGACCCAGGGGCGGATTTCACGAAAGGTCTTAGCCCGGTCTCAGACTCAAACTTGAGACTTTTGTCTCAAATTATTGGAATATTTTACTTGAGCCCATGGGCTCAGCCTTAATGGATTTCACAAAAGGTCTCAGTCTCAGCTTTGGCTGAGCCACTGGCTCAAATGTTGAGACTGGTTGAAAGTGGGCTTAAGTTTTGTAAACAAAGGCTCAAATATGGCCGCCATAATTCTTTCTTCACTTCAAAATTTGAAATGGCTGAAAATAGGATACAAGTATATAAAACAACCCCCTGAAGTAGTCTTTGGGTGTTTTTACATGTTTACAATTTCCCACTGCAAAATAGCATTTGATCAGAGATATTATGTGTCAAACAAGGAACATATATGTCATCAGTAGAATATTTTGACTACAAAAAATGGTCACATGACACAGAAAACCACTGTGGTTATTTGATAAGCTTGGTCTCAACTGAGACCCCTTCTGTGAAAACCATTTGAGACAAAGACTTAGCTGAGCCCAAAGGCTCAGATTTGAGCCAGTGGCTCAGCCTGAGACTGGGCTAAGTCTGAGACCTTTCATGAAATCCGCCCCAGGTGTGAAATTGTCCATTTCGTGAAATGGACAAATAAACATATATTTTGCTGTCCATTTCATGAAATGGACAAAGTCATGTATGAAAGTTAAACTTTCATTCATGACCAGTTTAAGTTATCCACTTTATTCGACTATAATAATGATATGTATATGAAACCTCTCATTAAGTTAGTTAATAGTTATGAATATTCAGAGCCTGTAATAGTCATAAATATTATGATAATGTGGACAAGTAAGTAACAGTGATATCAACATTTGCAATTAGTAATGTAAATAAACTATCAATGTGGCTTAGTGTTCAAAGCTCTTAATGTTATAAAATATATGTTGTAGTTTAGTCTTACCTAGATGCTATCTCAGATTCTTTAATTTTTAATAAATGTAAATACAAATATTAACAAACACTTAACTAATACTGTAGCTTAATCATAGTAGGGTCATGTTAGATTTTATAAGAAAATGTTAAAGGAAGTATAATAACCTGCACATCACCAGTAGACTTTAGGTTAAAGTTTAATCATTGATTTATTCTAATACAGTGTTTCAATAAAAATGAAAAAAAAAATTTCACTGTGAATGAGAGTAAAAATTTCGTACATTTAGTTGTCCATTTCACGAAATGGTCAGTAGATTTCTTATCCATTTCACGAAATGGACAAATATTTTGTCCATTTCACGAAATGGACAGTTGGATTGTCCATTTCATGAAATGGACAATTTCACACTTGGGTCATAACATATGCATATGTCTTAGTTGACGAGCATTACCAGTGTGGGAATCTGATGGACAGATAGATGTAGTAAGCCAAAGGGCGCCAAGGCACAGACCAATGTTGATTTGATATGTCTGGCTGTATGTTTGGCTCCATTACAGTTTTTGTTTGTAGTAAATGCTTAAAAAGATCAATACTTCGTCCTACGTGGGAAGGTCTACTTAGTTGAAGAAATAATCAACAGCAATGCACGACTTGACAGAAACTCGGTCTAGTAAGCCGCATACGACATTCGACCGACGGTCGATTTGCAATAACTAGATCTAGATCTAGTACACAGGTGGTCACTAAGATAAACGGTCATAGAGGTAAATGGTCTTCAAAGCTTTCAAATTTAAGTAGGGTAAATTAATTAACAACTTATGACCCCAACGTATACTTAAACAATGCTACCATAACATTTGGTTTGTGTTACATATTGTTATTGAAACCTCTTAACCGTTTTTGTGTCATAATTTCTGAAGACCGTTTATCTTGATGACCGTTTATCTCAGTGACCACCCGTGTACATAGTGATTTTCATTAAAATTGTACATTAAATGTTTTAAAAACATTCTATCAAAACGTTTTTTAAACCCATATTTTCAGAATGCTTATTAAACCTTCACCTTCAAACGATTTACATAAAAACCCCACCATAAAAAACATTGAAAACCCCACTGATCTTGGAAAATCCATAAAAAAACCCACCCTCAAAATTTATGGGGGCATAAAAACCCCACTGTAACAGAAATGATCATTTTAGGAGACAATATAATACATTGATGGATTGTTTGGATTTCATCAGAGAAAGTAAGTATTTTGTATTGTTTCTCAGTATTATTTCACAGGTGATTCAATGGTGAATAAAAATGAACAGAAAAACCTTATGTTGCATGTGATGGTCAATGGGAAGCCCTTCTATGTTTAATCCTTCAATAGAATAACTGAAACAGTGGATTACTAAGATAAACAATTGAGTCTGGGCATAGGGACAGTGTATGTGGCTTCTCAGTAAAATCTTCCATTTAAATCTAAGTTTTAAATTGAGTTTTTTAAATTTCAATTAATGCAACAAAATATTTACCTTTTTTAATGTCATCATCCAAGTTATAATGAATTTTCAAGCCATGGTTAAATTTGAAAAACTCCACAATTATTACAAAATAAATTTTCAAAAGATTGTTTTTTTTATGTAAAACAGTGTGAAATGAAACAACCGCTTGTATGGAAGACAAAGTAATTCTAAAGGAACCAACATTATATAAATATGTTATTCAGCTACTTTTGGGTCAGCTATAACGGAGTAAAATTTCAGACCTGTAGCTCATTGCATAGCTGAGTAATAGCTACTTTTGAGGTTAACACTGATGAGTAAATCAGTTAGAACTTGAAAAGTATAACATTTAGAGTATTTTCTTTAAATATATTATTCACCAATTTTTGGATCAGCTATAACATAGTAAATTTGCAGACCTGTAGATTATATCATAGCTGAGCAATAGCTATTTTGAGGTTATCACTGTTGAGTAAATTAGTTATAGCTTGAAAACTATTGCATTTACAGAAATTTGTATAAATATGTTATTCAGCAACTTTTTAGTCAGCTATAACATAGTAAAATTGCAGACCTGTAGTTCATTGCGTAGCTGAGTAATAGCTACTTTTATGTTATCACTGTTCATTAAATTGCTTGTAACTTGAAAACTGTTGCATTTAGAGGATTTTGTTAAATACTTATTCATGTACTTTTGAATCAGCTATAACATAGCGAAATTGCAGACCTGTAGGTCGTGGCATAGCTAAGCAATAGCTATTTTTAGTTTCTCAGTGTTGAGTAAATCAGTTTTGTAACTTGAAAACTATTGCATTCACAGTATTTTACTTAAATATATTATTCATCTACTTTTCTTACAGCTATAACATAGTAAAATTGCACACCTGTAGCCAGGGATGGGGTCAAATACATAAAGTATTTGTATTTAAAGTATTTAAATACTTTTTTCAAAGTATTTGAAATTATTTCAAATACCTTTGTTCAAAGTATTTGAAAGTATTTCAAATACACTGAGGAAAAAAGTATTTGTAATTGTATTTGAATACATTACTAAAGTATTTGAAATTTCAAATACTTTTTCAAATACTTTCAAATACATTTAATAACCCAGTAAACATTACAAACGTTTTTTAATGTTTATAAACCTAACGGTTTATTAAAGGTTTAAAATGATGGGCTCCTAAACATTTGCCTATAAACGTTTATCAACGTTTAAGCATAAACGTTTATAAACGTTAATACATAAACGTTTATAAATATTTGTACACTGTTTAAAAACTACACTACCCTGTATAGGATCAAGTATCCAGCATGATTCATGGGAGAATGTAAACAAACATCATTTTATGAATAATTACCCTGTTAGCATCAATTTAACCTTGTAAAGTGCAGTCTATTATATTCTATACTTTTATATCTCTACTTAGAATTTAATGATGGCTTCAAACAACAGTGATACAGCAAGATATACTGTCAGAAATATTTCTTCAGTTTCTCTTCAAAATGGCTGGGCTGACATCATCATCCAAAATAAAAATGAGTTTTTCTTCATTCTTTGTAAAATGTTTAAAAATGTTTTTAAACGTTTATATACTAAACTAATATTGCTGAAACGTTTATGAAACCATAATATTGAATCAGTCAATATTTAGGTTTATATTTGGTTTTAAAAATGTTTATAGGTTTACTAAACATTTATAAACATTTGCGATGTGTACTGGGAAGCTGCTAGTATAGACCTTATGCATACAAGCCCATTTGTAAACAAAACAAACCACACACTTGCTGGGATTTCTTATGGTAGTACTCATACACATACACAAGCCAAGTGTGAGCATCACAAGCAAAGCTCTGTCTGTATTTGTCCATTTCTTTACTTATTATCTCTGTCAGTTTTAATTAAGTACACCACACCAGTATCCCTTGCTTACATAATCACCTCAGAGTATCCACAGGTAATTAAAATCTCAGTTTTGTACAGCAACTATTCTATGTATTCTATAGTGACAGGTGTTGTTAGATTTGAGTGCTTCTCAACATTTATAACTTCAACAGTTTAGTAAACTGAGTTTACTAGCACCCAGTGTGTTGATTTTAGTTATGTATATATGAAGTTTATTTATTTATTTGGGGTTTTACGTCGCTTTCAACACTGTACAGGTCATATCACGACGGGTAGTTGGAAGGGGAGAGGAAACCAGTACATACAGTTCATTAGGGTTCTGTACTGTAAACTGCCGACCAACGGCAAGCAACTACCAGCTTTCCCACTTGAGACTGTGCGGGGATCGAACCCCGGCCTCAGAGGTGGGAGGCGAGAGTGTTACCACTCTGCCACTGTGGCCCCTATATATGAAGTTTAAGTTTCTAATCTAATCTAATCTACTGCTTTGCAAGCGCAATATCTTCCCCACAGAGGGGAACTCAGTGCGCTAATTAATCAAAATCATTATCATAGAGAGAGTCGAGGGGCGTTCAAGGTCAGTAATCCAGGATTGTACATGTGACCAGGAGGGAAGAAAACTAAGTTGGGAAACTAGAGCTGAAGAGGTGGGTTTTGAGGTGCTTCCTAAAAGATGCAACAGAGGGGCTGTTTCTAACATGAAAGGGGAAAGAGTTCCAAAGGACAGGGGCATAGTGACAGAAGGGATTAGAGAAGTGTTTGATTGATTTGTGAACTCTACGGTCGAAAGTGGGGGTTTGAAGGAACTTGAGTTTGGGGGTACTTTGCCTTGTATTTCTAGAAGAGGTATACGGATGGATTAATTCTCTTAGATAAACTATATAATCTGGTTGACCTTGGTTGAGAATTTTGTATGTAATAAGGCCAATTTTAAATTGTACCCTGTATCTGAATGGTAACCAGTGGAGTCTTTTTAGTTGAGGGGTAATGTGAGAGAATTTAGAGGAATGGGTGACAACCCTGCAGAGTGAGTTTTGGACTAGCTGCAATATCCCTAACTCAAAATTAGTGAGCAATAAGAACAGTGAATTGCAATAGTCCAACCTGCTGCTCACCAAAGCATTTGCCAACTGGACTGATGTGTTGAGGTCTGGAAGGGGACGAATTCTGTAGAGGTCTCTTGCATGTACTCTAGTGGACTTTATGACCTGTGACACATGATTTGAGAAATTGAAATTGGAATCGAACACCACTCCAAGGTTCCTGACACTTTGTGCTGGCGAGATCTGATTTCCCAAAATATTGATAGCGAAGTGAGGGAGGAGTTGTTTACGATTTTTTTGGGAGCCTATGAGAATAAACTCGGTTTTGTCTGGGTTATGTTTTGATTTATTTGTAAACATGAAATTTTGAATGTCATTTAGGCAGTTCTTTAGTTTTTGGATAGAGTGAGAGAAATTTGCTGGTGAAAGTGCTATGTATAACTGGGTGTCATCGGTGTAGAAGTGATAGTCGATGCTACTGTGGGAATGAATGATTGAGCTGATAGGGTTAGTATAGAGAGAGAACAGAATTGGTCCAAGGACCTAACCCTGGGGAACTCCATACTGGAGCGGAGCAGGATTGGAGAGTGTACTACCTACCTAGACCGAGTGTGTCCTTCCCGACAGGTATGATTTGAACCAGCCAAGTGCAAGCTCACTGATTCCATAATAAACACTGAGTCTGTCTAGGAGAATGGTATGGTCAATGGTATCGAAAGCGGTGGATAGATCCAGAAGGGTAAGAGCAGTGACAGACCCTTTGGCCATATTAAGAAGAATATCATTATGAATATTAAGGAGGGCACTTTCGGTAGAACGGTGTTTTCTATACGCGGATTGGAAGTTTCTGGGTATAAATCTTGAAAATGGAATTTGTGCTTTGAAAATGTAAGGAAATATATTCCAAAGCTTCTACCATGTTTAGGGGAATATGTATGATAATATGGAAAGACATAAAACTATGCTATATTGTTAATATCTTGTCACAAGAGGAAATTAAAGAATTTTTTGAGGATATATCTGTAGCAGCATGACTTTGTATGTTTGCAAAATAATTCAAAACGATTATGCGTGCACATGGATATATTTTATTGGAAAAAACACATTTTGAAAAAACTGTTGACAATGGCACAGATGATTCAATTTTGAGGGTGGTTCCGATCACCATCTGGATACATGAAGTCAAAGGATTTTGCCATTACATTCATAATCTGGGCCTTGGCAGATAGTCTTCAAGTGCTATTGTTCCATGTAGAATTAATGAACCCATATTAGTACAAACTTGGTCATCTTTGTGGACACAAACTAAACTTCCATAAGTAATTTGTTAAAATCCTGGACTGTTTACACTTGGTGATATGAATGATTACAAAAGTTCAGGAGTTCACACTTTGGTGACACCTGGCACATAAAAATGGATATGGCCAGTGTATAATTCAAAAGGTAGCAAGACCTTTCCATCATTGTGACTTTTCACTAAGTGGTAATCAGAATTGTTGCATCTTAGAATTTATCGGATGAAAATAAGGGCAACATATTTGATTGATTAGATAAATTTAAAAGTAGCTACAATATATCAATTATTCTCTAATTATATTAGGCATCAATTTCCATATTTAAGGGACTGATGTGGTGGGCATGAGTCATGAGTTTTAGGCATGAGTTTTGAATAAACTTTGCTTCAAGGTTGGAAATGTATAATAAACATGTTCATTATTGATGGTAAAGATACAATATAACACTGTATTTGACACTAATTCAAAATATAATGTATAGATATAGTCATGAATCTGTCTATAGATTTATTTGAGTTTTATTGTCACTTTCAACACTGTATAGGTCATATCTTGATGGGTAGTTATATGGGCAGAGGAAACCAGTTCATACAATTGGTCAAAATTCTGTACAGTAAACTGCCGACCATCAGTAAGCAACTACAAACTTTTCTGCATAGGGTCTGGGGTTTGAACTGCAGACCTTATGGGTGGGAGGCAAGTGTGTTACCACGGCACCACTGCAGCCCCTTAAATCTATCTGTAGACACTTAATACATTTTAATTTTCAGAAACCCTGATTTTAGCCCTTTTAAGTTCAAAGTTGATTATTGATAATATTTCATTTTGATTAATAAAACAATCCATTAAATTTGCAGTAAAAATAGTTCAAATTTTGATGTACGTTAGGTTTTGATGTAACAAAAAATTAAGTTAACAAGATTATGTGACAGAAGTAGCTTTATCTTTGTGGTAACATGAAAAAGTCAATTATGATTTTTGTCCTGGTCTTATATTCAGTGTCCTATACAAGACCCATATGTAATATATTAATTTACCACAAAAGAGAATACAAAGAATAAGCTACTAAAAATCTTTAAATACACTCGTTATTGAACCTGTGTTTTTGTACCAACTATTAAACTAAACACACATATTGTTTCTTGTCAAACCATTTGATGTTAAACATTCCACACAAGATTAACATTAAATTTTAGACAGCAAATAAAGTTTTCAAAGATAAGTTAAATAATCAACACTTTACTGCAATTAGAAAACTTTCTTAATTCAACTGGGGTTAGATACTTCAATTGCAGGGTGTATTAACATTTTTACTATGAACATCTATTACGATCGGAATGTGTGATTTTAATCATGAAAACTTTGCTATCACTTTTGTTCCAAAATATTTAAAGATGTAAGCTTTGACATAATTTGACAATTTGCAAAAAATAGAATCAAACAAGAGTTCCATTTCATCATTAAAGTGTTGGCCATGTTCTTATCTCTTCTGCACTTGTTATTATAAAAGATTAAACATAGTTTTGACATTTCCCTAATTCTTTTCAAAAAGTGTTTCTTTTACACCTAGTGCATGCAATAACTGTTGTCCAAGTATGTTGTTTGTAATGTATGTTTTAAGATTTATTATGTCCACCTCACTGGGGGGTGGACATATTATTTTTGCTTTTTCCGCCGTCCGGCGTCCCACTTGGTTTCCAGACATTTTAGACAACAGTTCTTATCCTATCTTTACCAAATTTGGCATGCAGGTTTATTGGGTTAATAGCTTGTATAGGATTCCTTCTGGTGATGATAGCTCTATAGCTAACAGAATAATAGCTACTTTGCTACTTTTGAGTATCTCTTTGGTTTCCAGACATTTTAAGGAATGCTATTAAGCCTAGCTTTCTGAAATTTGGTATGGAGGTTCATTGGGTTAATAGCTTGTATGGGATTGCTTTTGGGGGGAATTACTTTATAGATGAGTGAGTAATTAATTAAATAAATGAGTAATAGGCTATTTTGATTACTGTAAAAGGCAAATGTGCTCATATCTCCTAAACCGTGCGAGATAGAGCGATTTCATCAAAATTTTCGACCCACAGGGTATCTAAGGAATGAACTCTGCAATTTTCAAAAAAATTTCCCCTTCTCAAAGATGGTGGCCATTTTGAATTTTCGAATTTTTGCCAAAAATGGCAAAACACAAATTTGCTTCGATCTCCTTAACCGTGCGAGATAGAGCGATTTCGTCAAAATTTTCGAGGCACAGGGTATTTGAGCATTGTACTCTTGGCAATTTAAAAAAATTTTTCCCCTCCCCAAAAATGGCGGCCATTTTGAATTTTCGAATTTTTGCCAAAAATGGCAAAACACGAATTTGTTTCTATCTCCTTAACCGTGTGACGCAGAGCGATTTCATCAAAATTTTCGACCCACAGGGTATCCGAGCAATGTACTCTTGGCAATTTTCAAAAAATTTTCCCCTCCCCAAAAATGGCGGCCATTTTGAATTTTCGAATTTTTCTCAAACAATGGCCAAACACAAAATTGCTTCTATCTCCTTAACCGTGTGAGATAGAGGGATTTCGTCGAAATTTTCGACCCAGAGGGTATCTGAGCAATGTACTCTTGGCAATTTTCAAAAATTTTCCTCTTCCCACATATGGTGGCCATTTTGAATTTTCGAATTTTTGCCCAAAATGGCAAAACACAAAATTGCTTCCATCTCCTTAACCGTGCGAGATAGAGCGATTTTGTCGAAATTTTCGACCCACAGGGTATCTAAGAAATGTACTCTTGGCAATTTTCAGAAAATTTTCCCTTCCCCACATATGGCGGCCATTTTGAATTTTCCAATTTTTGCCCAAAATGGAAAAACACAAATTTGCCTTAACCGTGCAAAATAGAGTTATTTCGGTGAAATTTTCGACCCATAGGGTATCTAAGAAATGTACTCTTGGCAATTTTCAAAAAATTTTCCCTTCCCCACATATGGCGGCCATTTTGAATTTTCCAATTTTTGCCCAAAATGGAAAAACACAAATTTGCCTTAACCGTGCAAAATAGAGTTATTTTGGTGAAATTTTCGACCCATAGGGTATCTAAGAAATGTACTCTTGGCAATTTTCAAAAAATTTTCCTCTTCCCAAAAATGGCGGCCATTTTGAATTTTCAAATTTTTGCCAAAAATAGAAAAACAGAAATTTGCTTCTATCTTCTTAACCGTGCAAGATAGAGTGATTTTGTCAAAATTTTCGACCCAACCAATGCAAAAAGGCATGAAGCTGAAATAATTTACATGTACACTAATAAATATTTAAGCATCATTGATATATTTTACAAATGAAACAGGGTCTTGTAAGACTACTGTACAATTTTGGCAAAAGGTTCATGAGGTGGACATTGCACATGATAATGTGTGTTCTTCTATGCTATCCTGTTTCTATTCATATGTCACAGCTACTATCAACAGGGTGTCCTATTTCTAGTTTAAGTATAGTTTTTAAAAAATATTAACAATATAATACAACTTACAATGTTTTTTAAAATTAACAGTAGTAATACATTGTACCACACAGATTGAACAGAATTCTCATCACACACAAACACAAGATACTATGACAACACTTGCAGTGAGGTGTGTTTACAATAACATTGAGTGTTTACTCTCTTTTATATAGCGGAATGCATAAGGTCTATACTTTAAATTATGTTTTCAGTTAATATCCATTAAATAACCAAGCTAAGTTTTAAATGTTCTATAAAAAATCTCATGTGGGTAGTGTAATTAAATCCCTGTGTAAAGAGCTATTTTAATTGTCATAAATCAAGTGAAAGTTGAGTAGTAGCAGTTATGTAATTTGTTCTGCATATATAATATTGTTTCATCTTTTAAATAATATAATATATTATATATGTATCACAATAAAATTGGGGATGGTTAGTACTTATCAAAAGCATATATGTTGTCATTCAGACTCCAAAACACACTCATCAAAAACTCATCAGACTTGGGAAACTATTCAACAAAAAAGGGTTGGCAGCTCCTTTGTTCACAATGACATGGTTTTGTGTGCCTTTTACAGTTGCAAGGGAGGAAGTCCAATAATAAAGTTGATTTTAGACAACAATGAGTTTATTTTCATTATTAACACCATTTGGAGTTTGTTAAAACTGTTAAAACACACATATTAGTTCTTGGTTAAGGCACTTACTGTACAATTAGTTACTGTTACCCAATAGTTGCTTTTATCAAAGTCATATTGCTAGAATTTAACATTGTTGCACAACAGAACTATGATCTTTTTCAGACTATATACCACCATTAGTTAAACGCCTGGTTAAGCTATTTCTTTCCAGTAAGTCAATAATTTAAGACTATTTGGTAAAAATCCCCAACCCCTATGTTACAACTAAGATTATATACATTTATAATACATTTAAGGACCCATAATGTAGTCACTACAGTTATCATTATTCATTAAAGACATCTGGCTGACAATCATAACATGAGTCTGGTTAAGTAGCTTGTAAGAAAGAGTAATGTCCATGATACTAAGATCTTTGACCTCTATTTGACCTTGAAGGTCAATTTCTAAAGTATTACAAGATAGCTAGACCTCTATTGACCTTGAAGGTCAATTTCTAAAGTGTTACAAGATAGCTAGAGACTTTGAAGTAAAATTGGAGTAAAACATGATCATGTTGTATAAACTGCCACTAAATTGCAGTAAATTTGAAAAATTATGAATTAGGATAGGATGGGGGGGGGGGGGGGGGGGTTGTTTTCATGTGCACTCAAGCCAACTGATCTGGTGCGCTACATTATATTCACGTCACCCATAACAGTATGTTGTTAGTCAAAAGGGTCTATTGTTAGGAAGGCAGTCTACTGAGGTCCTTGCTCTATGCATCTTTGTTTTTGTTACCCTTTGTCTTACACAAGTATCTCTTGAGGAGACACTTGGGTGGGCTCAGTATTCATCTGCTTGCATGAGTTGGGGGAAAGGTCTGTTTCAGTGAAGTCTCAGCTTTGTGTAGAATGATGTAATATGCCTTAGTTAAAAATGAGCACCAGTGGAAAATTGTTCAGCGTGGCAGGAAAAATCTTCAGACCTGAGAGATGTCGGACGAGTGATACTGTGTTTGAAAAACTGATGACAGTTCGTTGCAGTAAATTTTAGTTAAGAAGGAAAATTTGTCATTTAACATCATTTCAGTTACTTAGGTGTTGTATATCAAAGTTTACTGTTCAATAAACATGTTAAATAAGTATAAATTTAAATGATGTGCTTTTATTTCAACCCTTATAAGTCGCAAATAAAAAGTATTTGAAAGTATTTCAGATACATTCACAAAAAAGTATTTGAACTTGTATTTGTATTTTAAAATTTTGAAAGTCTTTGTATTTATATTTAAATACATTTACATGTATTTGACCCCAACCCTGCCTGTAGCTCCGTGCATAGCTGAGTTATATAGCTTCTTCCAGGTTCTCATTGTTGAGAAAATTATTTGTAACTTCAAAACTATTGCATTTAGAGTATTTTGTTTAAGTAACTATGTTATTCACCTACTTTTCTGTCAGCTATAACATAGTGAAATTTCAGACCTGTAGCTCATGTCATAGCTCAGTTATGACTACTTTCAGAGTATAGCTGTTGAGTAAATCAGTTGTAACTTGAAAACCATTGCATTTAGAGTATTTTGTTTAAATATGTTATTCAGCTACTTTTTATCAGCTATAACATAGTAAAATTGCAAACCTGTAGTTCATTACATAGCTGAGCAATAGCTGTTTTCAGGTTATCACTGTTGAGTAAATCAGTTGTAACTTGTAAACTATTGCATTTAGAGTATTTGTTTAAATATGTTATTCACCTACTTATGGATCAGCTATAACATAGTAAAATTACAGACCCGTAGCTCATCGGAAAGTGGAGCAATAGCTACTCTGAGTTTATCACAGTTGAGTAAATCACTTGTAACTAGAAAACTATTGCATTTAGAGAATTTTGTTTAAATAGAGTTTTCACCTACTTATGAGTCAGCTATAACATAGTGAAATGCAAACCTGTAGCTCATGTTATAGCTGTGCAATAGCTACTTTAAGGTTCTCACTGTTGAGCAAATCAGTTGTAACTTCAAAACTATTGCATTTAGAGTAGTTTGTTTAAATTTGTTATTGAGCAACTTTTGGGTCAGCTATAACATAATAAAATTGCAGACCTGTAGCGCATTACACAGCTGAGCAATAGCTATTTTCAGGTTCTCAGTGTTGAGTAAATCGGTTGTAACTCGAAAACAATTGCAGTTACAGTATTTTGTTTGAATATATTTTCCTTCTACATTTTATACCTTAACAGTAAACTTGGTACTTTACTTTTGAATACCATTTACAGGGCACAAATTTTGTGTCCATCTCTTTTTTCACTTTTACTCAGAAACTCAAAACACATGGTGAGCTGACACAGAACCCGTTCACGGGCACTGATTGCTTGTTCATAATTATCAATCATCAAAAATTAATTAAGCTCAGTGTCACTAGGATATCCCTGCTTTCTTACAAGGAGTAGGAAAAAACTTACAATCCAACTGTTCAGGCTCTATAGGACTCAGTAATTGTGAAAAAGTTGTATTTATCAATTCTATTTAAATATTTCTGTTGTCATGGTACTATAGTATTATTAACTCATTACTGAACTTGATGTAAATCTTATAACCAATATGTGATTTTTGTTTCATGTTTTTCTAGTGCTACCATACACCAGGAAATTATTGTTATTATACAATTTTATTTATTGTGTACGTCTCTGTGTTACTGGCAACATAAAAAGTACAACTTATTATGGCAAAAATATATATAGCAAATGAAACATTTAAAAAAAAAGTGTGGCGAGATCAATGTCCCCCTGTGGCGAAATCATTTATGTCTCTGAAAAAACTGTGGCGAAATCAAGTGTGGCGAAATCATAGTATATCCGATTAGCGACGGTGAGAGGGGAAAAAAATCGGATGACAAGGGAATTTAGATGGAGATCTATGTTGATGAGGTCGGCAAAAAATCACCGTCGCAAATCAGCCGTCGGATGTCGTAAGCCGCATACATGTGTACATACACTGAAGCCCCATTTCCTTACATGCGTGATGCAATATGTGGCGAGTGGAATGAGGTATGCAGCTATTTTAACTTTGCAATAAAATATAAGGTCTGTTTCCTTATATGCGTTTTAGATTCAAGGCAACTAATCTGTCAAAGGCGACCAATCAGGATCTCAGTACTTTGAATATCCGCATACCGCATGCTAAAATCAATAAATTACATCAGAATGACGTCACTCTATTGTACTAGGTGGGCCATATAATAACATGCATTTATAAAAATTAGATTAGATTATTGTTAAAAAATCATAATATTGTCATTGTATCTCCAGATGAAAGTCGGGGATACTTAAGATTCATTATGGTCACGCCACCGCTGCAGAGATTTCCTTTCGGACGGGATAACTTAAAAAATATTTTAGTTAAACCTTTCAAATTTGGTATGTGGGTATATATGGGCAATGCCACGAACACTATTGTTTTGTGACCTTGATCTTCAATTTTGGGGCCACGGTGGCAGAGTGGTAACACTCTCACCTCCCACCTCTGAGGCCGGGGTTTGGTTCCCGGCACGGCCTCAAGTGGGAAAGCTGGTAGTTGTTTGCCGTTGGTTGGAAGTTTACAGTACAGAACCCTGACGAACTGTATGTACTGGTCTTCTGCCCTTCCAACTACCCGTTGTGATATGACCTGTACAGTGTTGAAAGCGACGTAAAACCCCAAATAAATAAATAAATTGACCTTCAATTTCAAGGTCACTGGTGGCCTCTTAAAGGTCAGATTTTGGCCATTTTTTCACATTTTGGCCCAGCTCTCATATACAGAAAATTGGATCATCCTATGGCTGGTATATATAATACATATATATGTCCTCTGTAAGCATGCAGAATTTTGACCTTGAGGCTCTTCATTGAAGGTCATCCACAGACAGCCAAAGTACCTCACCGAGGCCATCTTTGGCCTTTTTGGAGATATTTTCACACTTAATGCTGACTATATTGCATGGAAACTATTGAAAATGGTTTGGAGGTTGAGTACATGATGGAATACCAGTATCCAGGCTTACTGGTTACAGAGGATTATTGGTTACAGAGAAAATCTGCTGATTCCACAGTTATGGACAGGAAGAAATCAGTTGTTTCATATAAGCCTACCCCTGCTGAGACGTCTAATTCGCCCAGTTTTCCCAGCTCCTATGAATTTTCGCAGAACTGTGGAGCTACCAAGAACCGGTTACAGAGCATTGCTTCACCTATAACTGATTATGCCATGGTACTGGGCAGGTCCACAGGACTGGCCAACAGACCAGCAGACACCTTTTAAGGGCCCAAGTGGCCATCTTAGACCAACCAGTTACTGCCCGAGGAAATTGGTTACAGAGAAATTCTTATACCAGTCATTGGTCCTGGTGAGATGACTGTTTCAACCTACTAGACCAGTCAGCCAGCCTACTGTCAAGACCTGCTAGCTGGTCGAAAGTGACCATACGTAAGAAGACTTTCCCAACAAGATTTCTCTGACTACCTGTCAGTCTTATCTTATCAGACCCCACACCAGCCAGTTACTGGTTGTTTTGTGACCTTGACCTTCAATTTCTGGGTCACTCAGGTGGCCTCTTAAAGGTCAGATTTTGGCCATTTTTTACATTTTGGCCCAGCTCTCATATACTTGAGGCTCTTCATTGAAGGTCATCCACAGACCACCAAAGTACCTCACCGAGGCCATCTTTGGCCTTTTTGGAGATATTTTCACACTTAATGCTGACTATATTGCATGGAAACTATTGAAAATGATGGAGTACATGATGGAGTATCAGCATCCAGTTTGTTGACCTTGGCTATTGTTTTCAAAGTCACCTTAGGCCTGCTAAAATAACTCAAAATGGTACCTTAGACTGTGAGGCCATATACCTCCTTTATTATTGGCTGTTACCGCTCTAACCAAAAAAATATTATACCTAGCCTTCTTAAATTTGCAGGATATATTCATAACCATAAAATCTTGCCTGGGAATATTTTTGGCCTCATTTTGAAAAACAAGATGGCCGCCAGGGACGTTTATTCCACTTGAAGTAAGGACTTTTGTTGGCCCTCTAGAGCAAAGGGTATTATAGGTAGAGATCTCAAATTCGCAGAATATGTTCCACATTACAAAATCTTGACTAGAAATATTATAGGAAACCATGGGCTGGGAATCTTTTGATGTGGTCAGATTTGACCTTGGGCCCTTCCTTCGAGGTCAAACGAGGATAGCAAAATCTAAAGTGCTTATAAATCGCTTTTTCTTGGTCCTAGAGGTTTGTAATATGAAAGCATCCTATAGGAAATCATACGCTATTAATCTTTTGATGTGATCAGATTTGAGCTTTAGCCCCTCTTTCAAGGTCAAATGAGGATAGCCAAAATTAAAAGTGTTTACAATTCGCTTATTTGTGTTCCTAGAGGTTTGCAATGTCACACCAACCTATTGGAAATCATGGGCTAAGAATCTTTTGATGTGGTCAGATTTTACCTTGGCCTATTCCTTCAAGGTTAAGTGATGGTTGACTGGCGAGTTTTCTTGGATACTGCTCAGCTACCCAAGTTTGTCGCCTACCCAAGTTCGTCACCCATCGTAAAAAATGTTAAGGATAAACAATATTGATACCAAAAAATGGAATACATACTAATAATATGTACAAATGTACAAGGATAGACAATTGTTAAGAGGATTTTATATTATCAAAAAATGCAAGTGACGAACTTGGGTAGCTAAACAGTACAATTTGCATCGGATCCCCGATGCGCTACATCTAGTTACATTTGTATCTTTCATTAAACAAACATTTTGTTTACTTAGTGTCAGTACAAGTTGCTCCCATAAACACATAGGCCCATTCGTTATGAACATGTGTCTGACTCCGATTTGCCACACCCGATTTGTGATGGCAATTTTTCCGCATTGGAAATGAAAAAAGTGAATGAGGAGGGTAAAAATTGTTGCAAATCAGCCGTCGGATGTCAAAAGCCGCATACATGTGTACTATAAGCGTTTGTGCATTGATTTTACAACTTTATAAAGGACTTTTGTTAGAAATTATATATTTTGTGACAGACTTACTGTATCCAGCGGATGACTGACCCTGGGTGTACACCATTCCACAAGATCTTGCATAATATATAAAGTATGATTGTGTACATACCAATTGCTGGAGCCTTCGTTGCCATTGTACAACTGTAAGGGCGTTTTCTGCAATATATTCCAAACTTCTTGTATGGAAGTTTCCAATCAGGATCTCCATTTATTATTATAGTAGCACTAATTAAAACTCTCAGCACTTGAAACTCACTTTTAAGGCTGACATCAGCGGTGTAAATTCAAGCTTTATATGTTATACATTCACTGACAAAGTTTTATGTGTCAAAGATGCCATGTATCTGCCTGTCATGTGCATTTGAAAGCACTGCCTTATTTGGTTAGTCACATGTTGCCTCCCAATAAACATGTGTGGGCAAAGTCAGATAGGTTGACTTTCCAGGGTAGATTCTACTTAGCTTAGAACAGTTCTGGTACACACTGCTTGTTACATTAGATTATCTGTTATAAAATGTAGCATTTCAATGACATAGTAAAGGTAACAATGTTCTAACTGGACCTTTTGCATGGAAGCCCATTCGTAACCCCCCCCCCCCCCCCCAAAAAAAAAAAAAAAAAAAAAAAAACCCAAACCACTGCATGATTTCCATTTGGAATTATTTCAACACACACACAGCCAAGTGTGAGTATCATAAGCAAAGTTCTGTCTGTGTTCTTGTCCATTTCCTTATTCCCCTGTTCCACCACACGACTAAGGCTCCTGATTATAGGCTTTTTGGGGATCTGTCTCCAAAAATATAGAGTCCCAGACAGTCTGCTTGAGTCTGTTTGGGTCTGTCGTGGTCTGTATAAATTTCAAACATGTTTGATACTTTTCACAATTGTAATCAATCCGCTGTTGCCCCTACCCACAAATATTACAGTCTCAGACTTCCTGAGACTTCCTCAGACCCACATTTACACAATCTTATGTTGTCTGAGATTTCCTGAGATTTAATTGTCTCGACAAATTTCGCGGTCATTTTGAATTTTCGCATTTTTCGCAAAAATCGAAAAACACAAAAAAGCTTATATCTCGATAACTGTGCAAGATTTTGACGAAATTTTTGAACCATAAGGCATCTTTGTAGTAGCCATCTCAATTTTGAAATGGCGGCCATTTTGAATTTTTGAATTCAAAAATGCTTATATCTTGAAAACCGTGTGGGATAGAGCGATTTTGACGAAATTTTCACAGGGATATCTCTGCCCCATAGCCATCCCAACTTTCAAAAAAATTTTGTCGTACCATATATGGCAGCCAATTTTTATTTTTGAATTTTCGCAAAAATCACAAAACGCAAAAATGCCTGTATCTCGAAATCCGTGCACAATAGAGTGATTTCGACGAAATTTTTGATAAAGGGATATCTCTGCAGAGTAGACATTCCAGTTTTCAAAAAAAATTTGTCTCGCCAAAAATGGCGGCCATTTTGAATTTTCAAATTTTTCGCAAAAATTGCAAAACACAAAAATGCTTATTCTCGAAAACCGTTGCGATAGAGGAATTTCGACAAAATTTTTTACCCACAGGGTATCTCTTCAGAGTAGCCATTCCAATTTCAAAAATTTTTTGTCATGTCAAAAGTGGAGGCCATTTTGAATTTTCGAATTTTTTTTGCAAAACACAAAAATGCTTGTGGTTGTAACTAGTTTTGAAGGTGTGCCCTATTTTAAACTCCATTAAACGACCTTAAACTCCCACATATAAAAAACTTACGTCCAGTTTACTTTTTTCCTTTCTCCATGGAGTATACTGAAAATAACTTAAGAAATTTCATTCATCTTTTACATGTATATGTAACTGGCCATAGGTAAGTGCCATACAATAAGGTGACCTTAAACCGCCAGTAATAACAGAATTATGTTCACTTTAAGTGTGGTAATTTTTTAACAGTATTTCACATATTGTGAAATTCTAGGCATGTTTCGGTTGTGGATGTAACAAACCTTGTACAGAACCTTCAGAAAAAGATTACCTTCAACTCCTTACTTTAAACTAACATTGACTTTAAGGTTCGGACAATTGTTTTGGTGTTTGGAAGATATTTGATGTGCTGAGATTTTTTCATCGATATTCATCATGTACATATATTTAGACAAAAAGAAAAAGGTCTCTTTTGTAAGGTTACAATAAATTGCTGATATTTTAGAAACTTAAGTGTTTAAGGTTGTAACAGGTTGGTGTCACTCAGCTGTGATGGATCACCTATAGAACCAGCATCGTCATCACACTTTGGAAAATATGTCAAAAATTGCTTGTAGGATGAAATTCAAATTTTGCATGTGGGTATTGCTGGTCATCGATATGTGCCGTATTTTAAGATGACCTTAAACTCCCATTTATATTGAATTTTACTTTTGCAATTTGTGGGCAATAGCTTAAAGATGGCTTCATAGATTCAAATCAAATTTGGTAATTGGGTGTAACTGGTCAAGGTGTGGCCCACTTTAAACTCCTTGTGATAACATAACTATATTGAATTTAAATTTTTCAATTTCCGGAGAGTATTTCAATTCTGCATTACAGATTTAATTTAAATTTGGTATGTTGATGTATCTAGTCCTGAAGGTGTGCCCTATTTTATGGTGACCTTAAACTCCCATGTGTAAAAGAATGTTACTGAGCTCAAGTTTTTCTGTGATTCCACAAAGTATACCAAAATGGCATGACATATTTCATCTATATTTTGCAGGTACATGTAACTGATGTTGCAGAAATGCCCTGAGACTACATTGATGTGACCTTTAACTCTCAGTAATGGCATAATTATAATTACTTTTTTTTTAAATTTTGGATAGTATCTTAAATTATGTGCAATAGATTTTAAGCACATTTAAATTTTGGCTATAAGTAGCCTTGAACAGAGTCTACATGGTTAACATGACCTCAAACTCTTAACATTTGCATTGACTTACATTCAGTTTAAGTTTAGGACAAATTTCTATGATATTTTGGCAATATTAAAGTGATAGTTTTGAGTTTTCATTTAAATTAAACATGTACATGTATCTAGACCAAAACAGGATCTTTATTGTAATGTTACCATAAAAACCTGAAAGTTACAAAAGTGAGTTTAAGGTTACAACTTATTTTAATTATTATATCCATCCTGCTGGACTTTACATGTCGCAGCTAAATTTGGTGTGGAAGTTTAACGGCATGAGAGTTTGTGTGTGATTGCTTTCTTGGCAATATCTGGCAACAAGTTTTGCCGTGGCAACACTTTTTCATGTTTCTTGGCTTTTAATATCTTTTTGGGGGTTCTTTGCATTCCAAACCCCTGCATGGATTGGAGCTGATTAGTTTTTTAACAATAACTGGCAACATACCCCTGCACAGACTGGAGCTGATTAGTTTTTCGGCACACCTGGCAACAAGTGTTTCCATGGCAACACTTTTTTATGTCAGCTGACTTGTCAGTGCGCCAGTGTATCATGCAGATTTCTCCAAAACTACTACAGCTACAGATATTTTGTAAATTAATAGTCCCCATGAATTTTTACGCCCTCAAAAGTTTTGTTGGTTTTGTGGACATAGGCTTAAAGGTAAGTCGGTAATAGCAATATTTGCTACTTTGAGTAAAGGACTCATAACTCAAAAACCAGCTTTTTCTTCAAATATGTTGTTCAGCTACTTTGTCCTTAGCTATAAGGTAGTACATAGTTTGGGGTTCCATTGCATGTCATAAGTGAGTAATAGCTATTTTCTTATTTGTAGCAAAAATGACAAGAAAATGTCAAATATTTTCAAAAGTATTAAAGTTAGGCAAATATTTTCAAGTATGTTATTCATCTACTTTTTGGCAAGCTATCACATGGTAAAGTTTTAGACCTGTTGCACATTGGATAGCTGAGTAATAGCTACTTTGACATCCTTACTGTTGAGTAAATCCATTGTAACTCTTAAACAATTGCAGTTACAGTATTTTCCTAAAAATATGTTGTTCAGATACTTTGTCCTTAACTATCAGATGGCATATAGTTTTGGGTTCCATTGCATGCCATAAATGAGTAATAGCTATTTTCATATTTGTAGCAAAATAATGACAGAAGTAAAAGTCAAATATCTTCAAAAGTATTAAAGTTAGGCACATCTTTTCAATATGTTGTTCATCTAGTTTTTCATAAGCTGTCACATGGTAAAGTTTTAGACCTGTTGCACATTGGATAACTGAGTAATAGCTACTTTGACATTCTTACTGTTGAGTAAATCCAATGTAACTCCAAAACTATTGCAGTTAAAGTATTTTCCTAAAATATTTTGTTCAGCTACTTTGACCTTAACTATAACATAGTACATAGTTCAGGGTTCCATTGCATTGCAAGTGAGTAATAGCTACTTTATGTGCAGCAAATACTGACAGTAATAAATGTCAAATATCTTCAAAAGTATTGAAATATATTAGTCCTCTGGTTTAAATGTGTGATTCATCATATGTTATTCAAGCTATAACATGATAAAATTTCGGACCTGTTGCACATTTTATGGCTGAGTAATAACTACTTTGGAATTCTTACTGTTCAGTAAATTTATTGTAACTCCAAAATTATCTTGGAAACGATGCAAGATAGAGCAGTTTTGAAGATAAATAAGTCAGTCACCTACTTTTGGGTGCTCTACCACAGAGTGAAATTGAACATCTATAGCTGTTTGCATAGCTGGGTAATAGCTACTAAAATGAGTAAATATGTTTTATCTCTAAAACATTGCGCATAGGCAATTTCTTTTAAATAAGTCATTCACCCATTTTTGGCTCATCTACCACATAGTGAAGTTGCAGAACTGTAGCTCTTTGGATAGCTGAGTAATAGCTACTAAAATGAGCAAATGTATTTTATCTCTAAAAGTATTACAGATGGTCAATTTCTTCCAAATAAGTCATTCACCTACTTTTGGTTGATCTACCACATAGTGAAGTTGCACAACTGTAGCTCTTTACATAGCTGAGTAACAGCTAAAATGAGTAAATACCTTTTAGCTCTAAAAGGATTGCACACAGGCATTTTCTTCAAAATATATCATTCACCTACTTTTGGGTGATCTACCACCTAGTAAAGTTGCAGAACTGTAGCTCTTTGGATAGCTGAGTAATAGCTACTAAAATGAGTATATGTATTTTATCTGTAAAAGTGTTACAGATAGGCAATTTCTTCTAAATAAGTCCTTCAACTATTTTTGGGTAATCTACTACATAGTAAAGTTGCAGAACTATAGCTCTTTGGATAGCCGAGTCATAGCTACTAAAAGGAGTAAATATCTTTTATCTCTAAAAGTATTGCAGATAGGCAATTTCTTCAAAATAAGTCATTCGCCTACTTTTAGGTAATCTACCACATAATGAAGTTGCACACTGTACCTCTTTGGATAGCTGAGTAACAGCTTCTAAAATGAGTAAATGCCTTTTATCTTTAAAAGTATTGCACATAGGCAATTTCTTTTAGTAAGTCATTCACCTACTTTTGGGTGATCTACCACATAGTGAAGTAGCAGAACTGTAGCTATTTGGATTGCGGAGTATTAGCTAGTAAAATGAGCAAATGTCTTTTATCTGTAAAAGTGTTACAGATAGGCAATTTCTTCTAAATAAGCCCTTCACTGTTTTGGGTGATCTACTACATAGTAAAGTTGCATAATTATAGCTCTTTGGGTGGCAGAGTAATAGCTAGTAAAATGAATAAATGCCTTTTATCTTTAAAAGTATTGCAAACATTAAAGTGCCTCTTGCTTATTGCCACTTCTTCATGTGCGCCCATCTCACAAGAAAATATATATTACACTATCTTTAGTACATGTAATATATGTGGCAGGAGATAATTGCATGCGTCAGAATGCTTGTTCTAAATAAGTCATTCACCTGCTTTTGAGTGATCTACCACACAGTGAAGTTTTACAATCGTAGCTCTTTGCATAGCTGAGTAATACCTACTAAAATGAGTAAATACCTTTTATAAGTGGAATCTTGGATTCGAGTTATGTACTGGGTTCTAATCGTTATTTCAAAAACGCCATTTTATCCTCTAAAAGCTAAAGATATATGCAATGTCTATACACATATATTAAATATAAGAGGTACTGTATATATTCTGTCATTTTCTTTTTTGTTTAATATTTTCTTTAATGTGCAGTTTTATGAAATGAATACACTGTCTAGCCTTTGTCTAGCTTCTTGCAAAGTACCAGGATGTAGAAAATCTTTTGTCTTTTTCTTTGTCTTCTGGTGCTCATTCGAGTAATTATCCCCAATATAAATGTCTGGTTCTTCAACACATGACTTCCAGGCATGTCTTCCAGACATACTAATAGGTTCAATAGGCATTATTCAATAAACAGGCTTTTATGCTTGTGTTAGTGGTTATTCAAAACACTGGTAGAAACAGCATTTGCATATTTGGAAGTGGCAATTTTAATTATGTGGATGCAAGTTTATGTACAAATAAAAGTTCAGAAAAGTGGCCTTTGTCATGAACACAAAGTCAGAAAATTAATTGAAAATGGTTTACATGGGAATGGTATCAATGTGTATGTGTGACAAATGTACTCTTAATTGGTATTTCATCAGTTTTACAAAAACTTAATTGAAAATGGTTTACATGGGAATGGTATCAATGTGTATGTGTGACACACGTACCCTTAATTGGTATTTCATCAGTGTTACAAGTCACATATACTACATAACATGAACTTTTCATACCTGTTGTGTCTTTAAAATTTGCATTTCAGGGAATGTCTTTTGTCCTTGACAGCCTGTATCTGTCTCCTGAAAACCAAAGTCTGCACCTAATGTTGTGTGCAATATTCAGGGTCATATTTGGACAGATCTACTTTTGTGTGTGGCTGTGTAGCCACATCCGAGATGTGTATAAACCATGTAAGCCTCTTTAATATTGAGGATCTCTGGTGCTTGCACCTGAAAGTCATGGGATGTGTTATTTATAAGGTTATACATATGTATAGAATTAGTTTAAATTCTTTCTAGTTGTTATAGATCACACAGATATAAATTGTCTTCTGTTTTGTGCAAAGTTAAGGCATTTTCCAAGTTACGGTTTGAAGCATTAGACAGCCCCAAAATCTGTCTTTCGTCATCCATGTTAAGACAACATAAGTACAATTTAAGTACTTATTTAAATGGTGTTGGTCTAAAATTCACTTGCACCATTGTATAGGTAATCTTTGAATGTGGAAAGGGAAGTAGAACATATGCCCATGCTAAGGCAAGCAAGTACCAACATTATGACAATACATGATGAACTGTTGAAAACTAACATTTGACTTATGATGAAATCTTGGAACAAGGCCTTCTCACTATTGGCTTACTGATCATACAATATTTATAAATTCTGTTTTATTGAATAACTTAAAGTCAGTTATATTATTCATGCAAGTTAACCATATAGAAATAAAATACAAATTTACCTTTAACTCTTGTATCAGAAATCTACTTATATTTTTGATACTGAGAACTATGATTTATAGCTTACCCACAATTAGGGGCAGTATGACTAGCCGACTAATCGACACCGGTCAGATTAGTGTTATTTGCTGGTTCACATTTTCAAGTATAAATAATCGTCCAATGTAGGAAAATGTGGCAGAAGGTCTGAATCCATCAAATATGTCCATATTGTCACATAAAATAAGGTAAAATCCAAGAACAGCCACGTTTTCTTTATTGTTTATGCATTCACCTAAAACTGGAAATATAATATAGCTCTTATATCGCCCACTTCCTGCATGAGAAAAATGCATCAGCAGTCACAGGAAAACCGCAAATTTATTAAAGTTTACAGATTATATACATATATTTTTATTTTATTTCACATATTTATTGTTTTCATTGCCTTTTACAATATGAAGCTTAAGGTTTATGGTATTTTTATAAATTTGACGGTTATTCAGTGTCGAAACAGATACTAC
The DNA here is from genome assembly GCA_964017235.1 of Sabellastarte sp. h YS-2021. Lineage (NCBI taxonomy): Eukaryota > Metazoa > Annelida > Polychaeta > Sabellida > Sabellidae > Sabellastarte > Sabellastarte sp. h YS-2021. Next base: position 80,064,542 of record OZ024927.1, read on the forward strand.
TTGGCGATTAGCCGACATGTAATATTTGGAGTCATGACATCCTTAGTGGGGTCTCCTATAATCTTATTTTACAAATTTGAAGCTTACTTCACAACCTTCAGCTTTTCACCTGCAATGTCTCATCATTAATAACTGTTGATGTGTGATTTTACTTGTTTGATGTTCCTCGGAATCTGTTTAATGTTTCTTGGAATCTGGGGTTCAGTCCATCCATACTTCAACCCAGTAACTGTCTTTAGATAGAGATTAAATGCTATAGAAATACTATTAGAGTTAGAATTACCTAGTGTTGATTACTCCGCAAACAGATGCAACAGAAACTGAGCCAACTATATGTTTTGAAAGTGTCATGTATACATAGAAATCTTAACTAACTGTTTGTAACATTTGTTAACGAAATCCCATGCATTCAGTATCAATTTCTACCAGAAATGAGGCAGAAATTAAAACACATGATTCAAATATTTTTGGCGCATAGTGAATCAAGAATTAGCATGGAACAGTGTTGTCTGGTATATTAATCACATACACTCTCATTATAAATTTGGTATTAAGTAAAGGGGTATTAATTAGAAAATATATGGTATATGTAATGATCAGTATTTTTCTTCATTTATAGTCACTGTTCAAAATGAAAAATGAAAAACCATGCATGGGGATTATATGTTTTTTATGATGAGATACAGTTTATTTTGGATCACAAAAATGTATTCATCTGGTGGATCTACACATGAAAGCATGTGGACAGTAACAGTTTCATAGATGACAGACACCACCTGACTAATTTAATAAAGTTATTTGGGTTCTGCAAATCTATTTAGAATTTCTACCTCAGAAAAGGTTATTGTCTTCTCTGTTAGGATTTTCATTTGTAAATCTATCATAAAAACACATTTTAACAGTCTTGGTAAGTGACATTATTCTATTCAAAAACACTATTAAACATCTTGAAAGTTGTTGGGTACTGATGAGCTCTCCTTGTTACCCTTGTGGTATATGTATATTGTTATCTAAACACAATAAATTGATATTTATTATTCTGGGTTTAACCCAACTTTAATCTAAAGATTCGACTTTGTGGTTGTGTGAAAGACAGACACTGTTCCCTTGTCTTTAAAAGTATTGCAGACAGGCAATTTTTTCTAAATAAGTCGTTCAGAACTGTAGCTCTTTGGATTACAGACTAATAGCTAGTAAAATGAGTAAATGTCTTTTATCTATAAAAGTGTTACAGATTGGCAATTTCTTCTAAATAAGTCCTTCACCTACTTTTGGGTGATCTACTACATAGTGAAGTTTCACAACCGTAGCTCTTTTCACAGCTGAGTAATAGCTACTAAAATGGGTAAATACCTTTTATCTTTAAAAGTATTGCAGATAGCCAATTTCTTTAAAATAAGTCATTCACCTACTTTTGGGTGATCTACCACATAGTGAAGTTGCAGAACTGTAGCTCTTTGGATAGCTGTGTAATACCTACTAAAATGAGTAAATGTCTTTTATCTGTAAAAGTGTTACAGGTAGGCAATTTCTTCTAAATAAATCCTTCACCTACTTTTGGGTGATCTACTACATAGTAAATTATAGCTCTTTGGTTGGCAGAGTAATAGCCAGTAAAATGAAAAAATGCCTTTTATCTTTAAAAGTATTGCAGTCAAACATTAAAGTGTCTCTCACTTATTGTCACTTCATCTCGCAAGAAATGTATATTACACTATCTTCAGTACATCTAATTTATACGGCGGGAGATAATTGCATGCATCAGAATGCTAGTTTTTAATGCATTAAATTTCATAAAGTCATGCACTAAATCACTTATAACTTGAAAAGTATTGCATTTACAGCATTTTGCTAAAGTATGTTATTCAGCTACTTTTTTATAGCTACATCATGCTGAATAACTTGGGCATCTATCACCCTAGCTAAATGAGTAACAGCTACTTTGTGACTTTTCAGTAACTTCCATAAGGAGTAAAATCACTTATAACTTGAAAACTATTGCATATAAAGATTTTTGTATAAATGAGTTATTCAGCTACTTCTGGGTCAGCTATAACATAGTAAAGTTGAAGACCTCTAGCTCATGGGATAGCTGAGTAATAGCTACTTTTAGGTTATCACTGTTGAGTAAATCACTTATAACTTGAAAACTATTGCATTTAGAGTATCGTGTTTCAATATGTTATTCACCTATTTTGGGGTCAGCTATAACATAGTAATACCTACTTTGAGGTTCTCACTGTTGAGTAAATTGCTTATAACTTGAAACTATTGCATTTAAAGAATTTTGTTTAAATATGGTATTCATCCACTGTTTGGTTAGCTATAACATAATAAAATTGCAGACATATAGCTCCTGGCATAGCTGAGCAATAGCTACTTTGAGGTTCTAACTGTTGAGTAAATCAGTTGTAACTTGAAAACTATTGTATTTAGAGAATTTTGTATTAATGTGTTATGCAGCTACTTTTGGGTCGGCTATAACATAATGAAATTGCAGACCTGTAACATTATTGCATAGCTGAGCAATAGCTACTTTCAGGTTCTCACTGTTGAGTAAATCAGTTTTAATGTGAAAGCTATTACATTTAGAGTATTTTGTCTAAATATGTTATTCAACTACTTTTGGGTAAGCTATAAAATAGTAAAATTGCAGACCTGTAGCTCATTTCATAGCTGAGTAATATCTACTTTCAGGTTCTCACTGCTGAGTAAATTATTGCATTTACAGTATTTCTTTAAATATGTTATTCACCTACTTTTGCATGAGCTATACCATATTAAAATTGCAGCCCTTTAACGGATTGCATAGCTGAACAAAAGCTACTTTGAGATTCTCACTGTTGAGTAAATTAGTTGTAACTCGAAAACTATTGCATTTGCAGTATTTTCTTTAAATATATTTTTAATCTACTCTTCACACCCGAACAGTTACCTTGTTACTTTACTTCTGAAACCATTTGAACTTGGAACTTTTGTGTCCTTTTCTTCTGTCACTTCTACTCTGAAACTCAAAACACACAGAGTCAGCTGATATAGAGCCCGTCCACGGGCACTGATTGCTTGTTTGATTCCTGGGGTTTAAAAGTCTTTCTCGGTGTTCTTTACACTCCAAACCACTGCATGGATTGGTGCTGATTAGCTTTTCAATGATGCCTGGCAACACTTTTTTTTTTGTTTCTTGGACTTATAAATATTTTTATGGGTTCTTTGTTTTCCATACCCCTGCACAGATTGGAGCTGATTAGTTTTTCGGCAACAACTGGTAACAAGTGTTGCCTGGCAACACTTTTTTTTGTTTCTTGGACTTATAAATATTTTTATGGGTTCTTTCTTTTCCATACCCCTGCACAAATTGGAGCTGATTAGTTTTTCAGCAACAACTGGTAACAAGTGTTGCCATGGCAACACTTTTTTATGTTTCTTGGACTTAAAAATTATTCTCAGGTATCTTTGTATTCCAAACACTTAAACAGATTTCAGCTGATTAGTTTTTCGGCATGGCAACACTTTTTTCGGTTTCTTTGACTTACATTTCTGTGGATTTTTTGCATTCCAAACCCCTGCATGAATAGGGGCTGGTTAGCTTTGCAGTAATATCAGGCAGCTAGTGTTGCCATGGCAACACCTTTTTCTGCTTCTACGTTGTGGATATAAAAAGTCCTGAAGAAGACCTGTATGGTAAAGTGACCTAACACTCCACAAGATTAGACAATGCTTGTTTGCTGTCCTACAAAATGGACAAATAAAAGTCCTTCTTTCCTCCATGAAGAGAGGAGGTGAACAAGTATACATCCTTCTTTCCTCAATGAAGAGAGTTGGCAGACAAGACATGACCCATCTTGTACAATGCATTAACTTGGAAAATTTAACAGTAATTTAAATTTTTATTAGAAATACTTTTCCTAACAGTAGCTATTTGTTGGAGCCATCCAACCCAATGGCCAACGCAGAGATGCAATTTTAAGGTTATATGACAACCATAACCAAGCTATTGGGTTACAGTAGTCCATCCTCCCGTCAAATAGGTCACATGACTACATTGCTTACCTCATTATTTTTGTTGCAAGTAAAAGAATGACTTGCGGGGAGGCGGGAGGGAAATCTGTGTGTTAGGAAATGGTAAGTATTTCTAATAAAAATTTATAGCGAAATATCCTTACCATTTCCTAACAGTAGCTGAATCCAGCCTTGTAGGTTGGTGGGAAATTCTTTTATTAAAACTTCCACATCCCCTACACCACAATAATTATATAACTGTGTGAGAGAACCAACACAACACACCAATGTGAAATTTATATGCAAAATTAATAACATATAAACATAACATGCTATGTTCCATAGCAACATTCAACACAACAACATACGTTTTAATTGAAGGCAGTATGCAATTGAACACTCTCACAAGGTTCTATCTCAAATAAATGCAGTTGTTGAACAAAAACATCCACTGTACAAACATCAAACCAACATCTAACAGGTCGAACCCCACTTGGTACCACTATCAGCTGATGCATCATTAACACCAAGTACAGATCCAAGATAAGCAAACTGTACACTGTACAAATTAATGCCATCTATCCTGTCAAATACACAAACACAAACAGAACTGCCATGTATTTCCACAACATAATAATAATATATCCAAACACATGCAAGAATACATAGTATAACACCTACTATAAGTTTATTACATGCTGAGCTGACACTATTGGACCCAATTTCAAGATCTGCCCATTATGCCAACAGAGGTCTTTCAGATAGAAATTGGTGAAAGTATTGTCAAGAATCTCACTTAAAGAGACCCCTCCTTTAAAAGCCACAGATGCAGCCATAGAAGGTCCAAGCGTGAATTTCACCTCTTCCTTTGCCTGATGCCAAAGTCAAAAGAAAAACTAGTTAGTAAAAAAAGTTAGTAACTTCAAAGAAGCCTTCCCCAAAGGTTCAAAAGGTTGCCTGGTAAGAGCCTATAAAACCAGTGCCAAATCCCAAGGAGGTATGGATCTATTAGCTACTGGTTTATCTCTGTAAAAGCTTACCAATAATCTATTTAATTCAAAACTTTTTGACACATCTTCACCCTTCAAACCCAATCCATCAGCAATTGCTGTCCTGTAGCCAGCAATGCTAGATGGCTTGAGGTTTTTTCCTTAAACAAGTAATTAAGGAAATTTGCTATCTCTGGAATAGTGGGATCTGAGATGTCCACCTGACTCTCCTGACACCACTTCCCAAATATGGACCACCTTGATTCATAGATTCTCCTCTGAGTGTGTCTGAGGCTCCTTAATACGCTTCGCCACCTCCTCTGAGAATCCTCTTGAACTTTCATGACTGACTGCAGATGCCAAGCATGAAGGTTCAAATAAGCTAGATTGTTGTGAAGTCTGTTGCTGAATGGTTGGGTCAACAGATTCACCCACAAAGGATGTCTTGGGAGTTTTGTGGACAGATCTACCAGATCCCAAAACCAAGACGTCCCTGGCCACCCTGGTGCAATTATGATAATTCTGCACCTGTAGGTGGTCATCTTTTGAATCACCTGAGGAATGAGAGCCACTGGACAAAACACATAGGCGTCCAGTCCCTCCCAAGAGATGTTTAATGCATCTGTTTCCCAAGCCTGACTGTCAGGGACAGGAGACACATACATTGGCAGCTGGTGATTCAACTTTGTTGCAAACAAATGTACCGTTGGTTGATGCCAACAATGGCAAATCTGATTGAACACCGGATGACTCAACTCCCATTCGGTCTGAATCACCTTGTCTTTCATTGACAGGGAGTCTGCTAAAACATTGAGATTCCCTGGAATGTTTTTGGCCCGAATCTGGATTCCCCTGGCGTTTGTCCAAGCCATGACAAGCCTGCTTGTTTAGATAGGCAAACACTGAGGAATTGTCTGTGGAAATCAGCAGATTTTGATTCAGAAGCTGATTTTAGAATGATTTTAAAGCTAGAAACACTGCTTTTAGCTCTAGAATGTTTATGTGAAGCCTTGACTCCACCTCATTCCACAGACCACTGGCTGTGTGATGCTTTAAATGAGCACCCCAGCCTTTTAGGGAAGCATCTGTGAATAGAAGGAGATTGTGCTCCTTCTGATGCAGTGGGGAACCCCTCTTCAGGTTTGAAAGATTGGTCCACCACTGAAGATGCTGTTTGGGTACCTGGGACACTAGTACTGGGATATCCAGAGACTGAGGATATCTCCAGTGTGTCTTCAGGTACCATTGGAGTGGCCTCATATGCAGACGACCCAATGGTATTGTCTTCTCCATTGAAGCCATGCTTCCAATCAGTGACATGAGCTTCCTTGGAGATGTGTGAGGAGATTCCAACATGGACTTTTTCGAGATCAAATTTGTAACACAAAAATTTGATTTCTTGAGTTGGAATTAAATCTGATTTTTTGAAGTTTATGATCCAACCCAAGCAAGATGAATCAACCTGTGGGTATTCGCTTGACATTGCTGCTTTGTTTTTGCTCTCATTTGCCAATCGTCTATATACTGGTGAATCCTGATGCCTTCTGCCAGAGCCATCAGTTTCACCTCTTTTGCTACCATGGTGAACTCGAGTAGAGCCGTAGCGATTCTGAAGGGTAAGGCAGTGAACTGGTACGATCTGTCGCCTACATTGAAGCGAAGATACTTTTGATACCGTGGGTGAATTGGTATGATTGTGAAAATATGCATGTGAGGTCGAGTGAGGTTACCCACTCTCCCTGTTGAAGCGAATCTCGAATATTTTCGGCAGTTTCCATCTTGAAGGTAGGAACATGCAAATATTTGTTTACCACACTCAGATCTATTACTGGTCGCCATTTCTTTCCTGGTTTGGGGACAAGAAACAACCGACTGTAAAATCCCAGGGAAGTGACCTTTTAAACTGGAGTTATCGCTTTTTTGTCGATCATTTGATAAACTGCCTTTATCAAAAACTCTTTGTTTCTTGCGGTTCAAATACCTGCTCTTTATGACAGGAACTTTTGTCAATGGAGGCTTTAATTTGAAATTCAGACAATAACCCCCCTTAAAAATAGTCACCACCCTTGGATGTGCATTCTTTGCTTCCCATACCTGCCAAAATGTGGACGAACAGCCTCCTGGCACTAAGCAGTCACTTCCTTCTACCACCCCTGCCTCTAAAGGGCCTGTGGGAGAAAGAGCCTCTACCTCTGTTGCTAGATGTGGTGCTAGTTGCAGAGCAGCTGGTGGTTGAACTTTCATGGTAGGGACGAAAAGACCTGCTTTGAGATTTACTGTTCCTCCTGTCTTCATGTCTGGCAGAGTGCTCCTTCCTGGATTTGTAGTCCCTGTTTACATGAGCCCACTGAATGAAGTTCCTCTGAACTTCTGATAAAGTTTCCACTGGAAATACATCCTTGGGTGTGAATGAAGCATTCCTCAACTTTGTAATGTCATCTTTAGTGACATCCTTTGAACAATGTTTTAGATAATGATCTCTTCTATTGAGAAGCATGTTGGAAGACATGGTCATGGAACTCCCCAACAAGTATTCCAGAGATTTTCCCAGTGACTGGTTAATTGTGGACTGGAGCTGCAAACATTCCTGGACATATTCCATGGCATTATTGAAGTCTACCTCAGACTCAGCTGACTTTATAATGCTGAATTGTTTCTCCATCTCCTCAGTTGCCTTTATATTTGCAGAATTGAACCAGAAAATGTGATTCAACACATTAATGTTCTCTCTATTCACTGATTCCCACAAAGTATATTGTTTCAAAGGAGTTGAGATTGAAGAAGGAGTTTGAAACTGTGGAGATGCAATGTTCCTGAAGGCATCCTGCAACTTAAGAACCACTAATGCATGAGGCTGAGGAGTCATGTTATACCACTTCATGTTCATGTTATACCCTGGCTAGTGGATTCTTCCTGGAAGACTTGTTTTTCATCTGTTCCTGATCTTTGGAGACCCCAGAAGCTTCATACTCCTTGACGTCCCAAAGATTTACCATATTCTCTGCATGTGGCAATGCAAGAGAAGCCTGGGCAGACTCAGACTTCACCAATACCTGGACGACTGGCTGATCAGGTCCCAGTCTCAGGAGGAAGCCCTAGTGAACACACAGGCAATGGTAGATCTAACTCAGTCCTTGGGGTGGATCATAAACCAGGAAAAATCAGAACTGAATCCTACTCAGGTGTTTTCATTCGTAGGCTACGAGTACCACCTAGATTAAGACCTTGTAAAATCCACTCAAGAGAGATGGCTCAAACTCCAGGATTTGATCCTACGACTGAAGTCAAAACATGTTTTGACTGCAAGATGTTTGATGTCTCTAATTGGGTTGCTAGCCTCAACGGAGAAGATGGTCCCGGAGGGACGCCTTCACATGAGGCCCTTTCAATTTCATCTCAAGGAGCACTGGAGATATCCTCAGTCATTGGACAGTCTCCTTCCATGGACAGAGTCCATTTCTGCACACCTAGACTGGTGGCAGAATCCTGTAAACGTGATGAAAGGCGCGAACCTTCATCCCAAAGACCACAGTATCCAACTCTTTACAGACGCCTCAAACGAAGGTTGGGGTGCTCACTTAGAACAAAGTTCTACAAAGGGTCTGTGGTCAGATCAGGAGAAAAAGCTACACATAAACGTCCTAGAGTTGAAGGCGGTTTCACTGGCCCTCCAAAGGTTCAAGGACTGGTGTCAAAACCAAACAGTTCTAGTGGCAACGGACAACTCAACAGTGGTAGCCTACATAAACAAACAAGGAGAAACTCACTCAGAGGAGATGTGTGCACTCCTGTGGAAGATCATGACATGGTGCCATCATTATCACATAACATTGAAAGCCAGACACATTCCAGGTGTCTGAATGTGATGGCCGACCTATCCAGGTCCAACCAAGTGCAGTCCACGGAGTGGTCACTGCATCCACAGGTGTTCAAACAGATCTACCACAAGTGGTTCACTCCTCATGTAGACCTGTTTGCCACTCATCTGAACCACAAACTCCCGCTATACGTGTCTCCTATCCCAGACCCAAAGGCCTGGGACATAGATGCTCTGAACATAAATTGGACGGGTCTCACTGCTTATGCTTAACCTCTAACGGCTCTCCTTCCTCCTTCACAGGGTGATCCAAAAAATCAGGCAATGCCTGATCATAGTGATAGCCCCAGGCTGGCCAGGGATGCCCTGGTTTTGGGACCTAGTGCAGCTCTCAACAGAGATCCCTCTACAACTACCAGTGTCAACAACCCTTCTCAAACAGTCCCACCTTCATGTGTTCCACAGCAATCTACAACATCTCAACCTCCACACCTGGTGTCTAGGAGTAGACAGCTCCAAGAACAAGACTTCTCTGTGGAGGTGGCAGAGAGAGTTGCTGCCCCTCAACGGTCATCAACAAGGACCATCTACGAGTCAAAGTGGGCCCTATTTGAAAAATGGTGCAGAGAAAATTTGGTGGATTTCTCCACTCCATCTGTGAAACAAATTTCAGATTTTTTCATGTACCTGTACCAAGACCTAAACAGGCACCCCTCGACCATTGATGGTTACAGGACTGCCACTGTTGACACCTTGGGCCCAACGGGCCAACATATTGCCCATAATGAGGACCTTCATAGGTTGCTCACCAGTTTCCATAGGGATCGTCCCAAAAGTTCCAGAAATCTCCCTAAGTGAAACCTTTCTGTTGTTCTTTTTGAGCTATGAAAGACACAGACCTCAAACATCTCACTCTCAAAACTGCATTCTTGCTAGCTTTGGCCTCCAGCAAGCACCACAGCGAAATCCATGCCTGGGTTGCAAACAAAGTATCGAATCTAGGCCAATGGGAAAAGGTTGCCTTGTTCCCTTCTTCTGACTTCATTGCCAAAAACCAACTAGCAAGAGAAGGTTCTCAAAGTGTGTCTCCGGTGACTATTCCTGCTTTGACTACCATTGTAGATAGACAGTTCAAAGAAGACAGGACCCTGTGTCCGGTGCGGGCCCTGAGGTACTATTTGGACCGAACCAAGGACCTGAGAGGTTCCCGGTCCCTTCTTTTCATCTCCTTCAAGAAAGGACATACCTCAGACATCAGGCCCACTACACTCTCTTCTTGGTTGAAACAAACCATCCTACTTTGTTATAAACAAGCAGACCAACAAGCCTTGGACTTGGTCCAAGTTAAAGTGCATGACATTAGGGCCTTCGCAGCCTCTAAGGCATTTTACGGTGGGGTATCGGTGGACCAGATCATGCAAGCCTGTCATTGGAAAGCTCACAACACTTTTACAAATTTCTATCTAAAAGACCTTACTTGGTCGGACAACGACAACAACATGTATCTGGGACCAGTAGTAGCGGCTCAACAGGTCCTAGACCCTTCCCCTCAGAACAGTAATCCTCGGAAAGAAAAGAAGGGGGGGGCACATCCGTTACAACCAAGTCTTAGGAGTCTTCCCCAGGATTTAGGTATAAGTCTACCTCATCGGGGTGTTTCGGGTAAGGTCTTTATATCCTTTAATCTTAATTTTATTTCTTGTTTAAGGACCATTAAGGTTGTCATTAAACCCCTTAAGGGCATAGTAGCTTCTCCAAGCCTTGGCCCTGGATTCCTCACGTGACAGCCCTTGGGCTCTCCCTCTCAAGTGTATTTGTTGTACACTTTTCTCCTTAGTCAAACACCCAGACAGTGTATCTGCACGGTCTTTCTTTCATTCTGGTTTTTGGCTTAGTACAGGCCCAACCTCGGGTTGGGGCACTGTCACGGGACTCAGACTGGTATATTTTGATCTCACTTTCATATCTTTCATTATCTAACTCTATCTAAATTCTAAGAAAAACAAACATATTTGCCAGTCTCAGCTGTAATCCCGCCACTGGGTGGTTGGATTCAGCATTCAGTCCCACATGGTAAGCTATTTTAGCGTAATAAAATTGAAAATTTTAATTACTTAAATGTAGCTTTTATGAGCTACAAGCTTACCATGTGGGACTGAGAAGAGTCCCACCCTGCCTCCCCGCTGTATTACAGCTGAGGGGGTATGGGTTCAAATTTCAACGAGAAAGGAGATAACATATGAGGAAATCATGTAACGACAACCTGAGGCTACGGCCAACTATAAATGTCTGTTTTTCTTAGACGTTGGCCGTGATGCCTGGCGGCAACCCAAGAACAGCATTCAGTCCCACATGGTAAGCTTGTAGCTTATAAAAGCTACATTTAAGTAATTAAAATTTTCAATTTAACATGTATGTGAGGCCCATGAATAATCCACTCGATCAGAGCTCTTTTTTTTAAATTGTCCGCCCAAAATAAAAAAAATGGTTTGACCAAAAAGGAAAAAAATTGAAATACAGTTTATAATACATGTACTTGTGAATCACACAAAATGGGTGCTACAAAAAAATACCCAGTGAATGCTAGTGGTGTGAGAGATGGCCTGAGAGATGGGGATATGTTGGCGTCGAGTCGGCACAATCTAGTTTACTTTTATAAACATATACTTGTGAAATATTTCACTGTGTTTAGTATAAGGTATTATCATTGGGTTTCCTTGCAGATTTATTATTTCATCATTTATTTATCTATTTATTATTTGTTTTAAGCTTCATTTTTCATCATTTGTACATACAATAATAAATGTACAATAAACAATATAATTAATCTAAAATACAAAAGAGCTGTCAAAGTTATCAAATTACTCTCAGAGATGCTAATTTATGTTACACTTTCTTCAATAACTGTACTACATCTTTATACTTATTAATACTATAAATCTTAATGATATAATTCAACTTTGTTTAATAACAATATAATTAATCTAACATACCACTAACAGAGCTGTCAAAGTCATCAAATTACTGTCAGAGACGCTAATTTAAGTGACACTTTCTTCAATAACTGTACTACGTCTTTATACTTATTAATGCTATAAATCCTAATGATATAATAAAGCGGCCCGTCAGGGGCACTTATTTGTTTTCACGTAAGTTCGACTGATCACCACCGCCACCGAAGCCAAATTATGGTCTCCCTTGAATAACTTCTTGGGCTTTCAAATTTTTCTTTCCTTCTTATCTTTCTTTAAAGCTATAGGGGCGGGAAAATTTTTGGGGATACTTTACAGAGACCTTAAGCATTTTTCAAAAACACCCCGTCATCGTGTTTCGCAAAAAAGCACACACACCTGTGCTATAAAATTTATCAGGTACATTCTAGACCTATATCTGCAGGTCGGAAAGGATTTTCTGATCAATCAGACCATAGATGCCTGAATGGGAGGCGTTTTATTTTTGTCATTTTTTTTTAAAATGGGTACTTGGTCTGTATCTCAAAAACGGTCAGGATTTTTGCATTTTGTTGGAATAACTTATTCAGCTACTTTTTGATAATCTTTCACATGCCGAAGCTTTAGCCCTGTATCTGCAATCTTAAGGTCACCTTAATGTCAAAAAAGGGGGCTTTAGCCCTCCAGTTCACTTAGTTTTTCACTTTTTTCAACCAAACTTGGCATACATATTAAGATTTACCAAAGGACTATCCCGACTCTATGGTGACCTTAAACTGTTAATATAATTGGAGCTATGGCTGCCCTAAAGTCATAAAATTTGGAATAAAGCCGTCTGGCCCCTTTCTTTTTCAAAAAAGGTTCAGTCCTGCCCACATTGGCTGGTGGGCCATGAGAGGTTGTGACCTTGACAGTGGTGAAGGCAGGTTCTTGTGGTCGGTCAAGGGTTTTTGCCAGTAGAAGAACTTCCAGTCGGTTGAACCGGTCCAACCACTTGTGATCCAGTTCTTCAATTCTGCAGTTAGCAGAGGAAGATGGTCGATGAGATTTAGCTGGCTTGTCCGGCTTGGAACTGGCAGCCTTCTTGTCTTCTGTCTTCTTCTTCTCTTCAGCCGGCTGTCCACTCAAACCAGGCGACCTGATGGTGCTCTGGCCATCCACAACCCCCACTACTGACACATGTGCCAGGTCCACAAGGGTGGGACTGAGAGTGACAGAAGATGATGGATCTTTAGATGGAGTTGTAGATTTGGTTTCACACTTCTTCCTTAATTTGTAAGACAATGTGGAGAGCTGGGCTAACTGTTCTGGAGTCAGAAGTTTACAGTGTTGGCAATCGCAGTCTGGTTTTTCAACACAGGGATCCTTACCTTTCTTCTTGTCACAACAGCGTGCGCAGACGCTATATGTAAGTCAAACCCAGCCATCATGTGGCCGCAGTCCCCACCCAGCAGGCACACGCCTTGAAATGTCGTTGATTTAGAGTTGAAAACAGGTCCTGACGTTGAAATGAACATTACCAAGTACTAAATCTAAGTTAGTTTTCTGACATGAAAAAGTAGTGATATTTTGACCAGAAATCATGGTGATTTTTGGTTGAAAAACTGACACTGACACAATTTCAACACTATTTCAAAGCTGGATTTCTGACTGGAAAAAGTAGTGATACTTCATAAAAAAATCACCACTAAATCAAGTTAGGTTTTTCGACATGAAATCTTAGTCATGTTATTGAACTGAAAACAGGTTGAATGTTGGGAAATGGATGACTGGTAATCGTTGATTGAAAATTCTTTTTCTAGAGGGTGATTTAGTGATTAAGTCTAACTTTTTGAAAGAACTATTATTGCAATTGTTTTTGAATTTGTAGTTATTTGTAAAGCAAAGACTAATTTTTAAAGATTATAAAGATGATAAAGATTATGTGTGCATGTACTTTTCTCCATTCTCCTTATTAATTAACTGATGCATCCAAATATAATTTTTATAATTTATAATTATATTTTGATTAATGCAATTCCTGATAATTAAAAAAAAACATTCTGAAGTCAAACTTATCTTAAATAAAAAAAGATAAATTCAAACTTATTCATCAAATCTTAGTAATTAGAATTTGTTTCTCAAATTCTCCCATACACAAATAACATACTTTTCAGTTTACAAGTTTACACTGAAAACTTCCCTACACAGAGAACCTAAGCTATAACATTTTATCACACAACAGTGAGGTTGGTGGGGGGGGGGGGGGGGGGGTTCCTGGTTTTTCTTATCTGTACCCTACTACACAGGACATTGGACCTGTGACTAAAGTAATTAGATAACACAGCAGGGGTGGAGGTGGGGGTTTACCCTTGCTCAGTTGCAGGCATGGTGTTTACTTCTTTAAGTCTTTAAGTCTTTTTCAGTTTATATGACAAAGTTGTATGACACACAAGCATCTGAACTGAGCATTGTGGCTTTGCTACATGATTATAGCTTCTTTATAATTACCTTATAATTATAGCCAACTTAATAAAACATTTAAAAGAAACTGATTGGATAAAATACTGAAGATATAAATAATGTCACAATTGTTTGTTATTTACAAAGAAAAGAAAATATTTTAAAATTTCACAAAAAGAATTTCAATTGAAGGCAATGAATAATACCGGTCCTATTAATAACATAAAAATGGATATCTAGTTGGAAAATATGGATTTACATATCTTGAGCATATTTGAAAGCTGATTAAAAATTATGTGTTATTACAACGTCATCAGAAATAGAATATTGAATATACAATGATTCATGAAAACATGTCATCTTGGAAAGAATTAATTACTTTGAAGTTGTATCCAAATTGTAAAATATGTATATGGATAGTTATTATATAATATTATTAAGAAGCTATAATTATGCAACACAAGCTACAATGATTCTACTAAAGAAGACAGTGTAAACCACCTGATTTCACCCATTGAATTCAACCCTATTTCATACATTGGATTCAACCAAAAACAGTTTGCAAAATCTACACATATTTCAACCAGATTTCACCCATTGAATTCAACCTGATTTCACCCATTGAATTCAACCTGATTTCACCGGTTGGATCCAACCAAAAACGGTTTGCAAAATCTACACGTATTTCAACCAGATTTCACCCACTGAATTCAACCTGATTTCACCCATTGAATTCAACCTGATTTCACCGGTTGGATCCAACCAAAAACGGTTTGCAAAATCTACACGTATTTCAACCAGATTTCACCCATTGAATTCAACCACATTTCAACAGTTGAATTCAACATGATTTCACCGGTTGGATCCAACTAAAAACGGTTTGCAAAATCTTCACGTATTTCAACCAGATTTCACCGTTGGAATCAACCAGATTTCAAAGTCGCATGCCTGCTGAGCACGTCATTGACTAGGAGAAGACATTATGTTCTATACAATCTCAAGAATAAGGAAACGGTACTTATTTCACAAAAAAACTTGAATTTAAAACTCACAAATATTATCTGTGTGCACTGAACATGCACCAAACGAAAAAGATGCTATTACGTCACGCTGTCTAGACAGGAAGGAAGTACGATGTGCCACCTTGCGACTGCACACAGGGACCGGCACGCTTGTGGGTGCATTATGCAGTCATACAAGACAACTTTTTCTGTCGTTTGGTGGGCCGGTCTGCGCCGACCGGATTAGCAATTGTCCATTGGATAGGATGTAGTAATGCAATAAAATATTTTTTTACAAATCCCGAGACCTGAAAATGCAGTCCAAGTTGTGGCGAATACACCCCAAATATGAATCCTGAGTTTTGAAACCCAACTGAGTTACCAAAACAAGAATGTGCCTGCACATCTGGGTGTGCACGTTCTCATTCCTGGAGCCACCTTAAATTCTTAGCCTTTTATTCTTTGAGGACATAATTTTAGGTGACCTCACTTATGATTGGCCAAGGAGTCCTTCCCCCTTCCTTTATAATTTTTAGCCCTATCACTTTGTCATGGGACATAGGACAAGCAGCACCACTGAAAATTCAATTTATGTTTGCCTCTGTGATATTTTACTTTATGTTTTTGTTTTTGATTTTAGTGTTTTAGCTTTATTATGGATGAGGTGAGATACAATTTGAGATCAAAGAAAAGAGAATGTCAGATCCCTATCCAACTGCAGATGGCTGGTGATGAGGATTTCATGGCCACACTGGGACCTTCCACCTCTCGGATGGGGCAAGTGTCTTTTACTGAACATTCTGACTCTGGTATAGCGAATCTAATATTGATATTTCGGATCTGATAAATCATTCTGACAAAATTTCTTCCCCTGTTTTGGCTTCGGGTAGTGGTGCTAGCTCTAATGAGGGGAAGGGCTCCTTGGGTGATACACAGGTATCTCAAAATGATATAAATCAACAAATTTTGTCACAGTTGGCTAGTTTGGGTGATAGGCTTACTAATATTGAAAGTAATCAGTCAAAATGCACCAAGAAAACTGCCCATTCGGAGAAGGGCAAGAGTTCAAACAAAAAATAACAGAGCTAAAGGGGCTGTTTCACATGCTAGTCGAAATGATGCAAGTTTGGCACCAACTGGGTCTGAATTTGTGGCACCCACTGTCCCACCTCCGAGTAGGCTTAGGGAGGAAGCCAGAATACAGCAAGAAGTTCAAGAAAGGTTGACTCACCTAGCAGACAGAGCTAAGTCAGGTATGGACAGAGTTAAGTCTCAGAGGGGTGGATCTGTGGATGTTTTTGTTCCCCATAGGGTCAGGTGGCCTCACGAATTTGTATTATCTGGCCAAAACAAAGATCGAATTACATACAATTAGCTCTCACCTGTACATTGGATGGCTGGTTTCTGCAGAACAATCCGGGAGGAATCCGACATGAGCGTCAGAGCATATGCTCGATTATGTCATTAATTTACTGGATGACGCCACAGATTTCTCCTGGGCTTCTGCAAAGGCCAGTTATGCTGTCCTCCTTTGTCGGATGGAGCAGGGAGAGATTGTCGGATGGTCAGATACGGACAAGATAGATAGAGTC
This sequence comes from Sabellastarte sp. h YS-2021, assembly GCA_964017235.1. Lineage (NCBI taxonomy): Eukaryota > Metazoa > Annelida > Polychaeta > Sabellida > Sabellidae > Sabellastarte > Sabellastarte sp. h YS-2021. The sequence goes on from OZ024927.1 coordinate 80,081,333, forward strand.
AGAAGGGCTCATGCACAGAGACATATGCCACAAACTAGTTCCAATGGCTCGGATAAGAAAAGCAGTAACAAGGTTCTCCCATGTGTCTTCTTCAATAAAAATGCTTGTATGCAGAAGAATACACATGAAACTAAGGGCATACTGTAGAAACATGTCTGTGCCATGTGTTGGTCAAAAGATGGCAAAGCTTTTCCCCATACACAGGCAAATTGTAGGAAATATTCAACAAAGAACGAATCACAGTGAGCATGAATAAATTGGGGCATGTTCACAGATCTCGTGTGGTAACTAATTCCCAATTTAAAAATCAACCAATTCATGACCTCCTTAATCTCTCACCAAAGGCTGTCAAACGCTTGTTTTATGTCTCCAACTCTGCATGTGATAGCAGAACGTACTCACAGGTAGCCTCCACCAAATGTGACACAAATGTTTTTTTTTTTTTTTTTTTTTTAGGGGTGTAAATAAACTGTTTCTCTTTTTATTTTTTTTCTCCTCTCTTTTTTCATATATTAATAAAATCCAGCTTGGAAGGTCATAGAGGAATGTGTGAAGTACAATACCCTTTATTTATCAAGTTAACTCTGTATGCCAATGTACCCGCCATCTATGGCTGATTTTTGTAAGCTCCTGACGGGGGGTTGTCCACCCCCACCCCCCAGGGTAAGGCAAAAACTTGTGCAAAAAGGGTGAATAAAAATGAATTATGCTGGAAAAAAAAATGTGACACCCCCTTTAGCGATATACATGACAAACACAATTACACTAGTGGTTATTGGGACAATGCTGGCCATATTGCTCATATTAATGCACATAGTAAACACTGTACTGTATCAAATGCATGTTGCAATCCATATATTGCTTGTTGTGACAGAAGTGGATGTGGGGTGGATTCAAACACAAAGGTGGGTGTCAAAACGAATCTGGGTGACATCACTATAAAAAATAAAAGTAATAGTACTGGCCCTACTGTAAAAAATTCTAATTTGCAAAGAAACCTTGCTTCTGCCGAACATTTGCTTCACAGTTCAAAAAACGGGATTGAAAAAAACAGGTATGACATTTCTGTTGCTCTCGCCGAGTTTGATCCGGATGACCAGGATGTACAAGTTGATCATGAAACGGATCCGGCTTGCGTGAACAAACAAGTTCCCATTACCATTGTTAGTGCAGGTAAATCTTGTCCTCGTGGGGCTCGGGTTCGAACTCAAACCAACACAGTGCAGAGGAATTACAGTAACAACCATGATATGAATCCACAGGCTGTACATGTGGAGCAGGAAAAGCATCCTTCTGCTCTTGTAAACCAAGTTGGTAATACCATTACTCATGTAGGGGATTCCTGCTCTCTGGTTCGAACCTCAGTTGACACAGTGCCCAACCATTGTACCAATACTCATAATACTCCGGAGGTGGTTGTACAAGGCTCTGGTTTGGATGCACATTTCTCTGATTATAAACAAAATAATGTTTTGTGTTCGGATAACAGCACTGATAGCAACAAGCCAACAACAGTGTTCAAGATCAGGTTATTGATAACAAACTTTCCATTTGGTGTCGAGAATTTCTACTTTGTAAGCACCAAATTGGTACTATATTTGGTTGTGTTCCAATGTCTCCCATAACAGTTTTTGCGGGTCCAGGGGTGGTCTGGGACGAAATTCCTGACAAAATAACTGCACATAACATCAACAACATAACATGGTGTCCCAAATTTTTTACAATGTCGTATACCAGTGGATACCAATTTGAATGTGGCTACCTGGAGGTCTTATTTATCAGACTACTTTGACCAACAACTCCCTGACTTAATAGAGTTCGGATTTCCTCGGGACTTTGATAGAAAGGTTTCATTAGCTAGTACTTTTAAAAATCGTGCCTCTGCTCTAGCTTATCTGGATCATGTTGACCAATACTTACAAGAGGAACTTAAACATAAGGCCATCATGGGTCCTTTTCAGGAACCACCTATACCTCTACATTTTTCTCCTTTCATGACTAGGGAGGAATCGGGTTCACAACTCAGGAGAACTATAATTGACTTAAGTTGGCCCAAAGGGGCTTCCGTTAATGATGGGGTTCCAAAAAGTACCTATTTGGGCACTGATTTCCAGCTTCATTACCCCTCAGTGGATACTATTGTTCACCATCTCAATAATTTGGGTCCTGGGGCCAATATCTTTAAAATAGATATTAGTCATGCATTTAGGCATGTCAGGATTGATCCTGGGGACATTGACCTCTTAGGACCTTACCAAGAAATTACATCCTCCTGACACGAAAGTTGTCTGCTTAGGTATTTTATTTGATACTGTTAATAGAACTATGTCCATTCCCGATGGGAAACTTCAGGACATTGTAGATATGGTGGAAAGTTGGTTAGATAAAAGAGTTTCCACAAAAGCTGAATTACAATCCTTGCTAGGTTCATTGTTGTATATAACAAAATGTGTTAAACCCTCTAGATATTTCTTAAATAGAATGTTGCAACCATTGAACAAACAAGGCAAAAACTTGTGCAAAAAGGGTGAATAAAAATGAATTATGCTGGAAAAAAAAATGTGACACCCCCTTTAGCGATATACATGACAAACACAATTACACTAGTGGTTATTGGGACAATGCTGGCCATATTGCTCATATTAATGCACATAGTAAACACTGTACTGTATCAAATGCATGTTGCAATCCATATATTGCTTGTTGTGACAGAAGTGGATGTGGGGTGGATTCAAACACAAAGGTGGGTGTCAAAACGAATCTGGGTGACATCACTATAAAAAATAAAAGTAATAGTACTGGCCCTACTGTAAAAAATTCTAATTTGCAAAGAAACCTTGCTTCTGCCGAACATTTGCTTCACAGTTCAAAAAACGGGATTGAAAAAAACAGGTATGATATTTCTGTTGCTCTCGCCGAGTTTGATCCGGATGACCAGGATGTACAAGTTGATCATGAAACGGATCCGGCTTGCGTGAACAAACAAGTTCCCATTACCATTGTTAGTGCAGGTAAATCTTGTCCTCGTGGGGCTCGGGTTCGAACTCAAACCAACACAGTGCAGAGGAATTACAGTAACAACCATGATATGAATCCACAGGCTGTACATGTGGAGCAGGAAAAGCATCCTTCTGCTCTTGTAAACCAAGTTGGTAATACCATTACTCATGTAGGGGATTCCTGCTCTCTGGTTCGAACCTCAGTTGACACAGTGCCCAACCATTGTACCAATACTCATAATACTCCGGAGGTGGTTGTACAAGGCTCTGGTTTGGATGCACATTTCTCTGATTATAAACAAAATAATGTTTTGTGTTCGGATAACAGCACTGATAGCAACAAGCCAACAACAGTGTTCAAGATCAGGTTATTGATAACAAACTTTCCATTTGGTGTCGAGAATTTCTACTTTGTAAGCACCAAATTGGTACTATATTTGGTTGTGTTCCAATGTCTCCCATAACAGTTTTTGCGGGTCCAGGGGTGGTCTGGGACGAAATTCCTGACAAAATAACTGCACATAACATCAACAACATAACATGGTGTCCCAAATTTTTTACAATGTCGTATACCAGTGGATACCAATTTGAATGTGGCTACCTGGAGGTCTTATTTATCAGACTACTTTGACCAACAACTCCCTGACTTAATAGAGTTCGGATTTCCTCGGGACTTTGATAGAAAGGTTTCATTAGCTAGTACTTTTAAAAATCGTGCCTCTGCTCTAGCTTATCTGGATCATGTTGACCAATACTTACAAGAGGAACTTAAACATAAGGCCATCATGGGTCCTTTTCAGGAACCACCTATACCTCTACATTTTTCTCCTTTCATGACTAGGGAGGAATCGGGTTCACAACTCAGGAGAACTATAATTGACTTAAGTTGGCCCAAAGGGGCTTCCGTTAATGATGGGGTTCCAAAAAGTACCTATTTGGGCACTGATTTCCAGCTTCATTACCCCTCAGTGGATACTATTGTTCACCATCTCAATAATTTGGGTCCTGGGGCCAATATCTTTAAAATAGATATTAGTCATGCATTTAGGCATGTCAGGATTGATCCTGGGGACATTGACCTCTTAGGACCTTACCAAGAAATTACATCCTCCTGACACGAAAGTTGTCTGCTTAGGTATTTTATTTGATACTGTTAATAGAACTATGTCCATTCCCGATGGGAAACTTCAGGACATTGTAGATATGGTGGAAAGTTGGTTAGATAAAAGAGTTTCCACAAAAGCTGAATTACAATCCTTGCTAGGTTCATTGTTGTATATAACAAAATGTGTTAAACCCTCTAGATATTTCTTAAATAGAATGTTGCAACCATTGAGGGATAATCACCATACTGAAAACATAGTACTTACCTCAGATTTTAAGAAGGACCTATATTGGTTTCGTATTTTTCTCAAGTCATATAATGGGGTCAAGTTTTATCATATACAACCATATAATTACAGGGTGTATCTGGATACTTGCTTAACAGGACTGGGAGGTTGGTCTACACCATTCCCATTCCCAAAGGTTTCATGTCATATAATATTGCACAATTGGAAATGGTCAATGTGGTTGTGGCCCTCAAGGTCTGGGGCCAGTGCTGGGCCAATAGGCAGCCTCAAATCTTCTGTGACAATAAGGCTGTGGCTGATGTCCTTGGTTTTGGTAGGGCCAAGGACTCAATACTTGCCACCTGTGCCAGAAACGTGTGGCTCCTTACCGCTCATTATAACATAGCCCTAGTGGTCTCACATGTAGAAGGTCAGGAAAATACTGTGGCTGAGGTGGTCCTACACCTTTGTATGAGTTGGTACCTGCTGCATGTTGGGTTAATGCACATATTGATTTGTTGTTGTTGAACCATGATTTGTAGCACTCTGTGTTTTGTAGTTGCTGGGGCTGCGACGGCTTCCTTGGCCATCCAGGCTTTCAATAGACTGGGCTGGATTTAGACCTGCCACCTTAGTGTCTTATGAACGGATGTTTGGGCTCTTTCTGGCCTTCTTGGTGACCTGTCGCTGCCTGAGCTAGCTATTATACATGTACTGGCATTCATGGAGTGCCTCTTGCAACATGGTATGTCCGCTTCTAATACATGTATCTCCAGTCACATTACTGCCACTAGAATGATGTTGATTATTTACAATTGTGATATTGCAGCTTTTTGGGATCAAAGAATTCCTTTGTTCATAAAATCTGTAAAAATAAACAGGATTTTTCAGCGTGAGCTGCATTTTGTAATTGATGAGGAGGTGCTTAAACAAATTGTCAGTAAATGTTATTTACTTCAGTCTCCTCAAACTTTTACAGCTTTATATTTGTTTACTTTCTTTTCTGAGATTGTCCAACATACTTCCTAATTCTAAAGCTGCTTTTGACATGTATAGACACACTTATGTGTAGGGGATGTCATCCTAATGGCCAAGATGCGGTGGTGATCATTAAGTGGTCCAAGACCATGCAAAATAGAGCAAAAGTTGCCACCATTTCTTTGTCATATTTAGGTCTTTCACCATTGTGCCCCATCAAGGCCTTAGTCACCATGTTGACTGCTTCTGGACAAGATCCAAATCTTCCTTTGTTTCAGGTTTTTAGGCCGGCTGGTCAAGTACCTTTGACAGACTCTGTGGCTAGGAAGCATTTGTCTTCAGTTTGTCATATGTTGCCTTTACCTAAAGTCTTGACATTTCATGATTTCAGGCATGGGGGGGGGGGGGGGGGGGGGCACTTGGGCCTTCAGACATGGGGTGCCTATACAGGATATCCAAGTACAGGGGACATGGTCTTCCAGTGCTGTTTGGCGTTATTAATTACTTAAATGTAGCTTTTATAAGCTACAAGCTTACCATGTGGGACTTGAGGCTGTTCTCGGATGGCCACAGGAAATCTTGGCCAACATCTAAGAAAAATAGATATTTATAGTTGGCCGTAGTCCTTGCTGTCGTCACGTGATAACCTCTGACCTTTCGTCCTGCTTTCTCGTTGCAATTTTAACCCATACCCCTCAGCTGTAATACAGCGGGGAGGCAGGGTGGGACTCTTCTCAGTCCCACATGGTAAGCTTGTAGCTTATAAAAGCTACATTTAAGTAATTAAAATTTTCAATTTTATTGCGCTACAATCGCTTACCATGTGGGACTTAATGCTGAATGCAATCGCCGGGTGGCGGGATTACAGCTGAGACTGGAGATATGTCAATTTTTCTTAGATTTTGAAGTAATAGATTAGAATGAATGTTTAGAAAAACCAGTCTGAGTCCCGTTTACAGTGCCCCAATCCCGAAGACCGGGCCTTTAAAGAGCTAAAAACCTGAATAGAATGGATGACAGTGCTAAAACTGTCGAGATGTTTTGATTGTAGGATAGAAGTGCAGCAGAGATCACTTAGAGGTCAAAGGGCCCTTAGGGGTCATCATGAGAGAAAAACCAGCCCATAGTTGGACTTCTCATAAATTTTTGCCACAGAATATGAGATTAATGATATTAAAAATCCTTAATACAAATATACTTGCTAAATTAAAATACAAAATGACCTTACCCGTAACATCTTGATAGGTAACACTCTTTAAGGTAAAAATTTGTAAATGTGTTGTGAGCTTTCCAGTGACAGGCTTGCATGATTTGGTCCACCGATACCCCACCGTAAAAGGCCTTAGAGGCCGCGAAGGCCCTAATGTCATGCGCTTTAACTTGGACCAAGTCAAAGGCTTGTTGGTCTGCCTGTTTATAACAAAGTAGAATGGCTTGTTTCAACCACGAAGAGAGAGTAGAGTAGCGGGTCTGATGTCTGTCCTTTTTTGAAGGAGATGAAAAGGAGGGATCGAGACCCTCTCAGGTCTTTGGTTCGATCCAAATAGGGCTCAGGGCCCGCATCGGACACAGGGTCCTGTCTTCTTTGAATTGTCTATCTACAATGGTAGTCAAAGCAGGAACTGTCACCGGGGACACACTTTGAGAACCTTCTCTTGCTAGTTGGCTTTTGGCTATGAAGTCAGAAGAAGGGAACAAGGCAACCTTTTCCCATTGGCCTAGATTAGATACTTTGTTTGCAACCCAGGCATGGATTTCGCTGCGGCGCTTGCCGGAGGCCAAAGCTAGCAAGAATGCAGTTTTAAGTGTAAGATGTTTGAGGTCTGTGTCTTTCATAGGCTCAAAGGGTGCTTTTGTGAGCTCATTGAGAACAACAGAAAGGTTCCATATTGGAAGATTCCTGGAACTTTTAGGACAATCCCTGTGAAAGCTGGAGAGTAACCTGTGAAGGTCTTTACTTTGTGCAATATGGTGGCCAGTTGGGCCCAAAGTGTCAACAATGGTCGTCCTGTAACCATCGATGGTTGAGGGGCATCTGTTTAGATCTTGGTACAGGACCATGAAAAAGACTGAGATTTGTCTTTGATTCACCAAATTTTCTCTGCACCATCTGTCAAATAAGGCCCACTTTGACTTGTAGACGGTTCTTGTTGATGACCTCTGAGGTTCAGCAATTCTCTCTGCCACCTCCACAGAGAAGCCTTGTTCTTGGAGCTGTCCACTCCTAGACACCAGGTGTGGAGGTTGAGATGTTGTAGATTGCTGTGGAACACATAATTGTGGGACTGTTTGAGAAGAGTTGTTGACACTGGAAGTTGCAGTGGGATCTCTGTTGAGAGCTGCACTAGGTCCCAAAACCAGGGCATCCCTGGCCAGCCTGGGGCTATTACGATGATTAGGCAATGGCATTGCCTGATTTTTAGGATCACCCTGTGAAGGAGAGCCGTCGGAGGGTAAGCATAAGCAGTGAGACCCGTCCAGTTTATGTTCACAGCATCTATGTCCCAAGCATTTGGATCTGGTATTGGAGACACATACAGTGGAAGTTTGTGGTTCAGATGAGTGGCAAACAGATCTACATGACGGTGAACCACCTGTGACAGATCTGGTTGAACACCTGAGGGTGTAGTGACCATTCTGTTGATTGAACCTGGTTCGACCTGGACAGAAGGTCTGCCATCACATTCAGACACCCAATGTGCAATGAGGGGCCACGGTGGCAGAGTGGTAACACTCTCGCCTCCCACCTCTGAGGCTGGGGTTCGATCCCCGCACGGGCTCAAGTGGGAAAGCTGGTAGTTGCTTGCCGTTGGTCGGCAGTTTACAGTACACAACCCTAGCGACTCTATGTACTGGTTTCCTCTGCCCTTCCAACTACCATGATATGACCTGTACAGTGTTGAAAGTGACGTAAAACCCCAAATAAACAAACCCAATGTGCAATGTGTCTGGCTTTTAGTGTTATGTGATAATGATGGCACCATGTCATGATCTTCAACAGGAGTGCGCACATCTCCACTGAGTGAGTTCCTCCTTGTTTGTTTATATAGGCTACCACTGTTGAGTTGTCCGTTGCAACTAGCACTGTTTGGTTCGGACACTGCTCCTTGAACGTTCGAGGGCCAGTGAGACCGCCTTCAGTTCTAGAACATTTATGTGTAGCCTTTTTTCCCTTTCTGACCACAGACCCTTTGTAGAACTTTGGTTTAAGTGAGCACCCCAACCTTCGTTTGAGGCGTCTGTAAACAGTTGGATGTTGTGGTCTTTGGGATGAAGGTCTGCACCTCTCATCACATTTGCAGGGTTCTGCCACCAGTCTAGGTGTGCAGAAATCATTTCTGTCCAAGGAAGGAGGCCGTCCAGCGACTGAGGATATCTCCAATGCTCCTCGAGGTGAAACTGAAAGGGCCTCATGTGAAGGCGTCCCTCAGGGACCATTTTCTCCATTGAGGCAAGTAACCCAATTATCGACATCAAACATCTTGCAGTCAAAACATGTTTTGACTTCAGTCGTAGGATCAAATCCTGAAGTTTGAGCCATCGCTCTTGAGTGGGTTTTACAAGTGCTGAATCTAGATGGTATTCGTAGCCCACAAACGAAAACACTTGAGTAGGTTTTAGTTTTGATTTTTCCTGATTTATTATCCACCCCAAGGACTGGGTTAAGTCTACCACTGCCCGAGTGTTCACTTGGGCTTCCTCCCGAGTGTGGAACCTGATCACCCAGTTGTCCAGGTATTGGTGAAGTCTGAGTCCTCTGGAGAGGGCCATTAGCTTCACTTCTTTGACAATCATTGTGAAGACCTGGGGGGCTGTGGCTAATCCAAAAGGAAGGGAGGTGAACTGGAACACCTGTGGCAAAACCTTAGGTATTTCCTTGAGTTTGGGTGGATGGGGATGTGAAGGTAAGCGTCCGATAGGTCTATCGACGATACCCATTCCCCTGGAATCAGGGAGGTCCTGATGGACTCTGGAGTTTCCATTTTGAACTTTTCTACGTGTAGAAAAGTGTTGAGCCTGCTTAAGTCTATTACTGGCCTCCACCTTTGGCGAGGCTTGGATACTAAAAACAGGCGACTGTAAAACCCGAGAGATTTTACATTTTCCACCGTTTCGATTGCGTTCTTTGACAGAAGAGACTGGATACAATCGGCCAGAGCTTGGTATTTTTGAAGGGTCTTGTATTCTGATATTATCAGAAGAAATCTGACCAAGTTTGGTTTTGAGAGGAATGGCAGTACGTAGCCATTGGTGATAATGTTTAACACGTTTGATGAACATTTGTTTGTTTGCCAGTCTCTTCTGTAGGAACGGAGGCGACCTCCTACTGGTGGACTGAGGGAGGCTTTGAAGGAGTCATTGGGAGGAGGGGTTTCACGCCCTCGTCCCCTATTGTGGGGTCAAAAACGACCCTTGGAGCCTCTGAAGTTCGGTATCCCCCTTCCTGAGGAAAACGATTGGTTACTGCTTAGTGAAGAATTGCTCCCATAGGGGCGCTTCCTGTAGGAGCCTCTTTTGTGGGGGCCACGAAAGGGCTTATTTTGATAGGGTGTGAAACCCTGAGTGTCTTTTGAGGTGCCTTTTTTGAGGAGGATGTCCTCTCCCTCCTTCACTAGTTGAGACTGGAACAGAAAGGAATGCCAAAAGGGTGAATTCCTGAGTTCTTGGCGTCTCGTTTCTCCTAAAAGCGGATGCACAAGAGTCATTTTGGCTTCACCTCTAAGTAAGCCGGTGTTACACATGGAATATAGATCCCTCTGGAGCATATGGGCCAAAGATTTGCTAAGACATGTGAGAGCTCTGTGTTGAATAAGAATAGTCTTGTTCCATAAGTCAAGATATTCACAGGCTTCTTGGTATCCACGCTTGGCTGCTTTCTCAGGATTGGCACCTTTCTGAATCTGAGATTTGACCTTCTTAAAAGGTCGACTTCAGACTATTTTGATACTTCTCAAGCATGGCATTGCACGAAGATGAAGTCTTGGCAAAGGCAGCAGTGTAGTTAAGAGTGGAGATGTTTTGTCTAGCTTGGTGTTCCAACTCCTTAAGAACTGACAGGGGAACCTTGCTTATAGGGGCCCCAGAGGGCTTTGGAGTAATACAAATGTTTGAAAAATCTGTATTCAACTCCTGTATTTTCTCCTCATAACAGGGCTGTCGCACCTTGTACCACTTTGTAGTGGAAGGAGGAGGTTTTTTTAATAATTTCCTTCAGGTAAATTAGCAGCCTTAAAGTCATGCTCAAATTTATCAAAGGCATCCTTGATAACTGAGCTAAGGGGAAACATGGAGGAAGGACCTCTTGGTCTGAGTTCCTGACGGCCTTTCTCATCATCCAGACCCATCACTGAAGTAGAGGACCTAGGCATAGACTCCCTGGGGTCAGGGAGGGAAAGAATGCGCCTAAAGGTATCCACCTCTTCAGCATATTGAGAGGGAATGTCAGCCAGGGCTACTTCCCTATAGTAAGGGGGGTCTGGATCATGTTGAGGTTGGTCTTGATCAGAGTTAGCCCCAGAGGGCTTAGAAGACCTGTGTTTAGCCCCAGAGGGCTGATCTTCCTCTGAGGAAGATGAAACATATCTGGACCTAGACTTATGTTTACTCTTATCAGCATGTTTTTGGGGTTTGGTACATGACATCCGAGGTTGGTCGGATTGGTCAGAATATTGGTCCAAATCAGATCTTGGATCATGATGCTTCCTATGAGAGTGAGAGTGTTTTTTAAGTCTATCCGAGGGCTTCTTGGTAGGTACCTTGGATGTATTAAAATTCTGATCCGAGAAATTCTGATGATCAGATTCGAGACCTGGAGGAAGTGCTGGACCATAGTCCACATCCATATCCTCGGTTGGTGGATTATTAGTAGGTCTTGGATGGGGTAGGTCCAATTTATCAACACTAGTTCCAGGTTTAGAAGCTGAGGTCGAGGTCTGCACTACCTCTACCTGTTTTTTATTTGATAACTCCTCTCGGAGAGATTTAAATGCTTCTAACATGGATGCCTGGAATGTACCCATTTGCTGTTGCAAATGCAGGTTGAGCGTGTTACCCAGGGATTTTTCTAAATTAGTTTCAATTTTTCTGCTGTAAAGCAGTACCTGGGGTGGGTGGGACAGTTTTCGCTGGTGTTTTGAGTGACAATGAACTGAAGGGTAGGGGTTGTGGACGTGGGGGTGAGGTAAATAAGTTGTCAGTAGCACTCTCAAGGTCTGCGTTAGTACCCGAAAAAGATTCAATTTCGTCCCCTAATAAATCTAGTTCATCATCTTTAGAACTAACAGAGTTGCCTTTCTGTTTCCTGATGTAACGTTTCCTTTGATTAATTTTTTGCATTTGTTCTTCTGTGAAATGGTACATGGAGTTTGGAAAGTGACACAGGGGTCATCACCCTTGCCAGATTCCCTACAGGTAGGGCAATAGTTATGAACATTAAAGGGGAAACAGAAATGTCTGCACTGGTTAGATCTCGGTTTGTCTTTATTCGTTTGCTGGGATGACATTTTTTATACGCAATAAAAATACGTATTAAAAATCATGAACCGAGGAAAACTCAAAACACACAAGAAATACTTATCCTGTCAAAACTGAATTTTTACAGAATAATCTATGCTATATAATAAAAGAAATATCCAAAAATGAACCTCCAACAATACGTAATTACTGAGAAATAAATGAAAAAAGTCTGTATATTTAACAGAAGCTACTAGTTTGTGTGGCCAACGAGAAAGTAGGACGAAAGGTCAGAGGTTATCATGTGATGACAGCAAGGACTACGGCCAACTATAAATATCTATTCTTCTTAGATGTTGGCCAAGATGTCCTGTGGCCATCTGAGAACAGCATTAAGTCCCACATGGTAAGCTATTGTAGCACAACCAAAAAAGTCTGTGGGCATTTTAGAGACTTTAAGGTGACCTTAAAATTAAAGTGACTAAATTTTCCACAGACTTAGAGTACATATAGGAGTTACACTTTTAAGTTATAGGGGAAAATATAGGAAAAACGTCGAAAAAAATGTCTAAGTGTGGTCTTTATGGGCCTCAAAAACAATTTTAACCTCAACATAAAGTCTTGATTTTGGTATATATAATGAGAATATAGTAATGTATTATAGAAATAGACAACGACGAGTGAGGGGTTATATGCGATTTTACAACGATTAGCGATATTAGGATCATGAAGGCGAAGCCTGAGTGATTCTAATGCGCTAATCGTTGTAAAATCGTTGTAAAATCGCATATAACCCCGAGCTAACATGACATTTGAAAATTATCTTATAAAAATTAGTTTTGAAGCTATTTTGTACAAAAATATACGAATATTCTATAAAGATTATTTATCAAATGGTGTAGTTGAAATATTGGAAGAGCCACAAATAAAATAACCCTTTCTTTGTTAAATGTCCTTAAACTTTTGTATATTCATATCAGTATATTATATTTTCAAATATAAGAATCCCTGAATATCGTATTTACCATTATTTTTTGTATTTAATAAAAAAATCTAGGCTATTACTTGATTTTTTCTTTTTGCGGAGCAGCATTGTGAGCGATAAAATAGAACTAGGGAAGTTATGCGGGGTTTTACAGAGCAAATTTTTGTGTCTTAGCCAATCAGAATCGCGGACACAGCCGTGTCATGTTAGAATCCCAGGTAAAATTTGAGCCAGATAAGTCACATAGTTTGTGACCTAGACAGCATTAAGTGTCAAAAAGTCAAATTTATGACCTTAAGGTGGCTATAAGTTCTTTATTATTGGGAGTTTAAGGTCACCTTAAAATAGGGTTCCTCTCCTGACCCAAATACATGTGTGTATCAAGTTTGAATGAAATTCGTGAAAGCATTTTTGAGTTATCGCGCACACAAGTCAAAACGTACGGCGGCGGCGCGACGGACCTGAAACCAATATATCCCCAACTTTCGTCCGGGGATATAATAATAATAATCTAATTGTCAATAATATCAAAGCAATAGGAATAAAGCTCAAAAGATAACAATTTAAAAAAATTTTTTAGCAATTAAGTGCTCAACTGCAAAGGCAAGTCTAGGGACCAAATGGAGGTCATGTTAGAGTAATAAATGACTGGTCCAAAATACATCGGTAAGTATATACTTTATAGCTTCATGATAGATAAGTGTACATTAGATTTTTTAAGTGCGAGTACATTACAGCAAACAAAATGTTTGTTTGAGTGGATCCATACTGAATCCCAAATACAGGCAATGAAAAATCCCAATGGGTATGAATTACTCCCAACATATAAAAATACAATGTTTATTTCCATATACAGTGTATCTCCAAGAACACACTTATGAGAAGACCTGTTTTCTTTTGAGAAACAGAACATGGTCATTATTGTTTAATATTTAAACAATAAATATTGTCATCTCTACAACCAACTACAACGTTTTCATCAGTAACTACAGCAGAAGAAAATACTTCTTCAGGCAACTCTAGGTTGGCAACAGATCTGCCTGTATCAAGTGACAATATATAAATGATTCCTCTTGTTGAAGCCACAACTACCACCCGATTATCTCTTAAACTGTCTCTTGCATTGGACAAGCGACAGTTTTTCTTGTTAATTGTTTTGTCCAATGTTGTTGATGCTTTATCATGTATATTCCAATTCTGTTCATCCATTCGGTCACGGAAACCGCAGTAACTAGTCACAAATGGGGTAGCATATACAGGACTGTCAGTCTTAAACTTCCATAATAGCTTCCTATCATCACATAAACAGTATACATAACTGTCATGACAGCCAAAACAAATGATGTTTTGAACATGGGAGGCAGTACAGGTGCCAGAAGGCTCAGGAATATTCTGTTGACTTTTAGTGGCTGATGAGCTTGACTTTTCTGTTTCTGTGCTGACTCTGGTGATCATATTAGGATATACACATGGGGAGGAGAAAACTGGTCCCTCTGTTTTATAAGTCCATACCTGGTAAAACAACAGTTTGCTGTAAACTACATGTACTAGTTTAGCAATTTTAGTATCAATAATTACGTCTTATTTTCTGATATTGTGTCAAAGTTAATTATATTTAAACTTCTTTGGATGAGCAGATAACGTTATGCAATTATTCTGTTAAAATTGGATTTTCATGGGGAAAGTGAATACATACTTTTAATGCTTACACAAATTTTAGAAGAAGATATCATCAATAACAGAAAAATAGTGAGTATAATATTTACTGAACAATGAAGAAACATTTCTGAGAACAAGGCTTTTTGATATCTGATAAAACTATATTCTGGAGATTATTAGATCAAGATAAGACAAATATGCAATTTGTGTAATATAAGATATACAATATCATACATTCGATAGGATCTAAAACCATTTACAAAAAGACTGGTGAAAAATTTTATATAGTTGTTACATCACTTACCTGTTGTCCTGACAGTGAAAAACAATGCATAGACCTATCCACACAACCAACATACACATTGTTACAGGAGATCGCAGGTGATGAGAAAATTGGCTTGCCCAACATTGCTTTCCAAACAGTGTTGCCTGATATCTACAAGTTGTAAGATTGGATAGGCGTATTTAATCAAATAAGATTAACATAATAAATATTACCTTTCCAACAAAAAAATTCTACATGCTCCACTCAGTTTGCATTCATACAATTTTAATGGATTTAAATATTTTTCATCAGCTGATACAGAACCCTTTGATTTTTAAAATATTTGCAGAAAATTGAAGTTTCATAAAAATACATGTACTTATTACAAGACTGAGTTATTACAACTTCAAGAAACTCCATAGCTATTTACACATACAGGTTCCAAAGCCACAAGTGTTCCAGCTAAAGTGGCTGCAATGACTAAGTGAGGTTTCAAAGACACAACAGGAGAGGAAAACACACTTCCTCCATCAACATACTGCTTCCAAATACATTTCTTTTCCTGTAACAAGTAAATGCAAATACAGAGCAAGAAATTTGAAATCTGCCACTGAGGAAAGCCCACCACATCACTTAATTGTGTAAAATTGGAATAAAATTTGTAATTTTTTCTGATTATTTTGTCTGAAGCAGAATTTAAATTAATTTAACTCTAAAGTTAATCATCTTTAGAGCTGTATCCAGTGGCATACATCAACATACTCTAAATAGTAAAAAGTACACGCTATATTTACAGAAAGCATTTGAGGTTTTAAGCATTTTAAACTTTTATGTTACACACAAATACAATACATCTTTTAAAAAACTTTCAAATAGGAAATGACTCTTTTGTTGAGTCATAATCTCACTTGAACATTGATGCAATGCAAGTGCTGGTCATGAGAGCCCACATAGGTCATGCCAGTGAGTGGGTGTATACAAGGAGAGCTCTTCACTTCACCACCAGTGGGATATGTCCAATATATGCTACCACTGATTCTCTCTATGCTGTACACATTACCATCATAACACCCTGACAGAGAAAAGAGCAACAACAAAATATATAATTGATTTTTTTTAACCTTGACATTCTGGCAGTCTTAGATCTAAAACTTGAAATAGGACGCCCTGTTGATAGTAGCTACGACATATGAATAGAAACAGGATAGCATAGAAGAACACACATTATCATGTGTAATGTCCACCCCATGAACCTTTTGGAAAAATTGTACAGTAGTCTTACAAGACCCTGTTTCATTTGTAAAATATATCAATGATGCTTAAATATTTATTAGTATACATGTAAATTATTTCAGCTTCATGCCTTTTTGCATTGGTTGGGTTGAAAATTTTGACGAAACCGCTCTATCTTGCACGGTTAAGGAGATAGAAGCAAATTTCTGTTTTTCAATTTTTGGCAAAAATTCGAAAATTCAAAATGGCCGCCATTTTTGGGAAGAGGGAATTTTTTTGAAAATTGCCAAGAGTAAACTGCTCAGATATCCTGTGGGTCGAAAATTTCGATGAAATCGCTATATCTCGCATGGTTAAGGAGATAGAAGCAAATTTGTGTTTTGCCATTTTTGGCAAAGTAGCTAAGTAGCTATTACTCAGTCAGTTATATAGCTATTATCACTAAAAGCAATCCCAAGCAAGCTATCAACCTAACTATTGCTCAAACCAAATTTGGTAAAGATATGTCAAATATTTTTCCTTAAAATGCCTGGAAACAAAAGAAGTACACAAAATTAGCTAAGTAGCTATTACTCAGTTAGATATACAGCTATCTTCACCAAAAGCAATGCCATACAAGCTATTAACCCAATAAACACCCATACCAAATTTTGTACAGATAGGATAAACACTTTTCCTTCAAATGAGTGGAAGTGTCTGGACGGCGGATGGCTGACGATGAACGGCGGAAAAAGCAAAAATAATATGTCCACCCGCCAGTGGGGTGGACATAATTACTTTGTTCCCACATCTAGAGCCACAGTATATAATTTTATTTTATACAAAACTGTTTAAATTTTAATCCAAGTGAGCAACAGTTAGACAAATTACAATGGCATTTTTTAGTACTCTATAATGAATTTATTAAGACAGATTAAAGTTTTTAAACACACCAACAACAACATAATGGCCACATGTTGTCACACAGGCAGAAGATTCTATTCTGTCAGGAAGTGTAATGTCCCACTTGCATAAGCCTGTCAACAGATCTATGCATGCCATCCTGTGAGAATGGGAACCAATGTATACTTCCTTTGTACCACTACAAAGACATTTAAGCACCAGGAAAACATAGCATCAAAGTGCTTTCTATCCCATGCAAAAAATATGGCATCTATAATATTACATAAAATTAAGCACAGAACAGCAAAAGAATAATTCAATGAAGTTTTATAGGATTTCATTGAATATAAATATCCCCGTAATAATTTTAAATATTCACATGCAAAACAGCACAAATATCTGCATATGTTCAGATGACATTACATATTATGAAGTTCACTTATATGCAAGAAAGCTCTTCTATATAATGGTATATTATAAATGTTATACAACGTGCAATGCATAGCCAGAACACCTTTTAAATATAATATAAAACTACGAATTCTTAATCTTTATGCTACTTTTACAATTGTACAAGTACATCTATGTGTTAAGGTAACATTGTATCAAGTTTTGCAATTAGGAAGAATACTCTTCTTAAAGTATTATAAAACTTTAAGTACTTGATCTTTATGCTACTGTGATGATAAATTTTCAGGTTATATTTATATGTACAAACTAAAATGCATTTAAAGCCTTTACATATTCAAATTGCACCAAACCTGTTGTTAATCCATAGAAATGGTGATGCATCATTGCATTTTCCCAAGTTATACTTCCATTTTATAGCAAGTGATAGATCTGTAGAAGTACCAAGAGAATTCCCAGTGTAATCACTACATTTGTCCAATCTAATTTCTTTAGAACAACCTATTACATCTTGTGCCGTGGATAATTTATTGCAAGAAACATGGACTCTGTTTGATCTTTGCACTGAATACCACTTATAGCCTGTTTTTTCAAGATGATTTTGAAAATGCACACAGGAACACAATTCTTGTTTCTTTCTTTTGTTTGCAAATAAATGTCCTATGCTTTTGTCTGGTAATGGACTCATAACTCTCTTATTGTCTTCATGAGGGTTAGAAACACCCTTTGGCAAAAGTTTGTGATCTGTAACACAATTCTCACTTTTAATAAATTTAAAAATCTCTTGTAATACAGTTTTCAATGGCAATTGTGTAAGCTTTTCCCAGATATCGTTTGATAGTGTAACTTTTGTTACATCTTCAATGTACTGAATAAAATTCACTGCCTGAAATGAAGTTCCACCCAAATCAAAGAAACTTTTATTTAAAGCAACATCTTCTTCACTTCCTTGTATGTCAAGCTTTTCCTACAATACAGTTTTAAATTAAATGAAATTCACTAATAAAAATACCATAAAAACTTTCACTTCATTTTTTTAAAATTTTTACTGAGTATAACATTATTATTCATAAAAATAGCAGGTTAGCTTAGATCAGGCAAACAACACCAACTGATAAACCGACTTAATAATATGATTTTCAGAAAGAACTTAACCAAAAACTCTCTTACCAATATATATTCTGTCATTTGCTCTGGAAAGTTTTGATTGGTTCCTTTTTCTTCTGACAACATTTCAATCAATCTTGCTTTGTCTACTTTTCCTAAAACAGAAAAACACTGCATACTCACAATAAAATACATGCTACAGCCATATGAGCACTGCTATTATTGCTAAATAACATTTACTATTACCAGGAGTTTGGAAATTTAGTGTTGCATCAGTTCCACTTTGAGTAAGCATGGGGCAAGAAATGCTGAATTAATATTTCCCAATAATACATATAATTTTATCCCAACCTATATTCCACTTTAGATACTGAAGAACTGGGAAGATTGTAACAAACTCTCTTAAATAAACCTTCATATCCCGAGGGCCTGTTGCGATGAGTTTTTGGGATTTGCCAACTACCATTTAATTAGAACCTAGAATCTAGAAGGTTTTGTTTTGGTACTAATTTCCATTTATACCTGCAAAAATCTAGTTCTACCACACAGTAGTCTGTCACTTCAGCACCCCATGAGATAGCACTTCACTAAGCAGGCTTCACTTGTGGATCCTACTTTCAAGGCTACAAACATGTTATCAGCTACTCTGGTATTGTGGTTATCACCACTTACTGTTACATCAGTAGATTACTAACTATATCAACTACAAGTAGGACACTAGTAGTGACTGCATTTTTTTTTGTTCTGTTTTGTATTATGGAACTTGGACATTGTAAATTAAAAATCTACTTACAAGTCTACATGCATTTCTGAGACAATGAATGCATGCATTTCATTTCCTTTTTTCATGTAAAGGAGGGATAAGTTCTCAGTGAATAATACTACACTAAGGAAATAAACGGATTACTTCCAACAAAACTGCAACATCTTCTGATACTGGGATCGTAAAAAATGTCCACTTTATACTCAAGTTTCAAATGGACCAATATGTTAAATTCAATTTTGTTCAGCAGTACAGAACCTTACCATGATGAGTAACTGGCATGGCATCTACTATTTGGACATGGTCTGGTTGATATTGAGCAGGCAAATTTTCTTTCAAAGTATCTTTGACACTTTGCACAAGTGCAGTAATCAATGATTCCTCTATTTTGTAATCTACACACACAAATACATAAAGAGCCTTCCTATCTTCATTGTTTAGAGCTGCTGCAGTGATATCTGGATGGACCTTCTGAAGAACCTTATCAATCAAAATAAAGTTTAAACCTGTCAATCATACAGAAGCAAGCCATTCTTTTAACGAAACAAAGATGGCAGTTCATGTAAACAAATTCATTGAATAAAAAATGTCAAATTCTGTGAAGGAAAATTATGTTAAAAACAATTAGGCAGACAAATTTAACTGACTATTACGTTGCATTCATGGAACTTATGGAAATACACAATATCTTAATAGTTTTAAGAGCATCTGGTTTGCTAGCATCTGCTCTGTGAACTCACAAAGCCTGTTTGAGAGGACCCAGGCACTCTCCCACAGTCCCAATGAAAATTGCACTAAATTTTCTACAACTAAAATCTGATTTTACATAAAAGTAGTCTACCTCATGGAACTATGTGCACCACCCCAGGATGCAAAACACATGATACCCCAAATTTTGTTCAAAATATATAAGGAAAATTATTAAAGAGAAATTGGAGTAATAACCATTCAGCACAAGCACCTGTTCAATTTGCATTAGATTGAGTCTCTTCCCCAGTCTTTTGACCTGATCATCTGATCTACCCTCATACCAGATATTACCAGCAAGGTCTCTTCTCACTATGTCTCCAGTATTTCTGAAGGTCCCTGGAACCAGATCCGACTCCGCA
Organism: Sabellastarte sp. h YS-2021; assembly: GCA_964017235.1. Lineage (NCBI taxonomy): Eukaryota > Metazoa > Annelida > Polychaeta > Sabellida > Sabellidae > Sabellastarte > Sabellastarte sp. h YS-2021. The sequence goes on from OZ024927.1 coordinate 80,101,505, forward strand.
TCAATCAAACAGACCCGATCTCGTCCTCCTTTTTTGAAAACACAACACTGCCTTTTAAACTGGATACAAAACTTTAATTCACTTTTAGGTATGATATAACTGACAGAAATTTTATTATACAGAACTTTTAAAAGGTCAAAAACATAAAATAAACCATCATATAACAAGCCATACCAATATGAAGTAGGCCCATGTCAGATAGGTTTCCACTGCTGTCTACAATCTTCAGTAAGGTATCAGGTATTGCTAAGCCAAGAGGAACCTCAAGATCTTCTCTAAAAGAAAAAGTTTTATATTATTTACTCACACATATCATAAGATATGCTAAATTTGTCACCTAGACTATGCTTTAATTTATGCATAACTCAGCACAGGTAACGCACCAGGAACAGCAAACAGTGTAGTACAGCACAAGAATGTTCAAAACAAGATAGTGATACCTAGTATTGTTTTGAAGAAATATGACCCAAAACCTCACCAAAACATCTTTGGCTGTAAAAAGCCTTGCATCCCCATGTTATAACTATCAGTGAAAATGAGCTTTACATTATTTCTCATTTTTTACAGATATTTTAAATGTTTTGTAAATTTCAACAAGGTTATACAATTTGGCTTAATTTTCAAGTTTTGCATATCTCACACTTCTGGTGTATTTTAATTTTTTTTTCTATGTCAATGTTTTTATATGTGCATCAAATTTATGTCATAAATGGGTGAGTTATCCATGTAAACAATAGACATTAGTTGGAATTACAAATAGAAAAAGGTTTTTGCTAAGGCAAAAATGAGCATCATACAGCACAAAGTGAATAATGGTAAAAATGGTAAAGATAAAGCCTTGTAAAATACATGAATGGGGTTGTCAGTAGTAATACATAACTACCAAGTCATATTTAAAGGTACTTAAAATTAAGCAATAAGTGAAAATCAAAAGGGTCATAAAACTAACCTTGAAAGGTAAGAAGGAGGAGGAGGCATATCGCTAGATTTGAATAGTCATCATTAATAAGTCAGTTAGGTTTTATACGATTTCAGGCAATCTTTCTGAAGATACACCACACAATACAAGAAATTGAACTTTATGACCCTAGTTTAACTTTGAGGCTTGAGGGGGGAGGGTGTCATGGCAAAAATTTGATAGGATTTATGGAATTCCAGGCCATGGATTCCTATTACCTCCCAATACATTTCAAAGCTCTAAATCTAAAATTAAAAGACACATTTGACATTTTACAAATCTATTCTACCTGTAAACTGCATACCAAAGACACCTCATTTGGCAGAATTTAAGGTAACCTTAACAAGAGGATCTAATTATTGAAGCTATAAAGCCAATTTTCATGCCTCAATAATATACTGAACTGGTGTAAAGTCCTCAATGTGTGTAGAAATACACAATATGTCTCCAAAAGGGTCAATTTTAGCATGTTTTTTTTTTATTAATTGATTATCAGTTCTCAATCTGTCAATTATGGCCTGATTGATCTGAAATTTGACTGGCGCTTTAATTTTATGTTTGAAAAGTGCTTGTGGGTACTTGTGGATAATTATATAGTAGTTTCTGAGAAAATCTGGTGAAAAGGAAGTACAAGAAAAAAAATCATTTTTGATCATGTGACCTTGATAACGGTCAAAGGTCAAATTCATACCTCTGAAAAACTTTTCCGATGCCTATAGATTATAACTACCCAAAATCGCTGTGATAGGTCTTATATTAAGGGAGATATTCAACTTAGAAAAATACTGTGGTGGCAGCATGGACTGTCTGAAAACTGGGGGTGAAACCAAAAAGCGCCCCCTTTTCAAAGTATGCTTAAAGCGTCCAGTGCATTGCTTCAGAATGTTTACCAAAATAAAATAAATATTAACAACTAGAACTGTTTATGATAAATTTAACTTACTCTAACATTTCTTTGGTAATGTGACACCAAGTTGCCCAACTGGACACTTCTGTGATTCCATAGAGATTAAAAATTTCCGTCTGGTTCTTTTTGTCTTTCCATGATTGTATAACCTTACAAATTTACATGGTTAAGGACTTTTTTGTGATATAGTTATGACAGTAGGTAGAGTAAGAAATCTAAAATTCGCCAGGAAACTAAAATTCGCCACCTCTAAAACGTTAGTTAATTTTATGAAGAAAATGATGTTTTGTCTTAAAATTGGTATTTTTCAGTTCAAAAAGCCTTAATTTACCGTACATTAAACAAATCTCGCCTCAATTAATTAATTTTATTAGTATTTCAACATGTGGCGAATTTCATATATGTGGCGAATTTTAGATTTCTTACTCTATATTAATATATGAGTATATAAATAAATTCTTAAATATTTACATGCTAATAACATAAATAGAAATAAGAAGTGCAGAAATGTTCATGTTTTTTTTTTACAATTACAAAATCTTGCAACACTGATAAAGCATAATAAGAACTTATTTACAGTTTCTAAAATAATTATCACAGGAAAATTTGAAAAAAGGTTTTTGCTAATGCAAAAACAAAGCATCCGACAGCAAATAGAGTGTATAATGGTAAAAAAAGTTAAAGGCTTGTAAAATACATGAATAGGGTTGTTATTAGCAATACATAAAAAAACTACAAGTTATATCAAAGGGCACAAATATATGCTACCGCTGTGTATATTATCATCAGTAAGTCAATATCTTGTTCATCTAAAACCTAATAACAATAATAATATGCATTTAAATTTTCCATTTATAACCTATAACTTATACCAATATGCAAATACAAAAACCATAATATTTACTCAATTAAACCGGGTTTATCCACCTACCATGGTTAGGGGTCTAACATACAACTTCATAAAAAAATTCCAGAGCCTCTAGATGATAACTTTGTGAAATCACTTTGATAGGCCTTACATTAAAGGAGATATTCAACTTAGAAAACACTGCAGCTGTGTAGGCTGTCTGAAAACTTGGGAGCAAAAACTGTATATATCCACCTTTCAAGGGACGCTTAATAAGTTAGTGTAAGCTTGTTTCAACATAATTGTAATTATGGCCATCTTAATGATCTTAATCATCAATGTTCAATCAAGCACTAGAAAGTATAAACAGTTGCAAATAAACAGTGTATATTTTTAGTATTTAAACTTATTCAATTCTACATGATACATTAAATTAATTCTTAATAAACCTGCATTTCTGGAAATTTCTCACCGCCAAGTGCCAACACTCTCAGGTAACTGTTTTTACACAACAGTTCTCCTCTGATATACTCTCTGCCCATACTCGCTACTAATGTTGGTGTGCTCTGTAAAATTGTAAATTTTAATTACTTAAATGTAGCTTTTATAAGCTACAAGCTTACCATGTGGGACTTAATGCTGTTCTCGGGTTGCCACACCCGGGGCCAACGTCTTAGAAAAAAAGACAGTTCTTGTTAGCCACCGGATACACTGCTAGTTGTCGTTACGTGATAACCTCTGACCCTACTTTCTCGTTGAAATTTTCTAAAACCTACCCCTCAGCTGTAAACAGCGGGGAGGCAGGGTGGGACTCTTCTAAGTCCCACATGGTAAGCTTGTAGCTTATAAAAGCTACATTTAAGTAATTAAAATTTACAATTTTATTACGCTACAATAGCTTACCATGTGGGACTTAATGCTGAATTCAACCGCCCGGTGGCGGGATTACAGCTGAGACTGGAAGGTATGTCATTTTTTCTAAGATTTTGAATTAATATGTATAGAATAGTGCCAGAAATACCAGTCTGAGTCCCATTTACAGTGCCCCGATCCCGAAGACCGGGCCTGTAATGAGCCAAAAACCTAAATAAAATGAGAGACAGTGCTGAAACTGTCTAGATGTTTGATTGTAGGACGGAAGTGCAGCAGTGCTCACTTCGAGGTCTAAGGGTCCCTGAGGGCCCTTCACTAGTGACTGACCAACCCATGGTTGGACATCTCATAAATTTTTTACAACCTGAATATGAGATTAATGACAACTAAATAAGTCCTTAATAGAAGTTACTTGATAACTGAAAAACAAAAATGACCTTACCCGTAACATCTTGAAGGTAAAGGAATACCTAGATCCTGGGAGAGACTCCTGAAGACTTGGTTGTAGCAGATGTGCCCCCCCCCCCCCCCCTTTTCTTTCCGAGGACAACTGGTCTGAGGGGAAGGATCTAGGACTTGTTGTGCCGCCACTACAGGTCCCAGATACATATTGTTGTCGGTGTCCGACCAAGTAAGGTCTTTTAGGTAAAAATTTGTAAATGTGTTGTGAGCTTTCCAGTGACAGGCTTGCATGATTTGGTCCACCGATACCCCACCGTAAAAGGCCTTAGAGGCCGCGAAGGCCCGGATGTCATGCGCTTTGACTTGGACCAAGTCCAAGGCTTGTTGATCTGCTTGTTTGTAACAAAGTAGTGCCAGAAATAATTATTGCAACTCTCTTTTTCGCAGTTTGTCATCCCGAAATGCTACAAGGCTCCAATATGTTCAAAATGCGCTTGCACGGTTTGTCACTGGTGCTTCAAAGTACACTCACATTACATCCACCCTTAGGACACTCCATTGGCTACCCGTTAGACAACGTATTATCTTCAAAACCCTAGTTTTGGTCTATAAGTACCTCACCACTGGCCAGCCTAAGTATTTTGCACCATATCTCCCCTTGTACAAATCTGACGTTCCAATCCCAAAAATTTGTTCCTTCTGGTTCCCTCTTACTGTCCTTCCATCCATAAATCAAAGGTCCATTTTAACAATAGTTTCTCATATGATGTCCCTAAGTTATGGAATGATCTTCCATATGATATACGCAGTGCTCCAAATCTCTCCAGTTTCAAAAGTCGACTCAAAACCTACTTATTTCAGAAATCATTCCCACCATAGCTTCTTACTACCGAACACCGGACCGCCTCCCTGGCAACGACTCGGAACATGTCTAATGTCTCATGATTTATGCCTTACGGATTGGATGGTGTGCCTTAGAATCTGTTGATACGGAGATTAAGCACCTGGACAACTGATTGATTGATTGAAAGTAGGATGGTTTGTTTCAACCATGAAGAGAGAGTAGGGGGTCTGATGTCTGAGGTATGTCCTTTCGTAAAGGAGATGAAAAGGAGAGAACGAGACCCTCTCAGGTCTTTGTTCGGTCCAAATAAAACCTCAGGGCCCGCACGGGACACAGGGTCCTGTCTTCCTTAAATTGTCTATCTACAATGGTAGTCAAAGCAGGAATAGTCACCGGAGATACACTTTGAGAACCTTCTCTTGCTAGTTGGTTTTTGGCTATGAAATCAGAAGAAGGGAACAAGGCAACCTTTTCCCATTGGCCTAGATTAGATACTTGTTTGCGACCCAGGCATGGATTTCGCTGCGGCGATTGCCGGAGGCCAAAGCTAGCAAGAAAGCAGTTTTAGAGTAAGATGTTTGAGGTCTGTGTCTTTCATGGGCTCAAATGGTGCTTTAGTGAGCTCGTTAAGGACAACAGAAAGGTTCCACTTGGGTAAATTTCTGGAACTCTTAGGACGATCCCTGTGAAAACTGGAGAGTAACCTATGAAGGTCTGCATTGTGTGCAATGTGTTGGGCCGTTGGGCCCAAAGTGTCAACGATTGCAGTCCTGTAACCATCAATGGTCGAGGGGCGCCTGTTTAAGTCTTGGTACAGGTACATGAAAAAATCTGAGATTTGTTTCACAGATGGAGTGGAGAAATCCACCGAATTTTCTCTGCACCATTTTTCAAATAGGGCCCACTTTGACCTGTAGATGGTCCTTGTTGATGACTGCTGAGGGGCAGCAATTCTCTCTGCCACCTCCACAGAGAAGCCTTGTTCTTGGAGTTGTCCACTCCTAGACACCAGGCGTGGAGGTTCAGCTGTTGTGGATTGTTGTGGAACACATAGTTGTGGGACTGTTTGAGTAGGGTCGTTGACACTGGGAGTTGTAGTGGGATCTCTGTTGAGAGCTGCACTAGGTCCCAAAACCAGGGCATCCCTGGCCAGCCTGGGGCTATTACGATGATCAGACAATAACATTGCCTGATCTTTTGGATCACCTTGTGAAGGAGCCGTAGGAGGGTACGCCTAGGCCGTGAGGTTGGTCCAGTTTATGTTTAGAGCATCTATGTCCCAGGCCCTTGGGTCTGGGATAGGAGACACGTACAGTGGGAGCTTGTGGTTCAGGTGAGTGGCAAATAAGTCTACATGAGGTGTGAACCACTTCTGGCAGATCTGTTTGAACACCTGGGGGTGAAGAGACCATTCTGTTGACTGCACTTGGTTGGACCTGGACAGTAGGTCGGCCATCACATTCAGGCACCCTAGAACGTGCCTGGCTTTCAATGTTATGAGGTAGTGATGGCCCCAGGTCGTGATCTTCCACAGGAGAGCGCACATCTCTACTGAGTGTGTTCCTCCTTGTTGTTGATGTAGGCTACCACTGTTGAGTTGTACATCGCAACTAACACTGTTTGATTCTGGCACTGGTCCTTGAAGTCTCGAAGGGCCAGGGAGACCGCCTTCAATTCTAGGACATATATGTGTAGCCTTTTTTCCCGATCTGACCACAGACCCTTTGAGGAATTTTTGGTCTAAGTGAGCGCCCCAACCTTCGTGTGAGGCGTCGGTAAAGAGTTGGATAATGTGGTGTTTGGGATGAAGGTCTGCACCTTTCATCACGTTTGAGGGATTTTGCCACCAATCAAGGTGGGCTGCAATGGCTTCTGTCCAAGGAAGGAGGTTGTCCAGCGACTGAGGATATCTCCAGTGCTCCTTGAGATGAAAATGAAAGGGCCTCCTGTGAAGGCGTCCCTCCGGGACCATTTTCTCCGTTGAGGCTAGCAACCCAATTAGAGACATCAAACATCTTGCAGTCAAAACACGTTTTGACTTGAGTAGTAGGATCAAATCCTGAAGTTTGAGCCATCTCTCTTGAGTGGGTTTCACAAGGGCTGAATCTAGGTGGTATTCGTAGCCCATGAACGAAAAACACCTGAGTAGGTTTCAGTTCTGATTTTTCCTGATTTATTATCCACCCCAAGGACTGAGTTAGGTCTACCACTGCCTATGTGTTCACTTGGGCTTCCTCCTGAGACTGGGACCTGATCAGCCAGTCGTCCAGGTATTGGTGAATTCTGAGTCCTCTTGAGAGGGCCATTAGTTTCACTTCCTTTACGATCATTGTAAAGACCTGGGGGGCTGTGGCTAGTCCGAATGGGAGGGAGGTGAATTGGAACACCTGTGACTTGTAGCAAAACCTTAGGTATTTCCTTGAGTTTGGATGGCTGGGGATGTGTAGGTAAGTGTCCGATAGATCTATCGACGATACCCACTCCCCTGGAATCAGGGAGGTCCTGATGAACTCTGGAGTTTCCATTTTGAACTTTTCTACGTGTAGAAAAGTGTTGAGCCTGTTTAGGTCTATGACTGGCCTCCACCTTAGGTGAGGCTTGGTACTAGGAACAGGCGACTGTAAAACCCGAGAGATTTTACATTTTTCACCCTTTCTATTGCGTTCTTTGACAGAAGAGACTGGATACAGAGGCCAGGACTTGGTCTTTGAAGGGCCTTGTATTCTGACCGGGTCAGGAGTCTGACTGGACTTGGATTAAAAAGAATGACAGGATTTGTTTGCCAGTCTAATCTGAAAGAACGGAGGAGAACTCCTACTGGTGGACTGAGTGAGGCTGGAGGAGTCATTGGGGGGAAGGGTTTTTATGCCCTCGTCCCCTGGAGTGGGTCAAAAGACCTTGGAGCCTCGGCTACTCGATTTCCCCCTACCTGGGGAAAACGATGGATACTGCTAGGGATGGAATGACCCCCATTGGGGTGGTTCCTGTAGGAGCCTCTAGATGTGGGGAATTGGAAAGGGTTGATTAATAGGGCCTAAACCCTAAGTGTTATTACAGGTGCCTTGATGAGGGACTCCTGTCCCTCCTAAAGTAGTTGTGAATGGGGAACTTTAAGATCTAAAGATCCAGTATCTCACCTGAATTCACCATACCCCTTCTGACTACTTATATGCACCATGGAATTGAGTTTGACCTGTCTGGTGGTAGCCTTGCTACTGTCTTAACATATATATATATAACCAGGTTGTATTCAGAAAAAAACCTAGTGAAGAGCAGCCTGAAGCTCAACTCTTGCTGACCAGAAGGGGAGGAGGGGCTTACCCAAGGAGGCCCCTAAGGAGATACAAATTTGAAAACTTGTTCCATTTTAAGGGAAATTAAACTGCCCAAGTTCCTGTTGGCCTAGTAAATCATTCAGAGTCCAGACTGTGGAGGATCTAGGCATAAATTCCCTGGGGGCAGGGAGGTTAAAAAAACTGCCTAAGTTTCAATGTCCTCAAAAATTGGTTAGGGTGAAGTCAGGCAACCTACTTCCCTAAAATACAGAGCCAGGACTGAATGAAGGACCTTGTTTAGAAGGCCTCTTGGGCTTGAGGACTTGGACTTTTTGAACTTGGACCCAAGCCTCCAATAGGTGATATTTACTGCCAGGCTGGTGAACTATTACTCCAAGTTTTATTTATTTATTATTTATTTATTTATTTTTTTTTTGTGTGTGTGAGGATTGTTAGTGTTCTGATCTGGAATCAATATCCGAACATCAGAGTAGATGATCCGATCATCCGAGGATCAGATCTACATACAATCCACCAAGCATTAGATTTCAGATGATCCGAGAGATGCAATGAAAACCGAGTATCAAATCATACTGGGTTGAATAGAAGTTGAGAATACTGCATCCGATTCTCGGATGCATTAAAAATCTCGGATGAACTAAGATCTTATCTGAATTTAAGCAGGGATCTGATCCACCCTGGAGAAAGAAGTTGGATATTATAATTTCTATGTAAGCTTTCCTTAAGGTAAGCTTCCAAGGAAGCTTTGCCTTTCCTTCTTCGAAGGAACTACACAACTAGATTTACGTAAGTAAATCAACTGTGCCACAAGGTCACCTGCCCCACCCGCCTCACTGCAGGTAGGGCTAGTTGTGAGATAATGAAAGCAGAAATTACACAGAATTTTATTAAATAACATAGAATCTAAAAAACAAGTAATTATAATTTAAAACTGGATGAATTAAAATATAATTAAAATAATGGGTAACCAAGGTTACCTTATAGCCTAAAGAGACACGTAATGTCTAGACGATTAATGAAGAATTCTATTCCTGTTTATTTAAGTATTAACCTTATAAATGGTCAATAATACAGGGAAGAAGGGATAAAATATATTATTTTATTTTATTTATATTTATAAACGTACTGTAAGAAACCCGCGTCTCTCAGCACATGCGGTCTTGACGTGACGTCATCACAGGGGTTTCCCCGAGGATTCCCCCAGTTAGAATCGTGCTTTATATCATATTTTAACCCTTAAAATGGACCAATAGAGTAAAAGAACGGGGGGAAACCCTTGCAAAATTTATTTAATTTGATTTCAACAGGCATATATTCCTGTATAAAAACTACCAACACGAGACGCGCATTACAAGAAATTGCTGTCTCGACAATAAAACGGAAGTTGTTTCCGGAGATTTTACTCGGCCAGGACTCGTTTGTGTTACATTTATACACTTTTAAACCCTAGAAGGGGTCCAATAATGAAGCAGATAGGGCTTAAATATTTTGTTTTATTTTATTTTACTGACAGGCATATATATATATATTCTGTATTAGAAACCACATAAACGAGTCGCCATTGCTTTACAACGTGAACCCGGAAGTGGACTTCAGTTGTAAAATATAGTAAAGATACTTATCTGAACTATGAAAAGACATCGAATTATGATTCTATGTAATAAAATAAAGAAACTGGTGTAGTTTCCATATCTAACGACTAGAATATCCTGGTAAAAATGAAATAATATTCCTTGCAAAATAAAGCATTGCTAATTCGCGTGGCCAACGAGAAAGTAGGGCGAGAGGTCAGAGGTTATCACATGACGACAACTAGCAGTGTATCCGGTGGCTAACAAGAACTGTCTTTTTTTCTAAGACGTTGGCCCCGGGTGTGGCAACCCGAGAACAGCATTAAGTCCCACATGGTAAGCTATTGTAGCGTAATAAAATGAGATTTGTTCTCGTTACCCATTTCAGAAATACAAGAATACAGTACCAGACACTATTGCATCTCAAATCAAAGAAATATCATTCTACCTAACAAAATTTCCAGATTATGGGAGAACTTTCACTTGGCAGTCTTGTAGTAGCCACTTATTTACTTATGTAATCGAGGGCTTCTATCAACATTAATGGATTTCACTAAAATGTAACAGAAACTATATATAGTATCACAAATCAAACTTATTTTCCTGGTACTGAATATCGAAATGTGTAACAGCACACTCAGTAATAAACTGTGTGATTTGATATATTTAAATTTTTAATTCAATCAAAAACAAAAAGGGGTCAAAGTTTAGAGTTAACACCCTGAAATCAAAACATAAACTTTAAGAAATATGAAATTCCAAACAGCACTTGAAACTTGCGGATGACCCCCAAACTATTCCCTCCTAAAATTAAACATACATGTCCATGTACACAGATGCAGCTTGCAGTAAAAATTTCAATGTATGGGATTGTATCCATATGCATGTCTTGTCGAGGTGGCTTACGGGTGGTAACAGAGGTAATTTTTTATGAAGAAAATGATGATTTTGTCTAAAAATGAGTATTTTTCAGTTCAAAAAGCCTTAATTTACTATACAATACAGTAAACAAATCTCACCACAATTCATTTATTTTTTTAGTATTTTTAAGTGACATAGGCAAAGAAAGTAACATTGAAAACTTCGAAAAGATTTACATCAATTTTGCAAATGAGAAATTCAAAGTTTTAACTAATAGAGAATATCAAGAAAATGTTGAAATCAAACCAAAATTACGGACCTATAAACTATTTAAAAGACATGTGGAAACTGAAAAATATGTGACCGCTAAGTTAAGTAGATATGAAAGGTCACTGATAGCTAAGTTTAGGTCGGGTACTCTCCAGCTTGCAATTGAAACTGGGAGATTTAGAAATATAGAAATTAACGATAGACTATGCATTTTGTGTAACCAAAATCAAGTTGAAGATGAAATTCATTTTTTGTGCTTTTGTCCTTTTTATCATGACCTGAGACAGAAGCTTTACAGCGATCTTAAAATAGATCCGGAATCTTTTGAGAATAATTGTGACTTATTCACAGAGATAATGCGTTCTGAAAGAATTTATTGCCTGTCATCTTTCATTGTTAATGCATGGGGGAAAAGAAGAGATTTTATTTACAATTCTGACTCTTAACTTTTTAAATCTAAATATAAATGTTAACTGTTGACGAGATGTAATAAGATATATGTATGTAACAAGATTACACTTAGTCTGGTTCATTTTGCTTGCTCCCTTTGTCGTAACTTTCTTGTTTATATAGATTTCAAATAGTAGCAAATGCCCCTATATTAAATTTGTTCACTGTTTTTGATTGCCAAAATGTCATTTAATGATATTTCAATAGTTTAAAGTGTCTTATAAGCCCAAATGAGGCTGGGTTTGTATTCTGATTTTGTATTCCATGTATATTTGTATTTGTAAATCAAACAGGACACTATAATAAACGATTCATCTATCTATCTATCTATTTTCACAAGTGGCGAATTTCAGATATGTGGCGAATTTTAGATTTCTTACTCTTAGGTTATTTGATATCAAATTTGTGTCTTCTTTAACTGAACACAATGGTGAAAATTTTTTTTTTAAAATAGGACATCAAATAAGGAATTTATGGTCCTTAACCAAGTTTACATGCAAGCTGCAACAGCATCTGTGCACATGGCCATAAATACTTAGCAGAAAATTATTTTCCAGAAAATAAATCCATCATAATTTGTCGTGAAGTGACTTTGTAATTCTGCACAACTTAAAACAAAAATATGACTTCAGTATACCACATAAAATATAGGGCATATTCACCTGTATAACTGTCACTTTCATGGTGCTAAGAATCCGCCCTAATCTTGATGGTTGCCGTTTCAGAGATTCTGGGATCATGACAAGTTTAGCTCCCACTGATAATGCCATAAAGATTTCTACAACACTCGGGTCAAATGTTAATGGCGATGCTTGAAAAACAGTGTCTCTGGATGTTATATTGAAGACCTTTCTGTGATATTAAAACAGACAAAATTGAAAAATTTAATAGTAATTTAAATTTTTATTAGAAATACTTACCATTTCCTAACAGTAGCTATTTGTTGGAGCCATCCAACCCAATGGCCAACGCAGAGATGCGATTTTAAGGTTTACTCACAACCTTAACCAAGCCATTGGGTTACAGTAGTCCGTCCTCCCGCCAAAGAGGTCACATGACTACATTGTTTACCTCATTATTTTTGTTGCAAGTAAAAGAATGACTTGCGGGGAGGCGGGAGGGAAATTTGAGTGTTAGGAAATGGTAAGTATTTCTAATAAAAATTTAAATTACTATTAAATTTTTCAATTTTATAGCGAAATACCCTTACCATTTCCTAACAGTAGCTGAATTCAGCCTTGCAGGACGGTGGGAATTACTTTTAGCAACTACCATCACCAGCCCTACTACCACAACAAGAAAAAACACTGTGAGAAACTGTAATATAAACAATGTGAGTCTTACATGTAAATAACAACACATAAACTCCAACATTTAACAGTGCGTTTAACATGATTATAACATATAAACGTTAAAACTGCCAGCACCCACATTCAACATACCTTCAAATAAAAGGTCGAATGTAGATCTCACAATGTTCCAATCCATCTAATGCCATAGTAGAAAGTTGTATCAACACAAACTTGAAACTCAACATAAACTTCAAAGCAACTACGGGTCAAACCCCACTTGGCACCACTATCAGCTGACGCATCATACGCTCCAAGCGAGGCTCAAGCCAACAAAACTGTACAATATATACAGGTGTTACAGCCATCTATCCTGTAAACACATAAAATATAATGTATAGCCACTCAATACAAAAACAGACATCAATACAGCATAAAAAACATAGATATAACAGACAACTTCATTACCTAGCTATAAATCTATCACATGCTGAGCAGATACTATAGGGCCCAATTTCAAAATCTGGCCATTATGCCAACATAGGTCCTTCAGATAGAAATTGGTGAACGTATTGTGAGACTTCCAAAAGCAAGCCTGAAGTATCTCATTCAAAGAAATTCCTCCTTTAAATGCCAAAGATGCAGCCATTGAGCGGACATCATGAGCTTTCACCTGATACAGCTGTTGAGACTCAGGGTCCGAATTCTCATAAGCCAAAAGAATAGTCTGTTTTAACCAAGATGAGATAGTTGCCCTGGAAATATCTCTTGCAACGCCCTCTTTTATAGCTACAAACAAAAGATTCTTATTCTTCCTCAAATCTTTTGTCCTATCCAAATAGAATTTCAAAGCCCTCACAGGACAAAGAGATCTATCTTGAGTCAAACTTTTGTCTAACTGAGGTTTCAATGCTGGAATGACCACTGGTTTAATTGCAGCAGGCCCATCTGAAGCCAACTGGTTCTTTGCCAAAAAGGCAGTTGATGGGGCCAAAGTGACTTGAGACCAATTCTCCTTATAACTGAGAGATGAATGAGTCCAAGCATGAACTTCACTTCTCCTTTTGCCCGAAGCCAAAGTCAAAAGAAAAACTGTCTTAAAGGTTAATAACTTCAAAGAAGCTTTCCCCAAGGGTTCAAAAGGTTGTTTGGTCAATGCATGGAGTACCAATGCCAAATCCCAAGAAGGTATAGACCTATTTGCTACTGGTTTGTCTCTGTAAAAGCTTGCTAACAGTCTATTTAGCTCAAGACTTTTAGAGATCTGCTCACCCTTCACACCCAAACCATCTGCAATAGCTGTTCTATAACCAGCAATGGTAGATGGCTTGAGATTTCTTTCCTTAAACAAACAGTTAAGAAAATCTGCTACCTCTGGAATAGTGGGATTGGAGACGTCCACCTGGCTCTCCTCACACCACTTCCCAAAAATGGACCACCTTGATTCATAGATTCTCCTTGAGGAGTGTCTCTGAGGCTCCTTAATTCGCTTCGCCACCTCCTCTGAGAATCTTTCTGAATATTCATGATTGACTCCAGATGCCAAGCATGAAGATTCAGGTACGTCAGATTGTTGTGAAGTCTGTTGCTGAAAGGCTGAGTCAACAGATCCACCCACAAGGGAAGTCTCAGAGGAAGCCTTGTGGACAGATCCACCAGATCCCAAAACCAAGACATCCCTGGCCACCCTGGTGCAATCATGATGATTCTGCACCTGTAGGTGGTCATCTTTTGAATCACCTGAGGAATGAGAGCCACTGGACAAAACACATAGGCGTCCAGACCCTCCCAAGAGATGTTCAATGCATCTGTTTCCCAAGCCCGACCGTCGGGGACAGGAGACACATACATTGGTAGCTTGTGATTCAACTTTGTTGCAAACAAATCTACCATTGGTTGATGCCAGCAATGGCAAATTTGATTGAACACTCGATGATTCAGAGCCCATTCGGTTTGAATCACCTTGTCTTTCCTTGACAGAGAATCTGCCAAAACATTGAGATTCCCTGGAATGTGTTTTGCCCGAATCTGGATCCCCCTGACATTTGTCCAAGCCATAATTCTCCAGATTAGGGCACACATTTCTTGAGAATGGGTGCCTCCCTGTTTGTTCAGATAGGCAACCACTGAAGAGTTGTCTGTGGAAATCAGCAGATTTTGATTCAGAAGCTGATTTTCGAATGATTTTAAAGCTAGAAATACTGCTTTTAGCTCTAGAATGTTTATGTGAAGTCTTGACTCCACCTGATTCCACAAACCACTGGCTGTGTGATGCTCTAAATGAGCCCCCCAGCCTTTTAGGGAAGCATCTGTGAATAGAAGGAGATTGCACTCCTTCTGATGAAGTGGGGAACCCCTCTTCAGGTTCGAGAGATTGGTCCACCACTGAAGATGCTGTCTTAGAACCTGAGACACTGGTACTGGGATATCCAGAGACTGAGGATACCTCCAGTGTGTCTTGAGGTACCATTGTAGAGGTCTCATATGCAGACGACCCAATGGTACAGTCTTCTCCATTGAAGCCATGCTCCCAATCAGTGACATGAGCTCCCTTGGAGATGTTTGAGTAGCTTTCAACATGGAAACTATCTTTTCTAGAAGGCGATCGATTTTCTTTTGAGTTGGAAAGACTAGACCTACCCGGAGGTCGAATTTGTAACCCAAAAATTCGATTTCTTGAGTTGGAATTAAATCTGATTTTTCGAAATTTATGATCCAACCCAAGCTCTGCACAAGATGAATCAACCTGTGGGTATTCTCTTGACATTGCTGTTTTGTTTTTGCTCTCAATAGCCAATCGTCTATATACTGATGAATCCTGATGCCTTCTGCAAGAGCCATCAGTTTCACCTCCTTTGCTACCATGGTGAATTCGAGTGGAGCCGTAGCGATTCCGAAGGGCAAGGCAGTGAACTGGTAGGATCTGTCGCCTACATTGAAGCGCAGATACTTTTGGAACCGTGGGTGTATTGGTATGTGGAAGTACGCATCTGTAAGGTCGAGTGAAGTTACCCACTCGCCTTCTTGAAGCGAATCTCGAATATTTTCGGCAGTTTCCATCTTGAAAGTTGGAATATGCAAATATTGATTTACCACACTCAGATCTATTACTGGTCGCCATCTCTTTCCTGGTTTGGGGACAAGAAACAAGCGACTGTAAAATCCTAGGGAAGTGACCTTTTGAACTGGAGTTATCGCTCTTTTGTCGATCATTTGATAAACCGCCTTTATCAAAAACTCTTGCTTCTCCCGGTTCAAATATTTGCTCCTTATTGCAGGATAATTTGTCAATGGAGGTTGATTTCTGAAATTCAGACAATAACCCTCCTTCAAAATGGTCACTACCCTTGGATGAGCTTTCCTGGCTTCCCATACCTGCCAAAAACTGGACAGACGGCTTCCTGGGCACAGACAGTCACTTCCTTCTGCCACCCCTGCCTCTGAAAGGCCTAGAGGAGTAGGAACCCCTTCCTCTGTTTCCAGTTGCAGAAGAGCTATTGCTTCTTGCTGATGTTGTTGAAGAGTTTTCATGGTAGGGTCGAAAAGATCTATTCTGAGACCTGCTATCTCTTTTCTCCTCATGTCTAGCCGTATGCTCCTTCCTAGAATCTCTACCCCTGGACTCCCTATTCACATGGGACCACTGAATAAAGTTCTTCTGAACTTCAGAGAGAGTATCTACAGGAAAAACCTCATTTGAAGTGAAAGGAGCATTCCTAAGCTTACTAATGTCATCCTCAGTGACATCCTTGGAACAGCTTTTCAAGTAATTATCCCTCCTACTCAACAACATGTTTGATGCCATGGTCATGGAACTGCCAAGCAAAGAATCTAAGGATTTCCCCAAAGACTGATTCACTGATGACTGTAACTGAAGACACTCCTGGACATATTCCAGAGCATTATTAAAGTCAGTTTCATTCTCAGCTGATTTTAATATAGCAAATTGTTTCTCCATCTCCTCTGTGGCTTTGCAATTAGCAGAATTGAACCAAAAAATGTGGTTAAGAACATTGATGTTTTCTCTATTAACAGTTTCCCAGAGAGTAAACTGCTTCCAAGGAGTTGAAATGGCAGATGGCATCTGAAACTGTGAAGAAGTAATGTTTCTGAATGCATCTTGTAACTTGGGAGCTACTACTGCATGAGGCTGAGGTGAGATGTTGTACCACTTCATAGGTGGTCTTTCAAAACTCAAAAATTGACCTCTAGGCAAAGGATTTCTCCTTGAAGACTTGGTTTTCAAAGAATCATGTTCCTTTGAAACACCCGAAGCCTCATATTCCTTGAAATCCCACAAACTACACATATTTTCAGCAGGAGGAAGAGCTAAGGAGACCTCTGCAGACTTCTTCAGCTTAGAAGCTTGTGAAAACACAGATGGGGCAATAATAGTGTCAGTCTCAGTTATTGCAATATCCAACCACTTTTTAATAGCGAAAAGTGTGTCTGAATATGAAGGAACTGGCTGTTTTGCTTCCTGAGAGGAATCATATTCCCCGTCATCTGACAACTCCACCCTCGCTTTTTTAGAAGGTATGGAAAATCGATTGTCTATCACAGACGTAGAGGGATTTTCCTCCGCATGGCGTTTTGAATGAATCTCTTCGGAAGACTGTGTACTAGACGTAGATCTCTTCTTGCATTGGGAACTCGCCCTTCCCACAGCTTCGTTAGCAACCAAGATGTCCGCCTCTACAGGGGAATCCTTGTTTTCAATAGCAGCAATTCTATTCGTTAGGGTTGTAAGTTGTGAGAGGATCGCTGCCAACGCCTGGCTATTTGAACCTGACGTCTGGCCAGCGACCACAGAATGAGAAGACATTCCTACCGAACTGTCTTCTTCATCCAATATGGAGTCATCTATCTTGTCCTTTCCTTTTTGCAAGGTAGATTCCTTCAAAGATTTCTTACCTTTTGACAGTTTTTCAGTGAGTTTTCGCTTTTGATCTTCCGACAAAGCAACACACAGAAGGCAATCCTTCTTAAGAGTACAAAGGTCATCACCCTTGCTAGCTTCACGACATTTGTAGCAATATCTGTGGTTATCAAAACCAAACATAAGATGTCCACAGAAACTGGATTTCTTAGATTTAGAATCTGATGAATCTTTATTATTCGCCATGATTCAAAAATCTCAATAAAAAATGAAATAATCCCTGAAAACTTTAAACTTCCAAAGATTACCAAAACACGTCTCTACTGTTGATGGCCAACAAAAATAATGAGGTAAACAATGTAGTCATGTGACCTCTTTGGCGGGAGGACGGACTACTGTAACCCAATGGCTTGGTTAAGGTTGTGAGTAAACCTTAAAATCGCATCTCTGCGTTGGCCATTGGGTTGGATGGCTCCAACAAATAGCTACTGTTAGGAAATGGTAAGGGTATTTCGCTATAAAATGGGGATTCAAAATCTGATGTCATCAACATTTAATTTGTAATCTCTACTTAACACTGGTTATTAGATTATAAAAAATCTGTTAAGATATTCATATCTCAATCACTCCTTATAGGGCTGTTCCACTATGGTGATTACCCTCCCTGATGGGTCTGAGATCCTTAAAGCTGCCATTCTAGAGGATTCATAAACCAAAATCTTAATGTTAGCAATCATTTGGAACTGATGGTGAAATGTTTGGAAATCAATCTTTTTATTCAGGTGCTAATCATTTGTCTTACCATTAAGTTCAAACTGTTTGAATTTTTTGCAACCTTCTACGATTTTTTATCAGGTCTTGCACTCAACTCTAAAGCTAGGTTAATGTTTGAGAAGCAATTTTTTTTATTGTAACTCATTTGTAGCAATTGTTTAGGCATTTATAAGGTTTGGGAACCAATTGGAGGATTTAGGAGGCAATCAAAAGGGTTCAGAAAACAGTCAGAAGGTTTGGGAACCAACAACAAAGTAGCTCGGGAAGTAAATCTCTTTTTTGCCTTTGTATATGAATCAAGAGTTACAAGCCTGATTCGCAGCCAATTCAAGAGCTACCAGACTGTGATTCATGGCCAATTCTATCAGTTTTCAATCAGGGAGTGTGTTTATGACTGGATCTCCAATGTGTAACAGACCTATTACATAAACTTACAACACTGCTATCACAGTTTCTGAACTTATTGTGTCATTTCTAATGTATGGAATAATTATTGAGAAAAGATAACAAGAGGAGAGTGCCCGTGAACGGGCACTGTGTCAGCTGACTGAATGTTTTTGATTTGTGATGGTGATAATGAGAGGAAAGCATAATTATCAGGGAAAGGGCTGTACAGAAATACAGTAAATGGTAACTGAACACATGTTCGAAAAATATTCCGAAGCTGACAGAAGAAAACGACAAAAAAGTTGTGCCCTGCAAATGGTATTATGAAATAAAGTAACAAGGTAATTGTTTAAGGGTAAAAAGTAGGTTAAAAATATTTAAAGAAATAATATAAATGCAATATCCTCGTTCCACCATGAAGAAGGGGTCCAAAGGTCAAATCTGACCATACCAAAAGATTCCCAGCCAAAGAATTTAGGATGGTTTACCATCCCAAACCTCTCGGACCAATAATAAGTGAGTTATAGGCACTTTTTAAGTTTGGCTATCCTTGTTTGACCTTGAAGGAGGGGGTCCAAGGTCAAATCCGACCACACAAAAAAATTCCCAGCCCATGATTTCCTGTAGCTTGTTTACCATCCCAAACTTGTAGGACCAATAATAAGCGAGTTCTAAGCAATTGTAAGTTTGGCTATCCTCAACTGCCCTTGAAGGAGGGGTCCCAGGTCAAATCTGACCACACCAAAAGAATCCCAGCCCATGATTTCCTATATGTTGGTTTACCATCCCAAACCTCCAAGACGAATAATACGCGAGTTATAAGCACTTTAAGTTTGGCTATCTTCGTTTGACCTGGAAGGAGGGGGTCCAAGGTCAAATCCGACCACACAAAAAAATTCCCAGCCCATGATTTCCTGTAGCTTGTTTACCATCCCAAACTTGTAGGACCAATAATAAGCGAGTTCTAAGCAATTGTAAGTTTGGCTATCCTCAACTGCCCTTGAAGGAGGGGTCCCAGGTCAAATCCGACCACACCAAAAGATTCCCAGCCCATGATTTTCTATAGGTTGGTTTTCCATTCGAAACCTCTAGGACCAATAATAATTCTAATTCTAATAGTACTTTTATAGCGCTTAATCTCTATCTAATGATAGACTCTAAGACGCAGAAAGCCAAAATCAGAGATCGTAATCGTTAAATCAGGGACATTGCAGGGGTCGACACCACGGAGAGACAAAATGAAAAACTAGGGGTGATCTAGGGTGGGTAAGCTTTTTCAAAGAGGTAAGTCTTCAACTTTTTTCTGAATGAGGAGAGAGATTTAGCTGAGCGTACATCATCAGGAAGATCATTCCAAATTCTTGGGGCATCGTATGCAAAGCTAAGGCCAAAATGCTTTTTAGACTTATATATTGAAGCACAATGTGGGACCTCAAGCAGCACACCATCAGATTGACTTCTGCGTGTTCTATACACACTATGCCTGGGTTTAAGGAAAGGTTCAAAGTATTTTGGATGGCCACTATGTAGAAACTTGTACACCAACAGGGCTGTCTTGAAAACAGAGCGATGCAAGACAGGCAGCCAATGAAGACTCTTTCTTACAGGAGTGATATGTGAGTATTTGGTGGTATTAGCCACAATTCTTGCAAGACTGTTCTGAACACATTGGAGCCTCCGAATGTCTAGAGCAGAGAGACCTCTGAACAAGGAATTGCAGTAGTCAAGACGACTTCCCACCAAGGCATTTGCAGCTAAAAGAGCAGCTTCACGTGTAAGATATCCTCTGAGTCGCTTTAAATCCCTGATATGAACAAAACTAGCCTTACAGGTATTCCTGACATGGCAAGAGAAGGAAAAATCGGAGTCAAACCAGACACCTAAGTTCTTAATTGCATCAACAGGTGAAAGGAGGTTGCCAAGTATATTAACTGGGAAAAATTTCCTGAGTTTTGTGCGGACATTTCTTGAGCCAAACAGAATAAATTCTGTCTTGTCTGGATTTAGTTTAAGCTTATTTGCAGAAAGCCACTTTCTGACATCATCCAAGCAGTTTTTAAGTCTATCAAAGGCCTGAGTGGCATGGTTATGTGTGAGATGAACATATAACTGTGTGTCGTCTGCATAAAAGTGGAAACATATGCCAGGATGATTTTGAATAACTTTACTGAGGGGGGTAGTGTATAATGAGAACAAGATCGGCCCCAGGACAGAGCCCTGGGGCACACCGTACAATAGCCTTTTAGCATCGGATAAAACAGAACCAATCTTGATGCACTGATAGCGGTCACAGAGGTACGACTTGAACCAGTTCAGAACCACACCTCCAACACCAAACCAGGAACTCAAACACTCAATAAGCGTTCCATGATCAATGGTGTCAAATGCTGCTGATTGGTCCAAGAGAACAACAGCAGTAGCTTCACCTCTAGCAAGAGCAAGGTGGACTTCATTTTTAATAGACAGTAGTGCAGTTTCGGTCGAGTGACCTTGCTTATAGGCTGATTGACTGACATTTTCAAGTCCGTTACAGGCAACATGGTCATTTAACTGCGAAGCAACTACACGCTCAACAAGTTTGGAGATGAAACTCAAGCCAGAGACAGGTCGGTAGTTTTTTAATTCATCCGGTGGTAGTGAAGACTTTTTAATCAGAGGAGAGACAATAGCCTTTTTTAAACCACCCGGGACAGCACCTTCAGTTAGAGAACAGTTGACAAGTTTAGTAACTGAGGGGAGGAGAATATCCAAACATTCTTTAACTAGGAAAGTAGGCCATGGATCGAGGAGGCAAGATTTGGTAGGTGACTTGGTAATTACTTTCCGTACTTCATCCTCAGAAACTGCTTTAAAAAGGTCAAATTTGGGTACATCTGAAGGAGCAGGAAGAGTGAAGGAGTCAGTGTTAGTAAAGGAGTCCCTGATTTTTCTGATTTTATCTGAGAAAAAAGTGACAAAACGATTGGCAAGGCATATCTGAGAGGCATGAGAAGGGAGTACCTTCTCAGGAACAGAGTGCAGGACTGAGCGTAGAATCTGCCACAGTTTCTTAGAATCGTGAGCATTGTCACTAATGAGGTTCCTGAAATAGTTGAGTTATAAGTGAGTTATAAGCACTTTTAAGTTTGGCTATCCTCATTTGACCTTGAAGGAGGGGTCCAAGGTGAAATCCGACCACACCAAAACATTCCCAGCTCATGATTTTCTATAGGTTGGTTTTCATTCCAACCTCTGGGACCAATAATAAGCGAGTTATAAGCACTTTTATGTTTGGCTATCCTCATTTGACCTTGAAGGAGGGTTCCAAGGTCAAATCGGACCATATTAACAGATTCCCAGCCCATGATTTCCTACAGGTTGGATACAATGATTTACTCAACAGTGAGAACCTGAAAGAAGCTATTGCTCAGCTATCCCATGACATAGAGGTCTGCAATTTCACTATGTTATAGCTGACCAAAACGTCTGTGAATAACATATTTAACAAAATACTCTAAATGTAATAATTTTCAAGTTACAACTGATTTACTCAAGAGTGAGAACCTCAAAGTAACTATTACTCAGCTATGCAATGAGCTACATGTCTGAATTTTTGCTCTGTTATAGCTGACCTAAAAGTAGCTGAACAACATATTTAAGCAAAATACTGTAAATGCAATAGTTTTCAAGTTACAACTGATTTACTCAATAGTGAGAACCAGAAAATAGCTATTGCTCCACTATGCCATGAGCTATAGGTCTGTAATTTCACTATGTTATAGCTAACCCAAAAGTAGGTGAACAATATATTTTAACAAAATACTCCAAATGCAATATTTTTCAAGTTATAGCTGATTTACTCAACAGTCAGTGCCTGAGAACAGCTATTGCTCAGTTGTGCCATGAGCTACAGGTCTGTAATTTCACTATGTTATAGCTGACCCAAAAGTAGCTGAATAACATATTTGCACAAATTTCTGTAAAGGCAATAGTTTTCCAATTACAACTGATTTACTCAACAGTGAGAACTTCAAAGTAGCTATTACTCAGCTATGCAATGAGCCACAGGTCTGGAACTTCACTATGTTATAGCTGACCCCAAAATAGGTGAATAACATATTGAAACAAAATACTCTAAATGCAATAGTTTTCAAGTTATAAGTGATTTACTCAACAGTGATAACCTAAAAATAGCTATTACTCAGCTATGCCATGAGCTACAGGTCTAAAATTTTACTATGTTATAGCTGACCCAAAAGTAGCTGAATAACATATTTATACTAAATTCTCTAAATGCAATAGTTTTCCAATTACAAGTGATTTACTCAACATTGAGAACTTCAAAGTAGCTATTACTCAGCTATGCAATGAGTCACGGGTCTGGAACTTCACTATGTTATAGCTGACCCCAAAATAGGTGAATAACATATGAAACAAAATACTCTAAATGCAATAATTTCCAAGTTATAAGCGATTTACTCAACAGTGATAACCTAAAAGTAGCTATTACTCAGCTATGCCATGAGCTACAGGTCTGAAATTTTACTATGTTATAGCTGACCCAAAAGTAGGTGAACAACATATTTAAGCAAAATACTGTAAATGCAATAGTTTTCAAGTTACAACTGATTTACTCAATAGTGATGACCTAAAAGTAGCTATTACTCAGCTATGCCATGAGCTACAGGTCTGAAATTTTACTATGTTATAGTTGACCCAAAAGTAGCTGAATAACATATTTATACTAAATTCTGTAAATGCAATAGTTTTCCAATTACAACTGATTTACTCAATAGTGAGAACCTCAAAGTAGTTATTACTCAGCTATGCAATGAGCTACAGGTCTGAAATTTCACTATGTTATAGCTGACCCAAAAGTAGGTGAACAACATATTAAAGCAAAATACTGTAAATGCAATAGTTTTCAAGTTACAACTGATTTACTCAATAATGATGACCTAAAAGTAGCTATTACTCAGCTATGCCATGAGCTACAGGTCTGAAATTTTACTATGTTATAGCTGACCCAAAAGTAGGTGAACAACATATTTAAGCAAAATACTGTAAATGCAATAGTTTTCAAGTTACAACTGATTTACTCAATAGTGATGACCTAAAAGTAGCTATTACTCAGCTATGCCATGAGCTACAGGTCTGTAATTTCACTATGTTATAGCTGACCCAAAAGTAGCTGAATAACATATTTATACGAAATTCTCTAAATGCAATAGTTTTCCAATTACAAGTGATTTACTCAATAGTGAGAACTTCAAAGTAGCTATTACTCAGCTATGCAATGAGCCACAGATCTGAAACTTCACTATGTTATAGCTGATCCCAAAATAGGTGAATAACATATTGAAACAAAATACTCTAAATGCAATAGTTTCCAAGTTATAAGCGATTTACTCAACAGTGATAACCTAAAAGTAGCTATTACTCAGCTATGCAATGAGTCACGGGTCTGGAACTTCACTATGTTATAGCTGACCCCAAAATAGGTGAATAACATATTGAAACAAAATACTCTAAATGCAATAATTTCCAAGTTATAAGCGATTTACTCAACAGTGATAACCTAAAAGTAGCTATTACTCAGCTATGCCATGAGCTACAGGTCTGAAATTTTACTATGTTATAGCTGACCCAAAAGTAGGTGAACAACATATTTAAGCAAAATACTGTAAATGCAATAGTTTTCAAGTTACAACTGATTTACTCAATAGTGATGACCTAAAAGTAGCTATTACTCAGCTATGCCATGAGCTACAGGTCTGAAATTTTACTATGTTATAGCTGACCCAAAAGTAGGTGAACAACATATTTAAGCAAAATACTGTAAATGCAATAGTTTTCAAATTACAACTGATTTACTCAATAGTGATGACCTAAAAGTAGCTATTACTCAGCTATGCCATGAGCTACAGGTCTGAAATTTTACTATGTTATAGCTGACCCAAAAGTAGGTGAACAACATATTTAAGCAAAATACTGTAAATGCAATAGTTTTCAAGTTACAACTGATTTACTCAATAGTGATGACCTAAAAGTAGCTATTACTCAGCTATGGCATGAGCTACAGGTCTGAAATTTTACTATGTTATAGTTGACCCAAAAGTAGCTGAATAACATATTTATACTAAATTCTGTAAATGCAATAGTTTTCCAATTACAACTGATTTACTCAACAGTGATAACCTAAAAGTAGCTATTACTCAGCTATGCCATGAGCTACAGGTCTGAAATTTTACTATGTTATAGCTGACCCAAAAGTAGGTGAACAACATATTTAAGCAAAATACTGTAAATGCAATAGTTTTCAAGTTACAACTGATTTACTCAATAGTGATGACCTAAAAGTAGCTATTACTCAGCTATGCCATGAGCTACAGGTCTGAAATTTTACTATGTTATAGTTGACCCAAAAGTAGCTGAATAACATATTTATACTAAATTCTCTAAATGCAATAATTTTCCAATTACAAATGATTTACTCAATAGTGAGAACCTCAAAGTAGTTATTACTCAGCTATGCAATGAGCTACAGGTCTGAAATTTCACTATGTTATAGCTGACCCAAAAGTAGGTGAACAACATATTAAAGCAAAATACTGTAAATGCAATAGTTTTCAAGTTACAACTGATTTACTCAATAGTGATGACCTAAAAGTAGCTATTACTCAGCTATGCCATGAGCTACAGGTCTGAAATTTTACTATGTTATAGCTGACCCAAAAGTAGGTGAATAACATATTTAAGCAAAATACTGTAAATGCAATAGTTTTCAAGTTACAACTGATTTACTCAATAGTGATGACCTAAAAGTAGCTATTACTCAGCTATGCCATGAGCTACAGGTCTGAAATTTTACTATGTTATAGCTGACCCAAAAGTAGCTGAATAACATATTTATACGAAATTCTCTAAATGCAATAGTTTTCCAATTACAAGTGATTTACTCAACATTGAGAACTTCAAAGTAGCTATTACTCAGCTATGCAATGAGTCACGGGTCTGGAACTTCACTATGTTATAGCTGACCCCAAAATAGGTGAATAACATATGAAACAAAATACTCTAAATGCAATAATTTCCAAGTTATAAGCGATTTACTCAACAGTGATAACCTAAAAGTAGCTATTACTCAGCTATGCCATGAGCTACAGGTCTGAAATTTTACTATGTTATAGCTGACCCAAAAGTAGGTGAACAACATATTTAAGCAAAATACTGTAAATGCAATAGTTTTCAAGTTACAACTGATTTACTCAATAGTGATGACCTAAAAGTAGCTATTACTCAGCTATGCCATGAGCTACAGGTCTGAAATTTTACTATGTTATAGTTGACCCAAAAGTAGCTGAATAACATATTTATACTAAATTCTGTAAATGCAATAGTTTTCCAATTACAACTGATTTACTCAATAGTGAGAACCTCAAAGTAGTTATTACTCAGCTATGCAATGAGCTACAGGTCTGAAATTTCACTATGTTATAGCTGACCCAAAAGTAGGTGAACAACATATTAAAGCAAAATACTGTAAATGCAATAGTTTTCAAGTTACAACTGATTTACTCAATAATGATGACCTAAAAGTAGCTATTACTCAGCTATGCCATGAGCTACAGGTCTGAAATTTTACTATGTTATAGCTGACCCAAAAGTAGGTGAACAACATATTTAAGCAAAATACTGTAAATGCAATAGTTTTCAAGTTACAACTGATTTACTCAATAGTGATGACCTAAAAGTAGCTATTACTCAGCTATGCCATGAGCTACAGGTCTGTAATTTCACTATGTTATAGCTGACCCAAAAGTAGCTGAATAACATATTTATACGAAATTCTCTAAATGCAATAGTTTTCCAATTACAAGTGATTTACTCAATAGTGAGAACTTCAAAGTAGCTATTACTCAGCTATGCAATGAGCCACAGATCTGAAACTTCACTATGTTATAGCTGATCCCAAAATAGGTGAATAACATATTGAAACAAAATACTCTAAATGCAATAGTTTCCAAGTTATAAGCGATTTACTCAACAGTGATAACCTAAAAGTAGCTATTACTCAGCTATGCAATGAGTCACGGGTCTGGAACTTCACTATGTTATAGCTGACCCCAAAATAGGTGAATAACATATTGAAACAAAATACTCTAAATGCAATAGTTTTCAAGTTATAAGTGATTTACTCAACAGTGATAACCTAAAAATAGCTATTACTCAGCTATGCCATGAGCTACAGGTCTAAAATTTTACTATGTTATAGCTGACCCAAAAGTAGCTGAATAACATATTTATACTAAATTCTCTAAATGCAATAGTTTTCCAATTACAAGTGATTTACTCAACATTGAGAACTTCAAAGTAGCTATTACTCAGCTATGCAATGAGCCACAGATCTGAAACTTCACTATGTTATAGCTGATCCCAAAATAGGTGAATAACATATGAAACAAAATACTCTAAATGCAATAGTTTCCAAGTTATAAGCAATTTACTCAACAGTGATAACCTAAAAGTAGCTATTACTCAGCTATGCCATGAGCTACAGGTCTGAAATTTTACTATGTTATAGCTGACCCAAAAGTAGCTGAATAACATATTAATACGAAATTCTCTAAATGCAATAGTTTTGAAGTTATAAGCAATTTACTCAACAGTGATAACCTAAAATTAGCTATTACTCAGCTATGCCATGAGCTACAGGTCTAAAATTTTACTATGTTATAGCTGACCCAAAAGTAGCTGAATAACATATTTATACGAAATTCTCTAAATGCAATAGTTTTTAAGTTACAAGTGATTCTACTCATGATGGAAGTTACTGAAAAGCCCAAAAGTAGCTATTACTCACTTAGCTATTGAGACAGGCACCCAACTTACTCACCATATTGTAGCTATGAAAAAAGTAGCTGAATAACATATTTTAACAAAATGCTCTAGATGCAACAGTTTTCAAGTTATAAATGATTTTGTGCATGATTTCATGAATGTTAATGCATTAAAAATTATTAAAAAAATTTATTAAAAAAAAAGTAAGAGAGATCCAGGTCTCATACTCACACAAGAGAATCTACCTCTGGCCTAGTACATATATGCAAGATATGAGAGAAATCCCTGCAATAGTCACTGAGAAAATTGTGATAAAAAGTTGAAATTTTCACACTTTTGGTGGGGGTACCCCCCTTGTAATGTCTCTAGCAAACAGACGAACAGACAGATTTGCATGCCTTGAACAATTTTTCATCCTCGATAGATAAGGTATCTTTTAAAAAAAACAGCACGTCTCTAGGCCTTGTAGTTTTGGAGGAGAAGTTGTTCACGCGGACGCGTACGCCCACGCCGCAGAGTGACGACATAATGCCAGCTCACTGACAAGTCAGCTGACATAAAAACTGAAAAGTAAAACTTACCTAAAACAAGTGATATTTGGTGTGATACATCGATTTGGAACCCATACAATCTTGGGAGTTCCAGTCGTACCAGATGTGGTTATGACATAAACAATGTCATGAGTTAACTTTTGACATGACACATTAGACAACATCACACATGCATGATTATTGGCCTCAATTTCCTCCACTGTACCACTGAAACCTGACAGCTTAGATAAAAGAATCTGAAACAGATATATTAGACAATTTCAGTAAATTAATGTATTTTATACTGGAAATAACTGTAAGTATTTTATCTTCAACTATTGGAAAGGAATTTTATGTCACTTCAAGACACAATTGTTCATATGACATAAGCAATAACAACAGACGAAGATGCAGAAGCTGTTTCTTTTCTTAAACTAACAACCACCAGAAGGGTTTGCTGCACACTTTCCAACATGTACATCATAGCTGACAAAACATTTATTTAACACTTGTTTTATGAATGCAAGAGGAGTAAAATAGCATCAGAGATGCCCGTACCCCACAGCCTAGGGAAATATTTTCAACACCATGAGATATAGAAGTACTGTACCAGTACAAACTTCAGGATACTTTCAGAGCACTGTCAGTTACATAAAGGTCCAAACAATGTTTAAATGGAGAAATAATGTTTAAAAGAAAGATAATGCGTCTAAAGATGAAGTATTAAAACAAGTTATTCAATAACAAGATGACAGCATTAATCAGTAAACTAAAATTCAACACTCTTTATCTACATCTGATTGACCGAATTATGGTTTAGATGGTTTGAATATTACCATGCATACAGAAGTGCTAATACATTTAATGAATGCTTATTGTGGTGCTGGGAGCAAAATCTGTGGCTCACTTGATGAAATTCTATCTCTTACAATGGGAAATTATGAAAATAAAATTCTTAATAAATTCTAATATGACTTTTGCTTAATCTGCATCAAAAGACAGACCCAAAGGTCCATGAAGATTTTAAAGGTCAAGGTCACTACGACAAGGTAAAAGGTCAAATTAAGGTCACACCATGATAATACACACCTATAGCCCCTAACCAACGTCCCTATCATGTATCAACTTCCTACACCTTACGGCTTCCGAGATATAGCCCTGACAAGATTTTATAGGTCAAGGTCACTATGGCAAGGTCAAAGGTCAAATCAAGGTCACACCATGATGCTGCACACCTACACCCCCTAACCAATGT
This sequence comes from Sabellastarte sp. h YS-2021, assembly GCA_964017235.1. NCBI lineage: Eukaryota > Metazoa > Annelida > Polychaeta > Sabellida > Sabellidae > Sabellastarte > Sabellastarte sp. h YS-2021. The sequence goes on from OZ024927.1 coordinate 80,130,718, forward strand.
CTCTACAAATATCAACTTCCTACACCTTACAGTTTCCGAGATATAGCCCGGACAAGATTTTATAGGTCAAGGTCACTACGGCAAGGTCAAAGGTCAAATCAAGGTCAGATCATGACGTTGCACAACTGCACCCCCTAACCAATGTCCCTACCAAGTATCAACTTCCTACACCTTACGGTTTCCGAGATATAGCCCGGACAAGATTTTATAGGTCAAGGTCACTACGGCAAGGTCAAAGGTCAAATCCTGGTCAGACCACGACGTTGCACACCTACACAGCCTAACCAATGTCCCTACCAAATATCAACTTCCTACACCTTACGGTTTCCGAGATATAGCCCGGACAAGATTTTATAGGTCAAGGTCACTACGGCAAGGTCAAAGGTCAAATCCTGGTCAGACCACGACGTTGCACACCTACACAGCCTAACCAATGTCCCTACCAAATATCAACTTCCTACACCTTACGGTTTCCGAGATATAGCCCGGACAAGATTGTGTAGGTCAAGGTCACTATGGCAAGGTCAAAGGTCAAATCAAGGTCAGACCATGGCGTTGCACACCTACACCCCCTAACCAATATCCCTACCAAGTATCAACTTCCTACACCTTACGGTTTCCGATATAGCCTGGACAAGATTTTATAGGTCAAGGTCACTACGGCAAGGTCAAAGGTCAAATCAAGGTCACACCATGACGTTGCACACCTACACCCCCTAACCAATGTCCCTACCAAATATCAACTTCCTACACATTACGGATTCCGAGATATAGCCCGGACAAGATTTTATAGGTCAAGGTCACTACGGCAAGGTCAAAGGTCAAATCAAGGTCACACCATGACGTTGCACACCTACACCCCCTAACCAATGTCCCTACCAAGTATCAACTTCCTACACCTTACGGTTTCTGAGATACAGCCCGAACAAACTATTTCCCGCCGCCCGCCCACCCGCCCGCCAGGACGCCCACCAGCCCGTCCGCCCATCCGGACACGATGGGTGAAAACAATACCCTGACAGCCCTTAAGGGCTGTGGGGTAAAAATTGTCAAATATGTATAACTATTAAAGTCAAATGAATAATTACAATTCACAAATTAATATATTGAACTTGTACACCATACCTTTATATCTTCATTTCTACCAACAATAACTCTTATTCTGAGGGCTGTGATGAGGTACTCTAACCATCCGCAAGGAATGTCCGTTGGAATGCAGTGAAATGCGGCACCAGCAGACAAAATTCTGAAATAATGATATTAACAACAGCCTTTGGGTATGAATAAATTATAAATAAATACAATACAAAAGTGGATGAATACCCAAGAGGCATCATTGCCACAAATACTTTCCACCCCCTCTAGTGTTACCATCACGAGATAACCTATTCAATGTACTGAAACAAATAAATGTCTGCCTTTCTCCCCACTGCTGAATTAAAAAGTGAATTTCCATGTCCAATCATATTATAGAAAAATAAAATGTAAATTTTTCAGTTTCAATGACAGTGTAACAAACCATATGTTAAAAATCTAAAATTTAACATCACAGTACTAGCATGTTTCTCCCGTGTTTCACTCCTATAAAATCCCAATAGGGATACTATTTTGGGACAGTGCAAATACTTAAATATTTATCAACTACTCTATTATATCTTTCTAGTGAACATACTAGTGACACATAATTATGGTAGTCTATTGGTATTTTCCCCTTTTGATGATTGGTTTGAACTGATATTTGGTCTTAAGTCCATATAATCAGATAAAACTAAACACATCGACATACTATGTATATAATAATCTTGCAGACATATTACCCAATTATTCCAGCAACAACATTTCCACCATCAGAAACAATTAGTCCAATGACTTCTTTCTCACATTTTGCTTTTAAAATTGTTTCTTTTATCTGTAAAATAATGCAAAATACATTGAATCTGTATGTGTCACCGAATATACCATATACAAGTTAAAACATGGTTACATTCCAATATAACACTAGTCATTGTCAAGTTTGGATGCAGTATATCCCAAAACAGGATTTTGCACAATGCACAGAAAATTCTCATATGTGAGGGATAAGCTGAAAGCTCCTGGGCATGTACATTTCCTTTGACCTTGAAGGAGATATGTCACACTTTAAATCTGACTTTGCAAAATGGCTAACATTTGTTTATTTCCTCAAAGTAAATATGGAAAAAAGTACTTTGGAGTGAAAATATGTGTAAAAGGCTGAATCACTGATAAATGTATGCCACTGAGAATTACACAATGAACTGAAATTGTTCTGCATATTAATGTTCCAACAATGTCAAAATTTTGAAAACTTTGAGATGAAAATTTGTATAAGCCATGGCTAGTGAAAGCAAGGAGCCACCATAGTGATGTATAATGAAATACCCATATCAATATCAAACACAAAACAACCAAATTAGTAGCTAATTCGAGCAATCAACAATCATTTTACTGACACAATAAAAATACCTTAATAATTTTGTCCACTAAATGAGTGCTAAAATTGTTCTAGAAAAATAAAGTTTGCAAACTCTGATTAATTCAAAAATTAACACAAAGTTAAGCATTTTATCACATGTAAAGTAGTAGCTGTCATTCAGGCTGAAAAAATAGCATCAGAGACGCCCGTACCCCAAAGCCCGGGGAAATAATTTTTATCACCATGAGATAGAGGAGAAGTGAAACAGTTCAAACATCAGGAGACTTTCAGAGTAAACCGTGTCAACTTTGTAAAGGTCCAAATAATATTAAAGGAGAGAAAATAATGTTTAAGAAAGACAAAATATATGTAAAGATAAAGTAATAAAATAGCATCAGAGATACCCGTACACCACAGACAAGGGAAATATTTTTAATACCAGTAAAAAGTTCAGGATACTTACACTGTCAGTTATATAAAGGTCCAAACAATGTTTAATAGAGAAAATAATGTCTAAGAGAAAGATAATGCATGTAAAGATGAAGTATTAAAACAAGACAATTCAATAACAAGATGACAGCATTAATCAGTAAACTAAACATTACGACACTCTTTATCTACATTTGGCATGGCCGAATTATGGTTTGGATGTTTTCAATATTACCATGCATACAGAAGTGTAATACATTCAATGAATGCTTATGTGTGGTGTTGGAGCAAAATCTGTGGCTCGTATGATGAAATTCCATCTGTTACAATGGGAAGTTGTAAAAGTAAAATTCTTAATGAATTCTAATATGACTTTAACAGTGCTTAATCTGCATCAAAAGACAGACCCCAAGGTGCAACAAGATTTTAAAGGTCAACGTCACTACGACAAGGTCAAAGGTCAAATCAAGGTCACACTTTGATGCTGTACACCTACAACTACTAACCAATGTCCCTACCAAGTATCAACTTCCTACACCTTACGGTTTACGAGATACAGCCCAGACAAGATTTTATAGGTCAAGGTTACTACGGCAAGGTCAAATGAAGGTCACACCATGATGGTGGACACCTACACCCCCTAACCAATGTTCCTAGTAAGTATCAAGTTCCTACACCTCACTGTTTCCGAGATATAGCCCGGACAAGATTTCATAGGTCAAGGTCACTATGGCAAGGTCAAAGGTCAAATCAAGGTCAGACCATGACAATGCACACCTACACCCCTTAACCAATGTCCCTACCACGTATCAACTTCCTACACCTTATGGTTTCCGAGATATAGCCCGGACAAAATTTTATAGGTCAAGGTCACTACGGCAAGGTCAAATCAAGATCAGACCATGACATTGCACACCTACACCCCAAACCAATGTCCCTACCAAGTATCAACATCCTACACCTTACGGTTTCCGAGATATAGCCCGGACAAGATTTTATAGGTCAAGGTCACTACGGCAAGGTCAAATCAAGATCAGACGACACCTACACCCCAAACCAATGTCCCTACCAAGTATCAACATCCTACACCTTACGGTTTCCGAGATATGGCCCAGACAAGATTTTATAGGTCAAGGTCACTATGGCAAGGTCAAAGGTCAAATCAATGTCTCACTATGATATTGCACACCTACACCTCTTAACCAATGTCCCTACCAAGTATCAACTTCCTACACCTTATGGTTTCTGAGATATAGCCCGGACAAACTTTATCCCGCCGCCCGCCCACCCATCCAGACACCATGGGTGAAAACAATACCCCAACAGCCCTTAAGGGCTGTGGGGTAAAAATGATAATTCAATAGAAATATGATGGCATTAAGTTCAGGATACTTACACTGTCAGTTATATAAAGGTCCAAACAATGTTTAATAGAGAAAATAACATCTAAGAAAAAGAAAATGTATGTAAAGATAATGTATTAAAACAAGACAATTCAATAGCAAGATGACAGTATTATTCAGTAAACTAAAACTTCTGAAACTGTAAAAGTTATTAATTGGAGGATAGTTGGCAATAGAAATAGCACAATTATGTGAACATACACATAATAATCAGCTGCAGCAATCCATATATCTTTGTCATAAGATAAACATGTCTCAAATATGGCAGATGAACACACTTTGGCAGGGCCAAAGTTAAAGGTCACACCATTATGCACACCTACAAACCCTAACCAATGTCTCTACAAAGAGTCCCTCTCAAGTATAAACTTCCTACACCTTACAGGTTCTGAGATATAGCCCCGTCAAGATTTAAAAGGTCGGGGTAATTATGGCAAGGTAAAAGGTCAAATCACGGTCATTCCATGACGGTGCCCTCCTACACCCCAACCAATGTCCCTACCAGGTATGAACTTTCTATATCTCACAGTTTCAGTTTCTGAGACACAGCATAGACAATAATTGTCCTGTGGCTCATCCGGTCGTACACCATGGGTGAAAACAATAACTGGACAGCCTTTAAAGGCTGTAGAGTTATAAAATGTCAAATACAAAATGAGAAAAAATATCATAACAAGCAATCAGTACCCGTGACCGGGCTCTGTGTCAGATGACTGTGTGTTTTGAGTTTCAGAGTAGAAGTGACAGAAGAAAAGGACACAAAAGTCGTGCCCTGCAAATGGTATTCAGAAGCAAAGTTATAAGGTAACTCTTTAGGTGTAAAAAGTAGATTTAAAGAAACTACTGCAAATGCACTAGTTTTTGAGTTACAACTGATTTACTCAACAGTGAGAATCTCAAAGTAGCTTTTACTCAGCTATTCAATCAGTTAAAGGGCTGCAATTTTAATATAATAGTATAGCTCACACAAAAGTGGATGAATAACATATTTAAAAAAATACTATAAATGAAATAGTTTTCAAGTTACAACTGATTTACTCCACAGTGAGAACCTCAAAGTAGCTATTACTCAGCTATGCAAGGAGCTACAGGTCTGCAATTTTACTATTTTATAGCTGACCAAAAAGTAGGTTAATAACTTATTTAAACAAAATATTGTACATGCAATAGTTTTAAAGTTACAACCGATTAACTGAAAAATGAAAATTTAAAAGTAGGTATTGCTCAGCTATGCCATGAGCTACAGGTCTACAAAGTCAAATTCACTATGTTATAGCTGACCTATAAATATGTGAACAACATATTTAAACAGAATACTTTAAATGCAATAGTTTTCAAGTTACATCTGATTTACTCAACATAAGAACCTGAAAATAGCTCTTACTCGGCTATGCCATGACATACAGGTCTGAAAGTTTACTATTTTATAGTTGACCCAAAAGTAGATGAACAACATATTCATAGAAAATACTTCAAATGCAAAAGATACAACTGATTTACCCAAAAGTGAGAACCTGAGAATAGCTATTACATAGCTATGCCATGAGCTACATGTCTGCAATTTTACAATGTTATAGTTATAATTCAAAAGTAGATGAATAAGCTATTTAAACAAAATTCTCTTAATGCAATGGTTTTCAAGTAACAACTGATTTACTCAACAGAGAAAATAGCATCAGAGATGCCCGTACCCCACAGCCTTGGGAAATATTTTCAACACCATGAGATACAGAAGTACTGTACCAGTACAAACTTCAGGATACTTTCAGAGCACCGTCAGTTATATAAAGGTTCAAACAATGGTTAAATGGAGAAATAATGTTTAAAAGAAAGATAATGCGTATAAACATGAAGTATTAAAACAAGATAATTCAATGACAAGATGACAGCAGTAATCAGTAAACTAAAATTCAACACTCTTTATATACATCTGCATTTCCAAATTATGGTTTAGATGGTTTGAATATTACCATGCATACAGAAGTGCTAATACATTTAATGAATGCTTATGTGTGGTGTTGGAGTAAAATCTACGGCTCACTTGATGAAATTCTATCTCTTACAATGGGAAGTTATGAAAGTAAAATTCTTAATAAATTCTAATATGACTTTTGCTTAATCTGCATCAAAAGACAGACCCAAAGGTGCAACAAGATTTTAAAGGTCAAGGTCACTACGGCAAGGTAAAAGGTCAAATTAAGGTCACACCATGATAGTACACACCTATAGCCAATAACCAATGTCCCTACCAAGTATCAACTTCCTACAGCCCTGACGATTTTATAGGTCAAGGTCACTATGGCAAGGTCAAAGGTCAAATCAAGGTCACACCATGATGCTGCACACCTACACCCCCTAGCCAATGTCTCTACCAAATATCAACTTCCTGCACCTAACAGTTTCCGAGATAAAGCCCGGACAATATTTATAGATCAAGGTCACTACGGCAAGGTCAAAGGTCAAATCAAGGTCAGACCATGACGCTGCACATCTACACCCCCTAAGCAATATCCCTACCAAGTATCAACTTCCTACACCTTACGGTTTCTGAGATATAGCCTGGACAAGATTTTATAGGTCAAGGCCACTACGGCAAAATCAAAGGTCAAATCAAGGTCACACCATGACGTTGCACACCTACACCCCCTAACCAATATCCGTACCACGTATCAACTTCCTACACCTTACAGTTTCTGAGATATAGCCCGGACAACATTTTATAGGTCAAGGTCACTACGGCAAAGTCAAAGGTCAAATCAAGGTCACACCATGATGCTGCACACCTACACCCCCTAGCCAATGTCTCTACCAAATATCAACTTCCTGCACCTAAGAGTTTCCGAGATAAAGCCCGGACAATATTTATAGGTCAAGGTCACTACGGCAAGGTCAAAGGTCAAATCAAGGTCAGACCATGACGCTGCACACCTACACCCCCTAAGCAATATCCTTACCAAGTATCAACTTCCTACACCTTACGGTTTCTGAGATATAGCCTGGACATGATTTTATAGGTCAAGGTCACTACGGCAAGGTCAAAGGTCAAATCAAGGTCACACCATGACGTTGCACACCTACACCCCCTAACCAATGTCCCTACCAAATATCAACTTCCCAAGCCTTACAGTTTCCGAGATATAGCCCGGACAACATTTTATAGGTCAAGGTCACTACGGCAAGGTCAAAGGTCAAATCAAGGTCAGACCATGACATTGCACACCTACACCCCCTAACCAATATCCCTACCAAGTATCAACTTCCTACACCTTATGGTTTCCGAGATATAGCCCAGACAAGATTTTATAGGTCAAGGTCACTACGGCAAGGTCAAAGGTCAAATCAAGGTCAGACTATGACGTTGCACAACTACACCCCCTAACCAATGTCCCTACCAAGTATCAACTTCCTACACCTTACAGTTTCCGAGATATAGCCCAGACAATATTTTCAAACTCAAGGTCACTACGGCAAGGTCAAAGGTCAAATCAAGGTCAGACCATGACGTTGCACAGCTACACCCCCTAACCAATGTCCCTACCAAGTATCAACTTCCAACACCTTATGGTTTCTGAGATACAGCCCGGACAAACTATTTCCCGCCGACCGCCCGCCCGCCCGCCCGGACGCCCGCCCGCCCGTCCATCCGGACACCATGGGTGAAAACAATACCCCAACAGCCCTTAAGGGCTGTGGGGTAAAAACCACAAAGTAGCTATTGCCTAGCTATGCAATAAGCTACAGGTCTGCAATGACATATTTAAAGAAAATAGTCTAAATGCAATAGTTTTCAAGTTACAAATGATTTACTCAACAGTGAGAAACCAAAAGTAGCTATTGCTCAGCTATGCCATGACGTACAGGTCTGCAAATTCACTATGTTATAGCTGACCCAAAAGTAGGTGAACAACATATTTAAGCAAAATACTGTAAATGCAATAGTTTTCAAGTTACAACTTATTTACTCAATAGTGAGAACCTGAAAATAACTATTGCTCAGCTATGCCATGAGCTATAGGTCTGTAATTTCACTATGTTATAGCTGACCCAAAAGTAGGGGAACAACATATTTTAACAAAATACTCCAAATGCAATATTTTTCAAGTTACAACTGATTTACTCAACAGTGAGAAAATCAAAGCAGCTACTGTTCATCTATGCCATGGGCTACAGGTCTGCAATTTAACTATCTTATAGCTGACCTAAAAGGAGGTGAACAACATATTTCAATAAAATGCTGTAAATGCAATAGTTTTCGAGTTACAACTGATTTACTCAACAGTGAGTACCTGAAAATAGCTATTGCTCAGCTGTGCCATGAGCTACAGGTCTGTAATTTCTCTATGTTATAGCTGACCCAAAGGTAGGTGAACAATAAACAAAATACTGTAAATGGAATAGTTTTCAAGTTATAACTGATTCACACAACAGTAAGAACCTGAAAATAGCCATTGCTCAGCTATGTAATGAGCTACAGGTCTGCAATTTCATTATGTTATAGCTGACCAAAAATTAGGTGAATAACATCTTAAAACAAATACTCTAAATGCAATAGTTTTCAAGTTACAACTGATTTACTCAACAGTGATCTACAGGTCTGAAGTTTTACTATGTTGTAGCTGACCCAAAAGTAGCTGAATAACCTATTTATACAAAATTCTGTATATGCAATAGTTTTCAAATTATAGGTGATTTTACTTATTATGGGAGGTAGTGAAAAATCAGAAAGTAGCTATTACTCACTTAGCTATTGGGACACTCAAGTTACTCACCATGTTGTAGCTATGGAAAAAGTAGCTGAATAACATATTTTAACAAAATGCTCTAAATGCAATACTTTTCAAGTTATAAGTGATTTTAAAGTGCATGCATTCATGAATTTCATTGCGCTAAAAATTATTTTAAAAATTAATAAAAAAAAATTAAGACAGATCCAGGTCTAATACTCACACAAGGTAATCTACTAGTAGCCTAGTATTTATATGCAAGATACAAGAAAAATCCCTGCAATAGTGAATGAAAAAATTGTGATTAAGTGTTGAAATTTTCACACTTTGGTTGGGGGTACCTGACTTGTAATGGTTCTGGGGAACAGACAAACAGATCTGCATGGCCTGAACAATTTTTCATCCTCGATAGTTAAGGTATCTTTAAAAAAAAACAGCATGTCTCTGGGTATTGTAGCTTAGGAGGAGAAGTTGTTCACGCCGACGCCATGCCGCAGAGTGACGACATAAAAATGAATATAAAACACTTGAAAACAGACCCCATCCAATAGAATGTTTGGTTTCATCCATGTTATTTATGAAAATAAGCAATGTTTTAATAGTTTTATGATTAGTTTTGCCCAGTTCACAAGCTTGCAGTTAATTTTTCAATAAAGATGGTCTGTTTTGGGGTACCCTGGGATCCTGTCGTAGCCCAAATAAAAAGGGCTCATATCAAGTAGCTCACAAAAAAATTACATCATTATCCCATTTGAAAACTTACAATACAAGATTCATCATAAATATTCTTGTAAGTTTTCTCCACAATTACACCACTATCATCATCAAAACATGTGCAAACATCATCTGATTGAGCTTTCTTGAAACCTTCCTCCCATTGTGAAAGAAGGGTATCTTGTTCCATGTATCTAAAATTAAAAAAGAAACCATTCTTAAATTAGTATCTTAATTCTTATGTGTGCTCTTCAAAGTTTAAACTATACCCTTGGATCTGGGTATGTTTCTTTTGATAATTAGACAAAGCCTTGAGGTCAGCTGAGAGTCATACACATGTGCAAACATCGTACATTGTACCAACATGGTGTGAAGTACACTGCAAGAAAAGCTACTTATATACACAATTAACAAAACTTATTAATCTGGATTCACTCACAAGGCTCCAAAGATGACATACTTGAGATCCAAAATTGAGACACTTCACACTCAGTTATTGGCATGAACGTGGACCCTGGCATCTGGTGAATTACTATTAGCTGTTTCACCTTATTTGCCCCTTATTGGTTTTTATCTCATCATAGCATCACAAATAGTTTTCACAATAAGTACGAAACAAACTTAGCTTAAAATAAGCTTAAACTCACATTTTACTCCAGTCACAAAGGACAGGTTCTCAGTTCTCCTCAAGATATTTCACATAAAAGTACAATAACTTAAAAATAGCATCAGAGATGCCCGTACCCCACAGCCTCAGCAATTGTTTTCAACACCATAAGATATAGAAGTAGTGAAACAGTACAAAGACCGGGATACTTTCAGCACAGTGTCACTTATATAAAGCTCCAAATAATGTTTAAGTAGAGAGAATACCATCTAAGAGAGAGAAAATGTATGTAAAGATAAAGTATTAAAACAAGACAATTCAGTTGCAAGATGAAAGCATTAATCAGTATACTAATAAGGCCACTGCCGCAGCGGTTATCTCCCGCCTTAGAATCAGTAATAATGGAGAACTAAAGGAGATATAAGACCTTTGTAGTAAGATAACCTCACTTGACATTGAAGAAGGAGTTAAAGGTAAAAGTCAACAATTTGAAAAGAGTCACAGGCCTTGACTTCCTTTAAGTTGTTTTCACATTTGGAACCCCTAGTAGCAATGATAAGGGAGATATAAGGCTTTTTTAATAAGCCATTTTGTTTGGAAAACCTGGCCAAATTACTATCAGGCTAACTTTCCTAGCCATATATATTTGGCGCATATTTGATGAACCTGGCTGCACTATTTCAAGTTTTAGAGCATCTTAATGATTTTTATATAATTGGTTATGGCAGCCATTTTATTTTTCAAAATAAGGCTAAAATTTTTCTCAGGCAAAACATTTGAAGGCCAGGACTTTTGATGGTCTGTCTTTATATTCTGAAGCCATAGCACCAATAATAAGGGTAAAACTAGAGGATCCCTCGCAAAAAAAAAAGATAATGTTTTTGCATAGCAAAAACAAAGCGTCCCGAAAAGGATATAAAGGTGAGTGCTAAAGTATTAAGAAAATGCTTCGTTTCTAGCCTTATACTGTTGTGGCAACCAAAGTCAGCGCAGTCTGCTCTATCTAGCACGGTTTTCAAGATATAAGCATTTTTGTGTTTTGCAAAAAAATTAAAAAAATTAAAAATGTCCGCTATATTTGGCGAGACAAAAATATTTTGAAAATTGGCATGGCTACTCTGCAGAGATACCCAGCAGGTCAAAAATTTTGTTGAGTTCGCTCCATATAGCACGGTTTTCGAGATATAAGCATTTTTGTGTTTTGCAAAAACTTTGAAAATTCAAAATGACCACCATTTTTGGGGAGACAAAAATTTTTGTCAAGACCTCTGCCACGGTGTGTATCTCCCGCCGAGCATTAAAGGAGAAGAAATAGCTTTTCCGAGATATTCACAATTTTTCATTTTCGTGTGTGAAAGCTCTTCCAAAAGTAGGTGAATGAGTTATTTGAGAAAAATTGGCTATCTGCAATACTATTAAGAGATAATTCACATTTACTCATTTTGAGTAGGTGAATAATTAGCTATGGGTCTGAAACTTCACCAAGTGAAAGCTCTCCCAAAAGTAGGTGAATGAGTTATTTGAGAAAAATTGGCTATCTGCAATACTTTTAGAGATAATTCGCATGTACTCATTTTGAGTAGGTGAGTAATTAGCTATGGGTCTGAAACTTCACCACGTGAAAGCTCTCCCACAAGTAGATGAATCAGTATTTGATAAAAATTGGGTATCCGCAATACTTTTACAGATAATTAGCATTTACTCATTTTGAGTAGGTGAATAAATAGCTATGGGTCTGAAACTTCACTATGTGAAAGCTCTCCCAAAAGTAGGTGAATGAGTTATTTGAGAAAAATTGACTATCTACAATACTTTTAGAGATAATTCGCATTTACTCATTTTGAGTAGGTGAATAATTAGCTATGGGTGTGAAACTTCACCAAGTGAAAGCTCTCCCAAAAGTAGGTGAATAAGTTATTTGAGAAAAATTGGCTATCTGCAATACTTTTAGAGATAATTCTCATTTACTCATTTTGAGTAGGTGAGTAATTAGCTATGGGTCTGAAACTTCACCACGTGAAAGCTCTCCCACAAGTAGATGAATCTGTATTTGATAAAAATTGGGTATCCGCAATACTTTTACAGATAATTAGCATTTACTCATTTTGAGTAGGTGAATAAATAGCTATGGGTCTGAAACTTCACAGAGTGAAAGCTCTCCCAAAAGTAGGTGAATGAGTTATTTGTGAAAAATTGGCTATCTGCAATACTTTTAGAGATAATTCATATTTACTCATTTTGAGTAGGTGAGTAATTAGCTATGGGTCTGAAACTTCACCATGTGAAAGCTCTCCCACAAGTAGATGAATGAGTATTTGATAAAAATTGGGTATCCGCAAAACTTTTAGAGATAATTCATATTTACTCATTTTGAGTAGGTGAATAAATAGCTATGGGTCTGAAACTTCACCATGTGAAAGCTCTCCCACAAGTAGATGAATGAGTATTTGATAAAAATTGGGTATCCGCAATACTTTTACAGATAATTCGCATTTACTCATTTTGAGTAGGTGAATAAATAGCTATGGGTCTGAAACTTCACAGAGTGAAAGCTCTCCCAAAAGTAGGTGAATGAGTTATTTGAGAAAAATTGGCTATCTGCAATACTTTTAGAGATAAATCGCATTTACTCATTTTGAGTAGGTGAGTAATTAGCTATGGGTCTGAAACTTCACCACGTGAAAGCTCTCCCACAAGTAGATGAATCAGTATTTGATAAAAATTGGGTATCCGCAAAACTTTTAGAGATAATTCGCATTTACTCATTTTGAGTAGGTGAATAAATAGCTATGGGTCTGAAACTTCACCATGTGAAAGCTCTCCCACAAGTAGATGAATGAGTATTTGATAAAAATTGGGTATCCGCAATACTTTTACAGATAATTCGCATTTACTCATTTTGAGTAGGTGAATAAATAGCTATGGGTCTGAAACTTCACAGAGTGAAAGCTCTCCCAAAAGTAGGTGAATGAGTTATTTGAGAAAAATTGGCTATCTGCAATACTTTTAGAGATAATTCGCATTTACTCATTTTGAGTAGGTGAGTAATTAGCTATGGGTCTGAAACTTCACCATGTGAAAGCTCTCCCACAAGTAGATGAATGAGTTATTTGAGAAAAATTGGGTATCCGCAATACTTTTACAGATAATTAGCATTTACTCATTTTGAGTAGGTGAATAAATAGGTATGGGTCTGAAACTTCACCATGTGAAAGCTCTCCCAAAAGTAGGTGAATGAGTTATTTGAGAAAAATTGACTATCTACAATACTTTTAGAGATAATTTGCATTTACTCATTTTGAGTAGGTGAATAATTAGCTATGGGTGTGAAACTTCACCAAGTGAAAGCTCTCCCAAAAGTAGGTGAATGAGTTATTTGAGAAAAATTGGCTATCTGCAATACTTTTAGAGATAATTCGCATTTACTCATTTTGAGTAGGTGAGTAATTAGCTATGGGTCTGAAACTTCACCACGTGAAAGCTCTCCCACAAGTAGATGAATCAGTATTTGATAAAAATTGGGTATCCGCAATACTTTTACAGATAATTAGCATTTACTCATTTTGAGTAGGTGAATAAATAGCTATGGGTCTGAAACTTCACAGAGTGAAAGCTCTCCCAAAAGTAGGTGAATGAGTTATTTGTGAAAAATTGGCTATCTGCAATACTTTTAGAGATAATTCATATTTACTCATTTTGAGTAGGTGAGTAATTAGCTATGGGTCTGAAACTTCACCATGTGAAAGCTCTCCCACAAGTAGATGAATGAGTATTTGATAAAAATTGGGTATCCGCAAAACTTTTACAGATAATTCGCATTTACTCATTTTGAGTAGGTGAATAAATAGCTATGGGTCTGAAACTTCACAGAGTGAAAGCTCTCCCAAAAGTAGGTGAATGAGTTATTTGAGAAAAATTGGCTATCTGCAATACTTTTAGAGATAACTCGCATTTACTCATTTTGAGTAGGTGAGTAATTAGCTATGGGTCTGAAACTTCACCACGTGAAAGCTCTCCCACAAGTAGATGAATCAGTATTTGATAAAAATTGGGTATCCGCAAAACTTTTAGAGATAATTCGCATTTACTCATTTTGAGTAGGTGAATAAATAGCTATGGGTCTGAAACTTCACCATGTGAAAGCTCTCCCACAAGTAGATGAATGAGTATTTGATAAAAATTGGGTATCCGCAATACTTTTACAGATAATTCGCATTTACTCATTTTGAGTAGGTGAATAAATATCTATGGGTCTGAAACTTCACAGAGTGAAAGCTCTCCCAAAAGTAGGTGAATGAGTTATTTGAGAAAAATTGGCTATCTGCAATACTTTTAGAGATAATTCGCATTTACTCATTTTGAGTAGGTGAGTAATTAGCTATGGGTCTGAAACTTCACCATGTGAAAGCTCTCCCACAAGTAGATGAATGAGTTATTTGAGAAAAATTGGGTATCCGCAATACTTTTACAGATAATTAGCATTTACTCATTTTGAGTAGGTGAATAATTAGCTATGGCTCTGAAACTTCACGGAGTGAAAGCTCTCCCAAAAGTAGGTGAATGAGTTATTTGAGAAAAATTGGCTATCTGCAATACTTTTAGAGATAATTCGCATTTACTCATTTTGAGTAGGTGAGTAATTATCTACGGGTCTGAAACTTCACCATGTGAAAGCTCTCCCAAAAGTACATGAATGAGTTATTTGATAAAAATTGGGTATCCGCAATAGTTTTTGACATAATTAGCATTTACTCATTTCAAGTAGCTACGGGTCTGAAACTTCACCAAGTGAAAGCTCTCCCAAAAGTAGGTGAATGAGTTATTTGAGAAAAATTGGCCATGTGCAATACTTTTAGAGGTAATTTGCATTTACTCATTTTGAGTAGGTGAGCAATTAGCTATGGGTCTGAAACTTCACTAAGTGAAAGCTCTTTGGGATAGCTGCTCTGCAGAGATACCCTGAAGATAAAAAATTTCGTCGAAATCGCTCTATGTAGCACGGTTTTCGAGATATTAGCATTTTTATGTTTTGCAATTTTGTGAAAAATTCGAAAATTCAAAATGGCCGCCATTTTTTGCGAGACAATATTTTTTTGGAAAATGGGCATGGCTACTCTGCAGAGATAACCTGCTGGTCAAAAATTTCGTTGAAATCGCTCTATCTAGCACGGTTTTCGAGATATAAGCATTTTTGTATTTTGCAAATTTGCGAAAAATTCAAAAAGGCCGCCATTTTTTGCGTTATAATTTTTTTGGGAAAATTGGCATGGTTACTCTGCAGAGATACCCTGTGGGTCAAAAATTTTGTCGAAATCGCTCTATCTAGCACGGTTTTCGAGATATAAGCATTTTTATGTTTTGCAATTTTTGCGAAAAATTCGAAAATTCAAAATGGCCGCCATTTTTGGCGAGAAAAAATTTTTTTGAAAATTGGCATGGCTACTCTGCAGAGATACCCTGTGGGTCAAAAATTTTGTCGAAATCGCTCTATCTAGCAGGCTTTTCGAGATATAAGCATTTTTATGTTTTGCAATTTTTGCGAAAAATTCGAAAATTCAAAATGGCAGCCATTTTTGGCGAGATAAATTTGTTTTTCAAAATTGTGATAACTACTCCGCAGAGATACCCTGTGGGTCAAAAATTTCGTCGAAATCGCTCTATCTAGCACGGTTTTCGAGATATAAGCATTTTTTCAATTTTTCCGAAAAATTCGAAAATTCAAAATGACCGCCATTTTTGGCGAGACAAAATTTTTTTGAAAATTGGGATAACTACTCTGTAGAGATACCCTGTGGGTCAAAAATTTCGTCGAAATCGCTCTATCTAGCACGGTTTTCGAGATATAAGCATTTTTCTGTTTTCCTTATTTGGAAAATTCATAACGATTAATTAATCATTAATTACTCGGCCATTTCTTAACCAATCAATGCCAAAATCTAACTAGAGGATCGCTCGCAAAAAAAAAAGATAATGTTTTTGCATAGCAAAAACAAAGCGTCCCGAAAAGGATATAAAGGTGAGTGCTAAAGTATTAAGAAAATGCTTCGTTTCTAGCCTTATACTGTTGTGGCAACCAAAGTCAGCGCAGTCTGCTCTATCTAGCACGGTTTTCAAGATATAAGCATTTTTGTGTTTTGCAAAAAATAAAAAAATTAAAAATGTCCGCTATATTTGGCGAGACAAAAATATTTTGAAAATTGGCATGGCTACTCTGCAGAGATACCCAGCAGGTCAAAAATTTTGTTGAGTTCACTCCATATAGCACGGTTTTCGAGATATAAGCATTTTTGTGTTTTGCAAAAACTTTGAAAATTCAAAATGGCCACCATTTTTGGGGAGACAAAAATTTTTGTCAAGACCACTGCCGCGGTGTGTATCTCCTGCAGAGCATTAAAGCAGAAGAAATAGCTTTTCCGAGATATTCACAATTTTTCATTTTCCTGTGTGAAAGCTCTTCCAAAAGTAGGTGAATGAGTTATTTGAGAAAAATTGGATATCTGCAATACTATTAAGAGATAATTCATATTTACTCATTTTGAGTAGGTGAATAATTATCTATGGGTCTGAAACTTCACCAAGTGAAAGCTCTCCCAAAAGTAGGTGAATGATTAATTTGAGAAAAATTGGCTATCTGCAATACTTTTAGAGATAATTCGCATTTACTCATTTTGAGTAGGTGAGTAATTAGCTATGGGTCTGAAACTTCACCATGTGAAAGCTCTCCCACAAGTAGATGAATGGGTATTTGATAAAAATTGGGTATCCGCAATACTTTTAGAGATAATTCACATTTACTCATTTTGAGTAGGTGAATAAATAGCTATGGGTCTGAAACTTCACAGAGTGAAAGCTCTCCCAAAAGTAGGTGAATGAGTTATTTGAGAAAAATTGGCTATCTACAATACTTTTAGAGATAATTCACATTTACTCATTTTGAGTAGGTGAATAATTAGCTATGGGTCTGAAACTTCACCAAGTGAAAGCTCTCCCAAAAGTAGGTGAATGAGTTATTTGAGAAAAATTGGCTATCTGCAATACTTTTAGAGATAATTCGCATTTACTCATTTTGAGTAGGTGAGTAATTAGCTATGGGTCTGAAACTTCACCAAGTGAAAGCTCTCCCAAAAGTAGGTGAATGAGTTATTTGAGAAAAATTGGCTATCTGCAATACTTTTAGAGATAATTCGCATTTACTCATTTTGAGTAGGTGAGTAATTAGCTATGGGTCTGAAACTTCACAGAGTGAAAGCTCTCCCAAAAGTACGTGAATGAGTTATTTGAGAAAAATTGGCTATCTGCAATACTTTTAGAGATAATTCGCATTTACTCATTTTGAGTAGGTGAGTAATTAGCTATGGGTCTGAAACTTCACCAAGTGAAAACTCTCCCAAAAGTAGGTGAATGAGTTATTTGAGAAAAATTGGCTATCTGCAATACTTTTAGAGATAATTCGCATTTACTCATTTTCAGTAGGTGAGTAATTAGCTATGGGTCTGAAACTTCACCATGTGAAAGCTCTGCCAAAAGTAGGTGAAGGAGTTATTTGAGAAAAATTGGCTATCTGCAATACTTTTAGAGATAATTCGCATTTACTCATTTTGAGTAGGTGAGTAATTAGCTATGGGTCTGAAACTTCACAGAGTGAAAGCTCTCCCAAAAGTAGGTGAATGAGTTATTTGAGAAAAATTGGCTATCTGCAATACTTTTAGAGATAAATCGCATTTACTCATTTTGAGTAGGTGAGTAATTAGCTATGGGTCTGAAACTTCACCAAGTGAAAGCTCTCCCAAAAGTAGGTGAATGATTAATTTGACAAAAATTGGCTATCTGCAATACTTTTAGAGATAATTCGCATTTACTCATTTTGAGTAGGTGAATAATTAGCTATGGGTCTGAAACTTCACCAAGTGAAAGCTCTCTCAAAAGTAGGTGAATGATTAATTTGAGAAAAATTGGCTATCTGCAATACTTTTAGAGATAATTCACATTTACTCATTTTGAGTAGGTGAGTAATTAGCTATGGGTCTGAAACTTCACCAAGTGAAAGCTCTCCCAAAAGTAGGTGAATGAGTTATTTGAGAAAAATTGGCTATCTGCAATACTTTTAGAGATAATTCGCATTTACTCATTTTGAGTAGGTGAGTAATTAGCTATGGGTCTGAAACTTCACAGAGTGAAAGCTCTCCCAAAAGTAGGTGAATGAGTTATTTGAGAAAAATTGGCTATCTGCAATACTTTTAGAGATAATTCGCATTTACTCATTTTGAGTAGGTGAGTAATTAGCTATGGGTCTGAAACTTCACCAAGTGAAAACTCTCCCAAAAGTAGGTGAATGAGTTATTTGAGAAAAATTGGCTATCTGCAATACTTTTAGAGATAAATCGCATTTACTCATTTTCAGTAGGTGAGTAATTAGCTATGGGTCTGAAACTTCACCATGTGAAAGCTCTGCCAAAAGTAGGTGAAGGAGTTATTTGAGAAAAATTGGCTATCTGCAATACTTTTAGAGATAATTCGCATTTACTCATTTTGAGTAGGTGAGTAATTAGCTATGGGTCTGAAACTTCACAGAGTGAAAGCTCTCCCAAAAGTAGGTGAATGAGTTATTTGACAAAAATTGGCTATCTGCAATACTTTTAGAGATAAATCGCATTTACTCATTTTGAGTAGGTGAGTAATTAGCTATGGGTCTGAAACTTCACCAAGTGAAAGCTCTCCCAAAAGTAGGTGAATGATTAATTTGACAAAAATTGGCTATCTGCAATACTTTTAGAGATAATTCGCATTTACTCATTTTGAGTAGGTGAGTAATTAGCTATGGGTCTGAAACTTCACCAAGTGAAAGCTCTCCCAAAAGTAGGTGAATGAGTTATTTGAGAAAAATTGGCTATCTGCAATACTTTTAGAGATAATTCACATTTACTCATTTTGAGTAGGTGAATAATTAGCTATGGGTCTGAAACTTCACCAAGTGAAAGCTCTCCCAAAAGTAGGTGAATGAGTTATTTGAGAAAAATTGGCTATCTGCAATACTTTTAAGAGATAATTCGCATTTACTCATTTTGAGTAGGTGAGTAATTATCTACGGGTCTGAAACTTCACCATGTGAAAGCTCTCCCAAAAGTACACGAATGAGTTATTTGATAAAAATTGGGTATCCGCAATAGTTTTTGAGATAATTAGCATTTACTCATTTTGAGTAGGTGAGTAATTAGCTATGGGTCTGAAACTTCACCAAGTGAAAGCTCTTTGGGATAGCTGCTCTGCAGAGATACCCTGAAGGTAAAAAATTTCGTCGAAATCGCTCTATGTAGCACGGTTTTCGAAATATTAGCATTTTTGTGTTTTGCAATCTTTTGTGCAAAAATTCGAAAATTCAAAATGGCCGCCATTTTTGGCAAGATAAATTTTTTTTGAAAATTGGCATGTATACTCTGCAGAGATACCCTGTGGGTAAAAAATTTTGTCGAAATCGCTCTATCTAGCACAGTTTTCGAGATATAAGCATTTTTGTGTTTTGCAATTTTGCGAAAAATTCGAAAATTCAAAATGGCCGCCATTTTTTGCGAGAAATTTTTTGTCTGAAAATTGGCATGGCTACTCTGCAGAGATACCCTGCAGGTCAAAAATTTCGTCGAAATCGCTCTATCTAGCAGGGTTTTCGAGATATAAGCATTTTTATGTGTTGCAATTTTTGCGAAAAATTCGAAAATTCAAAATGGCCGCCATTTTTGGCGAGACAAAATTTTTTTGAAAATTGGCATGGCTACTCTGCAGATATACCCTGTGGGTCAAAAATTTCGTTGAAATCGCTCTATCTTGCAGGGTTTTCGAGATATAAGCATTTTTATGTTTTGCAATTTTTGCGAAAAATTCGAAAATTCAAAATGGTCGCCATTTTTGGCGAGAAAATTTTTTTTTCAAAATTGGGATAACTACTCCGCAGAGATACCCTGTGGGTCAAAAATTTCGTCGAAATCGCTCTAACTAGCACGGTTTTCGAGATATAAGCATTTTTGTGTTTTGCAATTTTTGCGAAAATTTCGAAAATTCAAAATGGCCGCCATTTTGGGCGAGAAAAAATTTTTTTGAAAATTGGGAAAACTACTCCGCAGAGATACCCTGTGGGTCAAAAATTTCGTCGAAATCGCTCTATCTAGCACGGTTTTCGAGATATAAGCATTTTTGTGTTTTCCTTATTTGGAAAATTCGTAATGATTAATTAATCATTAATTACTCGGCCATTTCTTGACCAATCAATGCCAAAATCTAATGATTTCGAGATTTTAATAGAATGAATGTATTTGCCAAGTTTCAGGTGAATTGATAAAATTCCTTTCAAGTTATCATCCGGACAAGCTTCCCCATCGAAAAAAGATATTTTTGGTCATGTGACCTCTCTGATTGGTTGAAATGTCACTGCAGCATATTCAAAAAAATTCCCCAAGGCTACTGCCTAAACCTGCCAAATTTGAAAAGAATCCGCCTAACGGTTACAGAGTTATAAGGAAAACAAAATGCGGAGCCGGCAGAGCCGCAGGAGCCGGCGGAGCCAGAAGCTCTCCTATACACAAACAAGCGTCCCTTGCGGGACGCTTAATGATTTCCAGATTTTAATAGAATGAATGTATTTGCCAAGTTTCAGGTGAATTGATAAAATTTCTTTCAAGTTATTATCCGCACAAGCTTCCACATCGAAAAAAGACATTTTTGGTCATGTGACCTCTCTGATTGGTTGAAATGTCACTGCGGCATATTCAAAAAAATTCCCCAAGGCTACTGCCTAAACCTGCCAAATTTGAAAAGAATCCGCCAAACGGTTACAGAGTTATAAGGAAAACAAAATGCGGAGCCGCCGGAGCCTGAAGGTCTCCCATACACAAACAAGCGTCCCTTGCGGGGCGCTTAATAAGCATATTTTAGTGTGTCGACTCCATTTAATCTTGAAGCACGGGTTCAAAGGTCAAATTCAACACCTGGAAAAGATTTCCAGGCCATGACTTCCTACAAGTTGTTTTCACATTCTGAACCTCTTAGAGCAATATTAGGGGAGATATAAGGTCTTTTTAATAGAATAACCCCACTTGACATTAAACATGTGATATGGCAGCCATTTTCTTATTAGAACTAGGTCAAAATTACTATCAGGCTAGCTTTTATAGCCATATATCTTTTGTGCAAATTTGATAAAGCTAGCTGGAATATTTCGAGATTTAGAACAACTTTTTAAACAATTGGCTATGGTGGCCATTTTGAGGCCAAAGTTTTGCAGAGACAGGTTTTCATTGCCATAAACATTCCCTGCGAAATTGACGAAGATATCTTTATAAATGAATGAGATGTTAAGGTTTTTGTTAAAACCTGACAAACGGATGCACGCACAGACACACGTATGGAAGGCGTTTAAAATCTCTCGACCACGGCCTTTGCTTTTCATGGTCTGTCTTAACAATCTGAAGCCATAGCACCAATAATAAGGGAGAAACAAGAGGAGAGTGCCCGTGAACGGGCACTGTGTCAGCTGACTTGAGTGTTTTTGATTTGTGAAGGTGATTAGAGGACAGAATAATTATCAGGAAAAGGGCTGTACAGAAATACAGTAAATGGTAACTGAACAGCAAGTTCGAAAGAAATTCCGAAGCTGACAGAAGAAAAGGATAAAAAAGTTGTGCCCTGTAAATGGTATTATGAAGGAAAATAACAAGGTAATTGTTTAAGTGTAAAAAATAGGTTAAAACATATTTAAAGAAATACTACAAATGCAATATCCTCGTTCGACCTTGAAGAAGGGGTCCAAGGTCAAATCTAACCACACAAATACATTCCCAGCCCATGATTTCCTATGGTTTACCATTCCAAACCTCTAGGACCAATTATAAATGAGTTATAAGCACTTTTAAGCTTGGCTGTCCTCATTTGACCTTGAAGGAGGGGTCCAAAGGTCAAATCTGACCATACCAAAAGATTCCGAGCCAATGATTTCCTATGGGATGGTTTACCATCCCAAATCTCTGTCACCAATAATAAGCGAGTTGTAGGCACTTTCAATTTTCGCTATCCTCATTTGACCTTGAAGGAGGGTTCCAAGGTCAAATCGGACCATATCAACAGATTCACAGCCCATGATTTCCTGTCTGTTTACCATCCCAAACCTCTGGGACCAATAATAAGCGAGTTATAAGCACTTTTAAGTTTGGCTATCCTTGTTTGACCTTGAAGGAGGGGTCATTGAAGGTCAAATCTGACCACACCAAAAGATTCCCACCCCATGATTTCCTACAGGTTGGTTTATCATCCCAAACCTCTAGGATCAATAATAAGGGAGATATAAGCACTTTTTATGACTGACAAAAAACACCTGTGGCGGCCATCTTGTTTCTCAAAATGAGGCCAAAAATATTCCCAGACAACATTTTATGGTTATTAATATATACTGCAAACTTAAGAAAGCTAGCTTAATATTTTTTTTCATCAGAGCAGTAATGGTGAAATCTCTCTCTACACACTGCGGCTATCCAGTGAATACAATGATTTACTCAACAGTGAGAACCTGAAAGTAGCTATTGCTCAGCTATGCCATGACATAAGAGGTCTGCAATTTCACTATGTTATAGCTGACCAAAAATTCTGTGAATAACATATTTAACAAATTACTCTAAATGTAATAGTTTTCAAGTTACAACTGATTTACTCAACAGTGAGAACCTCAAAGGAACTATTACTCAGCTATGCAATGAGCTACATGTCTGAAATTTTACTATGTTATAGCTAACCCAAAAGTAGGTGAACAACATATTTAAGCAAACTACTGTAACGCAATAGTTTTCAAGCTACAACTGATTTACTCAATAGTGAGAACCTGAAAATAGCTATTGCTCCGCTATGCCATGAGCTATAGGTCTGTAATTTCACTATGTTATAGCTGACCCAAAAGTAGGTGAACAATATATTTTAACAAAATACTCCAAATGCAATATTTTTCAAGTTATAGCTGATTTACTCAACAGTCAGTACCTGAGAATAGCTATTGCTCAGTTGTGCCATGAGCTATAGGTCTATAATTTCACTATGTTATAGCTGACCCAAAAGTAGCTGAATAACATATTTGCACAAATTTCTGTAAATGCAATAGTTTTCCAATTATAACTGCTTTACTCAACAGTGAGAACTTCAAAGTAGCTATTACTCAGCTATGAAATGAGCCACAGGTCTGAAACTTCACTATGTTATAGCTGACCCCAAAATAGGTGAATAACATATTGAAACAAAATATTCTAAATGCAATAGTTTTCAAGTTATAAGTGATTTACTCAACAGTGATAACCTAAAAGTAGCTATTACTCAGCTATGCCATGAGCTACAGGTCTGAAATTTTACTATGTTATAGCTGGCCCAAAAGTAGCTGAATAACATATTTATACGAAATTCTCTAAATGCAATAGTTTTTAAGTTACAAGTGATTTTACTCATGATGGAAGTTACTGAAAAGCCCAAAAGTAGCTATTACTCACTTAGCTATTGAGACAGACACCCAACTTACTCACCATATTGTAGCTATGAAAAAAGTAGCTGAATAACATATTTTAACAAAATGCTCTAAATGCAACACTTTTCAAGTGATAAGTGATTTACTCAACAGTGATAACCTAAAAGTAGCTATTACTCAGCTATGCCATGAGCTACAGGTCTGAAATTTTACTATGTTATAGCTGACCCAAAAGTAGCTGAATAACATATTTGTACGAAATTCTCTAAATGCAATAGTTTTCAAGTTATAAGTGATTTACTCAACAGTGATAACCTAAAAGTAGCTATTACTCAGCTATGCCATGAGCTACAGGTCTGAAATTTCACTATGTTATAGCTGGCCCAAAAGTAGCTGAATAACATATTTATACGAAATTCTCTAAATGCAATAGTTTTTAAGTTACAAGTGATTTTACTCATAATGGAAGTTACTGAAAAGCCCAAAAGTAGCTATTACTCACTTAGCTATTGAGACAGACACCCAACTTACTCACCATATTGTAGCTATGAAAAAAGTAGCTGAACAACATATTTTCACAAAATGCTGTAAATGCAACACTTTTGAAGTTATAAGTGATTTAGTGCATGATTTCATGAATTTTAATGCATTAAAAATTATTAAAAAAATTTATTTAAAAAAAAGTAAGACAGATCCAGGTCTCATACTCACACAAGAGAATCTACCTCTGGCCTAGTACATATATGCAAGATATGAGAGAAATCCCTGCAATAGTTACTGAGAAAATTGTGATAAAAAGTTGAAATTTTCACACTTTTGGCGGGGGTACCCCCCTTGTAATGTCTCTAGCAAACAGACGAACAGACAGATTTGCATGCCTTGAACAATTTTTCATCCTCGATAGATAAGGTATCTTTTTAAAAAAACAGCATGTCTCTAGGCCTTGTAGTTTTGGAGAAGAACTTGTTCACGCGGACGCGTACGCCCACGCCGCAGAGTGATGACATAATGTCAGCTGACTGACAAGTCAGCTGACATAAAAAGGACGTTTTAGTGTGATGAACTCATTTAATCTTGAAGCAGGGGTCAAAGGTCAAATTCAACACCTGGAAAAGATTCCCAGGCCATGACTTCCTACAAGTTGTTTTCACATTCCGAACCTCTAGGAGCAATATTTGGGGAGATATTAGGATTTTTAATAGGATAACCTCGTTTGACATTAAACATGTGATATGGCGGTCATTTTGTTTTTTGAACTAGGCCGAAATTACTATCAAGCTAGCTTTTCTAGCCTTATAGCTTTTGTGCAAATTTGATGAAGCTAGGTGGAATATTTCAAGATTTAGAGCACCTTTATGATTTTCAAACAATTAGCTATGGCAGCCATTTTGATTTTCAAAATGAGGCTAAAATTTTGCAGAGACAGGTTTTCATAACCATAAACATTCCCTGCAAATTTGGTGAAAATATCTTTATAAATTAATGAGATATTAAGGTTTATGCAAAAACGTGACGAATGGACGGACAGACACACATACAGACAGCGTTTTATACTCTCCCGACAGGCAGGAGATAAAAATTATAAAGCTGTAAAATTTTATTAACTGAAGAACAGCTGTCAATGGAAATAGCACAATTATGTAAAAGTACATGTAACTAGAAATAGGACACCCTGTTAAGAGTAGCTGCAACATATGAAAAGAAACAGGATAGCATAGAAGAACACACATTATCATGTGTAATGTCCACCCCATGAATGTTTTGCAACAATTGTACAGTAGTCTTACAAGACCCTGTTTCATTTGTAAAATGTATCAATGATGCTTAAATATTTATTAGTATACATGTAAATTATTTCAGCTTCATGCCTTTTTGCATTGGTTCAAAATTTGCTCAAAATCACTCTGTCTCTAAAGGTTTTGAGATAACCAACATTTTCGTATTCCGATAAAATTGAAGATGGTAGGCGAAATTTGACATTTTTCAGAGGCAATAAACCAAAGATCTCTAATATCCACATGGTCAAAAATTAGCTTGAAATTGCTCTATCCCGTATGGTCTTCAAGAAAAATGACATTTTCAATTTCCGATAAAATTCAAGATGGCTGATAAAATTCTGGAAATTAAACTTTCTTCTCAGACACTATATCTAAGGTCTCTAGTACCCAGAGGGTCCAAACATTGCTCAAAATCACTTTATCTCTAAGGGTTTTTGAGATGACATTTTCAATTTCCATCAAAATTCAAGGTGGCAGCCAAAATCTCGTTCCCAAGATAAATGCGTTTTTGTATTTTACGCAGAAATTCAAAAGTCAATTCAAGGGTACTTTCTGCAGATATCTGCCGATTTAAAATTTCATCGAAATCGCTCTATCTCGCACCGTTTCCGAGATAAATGCGCTTCTGCACTTTACGCAGAAATTCAAGATGGCCTGCAAAAATGGCGGGAAAGTGATTTTTGCAAAATGTCACCAGTACACTCTGCAGATACCCTGCGGGTCCAAAAATTCGTTGAAGTCGGTCTATTTCGCACCATTTCCATGATAATGCGCTTTTGCATTTTATGCAGAAATTCAAGATGGTCGCCAAAAGTGGCCGAAAAGCAATTTTTGTGAAAAGTCGCCAGTACACTCTGGACACCGTGGAGGTCAAAAATGTCGACAAAATCCCTCTACCTCCCACGGTTAAGGAGATAGAAGCAAATGTGTTTTTGCATTTTTGGCAACAATTCAGAAATTCAAAATGGCCGCCATTTTTGGGGAGAGGAAATTATTTTTGAATATTGGTAAGAGTATATATTTTGGATACCATGTGGGTCGAAAATTTTGACGAAATCACTATCTCGCACGGTTAAGGAAATACAGGCAAATTTGTGTTTTGGCCGCCATTTTTGGAGAGAGGAAAGTTTTTTGAAGATTGCCAAGAGTACATTGCTTAGATACCATGTGGGTCGAAAAATTCGACGAAATCGCTCTATCTCGCACGGTTAAGGAGATAGAAGCAAATTTGTGTTTTTCCATTTTTGGCAAAAATTCGAAAATTCAAAATGGCCGCCATTTTTGGGGAGAGTAGAAGTTTTTGAAAATTGCCAAGAGTACATTGCTTAGATAACCTGTGAAGAAATCGCTCTATCTCGCACGGTTTAGGAGATAGACATATTTATGTCTTTTGCTCTGTAGCATTACTCAGGAGATTAAAGCTATTACCATCAACAACAATACCAAACAAACCATTGACGCTATAAACCTTCACACCAAATTTTAAAAAGATGAGTTAAATATGTTTCTTTTAAAAGAGTGAAAACAGAAATGCAATTCAGAGTAGGCTCAAAGTAGCAAAGCAGCTATTACTCAGATAGCTACAAAGCTACCATAGACCAAAAGCTATCCTGGCCAAACTATTGACCCAATTATCCTTGATATTATGTGATGGAAATGCTGAAATGTAGCATATTTTACACAAGCGTTTGATTACGTGGGCGATAATACAATACCTCACGAGTAACTGAGTTTTTAAAATGGACTCGAGTACAAGCCAAGACTGCCTCGTACACCGAGGCTCGAGTACTCGTTCGCAGCCCTACTCAAAATAGCATAATAGCTATATAGCAAAGTAGCTATTACTCAGTTAGCTATAAAGGTATTATCATCAAAAGCAATCCCAAGCAAGCTACTGATCCAATAATCCTCCATCCCAAAATGTGAACATAGGTGAAATAATTTTCCTTTAAAATGCTTAAAATAAAAAAAGCTACTCAAAGTAGCTAAGTAGGTATTACTCCGTCAGTTATACAGCTATTATCACTAAAAGCAATCCCAAGCAAGCTACTGACCTAACTATTGCTCATACTCATTTTTTCCTTAAAATGCCCGGAAATGAAAGAAGTACACAAAAGTAGCTAAGTAGCTATTACTCAGTTAGCTATAGAGCTATCTTCACCAAAAGCAATCCCATGCAAGCTATTAACCCAATAAACACCCATACCAAATTTGGTAAAGATAGGATAAATACTTTTCCTTGAAATGACCGGAAACCAAGTGTGACGACGGATGGCAGAAAAAGCAAAAATAATATGTCCACCCCCCCAGTGGGGTGGACATAATTACTATCATGCTAGCTTTCCTAGCCAGGTATCTTTGGTGCAAATTTGATGATGCTAGTTGCAAGATTGAGAGCATCTTAATGATTTTCAAACAATCAGCTATGGTGGCCATTTTGTTTTTCAAAATGAGGCTAAAATTTTTCACAGGCAAAACATTTGTATGCCAGGAATTCCCATGGGCTGCTTTTACATTCTGAAGCAGTAAGACCAATAAGAAGGGATATATCAAAACATTTTAGTTTGTGACCCCATTTGGCTTTGAAGCAGGGGTCAAAGATCAAATTAAAACATTTTAAAAGATTCTCAGACCATGACTTCCTATAAGTTGTTTTCACATTCCAAACCCCTAGTAGCAATAAGGGAGATATTAGGCCTTTTTAATAGCATAATCCCATTTGACATTGAGCATGTGATATGACGGCCAATTTGTTTTTGAAACTAGGCCAAATTACTATCAGCCATACTATATCTTTTGTGTAAATATGATGAATCTAGCTGCAATATTTCAATTTCTAGAGCATTGAAATGATTTTGAAATAATTGGCTATGGCAGCCATTTTGTTCTTCAAAATGAGGCCAAAATTGTTCACAGGCAAAACATTTGCAGGCCAGGACATCCCAGAGGCTGTTTTTTATATTCTGAAGCCCAACTACCAATAATACCGGAGATTTAAGAACATTTTAGTATAATGACCCCATTTAACCTTGAAGCAGGGGTCAAAGGTCAAATTCAACTCCTGGAAAAGATTCCCAGGCCATGACTTCCTACAAGTTGTTTTCACATTCCGAACCCCTAGGAACAATGATAAGGGAGATGTAAGGCCTTTTTAATAAGATAACCTTTTTTGACATTAAACATGTGATATGGCAGTCATTTTGTTTTTGAAACTGAGCCAAAATTACTATCAGACTAGCTTTCACAGCCATATATCTTTTGTGCAAATTTGATGAAGCTACTTGCAATATTTCAAGATTTACAGCACCTGTATGACTTTGAAATAATTGGCTATGGTGGCCATATTGCTTTTTCAAAATGAGGCCAAAATTTTGCACAGACAAATTTTTAATAGCCATAAACATTTCCTGTACATTTGGTGAAGATGTCTTAATAAATGAAGGAGATATTAAGGTTTATGTAAAAATGTGATGAATGCACGCAAATACAGAAGGCGTTTCATAATCTCCCTACAACTGCCCACAGGTGTTGGCGGGAGATAAAAAACTTCCATGTCTTTATATTGAAAATGTGATTCTGTGTATGTATATGTAGGGCATTTCTGTGTATATAGAATCACTGTTGTATATGTTACAGGCAATCTGTGTAACCAGGCATTACACGTAATGACTGAACATTTCAGTCATTTCGCGAAATGCCTAAACAGTTTAGCCATTTCGCGAAATGCCTAGGCATTTCATGTAATGACTGAAAATGAGCTCTAGGCATTACGCGTAATGCCTGAACATAGTTTTTCAATCATGTTTGATGATTATCATGAATTATTTTGACAATATATAATTTTATCCTTGCTTGTTGTATACTTAGAGAATATATTTTATGTCCATTCATGAACAACAATAATGAAAATGGTATTTTGATTAAAAATATCTATTTTCAAATTTATTGAAATGGTTTTGTTATCACTTACCAAACAAAGTATACAGAAAACATAATAATACATACAAATACAAAATAATGTTAAAAGCAATGTTTCAAAAAAGTCGCATAATTGACCAAGACATGTACAGTATATTCTGTTACCATCAACAGAGTTAATATCATTATGTATACATTGTTGTGTAACTAAACTCAGTAGTGAAACCTTACATGACTGCTAAAATATGAAAACAGAAAATCTGCCTTCACATTTACACATTATACTTCTTTAAAACTAGCAGCTAATTTCAGCTCTTCAATCATTGTAGTATACTACTGTTTGGTATCAGAACTTTCTTATCAGCTTCATATTTCTTGAATAGGTCAGTTTTAAATTTCTCTTCAAAAGTTTTGCTGAGTAATGTATCGGTAATCTATCTTGTCAAGAAATGGTATCAGTTATTTAAAGCTAAAATACTGCTCTCAAGTGAGTTCTAACTAATTAAAATCATTCTTCAGGTTCTTGCATTATTGATGTTTTGACATAAAATACTAGTATGTCATTGTCATATATCAAAGCTGCTAGCACCTTTCATTGGGAGGGTGGGGGGCATTTGTGCAGAATACTCACTAAAGTCAAACAAGCTAAGTGTTTAGGTGCTCAAAAGATTGGGGAGTCCTAATTGCAGTTAAGCTTGTTTCATCTAACAGGATTAACATAAAAGTTGTCAGTATTTGTCTCATATAATTAAAGAAGCCCCTCACATAACAAGACAAGAAAACTTAATCTTTTGAAAAAAATAACAATTGGATGCCCTTCTTACAACTGAATGAAAAGAGGTATGAAAGATATGATTATTAATGATAACATTGCAAAACTGCTCATTTATTTATTCAATATACAAGAAAAGTATAAAATAT
Source organism: Sabellastarte sp. h YS-2021 (assembly GCA_964017235.1). NCBI lineage: Eukaryota > Metazoa > Annelida > Polychaeta > Sabellida > Sabellidae > Sabellastarte > Sabellastarte sp. h YS-2021. The sequence goes on from OZ024927.1 coordinate 80,161,132, forward strand.
ATCAACATGTACCTTAATTGAAAGTCATACAGTTAAAAGTATAACTTGAATTACTTCTATCAGCAAGAAATAACACATATCTATAAAATAAAATAAAAATGGTCAGACAGACTGCTTGAAATCTCAAACCAAAGTTTAAGTATTTGATATAATTAAAGAAGCCACACCCCATATAATAACATCAGAGGATGTACTTGGAACTGAAAAATGATTTGAACATGGTACTATTCTTACAAGTAAATGAGAATAAGTATGAAATGTATCATCATTAATGGTTATATAGTAAAACTATTTATTAACTCACTTTTGCAAAAATGCATGAGATATGTCAAAATATAGCTTCATTAATTGTCATACAGTTAAAACCACATCTTGAATTGCTTATAGCAAGAAATAATCATATTCCTTCAAAAATATACTTTAAAAAGATGATTACACAGATTGCCTGAAATTTCAAATACTTGTTTAGGCAATCTGTGTAACACTGAACCTTATATTTCAGTCATTACGTGAAATGCCTACTAGTAGGCATTTCGCGAAATGGCTAAACTGTTTAGGCATTTCGCAAAATGACTGAAATGTTCAGTCATTACACGTAATGCCTGGTTACACAGATTGCCTGTAACATATACATGGATCCGGGTTATCTAGCAGGCTTTTCGAGATATAAGCATTTTTATGTTTTGCAATTTTTGCGAAAAATTCGAAAATTCAAAATGGCAGCCATTTTTGGCGAGATAAATTTGTTTTTCAAAATTGTGATAACTACTCCGCAGAGATACCCTGTGGGTCAAAAATTTCGTCGAAATCGCTCTATCTAGCACGGTTTTCGAGATATAAGCATTTTTTCAATTTTTCCGAAAAATTCGAAAATTCAAAATGACCGCCATTTTTGGCGAGACAAAATTTTTTTGAAAATTGGGATAACTACTCTGTAGAGATACCCTGTGGGTCAAAAATTTCGTCGAAATCGCTCTATCTAGCACGGTTTTCGAGATATAAGCATTTTTCTGTTTTCCTTATTTGGAAAATTCATAACGATTAATTAATCATTAATTACTCGGCCATTTCTTAACCAATCAATGCCAAAATCTAACTAGAGGATCGCTCGCAAAAAAAAAAAGATAATGTTTTTGCATAGCAAAAACAAAGCGTCCCGAAAAGGATATAAAGGTGAGTGCTAAAGTATTAAGAAAATGCTTCGTTTCTAGCCTTATACTGTTGTGGCAACCAAAGTCAGCGCAGTCTGCTCTATCTAGCATGGTTTTCAAGATATAAGCATTTTTGTGTTTTGCAAAAAAATAAAAAAATTAAAAATGTCCGCTATATTTGGCGAGACAAAAATATTTTGAAAATTGGCATGGCTACTCTGCAGAGATACCCAGCAGGTCAAAAATTTTGTTGAGTTCACTCCATATAGCACGGTTTTCGAGATATAAGCATTTTTGTGTTTTGCAAAAACTTTGAAAATTCAAAATGGCCACCATTTTTGGGGAGACAAAAATTTTTGTCAAGACCACTGCCGCGGTGTGTATCTCCTGCAGAGCATTAAAGCAGAAGAAATAGCTTTTCCGAGATATTCACAATTTTTCATTTTCCTGTGTGAAAGCTCTTCCAAAAGTAGGTGAATGAGTTATTTGAGAAAAATTGGATATCTGCAATACTATTAAGAGATAATTCATATTTACTCATTTTGAGTAGGTGAATAATTATCTATGGGTCTGAAACTTCACCAAGTGAAAGCTCTCCCAAAAGTAGGTGAATGATTAATTTGAGAAAAATTGGCTATCTGCAATACTTTTAGAGATAATTCGCATTTACTCATTTTGAGTAGGTGAGTAATTAGCTATGGGTCTGAAACTTCACCATGTGAAAGCTCTCCCACAAGTAGATGAATGGGTATTTGATAAAAATTGGGTATCCGCAATACTTTTAGAGATAATTCACATTTACTCATTTTGAGTAGGTGAATAAATAGCTATGGGTCTGAAACTTCACAGAGTGAAAGCTCTCCCAAAAGTAGGTGAATGAGTTATTTGAGAAAAATTGGCTATCTACAATACTTTTAGAGATAATTCACATTTACTCATTTTGAGTAGGTGAATAATTAGCTATGGGTCTGAAACTTCACCAAGTGAAAGCTCTCCCAAAAGTAGGTGAATGAGTTATTTGAGAAAAATTGGCTATCTGCAATACTTTTAGAGATAATTCGCATTTACTCATTTTGAGTAGGTGAGTAATTAGCTATGGGTCTGAAACTTCACCAAGTGAAAGCTCTCCCAAAAGTAGGTGAATGAGTTATTTGAGAAAAATTGGTTATCTGCAATACTTTTAGAGATAATTCGCATTTACTCATTTTGAGTAGGTGAGTAATTAGCTATGGGTCTGAAACTTCACAGAGTGAAAGCTCTCCCAAAAGTAGGTGAATGAGTTATTTGAGAAAAATTGGCTATCTGCAATACTTTTAGAGATAATTCGCATTTACTCATTTTGAGTAGGTGAGTAATTAGCTATGGGTCTGAAACTTCACCAAGTGAAAACTCTCCCAAAAGTAGGTGAATGAGTTATTTGAGAAAAATTGGCTATCTGTAATACTTTTAGAGATAATTCGCATTTACTCATTTTCAGTAGGTGAGTAATTAGCTATGGGTCTGAAACTTCACCATGTGAAAGCTCTGCCAAAAGTAGGTGAAGGAGTTATTTGAGAAAAATTGGCTATCTGCAATACTTTTAGAGATAATTCGCATTTACTCATTTTGAGTAGGTGAGTAATTAGCTATGGGTCTGAAACTTCACAGAGTGAAAGCTCTCCCAAAAGTAGGTGAATGAGTTATTTGAGAAAAATTGGCTATCTGCAATACTTTTAGAGATAAATCGCATTTACTCATTTTGAGTAGGTGAGTAATTAGCTATGGGTCTGAAACTTCACCAAGTGAAAGCTCTCCCAAAAGTAGGTGAATGATTAATTTGACAAAAATTGGCTATCTGCAATACTTTTAGAGATAATTCGCATTTACTCATTTTGAGTAGGTGAATAATTAGCTATGGGTCTGAAACTTCACCAAGTGAAAGCTCTCCCAAAAGTAGGTGAATGATTAATTTGAGAAAAATTGGCTATCTGCAATACTTTTAGAGATAATTCGCATTTACTCATTTTGAGTAGGTGAGTAATTAGCTATGGGTCTGAAACTTCACCAAGTGAAAGCTCTCCCAAAAGTAGGTGAATGAGTTATTTGAGAAAAATTGGCTATCCGCAATACTTTTAGAGATAATTCACACTTACTCATTTTGAGTAGGTGAGTAATTAGCTATGGGTCTGAAACTTCACAGAGTGAAAGCTCTCCCAAAAGTAGGTGAATGAGTTATTTGAGAAAAATTGGCTATCTGCAATACTTTTAGAGATAATTCGCATTTACTCATTTTAAGTAGGTGAATAATTAGCTATGGGTCTGAAACTTCACCAAGTGAAAGCTCTCTCAAAAGTAGGTGAATGATTAATTTGAGAAAAATTGGCTATCTGCAATACTTTTAGAGATAATTCGCATTTACTCATTTTGAGTAGGTGAGTAATTAGCTATGGGTCTGAAACTTCACCAAGTGAAAGCTCTCCCAAAAGTAGGTGAATGAGTTATTTGAGAAAAATTGGCTATCTGCAATACTTTTAGAGATAATTCGCATTTACTCATTTTGAGTAGATGAGTAATTAGCTATGGGTCTGAAACTTCACAGAGTGAAAGCTCTCCCAAAAGTAGGTGAATGAGTTATTTGAGAAAAATTGGCTATCTGCAATACTTTTAGAGATAATTCGCATTTACTCATTTTGAGTAGGTAAGTAATTAGCTATGGGTCTGAAACTTCACCAAGTGAAAACTCTCCCAAAAGTAGGTGAATGAGTTATTTGAGAAAAATTGGCTATCTGCAATACTTTTAGAGATAATTCACATTTACTCATTTTGAGTAGGTGAATAATTAGCTATGGGTCTGAAACTTCACCAAGTGAAAGCTCTCCCAAAAGTAGGTGAATGAGTTATTTGAGAAAAATTGGCTATCTGCAATACTTTTAAGAGATAATTCGCATTTACTCATTTTGAGTAGGTGAGTAATTATCTACGGGTCTGAAACTTCACCATGTGAAAGCTCTCCCAAAAGTACACGAATGAGTTATTTGATAAAAATTGGGTATCCGCAATAGTCTTTGAGATAATTAGCATTTACTCATTTTGAGTAGGTGAGTAATTAGCTATGGGTCTGAAACTTCACCAAGTGAAAGCTCTTCCAAAAGTAGGTGAATGAGTTATTTGAGAAAAATTGGCCATCTGCAATACTTTTAGAGGTAATTCGCATTTACTCTTTTTGAGTAGGTGAGCAATTAGCTATGGGTCTGAAACTTCACCAAGTGAAAGCTCTTTGGGATAGCTGCTCTGCAGAGATACCCTGAAGGTAAAAAATTTCGTCGAAATCGCTCTATGTAGCACGGTTTTCGAAATATTAGCATTTTTGTGTTTTGCAATTTTTGTGCAAAAATTCGAAAATTCAAAATGGCCGCCATTTTTGGCAAGATAAATTTTTTTTGAAAATTGGCATGTATACTCTGCAGAGATACCCTGTGGGTAAAAATTTTTGTCGAAATCGCTCTATCTAGCACAGTTTTCGAGATATAAGCATTTTTGTGTTTTGCAATTTTGCGAAAAATTCGAAAATTCAAAATGGCCGCCATTTTTGGCGAGACAAAATTTTTTTGAAAATTGGCATGGCTACTCTGAAGATATACCCTGTGGGTCAAAAATTTCGTCGAAATCGCTCTATCTTGCAGGGTTTTCGAGATATAAGCATTTTTATGTTTTGCAATTTTTGCGAAAAATTCGAAAATTCAAAATGGCCGCCATTTTTGGCGAGAAATTTTTTTTTCAAAATTGGGATAACTACTCCGCAGAGATACCCTGTGGGTCAAAAATTTCGTCGAAATCGCTCTAACTAGCACAGTTTTCGAGATATAAGCATTTTTGTGTTTTGCAATTTTTGCGAAAATTTCGAAAATTCAAAATGGCCGCCATTTTGGGCGAGACAAAATTTTTTTGAAAATTGGGAAAACTACTCCGCAGAGATACCCTGTGGGTCAAAAATTTCGTCGAAATCGCTCTATCTAGCACGGTTTTCGAGATATAAGCATTTTTGTGTTTTCCTTATTTGGAAAATTCGTAATGATTAATTAATCATTAATTACTCGGCCATTTCTTGACCAATCAATGCCAAAATCTAATGATTTCGAGATTTTAATAGAATGAATGTATTTGCCAAGTTTCAGGTGAATTGATAAAATTCCTTTCAAGTTATCATCCGGACAAGCTTCCCCATCGAAAAAAGACATTTTTGGTCATGTGACCTCTCTGATTGGTTGAAATGTCACTGCAGCATATTCAAAAAAATTCCCCAAGGCTACTGCCTAAACCTGCCAAATTTGAAAAGAATCCGCCTAACGGTTACAGAGTTATAAGGAAAACAAAATGCGGAGCCGGCGGAGCCGCAGGAGCCGGCGGAGCCAGAAGCTCTCCCATACACAAACAAGCGTCCCTTGCGGGACGCTTAATGATTTCCAGATTTTAATAGAATGAATGTATTTGCCAAGTTTCAGGTGAATTGATAAAATTTCTTTCAAGTTATTATCCGCACAAGCTTCCACATCGAAAAAAGACATTTTTGGTCATGTGACCTCTCTGATTGGTTGAAATGTCACTGCGGCATATTCAAAAAAATTCCCCTAGGCTACTGCCTAAACCTGCCAAATTTGAAAAGAATCCGCCAAACGGTTACAGAGTTATAAGGAAAACAAAATGAGGAGCCGCCGGAGCCTGAAGGTCTCCCATACACAAACAAGCGTCCCTTGCGGGGCGCTTAATAAGCATATTTTAGTGTGTCGACTCCATTTAATCTTGAAGCACGGGTTCAAAGGTCAAATTCAACACCTGGAAAAGATTTCCAGGCCATGACTTCCTACAAGTTGTTTTCACATTCTGAACCTCTTAGAGCAATATTAGGGGAGATATAAGGTCTTTTTAATAGAATAACCCCACTTGACATTAAACATGTGATATGGCAGCCATTTTCTTATTAGAACTAGGTCAAAATTACTATCAGGCTAGCTTTTATAGCCATATATCTTTTGTGCAAATTTGATAAAGCTAGCTGGAATATTTCGAGATTTAGAACAACTTTTTAAACAATTGGCTATGGTGGCCATTTTGAGGCCAAAGTTTTGCAGAGACAGGTTTTCATTGCCATAAACATTCCCTGCGAAATTGACGAAGATATCTTTATAAATGAATGAGATGTTAAGGTTTTTGTTAAAACCTGACAAACGGATGCACGCACAGACACACGTATGGAAGGCGTTTAAAATCTCTCGACCACGGCCTTTGCTTTTCATGGTCTGTCTTAACAATCTGAAGCCATAGCACCAATAATAAGGGAGAAACAAGAGGAGAGTGCCCGTGAACGGGCACTGTGTCAGCTGACTTGAGTGTTTTTGATTTGTGAAGGTGATTAGAGGACAGAATAATTATCAGGAAAAGGGCTGTACAGAAATACAGTAAATGGTAACTGAACAGCAAGTTCGAAATGCCCTGTAAATGGTATTATGAAGGAAAATAACAAGGTAATTGTTTAAGTGTAAAAAATAGGTTAAAACATATTTAAAGAAATACTACAAATGCAATATCCTCGTTCGACCTTGAAGAAGGGGTCCAAGGTCAAATCTAACCACACAAATACATTCCCAGCCCATGATTTCCTATGGTTTACCATTCCAAACCTCTAGGACCAATTATAAATGAGTTATAAGCACTTTTAAGCTTGGCTGTCCTCATTTGACCTTGAAGGAGGGGTCCAAAGGTCAAATCTGACCATACCAAAAGATTCCGAGCCAATGATTTCCTATGGGATGGTTTACCATCCCAAATCTCTGTCACCAATAATAAGCGAGTTGTAGGCACTTTCAATTTTCGCTATCCTCATTTGACCTTGAAGGAGGGTTCCAAGGTCAAATCGGACCATATCAACAGATTCACAGCCCATGATTTCCTGTCTGTTTACCATCCCAAACCTCTGGGACCAATAATAAGCGAGTTATAAGCACTTTTAAGTTTGGCTATCCTTGTTTGACCTTGAAGGAGGGGTCATTGAAGGTCAAATCTGACCACACCAAAAGATTCCCACCCCATGATTTCCTACAGGTTGGTTTATCATCCCAAACCTCTAGGATCAATAATAAGGGAGATATAAGCACTTTTTATGACTGACAAAAAACACCTGTGGCGGCCATCTTGTTTCTCAAAATGAGGCCAAAAATATTCCCAAACATTTTATGGTTATTAATATATACTGCAAACTTAAGAAAGCTAGCTTAATATTTTTTTTCATCAGAGCAGTAATGGTGAAATCTCTCTCTACACACTGCGGCTATCCAGTGGATACAATGATTTACTCAACAGTGAGAACCTGAAAGTAGCTATTGCTCAGCTATGCCATGACATAAGAGGTCTGCAATTTCACTATGTTATAGCTGACCAAAAATTCTGTGAATAACATATTTAACAAATTACTCTAAATGTAATAGTTTTCAAGTTACAACTGATTTACTCAACAGTGAGAACCTCAAAGGAACTATTACTCAGCTATGCAATGAGCTACATGTCTGAAATTTTACTATGTTATAGCTAACCCAAAAGTAGGTGAACAACATATTTAAGCAAACTACTGTAAATGCAATAGTTTTCAAGCTACAACTGATTTACTCAATAGTGAGAACCTGAAAATAGCTATTGCTCCGCTATGCCATGAGCTATAGGTCTGTAATTTCACTATGTTATAGCTGACCCAAAAGTAGGTGAACAATATATTTTAACAAAATACTCCAAATGCAATATTTTTCAAGTTATAGCTGATTTACTCAACAGTCAGTACCTGAGAATAGCTATTGCTCAGTTGTGCCATGAGCTATAGGTCTATAATTTCACTATGTTATAGCTGACCCAAAAGTAGCTGAATAACATATTTGCACAAATTTCTGTAAATGCAATAGTTTTCCAATTATAACTGATTTACTCAACAGTGAGAACTTCAAAGTAGCTATTACTCAGCTATGAAATGAGCCACAGGTCTGAAACTTCACTATGTTATAGCTGACCCCAAAATAGGTGAATAACATATTGAAACAAAATACTCTAAATGCAATAGTTTTCAAGTTATAAGTGATTTACTCAACAGTGATAACCTAAAAGTAGCTATTACTCAGCTATGCCATGAGCTACAGGTCTGAAATTTTACTATGTTATAGCTGGCCCAAAAGTAGCTGAATAACATATTTATACGAAATTCTCTAAATGCAATAGTTTTTAAGTTACAAGTGATTTTACTCATGATGGAAGTTACTGAAAAGCCCAAAAGTAGCTATTACTCACTTAGCTATTGAGACAGACACCCAACTTACTCACCATATTGTAGCTATGAAAAAAGTAGCTGAATAACATATTTTAACAAAATGCTCTAAATGCAACACTTTTCAAGTGATAAGTGATTTACTCAACAGTGATAACCTAAAAGTAGCTATTACTCAGCTATGCCATGAGCTACAGGTCTGAAATTTTACTATGTTATAGCTGACCCAAAAGTAGCTGAATAACATATTTGTACGAAATTCTCTAAATGCAATAGTTTTCAAGTTATAAGTGATTTACTCAACAGTGATAACCTAAAAGTAGCTATTACTCAGCTATGCCATGAGCTACAGGTCTGAAATTTCACTATGTTATAGCTGGCCCAAAAGTAGCTGAATAACATATTTATACAAAATTCTCTAAATGCAATAGTTTTTAAGTTACAAGTGATTTTACTCATAATGGAAGTTACTGAAAAGCCCAAAAGTAGCTATTACTCACTTAGCTATTGAGACAGACACCCAACTTACTCACCATATTGTAGCTATGAAAAAAGTAGCTGAACAACATATTTTCACAAAATGCTGTAAATGCAACACTTTTGAAGTTATAAGTGATTTAGTGCATGATTTCATGAATTTTAATGCATTAAAAATTATTAAAAAAATTTATTTAAAAAAAAGTAAGACAGATCCAGGTCTCATACTCACACAAGAGAATCTACCTCTGGCCTAGTACATATATGCAAGATATGAGAGAAATCCCTGCAATAGTTACTGAGAAAATTGTGATAAAAAGTTGAAATTTTCACACTTTTGGCGGGGGTACCCCCCTTGTAATGTCTCTAGCAAACAGACGAACAGACAGATTTGCATGCCTTGAACAATTTTTCATCCTCGATAGATAAGGTATCTTTTTAAAAAAACAGCATGTCTCTAGGCCTTGTAGTTTTGGAGAAGAACTTGTTCACGCGGACGCGTACGCCCACGCCGCAGAGTGATGACATAATGTCAGCTGACTGACAAGTCAGCTGACATAAAAAGGACGTTTTAGTGTGATGAACTCATTTAATCTTGAAGCAGGGGTCAAAGGTCAAATTCAACACCTGGAAAAGATTCCCAGGCCATGACTTCCTACAAGTTGTTTTCACATTCCGAACCTCTAGGAGCAATATTTGGGGAGATATTAGGATTTTTAATAGGATAACCTCGTTTGACATTAAACATGTGATATGGCGGTCATTTTGTTTTTTGAACTAGGCCGAAATTACTATCAAGCTAGCTTTTCTAGCCTTATAGCTTTTGTGCAAATTTGATGAAGCTAGGTGGAATATTTCAAGATTTAGAGCACCTTTATGATTTTCAAACAATTAGCTATGGCAGCCATTTTGATTTTCAAAATGAGGCTAAAATTTTGCAGAGACAGGTTTTCATAACCATAAACATTCCCTGCAAATTTGGTGAAAATATCTTTATAAATTAATGAGATATTAAGGTTTATGCAAAAACGTGACGAATGGACGGACAGACGCACATACAGACAGCGTTTTATACTCTCCCGACAGGCAGGAGATAAAAATTATAAAGCTGTAAAATTTTATTAACTGAAGAACAGCTGTCAATGGAAATAGCACAATTATGTAAAAGTACATGTAACTAGAAATAGGACACCCTGTTAAGAGTAGCTGCAACATATGAAAAGAAACAGGATAGCATAGAAGAACACACATTATCATGTGTAATGTCCACCCCATGAATGTTTTGCAACAATTGTACAGTAGTCTTACAAGACCCTGTTTCATTTGTAAAATGTATCAATGATGCTTAAATATTTATTAGTATACATGTAAATTATTTCAGCTTCATGCCTTTTTGCATTGGTTCAAAATTTGCTCAAAATCACTCTGTCTCTAAAGGTTTTGAGATAACCAACATTTACGTATTCCGATAAAATTGAAGATGGTAGGCGAAATTTGACATTTTTCAGAGGCAATAAACCAAAGATCTCTAATATCCACATGGTCAAAAATTAGCTTGAAATTGCTCTATCCCGTATGGTCTTCAAGAAAAATGACATTTTCAATTTCCGATAAAATTCAAGATGGCTGATAAAATTCTGGAAATTAAACTTTCTTCTCAGACACTATATCTAAGGTCTCTAGTACCCAGAGGGTCCAAATATTGCTCAAAATCACTTTATCTCTAAGGGTTTTTGAGATGACATTTTCAATTTCCATCAAAATTCAAGGTGGCAGCCAAAATCTCGTTCCCAAGATAAATGCGTTTTTGTATTTTACGCAGAAATTCAAAAGTCAATTCAAGGGTACTTTCTGCAGATATCTGCAGATTTAAAATTTCATCGAAATCGCTCTATCTCGCACCGTTTCCGAGATAAATGCGCTTCTGCACTTTACGCAGAAATTCAAGATGGCCGGCAAAAATGGCGGGAAAGTGATTTTTGCAAAATGTCACCAGTACACTCTGCAGATACCCTGCGGGTCCAAAAATTCGTTGAAGTCGGTCTATTTCGCACCATTTCCGAGATAATGCGCTTTTGCATTTTATGCAGAAATTCAAGATGGTCGCCAAAAGTGGCCGGAAAGCAATTTTTGTGAAAAGTCGCCAGTACACTCTGGACACCGTGGAGGTCAAAAATGTCGACAAAATCCCTCTACCTCCCACGGTTAAGGAGATAGAAGCAAATGTGTTTTTGCATTTTTGGCAACAATTCAGAAATTCAAAATGGCCGCCATTTTTGGGGAGAGGAAATTATTTTTGAATATTGGTAAGAGTATATATTTTGGATACCATGTGGGTCGAAAATTTTGACGAAATCACTATCTCGCACGGTTAAGGAAATACAGGCAAATTTGTGTTTTGGCCACCATTTTTGGAGAGAGGAAAGTTTTTTGAAGATTGCCAAGAGTACATTGCTTTAGATACCATGTGGGTCGAAAAATTCGACGAAATCGCTCTATCTCGCACGGTTAAGGAGATAGAAGCAAATTTGTGTTTTTCCATTTTTGGCAAAAATTCGAAAATTCAAAATGGCCGCCATTTTTGGGGAGAGTAGAAGTTTTTGAAAATTGCCAAGAGTACATTGCTTAGATAACCTGTGAAGAAATCGCTCTATCTCGCACGGTTTAGGAGATAGACATATTTATGTCTTTTGCTCTGTAGCATTACTCAGGAGATTAAAGCTATTACCATCAACAACAATACCAAACAAACCATTGACGCTATAAACCTTCACACCAAATTTTAAAAAGATGAGTTAAATATGTTTCTTTTAAAAGAGTGAAAACAGAAATGCAATTCAGAGTAGGCTCAAAGTAGCAAAGCAGCTATTACTCAGATAGCTACAAAGCTACCATAGACCAAAAGCTATCCTGGCCAAACTATTGACCCAATTATCCTTGATATTATGTGATGGAAATGCTGAAATGTAGCATATTTTACACAAGCGTTTGATTACGTGGGCGATAATACAATACCTCACGAGTAACTGAGTTTTTAAAATGGACTCGAGTACAAGCCAAGACTGCCTCGTACACCGAGGCTCGAGTACTCGTTCGCAGCCCTACTCAAAATAGCATAATAGCTATATAGCAAAGTAGCTATTACTCAGTTAGCTATAAAGGTATTATCATCAAAAGCAATCCCAAGCAAGCTACTGATCCAATAATCCTCCATCCCAAAATGTGAACATAGGTGAAATAATTTTCCTTTAAAATGCTTAAAATAAAAAAAGCTACTCAAAGTAGCTAAGTAGGTATTACTCAGTCAGTTATACAGCTATTATCACTAAAAGCAATCCCAAGCAAGCTACTGACCTAACTATTGCTCATACTCATTTTTTCCTTAAAATGCCCGGAAATGAAAGAAGTACACAAAAGTAGCTAAGTAGCTATTACTCAGTTAGCTATAGAGCTATCTTCACCAAAAGCAATCCCATGCAAGCTATTAACCCAATAAACACCCATACCAAATTTGGTAAAGATAGGATAAATACTTTTCCTTGAAATGACCGGAAACCAAGTGTGACGACGGATGGCGGAAAAAGCAAAAATAATATGTCCACCCCCCCAGTGGGGTGGACATAATTACTATCATGCTAGCTTTCCTAGCCAGGTATCTTTGGTGCAAATTTGATGATGCTAGTTGCAAGATTGAGAGCATCTTAATGATTTTCAAACAATCAGCTATGGTGGCCATTTTGTTTTTCAAAATGAGGCTAAAATTTTTCACAGGCAAAACATTTGTATGCCAGGAATTCCCATGGGCTGCTTTTACATTCTGAAGCAGTAAGACCAATAAGAAGGGATATATCAAAACATTTTAGTTTGTGACCCCATTTGGCTTTGAAGCAGGGGTCAAAGATCAAATTAAAACATTTTAAAAGATTCTCAGACCATGACTTCCTATAAGTTGTTTTCACATTCCAAACCCCTAGTAGCAATAAGGGAGATATTAGGCCTTTTTAATAGCATAATCCCATTTGACATTGAGCATGTGATATGACGGCCAATTTGTTTTTGAAACTAGGCCAAATTACTATCAGCCATACTATATCTTTTGTGTAAATATGATGAATCTAGCTGCAATATTTCAATTTCTAGAGCATTGAAATGATTTTGAAATAATTGGCTATGGCAGCCATTTTGTTCTTCAAAATGAGGCCAAAATTGTTCACAGGCAAAACATTTGCAGGCCAGGACATCCCAGAGGCTGTTTTTTATATTCTGAAGCCCAACTACCAATAATACCGGAGATTTAAGAACATTTTAGTATAATGACCCCATTTAACCTTGAAGCAGGGGTCAAAGGTCAAATTCAACTCCTGGAAAAGATTCCCAGGCCATGACTTCCTACAAGTTGTTTTCACATTCCGAACCCCTAGGAACAATGGTAAGGGAGATGTAAGGCCTTTTTAATAAGATAACCTTTTTTGACATTAAACATGTGATATGGCAGTCATTTTGTTTTTGAAACTGAGCCAAAATTACTATCAGACTAGCTTTCACAGCCATATATCTTTTGTGCAAATTTGATGAAGCTACTTGCAATATTTCAAGATTTACAGCACCTGTATGACTTTGAAATAATTGGCTATGGTGGCCATATTGCTTTTTCAAAATGAGGCCAAAATTTTGCACAGACAAATTTTTAATAGCCATAAACATTTCCTGTACATTTGGTGAAGATGTCTTAATAAATGAAGGAGATATTAAGGTTTATGTAAAAATGTGATGAATGCACGCAAATACAGAAGGCGTTTCATAATCTCCCTACAACTGCCCACAGGTGTTGGCGGGAGATAAAAAACTTCCATGTCTTTATATTGAAAATGTGATTCTGTGTATGTATATGTAGGGCATTTCTGTGTATATAGAATCACTGTTGTATATGTTACAGGCAATCTGTGTAACCAGGCATTACACGTAATGACTGAACATTTCAGTCATTTTGCGAAATGCCTAAACAGTTTAGCCATTTCGCGAAATGCCTAGGCATTTCATGTAATGACTGAAAATGAGCTCTAGGCATTACGCGTAATGCCTGAACATAGTTTTTCAATCATGTTTGATGATTATCATGAATTATTTTGACAATATATAATTTTATCCTTGCTTGTTGTATACTTAGAGAATATATTTTATGTCCATTCATGAACAACAATAATGAAAATGGTATTTTGATTAAAAATATCTATTTTCAAATTTATTGAAATGGTTTTGTTATCACTTACCAAACAAAGTATACAGAAAACATAATAATACATACAAATACAAAATAATGTTAAAAGCAATGTTTCAAAAAAGTCGCATAATTGACCAAGACATGTACAGTATATTCTGTTACCATCAACAGAGTTAATATCATTATGTATACATTGTTGTGTAACTAAACTCAGTAGTGAAACCTTACATGACTGCTAAAATATGAAAACAGAAAATCTGCCTTCACATTTACACATTATACTTCTTTAAAACTAGCAGCTAATTTCAGCTCTTCAATCATTGTAGTATACTACTGTTTGGTATCAGAACTTTCTTATCAGCTTCATATTTCTTGAATAGGTCAGTTTTAAATTTCTCTTCAAAAGTTTTGCTGAGTAATGTATCGGTAATCTATCTTGTCAAGAAATGGTATCAGTTATTTAAAGCTAAAATACTGCTCTCAAGTGAGTTCTAACTAATTAAAATCATTCTTCAGGTTCTTGCATTATTGATGTTTTGACATAAAATACTAGTATGTCATTGTCATATATCAAAGCTGCTAGCACCTTTCATTGGGAGGGTGGGGGGCATTTGTGCAGAATACTCACTAAAGTCAAACAAGCTAAGTGTTTAGGTGCTCAAAAGGTTGGGGAGTCCTAATTGCAGTTAAGCTTGTTTCATCTAACAGGATTAACATAAAAGTTGTCAGTATTTGTCTCATATAATTAAAGAAGCCCCTCACATAACAAGACAAGAAAACTTAATCTTTTGAAAAAAATAACAATTGGATGCCCTTCTTACAACTGAATGAAAAGAGGTATGAAAGATATGATTATTAATGATAACATTGCAAAACTGCTCATTTATTTATTCAATATACAAGAAAAGTATAAAATATATCAACATGTACCTTAATTGAAAGTCATACAGTTAAAAGTATAACTTGAATTACTTCTATCAGCAAGAAATAACACATATCTATAAAATAAAATAAAAATGGTCAGACAGACTGCTTGAAATCTCAAACCAAAGTTTAAGTATTTGATATAATTAAAGAAGCCACACCCCATATAATAACATCAGAGGATGTACTTGGAACTGAAAAATGATTTGAACATGGTACTATTCTTACAAGTAAATGAGAATAAGTATGAAATGTATCATCATTAATGGTTATATAGTAAAACTATTTATTAACTCACTTTTGCAAAAATGCATGAGATATGTCAAAATATAGCATCTTGAATTGCTTATAGCAAGAAATAATCATATTCCTTCAAAAATATACTTTAAAAAGATGATTACACAGATTGCCTGAAATTTCAAATACTTGTTTAGGCAATCTGTGTAACACTGAACCTTATATTTCAGTCATTACGTGAAATGCCTACTAGTAGGCATTTCGCGAAATGGCTAAACTGTTTAGGCATTTCGCGAAATGACTGAAATGTTCAGTCATTACACGTAATGCCTGGTTACACAGATTGCCTGTAACATATACATGGATCCGGGTACTTAACTATAGTGAAGACTTATAATTACCCAGACGACACATTTAACAGCAAGAGTCTTATTTGAATATGCCACTTTCCAACAAAAGTAATCAAATAGTTTATTGTGGTGATTATGATAATCTAGTTCAATCAGAATATAATCTAAAGCAGCTAAATATAATTTACACTCAAAAATATTCATGATAGCCAGGGACTGTATTCACTAACATGGATCAAGCTGAGTGAAAAATCAGCTCAAGATCAGAAACTAGCATCAGAGATGCCCGGAACCCACAGCCTGGGGAAATAGTTTTCAACACCATGAGATATAGCAGTAGTGAAACAGTACAAAGGTCAGGATACTTTCATTGCAGTGTTAGTTATATAAAAGTCCAAATAATGTTTAAGTACAGAAAATAATGTCTAAGAGAAAGAAAATGTGTGTAGAGATAAAGTATTAAAAGAAGACAATTCAACAGCAAGATGACAGCTAGTATTAATCAGTAAACTAAAGGCAAGTGGTTATATATTGAGTTCCTGATGTTTATCCTTACAGATATATGTCAGGTCCCTGGTGAATATACTAAATGTTAGACATCAGGTGCCCGTTTTTGTGATATTGCTCCCCAATAAAAGGATAATATTATAAAATTAAATATACAAATGAGAAAATATGAAGTCATGGAATTTATTGGGGTTTCCTAGCGATATCTTAAAATGTAATATGCAAATGACAAGATTATGAAGTCATGAAATTCCTTGGGGGTTCCTAGCAATATTATAAAATGTAATGTGCAAATGAGATTATAAAGTCACGAAATTCTGGCGGTTACCTAGCTCTATTTTATAAATAGAAGTTAAAAAGGTGGATGGACGTGAGGCCATAGACTTTCCACAATATTTCAATAAAAATGTTGATAATAAAATATGAAAGTTCACAGAAGTCAGGGTGGTTTCTGAACAATATATTAACGGCTGCTGAATACTTCATGGATGGACCAACTCATTAATATTCTTAAGGTCATGGAAGAAATATACAATGAGGACCCGATGTATATCGCAAATGTTAAATGTTGGGTACCCGATGCCTATCCACTTTGAAACTAAAAATTATGAAGCTGTAAAATTTATTAACTGGAGAATAGCTGTCAATGGAAATAGCACAATTATGTAAAAGTACCTATAACTAGAATTACTCATCGGAGAATCAATGCAAATTTGTATCCACCAGAAAGACAACCCACCAAAGCCCATCGTTTGACCTTGAAGGAGGGGCCAAAGGTCAAATCTAACATCAGAAGATTCCAAGCCCAAGATTTCTTATGAGTTGGTTTCACATTGCAAACCCCTAGGATCAATAATAAGCAAGTTGTAAGCACTTTTAGGTTTGGCCGTCCTTGTCTGATTTTGAAGGAGGGGCTCAAGGTCAAATCTTACCACACCAAAAGATTCCCAGCCCATGATTTCCTGTAAGTTGGATGCACATTGCAAACCTCTAGGACAAATAACAGGCGAGTTATAAGGACTTTTAAGTTTGGCTATACTCGTTTGACCTTGAATGAGGGGTCCAAGGTCAAATCTGACCACATCAACAGATTCCCAGCCCATGATTTCCTATGAGTTGGCTTGACATTGCAAACCTCTAGGACCAATAATAAGCGAGTTATAAGCACTTTTAAGTTTGGCTATCCTCATTTGACCTTGAAGGAGGGGCACAATGTCATTTCTGACCACATCAAAAGATTCCCAGCCCATGATTTCCTGTAAGTTGGTTTCACATTGCAAACATGTAAGACCAATAATAAGCGAGTTATAAGCACTTTTAAGTTTGGCTATCCTCATCTGACCTTGAAGAAGGTGTCCAAGGTCAAATTAGTCCACATCAAAAGATTCATAGCCCATGAGTCTCTATTAGTTGGTTTCACATTGCAAACCTCTAGCACCAATAATAAACGAGTTATAAGGACTTTTAAGTATGGTTATCCTCATTTGACCTTGAAGGAGGGGCCAAAAGTCAAATCCGTCCACACCAGAAGATTCCCAGCCCATGATTTCCTATATGTCGGTTTACCATCTCAAACCTCTACGACCAATAATAAGTGAGTTATAAGCATTTTAAGTTTGGCTATCCTTGTTTGACATTGAAAGAGGGGCCCAAAGTCAAATCCGACGACACCAAAAGATTCCCAGGCCATGAATTCCTATAGATTGGTTTACCATCCTTAACCTCTGGGACAAATAATAAGCAAGTTATAAGCACTTTTAAGTTTGGCTATTCTCGTTTGACCTTGAATCTGACCACACCAGAAGATTCCCAGCCCATGATTTCCTATATGTTGGTTTACCATTGCAAACCTCTAGGACCAATAATAAGCGAGTTATAAGCACGTTTAAGTTTGGCTATCCTTGTTTGACCTTGAATGAGGGGCCCAAGGTCATATCTGACCACACAAAAAGATTCCCAGCTCATGGTTTCCTACAGGTTGGTTTATCATCCCAAAACTCTTTGACCAATAATAAGCCAGTAATAGGCAGTTTTAAGTTTGGCTATCCTCGTTTGACTTTGAAGGCGGGGTCCAAGGTCAAATCTGTCCAGACCAGAAGATTCCCAGCACATGATTTCCTATATGTTGGTTAACCATCTCAAACCTCTAGGGCCAATAATAAGCGAGTTATAAGCACTTTGAAGTTTGGCTATCCTCATTTGACCTTGAAGGAGGGGTCCAAGGTTAAATCTGACAACATCAGAAGATTCGCAGCACATAATTTCATATAGGTTGGTTTGACATTGCAAACCTCTAGGACCAATAATAAGGGAGATATAGGCACTTTTAAAGTCTGCTATGTGGGTTACTTTGGCAATCCATGGATGACCTTGAATTAAGAGCTTCAAGGTCAAATGTCTGCAAGGTTGTAGAGGACATGTATATCTGTTACACATATCACCTATGAAGAGATTCAACCTTCTACCTATGAACAGCCTGGCAAAATATTTTTTAACACCATGAGATATAGAAGTAGTGAAACAGTACACAGATTGGGATACATTCAGAGCACTGCATGTAAAGATTAAGTATTAAAACAAGACAATTCAGTAAACTAAAAGTTATGAAGCTGTAAAATGTAGCGCTGCAAGCGAGCCTGAAAATGCGCCTCGATTCCTCGTTTTGGAAGAACTGACTCGGACTCGGTTAATCGCTTGATTATCACCCACAAAATAAACTATATCATATTTTGATATATTAAACCTTATAAAATGGTCAAAAGGCACACAACAGGAAAGAAGTTTGATAATTCATTGAATTTTGGAAAAAAGACGCATTTATAATGCAAAATACAGGAAAGTTTAGCCATTTTTATATTGCGAGATTTGACGCGTCTTTAAAATATGTTATAATAAAATGCTGTCTTATAAAAAAAGTGTTATACAAATAATAAAAGTTTGTAAATGCTTAAAATATAAAAATCTGAGGCGGAAACACCTTATATTAGTAAAATATATAAATATATTCATATATTTACAGAAAAATATTATTTTGTAATAGATTTTATGTCTATGTTAATTTTGTTTTTGAATACCCGGTTCACTTTTTTTGCTTCGAGTATCAGACTGAATCGTTTCATTTCCGAATTTCCGAGTAACTGAATAATTGTTGCAGCTAGTAAAATGTCTTAACTGGAGAATAGCTGTCAATGAAAATATCACAATTATGTATGGTCGAATTATGGTTTGAATGTTTTGAATATTACCCATACATACAGATGTGACAACACATGCTTATATGTGGAGTTGGGGAAAAACCTGTGACTCACTTGATGCAATACCATCTGTTACAATGCGAAGTTGCAAAAGTAAAACCCTTAATGAATTCTAATATGACTATAACAGTGCCTAATCTACATCAAAAGACACCCAAAGGTGCAACAACCAAGATTCAAGTAAAAAGATATGAGAGATATAAGAGAAATAAAATATTATCACATATCCCTGTAGAGAGATAAAATAGAATCAGATATGCAAGGTCAAATCAAGGTCACACCATGACGTTGCATACCTACAACCCCCAACCAATGTCCCTACCAAGAATCAACTTCCTACACCTCACAGTTTCCGAGATATAGCTTGCACAAGATTTTGTAGGTCAAGGTCACTACGGCAAGGTCAAGGGTCAAACCAATGTCACGCCATGACATTTCACACCTACACCCCCTAACCAATGTCCCTACCAAGTGTCAACTTCCTACACCTTATGGTTTCTGAGATATAGCCCGGACAAGATTTTATAGGTCAAGGTCACTACAGCAAGGTCAAATCAAGGTCACACCATGACAATGCACACCTACACCCCTTAACCAATGTCCCTACCAAGTATCAACTTCCTACACCTTAAGGTTTCCGAGATATAGCACGGACAAGATTTTATAGGTCAAGGTCACTACAGCAAGGTCAAATGTCAAATCAAGGTCACACCATGACACTGCACACCTACACCCCCTAACCAATGTCCCTACCAAGTATCAACTTCTTACACCTTACGGTTTCCGAGATATACCCTGGACAAGATTTTTTAGGTCAAGGTCACTATAGGAAAGTCAAAGGTCAAATGAAGGTCACACCATGACGCTGCAAACCTACACCCCATAGCTAATGTGCCTACCAAGTATCAACTTCCTACACGTTACAGTTTCCAAGATATAGCCCAGACAAGATTTTATAGGTCAAGGTAAAGTAAAGTTAAAATTTAAAGTGCTAGAACACCTTGGTGTTATGCAGCACCATTAAAATTAATAAATACATTAACTAAACAATATGTACTGCATAGACAAAATACAAATAAAACATTAGACTAGATACACATAGTAAAAAATAAAAGACATTAAGCAAACAATATTTGAATAAAACACATGGACAAGAAAAAGACTAGAAAAAAGGATAAATGCAGACAGTCAATACTTTAACTGAACAATATGTATAACATTATCAAATATACAAAAAACTCATGACCAGATATACAGATTAAAATTGGCAAGAATATACAACAAACGGTATAGAAACAATAAAACAGGTACAAACCAAAAATAGAATATAATTCTCAAGAAGAGTAAAATAAAACAAAACATCAATAAAATCTACTCAAGGTAACTATTATACTGTGACACCTCCATTTAGTCGCCTCTTACAACACGCAGGAGGACACGTTGGGCCTATTCTACTGCCCCGGACCCACAGGGGGATTATAGGTCAAGGTCACTACAGCAAGGTCAAAGGTCAAATCAAGGTCACACCAATGTCCCTACCAAGTATTAACTTCCTACACCTTACGGTTTCTGAGATAGAGGCCGGACAAACTTTCCCCCCACCCATCCGGACACCATGGGTAAAAATAATACCCCGACAGCCCTTAAAAAATGCCCGCAGAGGCCATCTTGTTTTTCAGAATGAGGCTAATTTCAGTACCAGAGAAGCTTACCCCCCAATGAAGATATCCTGCAAATTTGGTGAACATAGCTGGTGTAGTTTTCCCCTGAGAGCGTTAACGCCGGAAATCTCTCTAGGCGTGGCGGCGTAGTGTCTGAACGAAATTCAATCATAAACCAAATTCTAACATGACACGGCTGTGTCCGCGATTCCAATTGTAGTAATAAATACTGAGTGTGAGGGCGTTTGTTACAGGATATACGCCCGGCAAAAATTCCAAATAATGCCGGCGCGAGGGCATTATTAAAGAATTTTTGCCGGGCATATATCCTGTAACAAACGCCCGAGCATGAGGTATTTATTACTATTATAAAGACCGGCCTATCTGGTTTCAAGAAACATGCCTTTATTTTTCTGAGGTGAAATGAACAAGGACGCCACCATATTGTTTTGAATGCATGATCGCTCTTGTAAAAGCAGACAATTTTTACTACTGACATACAATCGAGCAATCGAAACAGCACTTCCGTTTCTCAGCGGGCCGTTGTTGGAGGTTTTACTCCTTGCCGATTCTATGCGCACAGACGGATTTTCGTTCACTGCGGACTTCCGGTCTTTATAATGGCTAATAAACAAAAATTGCTCTGTAAAACCCCGCATAACCTTATGAGTTCAATTTTATCGTTCACAATGCTGCTCCGCAAAATTAAAAAGAAAACTTGAAGTAACAGCCTGGATTTTTTTTTCCAATAAATTGACAAATAATGGTAAACTAGAAATCGGCCGCCCTGTTGATAGTAGATGCGAATAGAAACAGGATAGCATAGAAGAACACACATTATCATGTGTAATGTCCACCCATGAACCTTTTGCCCAAATTGTACAGTAGTCTTACAAGACCCTGTTTCATTTGTAAAATATATCAATGATGCTTAAATATTTGTTAGTGTAGATGTAAATTATTTCAGCTTCATGCCTTTTTGCATTGGTTGGGTTGAAAATTTTGACGAAATCACTCTATCTGGCACGGTTAAGAAGATAGAAGCAAATTCCTGTTTTTCTATTTTTGGCAAAAATTTGAAAATTCAAAATGGCCGCCATTTTTGGGAAAAGGAAATTTTTTTGAAAATTGCCAAGAGTACATTTTTTAGATACCCTATGGGTCGAAAATTTCAACGAAATAACTCTATTTTGCACGGTTAAGGCCAGTTTGTGTTTTTCCATTTTGGGCAAAAATTCGAAAATTCAAAATGGCTGCCATTTTTGGGGAGGGGAAAATTTTTTGAAAATTGCAAAGATTACATTCCTTAGATACCCTGTGGGTTGAAAATTTCGACGAAATCGCTCTATCTCGCATGGTTAAGGAGATAGAAGCAAATTTGTGTTTTGCCATTTTTGACAAAAATTTGAAAATTCAAAATGGCCGCCATTTTAGGGGACGGGAAATTTTTTTTTAAATTGCCAAGAATACAATGCTGAAATACCTGTGGGTCGAAAATTTTGATGAAATCGATCTATCTCGCACGGTTAAGGAGATAGAAGCAAATTTGTGTTTTGCCATTTTTGGCAAAAATTCGAAAATTCAAAATGGCCGCCATTTTTGGGGAGGGGAAAATTTTTCGGAAAATTGCAAAGATTGCATTTCTTCGATACCCTGTGGGTCGAAAATTTCGACGAAATCGCTCTATCTCGCACGGTTAAGGAGATAGAAGCAAATTTGTGTTTTGC
The DNA here is from genome assembly GCA_964017235.1 of Sabellastarte sp. h YS-2021. Lineage (NCBI taxonomy): Eukaryota > Metazoa > Annelida > Polychaeta > Sabellida > Sabellidae > Sabellastarte > Sabellastarte sp. h YS-2021. The sequence goes on from OZ024927.1 coordinate 80,183,923, forward strand.
CATTTTTGGCAAAAATTCGAAAATTCAAAATGGCTGCCATTTTTGGGGAGGGGAAAATTTTTTGGAAAATTGCAAAGATTGCATTCCTTAAATACCCTGTGGGTCGAAAATTTCGACGAAATCGCTCTATCTTGCACGGTTAAGGAGATAGAAGCAAATTTGTGTTTTGCCATTTTTGGCAAAAATTCGAAAATTCAAAATGGCTGCCATTTTTGGGGAGGGGAAAATTTGTTGGAAAATTGCAAAGATTGCATTCCTTAGATACCCTGTGGGTCGAAAATTTCGACGAAATCACTCTATCTCGCACGGTTAAGGAGATAGAAGCAAATTTGTGTTTTACCATTTTTGGCAAAAATTCGAAAATTCAAAATGGCCGCCATTTTTGGGGAGGGGAAAATTTTTTGAAAATTGCAAAGATTGCATTCCTTAGATACCCTGTGGGTCGAAAATTTCGACGAAATCACTCTATCTCGCACGGTTAAGGAGATAGAAGCAAATTAGTGTTTTGCCATTTTTGGCAACAATTCGAAAATTCAAATGGCCGCCATTTTTGGGGAGGGGAAAATTTTTTAAAAATTACCAAGAGTACAATGCTCAGATACCCTGTGGGTCGAAAATTTTGACGAAATCGCTCTATCTGGCACGGTTAAGGAGATAGGAGGAAATTTGTGTTTTGCCATTTTTGGCAAAAATTCGAAAATTCAAAATGGCCGCCATTTTTGGGGAGGGGAAAATTTTTTTTAAATTACCAAGAGTACAATGCTCAGATACCCTGTGAGTCGAAAATTTTGACGAAATCGCTCTATCTGGCACGGTTAAGGAGATAGAAGGAAATTTGTGTTTTGCCATTTTTGGCAAAAATTCGAAAATTCAAAATGGCCGCCATTTTTGGGGAGGGGAAAATTTTTGGAAAATTGCAAAGATTGCATTCCTTAGATACCCTGTGGGTCGAAAATTTCGACGAAATCGCTCTATCTCGCACGGTTAAGGAGATAGAAGCAAATTAGTGTTTTGCCATTTTTGGCAAAAATTCGAAAATTCAAAATGGCCGCCATTTTTGGGGAGGGGAAAATTTTTGGAAAATTACCAAGAGCACAATGCTCAGATACCCTGTGGGTCGAAAATTTCGACGAAATCGCTCTATCTCGCACGGTTAAGGAGATAGAAGCAAATTAGTGTTTTGTCATTTTTGGCAAAAATTCGAAAATTCAAAATGGCCGCCATTTTTGGGGAGGGGAAAATTTTGTAAAAATTACCAAGAGCACAATGCTCAGATACCCTGTGGGTCGAAAATTTTGACGAAATCGCTCTATCTGGCACGGTTAAGGAGATAGGAGGAAATTTGTGTTTTGCCATTTTTGGCAAAAAATTCGAAAATTCAAAATGGCCGCCATTTTTGGGGAGGGGAAAATTTTTTAAAAATTACCAAGAGTACAATGCTCAGATGCCCTGTGGGTCGAAAATTTTGACGAAATCGCTCTATCTCGCACGGTTAAGGAGATAGAAGCAGATTGGTGTTTTGCCATTTTTGGCAAAAATTCGAAAATTCAAAATGGCCGCCATTTTTGGGGAGGGGAAAATTTTTGGAAAATTGCAAAGATTGCATTCCTTAGATACCCTGTGGGTCGAAAATTTCGACGAAATCACTATCTCGCACGGTTAAGGAGATAGAAGCAAATTAGTGTTTTGCCATTTTTGGCAAAAATTCGAAAATTCAAAATGGCCGCCATATTTGGGGAGGGGAAATTTTTTAAAAAATTGCCAAGAGTACAATGCTCAGATACCCTGTGGGTCGAAAATTTTGACGAAATCGCTCTATCTCGCACGGTTAAGGAGATAGAAGGAAATTTGTGTTTTGCCATTTTTGGCAAAAATTCGAAAATTCAAAATGGCCGCCATTTTTTGGGGAGGGGAAAATTTTTGGAAAATTGCAAAGATTGCATTCCTTAGTTACCCTGTGGGTCGAAAATTTCGACGAAATCGCTCTATCTCGCACGGTTAAGGAGATAGAAGCAAATTAGTGTTTTGCCATTTTTGGCAAAAATTCGAAAATTCAAAATGGCCGCCATTTTTGGGGAGGGGAAAATTTTTGGAAAATTGCAAAGAGTACAATGCTCAGATACCCTGTGGGTCGAAAATTTTGACGAAATCGCTCTATCTGGCACGGTTAAGGAGATAGGAGGAAATTTGTGTTTTGCCATTTTTGGCAAAAATTCGAAAATTCAAAATGGCCGCCATTTTTGGGGAGGGGAAAATTTTTGGAAAATTGCAAAGATTGCATTCCTTAGATACCCTGTGGGTCGAAAATTTTGACGAAATCGCTCTATCTGGCACGGTTAAGGAGATAGAAGCAAATTTGTGTTTTGCCATTTTTGGCAAAAATTCAAAAATTCAAAATGGCCGCCATTTTTGGGGAGGGGAAAATTTTTTTTAAATTACCAAGAGTACAATGCTCAGATACCCTGTGGGTCGAAAATTTTGACGAAATCGCTCTATCTGGCACGGTTAAGGAGATAGAAGGAAATTTGTGTTTTGCCATTTTTGGCAAAAATTCGAAAATTCAAAATGGCCGCCATTTTTGGGGAGGGGAAAATTTTTGGAAAATTGCAAAGATTGCATTCCTTAGATACCCTGTGGGTCGAAAATTTCGACGAAATCGCTCTATCTCGCACGGTTAAGGAGATAGAAGCAAATTAGTGTTTTGCCATTTTTGGCAAAAATTCGAAAATTCAAAATGGCCGCCATTTTTGGGGAGGGGAAAATTTTTGGAAAATTACCAAGAGCACAATGCTCAGATACCCTGTGGGTCGAAAATTTCGACGAAATCGCTCTATCTCGCACGGTTAAGGAGATAGAAGCAAATTAGTGTTTTGTCATTTTTGGCAAAAATTCGAAAATTCAAAATGGCCGCCATTTTTGGGGAGGGGAAAATTTTGTAAAAATTACCAAGAGCACAATGCTCAGATACCCTGTGGGTCGAAAATTTTGACGAAATCGCTCTATCTCGCACGGTTAAGGAGATAGAAGCAGATTGGTGTTTTGCCATTTTTGGCAAAAATTCGAAAATTCAAAATGGCCGCCATTTTTGGGGAGGGGAAAATTTTTTTGAAAATTGCAAAGATTGCATTCCTTAGATACCCTGTGGGTCGAAAATTTCGACGAAATCGCTCTATCTCGCACGGTTAAGGAGATAGAAGCAAATTTGTGTTTTGCCATTTTTGGCAAAAATTCGAAAATTCAAAATGGCCGCCATTTTTGGGGAGGGGAAAATTTTTTGAAAATTGCAAATATTACATTCCTTAAATACCCTGTGGGTCGAAAATTTCGACGAAATCGCTCTATCTCACACGGTTTCTGAGATATTAGCAAATTACTCAAAAGTAGTACTGAAAATACACAATGAAGTACCTAAATGGCTATTACTCATGTACTGACAAAGCTATCAGTCCCAAATGCAATACCAAGCGAGCTATGGACATAACAATCTTGTATTCAAAATTGTAGTAAAATATCTTTAATTATTTTGGCTTAAATGCACGGAAACCAATGGGTACTGAAAATAGCTGTACTTAAGTATTACTCAGTAAGCAAAAGAGGTACAACAGCCAAAAGCAATCCCAAGCAAGCTACTGACCCAATAAGCCTGCATACCAAATTTGGTGACAATAGCTCTAATACTTTTCCTTTAAATGAGCGGAAACCATGCGTGACGCCGGACATCGGACGCCGGACGCCGGACATCGGACATCGGACGGCGAAAAAAGCAAAAATAATATATCCACCCCCCAGGGGGGTGGACATAATACGATACTCAGGGATTCTTACATTTGAACATAGAATATACTAATATGAATGTACTAAAGTTTAACGGCGTTTAACAAAGAAAAGGGTTGTCTTATTTTGTGGCTCTTCCAATAATTCAACTGCACCCTTCGATAAAAAACCTTTATAGAATATTTGTATATTTATGTACAAAATAGCTTCAAACTAATTTTTTAAGATCTTTTAAAATGTCATGTTAGAATATAAATAGATAACTCTGAGCTCCGTCTATGTGATCCTAATATTGCTAATCGTTGAAAAATCTCCTATAACCCCGAGCTCAGAGTTGTCTATTTCTATAGTATCCACTGGATGCCTCCTGTGGATACAATGATCCGTTGCAGTAATCAATATATCGGTATCATCACACTTCCTATTATCGTGCACTTCTTATTATCGTGCAGGGTTGGGGTCACATCCTTTGAGGATTTGGATTTGAAGGATTTAAATCCTTTTTTCAAAGGATTTGAAATCCTTTTGCAAAAAAAGGATTTTGGATTTGGAATTGATTTAAATCCTTTTGTTTTTGGGCAAAATCCTTTAAATTTTAATAGTGTAATGTGTGTCTATTTTTAATATACAATGTATTAATGTTTGTTTGCCTTTTTCATATAATATGTCAACAAGTTCTAGTGATCTTATGCACGTTGCAAGTAACCAAACAATATACAACTAGAGGATCGCTCGCAAAAAAAAAAAGATAATGTTTTTGCATAGCAAAAACAAAGCGTCCCGAAAAGGATATAAAGGTGAGTGCTAAAGTATTAAGAAAATGCTTCGTTTCTAGCCTTATACTGTTGTGGCAACCAAAGTCAGCGCAGTCTGCTCTATCTAGCACGGTTTTCAAGATATAAGCATTTTTGTGTTTTGCAAAAAATAAAAAAATTAAAAATGTCCGCTATATTTGGCGAGACAAAAATATTTTGAAAATTGGCATGGCTACTCTGCAGAGATACCCAGCAGGTCCAAAATTTTGTTGAGTTTACTCCATATAGCACGGTTTTCGAGATATAAGCATTTTTGTGTTTTGCAAAAACTTTGAAAATTCAAAATGGCCACCATTTTTGGGGAGACAAAATTTTTTGTCAAGACCACTGCCGTGGTGTGTATCTCCCGCCGAGCATTAAAGCAGAATAAATAGCTTTTCCGAGATATTCACAATTTTTCATTTTCGTGTGTGAAAGGTCTTCCAAAAGTAGGTGAATGAGTTATTTGAGAAAAATTGGCTATCTGCAATACTATTAAGAGATAATTCACATTTACTCATTTTGAGTAGGTGAATAATTATCTATGGGTCTGAAACTTCACCAAGTGAAAGCTCTCCCACAAGTAGGTGAATGAGTTATTTGAGAAAAATTGGCTATCTGCAATACTTTTAGAGATAATTCGCATTTACTCATTTTGAGTAGGTGAGTAATTAGCTATGGGTCTGAAACTTCACCATGTGAAAGCTCTCCCACAAGTAGATGAATGAGTATTTGATAAAAATTGGGTATCCGCAATACTTTTACAGATAATTAGCATTTACTCATTTTGAGTAGGTGAATAAATAGCTATGGGTCTGAAACTTCACAGAGTGAAAGCTCTCCCAAAAGTAGGTGAATGAGTTATTTGAGAAAAATTGGCTATCTGCAATACTTTTAGAGATAATTCACATTTACTCATTTTGAGTAGGTGAATAATTAGCTATGGGTCTGAAACTTCACCAAGTGAAAGCTCTGCCAAAAGTAGGTGAAGGATTTATTTGAGAAAAATTGGCTATCTGCAATACTTTTAGAGATAATTCGCATTTACTCATTTTGAGTAGGTGAGTAATTAGCTATGGGTCTGAAACTTCACCAAGTGAAAGCTCTCCCAAAAGTAGGTGAATGAGTTATTTGAGAAAAATTGGCTATCTGCAATACTTTTAGAGATACTTCGCATTTACTCATTTTGAGTAGACGAGTAATTAGCTATGGGTCTGAAACTTCACCAAGTGAAAGCTCTCCCAAAAGTAGGTGAATGATTAATTTGAGAAAAAATTGGCTATCTGCAATACTTTTAGAGATAATTCGCATTTACTCATTTTGAGTAGACGAGTAATTAGCTATGGGTCTGAAACTTCACCAAGTGAAAGCTCTCCCAAAAGTAGGTGAATGAGTTATTTGAGAAAAATTGGCTATCTGCAATACTTTTACAGATAATTCGCATTTACTCATTTTGAGTAGGTGAGTAATTAGCTATGGGTGTGAAACTTCACCAAGTGAAAGCTCTCCCAAAAGTAGGTGAATGATTAATTTGAGAAAAATTGGCTATCTGCAATACTTTTAGAGATAATTCGCATTTACTCATTTTGAGTAGGTGAGTAATTAGCTATGGGTCTGAAACTTCACCAAGTGAAAGCTCTCCCAAAAGTAGGTGAATGAGTTATTTGAGAAAAATTGGCTATCTGCAATACTTTTAGAGATAATTCACATTTACTCATTTTGAGTAGGTGAGTAATTAGCTATGGGTCTGAAACTTCACAGAGTGAAAGCTCTGCCAAAAGTAGGTGAATGAGTTATTTGAGAAAAATTGGCTATCTGCAATACTTTTACAGATAATTCGCATTTACTCATTTTGAGTAGGTGAGTAATTAGCTATGGGTCTGAAACTTCACAGAGTGAAAGCTCTCCCAAAAGTAGGTGAATGAGTTATTTGAGAAAAATTGGCTATCTGCAGTACTTTTAGAGATAATTCGCATTTACTCATTTTGAGTAGGTGAGTAATTAGCTATGGGTCTGAAACTTCACCAAGTGAAAGCTCTCCCAAAAGTAGGTGAATGATTAATTTGAGAAGAATTGGCTATCTGCAATACTTTTAGAGATAATTCACATTTACTCATTTTGAGTAGGTGAGTAATTAGCTATGGGTCTGAAACTTCACCAAGTGAAAGCTCTCTCAAAAGTAGGTGAATGAGTTATTTGAGAAAAATTGGCTATCTGCAATACTTTTAGAGATAATTCACATTTACTCATTTTGAGTAGGTGAGTAATTAGCTATGGGTCTGAAACTTCACCAAGTGAAAGCTCTCCCAAAAGTAGGTGAATGAGTTATTTGAGAAAAATTGGCTATCTGCAATACTTTTAGAGATAATTCGCATTTACTCATTTTGAGTAGGTGAGTAATTAGCTATGGGTCTGAAACTTCACCAAGTGAAAGCTCTCCCAAAAGTAGGTGAATGAGTTATTTGAGAAAAATTGGCTATCTGCAATACTTTTAGAGATAATTCGCATTTACTCATTTTGAGTAGGTGAGTAATTAGCTATGGGTCTGAAACTTCACCAAGTGAAAGCTCTCCCAAAAGTAGGTGAATGAGTTATTTGAGAAAAATTGGCTATCTGCAATACTTTTAGAGATAATTCGCATTTACTCATTTTGAGTAGGTGAGTAATTAGCTATGGGTCTGAAACTTCACCATGTGAAAGCTCTCCCACAAGTAGATGAATGAGTTATTTGATAAAAATTGGGTATCCGCAATACTTTTACAGATAATTAGCATTTACTCATTTTGAGTAGGTAAATAATTAGCTATGGGTCTGAAACTTCACCATGTGAAAGCTCTTCCAAAAGTAGGTGAATGAGTTATTTGAGAAAAATTGGCCATCTGCAATACTTTTAGAGGTAATTCGCATTTACTCTTTTTGAGTAGGTGAGCAATTAGCTATGGGTCTGAAACTTCACCAAGTGAAAGCTCTTTGGGATAGCTGCTCTGCAGAGATACCCTGAAGATAAAAAATTTTGTTGAAATTGCTCTATGTAGCACGGTTTTCGAAATATTAGCATTTTTGTGTTTTGCAATTTTTGCGCAAAAATTCGAAAATTCAAAATGGCCGCCATTTTTGGCAAGACAAAATTTTTTTGAAAATTGGCATGGCTACTCTGCATAGATACCCTGTGGGTCAAAAATTTCGTCGAAATCGCTCTATCTAGCACGGTTTTCGAGATATAAGCATTTTTGTGTTTTGCAATTTTGCGAAAAATTCGAAAATTCAAAATGGCCGCCATTTTTTGCGAGAAATTTTTTGTTTGAAAATTGGCAGCTAATCTGCAGAGATACCCTGCGGGTCAAAAATTTCGTCGAAATCGCTCTATCTAGCAGGGTTTTCGAGATATAAGCATTTTTATGTTTTGCAATTTTTGCGAAAAATTCGAAAATTCAAAATGGCCGCCATTTTTGGCGAGACAAAAATTTTTTCAAAATTGGGATAACTACTCTGCAGAGATACCCTGTGGGACAAAAATTTCGTCGAAATCGCTCTATCTAGCACGGTTTTCGAGATATAAGCATTTTTGTGTTTTGCAATTTTTGCGAAAATTTCGAAAATTCAAAATGGCCGCCATTTTTGGCGAGACAAAAATTTTTTGAAAATTGGGAAAAGTACTCCGCAGAGATATCCTGCGGGTCAAAAATTTTGTCGAAATTGCTCTATCTAGCACGGTTTTTGAGATATAAGCATTTTTGTGTTTTGCAATTTTTGCGAAAAATTCGAAAATTCAAAATGGCCGCCATTTTTGGCGAGACAAAAATTTTTTCAAAATTGGGATAACTACTCTGCAGAGATACCCTGTGGCTCAAAAATTTCGTTGAAATCGCTCTATCTAGCACGGTTTTCGAGATATAAGCATTTTTGTGTTTTGCAATTTTTGCGAAAATTTCGAAAATTCAAAATGGCCGCCATTTTGGGCGAGACAAAAATTTTTTGAAAATTGGGAAAACTACTCCGCAGAGATACCCTGCGGGTCAAAAATTTCGTCGAAATCGCTCTATCTAGCACGGTTTTCGAGATATAAGCATTTTTGTGTTTTCCTTATTTGGAAAATTCGTAATAATTAATTAATCATTAATTACTCGGCCATTTCTTGACCAATCAATGCCAAAATCTAATGATTTCCAGATTTTAATAGAATGAATGTATTTGCCAAGTTTCAGGTGAATTGATAAAATTCCTTTCAAGTTATCATCCGGACAAGCTTCCCCATCGAAAAAAGACATTTTTGGTCATGTGACCTCTCTGATTGGTTGAAATGTCACTGCAGCATATTCAAAAAAATTCCCCAAGGCTACTGCCTAAACCTGCCAAATTTGAAAAGAATCCGCCTAACGGTTACAGAGTTATAAGGAAAACAAAATGCGGAGCCGGCGGAGCCGGCGGAGCCGGCGGAGCCGCCGGAGCCGGCGGAGCCGGCGGAGCCAGAAGCTCTCCCATACACAAACAAGCGTCCCTTGCGGGACGCTTAATTCTTACTTTAGATGTAATAGATTTAATCTTTTTAGTTTACAGCGAGTAGGACAGGGAGTACAGTTGAAAGAAGCCTCAGTACTTTACTGTGATGAAATAACACTTAGCTTTCATAAACTTAATAAACATAAACTTCATAAACAGGATAGAAATCCACAGTGAGCAGCAATGGGATCACAGTTGACAGAGACCTTAGTACTTGTGAAATGCAATTAACTTCTCGGTTTGTGCATAAAAGATACCTCATTTCTTTTAATTGCATTCATTCCAAAAATACTTTATTCAATTTTTTTGTGGATAGTAGTTAATGCATTAATGATTTCGTTTATGGTGACAGAAGATTATTCCTACTAATACGTGAATAAAGTTCCAGTTCCAATAAATGTGCATAGTTAATTACCTTCGCCAAGGAGGTTATGTTTTCGCCTGGGTTTGTGAGTTTGTTTGTGAACAAGATAACTCAAAAACTTTTGGACGGATTTTGATGAAATTTGTAGGATATGTCTGAAAAGGTAAAAGGAAGAAATGATTCTATTTTGGGAGTGATCCGGATCACTGTCTGGATCTTCTGGATCCATGAAATGTAATTTTTAAAGAAAGATAACTCAAAAAGTTATGGATGGATTTCGCTGAAATTTTCAGGATATGTCCTAAATGGGAGTGATCCGGATCGAGCTCCCTTGACGGAGGTCTGCGCTATCCGAGTGCTCTTGTTTAAGCATGTTTTTCTAGATGATTTTAATTCCTCTGTAAATAAGGATTTGGATTTAAATCCTTTTGAAAAAGAAAGGACTTGGATTTGATTTGGATTTGAAAAATTTCAAAGGATTTGGATTTAAATCCTTTTTCAAGGATTTGACCCCAACCCTGTTATCGTGCACTGGTCGAGTCTTTGTTTACCATGTGTTAATGGGCCAATTTTTGTCACAATCCCAGCGTTCATTCTAGAGTTGGAGCTACTTGAGTCAAATGACTCCTACACTAAATTTTGGTGGGACATTTAGTAAATGTGATTAGTCAAATAAAAAAATATTAACCTTACATTTGAGCAAATTGACTTAAATAGGAGAGAAGAGATAAAAAGTACTATTAGTCTATCTTCAAAGTGAATTTGCAATAATAAATCAAATTCAAGTCTACTCACTGTGAAAAAACTTTATTTCAATTCGAGACATATATTTGTAGTCAGCATGATGTACATATATATTTGCAATAACTAAAGTTTGTTTATTTTTTACATATTTTTTTTGTTTGTTTTTTTTTTGTTAAAATAAATATGATAAAAACCAAGCTTAGTTTAATAGGCGCTATATAAATGTTAATGTAATGTAATGTAAAACCCAGCACTATCTAAAACTAGAAAAAAAATTAACTCTCCTTGACACAGGTTCACTCAGGGAATTGTTTTTATTTCATACAAAAAACTCCATTGTTTATGAAAATGGATATAAATTCATCATTTTTTTTTTTAACTGGTTTCAAAGCAATAACATACCATGCAAAATTTAAGTTAAATTATTATTTAACATCTTTTCCAGCTGAAAATTGTTATTAACATAGATGTAACTTTTCAAAAGTTTGTCCCACATTAGTTTAAAATGTTTGTTGTTACTTGTTAACAACTGTATAATTTACACTCTTGAAGTCACTTGTAAGAGTGCATTATTTAAAATATACTTTAAAAAGTGAAAATATCAAAATCTGGATAATAAAATCTTGTTGTGCAATAGATACTTAATCTTTAATATTTAACAAAACTATGACATCTTGTCCATATTTACATCCACTGGCGAGTTAACATCACTTACTATAAACATGTTTTCTATTGATAAATACTGAATATTTGTTAAATGAAGTGTGATTGGACAATGCCGGTTCCACTCGGCCAATCAAATTAAGGCATTTAGAAGCAAGGAAACATGGAGGAATTGGGTTAAAAAGACAACATATGTACGTGTCCTTTCCTTTGATTTTTAAACAAAATTTGTCTAATTTCCCCAATATTTACAGCGAAAATGCGGGCAATAATGCAAGATATATGCGTTACCAATACCTAAGTAAACTGAAGCATGTGGGGTCAATTCTTTGCTCAATATTACCTTTTCTGTTAGACACACGGTAACCGCGGTGCTTTGAGGATACAGCTATATCATGAGAAACATCAAACTTTATCCCGCCGTCTGTCCATCCGTACACCTTGGGTGAAAACAATACCCCGACACCCTCAAGGGCCGTGAGATTATCAGGATCAAAGAAAATGGCTCAGCTGATCTTTTGTTGGTACAACGCCTAAATTTATCCAAAACAATCACAGTTAAACAATAAATTACATATGTAATTGATCCATTAGATGATTATCTATGATGTGGTAAACATCTTCTCAATGAAAAATAATAAATCTTCAAGAAAATTGAGGGTGGGCGTGAATTGGTACCCGGGCGTGAATTGGTCCACCACCACTATACCCATTATCGACGATTGCGATGGCCGAATGCAAGAGTCTCAAATGTTTCAGGGCAGTTGTAACCATATGGTACAGATAACCATTACAAGATATGAGGCTATTTTCCTCTTACACTTACATACAAACGGTTACAGACAAAGATACGAAACCAAACCAAACCTTTTTTGTGATGGATTTTGGTATGTAAGATAACTGAACTCCAATAGCTGATAGCCGCAAATATATCGCCGCACGTCCCATTATCAACCACTTCCTATTATCGACCGGGAGCAATTTTTTCCTTTCTCAGGTCACATAACTGCATTTTGAATTTGTCGATTGGAGAATTGAATGTAAATACCTTCTGAAATAATATCACACAAAACTTTCAAAAAGATGAGGTCAAACAGGTATGAAATTTTAAAAAGTTAAAATGTGTATGTGATAATTTCTCAATACACTAATGTCCGTTTTTCACAATTAATAATTCTTCAATTTTGTAGTATTTTATAAATGTTTCTGCCACTAATTTCATTTCTCTCCTGCAGAATAAGACTTTTCACAGTTTCGCAATGCGCGTGCGCGGATACAGGAAATTCCGGCGGGGTCAAAGGTCAAGTGGGAACGATAGTTTGCTTTTAAATATGTGATAAATGTACTCTTTGTAAACGGATTAATGCAGAAATAGACACTGAAATAATAAAATATAATCCGTCAGGAATGTAAGATATGTTTACACTTCTTTTTATATCACTAAATTCTTGTGGTTTGTGTGTGAAGATATATATATCATATTATCGCCCATTAAGCATTTTACTTCCTGGTTTGTGCTTTTATTTCATTGACTTTTTTTTGCAGGTCCTGTTTGTTTTTGTTATGAAATCGATCATATGGCACCATAAATAGATGATGGAATATCTGTTTTATTGCACACTCGAGTTGTATTTCTATGCACTTGACACTACATGCCTGGGCCTTTTGGTTAGCACTACTGGTGCTACTGCCTTGTAGACCGAGTTTCTGTCCATCGCCAATTGCTATTGATGTACTGATGGACACAATGGCGAGGGATAGAGTTCACATGTACTTGTTTTCTGTGTAAATTTTGAACGGCATATTTGTACACATATTACATAATTATAAAGTGTTATTTTAATTCTTTAACTTGTGCACATGTGCTGTTCACTAATACTTAATGCCAATCCAACTGGCATATATGCACATCAGCCTGTTTTTAAAATGTAAATATACTTTCAGCATTACAAAGTTATCTTTAAAAGAAATTCCTGGCTTGTAAAAGCAGTTTATTTTAATAACATATATTACACAGAAAACAACTACATGTGAGCTCTGTCCCTCGCCATTGTGTTGCAGACGTTGTAAAGCAATTTTACAATAAAATATTACTTATTCCAAAATACTTTTAGAAATGATGAAGCATATACACTGGTACTATTGGCAAAATTACAAGTATTTTTAAATGATACTTTCCAACAATAACTAATGCAGGGTAACATATTCTGACATTCTGGGAGACCTGGGTTTGATTCCCAGTGATGTTCCTGCAAAAACATCATAGCTTAGTGATAAAGCACTCAGTTTGTTGGTTATGTTTGTGTTTTGTTTTTATTTTTATGTTTACATCCTTTTTATATACATACTTATAAATTTTTTAATTTTTGTGTTTACTTAAATAAACAAAAGCATTAAATCACTTAGAAAAAGGACCATGGTTCTTAATAATCTCACTTTCTTTGTTATAATATTCAATAAACATGACAAAATACACAAGAAAAATATTGAAAGAGTTGCAAACAATTGTCATTTCCTGTTTCAGACCTTTCGCCATGTCGTGTCAAAATCTAGAGGATAGTGATGATCTCAGCACATTTCATAGATGGAGTGTGGATGCTCTCAAGGACTACTTGCGCAAAAGAGGTCTTAGGACAACATGACCTAAAGTGGAGCTGGCTGCATTGGCATTTTCCGCCCATGTTTTACAACTGCCAGAAAAATTGACACAAACTGAAAAACAAGTGATGCTCTATAGGCAGTATGCTGACTTATTGTCTTTTGATGGTTCCACTTATCCAGATCCTCTAACAGCTCTTAAAGATGGTTGGATCAGTGAAAAAGATGGGATGAAAATGTGGCCGCCTACTTTGTATTATGATATTTGTGAATTTATTTTGAATGATACAAAGGAGTTAGATCTTGCCAGAAGAGTATTTAGAGATTATAAAGAGAAAAAAGGTTCATGACAATGTAAACAAACTATTATTTCCGTAAGCCTTTTAATACATACATTTATATTTAAAAGATTGCATAATGTGTTTTTATGAAGTTTATTTGTTTATAAGACATCAGTCTGCCACAGTAAATTTTTGAAATAGCCTTCAGAACATCTTTTATTTTTGTTCTCAAATAAAAAATATTTAGAGAGGTATTAAGCAAGTTGCATAAAAATCACCAAACAATGCAGTCAACCAGGTTCAACTCTGAGATGAATTTTGATAGTTATTTTTTTCAATTTTGAAAACACTATTGCCAGGAGATGAAATAAATACAACATAAATGTCTTTAGAACTGGGCCTCAAGCAAGGATAAATCATATATGTTCTACAAATTAGTTTCCCATCAAAACTGTAAACAATACTGCTTTCATAGTATACATAATGTGTCTAGCCATCTAGTGTTGATTACAGTTCCCCTAAACACATATCCTTTTTTTTGGTCTCAACAAAGGCTTAAATTGAGAATAAAATGTCACCAACTAATTTCCAAAACTTTAAATTATCCAAACTTAAGGCCAAGAAATACTGAACTAATATCTTAAGGAAAACTCATATACTGAATTATTTCATAAACTGATAATGTAAAAGTTAGAACTTCAAACATGATTCTTTCAGAATAAATTCAATAAATTTGACTACAACAGCATGCTTTTATAAATTATTGATGCAAATGAAAACAAATTGTGTATTTTGATTTCACTTTACAGCATGCCTTTTCTTGATAGAAATGCCGGTGATTAAAGGCAAAAAAACAGTATCCAGTAAGTTCAAATGACCACTTTTGAATTTATCAAGAGATTCTTAGTTTTGTGTAAATTTATGTAACTTGAAAGGCTACTTTCTTATCACAGTTTAAAAACCTGGAAAAAAATGATGGAAGGAGGCAAAATCTCATACATATGTTTACGCTTTCTGCATTCCAAGACAAGCCTACTTACAGTATATCTGTGTTTGTTAGAACTGTCAGTGATTAAAAGTTAGGTAAAACTTGAGAAAAAAACAGCATCTAGAAAAAATAGAGGCTAGTCAGCTTTTTTGGCAAAGGAAAATGTTATCTTCCTTCAGTTTGGAAATATATACACTATATCTCCAACTACACGGAACTTCATTATGAACCTGTGACGTCATCAATCATCTACTACGAGAAAAGCAATATGTCCACTTTTTACTCCATGTTCGGTTCTCGCCTCCAACCTCTGTGGCCGCCGGTTCGAATCTCGGGCCGGGCGCTTCATGTTGGAAAGTTGGTAGTTACTTGCCGATGCCCGGTGGTTTACAGTGCACTATGCACTGGTTTATTCCACCTGTAAACTACCCGTCGCAATATGACCCTGGCTGTTGAACGCGACGTAAAGCAACAAATAAATAAATTTACTCCACGTTCGTGATATTTATTTTTATAATGCTATTTATGGCTCTTGTACCATATATTTCTTAAAATAAACCACATTTTCATTCTTATAGGTTGTTTGTCTACTGAATGAAGTTAACTTCATAATTTTTGTGAAAAATGTTTCCTATGACCTTTAAGTTTGGCTATGCTCGTTTGACCTTAAACGAGAGGCCCAAGGTCAAATACGACCACACCAGAACATTCCCAGCCCATGATTTCCTATATGCTGGTATACCATCACAAACCTGTAGGACCAATAATAAGCGAATTATAACCACTTTTAAGCTTGGCTATGCTCATTTCACCTTCAATGAGAGGCCCAAGGTCAAATGCGACCACACCAGAAGGTTCCCAGCCCATGATTTTGTATATGCTGGTATACCATCCCAAACCTCTAGGACCAATAATAAGCGAGTTCTAATCACTTTTAAGTGTGGCTATGCTCGTTTGACCTTGAACGTGGGGCCCAAGCTCAAATCCGACCACACCAGAAGGTTCCCAGCCAATGATTTCCTACATGTTGGTTTACCATCCCAAAGCTCTAGGACCAATAATAAGCGAGTTATGAGCATTTTTATGTTTGGGTATCCTCATTTGACCTTCAAGGAGGGGCCCAAGGTCATATCCGACCACACCTAAACATTCCCAGCCCATGATTTCCTATATGTTGGTATACCATCCCAAAGCTCTAGGACCAATAATGAGCGAGTTATAAGCACTTTTAAGTTTGGCTATGTTCGTTTGACCTTGAAGGGGGGGCCCAAGGTCAAATGCGACCACACCAGAAGATTCCCAGCACATGATTTCCTACATGTTGGTATACCATCCGAAACCTGTAGGACTAATAATAAGCGAGTTATAAGCACTTTTCAGTTTGGCTATCCTCGTTTGACCTTGAAGGAGAGGCCCAAGGTCAAATCTGACCACACCAAAAGATTCCCAGCCCATGGTTTCCTACATATTGGTATACCATCCCAAACCTCTAGGACCAATAATAAGCGAGTTATAAGCACTTTAAACTTTGCCTATCCACGGTTGACCTTGAAGGAGGGGCCCAAGGTCAAATCTGACCACACCAGAAGATTCCCTGCACATGAAACCAATAAGCGTCCCCTTTTCAAGGGACGCTTAATTAAGGTATGAAATAAGAAAGAACAATGATAAGTAAATGAATATTTTCATACATACTTTGTCTTATTGATTCAAAATATAACTAAAAATATATGTAGGCAATGGTGCCTTTTAAAGTGACTTAAAAAGTACAACACACAAAGTGACAAAAATATTCTATAACAAGAAGTAAACAAGAGGGTCAGAGGTGCCCCAAAAGGCGGGTTGCGCACGCAGGAAACAAGGTTAGCAACTGCTCTCATTAAATTTAGGAACAAGGAAAGAAATGTTAGGTTACCCACTTAAGGTAAATGTGTTCGAGTTAGAGTCCGGAAACGAAAATGTGGACAAACAGACGGATGGACACACATACGGACGAAAAACGGACAAACGAACGGACAGAATTTCACCAATATCGAAAGGAACCTAGCTATCATGTTGATCTATGTCCCTGTCAAGTTTGAATTTGATTGGTCAAACCGTTTTCAAGTTAGAGTCCGGAAATGGAAAATGTGGACGGACAGACGGACGTCGGACACATCAATCTAATAGGCGGGTTGGTTACACGCAACCCGCCTAAAAACGAACAAATGGACAGAAAAACAAGACAAATGAACGGACGGATTTACACCAATTTCGAAAGGAACCTAGCTATGATGGTGATGTATGTCCCTGTGAAGTTTGAATTAGATTGGAGTAACCGTTTTCGAGTTAGAGTCCGGAAACCAAAATGTGGACGGACAGATGGATGGACAGAAAAACGGACAAAAACGAAGAAACGGACGGAAAAACGGACAAACAAACAGACGGAATTTCACCAATTTCGAAAGGAACCTAGCTATGATGGTGATCTATCTCCCTGTGAAGTTTGAATTTGATTGGTCAAACCGTTTTAAAGTTAGAGTCCGGAAACGAAAATGTGGACAAACAGATGGATGGACAGACAAACGGACGAAAAACGGACAAACGAACACACGGAATTTCACCAATTTCGAAAGGAACCTAGCTATGATGGTGATCTATCTCCCTGTGAAGTTTGAATTTGATTGGTCAAACCGTTTTAAAGTTAGAGTCCGGAAACAAAAATGTGGACAAACAGATGGATGGACAGACAAACGGACGAAAAACGGACAAACGAACACACGGAATTTCACCAATTTCGAAAGGAACCTAGCTATGATGGTGATCTATCTCCCTGTGAAGTTTGAATTTGATTGGTCAAACCGTTTTAAAGTTAGAGTCCGGAAACGAAAAATGTGGACGGACAGACGGACAGACAGACAGACGGACAGACGGACGTCGGACACATCAATCTAATAGGCGGGTTGGTTACACGCAACCCGCCTAATAATTAAAGAGTAACATAACCAACAAACTGAGCGCTTTATCACTAAGCTATGATGTTTTTTGGAAGAACATCACTAGGAATCAAACCCAGGTCTCCCAATATGTCAGAATATGCTACTCTGCATTACTTATTGGTGAAAAATAAAATTTTAAAATATAAAGTATATTCTTTTCCATTCATTTACATACAGAAATTCTTGATTATATTTAACTTATTTGTAGGAGCAACTCAACTTTCATATTTCACATGTGCATATGTACGAGTTTTCACAATGACAATCAAATATTAATAATTATAAAGATCAGACGTGTGCAGTGAATGAAAAATGGACGTGCTGTTTCGATTGGTCAATTGTATGTCGGTAGTAAAATTGTCTGCTAAGCTGTTACAAGAGCGATCATGCATTCAAAATAATATATCAGCGTCCTTGTTCGTGACACCTCATAAAAGTACAGCGATATTTCTTGGAAACCAGGTAGGCCTGTCTTTATAATAGTCTTTAGTAATAACACCTGACGGCACTCTGGCATTATTTGGAATTTTTGCCAGGTGTATATCCTGTAACAAAGGCCCTCACAATCGGTATTTATTACTACAATACTCTGAGGTCTAATTTGTCCCAAGTTGAAGTTTATGCCACAATTAGGTATTCTCTTGAGGTGGTATTGTTTCCAGGAGTTATTCTTTCTGGGAGGCATTTTCCCAGTGGGTATTTTTCCTTGATTTTTTTCCCTCACAAACTAGATCTGGAAAGTTGATAAAATGAAATGAAGTTGTACAAGAAAAATATAAAAGACAAGAAGTATATATGTGTTATAATTGGTGTCTGACCAGACTGCCTTGTCCGATTCACTGTTAATTCACTTCTTAATCTTCAAGAGTGATATATTTTGTCCTGTATATGTCTATTGAGGGGGATACACCATTTCAGTTGTACTCTCACTACAATCATACTATACACATATCACATGGGTGGACACAGAGATAAACAGTCTCAAGAACTTTTCAATGTTTATTTTCAGTAAATGACTTCAGCATGGGCGTTCACTGGTAGAATGGAAAATAAAACATGACTTTCACCAGGTATATTGGGCGATATTATAATACTTTATGCCTAAAACTAATGCATATACTAGAAATAAACTCTATAAACTAAACAAAACTAATATATATAGTATATTCTACCTATTTAAGTGATAAAATCCAAGAAAAACGTGCCTGTATAAAAGTATTTCAAATGAAGTAGTTCATATAACTTCCTGGTTTCATTCAAAACTGGTTAAATAGGTCGGGTTCCGTTCCCACTTGACCTTTGACCCGTGACGAAACAAGATGGCGTAGCAAAACTGTAAAGTCGCGTATTCTGTCTATTTTTATTCCAAACCAATAAATAGATCTAAACTGTTCAGAATAATGTGTAATAAACCTGAAGGAGTGATATGGTCCTTATAGGTCCTCTCTCAGAAAAGTTAAAAATTGTTTCTCAAATATTTCTATTACTTCATTTTAAAAGAAGGTTTTGTTGCATCTTATTGCAGAAAAATCCTGACCATGCCAAGAAGCTTATCTGACCTTTGTATTATTGCAAGCTGTGATTGATGAAGGTCACTCAATTAGAGGCGCAGCCAAGTTTTTGAAATATGCTCTTTACTGTCAATAAAAAGTAGTGATGCATCAGCCCTCGAAACATAAGATCTTCCAGATCCTAATTATTACAATTTGGCGTAAGCTGATATAATAAATTTTATACTTTTATCATTTTCCGTCATCAATAGTATTTTTTATTTATCTCACAACCTTAAGTCTGCTACTTCTAGCTTTAGATGCAACCTTTAGTCATGTGATCGATAATTGGAAGTGATGCTTCCTGTATAACATGTGTGACATACCTAAGAAAAACAATCATTTCTGTGCAAAATATCATATCAAACCGGGATATATACATATCAATAGATGGATAACATAATATGACAACAACCAACTGGATATTTGCAAATGTATGTTATTTCATATTATTTATTGTCGATTTTCCTGCTTACGTGGTTGATAATTGGACGTGCGAGGATATCTACCAATATATCACTTATAATTACATCTATAAAGGTGTGTTCCACTACTTCCCTTTTGGAACACTTTTTTTCCAGTGATAACAATTTATATTTGGTGGTAAACTTTAGTGATTTTATTCAATTAAATTAATAATATACCTGTGTCAAGTCTTAACACGGCACCAACTAAACAGGTATACAGGGAATGGTTCAGATTTAAATCTTCTTTCATAGGGACATCCTCTTTCATAGAGGATAGTTGTTGCATAGGGTCTATTCATAGCAATGCATGAGCAATAGAACTTCATCGCTCAGTAAATTTATATATTCTGATTCTTTTATTAATTTTACAACAAGATATCCATTATTGCATGTTCATCCATTCATCTGATAGAAATTGAATATCCATAGTCTGATTCTTGGTAATATTTTTTTTAAAAAATTGAATATTTGAAAAGAAAAAACAACTAGGGGACTATTTCATTAAAATATAACCACTTTAAGGTACACCTTGGATTAGATGATTCCTCTGCATAAAATTTCTTATGACATGTTTACCACAACTTATTCAGAGAATACCATAATATTGCCCCATTTGCAAATGAACAAGTGTCTGTGGCAATTTAAAAATGAGTGAAAGTGAAAGTGAACTTAGCACTAACAAAATTTAAGCAGCATTTACACTTTTAGGAGGAGCAAATGATCAAATATTTTGTATTTTTTTTGTGTCTCCTGTTGTGTATGATATCTTTTATTTATTGCTAAACACATGGTTATATCACTATATCACACAAACGGAAACATACTGTCACACAAAACCGGAAGTCTCTCTTTTTAGCCGTTAGATCAAACAAACAGTAAGGTCCTTTAATATTAATTCATACATATATAACACTCGCTCTCTCCTTAAGAAAATTGAAGCTAACATAATGCACAATTGAAAGGTTCATTCTTGCCATTTTTTATATATCAAAACTAATTACAGTCAGTTGAGGTTAATTTGAACATTGCTTTTAATGTCTGAAATATCTAGATGTCATCATTTTAAGACTATTCAAATTGTCACATTTAATCTCCATCATACCTTACAACTAAGCCTGAGGAGAGAGGTTACCAGCACTTCATCCTCTTTCCAACTCTTTACCAGTTGGTTCCTTACACGATAATAAGATATAAGTCAGTCTTTTAACATTCTTCGATCAAGCGGCTTGGAGGGTTTCGCTGTCGCTTTGGATATCAGTGTTATGGAACCTGTTGGTTTGATGAAGAATTCATGATCTCCGGCAGGGGTGTTTATGTTAGCTGTGATACTTGGTGCATTCATAGTCTCAGTAGTACTTATGTCAGGCTTGTTATAACCTACACAGTCACCATGATCCTTAGAAGCATTGTTTCTTCTTATTTGGTCTGTATGACGTTTCCACAATCCCTCATCAGCTCACACTTCATAAGACACCGGTCCTAATTGCTTTTCGATTGTGCCGTTCATCCACTTGTACTTGTTATTCCTATAATCTCTGACCAAAACAGATTGATGTTTAAATGTTCTTGGTTGTTTCAAAGTGTCACTTCAGTGGGAATTAATGACTTCATCCTTGGGTCGGAACACACGATCCAATCTTGTTCTCAACTTCCTCCCCATAAGCATTTCTGAAGGTGAACTCCCAGTTATTGAATGTACTGAGGATCTATATCCAAGAAGAAAGTTGGCCAGTCTTGTGTTGAAATCACCAATTTCCTTTTTCATCATACCAGTTTTAAAGGTTCTGACGACCCTTTCTGCTTCACCGTTGGTTTGCGGGTGATATGGAGGGGATTTGATATGCTTGATTCCACAAAATGTCATAAATTCAGCAAATTCTTCTCTTGCAAATTGAGGTCCACTGTCTGTGACTATGCTCACTGGAAGGCCGGAAGGCCATGAGTTGCAAAGACATTCCTCAAAGCACAAATGTTGTTATTTGATGTGGTCAAGGACATCTGTATTGCTTCTAGCCACTTGGAGTGGGCATCAATCACCAGGAAAAACATTTTTCCCTCCAATGGACCACAAAAGTCAGCATGAAGTCGCTGCCATGGCTTGTCAGGCCAGACCCCAGTCTGAGTTTTACTGGGTGGATCAGGTAAAATGTGTCTACATAAATCACAACTTGCCACTGTTTGTTCAATTTCAGCATCTATTGTTGGCCACCAACAATAAACTCTTGCCCTAGCCTTCATTTTAACAATGCCTTCGCAAAATGAGTGTAACTCAATTTTGATGGAACGACTACCCGTACCCCTCTCAGAAGACATCCCTGTTCTACTAAATGTTCATCTTTACACCGAAAGTAACGTAGCACATCTGGGCTTATTTCATGTCTAGGTCCCCACCCTATCCTTATTCCTCTTAAGACCTTTGCCAAAATTGGGTCCTTTTGAGTTTCCAGACTTATTTCTTTTTCAGTTATTGGTCCCTTGTTTAACTGAGCTTTGTGGAAACTTTCAATTTCTCCCAAATTGAAAATCCCTATAGCTTCCCCATGCTGTGTGTGTTTTATTGGTAACCTAGATAGACCATCAGCCAGTGCATTTTCTTTGGATCTCTTGCATTTTATTTTGTACCTATACCCTGATAACTGAATTGCCCATGTTTGAATTCTAGATGCGGCTACCGCTGGGATTGCCCTATTGGGGTGGAGGATAAAACTCAAGGGCTGGTTGTCAGTTTCTAGTAGAAATTCCCTCCCATACAAGTAGATATGAAATTTCTGAACAGCATATATGAACCCTAGTGCCTCTTTTTCAATCTGGGAATAATTTTGTTCAGCTGGGCTCAATGTTCTAGAGGCAAAAACAATTGGTTTCTCTTCCTCGTTGGGCAAAACATGGGAAATAACTGCTCCTAGGCCAGTTGGACTTGCATCACTTGCAACCACTATTGGTAATTTGGGGTCATAGTGCACTACAACAGAAGCTGAGCAAAGGACTTCCTTTACTTTGTCAAATGCTTTACTATGTTTCTACTCCCATGGCCATTTAACCTTATCCTTGATTAGCTCATTTAGCACACTAGTAGTTGTCACCAAATTTGGTAGAAACCTACAGTAATAATTAATCAAACCTAACCAAGATTTCAACTGTTCTTTATTCAAAGGGGTTGGAGCTGATATCATGGCCTTGAGTTTCTCATCATTTGGGTGTATACACTCCTTATCAATTCGAAAGGCAAAGTACTCAACACTGTCTGCAAAGAATGTTTGGATGGACTCACTCTCTCACAGCTTCCTTTTATATGTAGCAACGGATAGCGCTGTTGATCTGTGTCATCAGAATCCGAAAACTGTGACCCCGCTGACACTGTAGTTTTTTTTTTGAACTAAGTTTTGTGTTATCCCTTTTTGTTGCCTTACATTGTAGAAATAAAGTCCTCAGTTTTGTGATTTATAACCCTAGATAATTCACAAATTTCCGGCGAATAACGGACGAGCGCGCAATTATAAAGACCGCATTTAGTATTTTTCATATAATAACTGTGATAAATATGGCTACATAACCTTTTTTGTCTTGCACTGTTTTTGCCGTTGTATTGTTTTGGCTGTTCCACCTTGCAAACATACATGGTGACACATAAACGTGAATCACTAATTCTCTCAAACTTTATTGCTATTACTATTTCAACATCTTTGCTGAAAAACAGACAATGGCAGACAGTTTTCTTTCTAAAATTATTTTACACAAACTGTTACATTCAAAAAAGAATTTTGATCCATTGTCTAGTTTTCGTGCCATTATTTTTCACCAGACGTTTCAAAGTGCAGGGTAAATAATCGCTTAACGGAATGGCCAGAGTACAATTATACGCTCATATAATTTCACGTAAACAATGTGCGCACTGCAGGGACTTTCGTTGTCTGCGCATTTCCGGTCTTTATAATGTCCTTTTAAGTGACCCTTCTTGCCACAATTGTAGCATTCTGCCTCCTTATATTGGCATTTTTTGGGAAATGTCCACCTTTACCACAGCGCCAACACATGACTTTGTTAGGAAAGTCTTTTCCTTTGTGGGAAGTACTCAATTTCTTTACGCCCTGCTGAGTTGTTGGTTGTAGTGTGGCAGCCTGTTTGTTTGTAAGTTCAATTGATGTGGCCAGATCTGCTGTGCTTTTTAGTGTTAAATCGTCTTTTTCCAACAACTGTTGTTGGATGTGGGTGCTGACCAAGCCACAAACTAAGCGATCTCTCAACATTTCATCTAATGTTGCTCCGAAATCACAATTTTTTGCTGCTTTTTTATTGCTGCTACATAATTTGCTATAGATTCTGATTCTTTTTGGTCCCTCCTATAAAACTTAAACCTCTCCACTATTTTAAGTGGTTTGGGATTTACATGCTTTCAATTAAGTCTACCAAGTCTTTATAGGATTTGTCTGTTGGTTTCTCTGTGTGTAGCAGACTTTTCATTAGACTATATACTTTAGCACTGCATACAGTTAGTAAGATTGAGTGTTTAATAGTGTCAGAATCATCACCTGTGATCTTGTTTGCACTAAAATATGCATCTAACCTTTCTATAAATTCGTGCCAGTTATCACCATCAGTAAATTCTGGCAACTTCCCCAATGTAGCACTGGCCATCCTGTATTTAGTTCTGTGAAGTGTTCACTGTTATACTGTACTCTGTATATATATATCAATGTTCACTGCATTGCATCCTGTTTGAGATCAGCTAGTACAACAGTAACCTGGATATTTATCTATTTATATCCTGCACCCTCATCGCCATTTGTTGCGTATGGTATCTTTTATAAAACATGGTTATATCACAGAAATGGAAACATGCTGTCACACAAAAACGTAAGTCTCTCTTTTTAGCTGTTAGATTAAACAAACATTAAGGTCCTTTAATATTAATTCGTACATATATAACATTCAGAAATAGCTTAGTAGTCAGTTTGTTTATCTTGTGACAAAATTTAAGATATTCAGAAAAGAAGGGTTAGTCAAAATAAGACATAAAATAGCAGTTGTAATAGCTTTACAATACTTTTTATTCTATTCTTACACTTACTTGAAGTGCCTTAAGAAATTTAAGCTTGAAGTAGACATGCACAAAGGTGGTCGCAAAGATAAACAGTCATAGAGATAAACGGTCTTCAAACCTTCATATCTAAGTAGTGTAAATAACAAAATCACACAAACTAAGTAAGAATATATACTTAAACAATGCTTGTAGTGACATTTGGTTTGTGTTATATTATTAGAATTATTGTTAAACCCTTTTACTGTTTTTGGTGTGATAATTTCTGAAGACCGTTTATTTCTATGACCATTTATCTCAGTGACCAAACATGTACATGATTCTGCATGGAGTTTTTTTCTCTTCAAATAGCTATGATTATATCAAGGCTGGCTGTCAGTTTAAACCGTGACAACATAGATATAAGAGCAAAGTGTTTAAATTACTGCTGCATGCATTGGGCGTCTCTTAAAAAATAAATCACCTTATTTAGAATGCAGTATTTGTTAAAAATATGCATGTCCACCATTCCTTCATATACTTGTGCATCAGGTGTTACTTTTCACTACCTTTCACCACTCGATTACACTTGCAATAAAATGAACAATTGGAATACTGTTCTCATGCCTTTTCATGTGCTGGTCAAAGCTAATTTAAGATAAATGTTTAACAGCTGCCTAAAGTTGTTTATGTTTTTCAATGTGTGGTACATTTGTAAGCTCTTTCGACATTAATGTGGTCGTCAAAGTAGCCACTTCAGAAAAAAGTTACATAAGGGTCTCATATGGTCACCTTTAAAATCGTTTGCAGATGTTAGCTTTTAGAAAGTTTGATTCAAATTAACTCAGAAACTCATATTCTTTTATCTCAATACGATATATTAATATTTGAAAGTGAGTCATAAGACAGTTAACACGTTCTGCACCATTTAGGCCCTGGGGCCGGTTTCATGAAAAGTCTCAGTTTGAGACCAGTTTTGGGCTGAGTCTGGGTCTCAAATCTAAGACTTTTGTCTCGGCTGAGTTTTTGGCTCAAATTGATTTCACAAAAGGTGACTCAGCTGAGACTGGTCTCAAGTCATAGTCTCAACTTTTAAATTTTATTTAAGATGTTTCCATGGTTTGTTTTTAGTCGAATCTTTGATTCGAGTTATGTACTGAGTTGCGGCCACGATTTCAAATTGGCCGTTTAAGCCCTTAAATACCAAATTCTGCATAATATTTCTTTACATATCTGTACATTAAGGTGTATATTATACACTCTGCCATTTTGAAGATTTTTAATGCCTTTATTAAGTTATATTTTATGAAGTAAAAAGCATGTCTAGCACTACGTCTGGCTTTCTGTAAAGTCCCGGATGTCCTAGAAACTATTGTTTTTGCTATTGTAATGGTGTACTCGAACGAGTCTTTTTTAACGGGTTTCGTCTGCTGGTTTCTAGACCTTAAACCCCAATTAATTTATTCGTCTGCTGGTTTATCACGCAGTCACTGTTAATGTAAAATTGTAGTCTGGGCATCTACAGCCTATTACTCATTTGTCAAACAAATAAACCGCAAAGAAATTAATGAATGAAGTGACGTCACGGTAGTACTACACATTTATCATTCAGCCAATCAAAATCAAGGACACCTCTGGCTGAGACAATGAAAATATTCAAACTCTGTAGTTCTACATTCAACCACTAGAAGGCACTTTTGTATGTCCTAGAAGTTTTCACGATGGGGTTTCTAAACGTGAGGCTACGATGGGGTTTCTAACAACATTTTACAAATATATAATCCAGCAATATTTTACTGCACCGCACCTCACTCTGTCTTCTCGCAATATTTAAAACAAATAAAATATCAAATGCTGGTAGTTGTACACCCACAGAGTGCTGAAAACGTGAGGCTACGATGGGGTTTCTAACAATATTTTACTGTCACTGCACCTCACTCTGTTTAGCGGGCGATAATACCAAGTTTACAGATTTCAACACCCACTGCTGTCCTAAGATTCGACTCCGTGGTTGGCAGAAGGCCAGCCACTTCACCCTAGTTTATGCAAATGCATTTATTTCATCATCATTATCGATTTAGATTGCATTAACACTGATAACACATGAAAAAAATTGATATAATATTATTGGTAACAAGCCAATTGTTTGAGACTCAACTGAGACTGAGTTAAGCTTTGAGTCCACTCTTGAGACTAGTCACTTGACAACGGTCAAAAAAGCATGTCAATTCCATTGACTTTTCTTATTATGAATATTGAATATGTAGTTGTAATTAGTAAGCAAAATAAAAATATAATATTTCAAGATTCAACAAATTCATTTTCATGCAAATTATATTGCTTTATACACAAGTATTTGGATGACAAACTTTGGACTCAAAATTTGAGATACCTCCTTGGTGGGCTCAAAATTGAGCCCATGACTGAGCCAAATCTCAAGTTGAGCCTGTTTCTGAAATGCTTTGAGTCTGAGTCCACAGACTCAGCAAAATATTTACAATATTTGAGCCCAAAGTCTCAGATTTGAGCCTGAGACCAGACTTAAGTCCTTTCATGAAACCGGCCCCTGGTGCCGGGTGGACGTGGTTACTCAGTATCTTGGCTAACTGGTGCTGGCTTGCTTGCGTATACAGTACTGCTTCCCTGAATAACTTGGCCGCAGTCATAAGTTGGCCACCCTCACCACAGCTTCACAGGGCTTTAACATGAGTGGCCTACTACACTCTAAAATCGTGTACCGTAAATTTCCAAAATAACGCCCAGGTTCAAATAAACGCCTGGTTCAAATTAACGCGTGGGTACCAAGCACACTGTTTACAATTTATGACACTGTTTTTACACTTCAAAAGAACGTCTGGTTCAATTTAACGCCTGATTTGATGCCATTTGAAAATAATTAACGCCCGGGCCATATTTTGGAAAAATACGGTATTATTGTTAAACTTCTTATATGCAACAGTTTTCATTGGTGTACAATAATCTATTTGTCTTTCTGGAGCCTGTAGATGAGCCGCGGCCAACTTATGCAGAGTAGCAGTACAGTATAGTAGATCCGTGGTACGACCCCACATAAAACTGGAGATTTGCCCAAGAGACTTTCCTATTGAATTAAACTAGATAAATGGCTACATTTGACTATGTAAGGATACCAATATTATGATATAGAAGCAATTTTAGACAACTTTTACAGTAAAACAACATTCTTAATATTTTGGAAAAATCTTCAAAAAAATGTTGAAAATGGGTAAATACTACGTATAATTTTTTACTCAGTTGTATTTGTATGTTGATTAATATTACAAAATATATTTATTTTAGCTATAGCTGTGGGAATACATTTTGTAGGTATAGCATTCGCTACACCGCCGGCGCCGCACGTAGAGAGATTTTCGGCGTTAACGCTCTAAGAGGAAAACAACAGCAGCTAGGTTCACCAAATTTGCAGGATATCTTCATTGGGGGGTAAGCTTCTCTGGGAAGGAAAATAGCCTCATTCTGAAAAACAAGATGGCCGCCACAGGCATTTCTTTGAAAATAATCTACATTTTTCTACTGGCTGTTCCTCATAGGTAGAAGGTTGAATCTCTTCATAGGTGATATGTATGACACATATACATGTCCTCTACAACCTTGCACACATTTGACCTTGAAGCTCCTAATTCACATAGCGGACTTTAATAGTGCCTATATCTCCCTTATTATTGGTCCTAGAGGTTTGCAATGTGAAGCCAACCTATAGGAAATCATGTGCTGCGAATCTTCTGATGTGGTCGGATTTGACCTTGGGCCCCTCCTTCAAGGTCAAACGAGGATAGCCAAACTTAAAAGTGCTTATAACTCGCTTATTATTGATCGTGGGGGGGGGGGGGGGGGGGGGGGGGGAGACCTTCCGTTAGTTTTCTGAGCGGCACCTCGATCTTCGAACCCTTGTCCATTTCAGCACCCAATTAAATAAATAAAACTAACGTTAGTTTAAAACTTCCGTTAGTTTTCTGAGCGGCGCCTCGATCTTCGAACCCTTGTCCATTTCAGCACCCAATTAAATAAATAGTGGTGGTGGACCAATTCACGCCCGGGTACCAATTCAGGCCCACCCTCAATTTTCTTGAAGATTTATAATTTTTCATAGAGAAGATGTTTACCGCATCATAGATAATCATCAAATGGATCATTTACATTTGTAATTTATTGTTTAACTGTGATTGTTTTGGATAAATTTAGGGGTGGGCGTGAATAGGTACACGGGCGTGAATTGGTCCACCACCACTAAATATCAAAATTAAACTAATAAATAATATTATTGAGTTTAGCTGATGTACAGGTTTTGGATCATTTAAACTATAAACTCACAGTCTCGTTACCCCATATCCCTTAAGGGCTGTCATGGTGTGACCTTAATTTGACCTTTGACCTTGTTGCAGTGACCTTGAGTTTGAAAATCTTGTCTGGGCTATATCTTGGCAACCGTAAGGTGTAGGAAGTTGATACTTGGTAAGGAAATTAGTTTGGAGTTGTAGGTGTGCAACAACATGGTTTTACCTTTGACCTTGCCTTCGTGATCTTGACCTTTAAAATCTTGTCTGGGCTGTATCTCGGAAACCGTAAGATGTAGGAAGTTGATACTTGGTAGGGACATTGGTTGGGGGTTGTAGGTGTGCAATGTCAAAGTGTAATCTTAATTTGACCTATGACCTAGTC
This sequence comes from Sabellastarte sp. h YS-2021, assembly GCA_964017235.1. Taxonomy (NCBI): domain Eukaryota; kingdom Metazoa; phylum Annelida; class Polychaeta; order Sabellida; family Sabellidae; genus Sabellastarte; species Sabellastarte sp. h YS-2021. Next base: position 80,213,339 of record OZ024927.1, read on the forward strand.
ATAGTGACCATGCATTTGAAAATCTTGTCTGGGCTATTTATTGGAGTCCAAAAGGTGTAGAAGGTTGACACTTGGTAGGGACATTGGTTAGGGGGTGTAGGTGTGTATCATGATGGGACCTTTAACGTTGGCTCTGCCAAAGTGTGTTCACTTACAATATTTGAGACATCTTTCTCTTATGACAAAGATATATGGATTGCTGCAACTGATTATTATATGTACTTTTACATAATTGTGCTTTTTCCATTGACAGCTATTCTCCAATTAATAAATTTTACAACTTCATAATTTTTAGTTTACTGATTACCCCTGGCAAAATTCAACCATGGTTGACCAAGGGAGAAACCATGGTTAAACCACTGTCGGACAATATTTGGCAATGGTTAGAATTATGACCATGGTTAGCCATGGTTTCAAACACAGTAACCATGGATGAACATACTTTCAAGTTATAGTTGAAAGCAAAACCATGGTTAAGTTTTAATAACCATGGTTAAACCTAAATTAACCTCGGTTTGAATGTGGTTAATGGTGACTTATTATAAGTGAGAGGAGTAGTAAATTAAAAATCCTGTGACAGAATTATATAAAGTTAGGCCCATAATTTTGTAATTTGTAGTGAATTTGTACACATTGCAGTTACAAGTTTTGTCTTTCAATACAATGAAGTATATTTAAAAACTGGAGTAAGTATCGATGACCACATATATCATTAATATTTACTATGTTGTAAAACAAAGTTAATTAAAGTGTATTGTTGTGTTAGATAATTTTAACAGCCATAGTTTATAACCATAGTGGACCACAGGCAACCATGGTGTATTTACCATGGTTTACAATCATGGAGAGCATGGGGAACCACTGTCACAAACTAAGGTTATTTGAAGCACTGATATTATTTTCTCTACTTAAACATTATTTGGAGCTTTATTTCCCGAGGCTGTGGGGTACGGGCATCTCTGATGCTATTTTATGAGAGCTGACATTATGGCATCACTCTGCTGCGTCCTCGTCCACATGAACATCTCCTCTGAAAGTACAAGGCCCAGAGACATGCTGTAACTTACTTTTAAAAGATACCTTATCTGTCAAGGATCATAAATCATAAAATACATGCAGATCTTAAAAGATACCTTATCTGTCAAGGATCATAAATCATAAAATACATGCAGATCTGTCTGTTTGTCTGTTCCCCAGAGCCGTTAGAGGTGAGGTACTTCACCCAATGTGTGAAAATGTCAACACTATATCACAATTTTCTCATTGATTATTGCACAGATTTCTCTCTTATGTTGTTTTTATGTACTAGACTACAGGTAGATTCTCTTGTGTGAGTATAAGACCTGGATCTTTCTTAATTATTAAGCGTCCCTGAAAGGGTGCTTATTTGGTTTCGCCTCAGTTTCCTCGCCACCGTTGCTGCCGCCGCATTATGGTCTCCCTTGAATATCTCCCTTATTATTGCAAGTTTTTTAACCATATTTGGCAGTTATATACCTTAGGCGTGGGAAAATGTTTCCATATGCTTAAATTTGACCTTTCATCTTTATCAAGGTCACATGATCAAAAAATAGTTTTTTCGGGTACACCCGCCCGTCATCGCAGTTCAGGAAAATCTACTGACCGCAGAGGCTTGTAACTCCATGCACATGTTTATACTACCAAAAACGTGAGCTTATTAGATTTTGGGAGCAATCCGATGAAAATTGACCGATTTATGAGTGATTTTCTCACAGGTACCAATCAGAAAGCTTAAAATTCATGTGAACCCCCCTATTATCTTCTTAAGTATTGCATTTAGAGCCATAAAATGTATTGGGAGGTAGTAGGAAACCATATGTGGAGAGTCTAGAAAACAAGTCAAATTCCCCCCCCCCCCCCCCCCCCCCCCCGCGACCCCCCTGTAGGGGTCAAACTGGGGTCATAAAATAGCCAATTTCATCTTTTCTCCTTATATCTCCTTTATTCTTGCTTCTAGAGCTTGAGAATGTATTAAGAGGTATTGGGAAACCATATGTGAAGAGTCATAGATAGCCGGTCATATTTACCCCCAGACCCTCCCTTATGGGTCAAACTGGGGTCATAAAATAGCCGATTTTGTGTTTTTGCCTTTTATCTCCTTTATTCTTGCTTTTAGAGCTTTAGAATGTATTAAGAGGTATTGGGAAACCATATGTGAAGAGTTTAGATAGCTGGTCAGATTTACCCCCGGACCCCCCCTTATTGGTCAAACTGGGGTCATAAAATAGCCAATTTTCACCCATGGTGTCCGGATGGGCAGGCGGGTGTCCGGGCGGGCGGGCAGCGGGAAATAGTTTGTCCGGGCTGTATCTCAGAAACCGTAAGGTGTAGGAAGTTGATACTTGGTAGGGACATTGGTTAGGGGGTGTAGGTGTGCAACGTCATGTTCTGACCTTGATTTGACCTTTGACCTTGCCGTAGTGACCTTGAGTTTGAAAATTTTGTCCGGGCTATATCTCGGAAACTGTAAGGTGTAGGAAGTTGATACATGGTAGGGACATTGGTTAGGGGGTGTAGTTGTGCAACGTCATAGTCTGACCTTGATTTGACCTTTGACCTTGCCGTAGTGACCTTGACCTATAAAATCTTGTCCGGGCTATATCTCGGAAACCGTAAGGTGTAGGAAGTTAATACTTGGAGGGGATATTGGTTAAGGGGTGTAGGTGTGCAACGTCATGGTGTAACCTTGATTTGGCCTTTGACCTTGCTGTAGTGACCTTGACCTATAAAATGTTGTCCGGGCTATATCTCAGAAACTGTAAGGTGTGGGAAGTTGATATTTGGTAGGGACATTGGTTAGGGGGTGTAGGTGTGCAGCATCATGGTGTGACCTTGATTTGACCTTTGACCTTGCCATAGTGACCTTGACCTATAAAATCTTGTCAGGGCTATATCTGGGAAACCGTAAGGTATAGGAAGTTGATACTTGGTAGGGACATTGGTTAGGGGCTATAGGTGTATATTATCATGGTGTGACCTTAATTTGACCTTTTACGTTGTAGTGACCTTGACCTTTAAAATCTTCTTGGACCTTTGGGTCTGTCTTTTGATGCAGATTAAGCAAAAGTCATATTAGAATTTATTAAGAATTTTACTTTCATAACTTCCCATTGTAAGAGATAGAATTTCATCAAGTGAGCCACAGATTTTGCTCCAACACCACAATAAGCATTCATTAAATGTATTACCACTTCTGTATACATGGTAATATTCAAACCATCTAAACCATAATTCGGCCATGCAGATGTAGATAAAGAGTGTTGAATTTTAGTTTACTGATTAATGCTGTCATCTTGTTATTGAATTATCTTGTTTTAATACCTTATCTTTATACGCATTATCTTTCTTTTAAACAATATTTCTCCATTTAAACATTGTTTGGACCTTTATATAACTGACAGTGCTCTGAAAGTATTCTGAAGTTTGTACTGGTACAGTACTTCTATATCTCATGGTGTTGAAAATATTTCCCTAGGCTGTGGGGTACGGGCATCTCTGATGCTATTTTCTTTAAATAGTTATGTTATTCACCTACTCATCAGTCAGCTATAACATACTAAAATTGCAGACCTATAGCTCTAAGCATAAGGGAGCAGTAGCTAATTTCAGCTTATCACTGTTGAATAAGTCAGTTGTAACTTGAAACTATTGTATTTACAGTATTTTTTAAAATATGTTATTCACCTATTTATCAGTCAGCTATAACATAGTAAAATATTGCAGACCTGTAGGTCATTGCATAGCTGAACAATAGCTACCTCCAGGTTATTATTGTTGACTAAATCGCTTGTAACTTGAAAACTATTGCATTTAGAGAATTTTCTTTAAATTTGTTATTCATCTACTTTTGGGTCAGCTATCACATAGTAAAATTGCAGACATGTGGCTCATTGTAAGCTGAGCAATAGCTTAGTAACTTTGAAGTTCACTGTTGAGTATATCAGTTGTAACTTGAAACTACATTGCATTGCATTTGTAGTATTTTTTATGTTTTTCACCTATTTTTGGGTCAGTTGTAATATATTAAAATTGCAGACTTGCAGCTCATTACATAGATGAGGAATGGCTACTTTAAGGTTTTCACTATTGAGTAAACCCTTTGTAACTTGAAAGCTATTGCACTTTGAATTTCGTTTAAATATGTTATTCACCGACTTTTGGGTCAACTCTAACAAAGCAAAATTGCAGACATGTAGCTCATTTCATAGATGAGCAATAGCTACTTTGAGGTTCTCACTGTTGAGTAAATTAGTTGTAACATCAAAACTATTGCATTTAGAGAATATTGTTTAAATTATGTTATTCATCTACTTATGGGTGAGCTATAACATAGCGAAACTGCAGACCTGTATCTCATTGCAAAGCTGAGCAAAAACTAATTTGAGATTCTCACTGTTGAGTAAATCAGTTGTAACTCGAAAACTAAACAGTATTTTGTCAAAGTATGTTTTTCACCTACTTTTTACACCTTAACAGCTAACTTTGTACTTAACTCCCAATACCATTTGCACTTCTTCACTTCAACTCTGAAACTCAAAACACAGTCACCTGACACAGATTATCTCATGATCTTATATCATTGGTAGAAATCCAAGTTTGGTTGTTGCTGATATAACAGTGGCTGAAAGAGATGTAAAGTCTCAAGTTTAACTTTTGATTTATGTGAATGACCATAATATTTCTTACTACTCAGTGACCACTATATTTTCCAAACATGTGGTGAGAGTGATATCCCAATATGTTGGGATAATTGCTTTATAATATACAGGAGATATTTTTGTTTAAAATAGTGAAAAAAACTAGTAATTTTAGGATAAAAACCCTTTGTCCAGTAAATCAAATATTCCTCTTACTAGAAGTTCTGCTGTATCTGTCCTTTGGTGTCTCTTGCAGTTTTGAGTGGAGTAAAATGGCGTGGTTAAAAGCTCTAGGATTTACTTTGCTGCCACAGATTGGTGGAATTGCAGGAGGATTCATTACCAAGAAAAATATACCCAACTGGTATGAAGTAAGTTTTGCTGTTCTGAAAGACTTTACATAGATTTTTATACAAGTTACAACGAAAGGCCGATAGATTAAATTTAGAGTTGCTCCTGGTGTTTAAATTTGTGGTTTTCTCAGAGGAAAACTACACCAGTTACGTTCACCAAATTTGCAGGATATCATCATTGGGGGGTAAACTTCTCTGGGACTGAAATTAGCCTCATTCTGAAAAACAAGATGGCCACCGCGGGCATTTCTTTGAAAATTATCTTTATTTTTCTACTGGCTGTTTCTCATAGGTAGAAGGTTGAATCTCTTCATAGGTGATATGTATAACAGATATACATGTCCTCTACAACCTTGCAGACATTTGACCTTGAAGCTCTCAATTCAAAGTCATCCACAGAGTGCCAAAGTATCTCGCATAGCAGACTTTAAAGGTGCCTATATCTCCCTTATTATTGGTCCTAGAGGTATGCAATGTGAAACCAACTTATAGGAAATCATGGGCTGCGAATCTTCTGATGTGGTCAGATTTGACCTTGGGCCCTTCCTTCAAGGTCAAACGAGGATAGCCAAACTTAAAAGTGCTTATAAGTTGCTTATTATTGGTCCTAGAGGTCTGCAATGTGAAACCAAGTTTAAGTTATAGGAAATCATGGGCTGGGAATTTTTTTATGTGGTCACATTTAACCTTGGACCCCTCCTGCAAGGTCAAACAAGGATAGCCAATCTTGAAAATGCTTAAAACTTGCTTATTATTTATCCTAGAGGTTTGCAATGTGAAACCAACGTATAGGAAATCATGGGCTGGGAATCTTCTTCAGATTTGACCTTGGGCCTCTCCTTCAAGGTCAAATGAGGATAGAATAACTTGAAAATTCTTATAACTCTCTTATTATTGGTCCTAGAGGTTTGCAATGTGAAACCAACCAACCTAGGAAATCATGGGCTGGGAATGTCCTGATGTGCTTAGATTTGACCTTGGACTCCTCCTTCAAGGTCAAATGAGGACACCCAAACTTTTAAGTGCTTATTACTCACTTATTATTGGTCCTAGAGGTTTGCAATGTGAAACCAACTTATAGGAAATCATGGGCTGGGAATCTTCTGATTTGGTCCGACTTGACCTTGGGCCCCTCCTTCAAAGTTAAACAAGTACAGCCAATCTTACAAGTGCTTATAACTCACTTATTATTGGTCCTGGAGGTTTGCAATGTAAAACCAACTTGTAGGATATCATGGGCTGAGAATCTTCTGATGTGGTCAGATTTGACCTTCGGCCCCTCCTTCAAGGTCAAATGATGGTTCACTGGGTTTGGTGAGTTGTCTTTCCTGTGGATACAGATTTGCATCAGTTCTCCAATGCATAGGTCTAGTTTTATGAATGTCAATGTGTCCCAGGTAATGTTGCTTATTAAATTAAGCTAAAAGTGCCTAATGTTAGTGATTAGGCTGAGATACCGGACTACATCAGCATCAAGGAGTGGAATGCAAGTGAGAATTTTCCAGATCCCTGTTATTTATAGTCATTTGAAAGCTTGACATGAATTTGTGTAGCGTTTAAACTATGCTCATAATATTATACCTTCTAAATGCGTCACATGGGAGTTTTTTATATGCATGGAAATATTTATCGGTATCCCTGAATCAGTGTTTTTATTGTGTTAATACATCCTATCCAATGGACAATTGCTTTACTGGTCGGCGCGACCGGTCCCGCCAAATGCCAGAAAAAGACGTCTTGTATATACTACCGGTCACAGAGTGTGCATTCGCTAGGTGGTGCATCGTACTTCCTTCCTGTCTAGACGGCGTGACATAGCATCTTTTTCGTTTGGCACGTGGAGTGTGCGGACGTGTTTTCAACAGAGACGTTTTGAAATTTAACTGCGAATTCTTCCATTTTATTTTACTTCCAAGTTATTCTACTGAAGTACCAATCATCATGTTGTCCCCAGGACAGAAGAGAGGCACTTGTGGCCACGTTATGGCTATGTTTGATGGCCACTTGAAGTGTGCACGATGTCGTGATAAGGGGGTTGGAGAAGACAACTGCGTTCGGTGCGGGGACGGTCACCCAGCCTGATGCACTGCCTTCCAATACCGGTGATGCTGCTCTCAGTGCTGACCAGGCCCTGACCGGTGGTAGAGTTGTTCAGAGCACCAGTGGGTCTGAAAGTGATGATGACCAGCACAGTGAAACCGGTTCCCTGTTGGAAGGAAACTTCTGAGATGGTTCCCCAGACAGAGAACTCACCAGGGACGAGTCTAGAGATCAGGAACTCTCTGAGGAGGCCAGCTACAGAGAGACAATCGGAGGCGTGAGATCATTTATGGGTTGGCAGAAGGTTCCTGAATTTGAGAGTGTTTCATCTTCTGATGACAACCTCTTTGCCAGTTCCTGTGTGCAGCCAACCGGTAAAGTGTCAGTCAAGCTTCCGGTGGACGTTGTGTAAGAAGATGAAAAAGCTTAATCTCACCATCACAGAGGGCCACCCTGCAAGAAACACAGATACTGCTGGCCTCCTCAAGGATCAGTTCATCAAGCCTCCCTGGTCGTCCAGATGGTATGGGATGCATACTGAAAAGAAAAACTGTGACAATACTACTGTATGCTCCTGGTCTCCGGAACTGGCCAAGGTTAACAGTGCTTTTAGCCAGGTTGCCAGAAGAAGTCTTCCTACTGCCCCACCCTCCCGGGCCCTCAGCCAGGACATGCTTTGGCATTGGGAGAGAGCAGCCAGAGAACAAACTGTCATGTGTAAGCAGGCTGCTGGTCTGTCACGTTCAAGACGCCATGTCTTCTCAGTGAAAGACTTTACATCTGGATAGTACCAAGGGCAAGTCATCTGAGAGAATGAAGAACGCAGTAGATGAACTTGATTATCTTGTGACTTTCAACTGGTCCATATCTCAAGCTATGGCCAGGACTATGCAAGATCTATCTGAAGGGGTTTTTATCAGCATGGCGAACTTCACCCTTGCCCGCAGGGACAGTTACTTGGAATATTTACATGCTGGTGTGAAGCAGGACACCCTTACTTCTCTGCGTACAGCCCCTGTTCATCTAAACTCACTCTTCCCTGACCAGCTTATCACCAAGGCTGAAGAGAAAATCTGCAGAAGTGGGGAGAGGCGTTCTTCTGGCCAGTCTCACAGACGTCAAGGTCGCTTTCACCCTTATGCTCCCAGTGACAGATCTGCTAACCCACTGGACCAGAAGTCCGGTAACCCAGCATGGAAGCAAATAAGGGATAGACAGCAAGCCAAGAGAAGTCGTGGCAAGCCTTCAACCTTCTCCCACAAACTGGCTAAGGGTTCCAAGCCACGTAAATGACAATCAATGTGTAGAATTTGTGACCGGACAGAAGGACTCTGTTTATATGTCTGGTCAGATAGGCTTGAACCCTCCTCCAGTGATAGCCAGGGACAAGAAAGTGACTGTACATTCTCATGTGGACTTTTGTGTTGCAAATGCACATTCTGTTACAGGGTTGCCACAAAAGAAAGGCGTAATTCCCAGTTACACAGAAATAAAATATGTGAAAGATGTTTCCTGTGTAGGTCACTTGAGTTCTGCAAATCTTGTCAAAAATGTCCCACCTGCTGTTATAGATCCACCTGTAGGGGCAAGGCTACACAATTTTTGGGAGAAGTGGGAAGCTCTGGGTTCGAGTCCAAAAGTAGTCACCACACTCAGAGAGGGTTACACCCACCCCTTCCGGTTCAGACCAAACCTAACCAGGTCACTAACTGCTATAAGCAACCATCATAACCCATCCAAACAGGCCAACCTTTGGGAGGCACTGTATTAGCTGGTGAACAAAAATGCAGTAGAACCGGTAACAAACCAAAACTCACTAGGATTTTACAAACAGCTATTTTTGGTACCCAAACTCAACAACCGGTGGAGACCTATCTTGGACCTGAGCAACTTGAACACCTCCCTAAACACAGAGTCGTTCAAAATGGAGACCCCAGAGACAATAAGAACCTCCCTACAGGCAGGGGAGTGGGTCACATCCATAGACTTCAAAGACACATACTTCCATATACCAATTCACAGTCAGTCCAGAGAGTACATGCGTTTTCACATCCAAGGTCGGTCCTACCAGTTCAAAGCCCTACCCTTTGGCCTGTCCACAGCACCCATGGAGTTCACAGTGGTGGCCAAAGAGGTCAAACTGATGGCTTTACAGAGGGGTATAAGAATCCACCAGTACCTAGACGTCTGGTTGGTGAGAGCCACATCCCACCAAACTTGTCTCCAGCATACACAGACCTTGGTAGCTGTCTGTCGAGAACTAGGTTGGCTGGTGAACAAGGAGAAGTAAGAACTGGTTCGAAAACAGGTTTTCAACTTCGTAGGTTACCAGTTCGATCTGAAAGAGGGCAGAGTCAGACCCACACCAGAGCGTTGGCAGACTTTGACAGACAAAATTCAGTCAATTCTGTGCGGTCCGGTCTGTCCGGTCCGGCAGTTCATGTCCCTCATAGGGCTCCTAACAGCAACACAAAAGCAAGTCCACCTAGGTCGACTTCATATGAGACCCATACAGTGGCACTTGAAGAACAACTGGAGGGTACCGGAATCACTAGAAAAGGTGATACCCGTCCCAAAATCGCTCCACCCCCACTTAAGGTGGTAGCTGGAGGAAAGCAATGTGCTGTCAGGTCAACCATTACACCCACTAAAGCATGCTCTGCAGATATTTACAGAGGCATCAAAAGAAGGGTGGGGCGCTCACTTAAACGAGCGCACTGCAAGAGGAACCTGGTCCCTCCCAGAAAGCAAATTGCACATAAACCACTTGGAATTAAAAGCGGTCTTTCTGGCCGTAAAAGAGTTCCAAGACCTCTGTTGCAACAACATAGTACTGGTAGCCACAGACAACACAACAGTGGTTGCCTATATCAACAAGGAAGGTGGGATGAAGTCGGGCTCCCTGTGTGCCCTACTGTGGAGAATCCTGTCCTGGTGCACCAGGAAACGGGTAACTCTCGGAGCATGTCACATCCCCGGCCGGCTGAACGTGATAGCAGACAAGCTATCCAGACTTGGCCCGACCATTCAGACAGAATGGTCCCTTCACCCAGAGGTGTTCCCAGCCATATGCTCCCGGTGGCATCAGCCTCAAGTGGATCTCTTTGCCACCAGGTTCAACAACAAACTACCTCAGTTTGTGTCACCGGTCCCAGACCCCCAGGCATGGGCAGTGGATGCACTCGGCCTTTTCTGGGAAAATCTGGACCCATATGCCTTCCCACCAGCAGCCATCTTGTAGTGGAGAAGTTGCAGGACTACCCATGCAACAGGATCATCCTGATTGCACCGGGTTGGCCCAACCAGACTTGTAATCTATTACAGCCAATCTATTACTATTACTATTACATTTGAAAATATTCAATCTATTACTATTACATTTGAAAATTTTAAATCTATTACTACTACTATTACTATTACTTTTGCATCTATTACTTCTATTACTTTCTATTACATTCTATTACAATTTGGCGCAAACTTGAGAGGTAATTTTAACACAGAAATAAAACCGACAGGATACTTTATACATCTAATTTTATTGAAAATGCTTCAGATTATGACATACAAGGATAAAATATCACAAATATAGCACTTGGTATATTTACAATTAAATAAATAGATCCCGTATTTATTCTATTTAAGAATGACCTGACTACTTGGAGAATTTATGAGAATTCTATACGAAGCCACTTAAGTGCTGTAAATTTTGTAATGAGAGGTATATCTGTCAAATTCTGTGAAAAGCTTTTTAAATGCTGAAAAATATGTTATTATCAGTAAATATTATCTGGGGAATATACATTGTTATCAAACAATTCTCATATTTGTTCACTTTATGATGAATTGTTAGAATTGAAAAACTCTTATTATTATGAGAAATACTTGATGAGCAGTGTTTGCAAAAGAAAACACTGCATTCAAAGAACCCCTTTCTTTCAAATTCTTTGCTTGCAGAGCCCACCTCAAAATGATTCAAAAATGCCATTTATGTTTGAAAATAATAACTCTGGTAATTTAATGTAAATCAGTGAAACAGCTAACACATGCCAAAATGCTGCCCTTATTATACACAATAGTGACCTATGTGATTATACACAATAGTGACCTGTGTGATTGCCTTTCATGTGTCACAGTTTCTCCTTACTCAGGCACATTTAGTTAATCCTTCCAAAGGTTGAATTAGCCTCTTTAAGCCTTTAATAATACCACCTCAAAGACAGTTGTTTTAGAACACTCAATCAAAGAGGAACAATTAAAGGTCCCTTGATGTTTAAGAGTTATTTATTTCAACATTTGTGCGTTTTATTTAGTATTCTTTGATGAATATCAATACATTACATATTGATTATTTGAAAAGTTTATGTATGAAAGTTTAAAATTAATTTGACTTATGAGTTCTACAATTTTAATTCATTATTGTTTTGAAGTTTATTTAAAGTGATGATATTATGACAATTAATTCATTATTGTATCAAAGTCCATTTAAAGTATTCATTTATATGAAAACTAATTCATTACAGAATTAAAGTCCATGTTAAGTAATCATTTTTCTGCAACCTCTTTCTGAAAAATAACAAAGGGTAACTTGTAATAGAAAACTAATAGAAAGTAATAGATGTAATAGATAGAATTTGAATCTATTACTATTACATTTGAAAAATTTCAATCTATTACTATTACTATTACATCGAAGTTGACTCCAATCTATTACTTTTCTATTACTTCTATTACTTTGTTTACAAGTCTGGGCCCAACATGCCCTGGTTCTGGGATCTAGTGGCAATGTCCAGTCAGATCCCTCTGTGTCTGCCCAACCTGCCCAATCTGGTTTCTCAACCATTAAACCAGACCCTGCACAGGAACCCGTCAAACCTGAACCTACATGCCTGGCTCCTAGAGCCACAGCAATCAAGGAGCAGGGATTCTGTGAGACAGTGGCAGCTCGAACTGAGGTTCCTCAAAGAGGATCAACCAGATCTGTCTATGAGGCGAAATGGACCATTTTTACAAAGTGGTGCCTCAGTAATCAGGTGGACTTCAGGGCACCACCTCTGAAAGCCATATCTGACTTCCTCTTGCACTTATTTCAAGACAGGAAGTTGCAGCCTGGTACCATTGATGGATACAGTTGGGCAACTCTCCCATTAATGTCAGCAGAGATGAGAATCTCACTTGTCTCCTGGATAGTTTCCATAGAGACAGGCCCAAGGGCAGGAGGGGTATACCCTCCTGGAACCTTTCCCTGGTCTTACACCAGCTGACTAAGGCTCCCTTTGAACCTTTAAAAGAGGCCTCACTAAAACACTTGACCTTCAAGACCCTGTTGGCCCTGGGTTCTGGTAAGCACAGGAGTGAGATCCATACTTGGCTACATAAGAACATTAGACGCCAGTCAGACTGGTCTAAGGTGTCCTTATACCCTTCGCCCAGCTTTCTATCCAAGAACCAGCTGGCTAAGGAGGGTCCAGATAGTGTGGCTCCAGTGGTCATACCAGCCCTGGCCCCCACTCTGGATAAGTCACTCAAGGGTGACAGGTCCTTGTGTCCAGTCAGAGCACGTCGCTACTACTTGGACATGACTTCAGATCTTAGGCAGAACAAGGGATTGGTCTTTGTCTCCTTCAAGAAAGGTTTTGAGAAGGACATCTCACCTGTCACCATCTCCTCATGGATCAAGCAGACTGTGATCCTTTGTTATGAGTCTGAGAAAAAGGGGTGGGGGGCAACATTGGTAGACTCCCTGGCTTCCGGTTAGTCTCAGCCTACCTTGACCCTGGGGGGTCATCTGACCCTAGGTCATCTGGGCCTTTTCAATTTGGTTTGTTTATGAGTTCACTTGAGTCCCTAGTAACTTACCCGCCTACCAAGCGGTAGTTATTCAGCAATTGTCCATTGGATAGGACGTAGTAAATTAAATTTTTATAAGTTAATACCCTATCCAATGGACAGGCAAGGCCCACCCATCCGGCCCCGCTATCAGCTTACTAGGGGTCTAAATAGGACTAGACACGAAAAAAATGCTATGACGTCATGCTGTCTAGACGGGAAGGAAGTACGATGCAACACCTAGCGAATGCACATTCCGTGACCGGTCCTGCCGGTAGTATATACAGGACGTCTTTTTCTGGTGTTTGGCAGGACTGGTTGCACCGACCGCTAAAGCAATTATCCATTGGATAGGGTATTAACTTATAAAAAATTAATTTACTTATTAAATTTGCAATTTTGTGCATGTATTAGGATTACATGCAAAGTAATATTTTAAAAAAAATGTAAAATTTTGAAAACATTGGATAGGGTATTAACTTTTAAAAAATTAATTTACTTATTAAATTTGCAATTTTGTGCATGTATTAGGATTACATGCAAAGTAATATTTTTAAAAAAAATTTAAATTTTGAAAATATTAAACTATGCAATTTGAAAATATTTTCAGCTGTAGATAATAGACCCACAGGACGTGTATATTTATGGAAAGTACCCCAATTCTGTGACTTCAATTAATGGTTCATTCGCATTAGGACAAATGTTAACAGAACAAGACCAAAACTATTGTACTTCTACTTCATTATGACTTTCAACTGACAGAACATACTACATGTATATTAGCTGGAAGAAAATTTCACTCATTCATAATTTTTTAAGAAATTCACTACATGGGTTAGCAGGAAGTGGGTCGATTTTTCAGGTTTTATTAGTGCTGTATAAAAAGTAAATTAACTAGAAACACTATATTTTGCAGACATACTGAAGAAAGTGATGGTAGCAACATTATGTAAAAATTGGTTCATAACTTGCTTCTTTCAACTGTAAAATTACACAAAATCTTTGAAAAATATCTGCACCAAACATTCATAAAGTGGGTCGATTGTTTTAGTGAAAAATACTTCTCCCATATTCATATTATGACCAAATCAATGTGTTTCTTGGATTTACTATATTTAAAAGTTTATATCCATGAAAAATGTTTACAAGAAAGAAATAGCAGTAAACTAATGATCAATAGATTTGGTTTGCGAATATGTCATGATAGAATTGCAGTCAGGATTTTCCCTCCCATGAGAAGGGCAAAAAAAAAAAAAAAAATTAAGTCATTTATATACATGATTAAATTTAACAGACCACAGAACATCCAAATCTGATCTTTTGTAATGAGCTATGTACTATGAATCTTTTCAAAAAAAAAAAAAAAAAAAGATACGGGAATAATGAATACTTTTATTTCTTAGAAATGCTTTAAAAAGTGAATCAACCCACGTTATGCTAACCCATGTATTTTTCCTAATGGCTGTTTCCTTGTTGGGGCTTAATACAGGTTTAAAATTTCACTTGGAATTAATTTTCACTAGCCAACCTCATTAGTTGAAATGGCTAAAATTAATGCCAAGTGAAAATTTCAACTTATCATTGTATTTCAATAATAAAGGCCCCGCGATGACCTGATATTTGCTTTCTACTTGAAATAGAGCTGTATGTACCAGAATTGCACTTGAAGGGGTTTGACTGTATATGGTTCAGTGCCATAAATCTGTATTGTATTTCTTGTGATGATTCTGCATTGTAGAAACTAGATAAGCCAAGCTGGAGGCCAAAGAACTGGATGTTTGGACCAGTGTGGTTTACTCTATATTCTGGCATGGGCTATGCATCTTACTTGATTTATAGGGATGGGGGTGGATTTGAGGGGAATGCATCACTACCACTTGCACTCTATGGCTCACAGTTGGCTCTAAACTGGGCATGGACTCCCATCTTCTTTGGATCACATCGTTTAGGATTGGTAAGACAGGACGATGTGATTTGATATTAGTTTTTCATTGTTTCACCATTTAAAAATATCAGTATTGGCAGAAGTGTATTGTTATTAAAAGGTGCCTTGGTCAAATATTTCCACACAAATTCTATAATATTCCATTTGTCGAGGGTGTGAATGTTATAGTTACTACCAGTTACATAACTGTGCAGGATAAACCACCTTGACACTATAATTTAGGTCAAATCTCAGGCACATAACAAGACCAGAACAATACTTTTACTTTACCAGGTCTTCCAACTGACAGGCTGACCTGATATCTACTGAAATAGGACTCTACCTTTCAAAATTATGACTGATGGGGTTCAGCTAAATTTTAGGTTTTGTAAAATGCCAGGATTCTGGAAAACCTTTATAGAAATAAGGCAAAGTAGGGGTGATCAATGATATATTGTACTTTTAATCTTAAAGTTGTGATACAAGGTTGTTGTTTTCTAACATTTGTTCCATAGAATAAATAGCCCAAAGTTGTTTTATGGGAAAAGTTTTGGAAAAAGCACACAGTTTTGCTTTTCAGTCTGAAAAAGTAATGTCAAACAGAAGAAAAAAATTTTTTTTGAAACACATCATACATCAATAGACTGAAAATGAGTTCATAAAATGGAAAATTCATATGAATAATTCCAGTCACTTGCATTATTTTTACATTTAATTATTCCGTTTTATTTCTTTCCCCAGGCATTTGCTGAAATTTTGGGCCTTTGGGCCAATATTGCGGCATGTATTGCAACCTTTCATCCAATCAACAAAACAGCAAGCTACCTGATGGTTCCATATTTGTGTTGGGTTACCTTAGCAACTGGTCTTACCTTTTCAATTTGGAGGAAGAACAAAGACAGGGATGACAAAAGTGAATGAATTATTCAATATTTATTCAGATTGTATCATCATGGATATTTGCTTACCAAGTTTTTGGCATTTAATGCCGGTAAAAAGACTCGAATAGAGAAGGGTTACAGTAGTTGCACATACAATTTGAATTCTGTAGCGTGTATATTGGTCTGCTTAAAGGCTTTTTGGAGCTGATGCTTGTTGAGCCTCTTTACAGAATCTAATATTTATGACAAGCTAAAACCAAAAGGCAAGTGTTTGAGTAGTCATTCATTATTTTGAAAAAAAGATGTTATGATATCCTGTTACTTTTAAACATATGAATGCTGGACATGTGAAGAAAGAAAATGCTATGTAAACACATCAATGTTCAATGCGATGACCTTTGCTGTGGTTAAAGTCAACCTTTTGTTACAGTGGAGTCTGAAAAATGGTACAGTTACACAGTGTTTCCATATACCTGATTGCTATTTCTACATTTTCTGTTATTTTTGTATTTCATGATTTTTTTTCAAACTTATGGATATATGTATAAATATATGTTACAGTAAATATGTGAAATCAGTAAATACGTGTATTTACTGAAAATTTCAGTAAATACGCGTATTCCCTAAAATTTTCAGTAAATACACGTATTTACTGATTTGTGACCTGTATTATTTCACAAGTTTACTGGTTTGACTTTCAGTAAATATGTGAAATGAAACTTTGATGTTTACTGGTTGTAACTATATAATATTAAATGGTAAACCAAACTGTACAATCATCGTCATATTTGAACACTTTATTCTATATACCGTAAATGACCTATTTAGTGCACAGTGCGCTAAGGAAAGACTATTTTTATTCAATATTTGTTGGGAAAAAATTTCCCTATTAGCGCACCCATCATGAAACACTTTCTGGGATGAAGTATAGGTCAATCCAGTAAGAATAACGGTGTTCCGACATTTAGAATCTACCAAAGATACCCACTTCCTGTAAATATGGCGGTAGATATAAACAAACGCGAAATTCACGGCAAAAATGTCTATTTATTAAGTAAAAATACGTACAATATCAAAAAAAATATGTGGATATTGTGGACTGTCATCAGGAAAAAGAGATAGGGTGCGGTTACAAGGGCGGATGTGCTAAATAGGTCTTTTACGGTAATATTAAATGGTAAACCAAACTGTGAATTATATTGGAACATTTTACTCTATTATTATGACTATAAGAACATACTAAGCATACTTCATTTTACAGTACATTACATGCAAATATGTTAAAAAATATCACTGGGTTTTTATGTCAGCTGACTTGTCAGTCAGCTGACATTATGTCGTCACTCTGCGGCGTGGGCGTACGCGTGAACAACTTCTCCTCCAAAACTACAAGGCCTAGAGACGTGCTGTTCTTTTTAAAAGATACCTTCTCTATCGAGGATGAAAAATTGTTCAAGGCATGCAAATCTGTCTGTTCGTCTGTTTGCTAGAGACATTACAAGGGGGGTACCCCCACCAAAAGTGTGAAAATTTCAACACTTAATCACAATTTTCTCAGTGACTATTGCAGGGATTTCTCTCATATCTTGCATATATGTACTAGGCCAGAGGTAGATTCTCTTGTGTGAGTATGAGACCTGGATCTGTCTTACTTTTTTTTTAATAAATTTTTTTAATAATTTTTAATGCATTAAAATTCATGAAATCATGCACAAAATCATTTATAACTTGAAAACTGTTGCATCTAGAGCATTTTGTTAAAATATGTTATTCAGCTACTTTTTTCATAGCTACAATATGGTGAGTAAGTTGGGTGCCTGTCTCAATAGCTAAGTGAGTAATAGCTACTTTTGGGCTTTTCAGTAACTTCCATCATGAGTAGAATCACTTGTAACTTCAAAACTATTGCATTTAGAGAATTTCGTATAAATATGTTATTCAGCTACTTTTGGGTCAGCTATAACATAGTAAAATTTTAGACCTGTAGCTCATGGCATAGCTGAGTAATAGCTACTTTTA
Organism: Sabellastarte sp. h YS-2021; assembly: GCA_964017235.1. Classification (NCBI taxonomy): domain Eukaryota; kingdom Metazoa; phylum Annelida; class Polychaeta; order Sabellida; family Sabellidae; genus Sabellastarte; species Sabellastarte sp. h YS-2021. The sequence goes on from OZ024927.1 coordinate 80,231,040, forward strand.
GGTTATCACTGTTGAGTAAATCGCTTATAACTTGGAAACTATTGCATTTAGAGTATTTTGTTTCATATGTTATTCACCTATTTTGGGATCAGCTATAACATAGTGAAGTTTCAGATCTGTGGCTCATTGCATAGCTGAGTAATAGCTACTTTGAAGTTCTCACTATTGAGTAAATCGGTTGTAATTGGAAAACTATTGCATTTAGAGAATTTTGTATAAATATGTTATTCAGCTACTTTTGGGTCAGCTATAACATAGTAAAATTTCAGACCTGTACCTCATGGCATAGCTGAGTAATAGCTACTTTTAGGTTATCACTGTTGAGTAAATCGCTTATAACTTGGAAACTATTGCATTTAGAGTATTTTGTTTCAATATGTTATTCACCTATTTTGGGATCAGCTATAACATAGTGAAGTTTCAGATGTGTGGCTCATTGCATAATTGAGTAATAGCTACTTTGAAGTTCTCACTATTGAGTAAATCGGTTGTAATTGGAAAACTATTGCATTTAGAGAATTTCGTATAAATATGTTATTCAGCTACTTTTGGGTCAGCTATAACATAGTAAAATTTCAGACCTGTAGCTCATGGCATAGCTGAGTAATAGCTACTTTTAGGTCATCACTATTGAGTAAATCAGTTGTAACTTGAAAACTATTGCATTTACAGTATTTTGCTTAAATATGTTGTTCACCTACTTTTGGGTCAGCTATAACATAGTAAAATTTCAGACCTGTAGCTCATTGCATAGCTGAGTAATAACTACTTTGAGGTTCTCACTATTGAGTAAATCAGTTGTAATTGCAAAACTATTGCATTTAGAGAATTTAGTATAAATATGTTATTCAGCTACTTTTGGGTCAGCTATAACATAGTAAAATTTCAGACCTGTAGCTCATGGCATAGCTGAGTAATAGCTACTTTTAGGTCATCACTATTGAGTAAATCAGTTGTAGCTTGAAAACTATTGCATTTACAGTATTTTGCTTAAATATGTTGTTCACCTACTTTTGGGTCAGCTATAACATAGTAAAATTTCAGACCTGTAGCTCATGGCATAGCTGAGTAATAGCTACTTTTAGGTTATCACTGTTGAGTAAATCGCTTATAACTTGGAAATTATTGCATTTAGAGTATTTTGTTTCAATATGTTATTCACCTATTTTGGGGTCAGCTATAACATAGTGAAGTTCCAGACCTGTGACTCATTGCATAGCTGAGTAATAGCTACTTTGAAGTTCTCAATGTTGAGTAAATGACTTGTAATTTGAAAACTATTGCATTTAGAGAATTTAGTATAAATATGTTATTCAGCTACTTTTGGGTCAGCTATAACATAGTAAAATTTCAGACCTGTAGCTCATGGCAAAGCTGAGTAATAGCTTCTTTTAGGTTATCACTGTTGAGTAAATCACTTATAACTTGAAAACTATTGCATTTAGAGTATTTTGTTGCAATATGTTATTCACCTATTTTGGGGTCAGCTATAACATAGTGAAGTTCCAGACCTGTGGCTCATTGCATAGCTGACTAATAGCTACTTTGAAGTTCTCACTGTTGAGTAAATTAGTTGTAATTGGAAAACTATTGCCTTTACAGAAATTTGTGCAAATATGTTATTCAGCAACTTTTGGGTCAGCTATAACATAGTGAAATTACAGACCTGTAGCTCATGGCACAACTGAGCAATAGCTATTCTCAGGCACTGACTGTTGAGTAAATCAGCTATAACTTGAAAAATATTGCATTTGGAGTATTTTGTTAAAATACATTGTTCACCTACTTTGGGGTTAGCTATAACATAGTGAAATTACAGACCTATAGCTCATGGCATAGTGGAGCAATAGCTATTTTCAGGTTCTCACTATTGAGTAAATCAGTTGTAACTTGAAAACTATTGCATTTACAGTATTTTGCTTAAATATGTTGTTCACCTACTTTTAGGTCAGCTATAACAGTGCAAAAATTCAGACATGTAGCTCATTGCATAGCTGAGTAATAGTTACTTTGAGGTTCTCACTCTTGAGTAAATCAGGTGTAACTTGAAAATTATTACATTTAGAGTATTTTGTTTAAATATGTTATTCACATAATTTTTGGTCAGCTATAACATAGTGAAATTGCAGACCTCTATGTCATGGCATAGCTGAGCAATAGCTTCTTTCAGGTTCTCACTGTTGAGTAAATCATTGTATCCAACCTGTAGGAAATCATGGGCTGGGAATCTATTAATATGGTCCGATTTGACCTTGGAACCCTCCTTCAAGGTCAAATGAGGATAGCCAAACATAAAAGTGCTTATAACTCGCTTATTATTGGTCCTAGAGGTTGGAATGAAAACCAACCTATAGAAAATCATGAGCTGGGAATTTTTTGGTGTGGTCGGATTTCACCTTGGACCCCTCCTTCAAGGTCAAATGAGGATAGCCAAACTTAAAAGTGCTTATAACTCACTTATTATTGGTCCTAGAGGTTTCGAATGGAAAACCAACCTATAGAAAATCATGGGCTGGGAATCTTTTGGTGTGGTCGGATTTCACCTTAGACCCCTCCTTCCAGGTCAAACGAAGATAGCCAAACTTAAAGTGCTTATAACTCGCGTATTATTGGTCTTGGAGGTTTGGGATGGTAAACCAACAGATAGGAAATCATGGGCTGGGATTCTTTTGGTGTGGTCAGATTTGACCTGGGACCCCTCCTTCAAGGTCAATTGAGGATAGCCAAACTTACAATTGCTTAGAACTCGCTTATTATTGGTCCTACAAGTTTGGGATGGTAAACAAGCTACAGGAAATCATGGGCTTGGAATTTTTTTGTGTGGTCGGATTTGACCTTGGACCCCCTCCTTCAAGATCAAACAAGGATAGCCAAACTTAAAAAGTGCCTATGACTCACTTATTATTGGTCCGAGAGGTTTGGGATGGTAAACCATCCTAAATTCTTTGGCTGGGAATCTTTTGGTATGGTCAGATTTGACCTTTGGACCCCTTCTTCATGGTCGAACGAGGATATTGCATTTATAGTATTTCTTTAAATATTTTTAACCTACTTTTTACACTTAAACAATTACCTTGTTACTTTATTTCATAATACCATTTGCAGGGCACAACTTTTTTGTCCTTTTCTTCTGTCAGCTTCGGAATATCTTTCGAACATGCTGTTCAGTTACCATTTACTGTATTTCTGTACAGCCCTTTCCCTGATAATTATGCTTTCCTCTCATTATCACCATCACAAATCAAAAACATTCAGTCAGCTGACACAGTGCCCGTTCACAGGCACTCTCCTCTTGTTAAATATTTATCTTTAAAAACTTTATATATGTGCTTTCTGTAGATATTTCATTTACGCTTATATTTTTTTTCGATCCCACAGCTACGAAGGATCTATGTCATCCCTACAAATGATTAAAGATCTTTGAACTTTTCACTATTTTTATGTGACTGATACATAAAAAGTCTTTTTATTGAAAACAAATAAAAGTTTAAGAAATTAATTTAAATTTCTAAATTTTCACATATTTTAACTGTACTTTCATTCAGCAGAAATTTTACCTTATCATTAAAGACAACATGATTTACACCCAAACAAGTCTGCATGTATTCTTAATCTATTGTTACACAGAGATTATTAGTAAGTGGTTTCTTTATTTTATTTCAATCAAGGCTTAATATTTTGCCATTTTCTTGTAGATTTATGACTTTAGTGTAGGTACTGGCTACCTGATCAAAGAATGATGTTAGAAACAATGAAAAGGCCAGCTAGCCCCAATTGGATTTCATCAGTCTTTCAGAGGGACTTAATCTCTTTTAAGGCATCTATGGTTATGGTGTGGCTTCCTCTATTGAAGGGACATCAAAGGGAAGTTTAATAGATTATAGATCTAAATGTTATTGGTGACCTTTGGAAAAGAAATACATTGTTAAAATATATTGTTAAAAGTACAGTGAAATTCAGTTCTTGAACAAGAAATATATCTGAACCTTATTACCTTGCTTGTTGTTCCTTATACATAAAGCATCATAAATTGATAAATATTTGGATATTTAAATTTATCAACTTGTCTATTTATAGTTTATTTTAAATGAAAAAAAATATATTACAAGTTTTTTTCACATATCACTTGCAACTGCTTTTGAAATTATAAAGTGATGTTAAATAGTTATCCCAGTGCTGGATTGTAAACAAGTATCAAACTTTGAATATGACAAAGCCATTTAAAGTTTGAAATAACTGTTAATATGAAGACATAGCAGATAACACCCAACTATTTAAGACCTAAAATCTTCATGATGATTTTACTGGACATATTACTCGCATATTTACTGGGCCAAAAAACCAGTAAATACGTGTATTTGTATCCCCGGACGAAAGTCGGGGATACTTAGGATTCAGTACGGTCACGCCGCTGCCGCCGCCGCAGAGATTTCCTTTTGGATGCGATAACTTAAAAAATATTTTAGTTAGAACTTTCAAATTTGGTATGTGGGTATATATGGGCAATGCCACGAATGCTATTGTTTTGTGACCTTGACCTTCAATCTCAAGGTCACTGGTGGCCTCTTAAATGTCAGATTTTGGCCATTTTTTCACTTTTTGGCCCAGTTCTCCTATACAGAAAGTCAGATCATCCTATGGCTGGTATATATAATACATATATATGTCCTCTGTAAGCATGCAGAAATTTGACCTTGAAGCTCTTCATTGAAGGTCATCCACTGACCGCCAAAGTACCTGACCGAGGGTCATTTTTGCCCTTTTTGGAGATATTTTCACACTTAATGCTGACTATATTGCATGGAAACTATTGAAAATGGCTTTGGAGGTTGAGTACATGATGGACTTCTACCATCCAGGCTTACTGGTTACAGATCTTCATTTAAGGTCATCCACTGACCGCCAAAGTACCTGACCGAGGGTCATTTTTGGCAAATTTGGAGATATTTTCACACTTAATGCTGACTACATTGCATGGAAACTATTGAAAATGGCTTTGGAGGTTGAGTACATGATGGAGTACCAGCATCCAGGCTTACCGGTTACAGATATTCATTTAAGGTCATCCACTGACCGCCAAAGTACCTGACTGAGGGTCATTTTTGGCCCTCTATTTGTTTGTTTGTGAACAAGATAACTCCAAAACTGACATATGGATTTTGATAAAATTTTCAGGATATGTCCAAAATGGTAAAAGGAAGATATGATTAAATTTTGGGAGTGATCCGGATCACTGTCTGGATCTTCTGGATCCATGAAATTTAATTTTTAAAGACAGATAACTCAAAAAGTCATGGGTGGATTTTTATGAAATTTTCAGGAAATGTCTTAAATGGGACAAAGAACAAGTGATTAGTTTTTGGGAGTAATATGGATCACTGTCTGGATCATGTGGATCCAGGCTGTCAGATGTGTTTGTGTACAATATAGCTCAAAAAGTTATGGATGGATTTTGATGAAATTTTCAGGATATGTCTGAAAAGGTAAAAGGATGAAATGGTTGAATTTTGGAAGTGATCCGGATCACTATATGGATCTTCTGGATCCATGAAATGTAATTTTTAAAGACAGATACCTCAAAAAGTTATGGATGGATTGTGATGACATTTTTCAGCAAATGACCTAAATGGTGCGAGGAACAAGTGATTAGATTTTGGGAGTGATCTGGATCATCTGGATCCAGGCTGCCAGATGTGTTTGTGTGCAATGTAGCTGAAAAACTTATGGACGGATTTTGATGAAATTTTCGGGATGTGTCTGAAAAGGTAAAACAATGAAATGGCTGAATTTTGGAAGTGATCCGGATCACTATATGGATCTTCTGGATCCATGAAATGTAATTTTTAAAGACAGATACCTGAAAAAGTTATGGATGGATTGTGATGACATTTTCAACAAATGACCTAAATGGTACAAGGAACAAGTGATTACATTTTTGGAGTGATCTGGATCATCTGGATCCGGGCTGCAACAGAATTTTAGGATGAATTTTCATGATATTTTTAGGATATGTTACAAATGGTAAAAGGAAGAAGTGGTAAAAGGAAGAAATGATTCAATTTTGCGAGTGATCTGGACCACTATCTGGACCTTCTGCATCCATGAAATATAATTTTATAGACAAATAGCTCAAAAAGTCATGGGTGGATTTTGATGAAATTTTCAGGAAATGTCCTAAATGGGACAAGGAACAGGTGATTAGATTTTGGGAGTGATCTGGATCATCTGGATCCAGGCTGCCAGATGTGTTGATGTACAAGATAAATAAAAAACTTATGGACGGATTTTGATGAAATTTTCAGGATATGTCTGAAAAGGTAAAAGGATGAAATGATTGAATTTTGGAAGTGATCCAGAACACTATATGGATCTTCTGGATCCATGAAATGTAATTTTTAAAGACAGATATCGCAAAAAGTTATGGATGGATTGTTTCAGCAAATGGCCTTAATGGTACAAGGAACAAGTGATTAAATTTTGGGAGTGATCCGGATCACTGTCTGGATCTTCTGGATCCATGAAATTTAATTTTTAAAGACAGATAACTCAAAAAGTCATGGGTGGATTTTTATGAAATTTTCAGGAAATGTCTTAAATGGGACAAAGAACAAGTGATTAGTTTTTGGGAGTAATATGGATCACTGTCTGGATCATGTGGATCCAGGCTGTCAGATGTGTTTGTGTACAATATAGCTCAAAAAGTTATGGATGGATTTTGATGAAATTTTCAGGATATGTCTGAAAAGGTAAAAGGATGAAATGGTTGAATTTTGGAAGTGATCCGGATCACTATATGGATCTTCTGGATCCATGAAATGTAATTTTTAAAGACAGATACCTCAAAAAGTTATGGATGGATTGTGATGACATTTTTCAGCAAATGACCTAAATGGTGCGAGGAACAAGTGATTAGATTTTGGGAGTGATCTGGATCATCTGGATCCAGGCTGCCAGATGTGTTTGTGTGCAATGTAGCTGAAAAACTTATGGACGGATTTTGATGAAATTTTCGGGATGTGTCTGAAAAGGTAAAACAATGAAATGGCTGAATTTTGGAAGTGATCCGGATCACTATATGGATCTTCTGGATCCATGAAATGTAATTTTTAAAGACAGATACCTGAAAAAGTTATGGATGGATTGTGATGACATTTTCAACAAATGACCTAAATGGTACAAGGAACAAGTGATTACATTTTTGGAGTGATCTGGATCATCTGGATCCGGGCTGCAACAGAATTTTAGGATGAATTTTCATGATATTTTTAGGATATGTTACAAATGGTAAAAGGAAGAAGTGGTAAAAGGAAGAAATGATTCAATTTTGCGAGTGATCTGGACCACTATCTGGACCTTCTGCATCCATGAAATATAATTTTATAGACAAATAGCTCAAAAAGTCATGGGTGGATTTTGATGAAATTTTCAGGAAATGTCCTAAATGGGACAAGGAACAGGTGATTAGATTTTGGGAGTGATCTGGATCATCTGGATCCAGGCTGCCAGATGTGTTGATGTACAAGATAAATAAAAAACTTATGGACGGATTTTGATGAAATTTTCAGGATATGTCTGAAAAGGTAAAAGGATGAAATGATTGAATTTTGGAAGTGATCCAGAACACTATATGGATCTTCTGGATCCATGAAATGTAATTTTTAAAGACAGATATCGCAAAAAGTTATGGATGGATTGTTTCAGCAAATGGCCTTAATGGTACAAGGAACAAGTGATTAAATTTTTGGAGTGATCTAGATCACTGTCTGGATCATCTGGATCCAGGCTGCCACATAATCTTGGGATGGACTTTCATATTTTTAGGATCTGTTACAAATGGTAAAAGGAAGAAGTGGTAAAAGGAAGAAATGATTCAATTTTGCGAGTGATCTGGACCACTATCTGGATCTTCTGGATCCAAGAAATGTAATTTTTAAAGACAAATAGCTCAAAAAGTCATGGATGGATTTTTATGAAATTTTCAGGAAATGTCTTAAATGGGACAAAGAACAAGTGATTAGTTTTTGGGAGTAATCTGGATCACTGTCTGGATCATGTGGATCCAGGCTGCCAGATGTGTTTGTGTACAAGATAACTAAAAAACTTATGGACGGATTTTGATGAAATTTTTAGAATATGTCTGAAAAGGTAAAAGGATGAAATGATTGAATTTTGCAAGTGATCCGGATCACTATATGGATCTTCTGGATCCATGAAATGTAATTTTTAAAGACAGATATAAGTGAAAGAACTAGTGATTAGCTTTTGGGAGTAATCTGGTACTATGGAGAATCCTGACCTGGTGCTCCAGGAAACAGGCTCAAGACCGACATATTCACGCCTTAACTATGTCCCGTCCGGGGATACACTGCGTCGAGACGCAATCTCTAGTTACTGAAGTTTTCAGGAAATATGCGTATTTACTGATCAAACAGTAAATACGCGTATTTATTGAAAATTTCAGTAAATACGTGTTTTTATTGATTTCGCATATTTACTGTAACATATACAAACTGTTGGAACAAAATTTCATATTTTTTATAATCATTAATACAGTTTTGCAAGTTCTGCTATCTCATGCCAGCCGATCAGGTGGGCAGTGATAGAATGGAGCCTAGGCATGAGTGGATGAATGTGCATGGGCTTATGTTTCTTTATATCTTGTGTTATTTGGATAATTTACATAAAACTACTGGGTCAAAACTTGTATATTGCTGAATCTGCCAGTACCTGTCTTGAGAAATTTATTACTTGCTGTAAATATATGTATATTCAAAAATATGAACAAAGATACGTAATTATATTACATAATTTGCATACAAGAAGCAAAGACTAAATTCCAGGAAGTCTTTTGGCATGACATGTAGTGAAATTTAACTTAGATTTCAACTGCACGAAGACAATTTTTCATTAGTTAATGAATTTGTAGAAAGTACTAAAATACTATAATAATTAAAATTTACAAGAAATATTTAGAAAAATATTCATCTTGTCTTGGGTTATCTGCCTGTTGAAATTAAAGGCCATAAGGCAACAGTTTAAGTATTTTCTAATTTTGAGTAATATACTTTACTGTTGGGCTATTTTTCTTAAACTAGGACACAGATTACAACAAATCATCACCAATCGTTTTTTTTTTTTTGCATGCTTTTTGATTTATGCACTCACTAGCGATGCAATATCTTGTTTTCATTGAAATGATTTAACATTTTATTGCAAAACAACAAGAAAAGTGTTGAGTATCAATGTGTGATAAATGGGGAACATTAAATTACTGGCCTGTTAACAGTTTTTGTAATAAATTACAGTAATAGTAGCAAACAGGAAACAACATTTTTCTTTTTGCTGAAGATGCTGACACTACAGTTTTTTAGTAGCCACTTCCCGGCAATTAAAGCAATTTAGACAAAGCATTAATATGAAATACAGCATGAAATACAGCATGCATTTGCAAATGTGGGGAAGATTTTAAAAAGTTGTTTTTCAAACTCAGTACACTTGGTTTACCTTCAGCTCATAGATTTTCCTAAATGTCCCCAGACAAAAGCCAGGGATATATTGCTTTTGAATTTGTGCGACTACTGTCCACTAACATTTGATCTAGAGCTTTCAGATTTTGTATGAGGTGTCTACAATCAAGGTAACAACTCTGTTTATTGGTGACCTTGACTTTCAATTTCAATGTTAATGTTTTGCCCAATTCTCATGCACTTGTGTATTTGTATATTCTCTTAAAATTTTGTTCCGGCTATATCTCGGCAACAGTAAGGTGAAGAAAGCCGATACTTGGTAGGGACATTGGTTGGGGGTGTAGGTGCGCAATGTCGTAGTGTGACATTGATTTGACCTTGCTGTAGTGACCTTGACCTATAAAATCTTGACCGGGCTATATCTCGGAAACTGTAAGGTATAGGAAGTTGATACTTGGTAGGGATATTGGTTAGGGGGTGTAGGTGTGCAACGTCATGGTGTGACCTTGATTTGACCTTGCTGTAGTGACCTTGACCTATAAAATCTTGTCCGGGCTAGATCTCGGAAACCGTAAGGTGTAGGAAGTTGATACTTGGTAGGGACATTGTTTAGGGGTTGTAGGTGTGCAACGCCATGGTGTGACCTTGATTTGACCTTGCCGTAGTGACCTTGACCTTTAAAATCTTGTTGCACCTTTGGGTCTGTCTTTTGATGCAGATTAAGCACTGTTAAAGTCATATTAGAATTCATTAAGAATTTTACTTTTGCAACTTCCCATTGTAACAGATGGAATTTCATCAAGTGAGCCACAGACTTTGCTCCAACACCACACATAAGCATTCATTGAATGTATTGCCACTTCTGTATGCATGGTAATATTCAAAACATCCAAACCATAATTCGGCCATGCCAGAGGTAGATAAAGAGTGTCGCAATGTTTATTTTACTGATTAATGCTGTCATCTTGTTAGGAAACCACCCCTCCTCAAGCCATTCAAAAACTGCTCCTGCAGAGCAGTTTAGTATTCATATTCGGGTTTACTGATTAATGCGGTCATCTTGTTATTGGATTGTCTTATTTTAATACTTCATCTTTACATGCATTATCTTTCTCTTAGACATTATTTTCTCTATTTAAACATTGTTTGGACCTTTAACTGACAGTGCTCTGAAAGTATCCTGAACCTTGTACTGATACACTACTTCTATATCTCATGGTGTTAAAAATATTTCCCTAGGCTGTGGGGTACGGGCATCTCTGATGCTATTTTATGTACTTCTACATAATTAGGCTGTTTCCATTGACAGCTATTCTCCAATGAATAATTTTTGCAGCTTCATAATTTTTTGTTTATTGAGTAATGCTATCATTTTGCTGTTGAATTGTCTTATTTTAATATTTTATCTTTCCATACATTTTCTTTCTCTTAGACATTATTTTCTCTGCTTAAACGTTTTCACCCCGCAGGCCTTAAGGGCTGTCAGAGTATTTTTTCACCCATGGTGTCCGGATGGGTGGGTGGGCGGCAGGAAAAGTTTGTCTGGCCTGTATCTCAGAAACTGTAAGGTGTAGGAAGTTGATACTTGGTAGGGACATTGGTTAGGTGTAGGTGTGCAACGTCATGGTGTGACCTTGATTTGACCTTTGACCTTACCCCAGTGACCTTGAAAATCTTGTCCGGGCTATATCTCGGAAACCGTAAGGTGTAGGAAGTTGATACTTGTTAGGGACATTGGTTAGGGGGTGTAGGTGTGCAACGTCATGGTGTGATCTTGATTTGACCTTTGACCTTGCTGTAGTGACTTTGACCTATAAAATCTTGTCCGGGCTATATCTCGGAAACCGTAAGGTGTAGGAAGTTGATACTTGGTAGGGACATTGTTTAGGGGTTGTAGGTGTGCATTGTCATGATGTGACCTTGATTTGACCTTTGATCTTGCTGTAATGACCTTGACCTATAAAATCTTGTCCGGGCTATATCTCAGAAACCGCAAGGTGTAGGAAGTTGATACTTGGTAGGCATATTGGTTAGGGGGTGTAGGTGTGCAACATCATGGTGTGACCTTGATTTGACCTTTGAGCTTGCCGTAGTGACCTTGACCTATAAAATCTTGTCCGGGCTATATCTCAGAAACTGTAAGGTGTAGGAAGTTGATACTTAGTAGGGACATTGGTTGTGGGTTGTAGGTATGCAATGTCATGGTGTGACCTTGATTTGACATTTGACCTTGCCGTAGTGACCTTGGCCTTTAAAATTTTGTCCAGGCAATATCTCTGAAACTGTAAAGTGTAGGAAGTTGATAGTAGGGACATCATAGTTTTTAGTTTACTGATTAATGCTGTCATCTTGCTATTGAATTTTCTTGTTTTAATACTTTATCTTAGCATACATTTTGTTTCTCTTAGATGTTATTTTCTCTACTTAAACATCATTTAGACCTTAATATAACTGACACTGCTCTGAAAGTATCACGATCTTTGTACTGTTTCACTACTTCTATATCTCATGGTGTTGAAAACTATTTCCTCAGGCTGCGGGGTACGAGCATTTCTGATGCTATTTTGTAGGATTACATTTGACCTTATTCCCCTGCTTAAAAGACAAATGGGTTGGGCTTAAAAATAAAAACATATCTTTCCTGTTGGTTGAGGTCTAGAACTGGCAAAGGGGTTTTCAGACTCGAGGATGTGATGCCAGCCCATATAAGATCTAATCCCCCTGACCGTTTCTCTGTAGGATTGCTCTTCGGAGAGCAGTTGGCCTGCCTCATTATTTGCAACGTCTGGTTTATGGTTAGATAGCTTTCCTCTTCTGCCAGCTGCAGACTGCATCTAGACTTCAACATCAGAGGTTGGTTCTTGCTGTGGAGATAATCTGGCAATCGATGTACAATAAAATATTAGGATGTACTAGGGAGAGACACTTCTGCAAAGCAGGAGGCTGGTCAGTTTTGGTCTGGTCAGTCAGTCCAGTTGGTGGAATGAATGGATTTACAGACACTGCTCTGGCTGGTGTTAGGTGAACTGGAGTCAACTTAATGGTGGCAAAAGTCTGCTTGTCGGTCAGTTTCTCCATAGAGTTTTCGCCAGCAATAATGCATCTAATCTTGACGGTCTTTCTGACCATTTCAGGTCAAGTTCCTTTTAGTCTCTACTGCAGTTGCTGGCTTTAGAAGACGTGGATTTCTTAGGCTTTTTCTTTAACTGGTTCTGTAGCCTTTTCTATCTTCTTTTCATCCACCTACCCCAGGACTAAGATTAAGGATCAACAAGGGAGGGACTACATGCCTTGTTCTCAGATTTTTTTGTCTTTCTTGTCATTGGGGGCAGATAGTTGTGCATATTGCTCCGTAGTACAGATATTGCAAAACTGGCAATCTTGCTTCAAAACACATGGGTCTAAGCCCTGTCCTTTGTCTCTACATCTTGCATGAGCATTTTGATCCCATCCAGCAATGGCCACACACACCCCGTTTTTATTCTGATGATACCAGTTTAACAATTCTGCACAAAAATATTGTCCAAATAAGTGTTTAGTTGAAGTGTTTTATAAATAAGTTTTTTAAAACACATCTTGACTGCACATGTGCCAAACGAAAAAGATACTATGATGTCACATTCTCTAGCCAGGAAGGAAGTAGTTCATGACACCTAGCAAGTGGAGTGCACATGGCTGGTGGAGACACAAAACATCTTTTTCTGGCACTTGGCGGAACCGGCTTGCACTGGCAGTATAGTTAAAAAATTGTCGATAAGGCAAGATGTATTAATGCAATAAAATACTAATTTAACGCAGATTACAGAGGCATTTTAATTGCAGCTGTACTTCATGAAACAAAGTTTTTTATGTCGTCACTCTGTGGCATGGGCGTACGCGTGAACAACTCCAAAACTACAAGGCCTAGAGACATGCTGAATTTTTTAAGATACCTTAACTATCGAGGATGAAAAATTGTTCAAGGCATGGAAATCTGTCTGTTCGTCTGTTTGCTAGAGCCATTACAAGTGAGGTACCCCAACCAAAAATGTGAAAATTTCAACACATTGCTAGGTCACAAGTAGATTCCCTTGTGTGAGTATCAGGCCTGGATTTCTTAATTTTTTTTATGAATTTTTAAAATAATTTTTAATGCATTAAAATTCATGAAATCATGCACTAAATCACCTTTTTTCTCATTGACTATTGCAGGGATTTCTCTCTTATCTTACATATGTGTACTAGACCACAAGTAGATTACCTTGTGTGAGTATCAGGCCAGGATCTCTCTTAATTATTTTTTTATTAATTTTTAAAATAATTTTTAATGCATTAAAATTAATGAAATCATGCACTAAATCACTTATAACTTGAAAAGTATTGCATTTAGAGCATTTTGTTAGAATATGTTATTCAGCTACTTTTTCCATAGCTAAAACCTGGTGAGTAAATTGGGAGTCTATCTTTATAGCAAAGTGAGTAATAGCAAGTTTCTGACTTTTCAGTACCTAAGCTTCCATACTGAGTAAAATCACTTGTAACTTGAAAACTATTGGGGTTAGAGAATTTTGTATACATGTTATTCAGCTACTTTTGGGTCAGCTATAACATAGTAAAATTTCAGTAATGGCTACTTTGAGGTTATCACTGTTGAGTAAATCAGTTGTAACTTGAAAATTATTGTTTTAACAGTATTTTGTTTAAATATGTTATTCACCTACTTTTCAGTCAGCTATAACATACTGCAATTGCAGACCGGTAGCTCATAGCCCAGCTGAGTAATAGCTACTCTCACTGTTGAGTAAATCAGTTTTAATTGGAAAACTATTGCATTGAGTAATTTGTTTAAGTATGTTATTCACCTACTTTCGGGTACTCCAGTGAGCTATAACATAGAAAAATTGCAGACCTGTAGGTCATTGCATAGCTGAGCAATAGCTATTTTTAGGTTTTCACTGTGGAGTAAATTACTTATAACTTGAAAACTATTGCTTTTATTGCACTACAATAGCTTACCATGTGGGACTGAATGCTAACTCGGGAGGCCGCAGGACTCCAGCCAACGACCAAGAAAAATGGTCGTTTGGATTTGGCCGTGTCCGTGGTTTCGTATGTACCATTATGATAGCAGTGTCGTTTGGTAATTCGTCCTTCTTCTCACGTTTTCCGCCATCTTAAAAAGTGTTTGAAATAAATTTACAATATTTTTACTGTTTTCTCAAGATATACTTGTCGTTGGATACTGAAGCTTCATCAGTTTGCTTATTTATATGTGTGGAATCGTATTTTTGTGACAGATCGCCGGACAGATGGGTGTGTCTAGCATGTTTTGCAATTAAATCCACTTCCGGGTCAAGTCGTGAAGAAGGAGTTGAACATGACGACTCATGCATGTAGCTTATATACAGGATCAGTACCTGTCGAAATAAAATAAAATATTTTGAGGGTTTATCCCCTGTCTGCTGCATTGTTGGACCATTTGCCAATAAAATAAAGTAAATAATATAATCCCTGCTACAGTATTTGACCATTTATGGGGTTTAAATATGAAATAAAGCAGAAATACGAGTCTTTGTTCTCAACATCTTCTTCTGCACAACAGGTGCTCGTCATTCTAGGGTCACCAACTCTGTTTGGGTGATGTTGGTTAGGCAGTAGCAATAGTCTTTTTCCTTGTGCAATTTTATAAGTTATTTTAAGCATATCTTTGTTTTTTAATCAAAATAACTAAAATATTGTATGTACAATTCTTGGTGAGAAGACGTATATTTATTATGTTATTTAATGCACTCTTTCAGGAAGTGACGTTCTTTTACATTGTCCTCCTAATTTGCTTCAATGGGGTTCCCCTTTTTAACTTATTCTCTGCACTAGTTCAGAGTTTCAAACCCTAATCCTGGCTAAGTCAACCTTTGACTTTGGAAGGGAGGTGGACCAGACCTCCCTTCCAATATGATGCCTGGTTAAATTTCCAATTGCATCCGATCACTCGGATGGTCGGATCCAACTTGCAACTTTACTTGCATAATCAGCCAGTGTTCAATCCGACCATAGCTCCAAGCACTCGGATTCTGAATCCGATCACTTGGATGGTCGGACCCAACTTCCAATGTTACTTGAATGATCACCCAGAGTGTCCTGTCCGATCATGGCTCCCAGCACTCGGATCAATCCAATCGCTTGGATAATCAATCCAATCACTCGGAACGACCTCAAGGGGTGCGTTCCTCTAAAGCCTCAACAGGCTCCTGCTGAACATGACCAGCAACAGGGAGGTAGATATGTCTGACCTCCCTTCACAGCATACAGAAGTAGACCTTTGGCACATTCTTCTTTTTCCTGACCCAGGAAAACTTTGCCTAGGTCCTCTTTTACCGTGCTGGTCCTGGGTGACGAAAAGGCCAACAGGAGCTCAGGCCAAGAGGCCCTTTAGCTATGCTACCTTAAGTCCATACCTCAAAGATATCTTTGAGAAATTTGAACAGGACTCCCTGGCCTCTAATTTACCTGAGGGTAAATTTATAAACCCCTACTTCAACAGCAAATTATTACAAGGTGAGACAACCTTGTTTTTTGAGGACAATCTTTAGGAGCTCAATATAGATTTTGCCAAGATCTGTATCTATCCTAAACCCTCTGGAGCCCCAATGGGCAAGTTCCCCTACAAGTTCTGAAGGAACTTGAGCACCAAGCTAAGCAGAACCTCTCTACCATCATTCCACAGCTACTTTTACAAATTCTACTTCCTCCTGTAACACTCCCTTGGTAAAGTGTCACACTATTAAGGCCACCCTTAGAGGGTTAAAGCCAGATTCATAAGAATGCCAGATCCTTACCCTGCCTAAACAAATCTGTATCGAATCGAATCTAATGTGGACTTTTATAGTGCTTAATCTCCATCGATGATGGACTCTAAGGCGCAACTGAACATAAAGCAAGGCAGTTAACATTAATCCGAGGACATAGCCAGGTCATACCAAGGAGACACAGGGTGACAGGAGAGGTTATGGGGGATATGCTTTTGCAAACAGGTAAGTTTTAAGCTTCTTTCTGAAGGAGGCAACTGATGCTGCTCTGCGCACATCATGAGGGAGTTCATTCCAGGGGCTGGTTTCATGAAGCCTCCTTTGTTTTTTCCTTCCTTAAAGTAAAGGAAGGGGGGTTTCTTACCTTTGGCAAGGCTTCCCTTAAATCCTGTTTCACAAAGCCTCCTTTATTCCACCTACCAAAGATTTTCCTTAAAATAAAGGAAGGGTGATTCCCTGTATAACCACACTGCTTGGAATTTCCCCTCCATTACTTATATAACCTTCACACAATTTATTTTAAATATTAAGAGAGTAAATTGCATTTTAGCATTTTAACTGTTTTAATCTTGGTACATTAGGTACATTTTAATTTTCAGATACATTATTTGCATTTTTATTTCTTTTGGGAATTGTTTCCAAAACCTATAACTACACCAATGTTTTTCTTTCACTGTAAGTACATGTGTACTTGTGCACTTATTTTGTACCTAAATTACCTAATGGAGGCAATGTCCTTATTGTAACACTGTTAGAGATCAGTAAAGTCAGTAAATCTATATTTTACTATATTTTAATAAATTTTGTAAAATGCAGATTGACAAATTTTTACCCAAAGTAAGGGAGGGGCCCTTTATGTTCAAGGAAACTCCATGAATATGTTTCTCACTTCAAAAGTTTGAACATCAATTTTTCAAGAATTAACCAAACCAAATTGTATGAAATAAACAGCAAAACATTGTTTGTGGATGAAGGTTTGACAATAATGTTTCAAGTTCTATATATTTAGGGGGATTCACCTTAAAATGCTCATTAAAGTTAATAAACATTCCTTGAAGGACACTTCCTTAAATCTAAGGTAGGTCCTTCGCTTCCTTGAAATTCAAGGGATTTTTCAAGGTCTCCTTTAAGGAAGGAGGCTTTGTGAAACTAAGATTTTTTAAAGGAGGGAGAAAATTAAGGAAATCCTAGAATTTAAGGTGACCTTTATCTTAAGGAGGCTTTGTGAAACCGGCCCCTGATCTTAGGCGAAACAGAGGAAAAGCTGTGATCAAAATGTTTGACTGACTTGAAGACTGATGAGCAGAAAGGAGGAACAGTAAGGTATTGATGATCTGGGTGACTACGCCTGGTACTATAGGAACAACTGCCGAGTGACAAGAATGGTTGAAAATAGGAAGGAGAACGCAGTTTTGAACATACATGTATACTTAACGGGCAGCCAGTGGAGTTGCTTCAGAATGGGTGTAACATGAGCATACTTTCTATGATTTGTAACAATACGAGCAAGGGTATTCTGAATACTTTGCAATATGTGCCGATTGAAACATGACAAACCCCTAAACAGAGAGTTGCAGTAGTCTAGACGACTACTAACCAAGGCATTTGCAGCAAGGACTGCCACTTCTGGAGTAAGATACTGTCTTATTCTACGAAGGTCGTGCATCTTAAGAAAGCACGCTTTGCAAGTCCTCTTGACGTGTTCAGAGAAGGAAAATTCTGCATCAAACCACACCTAGATTTCTGACCGAATCAACCAGATGAAGAAGGCTACCAAGAATACTAACAGGAAAATGGGAGGAAATCTTCTGAGGCTGAGCCTTAGAGCCAAAGACAATAAATTTGAAAATTTTAATTACTTAAATGTAGCAAGCTTACCATGTGGGACTTAATGCTGTTCTCGGGTGGCCACACCACGGCCAACGTCTTAGAAAAAAAGACATTTCTTGTTAGCCGTAGAATCTAGTTGTCGTCACGTGATAACTTCTGACCAATCTTGAAATTTTCTAAAACCTACCCCTCAGCTGTAAACAGCGGGGAGGCAGGGTGGGACTCTTCTAAGTCCCACATGGTAAGCTTGTAGCTTATAAAAGCTACATTTAAGTAATTAAAATTTTCAATTTTATTACGCTACAATAGCTTACCATGTGGGACTTAATGCTGAATTCAACCGCCTGGTGGCGGGATTACAGCTGAGACTGGAAGATATGTCATTTTGTTCTAAGATTTGAATTAATATATATAGAAATAGTGTTAGAAATACCAGTCTGAGTCCCATTTACAGTGCCCCAATCCCGAAGACCGGGCCTGTGAAGAGCCAAAAACCTAAGTAGAATGAGAGACAGTGCTAAAAACTGTCTAGATGTTTTGATTGTAGGACGGAAGTGCAGCAGTGCTCACTTAGAGGTCTAAGGGTTCCTTCACGAGTGACAGACCAGCCCAATGGTTGGAATTCTCATAAATTTTTTCCACCCGAATATGAGATTAATGACAACTTAATAAGTCCTTAATACAAAATACTTGATAAAATAAAAAACAAAAATGACCTTACCCGTAACATCTTGAAGGTAAAAGAATACCTAGATCCTGGGAGAGACTCCTGAAGACTTGGTTGTAGCGGATGTGCCCCCCCCCCCCCCCTTTTTTCTTTCCAAGGACAACTGGTCTGAGAGGAAGGATCTAGGACTTGTTGTGCCAGATATATATTGTTGTCGGTGTCTGACCAAGTAAGGTCTTTTAGGTAAAAATTTGTAAATGTGTTGTGAGCTTTCCAGTGACAGGCTTGCATGATTTGGTCCACCGATACCCCACCGTAAAAGGCCTTAGAGGCCGCGAAGGCCCGGATGTCATTTGCTTTAACTTGGACCAAGTCCAAGGCTTGTTGGTCTGCTTGTTTATAACAAAGTAGGATGGTTTGTTTCAACCAGGAAGAGAGAGTAGCGGGTCTGATGTCTGAGGTATGTCCTTTCTTAAAGGAGATGAAAAGGAGGGAACGAGACCCTCTCAGGTCTTTGGTTCGGTCCAGATAATACCTCAGGGCCCGCACCAGACACAGGGTTCTGTCTTCTTTAAATTGTCTATCTACAATGTTAGTCAAAGCAGGAATAGTCACCGGAGACACACTTTGAGAACCTTCTCTTGCTAGTTGGTTTTTGGCTATGAAATCAGAAGAAGGGAACAAGGCGACCTTTTCCCATTGGCCTAGATTAGAAACTTTGTTTGCGACCCAGGCATGGATTTCGCTGCGGCGTTTGCCAGAGGCCAAAGCTAGCAAGAAAGCAGTTTTGAGGGTAAGATGTTTGAGGTCTGTGTCTTTCATGGGCTCAAAGGGTGCTTTTGTGAGCTCGTTGAGAACAACAGAAAGGTTCCACTTAGGTAGATTTCTGGAACTTTTGGGACGATCCCTGTGAAAACTGGAGAGTAACCTATGAAGGTCTGCATTATGTGCAATATGGTGGGCCGTTGGGCCCAAAGTGTCAACGATTGCAGTCCTGTAACCATCAATGGTCGAGGGGCGCCTGTTTAGGTCTTGGTACAGGTACATGAACAAATCTGAGATTTGTTTCACAGATGGAGTGGAGAAATCCACTGAATTTTCTCTGCACCATTTTTCAAATAGGGCCCACTTTGACTTGTAGATGGTCCTTGTTGATGACCGCTGAGGAGCAGCAATTCTCTCTGCCACCTCCACAGAGAAGCCTTGTTCTTGGAGTTGTCCGCTCCTAGACACCAGGCGTGGAGGTTCAGCTGTTGTGTATTGTTGTGGAACACATACTTGTGGGACTGTTTGAGTAGGGTCGTTGACACTGGGAGTTGTAGTGGGATCTCTGTTGAGAGCTGCACTAGGTCCCAAAACCAGGGCATACCTGGCCAGCCTGGGGCTATTACGATGATCAGGCAATGGCATTGCTTGATCTTTTGGATCACCTTGTGAAGGAGAGCCGTAGGAGGGTAAGCATAGGCTGTGAGGTTCGTCCAGTTTGTGTTTAGAGCATCTATGTCCCAAGCCCTTGGGTCTGGGACAGGAGATACGTACAGTGGAAGTTTGTGGTTCAGGTGAGTGGCAAATAAGTCTACATGAGGTGTGAACCACTTCTGGCAGATCCGTTTGAACACCTGCGGATGCAGAGACCATTCTGTTGACTGCACTTGGTTGGACCTGGACAGTAGGTCGGCCATCACATTCAGGCACCCTGGAATGTGCCTGGCTTTCAATGTTATGTGGTAGTGATGGCACCAGGTCATGATCTTCCAGAGGAGAGCACACATCTCTGCTGAGTGAGTTCCTCCTTGTTTGTTGATGTAGGCTACCACTGTTGAGTTGTCCGTCGCAACTAGCACTGTTTGGTTCTGGCACTGGTCCTTGAAGTCTCGAAGGGCCAGGGAGACCGCCTTCAATTCTAGGACATTTATGTGTAGCCTTTTTTCCCGATCTGACCACAGACCCTTTGTAGAATTTTGATCTAAGTGGGCGCCCCAACCTTCGTTTGAGGCGTCGGTAAAGAGTTGGATACTGTGGTCTTTGGGATGAAGGTCTGCACCTTTCATCACGTTTGAGGGATTTTGCCACCAATCTAGGTGGGCTGCAATGGCTTCTGTCCAAGGAAGGAGGTTGTCCAGCGACTGAGGATATCCCCAGTGCTCCTTGAGATGAAACTGAAACAGCCTCATGTGAAGGCGTCCCTCCGGGACCATTTTCTCCGTTGAGGCTAGCAACCCAATTAGCGACATCAAACATCTTGCAGTCAAAACACGTCTTGACTTGAGTTGTAGGATAAAATCCTGAAGTTTGAGCCATCTCTCTTGAGTGGGTTTTACAAGGGCTGAATCTAGATGGTATTCGTAGCCCACGAACGAAAACACCTGAGTAGGTTTCAGTTCTGATTTTTCCTGATTTATTATCCACCCCAAGGACTGGGTTAGGTCTACCACCGCCTGAGTGTTCACTTGGGCTTCCTCCTGAGACTGGGACCTGATCAGCCAGTCGTCCAGGTATTGGTGAAGTCTGAGTCCTCTGGAGAGGGCCATTAGTTTCACTTCCTTTACAATCATTGTAAAGACCTGGGAGGCCGTGGCTAGTCCGAATGGGAGGGAGGTGAACTGGAACACTTGTAGCAAAACCTTAGGTATTTCCTTGAGTTTGGGTGGATGGGGATGTGTAGGTAAGCGTCCGACAGATCTATCGACGATACCCACTCCCCTGGAATCAGGGAGGTCCTGATGGACTCTGGAGTTTCCATTTTGAACTTTTCTACGTGTAGAAAAGTGTTGAGCCTGCTTAGGTCTATAACTGGCCTCCATCTTTGGTGAGGCTTGGGTACTAGGAACAGGCGACTGTAAAACCCGAGAGATTTTACATTTTCCACCCTTTCGATTGCGTTCTTTGACAGGAGAGATTGGATACAAGTGGCCAGGGCTTGGTCTTTTTGCTGGGCCTTGTACTCTGACAGAATCAGAGGGAATCTGACCAAATTTGGCTTTGAAAGGAATGGCAGTACGTAGCCATTGGTGATAATGTTTAACACGTTTTGAGAACATTTGTTTGTTTGCCAGTCTCTCCTACTGGTGGACTGAGTGAGGCTTTGGAGGAGTCATTGGGAAGAGGGGTTTCCACGCCCCCTTCCCCTATTGTGGAGCCTCTGAAGTTCGGTTTTCCCCTTCCTGAGGAAAACGATTGATTACTGCTTTGTGAGGAGTTGCCCCCATAGGGGCGTTTCCTGTAGGAGCCTCTTTTCTTGTGGGGACCACGAAAGGGCTTATTCTGGTAGGGTGCGAAACCCTGAGAGTCTTTTGAGGTGCCTTTTTTGAGAAGGAAGTCTTCACCTTCCTTCACAAGTTGAGACTCGAACAAGGACGGGTCCCAAAAGGACGAGTTCCTAAGTTCTTGGCCTCTCGTTTCCCCCAACTGTGGCTGTAAGAGAGTCATCTCGGCTTCGTGCCTAAGCAAGCTGGTATTAGCCATAGGATATAACTCCCTCTGGAGAATATGGGCTAGGGATTTGCTGAGACATGTGAGGGCCCTGTGTTTGAATAAGAACCGTCTTATTCCAGAAATCCATGTACTCAGCGACTTCCTCATATCCGCGCTTTGCTGCTTTCTCAGGATTGGCACCTTTTTGAATCTGAGACTTAATCTTCTTGACAGTTGACTTGATGCTATGTTGACACTTTTCCAGGGAAGCATTGCAAGAAGAAGAAGTTTTAGCAAAGGCAGCGGTGAAATTGAGGGTTGAGATATTTTGTCTAGCCTGATGCTCCAACTCCTTGAGAACTGGAAGGGGGACCTTTGCTATAGGGGCCCCAGAGGGTTTAGGAGTAATACAGATCTTGGCGAAGTCTGTATTCAACTCCTGAATTTTGTCCTGAAAACAGGGCTGTCCTACCCTGTACCACTTAGAAGTGGAAGGAGGAGGCTTGACATATTTACCCTCAGGTAAATTAGCAGCCTTAAAGTCATGTTAAAATTTATCAAAGGCGTCCTTGATAACTGAGCTGAGGGGCAGAATAGAGGAAGGACCTCTAGGTCTGAGCTCTTGACGGCCTTTTTCATGATCCAGACCCATCACTGAAGTTGAAGACCTAGGCATAGACTCCCTGGGGTCAGGGAGTGAAAGAATGCGCCTAAAAGTGTCGACTTCTTCAGCGTACTGTGAGGGCATGTCAGACAGAGCTACTTCCCTATAATAAGGGGGGTCTGGATCATGTTGTGGAAGGTCTTGATCAGAAACAGCCCCTGAGGGCTGAGCCCTAGAAGGCTTAGAAGACCTGTGTCTGGTTGCAGGGGACTGATCCTCCCCTGAAGAAGATGACACATATCTGGACCTTGACTTGTGTTTACTCTTATCAGAGTGCTTTTTAGGTTTGGTAGAAGGGATCCGAGGTTTATCGGATTCCTCATTTAGTTGGTCCGAGGCAGATCCTGGATCAATTTCCTGCCTACTACGAGAGTGGCTTTGCTTTTTGTGTGAGTACGAGACCTCTTTCGGTGGTAGTTCAGAGGGAGCAACGTACTGATCCGAGGTATCCTGCTGGTCAAGTACTAGACGAGGAGGGAGTGCCGGACCGTAGGCCACATCCATAGCCTCGGTTTGAATGTTAGTACTAGATCTCGGAGGGGGTAGGTCCAGATTTACAGCAGTTTTACTGGAAGTACCAGGTTTGGAAGCAAGAAACGAGGTCTGATCTACCTCTGGGTGCTTTTTCGTTGTAAAGCTGTACCTGGGGTGGGTGGGACACACTTGGCTGGTGTTTTGAGAGATAAAGAACTTAAGGCAAGTGGCGGAGGACGGGGGGGTAAAAAGATTGTCAGTAGCACTCTCGAGGTCTGCATTTGAGCCAGTGAAGGAATCCCCATCGCCTTCGCCCAAAAGATCGAGTTCATTATCTTTGGAACTAGTTTCCGCCTTTTGTTTTTTAAGGTAACGTTTCCTGTGCTGAATTTTCTTCATCTGTTCATCTGTAAAAGATGCACAGATATCAGAGGGAGTTTCGAAGGTGACACAGGGGTCATCACCCTTGCCAGCCTCCCTACAGGTAGGGCAATAGTGTTGGTCGAAACTAAAACAAAAATGGCGGCATTTCTGAGCTCTCGGTTTGTCTTTATTCGTTTGGTGGAGAGACATTTTAAACACAATAAAAGACGTGCAATGTAAAGTGCCTGTACCGAGGAAAACTCAAAACACGCGAAAGCAAGAAATATACTTATCCTGTCAAAATAAACATTTTACAGAATGATCTATGTTATATAATAAAAGAAATATCCAGAAAAGAACCTCTAACAATAAGTAAAGTCTGAGAAATAAATGAAAATGTCTGTATATTTACAAACTGCTACCAGTCAATCGTGGCCAACGAGAAAGTAGGGCAATTGGTCAGAAGTTATTACGTGACGACAACTAGATTCTACGGCTAACAAGAAATGTCTTTTTTTCTAAGACGTTGGCCGTGGTGTGGCCACCCGAGAACAGCATTAAGTCCCACATGGTAAGCTATTGTAGCGTAATAAAATCACTTTTTTCTGGTTGAGCTTCAGTTTACTAAGAGACATCCATCGTTGCACATCATGAATGGCTATGGACAGATGATTTTTTGAATTTGATTTTGGTGTTGCGCCTTAGAGTCTGCCTAGCAGGGATTAAGCGCTATAAAAGTACAGAATAGCATAGAATAGAATGAAGGCAGGCATTTAACTTAGCAAGAGCAGCAGAGACATTCTTATGGGAGAGATGGATGTATAGCTGTGTGTCGTCCGCATAGAAGTGGAATTTAATATGCAGATGAAGGCGGATGATTTTGGAAGTGGTGTAGTATAAAGTGAAATAGTATGTAATAGTGGTGTAGTATAAAGTGAAAACAGCAATGGACCCAGAACAGAACCTTGGGGAACGCCATAGATGAGCTTGCTTAATTCAGATAGTGTGGAGCCTATCTTGATGGCCTGGCATCGATCACTCAAGTAGGAAGCAAACCACTGTAGAACAGTTCCACCAAGACCAAACCAGGATTTAAGCTGGTAACCGAGGAGAATATTATGATCTATGGTGTCAAACGCGGCTGATAAATCAAGAAGAACTAGAACCATAGGTTCGCTGCGTGCTACAGAGAGATGGACCTCATTTTTATTGACAATAAAGCTGTTTCAGTGGAGTGTCCCGGCTTATAAGCTGACTGGTGTGGATTATCCAGTTTGTTATTATTGATGTGTGAAGTAAGATGCTTAGCAACAACTCGCTCCACCAACTTTGACAAAGAAACAAAGATCAGACACTGGGTGATAATTCTTAAGGTCGTTTCTGGGCAGAGAAGCCTTTTTAATGAGGGGGCTGACAACCGCTCTTTTGAAAGCACTTGGGAAAGAGTCCTCAATAAGAGAGTAATTTACCAACTTGGTAATAGAATGAAAGAGTATATCAAGACAATCCTTAAGGAGGAATGTTGGTATGGGGTCCAATGGGCATGATTTAGTAGGAGAGTCATTGATTCACTTACTGACCTCATCTTCAGTTACAGGCTTAAAGGTATTGAAAGCAGGGGGCACCGAATCATTGAACAAACCAGAAGGAAACATGTCCCTGATTTTGCTTATTTTATTGAAGAAAGAAGCAAACAAGTCTGCGAGGCTTTTTTCTGATGAATGAGCCGGCAGAACAGTTTCAGAGGTGCAATGCAATACCTTCCTCAATGACTGCCAGAGCTTCTTGGGTCGTCACTATTCGCAGATTGGTATAGTAAGAACCCTTGTCCTTATTGGCCAGTCGATTGCACCAGGCAATTTGCTTGCGGAGCCTTGACCTGTTCAACTGTGTCTTATGTTTTCTCCACATTTGTTCAAATTGCCGCCTTAGAGAGCGAGCCATGCGATATGAATCAGACAGCCACACATCGGACTGCCGTTTTGTCATGCATGAAATGATAGGAGCATGCTTGTCGAGTACCTGGGTAACACCAACCATATACTGATCATACAGTTCTGCCGCAGTTCCTCCAGGGGACAGTACAAATGGTATATTACTAAGATCATTGCGGAACTGGTCGATATCAATTCTATGATACCTACGATAAGAGACCATTTTATCAATGCAGGTTCTAGATATCAAGAACTCAGGAATTCGCCCTTTTGGCCTTCTCCTCTGTTCAAGTCACAATTAGTCAAGGATGGGGAAGACTTCCTCCGTTAAAGGCACCCCCAAAGACCCACAGGGTTTTTAGACCCTATCAAAACACCCCTTTTGTGTTCCCCACCACACTAGAAAGAGGCTCCTACAGGAAACGCTCCTATGGGGGCTAATTCCTCTCAAAGCAGTAACCAATCGTTTCCTCAGGTAGGGGGAAATCAAACTCAAGAGGCTTCAGGGGTCGTTTTCGACTCCATTCAAGGGGACGAGGGTGTGGAAACCCCTCCTCCCAATGACTCCTTTCAAGATTCCCTCAGTCCACCAGTAGGAGGCCGCCTCCATTCTTTCAGAAAAGACTGGCTCACAAACAAATGTTCACACAAGGTGTTAAACATTATCACAAATGGTTACGTTCTTCCATTCATCTCAAAACCAAATTTGGTCAGAGCTCCACTGATTCTATCAGGTTACAAGGCCCTTCAAAAGAACAAGCTCTGACCTCTTGTATCCAGTCTCTTCTGTCAAAGAATGCAATAGAAAGGGTTGAAAATTTAAAATCTCTCGGGTTTTACAGTCGCCTGTTTCTTGTACACAAGCCTCCCCAAGGTTGAGGCCAGTAATAGACCTAAGCAGACTCAACACCTTTCTACTTGTAGAAAGGTTCAAAATGGAAACACCAGAGTCCATCAGGGCCTCTCTGATTCCAGGGGAATGGGTGTCATCGATAGACCTATCAGACGCCTCAAGGAAGTACCTAAGGTTTTGCTACAGGTCACAAGTGTTTCAGTTCACCTCCCTTCCCTTCGGGCTGGCCACGGCCCCTCAGGTCTTTATTACAATGATTGTAAAAGAAGTGAAGCTGATGGCCCTGACAAGGGGAATCAGACTTCACAAGTACCTGGACCACTGGCTGATAGGGCCCAGTCTCAGGAAGAAGCACAAATAACACTCAGACAGTGGTAGACCTAACCCAGTCCTTAGGGTGGATTATAAATCAGGAGAAGTCTGAACTAAAAACCTACTCAAGTGTTTTCGTTTGTGGGCTACGAATACCATCTAGATTCAGCCCTTGTAAAACCCTCTCAAGAGAGATGACTCAAACTTCAGGATTTGATCCTACGACTCAAGTCAAAACATGTTTTGACTGCAAGATGTTTGATGTCGCTAATTGGGTTGCTTGCCTCAACGGAGAAAATGGTCCCGGAGGGACGCCTTCACATGAGCCCCTTTCAGTTTCACCTCAAGGACCACTGGAGATTTCCTCAGTCGTTGGACACCCTCCTTCCTTGGACAGAAACCATTTCAGCACACCTAGAATGGTGGCAGAATCCCACAAATGTGATGAAAGGCACAGACCTTCATCCCAAAGACCACAGTATCCAACTCCTTACAGACGCCTCAAACAAAGGCTGGGGCGCTCATTCAGAGCAAACCTCTACAAAGGGTCTGTGGTCAGAACGGGGAAAAAGGCTACACATAAATGTTCTAGAGCTGAAGGCAGTTTCTCAGGCCCTTCAAAGTTTCAAGGACCAGTGTCAAAACCAAACAGTGTTGGTTGCTACAGACAACTCAACAGTAGTAGCCTACATAAATAAACAAGGAGGAACCCACTCGGCAGAGATGTGCGCTCTCCATCATTACCAGATAACCTTAAAAGCCAGACACATTCCAGGGTGTCTGAATGTGATGGCCGACCTTCTGTCCAGGTCGAACCAAGTGCAGTCAACAGAATGATCACTGCATCCACAGGTGTTCAGACAGATCTGTCTCAAGTGGTTCACTCCTCATGTAGATCTTTTTGCCACTCGCCTGAACCACAAAGTTCCACTGTACGTGTCTCCAGTCCCAGACCAAAATGTTTGGGACATAGATGCTCTGAACATAAACTGGTCGGGTCTCACTGCTTATGCTTACCCTCCCACGGCTCTCTCACAGGGTGATCCAAAAATCAGGCAATCCAGTTGCCTAATCATTGTAATAGCCCCAGCCTGGCCAGGGATGCACTGGTTTTGGGACCTAGTGCAGCTCTCAACAGAGATCCCACTTCAACTTCCAGTGTCAAGAACTCTTCTCAAACAGTCCCACAATTATGTGTTCCTCAGCAATCCACAGCATCTCAACCTCCACACCTGGTGTCTAGGAGTGGACCGCTCCAAAAATAAGGCTTCGCTGTGGAGGTGAAAGAGAGAATTGTTGCCCCTCAGATATCGTCCACAAGGACCATCTACAAGCCAAGTGGGCCCTATTTGAGAAATGGTGCAGAGAAAATTCGGTGGATTTCTCCACTCCCTCTGTAAAGCAAGTCTCAGACTTCTTGATGTACCTGTACCAAGATCTAAACAGGCGCCCTTGAACCATTGATGGTTATAGGACAGCCATTGTTGATACCCTGGGCCCAACGGGGCTCCATATCTCTTCAAGTTCAGAACTTAACAGGTTACTCTCCAGTTTTCATAGGGATCGTCCCAAAAGTTCCAGGAATCTTTCTAAATGGAACCTTTCTGTTGTTCTCAATGAGCTCACAAAAGCACCCTTTGAGCCTATGAAAGACATAGACCTCAAACATCTTACTCTCAAAACTGCTTTCTTGCTAGCTTTGGCCTCCAGCAAGCGCCGCAACAAAATCCATACCTGGGTTGCAAACAAAGTATCTGATCTAAGCCAATGGGAAAAGGTTGCCTTGTTCCCCTCTTCAGATTTCATAGCCAAAAACCAACTAGTAAGAGAAGATTCTCAAAGTGTGTCTCCGGTAGTGGTGGGACGATTAGACCAACGTTCGATCAATCGTCGGTGTCATGGTAGAATTGCGTTCGGTCACTGACAACTTCTAGAAATCGATTAAATCTCACCCTTCTTTATGTATCTCAATATCCACATATTTTTTATATTTTGGGCAGTTTCCAGAACTCTCCTTCAATAAATTAACAGATTTCTCGCGAATTTTGAGTTTGTTTACAAACTACCGCCATATTTACCGGAAGTGGGTACTTTTGGTAGCTTCTATATGTCGGAAACACCGTTATTCTTACCGGATTGACCTATACTTTATCCCGGAAAGTGTTTCATGAGAATGGAGTAAAAAGTCGATTATGGGTCGATCATCGGTCGGAAAAATGGACGAATAATCGACCAATAAAATTGAGTCTCCGGTGACTAGTCCTGCTCAAACTACCATTTTAGATAGACAATTCAAGGAAGACAGGACCTTGAGGTACTATTTGGATTGAACCAAAGACCTAAGAGGATCTCAATCCCTTCTTTTCATCTCTTTAAGAAAGGACATACCTCAGACATCAGACCCGCTACACTCTCTTCCTGGCTAAAACAAACTATCCTACTTTGTTATAAACAAGCAGATCAACAAGTCTTGGACCTGATCCAAGTCAAAGCGCATGACATTAGGGCCTTCGCAGCCTCTAAGGCCTTTTACGGTGGGGTATCGGTGGACCAAATCATGCAAGCGTGCCACTGGAAAGCTCACAACACATTTACAAATTTTTACCTAAAAGACCTTACTTGGTCAGACTACGACAACAATATGTATCTGCGACCAGTAGTAGCAGCACAATAAGTCCTAGACCCTTCCCCTCAGCATACTCATCTTTGGGAAGAAAAGAAGGAGGGGGGGGGGGCACACCCGCTGCAGCCAAGTCTTCAGGAGTCTATCCCAGGGTCTAGGTATTGGTTATCTCACCAGATGTTTATGGTAAGGTCTCTTATATTTATGTCCACCCCAGTGGGGGGTGGACATATTATTTTTGCTTTTTCCGGCGTCCGGACGCTTAGTTTCCGCTCATTTGAAGGAAAAGTATTTATCCTATCTTTACCAAATTTGGCATGGGTGTTTATTGGGTTAATAGCTTGCATGTGATTGCTTTTGGTGAAGATAGGTCTATAGCTAACTGAGTAATAGCTCAAAAAAATTTTCCCTCCCCAAAAATGGCGCCCATTTTGAATTTTCGAATTTTTGCCAAAAATGGCAAAACACAAATTTGCTTCTATCTCCTTAACCGTGTGAGAAAGAGCGATTTCATCGAAATTTTCGTCCCCCAGGATATCTGAGAAATGTCCTCTTGGCAATTTTCAAAAAATTTTCCCCTCCCCAAAAATGGTGGCCAATTTGAATTTTCGCCAAAAAATGGCAAAACACAAATTTGCTTCTATCTCCTTAACTGTGCGAGATAGAGCGATTTTGTCGAAATTTTCGACTCACGGGGTATCTGAACAATGTACTCTTGGCAATTTTCAAAAAATTTTCCTCTTCCCAAAAATGGCAGCCATTTTGAATTTTCAAATTTTTCCCAAAAATGGCAAAACACAAATTTGCTTCTATCTCCTTAACCGTGCAAGATAGAACGATTTCGACAGGGTATCTGAGAAACGTACTCTTGGCAATTTTCAAAAAATTTTCCCCTCCCCAAAAATGGCAGCCATTTTGAATTTTCGAATTTTTCCCCAAAATGGCAAAACACAAATTTGCTTCTATGTCCTTAACCGTGCGAGATAGAGCAATTCCGTCGAAATTTTCGACCCACAGGGTATCTGAGCAATGTACTCTTGCCAATTTTCAAAAAATTTCCCCTCCCCAAAAAATGATGGCCATTTTGTATTTTCGAATTTTTGCCAAAAAATGGAAAAACACAAATTTGCTTCTATCTCTTTAACCGTGTGAGATAGAGTGATTTCGTCGAAATTTTCGACCCACAGGGTATCTGAAAAACGTACTCTTGGCAATTTTCAAAAAATTTTCCCCTCCCCAAAAATGGTGGCCATTTTGAATTTTCGAATTTTTGCCAAAAATGGCAAAACACAAATTTGCTTCTATCTCCTTAACCGTGCGAGATAGAGTGATTTCGTCGAAATTTTCGACCCACAGGGTATCTCAGCAATGTACTCTTGCCAATTTTCAAAAAAATTTTCCTCTTCCCACATATGGCGGCCATTTTGAATTTTCGAATTTTTGCCAAAAATGGCAAAACACAAATTTGCTTCTATCTCTTTAACCGTGCGAGATAGAGCGATTTCGTCGAAATTTTCGATCCATAGGGTATCTGAGAAATGTACTCTTGGCAATTTTCAAAAAAATTTCCCCTCCCAAAAATGGCGGCCATTTTGAATTTTCGCCAAAAATTGAAAAACAGAAATTTGCTTCTATCTCCTTAACCGTGCAAGATAGAGCGATTTTGTCAAAATTTTTCACCCAACCAATGCAAAAAGGCATGAAGCTGAAATAATTTACATGTATACTAATAAATATTTAAGCATCATTCATATATTTTACAAATGAAACAGGGTCTTGTAAGACTACTGTACAATTTTTGCAAAAGGTTCATGGGGTGGACATTACACATGATAATGTGTGTTCTTCTATGCTATCCTGTTTCTATTCATATGTCGCAGTTACTATCAACAGGGCGTCCTATTTCTAGTTTTAACTGTATAATGTATTTAGTGTTTATCAGTGTACCATAATCTCATATTTAGATTGGCAAAATTGATGAGATTCAAGCCTAGGGCTGTATTATTATGGCAGTCATGCCCTTAGGGGCTACTATCTTGAGTGAGCACGGCTGCACTCCCTCCTCTCAAAACATCCAGACAGTACCCGTACTGTCATTCATTAAATTTCGGTTTTTGGCTACTTAATGACCCGACTTTAGAACTGGGGCTCTGTAACTGGGACTTTGACTGGTAATTTGGCAATACTTTGGTATATTTTTTAATTCTAAATTCAAGAAAAATGGACAAAATTCTTCCAGTCTCAGCTGTAATGAAGAAAGTCCCACCCTGCCTCCCTGCTGTATTCCAGCTGAGGGGCCATGGGCTAAATTTTCCATGAGAGAAGGACAAATTACCAAACAACACTGCTATGGTACATACTAAACCACAGACTCGGCCAAATCCAAACGTCCATTTTTCTTGGTCATTGGCTGGAGTCCTGCAGCCTCCCGAGTTAGCATTCAGTTCCACATGGTAAGCTTGTAGCTTATAAAAGCCACATTTAAGTAATTAAAATTTTGAAATTTAGAGCATTTCCTTCAAATATGTTATTCAGCAACTTTTGGGTCAGCTATAACATAGTAAAGTTGCAGACCTGTACATGATAGCATAGCTGAGCAATAGCTACTTAGAGGTTCTCACTGCTGAGTAAATCAGTTGTATCTTGAAATTTATTTTTTATTTTATTTTCATTTATTATAGTGACATGTAACAATCACATTTAAACACAAAACAGGAATAATAAAAAGAATATTACCCAGCCCTCTGATGGGCTTATAAGTCACTATTACAATCTAATATACTGTTATATATAGTGTGGAAAGTGGACTATACCTCTTAAAATTATAAAAGGAGCCTGCTTTTTCGTTTAAACCAGTTTTTTTCGACATATTGACCAACAATTTTATTGTCAAATAACATGATACGTATAAATTGTTCATTTAAGGAGTAATTTCGAAAATCCGGGCAGCACAATATGATTTTTTCAAACAGGGCTTCACGTTCTTCTACAAAAAATTTACAAACACAAATAAAATGAATTTCATCTTCAATAACATTTTCATCACATAACCTACAGAGTCTATTAGCTAAAGGTATCCTATAATATCTATCTGTTTCAACGGCTAAAGGTAAAATTCCAAGTCGTAATTGTGCAAGTAAGGAGCGCTGTGTTCTTGTTATGTTTGCTTTCAAATAGGATGCTGTTACAATGTCAGATTTAAATTTCACATAGTATCTTAATTTTGGCAATGTTGGTATTTTATTAGCCCATTCTTCTTGCATAAGACAGAGTAGTTTCTCTTGAACGTATTTAAGGTCAAATGTTTCACCCTTAATTAAAACATCTTCCATCTGGAGTTTTTCAGCAATAAATAAAATTTTGCCTGACCAGTTGGCACTTTTAATATGTGTGAAATCGTACTCAAAAATTTTTCTCGTCAACCGACAAGAATCCATTTTCATTAATCTGTTCCAATATCTTAACATACATAAGAGGAAGTGAAATTTAATGTTAAGCCATCCCATTTCAGAGTGGAGACCTAGTATTGGAGTAAATCTATGTACTCCCAAGTAATAGCGCACCGCTCTGTCCTGAATACGTTGACCAAGCCTTTCATTGTTAAAACCCCAGATCGAGGCCCCATAATCTAGGATAGGACGAACACAGCTTGTGAATATCTTGGTAAAACTTTCAAAATTAACTTTACTGAATGTGAATTGTTGAAGCTTAGAAATTATCGAGGACAGCGCTCTTCCGGCAGACTCACTTAAGCTTTCAGCACAATTTTTAAATGTCAGATGCTGATCAAACAGAACGCCAAGGTACTTATAACATGCAACTTTTTCAATTTCATTTTCTCCTATCTTGAATTTATATTTTGTTTCGTTTTTCCGTATTTTCCTAAAATGGATGACTTTTGTCTTACTAATGTTTACTTTCATTTGCCACTTGGAGCACCACTTGTCAACCAATTTGAGCATCTTTTGGAGGTTTTTCTCATTTTCACTAATAAGGACAATGTCATCAGCATATAGCAAAATTGATAATCTTGAATTGTCAAATTCAACCCCTAAGTTTTGTGCATTGATTTCAAGGGCTAAATCATTAACGTATAGAGCAAATAAGGTTGGAGATAAGTTGTCCCCTTGTCTGACACCTGATTCTATTATGAACCAGTCTGTTAGAACATCATTAACTAACACTGCTGACAGTGTGTTGGAATAAACTGCTTTTATAGCATAATAAATATTTCCAGTGATGTTATTATGCAAGAGTTTGTAGTAAAGAAAGTCTCTATTGATACAGTCAAACGCTTTGTTCATATCGATGAATGCTGCAAAGGTTTGCTTTTTTTCTAACATTCTGTTATTTATCACTGATGACAATGAGAAGATGTGATCCTCACAGGACCGGTTTTTCCGAAATCCATTTTGCTCATCAACAATTATATTTTTAGATTCTAGGAATTCATTTAATCTTGTGTTTAATATATTTGAGTATAATTTGCCAATACATGATAACAAACTAATACCCCTGTAATTAACAGGCATATGCGGGTCTTTATCACTACTTTTTGGGATAGGCTTAATTATTGCTTTTGCCCATAGGTTAGGCACAACATGATTTATGAAACAGACATTAAACAATTTGTATAAAATTCTTTTGAAATTATCATTTTTAATTAATTCATTTGGTATTTTATCGACACCTGTTGCCTTTTTACACTTACATTTTGCTAGTGATAGACTAATTTCAACCATTGATATTTCAGTGTTCAGTTTTTCATTTTCAGAATTTAGGCAATTCTCCAAAGTTTCTTTTTGCCTTTTTATCTCTGTTTCAAAATCAATTTGGGTTGTAGTTTTTTCAAGTGTTGGATTATACAAATTCTGAAAGTCGTGCTTCCATTTGTGTCTAACATAATCTGGATCAGAGGTAAGCACACCATCTTTATAAACTTTATTTGGTAGTTTATTTTGTTTTGGCCCAAGACTTTTCAATTTAGCCCAGAATTCCTTAGGGTTATTTGTGCTTATATCCTCAAACTTTTTAAGGAACGAATAGTTATAATTTCTTTCAGACTTTTTCAACATTTTGTCGAAATTTTTTTGATTAGTTAGAAAGTCATTTCTGAGAAGTATTTTAGTGTGCCTGTGCCCCTTAAACTTTCTATACAGTTTCTCGGATTTAACCATATTTTTCCAAGCTAAAGCCAATTCATAAGACCAGTAAGGTTTTGAGTGCTTAAATTTTTTCCTATGTTTCTTGGATACCTCTTTAAAATTGACAAATTTATCCATCTCTTGTACACTTATACTAACTAAATCATCATAAAGATTGTCCAGTTCATTTTTCACCTTTAAGCTATTTTCAAGTTGAGATATGATTCTTTCAATGGATATTTGCCATTCACTATTGTTCATAAAACCAGATTTGACATCACTAAAATCATACAATTTCTTGTTATTTACGGACTGATTCATTTGCTTTTGAGCAGCAAGAGGGATTTTTAGAACGTTTGCTGGAAAAGTAAATTTTGTAACAATAATGCTATGGTCAGGTGCTTTGCTTGTGCTTGAAAGCAGCTTTTCACATTCAAGTTTATCAATTACATCTGTAACAGCTAATACACAACAACTATTACATAAATCCAAACACCTTTGAGGAATAACTACATAGTCAACAACAGACTTACCCCTGGATGACATAAATGTAAAATCGGCCATTACACACACAAAATTTAACATCTTTCAAAAAATCAAGAAAGATATCACAGTATGAATTTACCTCATTTTCTAAGGGAATACGTAAAGGGATACTGTCAATGTAATTTATAAAATCTTGACTATTCCCTATTCTTGCATTAAAGTCACCACCTACTATAATTAAGTCAGCAGAGTTATTGTCATATATTTGAGATATGAGATGAGTAAAGAAGACAGAAGTATCTGCCCAAGGGGAACCATCTGGAGGAAGGTAACATGAGTATACAACGATACAGTACTTGGTTGATTTACATTCTAAAGATACACCAAGGATGCCATCTATTTTATCACTAACAACTTTTACTGTAAAATTTGATATGAATTTATCTGATATCAATACAGCCACACCCCCTGAGCCTTTTTTTGCCTTCAGTTTAATATTCTTCCTACTGTTACTGAAACATACATATCCGGGGACATTAATACTCCCAGTGTTTTTGAGGTGAGTCTCTGAAACACAAAAAATGTCATAACTTAAATTTTGTATTATATGTGATCTTAAGTCCTGGTTAGTTGTAGTCCATCCATTGATATTCCAATATGCAACAGAACAGTCACTGACTTCACAGAAGGACTGGGTTGAATTCTACTTATATGTAACTGAGGTTGGTGAAGTATACGATCGACGGCTATCCTGAGAGGATGTCTTAGTCTTAGCTCCCTGTTGCCACTGAGAACTCGATGAGACACCTTGAGCACCTGCACTCTGAGAGGCCCAGTCAGTAATTGAAGATTGTCTGTATGATGATGGCTGTCCATTTGTAGGAGGGGTCTGGAGCACTGAACTGTATGTTATAGCTTGAGACATAGGGGAGGTAATATCCTGAGTGTCAGTCTTGATTTGACTCTGTTGCAATGATGCTGATGTAGGATCGTGATGAGATACCGGCTGCTGTGCACTGGGGAAATCCTTTTTCACCAAACGCCCATTTCCTGCAACACGATACTGAGTTCCATTAGGAATTTCACTGAGCAAAGTTTTGATGTTCACTTCTAAGAGCCTTTCACTGTGGGATTTTGAGGAGCGGAGATAGACCCGTTTGAATTCTGTTGACTGCTTTAGGTTAGATTTCTTCTTCAACACATCTATCTTATCTTGTTTACTTTTGAGTTCAATCTTCAAGATTCCATTACGGCCATTCCTTTGCTTCGTCCTCAAAGTGTTCACTATCTCCTTGTCTCCACTACCACCTGCTTGAAGGATATGTTGAGCCAGGATAAAGGTATCTTCACCTGCAAAAAAAGGGGTATTGATTGCCACTAGAGTAACATCAGGATCAAAATCCTCTTTCTTATGATCAATGTGTTTCACCTGATCTTTGAGTTCTTCATGTTCCTGCTTTAAGTCCTTGATATCCTTATCATGCTGTGTTAATTTGGTCTCCATATCCTTTAATTTTTTCATTATTTTG
Organism: Sabellastarte sp. h YS-2021; assembly: GCA_964017235.1. NCBI lineage: Eukaryota > Metazoa > Annelida > Polychaeta > Sabellida > Sabellidae > Sabellastarte > Sabellastarte sp. h YS-2021. The sequence goes on from OZ024927.1 coordinate 80,267,585, forward strand.
TCTTGTTTTTTGTTTACTGTCCTAATTTCTGACACCACATTACATAATTTACTCCACACTTCTTGAAGTAATTGCCTGTCAGATTTATTTTGAATGTCCAAGTTCCCAGGCCAGTTTTCATCACTTTCATGGTCTGTGTCAGACCCATTGGATTCATTCAGTGATTGCATTGTGTTATGCTTCTTACACTCTTGTGGGCTTGGAGTTTCACCTTTCTTGGCTTTTCTTTTCAACCTTCCCATTCAAGTTTAATTAGTTCACACACCTTGGTAATTTCAATGTTAAGTGTCACAAATTGACATGTCAAATCACATATATTGGTGACAGAAAATATCAAAACACTATTCAAATTTTTCAAACTTTTCATATAATTTTCCTTTACAATAAGAAATCCAAATAAGTGTTAACATCTAACAAATTCATAAATATGTTCCAGACACTTTTAACCTTTTATTCATGTGATTTTAAGTATATCGGTCCAATATTCTTGCAGAAAAATCCACATTTTTTTTTATTTATAAGAGCTCCATAAAAACACATCCACTCTTCTCCACACTCTTCTATACACTCTTACTCTTCAAACTCTTTCATTTACAGTATATGAAAATATACGATTCACCTACTTTTCGCTCAGCTATAACATAGTAGAATTGCAGACCTGTAGCACAGTAGAAAGATGAGCAAAACCTAATTGGAGATTATCACTGTTGATTAAATCACTTGTAATTTGAAAACTATTGCATTTACAGTATTTTGTTAAAATATGTTTTCCACATAAATTTTACACCTCAACAGCAAACTTCGTAAGTTACTTGTGAATACCATTTGCAGGGCACAACCTTTGTGACCTATTTTCACTTCTACTCTGAAACTCAAAACACACAGTCAGCTGATACAGAGCCCGTTCACGGGCACTGATTGCTTGTTTTAAAATTATTATTATATTTTATTCCTTATTTTCAAAAATTTTATCCAGAAATAACTGTTCTTTGTGGTAATAGTATGTAATCTTCTGTGCCTTTCCATCAGAGAAGTTCATACACTCACATATGCCATCTTTCTTCCCTAAATATACAATCAAATTTTATATTATAAAATGTCAAAAGTCAAATAATTGTCCTTAAGTTTTAAAATTCTTTAACCCTGTGAATCTTCAAAGGACCAGAAAACTACTTTATCCGGAATACCATAATCCAGGTAATACAAATTAAAATGTTCTTAGAGAATATTTTACTTAGTACTATACCTAACACAAGTTTTATAAAAAATAAATTATCCTAGATCTCGCATTTATTTTTTTGGCTCAGTATACCTAGAGGTCCACTAAAAGGCATTGCACTGCAGTGATTTTATTAAATAAATTAACTTGTTGATTGGAAAGGCATTTTCACACTGGAACTATGTGAAATAAAACCAGCATCTATTGTCCAAATTGAAATCTCCTGCTAGAGAATATTATGGAGAATGGAAAAAAAGAAGTTTATCTGCTATGAAAGGCAACTATGATTTGCATGCAAGAACAAGGTCAATGAGTGATGGGAAAGTGCAGAATTAACCTTCAAAATGTTCCTAGCAACTTCAACATTTACTCCTTAGGTGACAATTGATTGAAAGATCGGGTCTTTGGCCAAGTCTATTTAAAGTTACCACAGTTCAAAGCTATAATTGAAGTTATCTAAATCCAATGCATCCCTAAATATTAGTAAAGAAATCACTGATAATTACCAAAAGCATGAACTAATTTTATTACAGATAACTTTAATGACTGCCTACAAATGACAAGGTTGTTTAACTTGAATACCCACCTGAAATATTGTATATTTCTGGAAAATATCTGGAATAGATCTGTCTGTGAGAATCACATTCATCTGAACTGCTAATCAAAGCTTGAAACATCCCATTGCTAAACAAGAAGATACATGCCAAAAAGTATTAAACTGAATCAACAAATATAAAAAAACAACAATCTACATAAAACAACTAGAAAAATGTTTTTGCTGACAAAAACGAAGCGGCCCTGATGAAAAAGTGTGAAGTAAGCCGTAAAAGATGTGAAGATATGCATCACAAGGAATAGAAAATGTCTATTGCATTGTGTATGTTACCATATTTAACAAATGAAAGAACGACCACAGCTTGGCAGAAGAGAAATTGTAGGTGTGAACTTTACTTCTCAAAAGAATGTATGTCCGATGCCCGGAAAAAAGGCCTCCTGGAAAAAATGCCTCCTAGAAAATATGCCTCCTAGGAAATATACCTCCTAGAATGAATGCCTCCTGAATATTTTGTGACCAGGAAAAATACCTCCTAAGAAGAAAAAGTTCTTTCAAGTATTATAACACTACAGGTTCACATTACAACTTCAGAGGCATCTTCATTTTTTCCACTTGAGTCTTATAGTCGCCAATGCCTGTCAGAAATTCACAGTCTTTTACCCATTTTGCTTGGCTGTACAAAGGTATATAAGTTTCTCTTGTAAGGTTTTGCTGGTGCTTCTCACTCTTTTGGCTGGCTGCTCATCCCTGGTTTCCATTATGACAGGTGTCGTGTTTTTCTTGTAATTACATTTCTGCCCCTCCTAGTGCATCTAACTGCGATCAACTCCTTACAGAGCGGATAACCTATGTTGTAATTTGATAAGAATGCATATTGTAAGCCATAAAGGCCACAACTATTTCATCAAGAAACCTCACAGCCATAAATCCTGCTTTTAAACTGCTCCAGAGTACAGCTGAAGGGATACCCTTTCAAGAAGATATTTGTAATTTGTACTTCACGATATTGTACGTTCTGGTTTTGACTGTACATAATCTGAAATTAACATGTTTTTGATATTATACGTTATAGGTTTCATATGTAACATGTTTACAAGTTGAAATAACTTTTTTTTTCTCAGGAGCCATTTTTTCCTAGTCACAAAATATCCAGGAGGCATTCTTTCTAGGAGGCATTTTTTCCAGGAGGCATTTTTTTCTGTGAGGCATTTTGTCCAGGAGGCATTTTTTTTCCCGGATTCTGTATGTCCTAGATTCTTTGGTAATGTTCTCAGAGAAGAGGTCTCAAGTGAAAGGGTACACTGACCAGAGACATTTCTGTTCAAAATGTCATTAGTATCAGACTTAAGTATAAAACACTAATTGAATGCAGGGGACTAAGATGCTTAAGAACTATTGTTTAAAATTACTGGTTGTGCTTCAACTAAAAACTTAACAAAACCACTAATAAAATCCAGTGAACCAAAGTGTGTTAGACTTTTTGTTCAAAAGTTACTGATTTTGCTTCAGAGTTATTGCTTACAAGAAAAATCAAGTTACAAACAAGTCAAGCTATAGTGCTAGAAAAATGTTACTGGATTTATTGGGAAAGAAAAGTATGAGTTTATATATTGCAATATTTATGAATGATTTAGCAATTGAAATTAAAAATCTAGGCTTAGGAATAAGAGTAGGAGATCATGATCCATTCCACACTTCAATAATGCACAAAATTAAGACCAAACAAGTTACTGGACTTGGTGTAGCTGTGGAAAAAGTAGCCTAATAACATATTTTAACAAAATGCTGTGAATGCAAATACTTTTCAAGTTATAAGTGATTTAGTGCATCACTTCAGGAATTTGAATGCATTAAAGTTTCAAAAATTCATTTCCCACTTGAGCTAAAATTAATTAAATGTAGAAGTCTAAGTGAAATGGAAGAAAGTAATTACTCTGCCATCCAAAGAGCTACAGTTCTGCAACTTTACTATGTAGATCAACCCAAAGTAGGTGAAGGACATATTTCGAAGAAATTGCCTATCTGTAACACTTTTAGAGATAAAAGACATTTACTCATTTTAGTGGCTGTTACTCTGCCATCCAAAGAGCCACAGTTCTGCAACTTCACTGTGTGGTAGATCGCCCAAAAGTAGGTGAAGGACTTACTTAGAAGAAATTGCCTATGTCTAATACTTTTCCAGATAAAAGACATTTAGTCGTTTTAGTAGCTGTTACTCAGCTATGCAAAGAGCTACAGTTGGGCAACTTCACTATGTGGTAGATCACCCAATAGTAGGTGAACAACTTATTTAGAAGAAATTGCCTATCTGCAATACTTTTAGATATAAAAGACATTTACTCATTTTAGCAGGTATACCACTCAGGTAAGATCTCAGCAAAGAGCTATAGATGTGCAACTTCACCAGGTGGTAGATCACCCAAAAGGTGAATGAGTTATTCAGAAGAACTTGCCTTTTTGTAACAATTTTAGAGATAAGAGACATTTAATCATTTTAGTAGCTATTACTCAGCTATGGAATGAGCTACAGTTCTGCAAGTATGTGAATGACTTATTTAAAAATTGCATGAATGTAATACTTTACAGATAAAAAGCATTTACTCATTTTAGTAACTATGAGCTATGCAAAGAACTATAGATCTGAAACTACACTATGTGGTAGATCTAATCTAATCTAATCTAATGTGGACTTTTATAGCGCTTAATCTCCATCACTGATGGACTCTAAGGCGCATCTAAACACAAAGCAAGGTAGTTATTGTTAATCAAGGGACATAGCCAGGTTGTACCAAGGAGACACAGATGTGACGGGAGAGGCTATGGTGGGTAGGCTTTTGCAAACAGGTAAGTTTTAAGCTTCTTTCTGAAGGAGGCAACTGATGTTGCACTGCGAACATCTTGAGGGAGGTCATTCCAGATCTTAGGAGCATCAAAGGCAAAACTATGGCCAAAATGTTTGGCTGACTTAAAGACTGATGAATGGAAAGGAGGAACTGTAAGGTATTGACGATCTGAGTGACTATGCCTAGTACTATAGGGACAACTACTAAAAGACAAGAACGGTTTGAAGTAAGAAGGAGAACCACTATGCAAAAATTTATACACAAGTGTTGCGGTTTTGAAAATACAACGATACTTAACAGGCAACCAGTGGAGTTTCTGTAGAATGGGTGTAACATGAGCATACTTTCTATGATTTGTAACAATACGAGCAAGGGTGTTCTGAATACTTTGCAATTTGTGCTGATTGAAACCGGACAAACCTCTGAACAGAGAGTTACAATAGTCCAGATGACTACTAACCAAGGCATTTGCAGCAAGGACTGCCACTTCAGAAGTGAGATACTTTCTAATTCTACGGAGGTCACGCATCTGAAGGAAGCACGCTTTGCAAGTCCTCTTGATATGCTCAGAGAATGAAAAATCTGCATCAAACCACACACCTAGATTCTGACAGAATCAACCGGATGAAGAAGGCTACCAAGAATGCTAACAGGAAAGTGAGAGGAAATCTTCTGATGTTGAGCCTTGGAACCAAAGACAATAAACTCAGTTTTTTCAGGGTTGAGCTTCAATTTACTGAGAGACATCCATTCTTGAACATCACGAAGGCAGGCATTTAGCTTGGCGAGAGCCGAAGAAGCATTCTTGTGGGAGAGATGGATGTATAACTGAGTGTCATCCGCATAAAAATGGAATTTAATATGCGGGTGGAGGCGAATAATTTTACTGAGTGGTGTTGTATAGAGTGAAAACAGTAACGGACCCAGAACAGAACCTTGTGGGACTCTATAGATGAGATTGCTTAATTCAGATAGTGTGGAGCCTATCTTAATGGCCTGGCAACGATTTCTTAAGTAGGAAGCAAACCACCTTAGAGCTGTTCCACCAAGACCAAACCAGGATTTAAGGTAACCAAGGAGAATATTATGGTCTATAGTATCAAATGCGGCTGATAAGTCAAGAAGTACTAGAGCTGTGGGTTCACCGCGTGCCAGAGAGAGATGAACCTCGTTTTTTATAGACAATAAAGCAGTTTCCGTGGAATGTCCTGGCTTATATGCTGACTGATGAGGATTGTCCAGTTTGTTGTTATTAATGTGTGACGTTAGCTGCCTGGCAACGACTCGATCAACCAACTTTGACAGGAAACAAAGACCAGACACTGGGTGATAATTCTTAAGGTCGTCTCTAGGAAGGGAAGCCTTTTTTATGAGGGGGTGACAACCGCCTTTTTGAAAGAATTTGGGAAGGATCCTTCAATGAGAGAATAATTTACCAACTTGGTAATGGAAGAGAGGAGGATATCAAGACAATCCTTAAGGAGGAATGTTGGTATAGGGTCTAGTGAGCAAGATTTAGTGGGGGATTCACTAATACACTTATAGACCTCGTCTTCAGTGACAGGCATAAAGGCATTGAAAGCAGGAGGCACCGAATCTGGTGCATCATTGAAAGAGCCAGAAGTAGCAAAGGTGTCCCTGATTTTGCTTATTTTATTGGAGAAAAAAGAAGCAAACATGTCCGCGATGCTTTTGTCTGAGCTATGAGCAGGTAGGACAGTCTCGGAGGTGCGATGCAACACCTTCCTCAATTACTGCCATAGCTTCTTGGGGTCACGACTATTAGCAGTTATGAGATTTGTATAGTATGAACCCTTGTCTTTATTGGCCAGTCGATTACACCAGGCAATTTGCCTGCGGAGTCTTGACCTATTCAACTCTGACTTATGTTTTCTCCACCTTCGTTCAAATTGCCGTCTAAGAGATCGAGCCATGCGATACGAATCAGACAACCACTCATCAGACTGCTGTTTAGCCTTGCGTGAAATGATAGGAGCATGCTTGTCAAGTACCTGTGTAACACCAGTTATGTACTGATCATAAAGTTCTGCAGCAGTACCTTCAGGGGACCGTACAAACGGTATATTATTAAGGTCATTTTTGAACTGGTCGATATCAATCCTGTGGTACCGTCGATAAGAGACCGATTTGTCGATGCTGGTTGATGGGTGGGAGAAATCCAGTTGGCATCGTATGGCAGCATGGTCAGAAATGAAATCCCCAACACTAACATTGCGGACAAAATCTGAGTCACACGGAGATATCAAAACATCCAGAGTGTGACCCAGTAAATGAGTCGGGCCACTAACACTTTGAACCAAACCACAACACTGAAGGATGTCGTTAAACCTGGACCTATCACCACACTCAATATCCAGATGGACATTTATATCGCCACAAATGATGAAACTGGAACCAGTCAAAGACAGAAAGCCAGAAAGAGCCAGAAAATCTTCCAGAAACTGAGTAGTACAAGAACCAGGAGGACGATACACACAAGCCCCAACAAAGCTATTATAATCAGACTTAAACGAAAGTATGATAATTTCAAATGACCTGAAAACTGGTGAAGAGACAATACTGGGAGAAAAGGTTTTTCTACACAGAAAACCAACACCACCTCCCCGACCAGTGCACCTTGGTAGATTAGCCAAAAGTAGGTGAATGACTTATTTAGAAGAAATTGCCTACCTGTAATAATTTTAGATATAAAAGACATTTGCTCATTTCAGTAGCTATTACTCAGCTATCCAAAGAGCTACAGTTCTGCAACTTGCTTATGTGGTAGATCACCCAAAAGTAGGTGAATGACTTATTTAGAAGAAATTGCGTGTATGCAATACTTTTACAGAAAAAAAGTATTTACTCATTTTAGTGGCTATTACTCGGCTATGCAAAGAGCTATAGATCTGCAACTTCACTATGTGGTAGATCAGCCAAAAGGAGGTGAATGACGTATTTAGAAGAAATTACCTATCTGTAATACTTTTAGAGATAAAAGACATTTGCTCATTTTACTAGCAATTACTCAGCTATCCAAAGAGCAACAGTTCTGCAACTTTACTATGTGGTAGATCACACAAAAGTAGGTGAATGACTTATTTAGAAAAAATTGCCCACCTATAATACTTTTAGAGATAAAGGATATTTGCTCATTTTAGTAGCTATTACTCAAGTATGCAAAGAGCTACAGTTGTGTAACTTCACTATGTGGTAGATCACCCAAAAGTAGGTGAATGACTTATTTAGAAGAAATTGCCTATCTGTAATACTTTTAAAGATAAAGGGTATTGACTCATTTTAGTAGCTATTACTCAGCTATCCAAAGAGCAACAGTTCTGCAACTTCACTATGTGGTAGATCACACAAAAGTAGGTGAATGACTTATTTAGAAAAAATTGCCCACCTATAATACTTTTAGAGATAAAAGATATTTGCTCATTTTAGTAGCTATTACTCAGGTATGCAAAGAGCTACAGTTGTGTAACTTCACTATGTGGTAGATCACCCAAAAGTAGGTGAATGACTTATTTAGAAGAAATTGCCTATCTGTAATACTTTTAAAGATAAAGGGTATTGACTCATTTTAGTAGCTTTATTCAGTTATGCAAAGAGCTACAGTTGTGCGACTTATGTGGTAGATCACCCAAAAGTAGGTGAATGACTTATTCAGAAGAAATTGCCTATCTGCAATACTTTTAGAGATAAAAGACATTTACTCGTTTTATTAGCTGTAAGTGTGCTATGCAAAAAGCTATAGATCTACAACTTCACTATGTGGTAGATCAGCTAAAAGTAGATGAACGACTTATTTAGAAGAAATTGCCTACCTGTAATACTTTTAGAGATAAAAGATATTTGCTCATTTTAGTAGCTATTACTCAGCTATCCAAAGAGCTACAGTTCAGCAACTTCACTATGTGGTAGATCAGCTAAAAGTAGGTGAATGACTTATTTAGAAGAAATTTCCTATCTGTAATACTTTTAAAGATAAAGGGTATTGATCATTTTAGTAGCTATTACTCAATTATGCAAAGAGATACAGTTGTGCAACTTCACTATGTGGTAGATCAGCTAAAAATAGGTGAATGACTTATTTAGAAGAAATTGCCTACCTATAATACTTTTAGAGATAAAAAACATTTACTCATTTTAGTAGCAATTACTCAGCTATCTACTCACTTAGCTATTGAACTAGATCAGCAAAAGCAACAAAAATATAAAGGACATAGGAAAGTAAGCTATCAAAAACTAGATGAATAACAAATGAAAAGATTTACCTAGTAACTTTAATACTTGTGTACTAAATTTAATACTTTAATACTTGTGTACTAAATTCTAAGCTAAAGTCTTTGCCAAAAAATGTTTTAGACTGGTCGGTATTGATAAGTTTACCAGAACAGTGTTGTACTGATATTAGCAAGATTACTTTCTATTAACTAGTAAAAATTTTTTCTAGTAAAAATAGCATCAGAGATGCCCGTACCCCACAGCCTAGGGAAACATTTTTAACACCATAAAATATAGAAGTACTGTATCAGTACAAAGTTCTGGATACCTTCAGAGCACTATCAGTTATATAAAGGTCCACACAATGTTTAAATAGAGAAAATAATGTCTAAGAGAAAGATAATGCATGTAAAGATGAACTATTAAAACAAGACAATTCAATAACAAGATGACAGCAACTAAACATTACGACACTCTTTACTTTATCTACATCTGGCATGGCCGAATTATGGTTTGGATGTTTTGAATATTACCATGCATACAGAAGTGGTGATACATTCAATAAATGCTTATGTGCGGTGTTGTAGCAAAATCTGTGGCTCACTTGATGAAATTCCATCTGTTACAATGGGAAGTTGTAAAAGTAAAATTCTTAATGAATTCTAATACGACTTTAACAGTGCTTAATCTGCATCAAAAGACAGACCCAAAGGTGCAACAAGATTTTAAAGGTCAAGGTCACTACGACGAGGTCAAAGGTCAAATCAAGGTCACACCATGATACTGCACACCTACAACCCCTAACCAATGTCCCTAGCAAGCATCAACTTCCTACACCTCACGGTTTCCGAGATATAGCCTGGACAAGATTTTATAGGTCAAGGTCACTACGGCAAAGTCAAAGATCAAATCAAGGTCACACCATGACGTTGCACACCTACATCCGCTAACCAATGTCCCTACCAAGTATCAACTTCCTACACCTTACGGTTTCTGAGATGTAGCCCGGACAAGATTTTATAGGTCAAGGTCACTATGGCAAGGTCAAAGGTCAAATCAAGGTCACACCATGACGTTGCACACCTACACCCCCTAACCAATGTCCCTACCAAGTATCAACTTCCTACACCTTACGGTTTCCGAGATATAGCCCGGACAAGATTTTTAAGTCAAGGTCAAAGGTCAAATCAAGGTCAGACCATGACGTTGCACACCTACACCCCCTAACCAATGTCCCTACCAAGTACCAACTTCCTACACCTACGGTTTCCGAGATATAGCCCGGACAAGACTTTCAAGTCAAGGTCAAAGGTCAAATCAAGGTCAGACCATGACGTTGCACACCTACACATCCTAACCAATGTCCCTACCAAGTATCAGCTTCCTACACTTTACGATTTCTGAGATACAGCCCAGACAAATTTTTTCCCACCGCCCACCCACCCATCCAGACACCATGGGTGAAAACAATACCCCGACAGCCCTTAAGGGCTGTGGGGTAAAAAGGTGTTAATGTTTTTTACGCACAGTCATGAAGTTCCTGCTTGTCAGGATAAGTGGATAGAGAATATCCCTTTTTCGTAACAACTGACTGGAAACTCATCTTTACACTTGCATCAAAAATAGTACTATGATACATACCTAATTACTTTGCAGTATAAAATAATTTACAGGGTTTTTAATTGCAAGTATAAGCTATATCTTTGGAATCTAGTAGACTCCCAAAACTGCTATCTTTATAATAAGATTGACAACCTAGAACACTATTTTTTTCTACTGTGATAGTCAAACCTGTTCTGGAGACAAGTAGATAGTTGGCTGACTAATGTCTATCTCATAAAGTGCAAATTTACTAATTTAGAAATTTTACTTGGACTTCATTCTATAGAGATAAGGTATTATTATTCTGTAAATTATCTGATAATGTTGGGCAAGTACTACATATTTCAATGTAAGCAAAAGCAAACAAGTCCTTTCTTTTATAGTGTTTTACCGTTAGTAAAAGATAGACTGTTGTTGGACAATTATATTTATATCACAAAGGGTAAACGGCAAACCTTTGAAAATAGATTGGTGAAATAGTAAGACTAATTTGATATCTGTGTATGCAATTGATTTTACATTTTGCTGCCATGACTGCACATGTAATTTTTTTTTTTTTTTTTTTTTTTTTTTTCCTCAGTTTTTATGCAAGATTGCTAAAAAAGTTACATTTTTTTTCAAGAATTGGATAAAAATTATACACTGTATAAACCCTGTTCATTCTTTTTGGCCTTCTACAATTAATCATATGGATAAATACATACAACAGTTTGTACAGCAGTAACATCCACAAGAATATTGAGACTGCACATGTAATTGTTTCTGGGGTTTTGTCCACTCCCCTTGAAATTAGCTCCAGGGTTTTGTCCCAGTAGTCATATATTTCCGGGTTTTGTGCCCTGGCTATTGTCTGCCATTAGCTCATACAAGGAGATCAAAACTATTAAATGGGGTTCTTTTGTCATATCAAGTAAGATTCAAGCATTCAGTATTTTCAATATTCATCTGGTTTATTGATTCACAAACTGACAATAATATACACATCTGAAATATTCAGTGATTTACTTAAAACCACGCACCTTTTTTCTTCTAAACATGAAGTAACATCTGATATAAGTGAACAAAGTTTCCTCAAATTTTGTTGCACATCATCCTTCTGGAATCAAAAAACATTACAAAAAACTAGAAAAAGGTTTCTGATGAAGAAGTGAGCTGTTATTAAAACTTATCGAAAACTTGTGCAGCAATTTCTCTTAGAATAAATTTGGCACATTTTGTATTTTAAATAAATGTATCTTAAGAAGTAAAAATAAACAAGTCAATCTGCAGGGAAAGAAAAAGGTATTGTATTTGTGGTGAAAGGAAAGTCTGAGTTTAACTATTGATTTTTTTTTATCCAACAGCCTTTATGGCCTTTGCAGGTATTGTTTCACCAGTGTTGTCTGTGAAATGAAGTGTCCTAAGGGTGGATGTGATGTGAGTGTACTTTGAAGCACCAGTGACAAACCGTGCAAGAGCATTTTGAACATATTGGAGCCTTGTAGCATTACAGGATGACAAACTGCGAAATAGAGAATTGCAATAATCCAAACGACTACTGACCAGAGCATTTGCAATCACCACTGATGTATCAACGGAAAGAAACCTCCTGATACGATGAAGGTCCCTGAGGCTAATAAAACAAGATTTGATGACAGAATTTACGTGATTGGTGAAACAAAACTTTGCATCAAACAGAACACCCAAATTGCGTACAACATCTGTGGGAGAGAGACAATTACCCAGGATATTGACAGGAAATGAGTCACTGAGCCATTTGTATCTGTCTTTGGCACCAAAGACTATGAATTCTGTTTTATCAGGATTTAGCTTGAGTTTGTTTTCAGACATCCAGACCTGAATATCATTCAAACAAGATTTAAGATGGTCAAAAGACTTGAGACTATCATCAGGGGATAAGTGAATGAACGGCTGAGTATCGTCCGCATAGAAGTGGTATTTGACTCCAGTATATTTTCTGATGACTTGACCAAGAGGTGTTGTATAGAGGGAAAACAGAAGAGGACCTAAGACAGAACCTTGGGGGACTCCAAACTTCAATTTGAACAAATTCGAAAGACTGGAACCAATCTTGACTGACTGAAAATGATCCTGGAGGTAGGATCTAAACCATATAGTGCCGATCCAGCAAAGCCAAACCTAGCTGACAAACAGGATAGGAGTGTGTCATGATCGATAGTATCGAAAGCTGCGGACAGGTCAAGTAGCACCAGTGCTGTAGGCATGCCCTTGGACAGAGCTAAGTGAATCTCATTTTTGATGCACAACAAGGCAGTTTCTGTTGAGTGCCCCACCTTATAGGCTGACTGGAAAGTGTTACCAAGATCATGAGAATCCATGTGAGATCTAATTTGGGCAGCCACTATTCGTTCAACCAATTTTGACAAGAAGCTAAGACCAGACACCGGTCGATAGCTCTTCAAGTCCTCTTTTGAAAGGGTGGACTTTTTGAGGAGAGGTGTGACAATAGCTTGTTTAAAAGGATTTGGGAAAATGCCATTTTTGAGGGACAAGTTAACCAGTTTTGTCAATGAAGGGAGAAGGATGTCATACATTGTTTCACAATATATGTGGGACATGGATCTAGAGAGCAAGTTTTTGAAGCGGCTTCCTTGATAAACTTGAGGACTTCGCTATCAGTGACAACTTGAAAGGAACTGAAAGTTGGCGGCTCCTTGTCAGGGTGAAGAAACTTAGATCGGGTGTGTTTGAAGGTGTCTCGGATCTTTTTAACTTTATCAATGAAAAACGAACCAAATCTGTTTGCTAATGATTTTTCATCAACAAAGGATGGGAGGACAGTGGAATTTGACCGACTCAATATTATATTCATGCCTACCATAGCTTCTTACCCTCACCGCGATTATCACTAACTAGATCACGGTAGAAACGCCCCATCGTTTCTATTTAGAATGTAGTTACACCTGTTTATTTTCCGTCGAAGACGGGAACGATTTACAGAGGATTTGTCTCTTCTCCAAGCACATTCATAATGCCTTCTCATGCACTTGGCAGTTCTATACTCGTCAGTTATCCAGCTTGGTGCTGGTTTGATGAGCTGTTTAGTCTTCACTGGTGCATGAATATCTAGAAGGCCAGACAAACCAGACATGTACTGTTCATGCAATAAATCAATGTCATCAGATGGTGAACTGAATAGCCAGGAGGTCACTTCTGAATTTATCAATATTCAATTTATGACACTGACGGAAGGTAAAAACTTTCTGCATTGGAGTATCCGAAGATGGAAAGTCAACCACACAAGAGATAATTTTGTGATCACTTATGAGGCCTGAACCTTTTACATCAGAAATTGCAGAAAACTCGGATGGAGCCATCAGTGAGTCTAAGGTATGACCATGAAGGTGAGTTGGAAAATCAATGTATTGGGACAGACAGCAAGAATCCATGACTGATTTAAATTCAGAGACTGTTGGAGACATAGTTTCGACATGAAAATTAAAGTCACCACAAATGACAAAGGAGGAGGATAAGGAAGACAAAAAACCCACATATGACAGAAAATCTTCAAAAAATTTTACAACAGATGAGGCAGGGGGCCGGTAAACGACCCCAAGAAACATGCGACGCCCATCGAGAGTGAGAGAGACAGTGTGGTTTTCAAGGGAGGAGAACTCAGGGGAATGGATGGTTTTGAAATCAAGAGCTGATTTAATAAAAAAGCCAACACTGCCACCACGTTTGTTTTCTCTGTTGGTGTGAACAAGGGAAAAATCTTCAGGTGTTAACTCATTTAGAAATGAGGGTGTGTCTAGAGCTTTAATATGGGTCTCAGTGAGACCAAAAACATCAAAATTTCCAGTTTTAACTTCTTCACAAAGAGTTGGGCCTTTATTCCTAATGGACCGACAGTTAGCGAATCTAAACTTCATTGGCCCAGGATTGAGAGCGACATCGCCCGACAACAGAACCAGAGCGAGCTGCCTGAAGGACGCCTTTTGACAAAATGTAACTCTATGTGACTTGACATAAATGAACAGAATTGAAAAATTTTGTTGTAATTTTAATTTTTATTAGATAAATACTTACCATTTCCTGACCATTGCTATATGTTGGTGCCATGCAACTCACTGGCCAACGTTGAGAAACGTTTTAAGAAACCTTAAGATGCCAGTGAGTGAGTGTGAACTAGCATGTCCCCCTAGTGGTCATGTGACCACGCTAGTAAACAACCTTCATTATTTTTGTTGCAGAAAATACTCCCCTAGTACTGAATCTGCGGGGAGGTAGGGGGGGACTATCCTGGTCAGGAAATGGTAAGTATTTATCTAATAAAAATTAAAATTACAACAAAATTTTTCAATTTTATTGCGAAAAATACACTTACCATTTCCTGACCATTGCTGAATGCAGCCTTCATGGAAGGAGGGCAGTACTAGAATTTAAAGACCCAGTACACCACTCTGCACAGCTATCATACACAGCACAAACCTATAGGCATTCAGATCCAAACTAACCTCCCAGATGAGGCAGTGGAACTGTTGAGCACTACAAAACAACACAGCCTTGTTGTTGTTGTTGTTGCTGTTGTAGGAAGGAAGTAATCATAACAGAGACTCACCCACTAGCCTACAACTAAAACATTATGAGAAGTTTACATTGAAATTTACATGCATACCACAACATATAAACTTCCAACAGTCACCACATACCATACAGATCCCCTAAATCATAGTATGTAGTTGAAGTTTTCACAAACTGACAGTCATTGTCACAGTTGAATGCTGTATCTAGACAAACATCCAATACCCACACAGGTGACACAAATATTGGAAGTGTCATCAGCATATTGTGTAATTCCAAGCCTGAATGAAGTCAACAATTCTGCCTAATAAAAAGACAGATAGTATGACAGACATACAGATGCAAATGTATACTAAAGTATCAAAATAAGTATCACACATATACTTATAAGATAACAAACTGTAGGACACAATATCAAAGTCTGACCACAAGCAAACCAAGCAGGTGAGACTGAAAATTGGTGAAAAAGTTATGGTTTCCAGTAACTGGCATCTGAAAATTCATATACAGAAACACTATCCTAAAACCTAAAGATTCTTGCTTTGACTCGCTGCTGTTGAGAGTCAGAATTTGACTTCTCCTCAGTCAAAATGCTAGCCTGCCTACAGCAAGAAAAGATAGTTGACCTGAAAATATCTGCTGTAAAGCCTTCTTAACTAGGCACAGACAAGACATAATAATTCCTCATTGAATCCTTTGTCCCAAGTAAAAGTATTTCAAAACCTCACAAGACAAAGAGATCTATCTTGAGTAAAACTGCTGTCCCAGAGATTGAGAGCTGGCATATCGACCGGCTTAACTGAAGTAGGCCCATCCGAAGCCAACTGAATCTTGGCTAATAAATGGCCAGAGCCACTTGTGAGCAATACTCATTCAAAGTAAGGGAAGACAAAGCCAACGAGAATACCCTTCTTCCTTTGCCTAATGCCAAAGTCAAAAGAAAGACTGTCTTGAAAGTTAATAACCTCCAAGAAATCTTCCCCAAAGGCTCAAAAGGCTGTCTGGTGAGACCAAACAAGACCAGAGACAAAAGGAAAAGAAGGCTTAACCTATTGGCTACTGGATTGTCTCTATAGAAATATGTCAACAATCTATACAGCTGAAGAGTTCTAGAGACTTATTCCCCTTCAAGGAAAGCAATCTACCATTGTTATTCTGTAACCAGCAATAGTAGATGGGTTAAGATTCCTTTCCTTAAAGAAATAATTAAGGAAATTTGCTACATCTAGAAAAGTAGTATCTGAGAAGTTCACCACCAAGAAGCCTCAGATGTGCATAGATTTACCAGGTCCCACAACCAAGAACATCCACCATGACCATCATGATTCAATCATGATGAATCTGCAACTGAAGGCGGTCATCTTCTAAATCACCTGAAGAATCTTTGGCTATCCTGGTGCAATCATGATGATTCTGCACCTGTAGGTGATCATCTTGAGTCACCTGAGGAATGAGAGCCACTGGAACAAACACAAAGCTGTCCAGATCCTCCCAAGAAATGAGTAATGCACCTGTTCCCCAAGCCCCACAGTCTAAGAAAGGAAACACATACACTGGAAGCTTAAGATTCAGGTTGTTGGATACCAATGGCATAATGATTGAACTCACCAGCAAGGGAAGCCTTAAAAGGAACCTTTGTGGAACAGATCCACCAGATCCCAAAAATAAGACATCCCTAGCCACTCTGATGCCATCCAGATGATTCTGCACCTAAATCTTGGAGTAGCCCTTCTTAATAGGTACAAAAAAGAATTTTCTTGCCTTTCCTGAGATCTTTGACTTATCCAGATAACCTCTCAAGGCTCTCCCTGGACAAAGAAACCTATCTTGACCAAAGCAAGATCTAAAGAAGGTTCCAAAGCAGGAATGACTACAGGTTGCAAACCAAAGGAGCCTTAGAAGCCAAATGATTCACCTGCATCACCTGAAGAATCAAGGTCACAGGACCAAACAAACTGTCCAGTCCATCCCAAGAAAAGTTGAAAAAGACAAGCTTGTGGTTCAAACTAGTTGCAAAACAAACCCATCATTGGTGATTGTAAACAAAGACAGATTTGATTGAACACCTGAATCAGAATAGAAGATTCAAAAGTCATCCAAAAACACATTCAATTTGAATCATCTTGACTCTCATGAACAAAGAATTTGTTGGAATATTGTATACCCTGGGAAGTGATATGCCTGAATCTGAACCCATGGCATTCGTCCAAAGAATGATTCTTCAGATAAGGAAACACATTCCTGAAAGCGGGTACCTCCCTACCTGTTCAGATAGGAAACCACTGAAGAAATATCTGGGGAAATCAACAGATTCAGAATCCGAATCAGACCTCCAAATGATTCTAAAGGTAGTAGCCCTGTTAATGTGGAGTCTTGACCCCTCATGATACAACAGACCACTGGCTGTTTGATGCCATAATTGTGCATCCCAACCCTTAAAGAAAGCATCTAATAACAGAAGGAGATTGTGCTCCTTCTGATGAAGTAATGGAAGCTCCTGCAAATTGAAAAGTCGTTCCACCACTGAAGATGGAACCTGAGAACAGAAAAACTGGTACATTATCTGTGTATTATGTGTGGTATCTGTGGTACATTAGCAGATAGCCTTGGGGTTACCTGATAAACAAATAACCCAATGGCACTGTTTTCTCCTATGAAGCCATACCGCCACCAAAGAAATGGCTTCCTTAGAAACCATTAGCCGGAGAAGATGCTTTGCTATGAGTAAAGATGTACCCTAAGGTGTAATCTGCAATCCAAACTAAAAATCCTGGTGTATTCGCCAAGAAGTTTTTTTTTTTTTTTTTTTTTTTTTTTAATAAGCTGGAGAAACCCAATGCCTTCTACTGCAGCCATCAGGTTCAGTATCCGTTGATGCCATAGTAAAGCCGAAAATAAACCATTTTCAAGCGCAAGCAATGAAATGGTTTGTACTGGTAAAGAATGATGCGTTCTTATAGATCCCACATTCTAACCATGGACTAACATAGCAAACAGGCAGTGAACCGGTGTGAATTGTCATCAACAGGGAAGTGAAGATAAGAATTGCGTGAATCCGGCTATGAAAGAATGCAACTGTAAGGAAACGAGTTAACACACTCATCCAGTTACTAGTAACCAATTGCGAAAATCCCAACAATGTGAAATTAAGGTACATGTAAAGACTTGATTAACTGACCTCAAGTATTAGTGGTAGCCATGTCTTTCCAGCTTATCACAACCGATAAACTGCAAAATTGCAGCGATATCACCATCTCACTGGTGTTATCGCCCTTTTGTCGATCAATTCATAAACAGCTTTTATGAAAACTGTTGTCTCTCGCATTTTATTTAATTATTCAAAAAAGAAAATATGGCAAAGTACTCATTCCTGTTACTGTAACCTTTGTGAAAAGTAATGTATGGTTGCAAATAATAATCCTCTTACTATCTTAAGATGTAAGGTGTAGAATATCTGTCAATACTGAACAAACATTCCTCCTAACAGATTACTCCCAATTCCTCTAAATCGTACTGAGGAGGAGATTTATGTAACAGTAAAAAAGGATTAAATGTCAGAATTGGGACAAAAATAACTGTCCTGAGGCACTTTATCCCATTTCTAGCAATGTGTAGGAGTTTGCTCCTTCCCAGACAGAAGAAACACTATACACCCGAGATCACAAAATGAAGTTTCCCTGGACATCTGACCAAATGCACTTTTAATTCTACCAAAATCATCTAAGAGATAAGATAGAGAAAAGTAAGACTTGTAACACTCCTGATGAGTAACAAGTTGAAGAACTGGTCAACGCACTGCCCAAAAAACATCCAGGATCATTGAAGACTACAATTACTATACATAGTCCAAGGTAGTACTGGATATTCTATGAGATTCCTGTTAATCATTAAATCCTTGAAGACCTCCTGACAGAGGTACTGACTCCAAATTATTAAATTCCAAGATTTGACATGATTATGCTGCAAGAAACATAGAGAACCGGTATTCTTGAACAAAATCTGACAATGGGTACATATAGGTCTAATGTACCGGTGCCGGTTCCAGCAGAAAAACCGGTAAAAATCCACAGAATGAATGAAAAGCCAATTGTTGAGATGAAACACAACTCCGGTCATCTGACAACCCGATTCCAGACCTATGGGATGAATCACAGCTCCGGGAATCTGACAAACCGATTTCTGACCTTTGGGAGGTATGGAAACTCGATTGTCTTCGGATGACGTCATGCAGGTATTTCCCTCTGTTGAATGTTCCGACTGAACTTCACCGGATAAGTTTATCGCAGTGAAAAGCCCAGACGTGTACTCGGAACTTCTCCACGACGATGCATACAATGGGAAAAAAGATGTCTGCCTCCATGGGGAAATCCTTTTGACATGCTGTTCGATTGAAAAGTACGTGGTGAAAAAAGAGCCTCCAAAACGCCTGGCTATTAGAACCCGACGTATGAACAGCTTTATAACAATCGAATAGTCGTTGCTCTTCACAGTGCCTTCCTTCGTTGCATAGCAACATGTAAACTGTCCCTGTCGGAGCTAGTATAACTGCCAACAGTTTCAGTTAAAATGTACCCAATCTTCTCAGATTTGTATAAAAATGAATTGTATAGTATTGCCTTGGTTCTAAATTCTAACCTCCTGGTATTTAAGGAAAACTGAAATGAAGACTCCTCTTCCTCCATCAACGCCAAACTGAGCCGCCATGTTGAAGAAAGGTCATTTCAAACGTCAAAATATCATTTTCCCTCTGTAGATCCTTAATTTAGTCCTGAGAAGACATTGTCCAAACATATGTCTCACCACAGAACTCAAGAAAAAAGGTTCCAAAAACTCCAAAAATTAATAAAATCCGAAATAAAAAATACACATCCACACTCTAGGATGGCCAACAAAAATAATGAAGGTTGTTTACTAGCGTGGTCACATGACCACTAGGGGGACATGCTAGTTCACACTCACTCACTGGCATCTTAAGGTTTCTTAAAACGTTTCTCAACGTTGGCCAGTGAGTTGGATGGCACCAACATATAGCAATGGTCAGGAAATGGTAAGTGTATTTTTCGCAATAAAATGTATTTGGCAGTAGGTTCATTATATTTACATACATGCAGGCCAACATCACACCTGCTCTGAATTCTGTTGTGAGTCTTATGGCAATGCACAAAGAGACCAACAACACAGAGGAGGAGCCTAACAATCCGCATCATAAGGAATTTAGGGACCACAGAATAAAACGGAACATGCAGAAATTCATAAAAAGTAAAGCCAAACCACATTTATAAAATATTCAAAGTACAGTACAGTTGTTCAATCTTTGAAATATTTAAAGTACAGACTACAACCAAAAATCACAGAGGAACATGCAGAAATTCATAAAAAGTAAAGCCAAACCACAGTTATAAAATATTTAAAGTACAGTACAGTTGTTCAATCTTTAAAATTTTTAAAGTACAGACTAGTGATGGGACGATTAGACCAACATTCGATTAATCGTCGGCGTTATGGTACAATCGCGTTCGGTCACTGACAACTTCTAGAAATCGATTAAATCTTACCCTTCCTTATGTGTCTCAATATCCACGTGTTTTTTTATATTTTAAGCTATTTCCTTAACTTTCCTTTGATAAATAATGAGATTTGTCACGAATTTGGGTTTGTTTATGTCTACCGCCATATTTACCGGAAGTGAGTGCTTTTGGTAGGTTCTAAATGTCGGAAACACCGTTATTCTTACGGATTGACAAATACTTCATCCCGGAAAGCCTTTCATAATATATTTTCTTACAGTGGAGTAAAAAAGTCGATTAAGGGTCGATCATCGGTCGGAAAATTGGACGAATAATCGACCGCGAAAATTGAGGCGATTCCACTCACTAGTACAGACCACAACCAAAAATCACAGAGTAACTCCCGGTAAAGGACAGTAATACCCACAATATCAATTAGCAGAATAATTAAAATACAGACCACAACTCTAATCACCGAGTAACTCCCGGTAGTGGGCGATAATACCTGCGATATCAACTAGCAGGCTATTGATAGATTTAAAACAATTCAGAACAACATAAAAACTATAAATAACTGAAAGTATATCATGGAAAGCAATAATAAGTACTAAAAGTACGACTAAAAGCCCAGATTTTTAGGCAAATTTAACCACTTTTATATATTTTTGAAATACGCGTCCGTTTACGGTCCTACCGAACACAAAACCTGCTTTAAAAAATAGCCAGCTTCGGCAGGCAAGAACCCCAGCCCGCAGGTACAGGTAAATGGCCAATGACATTGAGATTTGGGAAAATCTTAGGAACAATGTCCGTTGTAAGAAGTATAGAGGACCCACAAGATGTTCAACAAAAGATTCACAGGCCATGATTTCTCACAAGTAGTTTTCATATTTTGAAGCCCTAGAAACAACTAGAGGAATGCTTTTGCTAACAAAAGCGAAGCGTCCCTTAAAGTTTGAAATGCTTTGTGGTTTTAATAAGCATGCTGTAAAGCTAAGAATGCACAAAGCTTTCCCAATACCTCTTAATACATTCTGAAGCTATAAAAGCAACAATAAAGGAGATATAAGGCATAAACTCCAAAGCAGCTATTTATGACCCCAGTTTTGCCCATAAGGGAGGGTTGGGGGGTAAAACTGACCGGCTATTTAGACTCTCCACATATGCTTTCCCAATACCTCTTAATACATTCTGAAGCTATAAAAGCAACAATAAAGGAGATATAAGGCAAAACTCCAAAGCAACTATTTTATGACCCCAGTTTGACCCATAAAGGGGGGTCGGGGGATAAAACTGACCGGCTATTTAGATTCTCCACATATGCTTTCGCAATACCTCTTAATACATTCTGAAGCTATAAAAGCAACAATAAAGGAGATATAAGGCATAAACTCCAAAGCAGCTATTTATGACCCCAGTTTGGCCCATAAGGGGGGGGGGGGTCGGGGGGTAAAAATGACCGGCTATTTAGACTCTCCACATATGCTTTCCCAATACCTCTTAATATATTCTGAAGCTATAAAAGCAACAATAAAGGAGATAAAGGCAAAAACTCAAAATCGGCTATTTTATGACCCCAGTTTGACCCATAAGGGGGGGTCGGGGGGTAAAACTGACCAGCTATTTAGACTCTCCATATATGCTTTCCCAATACCTCTTAATACATTCTGAAGCTATAAAAGCAACGATAAAGGAGATATAAGGCAAAAACTCAAAATCAGCTATTTTATGACCCCAGTTTGACCCATAAGGGAGGGCCAAGGGGTAAAACTGACCGGCTATTTAGACTCTCCACATATGCTTTCCCAATACCTCTTAATATATTCTGAAGCTATAAAAGCAACAATAAAGGAGATGAAGGCAAAAACTCAAAATCGGCTATGTTATGACCCCAGTTTGGCCCATAAGGGGGGGTCGGGGGGTAAAACTGACCGGCTATTTAGACTCTCCATATATGCTTTCCCAATACCTCTTAATACATTCTGAAGCTATAAAAGCAACAATAAAGGAGATATAAGGCAAAAACTCAAAATCAGCTATTTTATGACCCCAGTTTGACCCATAAGGGGGGGCCGTGGGGTAAAACTGACCGGCTATTTAGACTCTCCACATATGGTTTCCTATTACCTCCCAGTACATTTTATAGCTCTAAATGCAATACTTAAGAAGATAATAGGGGGGTTGGCCTAAATTTAAGGCTTTCAGATTGGAAGGTGTCAGAAAATCACTCATAAATGAGACATTTTTCAAGGGATTGCTCCCAAAATCTAATCAGCTCGCGTTTTCAATAGTATGAACAGGTGTGTCAAATTATAAGGCTCTGTAGCAAGTAGTTTTTCCTGAACTGTGATGACGGGGGGTGGGGGGTGGGGGGGGGGGGGGGGTGTACTTCAAAAAATAGTTTTTGATCATGTGACCTTCATAAAGGTCAAAGGTCAAATTTAAGCATGCAGAAAAATTTTCCCATGCCTAAGGTATATAACTGCCAAATATGGTTTGAAACCTTCTAATAATAAGGGAGATATTCAAGGGAGACCATAACGCGGCGGCAGCGAGGAAACTGAGGCGAAAACAAATAAGCGCCCTTTCAGGGATGCTTAATTGTAAGGGAGATAATGATAAGGCCTTTTTGATGTGATCACCCTCCTATTTAGCATTAACAATGTGATATGGCGGCCATTTTGTTTCCAAAACAAGGACACAATTACTCTCAGGCAAACTTTCCTGTCCATTTACATTTTGTGCAAATCTGATGAAGCTAGCTGCAATATTTTAGGTTACAGAAAATAGTAAAGATTTTAGAACAAACTTTAAGACCCCAAAATTTTAAGTGTTGCCATGGCAACAGTTGCTGCCAGATATGTAAACATATCCTGAAAATTTGGTGAAAATCCATGCATGGGTTAAAGCTGTGGAACGCCCACAAACTTTAAGACCCGAAAATCTTAAGTGTTGCCATGGCAACAGTGGTAGCCGGACACCCCCCAAAACCTAATCAGCTCTAGATCCTCTTGGGGTAAACATATTCTGAAAATTTGGTGAAAATACACGCACGGGTTAAGGCTGTGGAACACCCACAAACTTTAAGACCTGAAAATCTTAAAAGTGTTGCCATGGCAACAATTGTTACCAGATACCCCAAAAAACCTAATCAGCTCTAGATCCTCTTGGGCTAAACATCCCCTAAAAATTTGGTGAAAATCCATGCAGGGGTTTAGGCTGTGGAACACCCACAAACTTTAAGACCCAAAAATCTTAAAAGTGTTGTCATGGCAACAGTTGTAACTGAATACCCCCCAAAACCTAATCATCTCTAGTCTGTAGATCCTCTTGGGGTAAACATTCCCTGAAAATTTGGTGAAAATCCGTGCAGGTGTTTAGTCTGTGGAACACCAACAAACTTTAAGACCTGAAAGTGTTGCCATGGCAACAGTTGTTACCGGATACCCCCCAAAACCTAATCAGCTCTAGATCCTCTTGGGGTAAACATCTCTTGAAAATTTGGTGAAAATCTGTGAAGGGGTTTAGGCTGTGCAACACCCACATGCTTTATGCCGCAGGGGGACGACTATAACCCTTTATGGGCTGGGGTTAAAAAATGAAACATTTGTATAAAACAACAAGCAATCAGTGCCCGTGAACGGGCTCTGTGTCAGCTGACTGTGTGTTTTGAGTTTCCGAGTAGAAGTGACAGAAGAAAAGGACACAAAAGTTGAGCCCTGGAAATGGTGTTCAGAAGGAAAGTAAGAAGGTAACTGTTCAGGTGTAAAAAGTAAGTTAAAAACATATTTAAAGAAAATATTGCAAATGCAATAGTTTTAATTTCACTATGTTATAGCTGACCCCAAAATAGGTGAATAACATACTGAAACTAAATAATCTGAATACAATAGTTTTCAAGTTATAAGTGATTTACTCAACAGTGATAACCTAAAAGTAGCTATTACTCAGCTATGCCATGAGCTACAGGTCTGAAATTTTACTGTTATAGCTGACCCAATAGATGAATAACATATTTACACAAAATTCTCTAAATGCAATAGTTTTCAAGTTATAAGTGATTTCACTCTGACTCATGATGGAAGTTACTGAAAGTCCAAAAGTACCTATTACTGACTTAGCTATTGAGATACACACCCAAGTTACTCACCATGTTGTAGCTATGGAAAAAGTAACTGAATAACATATTTTAACAAAATGCTCTAAATGCAATACTTTTCAAGTTATAAATGATTTAGTGTTGAGTAAGAACCTCAAAGTAGCTATTACTCGGCTATGCAATGAGCCACAGGTCTGGAATTTTACTATGTTATAGCTGACCCCAAAATAGGTGAATAACATATGAAACTAAATACTCTAAATGCAATACTTTTCAAGTTATAAGTGATTTACTCAACAGTGATAACCTAAAAGTAGCTATTACTCAGCTATGCCATGAGCTACAGGTCTGAAATTTTACTATGTTATACCCAAAAGTAGCTGAATAACATATTTACACAAAATGCTCTAAATCCAATACTTTTCAAGTTACAAATGATTTAGTGTTGAGTAAGAACCTCAAAATAGCTATTACTCAGCTATGTCATGAGCTACAGGTCTGAGATTTTACTATGTTATAGCTGACCCAAAAGTAGCTGAATAACATATTTACACAAAATGCTCTAAATGCAATACTTTTCAAGTTATAATTGATTTAGTGCATGATTTCATTAATTTTAATGCATTAAAAATTATTTTAAAAATTCATAAAAAAATAACTAAGAAAGATCCAGGTCTGACACTCATACAAGGGAATCTACTTATGACCTAGTACATATGTGCAAGATATTAGAGAAATCCCTGCAATAGTCACTGAAAAAATTGTGATAAAGTGTTAAAATTTTCATACTTAGGGTGGGGGGTACCTCACTTATAATGGCTCTAGCAAACAGACGAACCGATCTGCATACCTTGAACAATTTTTCATGCTAGGTAGATAAGCTATCTTTTAAAAAAAATAGCATGTCTCTGGGGCTTGTAGTTTTGGAGGAGAAGTCACTCACGAGTACGTGTACGTCCACATAAGTCAGCTGACATAAAAACAGTAATTAAAAATAGCATCAGAGTTGCCCGTACCCCACAGCCTAGGGAAATATTTTTAACACCATGAGA
Source organism: Sabellastarte sp. h YS-2021 (assembly GCA_964017235.1). NCBI lineage: Eukaryota > Metazoa > Annelida > Polychaeta > Sabellida > Sabellidae > Sabellastarte > Sabellastarte sp. h YS-2021. The sequence goes on from OZ024927.1 coordinate 80,293,238, forward strand.
TATAGAAGTGCTGTATCAGTACAAAGTTCAGGATACTTTCAGAGCACTGTTAGTTATATAAAGGTCCAAACAATGTTTAAATAGAGAATTGCAAATTTAATAAATTAAATTTTTATAAGTTAATACCCTATCCAATGGACAATTGCTAATCCGGTCGGCGCGGACCGGCCCGCCAAACGTCAGAAAAAGACGTCCTGTGTTTCCACTGGCCAGACCGGTCCAGTACTGTGCACTCGCCAGGTGGCATGTCGTACTTCCTTCCTGTCTAGACAGAGTGACGTCATAGCATCTTTTTCGTTGTCTAAACCTATTAGACCCCTAGTAAACTGATAGCGGGGTCGGTGGGAGGGTCTTGTGTGTCCATTGGATAGAGTATTAACTTATAAAAATTTAATTTACTTATTAAATTTGCAATTTTATTGCGTTAATACATCCTATCCAATGGACAATTGCTGAATAACTACCACTTGGAGGGCGGGTAAGTTACTAGGGACTTAGATGAACTCATGAAATGAACTAACAAAACTCTTCAAGCCTGGGTCGACCTTAAGGTCAGGAAACCCTTAAGGCTATAGTCGGTCAACAGAGGCCGGATAACCGGTCCAAACCGACTCCCCCCCCTTTTTTTTGACAGGCCTGCTCTGAGGTAGGGGAAGAGAGGGCTGAGTTCAGTCCCATGAAAGGAAATAAACCTCCCGAAGGAAGCACATCTGATTTTTTTTTTTGATGCTTCTTAACTGTATATACACTATCTACATATTTCCAGATCTCCTCTAGGTCCTGTTTTATTGGTGAGCAGCCACTACAGGACCCAAGTGGAAGAGCTCTGAGTCAGCCCAGGCCACATCCTTCAGATAAAATTGTGTGAAGGTATTGTGAGATTTCCAGTGGCAGGCTGCCAGGATCTGATCTAAAGAAACTCCCGACTGGAAGGCTTTAGAGGCAGCAAAGGCCCTGACATCATGGGCTTTAACTTGATGTAGGGTGTGTGCTTGATGATCAGAAAGCTCATAGCATAGGATCACAGTCTGTTTGATCCAAGAGGAGATAGTGGCAGGTGAGATGTCTTTGTCAAAACCTTTCTTAAAAGAGACAAAGACCAACTCCTTATTCTGCCTTAGGTCTGAGGTCCTGTCCAAATAGTAGCGCAAGGCTCTGACTGGACATAGGGATCTCTCAGACTCGAGGGACTTATCCAGAGTAGGAGCCAGGGCTGGTATGACCACTGGGGCTACACTTCCCGGACCCTCTTTGGCCAGCTGGTTCTTGGAAAGAAAGCTGGGGGATGGGTACAGAGACACCTTAGACCAATCAGTTTGGTGTCTGATGTTTTTGTGCTGCCATGCATGGATCTCACTCCTCCTTTTGCCGGAGCCTAGTGCCAAAAGGAAGGCGGTTTTGAAGGTCAAATGTTTCAAAGATGCCTCCCTAAGGGGTTCGAAAGGAGCCTTTGTCAGCTGGTGTAGTACCAGAGAGAGGTTCCAGGAGGGTATTCCCCGCCGACCTTTAGGCCTATCTCTATGGAAACTTTCCAAGAGATGAGTGAGATTATCGTCCTTGCTGATATTGACTGTTGTATTACCTAGCTTATCAGCAATGGCAGACCTGTAACCATCAATGGTCCTGGGTTGTAACTTCCTGTCCTCAAAGAGGTACAGTAGGAAGTCAGCAACCAACTTTATAGGTGGTGACCTGAAGTCCACCTTATGAGTGATGCACCACTTTGTAAAAATGGTCCACTTTGCCTCATAGACTGATCTGGTTGATCTTCTTTGAGGAGCCTCAATTCTTGACGCCACTGCCTCAGAGAAGCCCTGTTCCTTGATTGCTGTGGCTCTAGGAGCCAGGCATGGAGATTTAGATTTGTCAGATTTCTGTGAGGGATCTGATTGAAGGGCTGTGTCAAAAGATTGGTCATGTTGGGCAGACTGAGGGGGACCTGACTGGACATGGTCACCAAGTCCCAGAACCAAGGCATGTTGGGCCACCCCGGGGCAATCAGAATGAGTCTCTTGCACGGGGAATCCTGCAGTTTCTCCACCACTTTGCCCAATATGGCGGTCGGCGGGAAGGCATATGCATCCAGATCTTCCCAAGGCAGAGTTAGGGCGTCCACTGCTAGAGCTAGGGAGTCCGGTACTGGAGACACAAACTGAGGTAACTTGTGGTTGAACCTCGTGGCAAATAGATCTATCTGAGGTCGGTGCCATTTTCTGCACAACCTTTGAAAGACTTCCGGAAGGAGAGACCATTCGGTCTGGATGGTCTGACCCAGCCTGGATAACTTGTCTGCTATCACATTTAGATGGCCTGGGATGTGTCGGGCTTTTAGTGTTACCTGATGGTTGGTACACCAGGTCAAGATTCTCCATAGAAGTGCACAAAGTGGGCCCGACCTCATACCTCCTTCTTTGTTTATGTAAGCTACTACTGTCGTATTGTCTGTGGCTACTAGGACAATTTTGGCCGTACAGAGATCTTGGAACTCTTTTAGAGCTAGAAAGACTGCTTTTAGTTCCAGATAGTTTATGTGTAGCTTGCTTTCTGGTACTGACCAGGAGCCTCTTGCAGTGTGTTCGCCAAGGTGAGCACCCCACCCTTCTTTTGAGGCGTCTGTAAAGATCTGCAGTGCGTGTTTTAAGGGGTGTAGTGGTTGACCTTGAAGCACATTGCGTTTGTCCAACCACCATTCCAAATGAGGGTGAAGGGATCTGGTTATAGGAATGACCTTCTCCAGTGATTCCGGAACTCTCCAGTTGTTTTTGAGATGCCACTGTATGGGTCTCATGTGAAGCCGGCCGAGGTGAACCTGCTTTTCTGTGGCCGTTAGCAGACCAATCAGGGACATGAACTGCCGGACCGGACAGGCCGGTAGGGACAGGATTTCTGAGATCTTCTCCTGGAGGTTCTGCCACCGGTCCGGTGTAGGTCGGACCCGACCGGCCTTCAGGTCGAACTGGTAACCTACAAAATCGAAGATTTGTTTGGGCTCCAGTTCCGACTTTTCCAGATTCACCAGCCAGCCTAACTCTTGGCATATCTGTACCAGCTCTTGAGTGTGTTGGAGACAGACTTGGTGGGATCCGGCTCGCACTAACCAGTCGTTTAGGTACTGGTGGATCCTTATACCCTTGTGTATAGCCATCAGTTTGACCTCCTTTGCTACTACAGTGAACTCCAATGGTGCTGTCAAAAGTCCGAATGGTAAGGCTTTGAATTGGTATGTTTGCCCTTGGATATGAAATCTCAGATATTTCCTGGACTGTTCCTGTATTGGGATGTGGAATTATGCATCCTTGAAGTCTATGGAGGTGATCCACTCCCCTTGTGGAGTGATGTCCTGATGGTTTCCGGAGTCTCCATCTTGAATTTCTCCGTCTTGAGGAAGAAATTCAGGTTGCTTAGATCCAAAATAGGTCTCCACCGATTGTTTGGCTTTGGGACTAAAAACAGTATGTTGAAAAAGCTCAGAGATGTTTTGTTTCTTACTATTTCGACTGCATTTCTGTCTATAAGCTGATGTAATGCCTCCAGTAGGTAGCTGTTCCTCTGGGGATTGACATAACAGCTTACGACGGTGGGAAACCTTGTTAGTTTTGGCCGGGTCCGAAAGGGGAGGGTGTAGCCCTCTCTGAGGATTTGAACTACCTTCAGACCGGCGCCCAGATCCAGCCAAGTTTGCCAAAAGCTCTGAAGTCTGGCCCCTACAGGCAGATTGAAGGCAACATTTGTTATATTTGAGACAGGATTGACACAAGACAATTGAGTGACACAAGAAACACTTTTCACAGATTTTAATTTGCATTTTTTGTAATGACAATTTACTGGCCCGGGACTTAAATCTTTCTTTTGTGATTGCCCGGGCGCAGTAGTGGCAAGAGGAACAAAAGGAAACTTTACATTTAAAGTGTCTTTTGTCTGTGTGTGAATGGTGCTCCGGGCCAGCAGTCGTGTTTGGAGCTTGGTTATATAGTAACTGTCATTTATACGACTGCTGGCCCTTGGCAGGTCGTGATGAAAATGAGGCAGTACGACCCTTCCCTTTCCTGTACTGTTTCTTCCTGATGGTTTTCCATGCTGGTTTGTCCGGTCGTGAGTCTTTGTTGCCTGATTTCTTATCCGGACGTTCGTAAGGGTGGTACCGGCCCTTGCTGTGACCAGCAGTAGAGTGACCTTTAGATTCAAACTGAGCTATGTCCTCCTCAGCTCGTTTGATGGTGGCATCCGGGAAGAGGGTTGGAAGGTGAAGAGGAGCCGTTCGCAATGCTGTGAGCGTGTCCTGTTTAATCCCGGTTCTGAGATGACTGAGATATGCATCACGGCAGACTAAGGTCAAATTTCCCATTGTGATGAAGACAAAGTCGGATAGGTGCTCCATCGACTTAGCAGCCGCCTGTGAAATGCTTGCATTGAAGTCTAATAAATAATGAAGCTCATCAACAGCAGGTGAAACCTTTGCCGACCCTTTTCCCTTATGTTCTGCTTTCAACACTTTGAGTTGTTCCTTCATATTTCGCTGGACTCTGATAAGGCAGCGATTAAAACTAGCAGTCTGGTTGCATATGACTGAGGCCTCTCTGGCCGACCTCTCCCATCTGCGTAATGTCTCTTGAGAAATTCTATGGGAAGCAGGAGGGGTAGATCAAGACCAGTATATCTGGCTATGCGACTATAACTGCTGTTCAGTTTAACCGCGTCTGTGTGCCATGTGGAGACTTTTGAAGGATCAGTTTTCTGGTCGGTGTGGAGCCCATACCACTTTGATTGTGAACGTGGTGGTCGGAGGAAAACGTCTTTGGCCAGTCCACCAGCTTCCAACCCCCTGGAAGGGTAACCCTCAGCTATGGTCAGGTTGAGCTTTCCAAGCTTCTTACAGAGCCACTCCTCTGTAGGCATTCTGACAGATACCTTGCCCGGAGTAACAGTCTTTGGTCCGGCGAAGGGATTGTCATCTGATGTGGCAGTTGTATTGTCGACCTCAGGGATATGGGACCAGCCCATATAAGAGCGGATACCTTGCATAGTGTCCCGGTAGTTTTGCTCTTCAGAGACTGGTTGGTCCTGGTCAACTACAGACTGTTCCGGATCCTCAGACCATTCGCCCTCCTCGGCATATAAATCCAAAGGAGGCCTGTCCGACAATTCACTACCAGCATTTGAGGAGAGGCTTGAAAAACTGTCCTGTCTAGACCTATGCAATGCCGGGGAGCCAGAGTCTGCTGTATCAGAAGGCATAGGTCGGTCGGTAGTTGGTGGTCGGTGAACTCCATGTTGAGTTAGAGATGTCGGGTCGGTACCAATATCCCCAGCTGGGGTAGGTCAGTCGGTCTTGGTTTGACTGGTAGGCTGATGCGTAGTCGCAGAGGAGCCCTGTCCAGGAAACCTAGTTGAAGAAGCAGGTCGGCTGGTTTTAGTTTGACTGGCTGGCTGATGCTTACTAGCAGAGGAGCCCGTACCAGGAAACTTGCTCGATGAAGACTGCTGACTGGTCATTGCTTTACTGGTCAGCTGATGCTTTTCAGCAGAGAAGCCAGTTCCAGGAAGCGTAGCAGATGATGAAGGTCGGATGAATGGTTCAGATACATGTTCTACAGAAGATGGAGGTGAATGGGTCGGAGTGACTTTAACATTTGCAGCAAATTGTGGTTCAAAGTTCTTAGCCATGATCAAGGCTTCTAACCGGTTGAAACGCTCCGACCACTTTGAATCTAAGTCTGCTATCTTGTCATCAGCAGAAGCTTGAGGAGGCTTTGAAACAGTAGCAGTGGGAGACTTATCTTTCTTACCGACCTTCCTAGAGTCCTTCTTAGCTTTCTTATCAGGCGGAGGGGCCTCCACAGGAGGTTTAGATGTACTTGGTTTCTCTATGGGCCCAATAACAGACACGCTAGATGGATCAATTAACTCCTCACTGTCTTTAGTAGGGGTTGCTTCCAGTTTCTTCGCCTCCCTTTTCTCTTTCTTAATTCTGTACGAGGGGGTGGCTAGCTGAAGGCGTTGCTCTTCAGAGAAGGCATTACAGATCTTGCAATCAGAAGATTGGGGGTTTTTAACACAATCGTCTGTCCCCTTACCCTTCTCACGACACCTTGCACAAAATGTATGTGAGTCAAAATTCGCCATACCGTGTCCACAACCGCCTCTGCGTTGTCCAGGAGATGACATGATAGTCCTGGTATATGATGAACACAATTAACACTGATGAAAATACAAAATGGCAGAAGAAAAACTCAGAAAACTTCTTTGAATAAAATTCCTTGTGCACTAGCACGCGCCAAACGAAAAAGATGCTATGACGTCACTCTGTCTAGACAGGAAGGAAGTACGACACGCCACCTGGCGAGTGCACAGTACTGGACTGGTCTGGCCGGTGGAAACACAGGACGTCTTTTTCTGACGTTTGGCGGGCCGGTCCGCGCCGACCGGATTAGCAATTGTCCATTGGATAGGATGTATTAACGCAATAAAAAATAATGTCTAAGAGAAAGATAATACATGTACTCTTTATCTACATCTGGCATGGCCGAAAAATGGTTTAGATGTTTTGAATGTTACCATGCATACAGAAATGGTAATACATTCAATGAATGCTTATGTGTGGTGTTGGAGCAAAATCTGTGGCTCACTTGATGAAATTCCATCTGTTATAATGGGAAGTTGTAAAAGTAAAATTCTTAATGAATTCTAATATGACTTTAACAGTGCTTAATCTGCATCAAAAGACAGACCCAAAGGTGCAACAAGATTTTAAAGGTCAAGGTTACTACGACAAGGTCAAATCAAGGTCACACCATGATGCTGCACACCTACGACCCCTAACCAAGCATCAACTTCCTACACCTTACGGTTTCCGAGATATAGCCCGGACAAGATTTTATAGGTCAAGGTCACTACAGCAAGGTCAAATCAAGATCAGAGCATGACATTGCACACCTACACCCCATAACCAAAGTCCCTACCAAGTATCAACTTCCTACACCTTACGGTTTCCAAGATATAGCCTGGACAAGATTTTATAGGTCAAGGTCACTTCAGCAAGGTCAAAGGTCAAATCAAGGTCAGACCATGACGTTGCACACCTACACATCCTAACCAATGTCCCTACCAAGTATCAACTTCCTACACCTTACGGTTTCTGAGATATAGCCCGGACAAGATTTTATAGGTCACTACGGCAAGGTCAAAGGTCAAATCAAGGTCAGACCATGACGTTGCACACCTACACCCCCTAACCAATGTCCCTACCGAGTATCAACTTCCTACACCTTACAGTTTCTGAGATATAGCCCGGACAAGATTTTATAGGTCAAGGTCACTACAGCAAGGTCAAATCAGGATCAGAGCATGACATTGCACACCTACACCCCCTAACCAATGTCCCTACCAAGTATCAACTTCCTACACCTTACGGTTTCCGAGATATAGCCCGGACAAGATTTTATAGGTCAAGGTCACTACGGCAAGATCAAAGGTCAAATCACGGTCAGAGCATGACATTGCAGACCTACATCCCATAACCAAAGTCCTTACCAAGTATCAACTTCCTACACCTTACGGTTTCTGAGATACAGCCTGGACAAACTTTTTCCCCACCCACCCGCTCGCCCATCCGGACACCATGGGTGAAAACAATACCCCGACAGCCCTTAAGGGCTGTGGGGTAAAAATAGAAAGTGTTAGAGTTTACAGAAATGGAATAAAGGAAATCATAAGCTGTTGTAAATTTCATCATACAGAAATAACCATTCCGGAAGCAAGTTTGTAATATTACTGTTAAACACTGCACTGTGGAACAGATACTGCCAAGTGATGTGACTGATAATTGTATCCACAGCATCCGGTGGATACTATGGATTTCGCTTCATTACGCCAATGACGCTGCAGTGTGTAGAGAGATTTCACCTTTACCGCTCTAACAAAAAAATTATTATAGCTAGCCAGGATATATTCATAACCATAAAATCTTGCCTGGGAATATTTTTGGCCTCATTTTGAAAAATAGGCCAAGGCCTGCTGCTTACTGGCGACCCGCATGTTGTGGTTGTGCCACCCAAATACTTTTTTCATGCTATAAATGTGCAGTAATTAATATATGTTTTATACAACAATAAATGTAAAATAAAAAAGAACATATTTTGCCTGTAATTTTGTGTTTTTCCATTTTAGGCAAAAATTCGAAAATTCAAAATGGCCGCCATTTTTGGGGAGGGGAAAATTTTTTGAAAATTGCCAAGAGTACATTTTCCTGTGATACCCTGTGGTTCAAAAATTTCGACGAAATCGCTCTATCTCGCACGGTTAAGGAGATACAAGCAATTTTGTGTTTTTCCATTTTGGGCAAAAAATCGAAAATTCAAAATGGCCGCCATTTTTGGGGAGGGGAAAATTTTTTGAAAATTCCAAAGAGTACACTCCTTAGAAACCCCGGGGGTCGAAAATTTCGACGAAATCGCTCTATCTCGCACCGTTTCTGAGATAAACACGTTTTTGTTTTTTCAGCGTTAAGAAAAATCGAGACATTTAGTAAATTATTAATAAGTCGGCCATTTTGTATTGGATCACTTCGAAAAGTTATTGATTTCCAGACATGTATATAACGAACCTACTTGCAAAATTTCATGTGAATAGGTGAAGCGCTTTTTAAGTTATCATCCAGACAAGCACACCCTTTTGAAAAACATGTTTTTGGTCATGTGACCTTCTCTGATTGGTTGAAAACATGCAATGAGGAAAAATGATAGTCCTCTACCCAAGGAAGCTCCATACCAAATTTCAAAGAAATCGGTGCAGTAGTTTCTGAGGAGAAGAGGCTGGAAAAAATTGTTGACGACAACAACAACAACAACGAAGACGACGCCAGGCCATGCCAAAACAAGATGGCCGCCACGAGTGTTTTTTCGACTTTCAGCAAGGACTTTTGTTGGCCCTCTAGAGCAAAGGGTATTATAGGTAGAGATCTCAAAATCGCAGGATATGTTCCTCATTACAAAATCTTGACTGGGAATATTTTGGCCTCATTTTGAAAAACAAGATGGCCGCCACGGGCGTTTCTTTGTCAGTCATGAAAAGTGCTTATATCTCCCTTATTATTGGTCCTAGAGGTTTGGGATAGTAAACCAACCTATAGGAAATCATGGGCTGGGAATCTTCAGATGTGGTCCGATTTGACTTTGGACCCCTCCTTCAAGGTCAAATGAGGATAGCCAAACTTAAAAGTGCTTATAACTTGCTAACTCCTCCTTCAAGGTTTAGCGATGGTTGATTGGCTTTGGTGAGTTTTCTTTCTGGTGGATACAATTTGCATCGATTCTCCAATGCACTAGGTCTAGTTGAGTTATTCATTGTGAAAGGAATAAAAACATCATGTGTATTTGTAACACATACATGTTCTGTGTGTAGACAATGGAAAAAGAAGGAAGGCAATTTTTTTTAATTAGGAGAGGTATTACACTTATAATATACAGGGATAATCGAAATAATCTCCGGTCACTTGCCTTATATAGCTCCAAAGGGACTGTATACATTTTAATGTGGATTATAATCATTTGAAATTGGGGAGCTATATCTAAATAGTGTCACAGAAAATAGATCACAAGCATGTTTAAGTGAAAAAGGCTAATGCTGTTCAGTTATATTGCTAAAAAAAAAATTACAACTTTAGCTAGCCAGGACACCATTAATATTACACCATGGACTCTAAAAACTTTGACAACACACAGAACACAAAATCTAGGTGAAAAACTTGTTTAAGCCTACAAATGCTCATGTCCAATTAAATTGAGTAACAAATATATTTACAGGTTGAATTTTTCACAAAAAGTTCAAATAGGTGAAAAAGTGCCCAGTGCACAGTAAATACTTCAGGTAGAGGTATGAAATTTTGGCATGAGACAACTGAAGAAGCAGCCTAATAACCTTTTCCAAGAAAATGATGAAACTGTGACAGTTTCTGAGAGACCGATACAAGTATCCATTAATGATGAAATTGTGATAGTTTCTCAGAGACTGACACAAGTATCCATTAATGATAAAATTGTGATAGGTTTCTCAGAGACTAACACAAGTATCCGTTTTTGAGTCCAGCTTGATTTGATTTTATAAATCTGACCCCTTTTCAGACTCACTAAATATAGTTTCTTATTAATTTCTAATACATTCTAAAGATATATAAAGATAAAGCACAAATGAAAGCAGTCGAAGCAATAAACATGAAACTGATTTTTATGATCCGAGTTTGGCCCAGGGGATAACCGCCCAATACATTCTAAGGTAAGGTCTAAAAGCAATATTATAATGAAAGAGATAAAAAGAAAGATAAAAGCCAAAACATGAAATGTTTCATCCATAGGGGGAGGGGGGGGGGGGAGATATCAGACCAGCTTTCTAGACTCCCTACATATGGTTTCCTATTACCTCCTAACATAAGCCAAAAACAAAATCTGTTATTTTATTACCCAGTTTGACCAATAAGGGTGGACTAGAAGGGAAATCTGACCTGGTTTTAAGACTTTCTGGTGATGAAACTTGATCCCAAAACAAATAAACGCCCTTTTCAAAGACACTTAATGAGTACTCCAATCTTGCTTGACATACTGTGTTTTAGTGACTGGCCGAATATAGTTGTCCTGCATGACCAAGGTAAATGGTAAAATTCTTGATAATGCAAAGTTAATGAAACATGTTTGCTGAGGTCAAGGTCATTATGGTAAAGGCCTAAGACCCAAGTCACACCACAACATTGCACACCAACACCCCCTCAACACAATAGCCCTGTAAAGAATCAGCTTCTTACAGTTTCTGAGATATAGTCTTGACAAGATCTTAAAGGTCAAATCACTATGGCATGGTTAAAAATCAAATCAGATCACACCATCATGCTGCAAACCTATCCCCCCAAACAATGTCCCTGCCAAGTATCAACATCCTGCATCTTAAGTTACTGAGATATAAGCCAGACAAAATATTCTAAATATCAAGGCTACCAATGCAAAATACACCCTAAATCAATATCCCTATCAAGTATCAACTTCCTACATTTTAAAGTTTCCAAGATATAACCTGGACAAGATTGTAAAGGTAAAGGTCAGTAGGGCACGCTAAAGGGTTAAATCGATGTCCGGACCAAGAATCAACTCCCTACATGTTATGCTTTCCAAGATATAGCCCAGATGAAAATTTAAACATTGGGTCACTACAGGAAGACTGAAAGGTCAAATCAAGGTTACACCATGATGTTGTATACCAATACCCCCTTACCAATGTCCCAACCAAGTATGAAATTCTTATACCAAACAATTTCTCAGATACAGCACACACAGCCCGACCACTTGCTGAGAGGCTCAACCAGACGCAATATGTGAAAACAATAAACAGCCTTTAAAATTGAATATTTTAATTACTTAAATGTAGCTTTTATAAGCTACAAGCTTTCATTTTATTGCGCTACAATAGCTTACCATGTGGAACTGAATGCTGAATCCAACCGCTTGGTGGAGAGATTACAGCTGAGACTGGAAGTACATGTATTGTCACTTTTTCTTGGATTTTGAATTAAGATTAGAATGAATGTTTTAGAAAGACCAGCCTAAGTCCCGCTTACAGTGCCCTGGTTCTGGGAACTGGGCCTGTAAGAAGTCAAAAACCAGAATATTTGAATGAATGACAGTACTAAGGCTGTCTGGATGTCTGGATTTTGAAGGGTTAAGTGTAGCCTTGATCACTTATACGATATATAACCCCAAGGGCTTCACCATGAAAGAAAATAAGCCCAAGGCTTGAAAATCTCATCAACTTGCCACCCTTATGACGAGATTATGGGTTCACCTGAATGAGTCCTTAATGCATGTTAAATACTGTAACTGAAATAAAAGATAAAAGACATTACCAAACATCCGGAGGAGGTAGACATATACCTAGACCCTGGGATTTAGACTCCTGAAGACTTGGCTGCAGCGGATGTGCCCCCCCATTGTTTTCTTTCCGAGGATAAATAGTCTGGGGGGAAGGGTCTAGGACTTTCTGTGCCGCTACTACTGGACCCAGATACATATTGTTGTCGATATCTGACCAAGTAAGATCTTTTAGGTAAGAAAATTGAAAATGTGTTGTGAGTTTTCCAGTGACAAGCTTGCATGAATTGGTCCACCAAAACCCCACCCTAAAAGGCCTTAGAGGCCACAAAGGCCCTAATATCATGCGCTAAAACTCGGACCAGGTCCAAGGACTGTTGGTCTGCTTGTTTGTTATGTAACAAAGTAGGATAGTTTGTTTAACCAAGAAGAGAAAGTAGTGGGTCTGAAGTTTGAGGTATGTCCTTTCTGGAAGGATATATAGAGTAGGGAACAAGACCCTCTCAGGTCTTTGGTTCGATCCAAATAGTACCTCAGGGCCTGTACTGGACACAGGGTCCTGTCTTCTTTGAATTGTCTATCCACAATGGTAGTCAAAGCAGGGATAGTCACAGGAGACACACTTGAGGACCTTCTCTTGCTAGTTGGTTTTTGGCTATGAAGTCTGAAGAGGGGAACAATGTTACCTTTTCCCACTGGCCTAGATTAGATACTTTGTTTGCAACCCAGGCATGAATTTCGCTGCAGCGCTTGCTGGAGGCCAAAGCCAGCAAGAAAGCAGTTGAGAGTAAGATGTTTGAGGTCTGTGTATTCATAGGCTTAAAGGGTGCTTTTGTGAGCTCAATAAGCACAACAGAAAGGTTCCATTTTGGAAGATTCCTGGAACTTTTGGAACGATCCCTGTGAAAACTGGAGAGTAACCTGTTAAGGTCTGAGCTTTGGGAAATATGGAGCCCTACTGGGCCCAAGGTGTCAACAATGGCCATCCTATAACCATCAATGGTCGAAGGACGCCTACTTAGATCTTGGTACAGTTACATGAAGAAGTCTAAGACTTGTTTCACAGAGGGAGTGGAGGAATCATCCAAATTTTCTCTGCACCATTTCTCAAATAAGGCCCACTTTGACTTTTTGATGGTCCTTGTTGATGACCTTTGAGGGGCAGCAATTTTCTCTGCCAGTTCCACAGAGAAGCCTTGGAGCTGTCCAATCCTAGACACCAGGCATGGAGGTTGAAATATGGATTGCCGTGAAACACTTGGTTCTGGGACTGTTGAGAAGTGTTGTTGACACTGGTAAGTGGAGTGGAATCTCTGTTGAGAGCTGCACAAGGTCTCAAAACCAGGGCATTCCTGGCCAGCCTGGGGCTATTACAATGAGGCAGTTGCATTGCCTAATTTTTGGATCACCCTATGAAGGAGAGCCGTGGGAGGGTAAGCATAAGTAGTGAGACCGGACCAGATTATGTTCAGAGCATCTATGTACCAAGCATGTTGGTCTGGGACTGTTTATTGGACTGGATAGAAGGTAGGCCATCACACTGAGGCACCCTGGAAGGTGCCTGGCTCTTAAGAGTTATCTGGTAATGATGGCAACAGGTCATGATTTTCCACAGGAGAGCACGCATCTCCACCGGGTAGGTTCCTCCTTGTTTGTTTATGTAGGCTACTACTGTTGAGTTGTCTGTAGCAACCAACACTGTTTGGTTTTGTTACTGGTCCTTGAACCTTTTACTACCCTCAACTCTAGAACATTTATGTGTAGCCTTTATATCCCTGTCTGACCACAGACCTTTTGTAGAGACTTGCTCTAACTTAGCGCGACAACCTTCATTTTAGACGTGTGTAAACATTTGTATACTATGGTCTTGGGGTGAAGGTCTGTGCACTTCATCACGTTTGCGGGACTTTCCCACTTAGTAACTCCATGTGACCTGAAATGGTCTCTGACCAAGGAAGGAGGATGTCTAATGACTAAGGAAAAACTCCAGTGAAACTGAAAGGGTCTCATGTGAAGGCGTCCCTCTGGGACCATCTTCTCCGTTGAGGTGAGCAACCCAGTTAACGACATCAAACATCTTGAAGTCAAAACATGCTTGACTTTAAGTGTAGGATCAAATCCTGAAGATTGAGCCATCTCTCTGAGTGGGTTTTACAAGGGCTGAATCTAGGTGGTATTCGTAGCCCACAAACGGAAACACCTGAAGAGGTTTGAGTTTGGACTTCTCCTGATTTATTATCCACCCTAAGGACAGTGTCAGGTACTTCCTTGGGCTTTGGTGGAAGGGGATGTGAAGGTGGCAACTGACAGGTCTCTCGACGACACCCATTCCCCTGGAATCAGAGGCCCTGATGAACTCTGGAGTTTCCTTTTTGAACCTTCTACAAGTAGTAATTGTGAATGGAACAAAGGAGAGGCACAGAATAGGGAGCTCCTAAGTTCTTAAGATCTGGTATCTCCCAGGTGAGGTTGAAGGTGGGTCATTTCAGCCTCATTTAAGCGCTGAATTCCCTATAGTGTATGAGTCTCTCTGGAGAAGTAGGCAGCCAAGGCCTTACTTGACAGGCTAAGGAACTCTGTTAGATAAGGATCCTCTATACAGGATATCTCATCACACGTCTTTTCATAATAATTTTTTGCATCCTTTGAATCTGAGTTAAACCTGTTTTGCAGTAGCCTTGATACTGTCTTAACAATTTGTATTCAGAAAAGACCTAGGTACGGGCAGCCAAAATTAAGGGTACAGAGATTTTACCTTGCCTGAAGCTCAAACTCTTTGACTACCAGTAGGGGACCTAACCCATAGGGGCCCCAGAGAGACTAGGGGAGATACAGATTTTGAAATCTTGTAATTTGTTCTCAAAACAAGGTTGTCCCAATTGTACCCCCTAGTGGAACCAGGGGTTTTATAGATTTATTTTCAGGTAAATTAGCAGCCTGAAAGTCCTGTTTAAAGTTATCAAAATCATCTTTAAGTTGAGGACTGAGTGGGAGCATAGCTGAAGGGCCCCTTGGCCTAAGCTCCTGTTGGCCTGCTACATCATTCAGAGCCCAGACTGAGGTGGAGGACCTAGGCATATTGTCCCTGGGGTCAGGAAGATTCAAAATCTGCCTAAGTTTCAATGTCCTCGGTATGTTGTGAGGGCAAGTCAGACAAATCTACTTCCCTATAAAGTACAGGGTCTGGGTTTGAATTGATGTACCTTCTTCAAAAGAAGCCGTTTTGGGCTTTGAGGACTTTTTGACTTGCACAGAAATCCCAGATAAGTGCCTTTTTAAACCAAGTGAGTGTTCAGACTAGGATTGTTTGGAGTTCTCATCTGAAAAATCCTCTGAACATCCAAACTGTATGGACTTTGGATCTGAACAATCATCCAAACATCTGAACATATGCTCGGATGGTTAGTACTTGGCTGATAATGCAAGTCAAGCTGTTGGTTGAGACCAGGCTTAAAAAAATCCAAACATCCAATTGCTCGGATGGTTATAACTCGGATGAAATGTAATGGTTCGGACCAGACTTCAGATTCAAGCGGAGAGCTGATCCACCCCCGCTTGGAATAGGTTGACAGATTTAATCTATCAGAAGCCTGGAACCTCCCCATTATTCATTCAACAGTTAGTTTACTTTTTGTTGTTGAATTGAAGCCAAGTTATGGAGACAAAGCATTACCATTACCTGTCTAGACGATGACGTCACCACACGGGTTTCCCCAAGGATTACCCAAGTTTTTTCTGTGCTTTTTTCATATTTTAACCCTTAAAATGGTCAACTACTGTAGCAGAATGGGAATAAACCTTTAAAATATTTATTTGATTTGATTTCAACAGGCATATACTCCTGTATATAAGCTACATACATGAGTTGTTGTTGCCCATGCTTTTCTTTACAATGTGAACCCAGAAGTGGATTTAAGCTGTAAAATATGCTAAATATACTTATCTGTTCTGTAAATTGTCACAAAATTAAGAATCTATGATATAAAATAAAGAAACTGACAAAGTTTCAGTGTCCAACGACAAATATATCCATATGAAAAGTAAACTTCTTTCCTTGCAATAAAATGCACATATACATGATGGCGGCCAATGAGAAAGAAGGGGGATCAAACAATATTTCACTATGAGGCTAACCTTCCTGTGAGGCACCAGCTAGTACTAGACGTCTATTTTTCTTTGACGTTGGCCGGGGCCTGCGGCCCTCCGAGATCAGCATTCAGTTCCACATGGTAAGCTATTGTAGTGCAATAAAAGTTGTGTAAAAACACTAATTTATTTTAATAATTCACATAGAACACAGTACGTAATTCAATAGAGTTTTGGCTCTAACCTTGCACTAAAAACTGACCGTTGCCTACACAGTCATTTACAGTGCAGGACCTGGACTATACACAGATGCCAACTTGACACGAACAAAATGGTCAAACTTCTACCGACTTTAATAAATGGGACAATTCTCATGGTAACATTGATCCATGATACTGTAACAAATTTACTCATAAAGTGTCTATATATGGTATATTACCATATCCCAAAAGATGCTGATCATTTCTCACTTTTGTGGTTGTGGCTTGGAATCCCACTCACCACAAATGGGATGCATTGAGGGATTGTAATTATGCATGACTAGCAGATAAAACAGATTTAAAACCCTTACTTTCAGTGTTTACACACTAAATGCAGAAAGTTTAGAAATAGTGATATCTTACCGTATCCTGTGCGGCATAATGGTACAGGTCAGTTATTATCAGTATATCTGGTGCATCTGCAACCAGCTGGATGGATGCCAAATAATTAATCAGATCTATCATGGAACTAAGATATCTGTGGAATATATATACTTGAAATATAGAAGTAGTGAAACAGTACAAAGATCGGGAGACTTTACGAGCAGTGTCAGTCATATAAAGGTCAAAAAATGTTTGTGACGATTGTAGAGAAAATAATGTCTAAGAGAAAGAAAATGTATGTAAAGATAAAGTATTAAAATAAGATAATTCAATAGCAAGATGACAGCATTAAACAGTAAATTAAAAATAAGGATGCTGAAAAATTTATCAATTGAAGTATAGCTGTCAGTGAAAACAGCACAATAAAGTAAAATAGCATCAGAGATGCCCGTACCCCACAGCCTGGGGAAATAATTTTCAACACCATGAGATATAGAAGTAGTGAAACAGTACACAGATTGGGATACTTTCAGAGCAGTGTCAGTGGCCAAATAATCTTTAAGTAGAGAAAATAACATCTAAGAGAAAGAAACTGCATGTAAAGATTAAGCATTAAAATAGGACAATTCATTAAACTAAAAATTATGAAGCCTTAAGACTTCTCCCATTTTGATATTCATTTGTATGGTCGAATTATGGTTTGAATGTTTTGAATATTACCAATACATACAGATGTGGCAATACATGCTTTTATGTGAAGTTGGGGCAAAACCTGTGGTTCACTTGGTGCAATACCATCTTTTACAATCATGGGAAGTTGCAAAAGTAACACAGTTAATGAATTCTAATATGACTTAACAGTGCTTAATCTACACCAAAAGACACCCAAAAGTGCAACAACCAAGATTCAGGTAAAAAGATATAAGAGAGATAAAATAGTATCAAAAATCCCCGTAGAGAGATAAAATAGCATCAGATATGCAAGATCAAATTTCAAATCCACGTCACACCATGATATTGCACACATATAACCCCTGACCAATGTCCCTACCAAATATCAACTTCCTACACCTTATGGTTTCCGAAATATAGCCCAGACAAGGCATTTTAGGTCAAGGTCACTACGGCAAGGTCAAATCAAGGTCACACCATGACGTTTTACATTTACACACCCTAGCCAATATCCCTACACAGCATCAACTTCCTACACCTTACGGTTTGCAAGATATACCCTGGACAAGATTTTATAGGCCAAGGTCACTACAGCAAGGTCAAAGGTCAAATCAAGGTCACGCCATGATGTTGCACACCTACACCGACTAACCAATGTCCCTACCAAGTATCAACTTCCTACACCTTATGGTTGCCGAGATATAGCCCGGACAAGAAATTTTACAGGTCAAGGTCACTACAGTAAGGTCAAAGGCCAAATTATGGTCACGTCATGACGTTGCACACCTACAACCCCTAACCAATGTCCCTACCAAGTACCAACTTCCTACACCGTACGGTTTCCGAGATATAGGCCGGACAAGATTTTATAGGTTAAGGTCACTACGACAAGGTCAAAGGTCAAATCAAGGTCAAACCATGACGTTGCACACCTACACCCCCTAACCAATGTCCCTACCAAGTATCAACTTCCTACACCTTATGGTTTCGGAGATATAACCCGGACAAGATTTTATAGGTCAAGGTCACTACGGAAAGGTCAAATCAAGGTCACACCATGACGTTGCACACTTACACTCCCTAACCAATGTCCCTACTAAGTATCAACTTCCTACACCTTAAGGTTTCCGAGATACAGGCTGGACAAACTTCTACCTGCCGCCCGCCCATCTGGACACCATGGGTGAAAACAATACCCCGACAGCCCTTAAGAGCTGTTGGGTAAAAAGTACATAAAATATTCAGTTGCAGCAATTTTTTTCATAAGAGAAATATGGCAGGTGAACATACTTTGACAGAGCCAAGGATTAAAGGTCAAACTATGATGATTCACACGTACACCACCAAACTACTCACAGTCTCTACCAAGTATCAACAAACTACACCTTATGGTTTCTGAAATAAGGCCTGGACGAGATTTTAAAGATCAAGGTCACTCTGACAAGGTCAAAGATCAAACCAAGGTCATATCATTGCATTGCACACCTACACCCCTAACTAATGTCCCTATCAACAATCAACTTCCTACACCTTACAGTTTCTGTGATATGGCTCAGAAAAATATAAAAAGTCAAGATGACTATGGCAACGTCAAAGGTCAAATCAAGTTCACACCATGACGCTGCACATCTATAGACCCCAAACAATGTCCCTACCATCAAGGTAAGTATGGCAAGGTTAAAGGTCAAATCAAGATAACACCATAACATTGGACACCTTCACTCCTTAAACAATGCCCTACTAAGTATCAACTCCCTACACCTTACGGTTTCTGAGATATAGCCTGGACAAGATTTAGGTCAAGGTCACTATGGCAAGGTCAAACGTAAAATCAAGGTTACACCATGATGTTGCACACCTACACCCCCAACCAATGTCCCTACCAAGTATCAATTTCCTACACCTTATGAGATATAGCCCGGACAAGATTTTCAAACTCAAGGTCACTACGACAAGGTAAGAGGTGAAATCAAGGAAGGTTACACCATTACGCTGAATATCTACACCCCCAACCAATGCCCCTAGCAAGTATCAAAACCATACACTTTGTGGTTTCTGGGCTACAGCCTGGATGAACTTTTTCCCGCCACCTGCATGCCCTTCCATCCGGGCACCATGGGTGAAAACAATACCCGCACAGTCCTTAAAGGCTGTGAGGTAATACAAATGGAATTTTTACTATTTTAAGATGTGATGGCACAACACTGGCATGGTGAAGTTTTAAGTTTAAAAGTGACAATAAGTGACATGTAAACATAAAATTTTGATAATGTTCCAAAATTGTATTGTCAACGTGAAAAGTGACACAACATGACCCTTTCTAGACCAAAAAGCCTGTTCAGATCTGTAGCCTAATGGCTTTGCTAAAAGCCAAAGATTCTTCACCCTCCATAATAGATCCATGGGACCGTTTAAGCATGATGCCTAAACAGAACACTGTGTAAAGGATTTAATAGCCTTTAATTTTACATTACCAATATGTGCCAATGTTGAAAAGCTTATTGTGCAAAAGTATTTAATGAAGGAAGCCAGCACATTGCAAAAGTTTTACTTTTCACAATACAATACTTACCGATATCCTATCAGTGCGAACATTACTAGAAAGCTCAACAACTTTCCAATAAAAAAATCTTTTCCCCCACAACAACTTTTTCCAGTTGAAGTGAGCTTGATGACATTTCCCAAGAAACCTACATATATATATAAGACATGACTTTCATTGGAAAATCTGTTGATGAGGGGTTTACCTGGTTATCAATGATATGCCAGTTTTAATAATTACAAACAAAAAAGAAATAAAACCAGAAAAAAATGTGCCTTTTAAAGAATCATTCCAAACATGTCAATTTGAATAATTGAACTGTTTTGTGTTTAAATCATGTAAAAGGTCATTAAAATATAAATCTTTCTCATGCACACAATGTGAAGTAGGTGTCTTTTACTCCATATGTGTTTCAATTAACATGATCATACAACATACATATCATTACTCAGCTACTTTCAAAAGAAAGAAGTAAAATTGATCCTTTGAAGGAGAAAACATTAAAATGAACAAAAGAAACACTGAACTGCTTCAATGAAATGTAATTAGTCAGCTCTGATAGTGATTCACATCAACCTACAAGGAAACAAAAGATCTGTTGATTTCATTTTCTTCAACAGAAATACTATGTTGGTTAATGTAGAAATATACCAACACAAGTTTTTCTCTGAGACCAAATACACATTTTTGTAATACATTTATAGTTTTTATTTAAGGCCTCCTGTAGATACGAAATACATTGATTCTGTGTTTTAAAATTTAAAGTAAATTCTTTAATCTCTCTCTCAATTCTGATCCTAGTTGTTTGAATGAAATGTAAAAAAGTTGTAGGAAACAAGGTAATGTAAAATATTTGGTGAGATCAGATTCTATATTTCACCTGCTTTTTACAGTTTTATGGATTTGTACTTATCTGTTTCAACAGGGTTAAATTATATATACCAGTAATGCGCACTGACCAACTGTTCTTATTTGGCAAATTAAGGACAGTAATTATTAAGGACAGTCCATTATTTTACCATAAGGTCACCTTTAATATACCATCTAAGTCTGTACATCATCTTGGACTTTATTTCTACATCCAATTTTCCTGCCCATGAATTTATATTAATTTTGACATACACGAGTTTGACTTGAGACAACAGCTCTGCTGTTGGCTTCTGCATCCCATGAACGCCTGGTGGAATGGATTCGAGCTGCTTTTGACAAACGTAAACAACACGCCTTCCCTCACCAGCATAACTGACAGCAGCTTGAAACAATAAGGAGGCCTTCCACCTTCAAAATAAGGAATATATATGTATTTATCCATCTCAAAAAATGTTAAACTGCTTCAATATAATGTAACTTTGTTCAATTAGAATTGAAAACAGCCAAAACAAGAAATATTTTGAAACAAGTTATAATTTGTATGCCACTATACTTTTACTATTACCTCACACTTTGATAAGTTTTTTGTGAATGAAAATAATCACAACTAAGATTATTTTCTTTTTAGAATTATAGAAATTGCACTATTTGAGGCAATTTAATGAAAATTATTGACAATTTGTGGATAACTAGAAGAAAAAAACTTGTTTATATTTCAAATAGATGTTATATTCTGCAATTACTATCTAGTTCTTTAAAACAAAAGCTGTGCATCAAAGTACATTCCATTATCATAATGATAGCCTCTCCTTATGTAAAGAGAGGGTCCCGGAGGCGGAGGGTATGTCATCCTGTACAAGGCCAGGTGTACTTCTCTATTAATTTTGCATTTTTTTGTCTTCAATTATACCAACACTAATATACAGGAGCTAGAAACACTAACAATTTGATAAAACCATCATCATCTCTTGCACTTTCAAAGAAATTTAAGATGTGTGTAAACATATGATAAACAATATATATAGCAACTTTGTCAGTCGGAAAATGCATATCCCTGCCAATTACAAAAACTACAAATTTTATTGGCTCTTACTCTTGTACACTCCCAGCTTAATCAGCTATACACTGGATTCCCATAATTTGTGCATTTATTTGAATGCACTTGGCAATAAATAAAATTAATAACTATATAATTAACAATAATTAAGTATCTAAAACATATCTTAAATTCTAAGTGTTTCAGATACGCGTTTTATCCAGCTAAAACATAAACCTACTGAATATATTTAATGTCTCAAAAACTACTTACAAAGATGTTGCACTTATGAAAAGAACCAAATTCTGAAGTTTCTTTGATTTTTCAGCCTTTAACATTGCAACATCTGATTTCTTTATCAACCATTTGGAGCTCACAGGAAATATGTAGCACAGTTGTTTCATCACTTCATTCTAATCTTTAAACTAAAAAATTCAACACAAATGCAAAATTAAAAGCTCATTTTAACAATATTACTTTACTTTCGATAATGTCCATATTAAATTTTTTTATTAAATTATTAGTATTCTTCAAAAAGTAACCATATCAAGGATCTTGAAGTAGGGGTAAGAGGTGAAATCTAACCTTTCTAAAGATTCATGGCGCATGATTTCTTATAATTAGATTGTTTTCACATTCCAAACACCTAGGACAAATAATAAGATATAAGGCTTTTTTAGTATGCAAACACAGTTTGGCTTTGCAGCAGGAGTTAAAAATATAATCTGACCTTTGCATTAAGAAACCCAGCCCATGAATTCTTACAAGCTAGTGTAACATTAGCAACTACTGTGACCAATTATAAAGGAGTTATAAACAAAAATATCCAAAAATATAGAAACAAGCAATCAGTACCCATGAACAGGTTCTGTGTCAGCTGACTGTGTGCTTTGAGTTTCAGATTAGAAGTGAAAGAAGGAAAGGACACAAAAGTTGTGCTCTGCAAATGATACTCAGAAGTATCAAGTTAACTATTAAGGGGTAAAAAGTAGGTAGAAAACATATTCAAGCAAAATAATGTAGATGTACCGGTAATAGTTTTCAAGTTACAACTGATTTACTCAATGGTGAGAACCTGCAAGTAGCTATTGCTCAGCTATGCCATGAGCTACAGGTCTGCTATTTTACTATGTTATAGTTAACCCAAAAGTAGATAAATAACATATTTAAACAAAATACTCTAAAAAAATCCAATAGTTTTCAAGTTATAACTGATTAACTCAACAGTGATAACGTCAAAGTAGCTATTACTCAGCTATGCAATGACCTACAGGCCTGTATTATTATGTTATAGCTGACCCAAAAGTAGCCGAATAACATATTTAAACAAAACACTCCAAATGCAATAGTTTTCACTTTACAACTGATTTACTCAACAATAATAACCCCAAAGTAGCTATTGCTCAGCTATGCAATGATGTTACAGGTCTGCAATTTCATTATGTTAGAGAGGACTCTAAAGTAGGTGAACAACATATTTAAAGAAATTACTGTAAATGCAATAGTTTAAAAGTTACAAATGATTTACTCAACAGTAAGAACCTCAAAGTAGCTAGTGCTCAGCTATGCCACGAGCTACAGGTCTACAATTTCACTATGTTATAGCTGACCCAAAAGTAGTTGAATAATATATTTACGCAAAACACTCTAAATGCAAAAGTTTTCAAGATACAACTATTAAGGTTGTTTTAAGTAGCTATTGCTCAGCTATGCAATGAGCTACAGGTCTGCAATTTCACTGTGTCATAGCAGACCCAAAAGTAGGTAAATACCATAGTCCAACAAAATACTCTAAATGCAATAGTTTTCAAGTTATAACTGATTTACTCAACAGTGAGAACCTGAAAGTAGCTATCTTTAAACAAAACTCTGTTAATGCAATAGTTTTCAAGTTACAACTGATTTACTCAACAGTGACAATCTCAAAGTAGCTATTACTCAGCTATGCAATGAGCTACAGGTCTGCAATTTCACTATGTTATAGCTGACCCCAAAATAGGTGATAACATATTGAAACAAAATACTCGAAACACAGTAGTTTTCATGTTATAAGTGATTTACTCAACAGTGATAACCTAAAAGTATACCATGAGCTACAGGTCTGCAACTTTACTATGTTATAGCTGACCCAAAAGTAGCTGAATAACATATATATATATACAAAATTCTGTATATGCAATAGTTTTCAAGTTATAAGTGATTTTACTCCTTATGGAAGTTATTAAAAAGTCACAAAGTAGCTATTACTCATTTAGCTATGGGGATAGATGCCCAAGTTACTCACCATGTTGTAGCTATGAAAAAATTAGCTGAATAACATATTTAAGAAAAATGCTCTAAATGCAATATTTTTCAAGTTATAAGTGATTTAGTGCATAATTTTACCAATTTTAATACATTAAAAATTATTTTAAAAATTCATAAAAAAATAATTAAGAAAGATCCAGGTCTTATACTGACACAAAGGAATCTACCTGTGGCCTAGTACATATATACAAATTAAGAGAGAAATCCCTTCAAAGGTCAATGAGACTATTGTGATAAAGTGTTGAAATTTTCACACTTTGGGTGGGGGTACCTCGCTTCTAATGGCTCTGGGGAACAGACAGATCTGCATGAATTTTACGGTTTATCATCCTCGATAGATAAGGTATCTTTTAAAAGTAACAGCATGTCTCTGGGCCTTGAGGTTTTGGCGGAGAAGATGTTCACACGGAAGCCGCAGAGTGATCCCATAATGTCAGCTGACTGGCGAATATGCCAATGTTTGGAGGCCAGCCAATGATCCTGAAGAAAGAGGTCAGAGGTCAATTGGCCATGTTAATACCTAAGTTTCCCCGACTTCATGTGGGGATACAATAACTACACACTCTCAGCAGTAAAACCACTTATCCTTTCATCTCTACTTATAACAACACACAATTTCAGTCTAGAACTGAGTCATCTGTACAAAAAGCCAAAATGCACGTAGTTTTAAGGTAAACTAAATATTGCGTCTCGACACAGTGTATCTCTAGACGGGACATGGTTGAAACGTGACATACAGAGTATTATGTTTGCTGGATGGGAAATTATGGACCTTATATACATTTTGTACTTACAGTAGATTCCCTCTATTTTACACCAGCAGTATAAGATTCAGGGTACAGGATTTCGTGTAAGATGTCGTGACATGTTAAAGCTGTAGTTACAATAATAAGGAGATCCCAGCCATTGTAAGTGGGAAAGACCATATTCAACCCTGAAGGAGGGCCCCCAGGGCAAATTTGACCCCACTGAAAGATTTGGGGCACATAATTTCTTATAAGTTGTCTCCACATCTCAAATGTCTAAGACCACAAATAAGGGAAACATAGGACATTATAAGTATGAAGGGCCACATTCAAGCTCGAATGAGGGGTTCACCATGATAATGACCCCACCAAAAGATTCAAAGCACACAATTTCCTATAAGTTGTCTTCACAACCAAAAAAATTATGACCTATTATAAGTGAGACACAGGCCACTATAGATATCAGAGACTAAATGTGACTTCCAAGGAGAGGTCAAAGCTCAAATCTGACCCCACCACAAGAATTGGGGCACATGGTTTCCTGTAAGTTGTCTTGACATCCCAAACCTCTATGCCAAATTATAAGGTGTGACCAATACTACGGGAGATATAGGTCATTATAAGTATCAAGGACCACGTTCAACCTTGAGGGAGGATTCTAAGGTCAAATCTGACCCCACCAAAAGATTCAGGGCACATGATTTCCTATCAGTTGTCTTCACATCCAAATCCTTTAAGACCAATAATAGGGGAGATATAGTCCATCATAGGTATCAAGTATGACATTCGACCTTGAAGGAGGGATCCAAGGTCAAATCTGACCCCACCAAAAGGATGATTGTCTATAGGTTGGTTTCACATCACAAACCTGTAGGACCTATAATAAGCGAGTTATAACCACTTTTAAATTTGGCTATCCTCATTTGACCTTGAAGGAGGGGCCCAAGGTCAAATCCAACCACATCAAAAGATTCGCAGCCCATGATTTCCTATAGGTTGGTTTGAGATTGCCACTAGGACGAAAATAATAAGCGAGTTATAAGCACTTTTCATGACTGAAAAGAAACGCCTGTGGCGGCCATTTTGTTTTGCAAAATGAGGCCAAAAATATTTTCTGTCAAGATTTTGTAATGATGAACATATCCTGTGAATTTGAGATCGCCACTTATAATGCCTTTTGTTCTAGAATGCCCTTTGTTCTAGAGGGCAAACAAAACTCCTTTCTTAAAGTCGAAGAATGCCTATGGCAGCCATCTTATTTTTCAAAATGATGCCAAAATATTCCCAGGCAAGATTTTATGGTTATGATTCTTATGAATATATCCTGCAAATTTGAGAAGTCTACCTATAATACCCTGGCCTCTAGAGGGATAACAAAAAAATGTCTACACACTGCGGTGGCGACGGTGTACTCCTGCGCAATCCATAGTCTCCACACCAGATGATATCCGGTGGACACAATAATCAACATGAGCCAATAAGTTATACAGCCAATAATAAAGGAGGTATATGGCCTCACAGTCTTATATAGGCATATATATGCAGTAAAAGGTACCATTTTGAGTCATTTTAGCAGGCCTAAGGTGACCTTAAAAGCAAAAGCCAAGGTCAACAAACTGGATGTTGGTACTCCATCATGTACTCAGTCTCCAAAGCCATTTTCAATAGTTTCCATGAAATATAGTCAGCATTAAGTGTAAAAATATCTCCAAAAAGGCCAAAAATGGCCTCGGTGAGGTACTTTGGCGGTCTGTGGATGACCTTCAATGAAGAGCTTCAAGGTCAAATTTCTGCATGCTTACAGAGGATATATATATGTATTATATGTACCAGCCATAGGAGGATCAAACTTTCTGTATATGAGAACTGGGCCAAAATGTGAAAAAATGGCCAAAATCTGACCTTCAAGAGGCCACCAGTAACCTTGAAATTGAAGGTCAAGGTCACAAAACAATAGCAATGGTGGCATTGGTCATATATACCCACATACCAAATTTGAAAGGTCTAACTAAAATATTTTTTAAGTTATCGCGTTCGAAAGGAAACCTCTGCGGCGGCGGTGTGACCGTACTGAATCCTCAGTATCCCCGACTTTGTCCAGGGATACAATTAAGAAATTACTGTTACACTTGTATGAGTTTGCCTTGATTATACAGTCAGGGGAGGTTTCAAGTATAACTTTAGTGATTATAGGACTTCGTCTCATTTTTCAAGCATGTTTGAAAACGTTTGGGCTTCAGCCTTACTCCAATGATTACTCATATATGATCTTTTCAGTTATAACTGCCTTTGAACATATCTTTTTGGGGATATGACCTATCATTTTGGTCATATGATTTTTCTTCTCTGCTGTTTTCATATGACCAATCACTCTGTTACTGTGGACCTGGGTGATTTTGTTCCATGGGGGATAAATCTTAAGAGTGTTCTAAAAGTGGTCTTAATTCAGGAATTTCACATTATACACAAAATTACGAAATGGATTAATACCTTATGACAAGAAAAGGGCTGAATTCCTATGGTTTCTGAAATAACAGTGATGAAACACTGAATATGAGGAAAATGCCTATTAATTTATTCACTAAAATCTTAAAGAATGTTTTGATTCTCATGAAAGTCATGAATCTTATGAATGGCCCAGATCTCATAAATGTCATTAAGTTTTTTGAATCATATGAATGTTATACATAGTTTTAATCTTATAAATAACACTAATATAACAGTACCACAAGGACTGCCAGTCATTTCAAACATATTAGGAAATCCACTTAAGTTCTCATTAAAAAACAAAAGAGCTACCAGGAGAAGTATCTGGGAAATAATAGTGCATTTCTACAGGTTAGAAAGTGGAGTGTAACCAATCCAAAAAGGGCATTCAGGGAGCTTAACAGAGTTTCAAGAATTTCTTGGCCTCAATGTTACTGGTAAAGCAAATTTGAGAACAATCACAAGGATGTTATGGCCCAGATATGGTGTACCCAATATCTTAACTGAGAATTAAACCTGCCCTCATGAATAACAAACATTTTGTTGTATATTTTAGTGGAAGAGGCTAAAGCAGGACATATTTCACTTTCAAAATTTTACATTTTCCATCAAACCCATTCATAAAAAGCTTCAAATGAAAAGAAGATCAGGGAGCATTAGCCCATGATCCCAATTCATCACAAGTTTAGGAGGCCACTCTAAAACTCAAATTCACAGAAGTTGAAGGGGACACTGATATAAAAATAGGTTTCTTTTCATGGTGATCATAGGAATGGTCAACCATTCAATGGAGGAAGGAAAGAAAGTGCAAAATGCACAGCTCCCAGTAGAAGTTGAGATATTCATTTTGATGTATCTGAAGCATGGGGTGTTGATGTAAAGGGATTTTATGTATATAACATATTTTTGTAGCAGCTCATGAAGTGGGTGTGATGCACTTAGACTAGGACATACAAATGGTTCTGAAAATATTTAATCAAACATGCTTCATGTAACTTCACAACAAAATGGAGGCTTTACTCTGAAGATATAAATGGTATCAACTGCTGTTATCTAATAGAGATACTGTAATAATAGTTGGATAACAAGTACCAGTGCGTTATACAGAGTATCATTCTTTGGTGTCCAGAATTAATCAGTGAAAACTTATCTTTGTCTTTCGTTTCGAAAATAATAATAACAAAAGAAGCTATCCAATGGGACTGTTGGCCATAACTGCATCGTACATCTCTTTATTTAGCTTTGGTAAGTTCAGGACAAAGTTGAAAATTTTAATTACTTAAATGTAGCTTTTATAAGCTACAAGCTTACCATGTGGGACTTAAGGCTGTTCTCGGATGGCCACAAGGCATCATGGCCAACGTCTAAGAAAAATAGACATTTATAGTTGGCCGTAGCCTCTAGTTGTTGTCACGTGATAACTTCTGACCAATCGCCCTACTTTCTCGTTGAAATTTTTTAAACCTACCCCTCAGCTGTAAACAGCGGGGACGCAGGGTGGGACTCTTCTGAGTCCCACATGGTAAGCTTGTAGCTTATAAAAGCTACATTTAAGTAATTAAAATTTTCAATTTTATTACGCTACAATAGCTTACCATGTGGGGCTCAATGCTGAATCCAACCACCCGGTGGCGGGGTTACAGCTGAAACTGGAAGACATGTCAATTTTTCTTAGATTTGAAGTAATATATTAGAAAGAGTGTTAGAAATACCAGTCAGAGTCCCGTTTACAGTGCCCCAATCCCGAAGACCGGGCCTGTAAAGAGCCAAAAACCTAAATAGAATGAAAGACAGTGCTAAAACTGTCTAGATGTTTTGATTGTAGGACGGATGTGCAGCAGTGCTCACTTAGCGGTCTAAGAGTCCTAATACGGGCCCTTCACGAGTGACAGACCAGCCCAATGGTTGGAATTCTCATAAAATTTTTGCCACCAAATATGAGATTAATGACAACTTAATAAGTCCTGAATACATATTATTTTGATAAACTAAAAAACAAAATGACCGTACCCGTAACATCTTGAAGGTAAAAGAAAACCTAGATCCTGGGATTAGACTCCTGAAGACTTGGTGGTAGTGGATGTGCCCCCCCCCCCCCCCCCACCCCCCTTTTTCTTTCCAAGGACAACTGGTCTGAGGGGAAGGATCTAGGACTTGTTGTGCCACCACCATGGGTCCCAGATACATATTGTTGTCATTGTCTGACCAAGTAAGGTCTTTTAGATAAAAATTTGTAAATGTGTTGTGAGCTTTCCAGTGACAGGCATGATCCACCGATACTCCACCGTAAAAGGCCTTAGAGGCCGCAAAGGCCCGGATGTCATGCGCTTTAACTTGGACCAAGTCCAAGGCTTGTTGGTCTGCTTGTTTATAACAAAGTAGAATGGTCTGTTTCAACCAGGAAGAGAGAGTAGCGGGTTTGATTTCTTAGGTATGTCCTTTCTTGAAGGAGATGAAAAGGAGGGACCGAGACCCAGGTCTTTGGTCCGATCCAAATAGTACCTCAGGGCCCGCACAGGACACAGGGTCCTATCTTCTTTGAATTGTCGATCTACTACGGTAGTCAAAGCAGGAATAGTCACCTGAGACACACTTTGAGAACCTTCCCTATCTAGTTGGTTTTTGGCTATCAAGTCATAAGAAGAGAACAAGGCAACCTTTTCCCATTGGCCTAGATTAGATACTTTGTTTGCGACCCAGGCATGGATTTCGCTGCGGTGCTTGCCGGAGGCCAAAGCTAGCAAGAAAGCAGTTTTGAGGGTAAGATGTTTGAGGTCTGTGTCTTTCATAGGCTCAAAGGGTGCTTTTGTGAGCTCATTGAAAACAACAGAAAGGTTCCACTTAGGAAGATTTCTGGAACTTTTTGGACGATCCCTGTGGAAACTGGAGAGTAACCTATGAAGGTCTGCATTGTGTGCAATATGGTGGGCCGTTGGGCCCAAAGTGTCAAAGATGGCAGTCCTGTAACCATCAATGGTCGAGGGGCACCTGTTTAGGTCTTGGGACAGGTAAATGAAAAAATCTGAGATTTGTTTCACAGATGGAGTGGAGAAGTCCACCGAATTTTCTCTGCACCATTTCTCAAATAAGGCCCACTTTGACTTGTAGACGGTTCTTGTTGATGACCTCTGAGGTGCAGCAATTCTCTCTGCCACCTCCACAGAGAAGCCTTGTTCTTGGAGCTGTCCACTCCTACACACCAGGCGTGGAGGTTGAGATGCTGTGGATTGCTGTGGAACACATAATTGTGGGATTCTTTGAGAAGAGTCGTTGACACTGGAAGTTGCAGTGGGATCTCTGTTGAGAGCTGCACTAGGTCCCAAAACCAGGGCATCCCTGGCCAGCCTGGGGCTACTACTATGATCAGGCAATAGCATTGCCTGATTTTTTGGATCACCCTGTGAAGGAGAGCTGTCAGAGGTAAGCATAGGCAGTGAGACCCGTCCAGTTTATATTCAGAGCATCTATGTCCCAAGCCTTTGGGTCTGGGACAGGAGATACGTACAGTGGAAGTTTGTGGTTCAGATGAGTGGCAAATAAGTCTACATGAGGTGTGAACTACTTTTGGCAGATCTGTTTGAATACCCGTGGATGCAGTGACCATTCTGTTGACTGCACTTGGTTTGACCTGGACAGAAGGTCGGCCATCACATTCAGGCACCCTGGGATGTGTCTGGCTTTCAATGTTATGTGATAGTGATGGTACCAGGTCATGCTCTTCCACAGGAGAGCACACATCTCTGCTGAGTGAGTTCCTCCTTGTTTGTTTATGTAGGCTACCACTGTTGAGTTGTCCGTTGCAACTAGCACCGTTTGGTTCTGGCACTGGTCCTTGAAGCTTCGAAGGGCCAGGGAGACCGCCTTCAATTCTAGGATGTTTATGTGTAGCCTTTTTTCCCGGTCTGACCACAGACATTTGTAGAAATTGGATCTAAGTGAGCACCCCAACCTTTGTTTGAGGCGTCTGTAAAGAGTTGGATACTGTGGTCTTTGGGATGAAGGTCTGCACCTTTCATCACGTTTGAGTGATTTTGCCACCAGTCCAAGTCGGCTGCAATGGCTTCTGTCCAAGGAAGGAGGCTGTCCAGTGACTGAGGATATCTAAGTGCTCCTTGAGATGAAACTGAAAAGGCCTCATGTGAAGGCATCCCTCCGGGACCATTTTCTTCGTTGAGCAAGCAACCCAATTAGCGACATCAAACATCTTGCAGTCAAAACACGTTTTCACTTGAGTCGTAGGATCAAATCCTGAAGTTTGAGCCATCTCTCTTGAGTGGGTTTTACAAGGGCTGAATCTAGATGGTATTCGTAGCCCACGAACGAAAACACCTGAGTAGGTTTCAGTTCTGATTTTTCCTGATTTATTATCCAACCCAAGGACTGGGTTAGGTCTACCACCGCCTGAGTGTTCACTTGGGCTTCCTCCTGAGACTGGGACCTGATCAGCCAGTCGTCCAGGTATTGGTGAATCTGAGTCCTCTGGAGAGGGCCATTAGCTTCACTTCCTTTACAATCATTGTAAAGACCTGGGGGGCTGTGGCTAGTCTGAATGGGAGGGAGGTGAACTGAAACACCTGAGACTTGTAGCAAAACCTTAGGTATTTCCTTGAGTTTGGATGGATGGGGATGTGTAGTTAAGCATCTGACAGGTCTATCGACGATACCCATTCCCCTGGAATCAGGGAGGTCCTGATGGACTCTGGAGTTTCCATTTTGAACTTTTCTACGTGTAGAAAAGTGTTGAGCCTGCTTAGGTCTATGACTGGCCTCCACCTTTGGTGAGGCTTGGGTACTAGGAACAGGCGACTGTAAAACCCGAGAGATTTTACATTTTCCACCCTTTCGATTGCATTCTTTGACAGAAGAGACTGGATACAAGTGGTCAGTGCTTGGTCTTTTTGACGGGGGCCTTGTACTCTGACAGAATCAGAGGGAATCTGACCAAATTTGGTTTTGACAGAAATGGCAGTACGTAGCCATTGGTGATAATGTTTAACACATTTGAAGAACATTTGTTTGCCAGTCTCTTCTGAAAGAATGGAGGCGACCTCCTACTGGTGGACTGAGGGAGGCTTTTAAGAAGTCATTGGGGAGAGGGGTTTCCATGCCCCGCCCCCTGTGGTGGGGTCGAGAACGACCCCTGGAGCCTCTGAAGTTCGGTTTCCCCCTTCCTGAGGAAAATGATTGGTTACTGGTTTGTTAGGAGTTGCCCCCATAGGGGCGTTTCCTGTAGGAGCCTCTTTTCTTGTTGTGGGAACCACGAAAGGGCTTATAGGGTCCGAAACCCTGAGAGTCTTTAGAGGTGCCTTTTTTGAGAAGGAAGTCTTCACCTTCCTTCACAAGTTGAGACTGGAACAAGGAGGGGTCCCAAAAGGACGAGTTCCTGAGTTCTTGGCGTCTCATTTCCCCTAATTGTGGTTTCGCGCCTAAGCAAGCCAGTGTTACCCATAGAATATAGTTCCCTCTGGAGAATATGGGCTAGGGATTTGCTGAGGCATGTAAGAGCCCAGTGTTGGATAAGAACCGCCTTATTCCAAAAATCTGAATACCCACAGACTTGCTCATAGCCACGCTTGGCTGCTTTTTCAGGACCTTTCTGGATCTATGTCTTAACCTTTTTTTTTTTTTTTTTTTTTTTTTTTTTTTTTTTTTTTGAATTTTATGGGTTTATTAACTGAGCATATATGGTATTTAGTACACTCAGTGAATATCAAACATTTCTGGTTATACCTTATAGAACTGACATAATTTTGTTCTTATGGGTCATTCTCACTACAGGCAATATACCCCACAGTTAGAAGTTTTACTTGGCGGCGGAAACCTCCTCTAAGGACTCTTCATATCTTCTGAGATTTGGTGTACCATAAGGTATGACGCGCATGGCCACTGATTGGACACTGTGTGTAACTGTGAATAATGGCAGAATGGCAGTAGAAAAAGAGTAGTATAAACATGTGTCCTGAGATGCTACCTACCTTTACCCCCACTCGCTTTATGCTGCTGCTGTGTTATACTGAAGCATGACTAAGTCATCACAACCTTAGATCAACTGCAGACCACACCTTCAGTTACCGTAACATAAAATTTTGTCTACGGGGATGGAAATTTTAAACATTTTAAAGCTTCCTTAGGATGCATAGGAATGGGAAGGTCGGCCACTGTATTACAAGTTCGCATACGGATGCCAGATGGTAGTTGGAAGGACAGAGGTGTTTCGGCCAATGCCAACCACTGCAGGGTGTACTGCCTGTAATGTGCATGGGGTATAACCATTTTACTTGCGTATTGTACACACGTTTATCACATATTTGGGAAATTTAGAAACAGATTCATGACTGTACCCGCACAAAAACATTTTAATAATAACACATGTCAACATAATGCAAGAGATGAGTATTACAAATAAATGACAATAACGGATTTGCATACGAAATATCAACCATCACAAATTGATATTAAGTGCAATTATTGGTGATTGAAAGTGAATATTCAATATCCCCTTGATGTAGCTTTACTAATTAGCCAGCATCTACTTGTGTTTAAGTACTAGTGCCGCACTCTTAAGCACCCATAGACTTTGTGACCAAATATATTTGCAAAGTGGGGGAGGGGCCTTTAAAACAATGAAAATCAGCTGGGTGTTCTGAATAAAATGACCCAATTCATTTGGTTTTAATGGATTAAGTTTACGTTGTAATAGCAAATAAACGCCTGGTTCAAATTAACGCCTGGGTACCAAGCACACTGTTTACAATTTATGACACTGTTTTTATACTTCAAAAGAACGCCTGGTTCAATTTAACGCCTGGTCTGATAACCATTTGAAAATAATTAACGCCCGGGCCATATTTTGGAAAAATACGGTAAATAATATTGAATCTCTAGAAACCTGAAAAATACTTCTATGTCCCCATAAATGCCAAATAAAGGTAATTTTCTATGGAAAAGGGCCTCTGATGACCCAATGTTTACCTCCACTCAGGAGGTTATGTTTTTGGCAGCGTTGCTTCATTTGTTGGTCTGGCTGTTTACAAAATATCTCACAAAGTTATGGACAGACTTAACTGAAATTTTCAGGAAATGTTAACAATGGCACAGGGAACAGATGATACAATTTTGGTAGAAATCTCCAATCACCGTTTGGATCAGGGGCCCATATTCATGAAAGGTCTTGGCCAAGTCTTATGCTTAACTTTTGTACAAAAATATAGCCAGCTTAAGCCTGAGATTTGGCTAGGACTTTTCATCAATACGACCCCAGGTATTTTTGTAAGATCTTTTATCATTTAGTGATAGGGCTAATTTCACTATAGGTGCATACACTTCAATAATTAATCATATTTGTGCTTGACAAAACAAATATACAGGACAATAGTGTGTATAATATACCTTAGTTTGATTTGGATCTCGTCAAAATTCCAGACACTTTGATCCAGTTTTTTATTTGGATATTAATGTCGCTTTCAACACTGTATAGGTCATATCACGACGGGTAGTTTTGAGGGCAGAGGAAAGCAGTCAAGGTTCTGTACTGTAAACTGCCAACAAGAAACTACCATTTTTCCCACATAGGGTTAG
Organism: Sabellastarte sp. h YS-2021; assembly: GCA_964017235.1. Taxonomy (NCBI): domain Eukaryota; kingdom Metazoa; phylum Annelida; class Polychaeta; order Sabellida; family Sabellidae; genus Sabellastarte; species Sabellastarte sp. h YS-2021. Next base: position 80,327,995 of record OZ024927.1, read on the forward strand.
GAGTTTGAACTGCCGACCTCAGAGGTGGGAGGTGAGTGTTACCACTGCGCCACCGGGGCCCCGTAATAGTATGATCCACAGCAGGACTAAATAGGGATGGAAACAAGCTGCTTTGCGGAGGTCTGCGCTTTGCAAGTGCTTCTCTAATTTTCAACTTAGTTTTCCATTTTCTTTAGCAGGTATTCTACATATCACTTTCAAACAATTGTTTACATCAACTGTTATATATATATATATATATTTCATTGGTACTTCCATATTGGTACCTACTAAAATACGGGTACCTGGATATGAGACAGTTACAATACAGATACCTAGTCATTTGTGTGGTGTCTCCCAAGTCTCCCCTTTATTTTCATGGATACATATTTCATCACTGTACACATGACACAGAAGCCACAACCTGTCTCTATACATTTGATAAATGTTTTATATACATCCAGAGTATCTTGATTATAAACCTCCACTTATCCTGTACGTAACAGGAAACAATATACAGTCAAGAATTGACTTCTTAAAGAAGTCTTTATCTTAGTACCACAACCTATGTATCTTTTTAAAGGACATGTCAAGTGCATACACACAAATAAACTTTTTCAATTAACTTTTTATCATACCTAGAATCTGTTATTGTAGAAGATGGTAAACCAGAAACCAATTCTCAGACTGAAAGACTGTAATACAGCTACCTTCCATTTTCTCATAATCAAATCCATTAATTTCTCACATTCCATATTTTAACATAGGTTTACCCAAATATTTAACAAAAGAAATATTTCGTAGTATTTTACTTGTATTCCACCAATGTATCAAACATCTTCAAAAATCACATCACAGTTCAGTATTTAAATGCAAGTTATAGCTCATGTACATATTTGAAAAGTTTTGGCATTTACTAAATGAAACAAATTTGCTGAACTTCCGCTTTCACTAACTGGTTCAAAAAGATGCATTCAACCACAACACTTGAATCTGTCAGATATGTTTTGACTGGAGGGGGGACTTGTTATTACTGTGCACCCATAGAAGTTTTTCATAAAATGTGTTCATTAGCATCCCCAAAGTGTGACTTTGAAGCTAAAATTGAAAGAGTTTGTATAATGATTTGTAAATTGATTCAAAATATGACCAGTCTATGGTAAAAATTTAGATTCCTTGTTCCAAGATATATATGGCCTTAATATTAAGACACTTGTGATTAATTTTAGCATAATACTAATTTATCTGTGTTTTTGCCAGATTTCTTTGCACAAACCTAAAACAATAACGGGTTTTACCTTTAACAAATAAACTTCATTAACTTTATCAAAAAATCTTTTCATGCTGGGTGATCTTAATGTAGTATAAAAAGCAGAAATCAAAAGTACATACACAAAACAATCAATACAAAAAGGTCAAAACTATGTACACAAACATAAAAAAATATATAAAAAAACAGATAATAAGAAGCACATGGTAGGTGAAAGTGTGACGATATATTTAAGATGATAGACCGGAGAAACCTCCTTGCAAACTAAACTAGAAAAATGTTTTTGCTAACAAAAACAAAGCGTCCCAAAAGGTTAAATGCTTTATAGTACAAAGTAGAAAAAGGTTTTTGAAAAGAAAAACATGCAGCACTGAGATACGAAGCTAAAGTTAAGCAGACAACGTGGAAGTTTATGAATTAACATGAAAGAAAAATGTAAGCTTTATTTTGTTTTCTATGGTCATAAATTTTATAAAGTTAATTTAATAAATGCTATAGTTTGTAATAAGAGTAGTTTTAAAGTCGATAAAGGGCAAAACCAGAAAATCTGTTATTTTATGACCCCAGTTTGACCCGTAAGAAGGGGTCAGGGGGTAAACCTGACTGGCAATATAGACTCTCCATATATGGGGTAGCATTATTTTTTTTTTTTTTTTTTTTTTTTTTTTTATTGTTCAAAATGCAGAGTTTACAAAGACATTGGTTGCAATGACTACATAGATTTCAGTTTACATAACAATCTATACAAATAGGTTTTTCCATAACTCCCATCTTCTATCAAATATAATTTGCTGTGATTTAACATCAAAGAGCATTTTTTGCTCTGAAAATACTCTATATACTTCATTTTGAAGATTGAATATATTTAATCTTAGTTCTTTACGTGCACAACTGAAGATATATTTTTTTGTTAACAATATTACAAGATTTAAAGGCCAGTATTTATGGTCCATTTCATGAAATCCTAATAGTTTAATTGATTTTGAAAAGTTAATCGTTATTCCAGTTTTCATAAATATCCACTGCTTAATGTTGGACCATAGGTCCTGCACTTTATTGCACTCACAAAACAAGTGTATAATTGTTTCTGGGGAGCAGTGGCAGAATACACACAAATTATTATCAGTTAGTTTTAGCTTGTACAGATAATCCCTTGTTGGTAATATATCAAATAAAATCTTATATTGTAGCCAAATTATGGAATTGTCCAACACAGACTTACAACAAGCTTTAAATACAAGTTTCCATGTTTGCTCATTATCTGATTCACCTAACAACTCTCCCCATTTAATTCTACACAAAGGAACAGTGTTGGAATAGGCATTGTTGCTAAACATTTTATATAGAGTTTTACATCCACTATTTCCACTAAGACATTTCAAGTGAAAAGGATAAATGGGTTGAGTGCTAGCAAAGGAACAATCTTTTTTGTTGGTTTCTATAAAGGTTTTAAGTAGTAATTTAATTCTGTAATAGTAAAAAGTATTGATAGTAATTTTAAATATTCTTTCAATATCTTTTAATTTTAGTATTTCGCCGTTTGAGAGTAGTAGATCACCAACAAACAGAATTCCTTTTTCTGCCCACATAGGGTAATATAGATTTTCAGATGAAATGTGTGCATTGTACCAGAGACAAGATTGTACAATATCGCTGTTAGAATTAAGAGCTAGACTGTTTGTTAGGGAACTCCAATATTCAAATATCCTTTGCCAGAACGAATTTTGCACTTTTTGCTTTAAAATGATACCATAGTTACCACCAAATTTTGTTAGGTTATTTAAGTTTTTACAAGTTGATAAAAGCAGACTTCGCCACTGAGATTCCATTTGTATGAAAATTCTTTTGACCCAATTTGTTTTCAAGGCTTTCTCGAAATGATATATATTCACCATTGCTAATCCTCCATTGGAGAAATCCTGACAAATAGTTGTTCTTTTAATTTTATCGGGTTTATTATTCCACAAAAAGGAGTACAATAAAGAATTTACTTTGCTTAGGAAAGTTTCCGGTGTAGGCAGGGATGTCATTACATGTATACCTTTGGACAATACATTTGACTTGATAATACTAATTTTTCCAAATGGTGTTAATTTTCTATTTTTCCATTTATTAATTTCACCATTCATTTTTTCATAAATTTTTGTATAATTGATTTCTTCCATTTTGTTTAAATCTGTCGAAAAATCCAATCCTAATAGAGTAAATTCCGTACTTCCCCAGTCTAACTTAACAGATACATTTAATTTTTCTTTAGACAGTCTTTTTTTGCCTATCCATATTACTTTTGTTTTTTCTTTATTCATTTTGAGGCCAGAATAATTTCCATAGATTTCAAGAATATTTAGTGCCGCCTGAAGAGAGGGTTGAGAACCATCCAAAATAAGTGTAGTATCATCTGCAAACTGCGTTAATTTAAACTCTATGCCATTAATTTTAAAGCCCCTTATATTCTGACTTTGGTTTACTAATAAAGATAATATTTCTGCAGCTAACAAGAAAAGATATGATGATATGGGGTCTCCTTGTCTGCAGCCTCGCCCTATTGTAATTTTGGGTGACAGTTTGCCACACTGGAGTACATATGCCTCTATATTGTTGTTAAACATCTTAATCCATTTTATGAAGCTCTGACTAAAACCAAAGAATAGCAAGGTATTGTATAAAAAATTCCAGGATATCGAATCAAATGCCTTTTCAAAGTCAATGAGCATTAGCATACCTGCTATTTTTTTATTTTCTGCAATATGCATTAAATCATAAATTAGTCTAGTATTGTCACTAATCTGTCTACCAGATAGGAAGCCTGTTTGGGTGTTAGATATAATAGTATCTAGAGTGTTTCGTAGTCTATTCGCAATTACGCCGGACATGAGTTTATAAATAGAGCTTAATAGTGAAATTGGGCGCCAGTTTTTCAGAAGTTTTCGGTCCTTGTTCCCTTTAGGGAGGCATGTTATGATACATGTACGCATCGATTGAGACATAAGGCCTTTGTCATAACTTGCATTTATTGCATTATGAATAACATATTTTAATCTTCCCCAAAAGACTTTTAAGAATTCTGATGTTATACCATCAATTCCAGGCGTTTTGTTGTTCTTCATTTTTTTCAAAACATCAGATAATTCTTTTACATTTATTTTTTCACCCAGGTTTTCAGAACAATTCTTTTTTATTTGTGCATTCTCAAAAGTTGTAAATAGGTCTATATTTGCAAGTTGGTTGTCATTGTTCTTGAACAGTCTTTGATAGTATTGACCGACACATTTTAAAATTTCTTCCTGGTGCAATACCTGTGAGCCATTTTCTAACTGCACAGACCTGATAGTTTTTGCTAAGAAATTCTTCTTCTCCAAATTACAAAAATATTTGGAGGGTTTTTCACCCTCACTGAGCCACTGTATTCTTGATCTTACAAGTTCTCCTTTAAGTCTTGATTTTCTAATTTGTTCAAGTTCAACTTTTTTGTCCTCGAGTAGGTCTAAATGGGTGTCTAAAGAAGAAGTTCTTTCCAAGTGTTCAATATCTTGTATGAGTTTTTCTTCCTTTAAATTTGTTTTCTGTTTCAATCTTGAAGAAAATTTTATTGTTTCACCCCGGATATGCATAATAAGGAGTTCAAGAAATGTATCCCAGTCTATAGTAAGTGTAATGTTACCATAGTTACAGTAGTTTGCTACAAATTTGTTATTATAAACAGGTATGGCATATTTAATAACCTCTTCTTCTATAATCTTGTTTACTAGTGTTAAATATTCCTTGTCTTTTAAAAGGCTGTTGTTGAACTTCCATAAACCTTTTCCCCTGATAAATTTATTTAGAATTATTTCAAGTTCTATTATTGAATGATCAGAACGGTATCCTGCTTTTATATTACAAGATTTTATTATATTTGACATCTGATTAGATATAAGAAAATAATCAAGACGTGCTTGTTTTATTGGGTTTCTTTTTCGCCAAGTATATGTCTTAACCTTCTTGACAGTTGACTTAATGCTATGTTGGCACTTCTCATTGCAAGAAGATAAAGTTTTGGCAAAGGCAGCAGTGAAATTGAGCGTAGAGATGTTTTGCCTAGCCTGGTGTTCCAATTCTTTAAGAATTGGTAGGGGAACCTTGCACATAGGAGCCCCAGGGGGTTTAGGAGTAATACAGATTTTGGCAAAGTCCGTATTCAACTCCTGATATTTGTCCTGAAAACAGGACTGTCCCACCCTGTACCACTTGGAAGTGGAAGGAGGAGGTTTGATATATTTACCCTCAGGTAAATTAGCGGCCTTAAAGTCATGTTGAAATTTATCAAAGGCGTCTTTGATAACTGAGCTAAGTGGAAGTATAGAGAAAGGGCCTCTAGGTCTGAGCTCTTGACAGCCTTTCTCATCGTCCAGACCCATGACTGAGGACCTAAGCAGAGACTCCCTGGGGTCAGGGAGGGAAAGAATGTGCCTAAAAGTGTCGACCTCTTCAGCGTACTGTGAGGGAATGTCACACACAGCTACTTCCCTATAATAAGGGGGGTCTGGATCATGTTGAGGGAGGTCTTGATCAGAAACAGCCCATGAGGGCTGAGCCCCAGAGGGCTTAGAAGACCTGTGTCTGGCTACAGAGGACTGATCCTCCTCTGAGGAAGATGACACATATCTGGACCTGGTTTTATGTTTACTCTTATCAGAGTGTTTTTTAGGTTTAGTAGATGGCATCCGAGATTCATCGGATTCCTCATTGAATTGATCCGAGGCAGACCTGGATTCAACTTCATGTCTACTGCAAAAACGGCAGTGTTTTGTGGGTCTATCCGAGACCTTCTTAGAAGGTTCCTCGGCTGCACTAGCATTCTGATCCGAAGCATTATGAGGATCAGATCCGAGACGTGGAGGAAGTGCTGGACCATAGTCCACATCCATATCCTCAGTTTGCATGGTAGTTCTATGACTCGGAGGGGATAGGTCCAGATTAACAGCAATACGGGAAGATGTACCAGGTTTGGAAGCAGAAACCGAGGTCTGATCCACCTCTGTTTGTTTTTTAGACGTCAACTCCTCTCGGAGCGATTGAAAAGCTTCCAACATAGATGCCTGGAAGGAACCCATTTGCTGCTGTAAATGGATATTTATTCAATTGTCCAGGGATTTTTCTAGATTTCTTTCAATTTTATGCTGCAAGGCAGTACCTGGGGTGGGTGGGACAGTTTTGGCTGGAGGTTTTAGTGATAAAGAACTGAAGGGTAGGGGCTGAGGACGGGGGGTGAGGTAAAAAGATTGTCTGCAGCACTCTCAAGGTTTGCATTTGAACCAGTGAAAGAATCTCCGTCGCCCTCACCCAAAAGATCAAGTTCATCATCTTTTGCATTAGAAGTGTCCACCTTTTATTTCTTTTCTAGGGCAATAGTTGTGTAAATCAAAGGAAAAACAAAAATGGCGGCATTTTTGTGCTCTCGGTTTGTCTTTATTCATTTGATGGGTGGACATTTTAAACGCAATAAACGATGTAGATGTAAAAAGCCTGAACCGAGGAAACCTCAAAACACGCAAAAATAAGAAATATATGTATCCTGTCAAAACAGAAATTTTACAGAATAATCCATGTTATATAATAAAAGAAATAACCAAAAAAGAACCTCCAACAATACGTAAAAGCTGAGATATAAATGAAAATGTCTGTATAATTTACAGAACCTTGCACATAGGAGCCCCAGGGGGTTTAGGAGTAATACAGATTTTGGCAAAGTCCGTATTCAACTCCTGATATTTGTCCTGAAAACAGGACTGTCCCACCCTGTACCACTTGGAAGTGGAAGGAGGAGGTTTGATATATTTACCCTCAGGTAAATTAGCGGCCTTAAAGTCATGTTGAAATTTATCAAAGGCGTCTTTGATAACTGAGCTAAGTGGAAGTATAGAGAAAGGGCCTCTAGGTCTGAGCTCTTGACAGCCTTTCTCATCGTCCAGACCCATGACTGAGGACCTAAGCAGAGACTCCCTGGGGTCAGGGAGGGAAAGAATGTGCCTAAAAGTGTCGACCTCTTCAGCGTACTGTGAGGGAATGTCACACACAGCTACTTCCCTATAATAAGGGGGGTCTGGATCATGTTGAGGGAGGTCTTGATCAGAAACAGCCCATGAGGGCTGAGCCCCAGAGGGCTTAGAAGACCTGTGTCTGGCTACAGAGGACTGATCCTCCTCTGAGGAAGATGACACATATCTGGACCTGGTTTTATGTTTACTCTTATCAGAGTGTTTTTTAGGTTTAGTAGATGGCATCCGAGATTCATCGGATTCCTCATTGAATTGATCCGAGGCAGACCTGGATTCAACTTCATGTCTACTGCAAAAACGGCAGTGTTTTGTGGGTCTATCCGAGACCTTCTTAGAAGGTTCCTCGGCTGCACTAGCATTCTGATCCGAAGCATTATGAGGATCAGATCCGAGACGTGGAGGAAGTGCTGGACCATAGTCCACATCCATATCCTCAGTTTGCATGGTAGTTCTATGACTCGGAGGGGATAGGTCCAGATTAACAGCAATACGGGAAGATGTACCAGGTTTGGAAGCAGAAACCGAGGTCTGATCCACCTCTGTTTGTTTTTTAGACGTCAACTCCTCTCGGAGCGATTGAAAAGCTTCCAACATAGATGCCTGGAAGGAACCCATTTGCTGCTGTAAATGGATATTTATTCAATTGTCCAGGGATTTTTCTAGATTTCTTTCAATTTTATGCTGCAAGGCAGTACCTGGGGTGGGTGGGACAGTTTTGGCTGGAGGTTTTAGTGATAAAGAACTGAAGGGTAGGGGCTGAGGACGGGGGGTGAGGTAAAAAGATTGTCTGCAGCACTCTCAAGGTTTGCATTTGAACCAGTGAAAGAATCTCCGTCGCCCTCACCCAAAAGATCAAGTTCATCATCTTTTGCATTAGAAGTGTCCACCTTTTATTTCTTTTCTAGGGCAATAGTTGTGTAAATCAAAGGAAAAACAAAAATGGCGGCATTTTTGTGCTCTCGGTTTGTCTTTATTCATTTGATGGGTGGACATTTTAAACGCAATAAACGATGTAGATGTAAAAAGCCTGAACCGAGGAAACCTCAAAACACGCAAAAATAAGAAATATATGTATCCTGTCAAAACAGAAATTTTACAGAATAATCCATGTTATATAATAAAAGAAATAACCAAAAAAGAACCTCCAACAATACGTAAAAGCTGAGATATAAATGAAAATGTCTGTATAATTTACAGAAAGCTACCAGTTCAACGTGGCCAATCAGAAAGTAGGGCGATTGGTCAGAAGTTATCACGTGACGACAACTAGAGGCTACGGCCAACTATAAATGTCTATTTTTCTTAGACGTTGGCTATGATGCCTTGTGGCCATCTGAAAACAGCATTGAGTCCCACATGGTAAGCTATTGTAGCGTAATAAAACGGAGGCTTTACTCTGAAGATATAAATGGTATCAACTGCAGTTATCTAATAGAGATACTGTAATAATAGTTGGATAACAAGTACCAGAGTGTTATACAGAGTATCATTCTTTGGTGTCCAGAATTAATCAGTGAAAACTTATCTTTGTCTTTCGTTTCGAAAATAATAATAACAAAAGAAGCTATCCAATGGGACTGTTGGCCATAACTGCATCGTACATCTCTTTATTTAGCTTTGGTAAGTTTTCTTTAAACTTTTTTTTTTTCTTTAAACTTATATGTACTAATGAACTGGCCTACTGTATAGGGTACATAAGGAGAAAATGTAAAATAGTCAACTCTCAAAAAATCATTTTAGCTGTAGAAGTTTTTTCGTAGCATATATTTTTTGTTCATAAAGAAACAAGTCGAACATATTCTTGATACATATTGAATAGATGGGGCAATAGCTACTATATTTTAAAATGAACAATTGAAGATTCAATGACAAAACTACTTAACTCTTTCTAGGTTTGGACAATGTTTAAAAGTTTACTAAATTTTAAAAGCTGCTCATGTTATTTATGAAAACCTTTAAAAGAACTACATACTTCAGTGAAAAACAAAAACAAAGTTATTGTGTAACAACTCCACCTGTCAAACATAAATTTTGTTAATTCAGTTTTGCTTGTTAGAGCTCTTTCTTTAAGAATTCATAATCAATAGACATTTTGTTGGCTTTGAAACAGACAAGCAGTTTCATTAAAATGACTTTCTCAATGCAATAGAGCAATAAGGTATTAGATAACTACATTCAATCAAGATGTTTCATCAGATTAACAATATTTTAGGAATACTACTGGTTACAGTTCAAGTTATATCATTTCCAGTTATTGGACCATTTTTCACGACACCAGAAGTGCCTGACGAATTACCCGAGATTAGAAACATACTGGGAGATCCAAAGAAATTTACATTTAAAGATCAAAAATCCTATCTTGAGAGATACTGGTACCTTGGTAAAGACAGTCCAGACTATAGAATGCGAGAACTCAGTCTGAGTAACCCGAAAAGGGCATTCAAGAGAGCTGTGAAAAAATTTCAAAAAGTCGCTGGACTTGAAGCCACTGGAAAGGTAGATGAAAAGACAAAAATAAGAATGCTTTGGCCAAGATGTGGACTTCCAGATAATATTGCTTTGCTTGGAGACGCCGAGAGGAAAAAGCGTTTTACTGTCCACATTGAGGGACCCTGGAACAGAACAACTCTCACATACAAATTTATTAACACTCCAAACAACACATATATAATAGGATTTCGAAATGGCTCAAAAATAGTACCTCAGGCCAAACCGGAGGATGTGATAAAAGCCATGAAAAGAGCATTTGATGAATGGTCAAAAGCATCCAATTTAAGATTCCAGGAGGTTGAAAGAAAACCTGATATCAAGCTAAAGTTTGTAAGGCGGTATCATGGTGATGGTATTCCATTTGATGGAGAAAATCTGGCAATTGCACATGCATTTTACCCAGCTGGAGGTGGGGACATTCATTTTGATAACAGTGAAGCATGGGGAGTAGATGAGTCAGGAAGGTTTGGCTATGATGTTTTCCAAGTGACAGTTCATGAGTTGGGGCATTCCTTTGGCCTGGGTCACACGAGTAAAAAAAATGCTGTGATGTATCCCTTCTACAACTTCAAAAAAAATTGGAAATTTCATGCAGATGACCTAAATGGTATAAAGTGGCTGTATCCCGTAAAAAAAGAAGTCTTTTGAAAGTCAGTAAACTTACAGCATAAAAAATAACACTAAAATGTGTCTACCTAAATTTGGATGTGCGAAAGATAATTTTTGTGTGCTTCATACTTGAAAGGATTACAATAATGCATTTCACTTGAATGAAATTCTTTTCCATGGTACAAGTGGAAGCTATGTGATAGTGATTGTGTATTGGGATATTCATAAAATCTGATATAGGTGTATGTATATTTGTTGCAGCTACAAGCCACTTAGGTTTAATAAATATTTGCCATATTTTACATAAGCCTGCAATGTGTACCTTTTAAATATATTCTGTGTTTTATATCCTATGTTGTAGGAGGCTCAGCAAAAATCTATTGCTTTAAACAAAATATTCCAACAGGAATTTTATGCACCTATTTACATAATGATGTTATTTTTTTCTGATCTCATTGACTTTTAGTTGAGTGAACAATGAATTCTATAAATAAACTGAGTTAATTATGTGCAGGTGTTGGCACATTTATGGCAAATTATAAACAATATCAGTGAAAGTTGCAGAGGTACAAGTATATCCTTGAAAAGCTTTTACTTAGTTCAGTTTATCAATGATGGCTGCAATGGTTAGGGCTTAGGCCCATCAAATTCTGGCAAAGATTATTGATAGCAGCAAAAAAAATCTGGACCAACTTTGGTTGTGTCTGAGTGACTATATAGGGATAATAAAGTGGGTGTCTCTTTCTTATTTATTGCCTTTTAGTGATTTTTGCAATTACTTGGTTGCTAGATATTACGGTAATATCTTTTACGTCTAAGATGATACATGCCAAAACTTGTTCCATTACTCTGACACTAAAAAATATATTACAGGAGGATGATACTGTGACAGTGGTGGTGCAAAAACATGGGAAAGACAAGGGATGTTTACTGAAGGGAAAGTTTTATTACCTTGTTTCACTCTGAAAGTCAAACAGGTAAACCGGTAAAGATGACAACTTGTTCAGGCTATGTTAATTTGCAGTCAGATAAGTGAAAAGCATCTTTCACGGCATTATAGTTTTGTCAAGCAGTCAAAAAGGATTTAGTGTCTTGGCAAATTTCTCTCTAAAGTTAAGCAAAATACATGAATTTATCAACAGTATTGTACATTGTAAATCCATACAACTTTACTATTCAAGTGTATTGTATGAATTGTAATTTGACCTGATGTATTGCTCTAATTTGCTTTAAAACCACTTCCAATGGGAGTAGGAAATGTAACTAATCCCACAAAACTTTAAACTGTTAGTTTCAAAATGAATTCTGGATAATTAAAAATTCTTTGGCATATATATCTGGAAAAAAAATACATAAATTTTACCTTTTTTAAGACTTTGGAAATCCCATTGAAACTTTTTAATTGCCTTTTCTTTGTGAAATACATTTGGATTTTGTTTTTTGAACAATGCCTACTCTAATGGTTGTGATAAATATCACGTCTCAGTAAGCATTGCCCGTAGACTTGAAAATAACAAGTTTGAATGACCAAGGGTCAAGTATTAAATCATAAAGTACCAGTGGAAAGCTCAATGAGTTTGGTAAATTTCACAAATTTTCAGTGTGGATACTGTATATCATACAAATATTTCAAAATCTTTGTGTAATATAAAAATTACCATCTACAGGAAATAAATCCCAATACAAGAATGAAAAAAAAAGTAGTTGTTTAACTTTGGTGTATAAATGGCCACAACTGTATAATTTTTTTGTGGATATTACGGAAATTGAGTTGTTATAAAATAACCATGAGTATAAAATTTACTAAAGAAATGTTATCAAATTGTGTATACAAAGCAGTGGATTAGATCAAACTGAAAAGAGAATAAGACCACTGCTGCGGTGTTTATCTCCCGCTGGGTATCATGCAAAACTGGATGTGTCTGACCATGAAACAGGGTTGAAAGCCCAAGGAGTAATAATAAGGGAGACACAAGGCCTTTCAAATATGATTACTCAACTGAACCTTGAAGCAGGGGTCAAAGGTGAAATTCGACATTTCGAAAAGATTTGCATGACACGTTTTCCCACAAGTTGTTTTCACATTTCAAAGCTCTAGAATGATCAGCAATGATAAGGGAGATATTTGCAAATTTAATAAGTAAATTAAATTTTTATAAGTTAATACCCTATCCAATGGACAATAGCTTATCCGGTCGGCGCGGACCGGCCCGCCAAACGTCAGAAAAAGACGTCCTGTGTCTCCACCGGCTAGGCCGGCCCAGTACTGTGCACTCGCTAGATGGCGTGTCGTACTTCCTTCCTGTCTAGACAGAGTGACGTCATAGCATCTTTTTCGTTGTCTAAACCTTATTAGACCCCTAGTGAACTGATAGCGGGGTCGGTGGGAGGGCCTTGTGTGTCCATTGGATAGGGTATTAACTTATAAAAATTTAATTTACTTATTAAATTTGCAATTTTATTGCGTTAATACATCCTATCCAATGGACAATAGCTGAATAACTACCGCTTGGTCGGCGGGTAAGTTACTAGGGATCAAATTGAACTCATACTCAGTAGTGAAGATAGGTACCTTGTAAGCCTGGGTAGACCTTGAGGTCGGTAACCCATAAGGGCTGTGGTCGAATATCATCATCCGGTAATAGGGTGTAACCGTCAGAAACGACCTTGATACCGTATACCCCCCCCTTTTTTATTATCACACCTACTCTGAGGTAAGGGAGGAGAGGGATGAGTTCAGTCCCAAAGGCAAGTCTCCCGAAGGAAGTACATCTGAGAAGATTTTTTTTTTTTTTTTTTTTTTTTGAATTATTCTTAACTATATTTACAAATGTACAAATCTCCTCTAGGTAGTGGTCTGTTGGTGGATCACTCTGACACTAAAAAATATATTACAGGAGGATGATACTGTGACAGTGGTGGTGCAAAAACATGGGAAAGACAAGGGATGTTTACTGAAGGGAAAGTTTTGTGTTGTGATCTGAGAGCTCGTAGCAGAGGATCACAGTTTGCTTGATCCAAGAGGAGATGGTAGCAGGGGAGATATCCTTGTCGAAGCCTTTCTTGAAGGAGACAAAGACTAATTCTTTACCCTGTCTGATGTCCTGTCCAGATAGTAGCGCAAGGCTCTGATCGGACAAAGGGACCTGTCAGATTTGAGGGATCTGTCCAGGGTAGGAGCCAGTGCTGGTATGACCACTGGGGCTACACTCTCTGGACCCTCTTTGGCCGGCTGATTCTTTGAAAGAAAGCTGGGAGATGGAACCAGGGACACCTTAGACCAATCGGACTGGTGTCTGATGTTTTTGTGTTGCCATGCATGGATCTCACTCCTTCTTTTACCCGACCCTAGGGCCAAAAGGAAAACAGTCTTGAAGGTTACATGCTTCAGGGATGCCTCCCTAAGAGGTTCGAAAGGGGCCTTTGTTAGCTGGTGCAGCACCAGGGAAAGGTTCCAGGAGGGTACTCCCCTCCGCCCTTTAGGTCTATCTCTGTGGAAACTGTCCAGGAGACGGGTGAGATTACCATCTTTGCTGATATTAACTGTTGTACCACCTAGTTTATCAGCAATGGCAGACCTGTAGCCATCAATGGTACTGGGCTGCAGCTTCTTAGTCTCAAAGAGGTACATTAGGAAGTCAGCCACAGACTTTACAGGTGGTGACCTGAAGTCCACCTGATTAGTGACACACCACTTTTTAAAAATGGTCCACTTTGCCTCATAGACTGATCTGGTTGATTTTCTTTGAGGAGCCTCAATTCTTGCTGCCACTGCCTCAGAGAAGCCCTGCTCTTTGATTTTTGTGGCTCTAGGAGCCAGGCATGGAGATTTAGATTTGTCAGATCTCTGTGAGGGGTCTGATTGAAGGGCTGTGTCAACAGATTGGGCAGGTTGGGTAGGCTGAGAGGGACCTGGCTGGACATGGTCACCAAGTCCCAAAACCAAGGCATGTTGGGCCAACCCGGAGCAATCAGAATGAATCTCTTGCAAGGGGAGTCCAGTAGCTTCTCCACCACTTTGCCCAATATGGCGGTCGGTGGGAAGGCGTATGCGTCCAGATCCTCCCATGGCAGAGTGAGTGCATCCACTGCTACAGCCAGGGTGTCCGGTACTGGAGAGACAAAGCGAGGTAACTTGTGGTTGAACCTCGTGGCAAATAGGTCTATCTGAGGCCGGTGCCACTTGCTGCATAATCTTTGGAAAATGTCCGGAAGGAGGGACCATTCTGTTTGAATGGTTTGATTTAGTCTGGATAGCTTGTCTGCTATCACATTTAGCCGGCCAGGGATATGCCGGGCTTTGAGGGTTACTTGTCGCTGGGAACACCAGGTCAAGATTCTCCACAGTAGGGCACAGAGAGGGCCCGACTTCATGCCTCCTTCTTTGTTTATGTAGGCCACTACAGTGGTATTGTCTGTGGCCACTAGGACTATTTGGTTTGTGCATAGGTCCTGGAACTCTTTCAAAGCCAAGAAAACTGCTTTTAGCTCCAGGTGATTTATGTGCAGCTTGCTTTCCGGCACTGACCAGGACCCCCTTGCAGTGAGCTCGTTTAAGTGAGCGCCCCACCCTTCTTTTGATGCGTCTGTAAAAATTTGCAGAGCATGCTTTATGGGGTGTAATGGTTGACCTTGAAGCACATTGCTTTCTTCTAGCCACCATTGTAAATGTGGGTGCAGGGATCTGGGTAGAGGGATGACCTTCTCTAGAGATTCCGGTACCCTCCAATTGTTCTTGAGATGCCACTGTATGGGTCTCATGTGCAACCGGCCTAGGTGAACTTGTTTCTCTGTGGCAGTTAACCTAAGGACATGAACTGTCGGACCGGACAGGCCGGTAGTAACAGCAGTGTTTGTATTTTCCCTTGAAGGCTTTGCCACCGGTCCGGTGTCGGTCTGACCCGGCCGGACCTGAGGTCGAACTGGTAGCCTACGAAGTTGAAAACTTGTTTGGGCTCCAGTTCTGATTTTTCTAAGTTCACCAGCCAGCCCAGATCCTGGCACATCTTGACCAGAATTTGGGTGTGTTGGGTACAGGTTTGGTGGGATCTGGCTCTGACCAACCAGTCGTCTAGGTACTGGTGGATCCTTATACCCTTGTGTGTGGCCATCAGTTTCACCTCTTTTGCTACCACTGTGAACTCCATTGGAGCTGTGGACAGGCCGAAGGGCAGTGCCTTGAATTGGTAGTTCCGGCCCTGGATATGAAATCTGAGGTATTTCCTGGATTGTTCCTGTATTGGTATGTGGAAGTAGGCATCTTTGAAGTCTACTGAGGTGACCCACTCCCCTTGTTGGAGGGAAGTTCTGATGGTTTCCGGTGTTTCCATCTTGAATTTCTCCACTTTGAGGAAGAGGTTTAATTTGCTCAGATCCAAAATGGGCCTCCATTTGTTGTTGGGTTTGGGAACTAGGAAAAGTCTGTTGAAAAACCCCAGAGAGGTTGGGTTTTGGACCAACTCTATTGCATTTTTGTCCATAAGCTGATGCAATGCCTCCAACAGGTAGTTGTTCCTGTGGGGATTGGCATAACAACTTATGACTGTCGGAAATCTTGTGAGTTTGGGTCGGATCCGGAAGGGGAGGGTATAACCTTCCCTCAAGTTTTGGATTGTTTTGGGTCCGGCCCCCAGTTCTAGCCAAGTTTCCCAGAAGTTTTGAAGTCTGGCCCTTACAGGCGGACTTTGGGCAACATTTGGTACATTTGAGACAGAAGTGGCAAGAGACAATTGAGTGACACACAAAGCACTTTTCACAGATTTTAATTTGTAATCTTTGGTAGTACAAACTGCTGGCCCGGGACTTAAATCTTTCTTTTGTGATTGCCCGGGCGCAGTAGTGACAGAATGAGCAACATGAACTTTTACATTTAAAAGGTCTCTTGTCTGTTGATGAACTTTTACATTTAAAAAGTCTCTTGTCTGTTGGTGATGTGGGCTCCCGGCCAGCAGTCGTATAGGGAGCTTGTTTAAACTGTAACTGTCATTTGTACGACTGCTGGCCCTTGGTAGGTCTTGAGGAGTAAGAGGTAGACCGACCCTTGCCTTTCCTGAACTGCTTTTTCCCAATAGTTTTCCAGGCTGGCTTTTCTTGTCTTGAGTCCTTGTTGTTTCCGGACTTATTTTCTGCCCGTTCATAAGGGTGATAACGACCCTTGCTGTGTCCGGAAGCAGAGTGGCTTTTAGCTTCAAATTGGGCTATCTCCTCTTCGGCCCGCTTAATTGTGGCATCAGGGAAGAGAGTGGAGATATGGAGAGGTGCCGTTCGCAGAGCTGTGAGGGTGTCCTGTTTTATACCAGTTCTTAGATGGCTGAGGTACGCATCCCGGCGGACTAAAGTGAGATTCCCCATGGTGATGAACACGAATTCGGACAAATGTTCCATAGACTTTGCTGCCGCCTGAGAGATGCTGGCATTGAAGTCCAATAAATATTGTAATTCCTCAACAGCCGGTGACACTTTGGCTGAACCCTTGCATTTCTGTTCGGATCTTAAAACCTTGAGTTGATCTTTCATACTCTGCTGGACCTTAACCAGGCAGCGATTGAAGCTAGCACTCTGATTACATACAATGGATGCCTCTCTGGCAGACCTTTCCCACCTTCTTAAAGTTTCTTGTGAAATTCTGCGGGAAGCAGGAGGGGTACCAAGTCCCGTATACCTTGCTATCCGGCTGTAACTACTGTTAAGCTTCACTGAGTCGGTATGCCATGTTGAAACTTTAGAGGGTTCTGCTTTCTGATCGGTATGTAAACCATACCACTTAGCTTGGGAACGTGGTGGCCTGAGAAAAACGTCCTTGGCCAGACCTCCGGCTTCAGAACCTCTGGAAGGGTATCCTTCCGACAAACTTAAGTTGAGCTTGGAGAGTTTCTTGCACAGCCATTCTTCTGTGGGCATTTTAACAGAGACTTTACCAGGAGTAACAGCTTTGGCCCCAGCAAAGGGGTTATCTTCAGCTGTAGTGGCAGAACTGTCTACTTCTGGGATATGGGTCCAGCCCATATAAGAGCGAATGCCCTGCATGGTGTCCCGGTAGGTCTGTTCTTCTGATACCGGCTGATCTTGATCCATAACAGAAAGTTCCGGATCTTCAGAAAGCTCTCCTTCCTCAGTATACAAGTCAAGGAGGGGTCTGTCCGACAGATCACTACCGGCCTCTGATGAAAAACTTGAGACACTGTCCTGACGAGATCTGTGTAGGACTGGTGAAGCGGAATCTGCTGTGTCAGATGGAGTAGGTCGGCCGGATGGGTCGGAGATAGTATCCGGTGGTAGATTTGGTCGGGCAGTCTTGATTTGACTGGAAGGCTGGTGCGTAAGCGCAGTGGAGCCTTTTGAGGAAGCAGGTCGGCTGGTTTTAGTTTGACTGGCCGGCTGATGCTTAGAAGCAGAGGAGCCCGTACCAGGAAACTTTGTCGTCGTTGAAGACTGTTGACTGATCTTAGCTTTACTGGTCGGCTGATGCCTTTCGGCAGAGGAGCCAGTTCCAGGAAGCGTAGTTGAAGAGGAAGGTCGGATGAAGGGTTCAGAAGAGTGAGAAACAGAAGCTGGAGGTGAACGGGCCGGAGTCACTTTCACGTCAGCAGAGAAGTTAGGTTCCATGTTTCTGGCCAAAAGAAGGGCCTCCAGCCGGTTGAAACGTTCAGCCCATTTAGAGTCTAACGTGGCTATCTTGTCGTCTGTAGAACCCTGAGAAGCTTTAGAAGTAGAAGCAGAGGGAGATTTTTCCCGTTTCGCAATCTTCTTTGTGTCCTTTTTGGTTTTCTTGTCTGGTGGGGGCTCAGTAGGTGAAATAGCTTGCTTTTCTACAGGCCCAATAACGGACACATTTGAAGGATCTACAAGTTCTTCACTGTCTTTAGCTGGAGTTGCTTCCAGTTTCTTTGCTTCTCTCTTTTCTTTTTTAATACGATATGAGGGAGTGGCAAGCTGAAGGCGTTGTTCTTCAGAGAAGGCATTGCAAATTTTACAATCCGTGGACTGGGGATTTTTAACACAGTCATCAGACCCCTTACCCTTCTCACGACATCTTGCACAAAAAGCATGAGAGTCAAAATTCGCCATTGCGTGGCCACAACTCCCTCTGCGTTGTCCTGGGGACGACATGATAGTTCTAGAAGATGATGATAACAAATAAAAACTGGAGATGATAAGAAATTCTAACATAAACGCTGATAATTCTTTGCTGAATAAAATTCCAAGTGCACAGTCATGCGCCAAACGAAAAAGATGCTATGACGTCACTCTGTCTAGACAGGAAGGAAGTACGACACGCCATCTAGCGAGTGCACAGTACTGGGCCGGCCTAGCCGGTGGAGACACAGGACGTCTTTTTCTGACGTTTGGCGGGCCGGTCCGCGCCGACCAGATAAGCTATTGTCCATTGGATAGGATGTATTAACGCAATAAAATAGGTCTTTTCAATACAATGACGCACTGTTTGACATTAAAGATGTGACATGGCAGTCATTTTGTTTTCAAAACAAGGCCAAAATTACTCTCAGGCAAGCTCTTCTAGCCATACACATTTTGTGCAAATCTGATGAAGCTAGCTGCAATATTTTAAGTCTTAGAACATCTTCATGATTTTCAAACAATCAGCTATGACAGCCAATTTGTTTTTTAAAAATGGGGACAAAATTTTTACAGACAAATTTTCATAGCCATAAACATATTCTCTGCAAATATGGTGAAGATATATTTTTATATATGAATGGGCTACAAAGGTTTATGTAAAAACATGACAAATGCACACATGCATACACTCATGCACAAATGCACGTATGCATGCATTAGAGGCATTCCATAATCTCTCAACCCCGGTGTTTGGCCAGCAGGATATAAAAATGCAACTGTAGTAACATTGGACTAATAGCACCCCTTTTTTCAATTAAGAACATTAAGACCCAAAAGTATTTAAAGTGTTGCCATGGTAACAGCTGTTGCCAGATAACTCCCAAAACCTTAAAAACAGCTCCAAATCCTCTAGGGGTAAACATATCCTGAAAATTTGGTGAAAATCCATGCATGGGTTTAGTCTGTGGAATATACACAAACTTTAAGATCCAAAAATCTTAACAGTGTTGCAATTACAACAGTTGTTGCCAGATACCCCACAAAACCTAATCAGCTCTAGATCCTCTTGTGGTAAACATGTCCTGAAAATTTGGTGAAAATACATGCATGGGTTTAGGCTGTTGAACACCCACAAGCTTTATGACCACTGACACTGCCGCTGCCCAGACAGCACTGAGGACGATGTTACAAATAGTTTTTGATGAAATAATTTTTTAAGATAAGAAGAAAAAAGAAATTGATATGGATCCCTTCTATTTAATTACTTGATTAAAACAACATGATTTACAATCAAAATTTGAAGACTTGACAAAGAAGCGGCTAGCTAGTGTCAGTGTTTACACATTTCAGAGAAAGCTGTTAAAAACTTCCTGTATATTAATCATGGACACTCCTCAAAAACATCTGCATCAGTTTTCTTTTTTGTTTTGCTTTAAAATAATGTGTTAGTAACAAGTTCATTTGTCAAACATAAATCATGTAAATAAGTGTAGCTTGTTAAAGTCTTTTATTAAATGAAGCATTAATCAACAGACATGTTGCTGGGCTATTAAATGAACAATCCAGCTTCAGAAAAAAAAAATAGTTTCTCAGTGTACACGAAGAAACACATTTTTTGTGACTACCTCCAATCAAAATGTTTTTGTGTCTACATATCATAGCTGTATTTATAATTACTGTTCAAGTTGTATCATTTCCAATAACATTCGAGCCAATTTTTACAACACCGCGGCCAGCGCCTACATTGCCTCCTGGATTACCTGAGATCGAAAACGTACTGGGAGATCCACTGAAGTTTTCTTTCACAGATCAGAAAGTCTACCTTAAGAGATATTGGTACCTTGGTAAGAACAGTCCAGATTCTGAAATCAGAGAGCTTAGTCAGAGTAATCCAAGAAAGGCATTCAAGAAGGCTGTGGAAAAATTTCAAGAAGTTGCTGGGCTTAAAGTTACTGGAAAGGTAGATAAAGAAACTAAAATAAGAATGATGTGGCCAAGATGTGGACTTCCAGATAATATTACCTTGGGAGCAGGAAAAAACAGGAATAAACGTTTCACTGTCCATTTTGGGGGACCATGGAATCGAACAAATCTCACATACCAAATTAAGAACACTCCAACCAACACCTTTATATTGGGATTTGGAAATGGCTCAATGCTGGTACCTCAAGCGAAACCCGAGGATGTGAAAAATGCAATAAGAAAAGCATTCAAGGAATGGTCAAAAAAGTCAAAATTAAGGTTCACTGAGGTTAAAAGAAAACCTGATATCAAATTGAAGTTTGTGAGGCGGTATCATGGTGACGGTATTCCGTTTGATGGAGAAAACCAGGCAATTGCACATGCGTTTTACCCAGCTGGAGGTGGGGACGTTCATTTTGATAACAGTGAAGCATGGGGAGTGGATAAAAAAGGAAAGGTTGGCTATGATGTTTTCCAAGTGGCAGCCCATGAATTGGGACATTCTTTTGGACTGGGACACTCAAGCAAAAAAGGGGCCGTTATGTATCCCTTCTACAAATTTAAACGAAACTGGAAATTGAAAGGAGATGACCTATATGGTATAGCCTGGTTATATCCCAAGAAACAAGAAGTCTAGCTTTGGATGGTTATAAAACTTACAGTACTTTGAAAAGTTTAAATGTATGTTTAAGAGTACATTATGTTTTAGTGCTCACTACTTAAATAAAGATTACAAGATCTTTTCTTTATGAAAAATAAAACTTTAATATGTGGAGTGTGTAACAGGATTACCACTGACTCTAACCAGTAAAGAGCACACACAAAATACAACATTAAAGGAAACAAAATGCATTGTATTTGGATATTAATACAATATGCCATGTATGGAATAAAATGTTTATTAATGCTACACTTAATGCAACTTGAGTAAATTTTCCAATCAATTTATAAACAGACACTTTTCCTTTGAAGAAAATAAGATGGGCATAATATATATGTATTTTATTTGGGTACACCACTGTAAATAGAAAATATTGTCTTGGTGTCAGAACAAGTGACTCCTGAGAGAAATTTCTAATCAAAAATAAGAAAATACCCAATTAATATGGTGCAATTAATATAATCAGAATGCTGGTCAGTGTAACAGTCTTTTCACAGAAGAAAGAAATATTTTTGGATACAGCTGATTAAAAACATTATGTATTCTCCACTACATATCTTGAATTTGGTCACAATGGCCACATACACAATTGATTGGATATCAAAATTTGATAAGTTATCTTTTATCACCTGCCTTACTCAACTTATGACAAAGAGTAAAGTAAAGCAGAGGAAAACATTAAACACACAATACCGGTTACAAAGTAATTACCTATGTATATGTGGTTGGTAATTATTACTAATTAAATATTTGTATGCAACTTACTGGAGAAAATTAATGCAGGAACAGAACTACTAGTATATGATACACTTTTCTGTATGTAATGATGTCTGTTTGATGCTAACATGATTTGCTTAGTAGTGCTCATGCCAGGTATCTAATTATAATTATTATTATTATGTATTTATACTCAGCGCAATATCTCCATATACTACAGGACTCAAAGCGCTATTTAACCAATCCGACTGTACAGGTACAGCCCCAACTCACAAGTAATTGACATTCCCCTAACTAGAAGATAGAGGCTCAAGGATGACCGTTTATCAACGTCCTTGAGGTTCTTTAACCTGCCATTGGGGATAGGACTGCTTTGCCTGTGAAAGTATCAACCAAGGAAACAGCTCAACAGCTGATTATGTATAAAGTTATAAACTAAGATATCCACCATTGTAAATACAATCATGCTTAAGATTTCATATTTAAGGTACCAACAAAACATTCATCATAACATTGACATAAAACTAGTCCTTAATCACTAGATGAGTTCTCTGAAACAAGAGTAGAGTGCCCGTGAACGGGCACTGTGTCAGCTGAGTGACCGTTTTTGATTTGTGAAGGTGATAATGAGAGGAAAGCCTAATTATCAGGGAAAGTGCTGTACAGAAGTACAGCAAATGGTAATTGAACAGCATGTTAGAAAAGAAATTTCGAAGATGACAGAAGGACAAAAAAGTTGTGCCCTGCAAATGGTATTATAAAGGAAAGTAACAAGGTAACTGTTTTAGTGTAAAAAGTAGGTTAAAACATATTTAAAGAAATACTGCAAATGCAATATCCTCGTTCAACCTTGAAGAAGGGGTCCAAGGTCAAATCCAACCACACAAAAACATTCCCAGCCCATGAATTACTATAGGTTGGTTTACCATCCCAAACTTCTAGGACCATAATAAGCGAGTTATAAGCACTTTTGAGTTTGGCTATCCTCGTTTGACCTTGAAGGCAGGGTCCAAGGTCAAATCCGACCACACCAAAAGATTCTCAGCCCATGATTTTCTATAGGTTGGTTTACCATTCCAAACCTCTAGGACCAATAATAAGCGAGTTATAGGCACTTTTAAGTTTTGCTATCCTTGTTTGACCTTGAAGGAGGGGTCCAAGATCAAATCTGACCACACCAATAGAGTCCCAGCCAATGATTTCCTATAGTTTTGTTTACCATCCCAAACTTGTAGGACCATAATTAGCGAGTTATAAGCACTTTTAAGTTTGGCTATCCTCGTTTGACCTTGAAGGCAGGGTCCAAGGTCAAATCTGACCACACCAAAAGATTCCCAGCCCATGATTTTCTTTAGGTTGGTTTTCCATTCCAAACCTCTAGGACCAATAATAAACGAGTTATAAGCACTTTTAAGTTTGGCTTTCCTCGTTTGACCTTGAAGGAGGGGTCCAAGGTCAAATCGAACCACATCAACAGATTCCCAGCCCATGATTCCAAAATGTCTGTTTACCATCCCAAACCTCTAGGATCAATAATGAGCAAGTTATAAACACTTTTAAGTTTGGCTATCCTTGTTTGACCTTGAAGGAGAGATCAAAGGTCAAATCTGACCACACCAGAAGATTCCCAGCCCATGATTTCCTACAGGTTGGTTTACCATCCCAAACCTCTAGGACCAATAATAAGGGAGATATAAGCACTTGGCGGCCATCTTGTTTTTCAAAATGAGGCCAATAACATTCCCAGTCAAGATTTTATAATGAGGAACATATCCTGCGAATTTAAGATCTCTATCCATAATATCCTTTGCTCTAGAGGGCCAACAAAAGTTCTTGTTTAAAGTCGAATAAACGTCCCTGGCGGCCATCTTGTTTTTCAAAATGAGGCCAAAAATATTCCCAGGCAACATTTTATGGTTATTCATATATTCTGCAAACTTGAGAAGGCTAGCTATAATATTTTTTTCGTTAGAGCGGTAATGGTGAAAGAATAACATATTGAAACTAAATACTCTAAATGCAATACTTTTCAAGTTATAAGTGATTTACTCAACAGTGATAACCTAAAAGTAGCTATTACTCAGCTATGGCATGAGCTACAGGTCTGAAATTTTACTATGTTATAGCTGACCCAAAAGTAGCTGAATAACATATTTATACAAAATTCTATAAATGCAATAGTTTTCAAGTTACAAGTGAGTTTACTCATGATGGAAGTTACTGAAAAGCCCAAAAGTAGCTATTACTTAGTTAGCTATTGAGATAGACACCCAAGTTACTCACCATGTTGTAGCTATGGAAAAAGTAGCTGAACAACATATTTTAACAAAATGCTCTAAATGCAACACTTTTCAAGTTATAAGTGATTTAGTGCATGATTTCATGAATTTTAATGCATTAAAAAATATTTTTAAAAAAAATAAAAAAAAAAATAAGACAGATCCAGGTCTCATACTCACACAAGACAATCTACCTCTGGCTTAGTACATATATGCAAGATATGAGAGAAATCCTTCAAATAGTCACTGAGAAAATTGTGATAAAGTGTTGAAATTTTCACGCTTTTGGTGGGGGTACCTCCCTTGTAATGTCTCTAGCAAACAGACGAACGGACAGATTTGCATGCCTTGAACAATTTTTCATCCTCGATAGATAAGGTATCTTTTAAAAAAAAACAGCATGTCTCTAGGCCTTGTAGTTTTGGAGAAGAAGTTGTTCACGCGGACGCATACGCGGACGTACACACCGCAGAGTGATGACATAATGTCAGCTGACTAACAAGTCAGCTGACATAAAAACAATTTTAGTTTTCCACTTTCTGGTTGCTCTTACATGATACAAACAAAAGCATTAGAAATTCAGAGTGGATGAATGCGTGCGCTTGTTTGCTGTTGATGACAATTTAGAGCAAACTGTGCCGAATTATCTGGCCAAGCACACCATTGTGATGGCTATGAATGTTACTTGGCATGAATGCTTTCCACTTAAATAATATTCAAGGTCAAACAAATTGTAAAATCACCTACAATTTATATGTTTTATAATATCTGCTTTCAAATTAATTATTACACATTATCATCTTCCACCATGTAAAGGCTGGGGTTGGGAGATTATGAAACACCTCCCTCGCATGTGTGCATGCTTTCATACTAGTGAAGGGATCATAAATTGATATTTCAATGTTGAATAATATATCTTCCTAAATTTCAACATTGATACTAAAAGTGTTAATTTCAATATCGCTTCCAGCACCTCCCAGGAAGAATTTTCAAAACAGTGTTGCAGCTTGTCAATTCCCTGTAGTCTAATTATCAATATTGATACATTAAAAGATTTATTATGAGATTTGTCATGTGATTTAATGGCTTTTATAGGCAGGTTGTATAAAATTCATAATCTGCTTTGCAGATCTTATATGTTTGCAAAATGATTTTTAGTAAGAGAAGGATCTGTAGGCAGAAAATGATGCATGTTACAATGTGAAATGATATTTCAATATCGATTGATATGTAAAGCCAAATAAGAGTTTGATATCGATATTGAAATTACATTTCAATCCCTGCACTATTTCATACATATGTCAATTCATCATGTTTTTACGTAAACCTTGTGTCTCATTAATTTATTATGATATCTTTACTATTTTTCAGAAAATATTAATTGCTCTGAAAAATATGTCTGTATATAAAATTTGGCCAGATTTTGAAAAAGAAAATGGCTCCCATAATTACTTGTTTGAAAATCATTAAAATATTCTAAAACTTAAAACATTGCAGCACGCTGCAGCAGATTATTAAATATTAAATGGAAGTATCAAATTTGATCTTTGAACCTTGCTTCAAGGTCAAATGGATCATCACACTAAAAATGCCTCATATATAATTTATTATCAATTCTATATCTTCAAAATGTGAAAACAACTGAAACAAAATCATGGGCTGTGAATCTTTTCCAAGTGGCAAATCTGACCTTTGACTTCTGTGTCAAGGTCAAGTTTGGTCATCATACTATAAAGGCCGTATATATCCCTAATTATTTGTCCTAGGGCTTTAAAATGTGAAAACGACTTATAGGAAATCATGGCTTGTAAATCTTTCCCAAGTGTCAAATTTGATCTTTGACCTCTGCTTCAAGGTCAAGTTGTGTCATCACATTAAAACGGTCTTATATCTCCCCTACTACTCGTATTTGGGCTTCAAACCCTGTTTCAAGGTCAAATAAATTCACTTTTACTTAATAACAACCATGAGATAACCACTGTGGGAGTGATCTTGTTTTCAAACGATTTTACAAGTCATTCATATTCAAAACATTTACATCCAACATCAGACATATACAGTGATACTGAGGAAGACAGGTCATTCATAAATGATGGCAAAGTTATACAATCTTATCTGTAAAACTGTAAAAGTAATTTTTATGTAACATGGCCATAAATTCATAATATATATCACTGAAAATCGAAGAAACTTTGTTGGTCACAATGAAGTAAAAATAGCATCAGAGATGCCCGTACCTCACAGCCTGGGGAAATAGTTTTCAACACCATGAGATGTAGAAGTAGTGAAACAGTACAAAGATCGGGATACTTTCAGAGCAGTGTCAGTTATAGTAAGGTCTAAATGATGTTTAAGTAGAGAAAATAACATCTAAGAGAAACAAAATGTATGCAAAGATAAAGTATTAAAACAAGACAATTCAATAGCAAGATGACAGCATTAATCAGTAAACTAAAAACTATGATGCACACCTACAACCCTTAAGCATTGTCCCTACCAACTATCAACTTCCTACACTTCACAGTTTCAGAGATATTGGCTGGACAAAATTTTAAAGGTCAAAGTCACTATGACAAGGCCAAATGTCAAATCAAGGTCACACCATGACATTGCACATCTACAACCCCCAACCAATGTCCCTACTAAGTATCAACTTCCTACACCTTACGCTTTCTGAGATATAGCCCGGACAAGATTTTATAGGTCAAGGTCACTAACAGCAAGCTCAAAGGTCAAATCAAGGTCACACCATGATGTTTCACACCTACACCCCTTAACCAATGTCCCTACCAAGTATCAACTTCCTACACCTTACAGTTTCTGAGATATAGCCCAGACAAGATTTTATAGGTTAAGATCAGTACAGCAAGGTCAAAGGTCAAATCAAGGTCACATCATGATGTTGCACACCTTCACCCCCTAACCAATGTGCCTACCAAGTATCAACTCCCTACACCTTACGCTTTCAGAGATATAGCCCCGACAAGACTTTATAGGTCAAGGTCATTATGGCAAGGTCAAATGTCAAATCAAGGTCACACCATGACTTTGCACACCTACACCCCCTAACCAATGTCCCTACCAAGTATCAACTTCCTACACCTTACGGTTTCCAAGATTGGTAATTTCTAAAAAATATTTTGAGGTCATGGGGAAGACAAAAACAAATGAAAACAATGCACAGAATCATACACTTAAAGGCAGATACATTTTCAGCATAAATCTATAGATGAGGTTCCTGGTATGCAACTTTATTTATACCATCAGGTATCAGGTACACAACATCTATCACAAATGATATGCATCATCTCACAGCTTTTCAGCAACATATTACTCAATAGCAAGCAATATCACCAGTCAGTCAATGAGTCACGGATTCAGTTGTTTTACATAATTATTCTGTTTGAAATATACACAAGTAAATGCCAGGCATGGCTTTTTCTTACGATGTATATCCACAGATTTTTTACTTCAATTCATGAAATTTAAAGAGCAAATCAAATACATCTGCAGTCTATTTGTTTGACTAAGTACTACATACCCATGGGCTTCTGAATTAAATTTGTCAGTATCACTGAGCAAATCAAATATAGTTACTTGACAATGGAGAAAATATTGTAAATTCAACAACTGGCTAAAGCATGTGCATCTGGGGCCCGACACGTACCATAAAGTATACCCATTTCACACTGCAGGTGGTACCATCTGCGGTAATCCGCATTTGATGAAACGTTCCTGTCCTTGGATCACCGCCTTGGATCACCATAGGATGTACCACCTGTAGTGTGGAAGGGGCAATATATAATGACATTTTGATTAAGTCTTTAAAAGAAATCTCCAGGTTTAAGTGGGGTAGATCCACAAATCTATTATTCAAGTTTAAAACTGAGCCAATCGAGGTAACCACATCTAAGCAGTGGTTACAAATTTGTCTTGGTGATGACTAGACTAATTTTTATCTACTATACCATCCTATTTTGCATGGATATCCAGCTGTTTAGTGACAAAGTTGTTATCTTTTTCCAAATATGTAATGGAATAAAATAGAGCTTTTAAAAGACAAAACATAATTTAATAACCATCACAATGAGATCTAAGTTAGATTTGTGATAAGAAAAAGAAGTCATGTTGCACAAGAATAATCAACACTAAATCTTGTTTAGGTTTTCAATGTTAAAAAGTAGTTATGTTTTAGACAAGAAATCTTGGTGATGTTGGGCTGAAAATTGATCGTTAAATTGATGTACACTTTTTAATAATAAATCCAAGTTTGTTTTTAAGGGGAAAAAGTAGTCATACTTAAATGGAACAAAATTTAATTTTGATTCATCCTTCTTAGTTCTTACATTGTCCTTTTTTAATTTGTGCATTTTACTAAAGGACTACTTTTTCTTAGTTAATAAGTTAATAACTCTATATCTATTATCTACAATATATTTGGCTATGAAATTATCACAAAATTGCACATATATTTGGCGTTTTAATAGCAGCTGTAGTCTCAAAAGATAGCAAACTGGAAATCAGTTTTTAAATTATAATTCTACACTGAAAACTACCCTTGTGAAAACTACCCTTTCTGATATACTAGTATATATAATATTTACTTCTTCTGCAGTAAAAAAAGTAGCACATTGGTGGATCATCAAAATCATTAGTATGTAATGAATACAATCATACATATTTATAAAATCTTTGTGCTACAGTCATTCCTATGTATTAGATAAATATATTTATATAGAATAAGAAAATCACTTGTCAAAATTATTGGAAAAAAATAGCATCCGAGATGCCCGTACCCCACAGCCTAGGGAAATATTTTCAACACCATGAGATACAGAAGCACTGTACCAGTACAAAGTTCAGGATACTTTCAGAGCACTGTCAGTTATATAAAGTTCCAAAAAATGTTTAAATGCAGAAAATAATGTTTAAAAGAAAGATAATGCATGTAAAGATGAAGTATTAAAACAAGTCAATTCAATAACAAGATGACAGCATTAATCAGTAAACTAAAATTCAACATTCTTTATCTACATCTGCATGGCCGAATTATGGTTTAGATGTTTTGAATATTACCATGCATACAGAAGTGGTAATACATTTAATGAACACTTATGTGTGGTGTTGGAGCAAAATCTGTGGCTCACTTGATGAAATTCTATCTCTTACAATGGAAAGTTATGAAAGTAAAATTCTTAATAAATTCTAATATGAATTAACAGTGCTTAATCTGCATCAAAAGACAGACCCAAAGGTGCAACAAGATTTTAAAGGTCAAGGTCACTACGACAAGGTCAAAGGTCAAATTAAGGTCACACCATGATAATACACACCTATGGCCCCTGACCAATGTCCCTACCAAGTATCAACTTCCTACACCTTATGGTTTCCGAGATATAGCCCGGACAAGATTTTATAGGTCAAGGTCACTACGGCAAGGTCAAAGGTCAAATCAAGGTCAAATCATGATGTTGCACAACTACACCCCCTAACCAATGTCTCTACTAAGTATCAACTTCCTACACCTTACGGTTTCTGAGATATAGCCCGGACAAGATTTTATAGGTCAAGGTCACTACGGCAAGGTCAAAGGTCAAATCAAGGTCACACCATGACGTTGCACATCTACACCCCCTAACCAATATCCCTACCAAGTATCAACTTCCTACACCTTACAGTTTCCGAGATATAGCCCGGACAAGATTTTATAGGTCAAGGTCACTACGGCAAGGTCAAAGGTCAAATCAAGGTCACACCATGACGATGCACATCTACACCCCCTAACCAATATCCCTACAAAGTATCAACTTCCTACACCTTACAGTTTCCGAGATATAGCCCGGACAAGATTTTATAGGTCAAGGTCACTACGGCAAGGTCAAAGGTCAAATCAAGGTCACACCATGACGTTGCACAACTACACCCCCTAACCAATGTCCCTACTAAGTATCAACTTGCTACACCTTACGGTTTCTGAGATATAGCCCGGACAATATTTTCAAACTCAAGGTCACTATGGCAAGGTCAAAGGTCAAATCAAGGTCAGACCATGACGTTGCACAACTACACCCCCTAACCAATGTCCCTACCAAATATCAACTTCCTACACCTTACAGTTTCTGAGATATAGCCCGTACAAGATTTTATAGGTCAAGGTCACTACGGCAAGGTCAAAGGTCAAATCAAGGTCACTCCATGACGTTGCACACCTACACCCCCTAACCAATATCCCTACCAAGTATCAACTTCCTACACCTTACAGTTTCCGAGATATAGCCCGGACAAGATTTTATAGGTCAAGGTCACTACGGAAAGGTCAAAGGTCAAATCAAGGTCACACCATGACGTTGCACAACTACACCCCCTAACCAATGTCCCTACCAAGTATCAACTTCCTACACCTTACGGTTTCCAAGATATAGCCTGGACAAGATTTTCAAACTCAAGGTCACTACGGCAAGGTCAAAGGTCAAATCAAGGTCAGACCATGACGTTGCATACCTACACCCCCTAACCAATGTCCCTACCAAGTATCAACTTCCTACACCTTACGGTTTCTGAGATACAGCCCGGACAAACTTTTTCCCGCCGCCCACCTGCCCGCCCAGCCGCCTGCCCATCCGGACACCATGGGTGAAAACAATACCCCGACAGCCTTTAAGGGCTGTGGGGTAAAAAATTGGAACATATGTTATTGCTAACATTAAAAATATATTTTACATTAACAGTTATAACTTAGAATACTTCAGAAGAATTTATTCTTCCTGAGCAGGTCCATATGCTTTGAAACCTGACAGAATTACAAATAATTGTTAACTTTTATGTTTTAGCTCCAACGATAATTACATTTAGCAATCACTAGAATACCTTTCAAAGATGGC
Source organism: Sabellastarte sp. h YS-2021 (assembly GCA_964017235.1). NCBI lineage: Eukaryota > Metazoa > Annelida > Polychaeta > Sabellida > Sabellidae > Sabellastarte > Sabellastarte sp. h YS-2021. Next base: position 80,358,960 of record OZ024927.1, read on the forward strand.
CTTAATTACAATTACATCATTTCCCTCTTGTCATTCAAACTATGCTCACATGCTACAAAGACAATAACTTTTACTTCGATGCCACATACTACAGGGAAACCACAGCCCAAGGACTTATGTTAATCTCTAAGCCTAACATAAGATTCTTTGTTGACCCCCTTTATAGTACATGCCAGTATAATAAATGTCACAAATGGAAAATATAAAACTTACATAAAAATATATAAAGTACATGTAATATATAATTTAGTTTATACGCAAAAAAAGTTCTAAATAAAAAAATGAAATACTTTTTGACAAGTTGTTGGGAAGTTGTTCACAGTTAGCTTAGTTGTATTTTTTTTTCAAACTACATTCAAAAGATGAATATTTTGAAAGAGAGGCAGCAAAAAAAAGCATTGTGATTTTACTTGAGAGTTTATTTCTAATTGCAATGTCTATTTGTAATATGATATTTAATAAGTTTGACTGGATAAAATAATTAGACACAGAGAATGTCACTTCACAATTGTATTGTAATGTGTATATGTTACAGGCAATCTGTGTAACCAGGCATTACGCGTAATGACTGAACATTTCAGTCATTTCGCGAAATGCCTAAACAGTTTAGCCATTTCGCGAAATGCCTAGGCATTTCACGTAATGACTGAAATATAAGGTTCAGTGTTACACAGATTGCCTAAAGAAGTATTTGAGATTTTAGGCAATCTGTGTAATGATTTTTTTAAAGTATCTTTTTGATAGAATATGATTATTTCTTGCTATGAGCAATTCAAGATGTAGTTTTAACTATATTACAATTAATGAACTTATAATATTGACATACCTCATGGATTTTTGCATAAGTGAGTACACAAACAGTTTTACTAAATAATCATCAATAATAATACATTTCATACTCATTCTCATTTTCCATTTTTTAGTTCTTGGTACATCCTCTTATGTTGTTATATGGGGTGTGGCTTCTTTAAGTATATCAAATACTTAAACTTTGATTTGAGATTTCAAGCAGTCTGTGTCATCATGTTTTTTAAAGTTTTATTGATTGCATTATTTCTTGCAGACAGAAGCAATTCACAGGTTGTAGTTTTAACTGTATAACTATCAATTAAGTTACATTTTGAGATCTCTTATACTTTTTTTACATAACTGAATAAATGAATGAATAGTATTGCAATGTTATCACTAATAGTCATATCTTCCATGCCTCTTTCATTTAGTTGTAAGAAGGGCATCTAATTGTTGTTACTTTTTTCAAAAGAGTATGTTTTCTGATCTTGCTATGTGGGGCTTCTTTAAATATATGAGACAAATACTGAAAACTTTTATGTTAACCCTCTTAGATGAAACAAGCTTAACTGCAATTAGGGTTCCCCACCCTTTTAGCATCCAAACACTCAGCCTGAGCTTGCTTGACTTAAGTAAGTATTCTGGACTAATGCCCAACCCCCCCCCCCCCCTCCCCGATATATGACAATGACATATTTCAAGTCAAAACATCAAAAGTGCAAGAACTTGAAGAAGGAGTTCAATGAATTACATCTCGATTGGGAGCAGTATTTTAGCTTTAAATAACTGATATCATTTCTTGACAAGACAGATTAATAGTGTTCATTAAAATAAATAAATAAAAATACATTATTCAGTAAAGCTTTTTAAGAGAAAATTAAAAATTTAAAACTAAGCTATTCAAGAAATATAAGACTGAAAAGAAAGTTCTCATGCCAAAAAACAGGACACTATAAGGATTGAGGTTAATTATGCCACTTTTTCAAAACATTACTGTTAACATCATTTTGTATTTGTATGTATTATTATGTTTTCTGAATACTTTGTATGGATAGTGATAAACAGTTTCAGTAACTTTTAAAAATAGGTACTTTTAATCATAATGCAATTTTTATTACCATTGTTCATGAATGGACATAAAACATTATCTCTATGTACACCACAAGCAAGGATAAAACTATATAACATCAAAATAATTCAGGAATAATCATCAAACATGATATAAAACTATGTTCAGTTTTACGCGTAATGCCTAGAGCTCATTTTCAGCCATTACGTGAAATGCCTAGGCATTTCGCGAAATGCCTGAACTGTTTAGGCATTTCGCAAAATGACTGAAATGTTCAGTCATTACGCGTAATGCCTGGTTACACAGATTGCCTGTAACATATATATACTCAACGCAACATCTCCATATACTACAGGACTCAAAGCACTATTCTACCAGTCCGACTGCACAGGTACAGCCCCAACTCACAAGTAATGGACATTCCCCTAAATGGAAGATAGAGGCTGAAGGATGACCATTTATCAATGTCCTTGAGGTTCTTTAGCCTGCTACTGGGGATTGGACCCAATGACAGAGGACCACCATTTTAAGTGATCATCCAAGCCACTATGTATCTGCCTGTACCTGAGTTCGAACCCACGTCCTCTGAGTTCTTAGACAAGTGTGTTACCCGCTAGGCCTCAGTGGCAGATATATTTCACAAATATTTAATTGGGTTAAATATATTACCAAGAATTCATTAGATAATTGAAATTGGATTATCCTATTATAGGATGACAAAATAATGGATATCTAGGTGGAAAATACAAAAGATCATAATAAACAACCATATACTGAGTGATGAAGTTTGATTTACATGCTCCTGTATATTATGATCAGATGCAATGGAACAACCATCCTCAAAGAACAAGTTATCACATATGCATGAATTCAATGTAAAACTAACATTCCACAAATTATTATGACAATTCAGCTCGCGACATGAGAACCAGTGGTTTGAGGTACTAAATGATAACAAAAATATAAATGCTATGATTCCATAAAAACAATTAATTGGTTTTGGAGTAACATAGATTTAAAATTTGGATCTAGCTAAGAATAATTTGCAAAGTCAAAATATACTTCAATGTTATTTCACCCATTGGATTCAACCTGGTTTCCCTGGTCGGATCCAACTAAAAAAGGTAGCAGAAACTATATGTATTTCAACCACATTTCACCCATTGATTTCAACCAGATTTCAGCCTTGTATTCAACCTGATTTCACCCGTTGATTTCAACATGATTTCGACTGCTGGATCTATCTAAAACGGTTTGCAAAATGTACACGTATTCAACCATTGGTTTGAACCTGATTTCACCCATTGGTTTCAACATGTCACCAGTCGGATCCAACTAAAAACAGCTTGCAAAATCTACATGTATTTCAAACAGATTTCATGGTTGGATTCAACCTGATTTCAAAGTTGCGTGCCTGCTGGGTAAATTCTCAATGAAATTGGGGGGTATATGGGTATTTTGATGTTTTTATTTTTCAAAAAAAAAAATTAGCAGGCCCATTTTGCCCATGTTCTTATTTTGGGTAAAAACTAGTAAGGCCATTGGAGGGGGGGGGGGCACATTCTTAATTTCGGGCATTCTTATTTTCGGTGATTGACTGTAATTCTGCAAATTTGGTGAAGCTAGCTGGTGTAGTTTACTGCTCTAGAGCATTAACATTGAAAATCTCTCTACATGTGGTGGTGGAGTAGCAAATGCTAAACCAAAGTATGCCAATCACTGAGATAAACAGCTATAGCTAGAGTTCAAACTTTTCAAATCTAAGTACTAGTGAAAATAACAAAATTGCACAAAATACTTAAACAATGCTGTTTTAGTTTTGGTATACCCTCATTTGGGTACTGCCTTGCTACCATTTATTGCCGGGTACCAATTATCGTGGGGCAAAATTAAAATACACATAACTTCGTAAATAGGCACATTTGAAACTTGTTCTAAAGGTAGAACCGTTTCCAAACTGAATGTGACAAGTACATGCCAAAAGGGCATATATAGCCATGCACATATATAGCCATTAATTATAGAAATATGAACATTTTATTTACAAGTGGTGGTAATTGGTACCCGGTGATAATTGGTCACAACGCAGTAAACCTTTATTAATTGCACCCTCCACAGGGAGGTGCATGGGTTCCAACCTATTTCATACCATGCTCTATTCTAAGATTTCCTCTGCCCACTCTTTGGTTCATCAATCTGTAATTTGTTTACCACGCCATCTGATTTGTGTTATATTGTTGTTTAAACCTTTTAGTGCTACACAGGTAGACACTGAGATAAACGGTCATAGAGATAAACAGTCTTCATAAATTATGACACAAAAACGGTTACTGAGTAAAGGTTTAAACAACAATATAACACCAACCAAATGTCATGGTAAGCATTGTTTCTTTTAGTTTGTGGGATTTTCTTATTTCCACTACTTAAATTTGAAAGCTTTGAAAACCGTTTATCTCTATGACCATTTATTTTAGTGACCACCCGTGTAGTGGCTTTCTACCAGTGAATGCCCACCTACCAGTGAACGCCCGCCTTATACGACTTTGTTAGAGGTCAAGGACAAATGCTTCTATTTATCTACAAAATGGGCGTTCATTGGTATTTCCGGTTTGCGGTAAAAACGGCCGATAATAGAGATATATTATGAAAATATAAAGCTTAGAAACAAATGTAACAATATGCACCACAGTTATTACCGTAATTATAGTGTGTATCATTTGACAATCTATTGGCAGAAGAATAAAACATCAAGCTGATAATATAAGTTACCGGGTAAATTCAATATTTTAACTTTAGCATCACAGTTGTCAATCGACTACGAGAAAATGCGGGCTTCCGGGGACTCACACAAACGAGTATAAGACACATATAACAAAAAATCAAATAAATTCCATCACTGTAAGTGTGGACAATGTTTTAGTAAGGCAAGGCCTGAAATATACAATAAATTAATGAATGTATATTGGACAAACAGTCATACTTTAAAATATTTTGTTAAATTCGAATTATATAATTTTTAAAAAGTCTGTATGAATACCAGTTCAATGTGTGCTCAACATTCTACGAATACTAGCACTAAGTGTGATTTGCAGTATTGTTTTGGAGTTTGAAATACATATTTCTGTGAACATACTAGACTTTCTGATGGAAAAAACACTTAATTCATAATACTTCATAAATAACAATAATAATTAAAATTAATAATTAATGCTAACTTGACAAAAAAATGACTATTGCCTTTGAATTCTATTTAAAGCCTAGACATGTGCATATATCTTGAATATAAAGAGTGAAATAATTAGACCAGATTTTATTTTTATATGTTTATATCTATATTGGCAAGTAAACTATTTTAAAAATTGAAAAAATTAAAAAATGGGTACATGTGACAAATGGTTTCCTATAATTGGCATTCTTTAAGAATGTAGATGAATTCACAATTTATTACGAAAAGAATAGTGCAGAATGATTTTTATCCAAAATTTACTTTAAAATAAAATTAATGGCACTGAACATAATAATACTGGAGTAAGATAATTTCTTTTACAAGAGAATTAAGAACATATTTTATTAAGCTGATATGGCATTGTGACATCTATTTACACCCAATGGATCACAGTTGTTGTTTTCACTGGGGCCTATCCTCCCTCACACCTTCTTAAATGGTTATTTATTTTAGAGATCACTTTCAAAATCAGACATAGCTGGAAAAGTGTGGGGGCGGATAGTCCCCAGTAATAATTGTCCTCTAAATGGCTAGACACTGCAGTGAACAACCGCTAACGTCCTTAACTTCAGGTAGTTTTAAAACATACCTGGCAATTTTTTCTTCACCATTTAATCAAAAAATTGGCAAATATACAAAAACTGCTTCAATTAAGAACTAATAGAAGTAATAATTTGCCTTTAAAATGATAAAAATATCAGATTTAAAAAAAATATGTAGTTTTTGGTCCAGCATTGGTGGATTCCACGAGAATTATGGATTGGCTGATACTTATTGTACACACCATTTTATGTAATATTTATCATATCCACAATTAATTTTATTAAGCTAAGGAAAATCTAAAACTACAATAAAATGTCCTTAAAATGGTACACATGCCATATTTTTACTTCAGTAATTATGAATGTTTAATGTATGTTATTTCCTTGAAGAAAATAGTTTCTCAAAATTTAATTTCTTGTGTTTCATCACTCTAAAAAATATTTGCCAACACCCTATGGCTTTATTTAAATAAAAAGCACCACAAATTAAATTTTTTCCGTTTAAAAAGGGTAAATTTAAATTTTTTAAATAAATAAAAAAGTCCAAAATGGATTCATGCAGTTCCAAAAATCCCTATTTTTGCCCACCTTAGACGACTGAAAACAGTAGTTAAGAAAATATTTTTACATTGAAAAATCACAGTTTTGTCCATTCATATAAATGTTTTCTATAAAAATTAAGTATGATGTGTGTTATGCAAGAAAGTAGGTATATTTTTACTTATTGGACAGGTATTCAAAGAGAATGAGGACCTCATTTTTTGGTATTCGGGAACACATGGAACAAGTATTCAGATTCTTTTACATTTCCTTGTGATACATAAGATTAATGGCCATTATAAAACAAATTTTGTCTGCCATAGCAAAAGCCCCTATAAATGCACTAACAGAACACAAAATACCTTCAAAAGTTACGGTATTTTGTTTTCTATAACCAAATAACTGAAATTTCGTCTATTTCTTTTGTACTCGTTCGACCGAGGTCCCGGAAGCTCGCATTGGACTGGGGGCGTTTGACGACTGTGAGCATGGGCGTTTACTGGTAGAATGGGGATACGTGCATATCGCACCCACTTCAAATCGCTACCACTAACTCGCACCCACAAATCGCACCCATTTTAAAAATGATATTTATGATAGGATTTCTGGCGGTAGATTTGCTTGACAATTGCATAGAATATATATGAGGTCACGGAAATCTGTGGGGTTTCCCAATAAATGTATGTGTAGAAAATATGTTACTTCAAGATCAAAATTCACGGACAACTCATTAATATTCATGAGGTCGCTGGAATATATGTGCACACATAGGAAATATTTGACGATTCACGGTATTCTGTGGGGTTTCCCAACGTATTTTAACTTATTTTATTTCAGTGAATCAATGCCCTAATATAAAAACGTGATAAAAGACAAAGGAGAAAATGATAAAATAAAAAAATTGGGTGTGATTTGCGGGTGCGAGTTAGTGGTAGCGATTTGAAGTGGGTGCGATATGCATGTAAATCGTAGAATGCCACTACACGGGTGGTCACTAAGATAAACGGTCACGGAGATAAACGGTCCTCAGAAATGCTCACATAAAAACAGTTAAAAGGTTTAAACAACAATATAACACAAACCAAAATCATGAAAAGCATTGTTTAAGTCTATTTTGTTGTTTAGTTTCTGCGATTTTGCTATTTACTTTGAAGACCGTTTATCTTCGTGACCACCCGTGTACTAGCCGTTTTTATGCGATAATTTCTGAAGACCGTTTATCTCAGTGACCACCCATGGCGGACTCAGTACTAGTAGCGGACAAATATAAAAACTGTTAAAAAATATATAAGACATGGCCATGAATAAACAACAGATGGGCGGGTCAAGAATGAACATAACAGAAGATTGCTGTACCAAGTGTCTTGAATGAGGACACAGCGGCCTAACTGTTAAATTATCGCCCAAAACAGAAACTGTCGCACTTTTGGGAAATTTCTGTATTTCAAGTTGGTTCATGTTCACAACACGGCTTGCACTTCTTTTTTAAAAAAAGCAGATTTCCATGAACTAACTATTTTGGTAGATAATCGTTATGCCGATGGCATAAGAAAAACTTAAAAATGAGGAATGTTTTCACTTCATAAACTGCAAATCAAAATCAAATATTAAAGCTTTAAAACATACAATCTTAAAAGGACAAAAAAAAACCCAACAAAATATGGTAAGTCATCTAAGAATTTTTAAACAGGAATTTCAAGCATGTGGGTTTGAGAATGTGGAAAAACTCATTTGTTACAATGTTCAATGAGTCAGTCACATAGTACCACCACTTTCATTGAGTTCAACAAGATGAACAAGCTGTTATGAGATGACCAATTATATCTTTGGAACACTTGTACTGGATGTGAAGGGATCATAAAAATACTTTTGTTTCACTAGGATTGTAGATAATGGTGTAGGTTTTATTCAAAAGTGACTTTACCTCTTTTTGCACTGTAAATGTATATTTTTATTTATAAAATCCACCTTATCCTTACAAGTGCTTACTGTTAGGATGCAGCCTGGTACTGCAATTCTCTATTTGGGTTATATTTTAGCTTTTATTTTAGAAGATTTAAAAATATTACTGCTTGGTTGAAACTGCAGAGATATTTCAATGATACAATGTTTGTTTATTTGCAGTTTCAAATGAGGTTTGTCATCCAAGTTAAAGCTTCCAGCGTTGACCTATTGACTTAATAAGGATACTGAAGTCATGATTTTCTACTTTTTTGTAGACAGTACAAATAATTAAGTTGCATATCAGACTAAAAGTATTAGGTTTATGTAAAATTAAATTATTGGACTTCTGCATGTCATTGTTGTATGGAAATATCATGATTCTCTTTTGGTTTTTTTATTATCTCAAGTTAGTCAACGATAGCACAGAGTGAATACTGAGCAAAAGCTCTTTCCAGACTGGTTGCAAATCACTCCATGTGCTTTGTTCATAGTGTATTTTTATTTATGCATTGAAGAATGAATCCATGTGGATACCCCAAAAAACTTTAAATTGTTTGATGTACTACCTCTGGAATGTGATAGTTTGATTTTTGTTTTGATTTGCTAGTTATCAGGTATAAGGACCAATTAAAACACTGTGCAATAGATGAATAAAGACAATGGAGACAAAAATTGGCTGTGAATGTTGGTGGTCAGAAAAGATGTATATTTTGTAACATAATAATGTGAGTAACCTGAAGATAAAATAAGATTTTATCTGTTGTGAACACTTGCTGCTAATGAATGACTAACTTAGTGAGACTTACAGAAAGAGAATCAGAGTACTTCAATGTAACGCATGAATTTGCAAGATTACACTATTAATTCAGTCTTATTTGGGGTTACGTTTTTAACCTATTTTAGAACATACATTTTAGCTGTTTCAAAGTCAACAGAGCATTTGCATATATGGTCGGCTGAATGAAATCATATCACTATTATGAATATCCAGAAAAGCATGATCTGTTTTTTTCAGACAGCATGTCAACAGAGCAAATCAATCAAATCTTGTGGAAAAGATTTTGAATGAAGTGCTAACAAGTTGTCCAATCTTTACACAGATTCTCATCTACACAATTTGGTTAGTTTACATAATATTCTAATTCTAGTAGTACTTTAATAGTGCTTAATCTCAATCTAAAGCAGAAAAAATATAATCATTAACCTAAGACATAGCAAGGGTCAGCGCCACAGTGAGAAAGTAGGAAACAAAGAAATTAAAGTAGATATACAAAGAGATAGGCTTTGAGCTTCTTCCAGAATGAGTAGAGAGAAGTGGTCAAACGTACATCATAAGGCACATTATCCCAAATCTTTGGAGCATCAGAAGCAAAGCTGAGGGTAAAATGCTTAGAAGACTTGTATATTGAAGTGACATAGTGTGGGACCTCAAGGAACACATCCATCAGCTTGGCTTTTACATGTGTTATAAACACTATGTCTAGGTTTAAGGAAAGGTACAAATTATTTTGGATAACCACTATGTAAGAAATTGTACACCAGTAAGGCAGTCTTGATTATGGAATGGTGTTCAATAGGCAACCAATGGTCCGTACATCATATTCTTGTCCCATTGGTCTGGCTCTTGAATGGGGCCTAAAAAGCCAACTTTGACCTTTCTTGCCCCATCAGTACAGTATTAAGTTTTGCATGCATTTGACATTTTTGCACTATATGGATGTTACACCAAGGAACTATAGATTGCTTTAGTTATTTGACAGCATTTTTCGTGAAAATGTTGGAAAAATGGATCAGGACCTATTTCATCATCCTAAAGCCAAAAGTGAGATATGGAAATACTTTGAGTTGAAAAGGAAAATAAGTAAATTACAAACTGATAAGATTGATATGCAGGATTTGAAGGCCAGAGTGTAATACTCAAAGCAGCACTATTATATTTATATTCATCTTGACTCACAACATAAGGAGATTAACATTGGCAGAATGTTTAGGTTAGATTCACTATACAAAATCAGCCAACTTGATTAGAAAGATTTCAAAGAACATCTTTCTACCTCCAGTCATCTGTGAAGGCAAATCGCTTGGTTTGAATTGGTGCTAAAGTGCTTAGTGAAGGATTTAAATCCAGTCTTAACTGTACAACCAGACTGTATTGGTGGTCAGGAGATTGCAAAATTATACAGAGAAGAAAATATTGCTGGTTATTTGAAACATATTATAAAGGAATGGAACATTCACAATGATATTTTTCTTAACACTGACAATGCTTCAAATATCAAACTGAGAAGGCATTATAGAAAACTTTCCTTCCATAGGGCCCTGCATTAACCCATTTGCCAAATCTTACCTTCACAAGAAAACTGAGGAAATTGATAGTCTATTAAAATGAGTCAGACTACTAGAGTTGATCAAAGATGACAAATAGAGAGGTTGAGAGGCTTTAAAATTGAGAAGGTTATATTTCAAAAGGATACAATATGAAATGGGAAGCCAGTAAAATTTTACTAGATTGGGTGTGACCTGACTTGTCCAGTCTAAAAACAATGTGACAGAGAGCATTTTGAACTGTCTGAAGATTAGCAACATTGACCTTGCTGATCCCATATAGTAGGGACTTGCAATTGTCTAGCCTACTACTGACCATAGTGTTTGCCACAAGAACAGCAGTATCAACAGTAAGGAATTCACAGATATGTTGCAAATCCCTGAAGTGATAGTAACAGGCATGGCAGACCTTAGCTGTATGATTGTCAAAAGTGTTTTCTTGGACAAAAGTAACACCCAGATTTTTTACTTCCACTGCAGATGAAATAGAGCTATGAAGGAATAATATAAGAAAATTTGGTTTAAGTGACTCTCTGGTATGTTTAACAACAATGATGATGAATTTAGTCTTGTCAGGGTTAAGCTTCAATTTCACACCAATTATCCACTCCTGAACACAAAAAAGACTCAAAATTCCAGTGTCTTTTGAAAAATATATCTGGGTGTCATCAGCATCCAGATAGTGTGTCACATTAAAATTTAAAAGGACTTGCCTAAGGGGACTCGTAGAGATGGACAAAGGAGCAAACTCAGAACAGAACCTTGGCAGATGCCCAAGGGGAGATGAAATGCTTCAGAAAATTGTCTCCTAGTTAATTTTTTGTTTGCGGTTGGTAAGGAATAAAGTGTTCCATGACAACACAGTACAATCAACACCAAGCCAGTCTTTTAGGCAATCAATTAAAACTGAATGATTCATCACGTCAAAGGCTGCAGAGAGATCTAAGAATTTTAGAGCAACTGCCTCCCCTGAGTTAGCAGCTGTAGATATGTCATTTTGGATCTTGAGCAGTGCAATTAATGCTAGATGATTCTGATTTTCACGCCACCACCAACTTACCTGTAGAAGAGTATGACCTGGCATAAAGAGAATCAAAGCTGAATCTGATCGGAATGATTTAGATCAGGAAAGACAAGAATTTGATAGTTTCCTTCTTCAGTAACCTTTTACATTATAAAAGTAGAAGGATCAAGATCAAAAGATGAGTTTATTTACCTTTTTCATGGTGTGATAAATTATGTAAACTCTGGGAGGACGAGGGTGGCAAGTCCCCCATCAAGGGACACTCATAAAGAAAAACGTCTAATTTTTTTTTATTTGGTTTTGAATTGTGACAATACAATCTACATTATTAAAAAAAACTTTATTCACACTGCAAAGTCTCGTCAGCATGTAAACAGAATCAGTTTATGAAAACATCTTTTTTTTCACCTCATTCCAAATATACAAAGTACAATTTTTTGTTTGGAAAGAAATCATATTAACCTTAACAAAAAACTAAAACCTTTCATTAAACTGTTTACTTTTACCTTTTGATATATATATGTTTTTCTAAACTGAGTCTGTCTTTTACTAACAGCAAAAAACTATGTATAGAAAGGGATTTTTATGATTTGATCGGCATTGGAATATATAATATTTGTCATATATTATAAAATAATTCAATGGATAGTAATATTTTTATCCATGCAGTAAAATCCTAATAAAATTTCTAAGACTGTAATCTTGACTTTAAAAGAAATTGAATTTTCCAGCCACTTTTCTACTTGATTCCAAAAGAAATTTGACTCATCACAATAAAAAGTAATGCTCTAAATTGTCAATGTTTTGATAATAATGCCAAGCTGGTGAGTCTATTTTATTCCAAATATATATATGCAATTTATAATTACAGTTGAAAAGTCTGTGCAATATTTTAAACTGAAGAATCATTATATATGTATCTAGCAAGATTCATGGGGGAGAGTGTATATTAATTTCCAATCTACTGTTTCTAAAAAAGGGTAATATTTCAACCCATTTGTTCTGACTTCTAGGGGTAACATATTGTTTCTGGGTGAGGTACTGTAGAACACTTTTGCTAGATACTCTTTTTAAAATTGGTCAAATAGAGATCTGAAACATTTAGTTTACTTATTGAATCCTTGTTACAAATGCTTTTCAACCTGAATGCAACTGAACTTACAATTTGATTGTATTGCAAATTATTTATCACTGTATTAAAATTATTTTTCTAGACTACCTTTGTTAGATCTCTATAGAATAATGATTTAGGAATGATATACAGACTTTCCACGGAAAGTTTTTCTCAAGTTGTTCGACTTTGATACCCATTAAGAACTCTGCTAATATTGTCTATTTGGCTTCTCTATAGGTTTTTAACCTTTTTATCCACATTATTTTTTGCTGCATTGACAATGTCATAGGTTTTGACCATTTTGAGACCACCATTTTCTATTGGTTGGATAATACTTTCTTTAGAGATTAAATGTAAGCCATTGTTCCAGAATAAACTCAAATACAAGTTTATCTAAGTTCTTAAATGCAGAATGGTCTATTGGTACTACAGAAGCTAGCAATGACACATGTGGCACTATCAGAGTTTTAATGATAGTAATTCTTCCTTTGACAGATAAGGAACGTGGCTGCCATAGGTTTAGGACTTTTTATCTTTGAAAATTTACTATTAACTAAAGTAAAGAGAGTTTTGCTGGCATTAAGAAAAAAGTAGGACCTAGAGTACTGAAGGATTCATTTAGCCACTTTATTCCAAGTTGGTATGTTTTATTAGGCTGCCTCTCATCAACTGAAAGTATTGAGACTGATACACATTATTAGTTATACAACTCACAATATTGGTAAACAAAATAGAGATCCACTTTTGGAAAATTTTCCCAAAACCATATTTTGAGACATATTTTTTCATTAAACCTAGATTAAGAGTATCAAAAGCTTTTTCAAAATCAGCTGGCAAAGTTAGGCCAGGTTTTTTGTACAAAGAACAGAAATCTATGATATCATTTATCAGTCTGATATTCTCACCACAGAACCTTCCTTGCATGTACCTTATTTGGTCACAATCAGTTATTTCTGGTAAAGCTTTCTTAATTCTGGTGGCTAAAACTTTTGCAAAATTTTGTAATCTGTATTTAAGACTGAGATAGGGCACCAAGATTTTAGGTCAGTGAGGTTTTTACCTTTTTTTTTGGGAACAAGAGTTATTACGCCATTTTGACAGGCTGAGAGTTCACTTGATTCAAAAGCATGTAAACAACTTTGAAGTACTAAATCAGAAATGTCTTCCTAGAAGATTTTATAAAATTCACTAGGTAGGCCATCAGATCCAGGAGTTTCATTTCCATCTAAGCTTATAACTGCTTTTTTACCTCTTCTATGGGTATCACAGATTTACAAAGTCCACTAGTGTCATGTGAAATTTAGGAAAAATCTTGTCCTGGAGGAAGCTACTAGAATTGCATTTCTGAATACTTTTATCACCATGATTATAAAGGTTTGAATAATAATCTTTTTGAGCTTCTAGAATTCGACCATTATCTCCAATTTTTTCTCCATTAATAAAAATGGATGTGCTGTACTTTGTTATTAGATTTTTCAAGATTTAAAAGGATCTTTATTGGACGCTCATATTCATCTATCATCTTCCAACAAGATCTCACCATACTTCCCCTAGCTCTCTCATTATAAATGTTTTCTATTTTCTTCTTACTGTATTGTAGTCTTCAACACTATCAATATTTGGGATCATGGTTATTGTATCTTCAAGTTGTAGAAGTTTGTTTTCTAGGTCATTCAAAGCTTTAAGTTCAAGTTTGACTTTTTGATCCCAAAAGAGATAGATTCGGTCCTGATAAGACATTTAACAAAATCCCAGGTTAGTTCTTTATTATCCAGATTTTCCAAATCTAATTTTGCATTTTTAATTATTTTTTTTATTGGTGATATGAATTCTGTATCTTGTAGGAAACTGATGTTAAGTTTTCAAATACCTTTGCCCCTTTTTTGTTCATTTAAATGCACTACTGTGATTTGTAGCAAACTATGATCAGAACATTATGCCTGAGGAGAGGATTACATATTGTAGGTGACAAGAAACCAGAAAATAGTCAATTCTTGACTGAACAAATCAAAAATGTGTGTTTTCTCTTCTGGTATACATGATTTTATTTGTATTATGAATTTTCCATATATCTATTAAATCTTTAAAATGAGATATCCTTGACATATAGTTACCAAAGGATACTAACGAATACCGTGGAGAATGACATTCATGGTCTTCTAGATTGAGATTGAACTCTCCACCAATAATTATATTTTGGCTTGGATATTTTTGAAGGGTATCAAAGAGGAATGCACCAAAAGGGGCTTGGTCTAGTTTTTTGTCAGAAGTAGGCGCATAGATATTGACAATAATATAGTGAGTCTCACTAATGAGGCAGTCTAACAGGAGAAACTTTCCAGCATTATCCCTTATTATATCTTCAATAATAATTTGCATAGAATCTGGCAACAAAATTGCTACTCCACGACTGTTTGTGGTACCATGTGAAAATTCAATATTCCCATGCCAGTCACTTTTCCAGGCAGAGTCAGTTGATGTTTCAGAGTGACATTCTTGTAATAAATACATACATTTGCCCTTCTCTATTAACCAATCAAATATTTTCCTTCTTTTAATGTTATTCCCTAAACCCCTTGCATTGAGACTAAATATACTGAAATTATATGCCATTTACAGTGTTGATTTTGTTAAAAAAACAAAGTTTTGATAAGAAGGATACATTTTGATATTTGTGTATACAGTTTATCCTCTCTTAAAATGCCTATGAGTGTGAACTATGATTTTAGGAGGATTATCAGACTGACTTTGATATGGCAAAAGAAATAAGTGACATCTTGGAAATTGACTAAGAAAACGAAAGAAAAACTGAAAAATTTGAAACCACAACTTAGTGTGACATGAAAAAAATATATTTACAAGTGAGTTAAACATTTTAATATGTTGTGAGTGGGAGAATGATATACCCCTATATATTATATCAAAGATACATGTATTCTATTTCATATATTTTGTACATGAAGGGACATAATTGACTTACATTAATAGTAATGAATATTTTGTATTTTATGTCTCTCTTCATCATAAATAAGGTTAAAGTTAACCTTAGATCTTCTATTTTAAAGTGGATATTAAGAAGGGCTAGATTGAAAACCAACCAACATCAAGTTAATCATAAGACAGCATAATTTGTGCTTTTTTACATACAAACCAAAATATACAATACAAGAATTTAAATTAACTTAAATTGACTTTAAGAATTCATAATACTAGCACAGACTCATGTACAACAAGTACACAAAATTACTATATACCACATTTGATATATCATATAGATATCTGAGCAGACATGTAAAATAACACAATGGAAAGCATGTTTGAAACTAATTACTGTCAAATTAGACATTTGAAGAAATATATGAGTGGCTTTACGTACTAATCACTTGAAGAAATACACTTAAATTGGCAGAATACAAGATTTGTAACCAAGTTTTTGTACTAGTGCAGGCTCATTGTACATCTTGCATATCTGAATGGATTTATAGATTAGCCATTTTAAGAAATGCACTTAAATTTGCAAAATATTAGATTTTAAGAAAGACTCTTGCACTAGTGCAAACCTATTGTACATGTTGCACTGTGTACAACAATTTCACAAAATATACTACATACCACCTTTGATATGTCATATAGATATCTGAGTACACATATGTTGTAATAAACACAATAGAAAATATCTTTATCCTAATTACTGCAAAAATTAAACATAATATATGAATGGCTTTATAGACTAGCCAATTCATGAAATATACTTAGACTGGCAGAATAATAAGATTTGTAACCAAACTCTTATACTATCACAAGCCCATTGTATATTTTGCATATCTGAACGGATTTATAGATTAGCCATTTTAAGAAATGCACTTAAATTTGCAAAATATTAGATTTTAAAAAAGACTCTTGCACCAGTGCAAACCTATTGTACATGTTGCACTGTGTACAACAATTTCACAAATATACTACATACCACCTTTGATATGTCGTATAGATATCTGAGTACACATATGTTGTAATAAACACAATAGAAAATATGTTTATCCTAATTACTGCAAAAATTAAACATAATATATGAATGTCTTTATAGACTAGCCAATTCATGAAATACACTTAGACTGGCAGAATAATAAGATTTGTAACTCTTATACTATCACAAGACCATTGTACATTTTGCATATCTGAACGGATTTATAAATTATCTATTTAAAGAAATGCACTTAAATTGGTGGAATACTAGATTTGTAAACAAAATATTAAACTAGCGCAAGCCTATTGTATACATGTAGCACCGTGTACAACAATTACACAAAATATACTACATACCACCTTTGATATGTCAGTTAGCTATCTGACTACACAAATGCTGTATTAACACAATGGAGAACACATTTAGAATAATTACTGCAAAATTAAACATTCAGAGAAATGTACCTAACATATGAATAAATTTACAGACTAGCCACTTCAAGAAATACACTTGAATTTGCTGTATACTAGATTTGTAACCAAACTCTTGTACTAGCGCAAGCTCATTGTACATCTTGCATATCTTAACAGATTTATAGATTAGCCATTTAAAGAAATACAGTTAAAAAGGCAGAATACAAGATTTGTAAACAAAACCTGTTGTACTAGTGCAAGTCTATTGTACATGCAGCACCATGTAGAACAATTACACAAAATAAACTACATACGACCTTTGATATGTCATATAGATATCAATGTATACAAATTGTCATATTAATAACAATGGAAAGCAGATTTAGACTAATAACTACAAAATTGAACATTCGAAGAAATGTACATAATATATGAGTGAATAAACAGGCTAGCTACTTCAAGAAATACATGTAAATTGGCAGAATACTTGCAAGCCCATTGTACATGTTGCATATCTTCCATATATGAATGGATTTAAATTAGCCATTTAAGGAAAAACACTTAAATTAGCAAAATACTAGATTTGTAACCAAACTAACCAAACATATTTTATTAATGACTGTTGCACATCTCTACAAACTGAAATACCATCTGTATGATTCCTGCAAAAAAGAAACTATATATAAATTATAATTTCATAGAAATTTGGATGGTTGAAATCAGGATTTGTCCTGCTAAACCTTTCTTCGAATGTATCCATAGTAGAGTTAATGTTTCATAACATTTCCTGATCTTCATACACAGTATACATTTTTTGAAGAGTACACCTGTTTGAAGCATTTTTATCTTTCTTAAAGTCAAAAAAATATTTTTGTTATCAAATATATAATGTTTAGGAATGAATGTTGGAATTTGCTTCCATAATGGTTTTACCACAGTGTGGTCACAGAGCAGGTTGATTATTGATTCTTCCATATTTTTACAAAACTGCATAGTGGGCTGCATGGACTTTTTAGTCTACATAGATACAACCTAGTTCCCAAAATTGAATTAAGGACTGTATATTAGAACCAATTCACTTTATTATCATCCAAGCATTCAGAACAAATTGTGTAGGCAGTTTCCTATCCCTGTAGGTCGATGGAGTTTTTAATTTTGAATTTATCCCTTTTAAGCTTCTCATGTACATTATCATTACTACATTGAGATAGACAGAAGTTCCTTGACTCCTTTCTTGACTTAATTCGTAGTTTAATTTGGGATGCTATAGTCGGACGTTGGAAAGGTAGATTTTCAAAAGAAAAGTGTGACCAATAAACAAATCAAAAACTAGGTCAAGGCTGAATATTTGGATCCCATCACATGACCATAACATCCTAATTGACATTTTTGTTATTTTAATTATTTTCAGGTTTTTGCTTAATACTACATAAGAAGTAAATCAATGTATGTCTGCTTCAGATTATGACCACAAAAGCCACTTAAAATAAGAAAATTTTCATTAAAAACGTTAGTTTCTGTTCAAACAAGCAGAGGATGTGCTTCTGACAATATCTCGTGTGACAATGAAGGCTCTCTTGCTTGTTGCTGTCTTTTATACTCCAATTTTGAACCTCTGGGAAAGACACCTTCAATATTTGGTACATGTGAGTAATTTCTCAACAAATTTATACCAAATAATTTCAAGCATCTGGAGAAGACGCTGTTTTGGATGTATTCTATTGACATAGTTTTAGATTTGTTGATTGGTCGACACTTGATCTCTCTTTTTTCCAGAAATTGTTCTGTTGAAATAGGTTGGGATTTTATTATTGTTTAACCAAATAAAAACAAATTTCAGGTGTCTTAATATTTTACAGTATATATTTGGACATTTTCTACCTGTTAACTTAAGATTATGATTACATGCACTGTTTTTTTGTCAATTATTTTATATTTTCACCTCACATCAAGCTGGAAATGGACTGCCATTGTCCACTACTCAAGTGACAAAAGGCCAGCCAGTTTCATGATAGGACAAGACTGGAAGTGATAAGGACAAGACTGGAAGTGATAAGACAAGACTGTAACTCACTAGGACAAGTCGGTTTCCAGGTGGGAGGAGCCATGGTCAGGAAAAAGAGTCGGGGAGGGTTG
The DNA here is from genome assembly GCA_964017235.1 of Sabellastarte sp. h YS-2021. Classification (NCBI taxonomy): domain Eukaryota; kingdom Metazoa; phylum Annelida; class Polychaeta; order Sabellida; family Sabellidae; genus Sabellastarte; species Sabellastarte sp. h YS-2021. The sequence continues at coordinate 80,378,046 of OZ024927.1, forward strand.
GTGAAATATCAAACATGTTTGTTATTTTGACGACACACCCTGACAAGCCGGGAAAATACTACTGACCCTTACAGACTATTTAAACATTGCTCCCGACCCTCGAAAAATCCTTAGTTACCTACAGGTCAGCTCCAGTGGAACGCCCCCATAAGCAAATAATGGTAAGCTTAAAAATATCTTCCAGAACCGCCTTTTGAGCAGAGTTCCATTCTCAGTAAACATTAAAAACGTTTTAAAATGGTTTAAAAGGTTACAAAATGTTCTTAAACCCTATTAAAGCCTATCTTTTGGGTTATTAAACATTTCCAAGTAAATGTTTCCACTGTAATGTTTAAAAAATTTTTTATAAACATTCTTTGTACAAACAGTTTTTCTGATGTTTGACTGGACATTTTAAATTTGGTTTGTCATCCCAGATAAATTTGAAAAAAAACACTTTTTATCATCTTTAATGCTTGCTCAGGTGGATTAAAGTGGGACATAAAATAAATTAGTAGAATTCAACTGATCAAACATTATCTAAAAGGTGGTATAAACATGGTAGATCTTTGATATGTTTTATGTTTACCATTTATTAAACATTTAATTAGAAATGTTAGAAAAATGTAACAAATGAACATAATAATGTCATAAAAATATTACTTCGGTATTGCAGTTTTAGTTAGTTTATTTATTTTTGTCACTAGAACATCATTATAGTGTTAACACAAGGTCTGTTACAATAATATTATAGTTCCCAGCCCCTAGGGGTTTGTTAGTGACAATATAACCACTTAAAGTAATTTACAAATTTAGTATGTAGAAATGTATAACAAATTACCTGTTTTCAATTAGTATATACATATTTATTAATGATGCATAATGGTACAACATTTCGAAGCAAAAATTTATAATTTTATTCATCAATTCTGTTCTATTTTATTTTATTGACTCGATTTCAATAAATAATTTGCCGGCTCAAGACTTTAATAAAAAATCTGCCAAATGACTTTTGGGGTTTTGCATTATATTGTGAAATTTTGACTCTTCATACTTCTGACTGAAAGAAGGATATTGATGTTCTACTTGTAAAAAGCTATCTGATCTAAATTTTCAGAATTGTGATCTTACCCAAAGGAGGAAGAAGTCTCTTCTTCCATTTACCTAATGATTCTTTAATTTTAGTAATTAATATATCAAAATTTAATGTTTCCATGACATCTAAGCTAACAGAGAGGTTTACTCCAAGTAAGCCATGAGTGACTTTTCACATAGTCACTGTTTATAGAATCAGATAACAATCCAGACGGGATTATATAAACTTTGTTGTTTGTGTTGAAGACCTTGATCCACCTAATGAACTTATTTTAAATTTTAAAATGGTATCAAGGAAATCCCAAGACACAGTCAAAAGCCTTTTCGAAGTCAATGAGCATAAGCAACCCTTTGGAATTTTTCTTTCCAGTACAATGTAAAATATCATAAACAAGATGATCATTCTGAAAGAAGGATATTGGTGTTCTACTTGTAAAAAGCTATCTGATCTAAATTTTCAGAATTGTGATCTTACCCAAAGGAGGAAGAAGTCTCTTCTTCCATTTACCTAATGATTCTTTAATTTTAGTAATTAATATATCAAAATTTAATGTTTCCATGACATCTAAGCTAACAGAGAGGTTTACTCCAAGTAAGCCATGAGTGACTTTTCACATAGTCACTGTTTATAGAATCAGATAACAATCCAGACGGGATTATATAAACTTTGTTGTTTGTGTTGAAGACCTTGATCCACCTAATGAACTTATTTTAAATTTTAAAATGGTATCAAGGAAATCCCAAGACACAGTCAAAAGCCTTTTCGAAGTCAATGAGCATAAGCAACCCTTTGGAATTTTTCTTTCCAGTACAATGTAAAATATCATAAACAAGATGATCATTTTCCCCAAAGAACCTCCCACCTAAGAATCCAGTTTTAGATATGATAGTGTCTTGTATAAATATTAATCCATTTGCTACAGTGAGTTCATCTTGTAGATAACTGAAAGGAGGGATATTGGTCTCCAATATTTCAACAAGTTTCTGGTTTTTTACCTTTGCCCTTGGAAATCCATGATATAGTACACTGCTTTAGAGTATTGTATATCTTATAGCTCTCATGTCCTTAATTAAAGACTCAGAAGATTATAAATTTTAGTTTGTCTCTGTTAACTTTATTAAATCTAACCGAAAATCTGTCTATACCGGGTGAATTAGCCTTTTTTGTGGTTCTTTATAGTTTTTATGAGAAGTGTATTTTATGTCTTCTCCCCTTAATTGTAACAACAGGGTTTTCAGAAACTGTCAAAAATTGTGAGATCTAAGTTTTTTTTCAGTATTATACACATGCATGGATACTTAAATAATTGTCTCTTTGTCAGTTGAACTGTTATTTAGTGTCAAATAGTCTGGATCCTTTAAAAGCAAAAAATTGAATTTCCAAATTTATTTTCATCATTTAAAATCATATAACTTCATAGTTAACTCTACAGTAGAATTATCTAAACTATACCCCAGTTTGTGAGTAGATCTAGCATTGTGTCTGATGCAATGATATAATTCAACCTTGCCTGCATTGTTGGATTACATCTAAACCAAGTAAATAGTTTAGACGTTGGATATATTGTTCTAAATAAATCTTGCAAGTTAAATATATTTATAGTGTCCACAAATACAGCATGATGAAATGGGTTGTTAATGTATTTATAGTTATATCAATCCTTTTCTGGATCTAAGGTCAAGTTTAGATCAGTGTATTTCTGGCCTCCTTTGTGAATTAATGTGTTGTTTTTAGAAAATGTCTGGTTGGTCCAAATTGGGTACATAGACAGTTTTTTGGGGTTTTTTTTATCCCACAGCCCTAAGGGCTGTCGGGGTATTGTTTTCACCCATGGTGTCCGGATGGGCGGGCGGGAGGCGGGAAATAGTTTGTCCGGCCTCTATCTCAGAAACCGTAAGGTGTAGGAAGTTCATACTTGGCAGGGACATTGGCTGGGGGTGTAGGTGTGCAATGTCATGGTCTGACCTTGATTTGACCTTTGACCTTGCTGTGGTGACCTTGACCTCTAAAATCTTGTCCGGGCTATATCTCTGAAACCGTAAGGTATAGGAAGTTGATACTTGGTAGGGACATTGGTTAGGGAGTGTAGGTGTGCAATGTCTTGGTCTGACCTTGATTTGACCTTTGACCTTGCCGTAGTGACCTTGACCTATAAAATCTTGTCAGGGCTATATTTCGGAAACTGTAAGGTGTTGGAAGCTGATACTTGGTGAGGACATTGGTTGGGGGTAGTAGGTGTGCAACATCATGGTGTGACCTTAATTTGACCTTTGACCTTGCCGTAGTGAACTTGACCTATAAAACCTGGTCCGGGCTTTATCTTGGAAACTGTAAGGTGTAGGAAGTTGATACCTGGTAGGGACATTGGTTAGGGGGTGTAGGTTTGCTACATCATAGTGTGACCTTAATTTGACCTTTGACCTTGCTGTAGTGACCTTGACCTATAAAATCTTGTCCAGGCTATATCTCAGAGACTGTAAGGTGTAGGAAGTTTATACTTGGTAGGGACATTGGTTGAGGGTTTTAGGTGTGCCACATCATAGTATGACACTGATTGACCTTTAACCTTGCTGTATTGACCTTTAAAATCTTGTTGCACCTTTGGGTCTGTCTGTTGATGCAGATTAAGCACTGTTAAAGTCATATTAGAATTCATTAAGAATTTCCTTTTGCAAGTTCCCATTGTAACCGATGGAATTTCATCAAGTGAGCCACAGGCTTTTCTCCAACACCACACATAAGCATTCATTGAATGTATTGCCACTTCTGTATGCATGGGTAATATTCAAAACATCCAAACCATAATTCGGCCATTTTTGGTTTACTGATAAGTGCTGTCATTTTATTATTGAATTGTTTTGTTTTAATACTTCATCTTTACATACATTTCTTTTCCTTAGATATTATTTTCTCTACTTAAGCATTATTTGGACCTTAATATAACTGACACTGCTCTGAAAGTATCTTGAACTTTGTACTGTTATACTACTTCTATATCTCATGGTGTTGAAAAATATTTCCCCAGGCTGTGGGGTACGGGCATCTGTGATGCTATTTTTAACTCTTTATTTTCCCTTTTTTGTACACAGGTGCAACAGATTCTGGAGGGGTGAGGGAAGCAAACCCTCCATCAGAAACCTTATAGTGTTTATCATACATAGTATAATGTAAACTAATTGTTAATTTATTTACACATTTTTTAACTTTGGAATACACTTTTAACTGGAAAATAGAGCTTCTTTTTACATACACTAAACACAGGTACACTCATACAGGACAGAAGGACTGAACACAGATAACAACGATAGGTGTGTTTATTATTAAATTTTCTTTATACTTTCTTTATAATATTTCAAATGGACAAAGAATTCTTGCAAATTGACACTTTTTTCTTTTAAATGACAATTGTAAACGTATGATTTTGCTTGCAGAATTAGAGTGTTCAAAGGTTTGTGCATAATAATGTTATCTGTACTATAGCCAAATAAAATATCTTTCATACTATACTGTTTTTTGTATTGATTATTGCAAACTTCCAAATTTCAAACAATTTAGTCCAAAAATTTTTTATGTATGGGCATTCTAAAATTAGATGTTCAATAGTTTGAACTTGAAACAAACACCAACTGCAATTTGGATTGTTTATTTTCTTAATTTTATACAAAACCTTATTAGTTGTAAGAAACGTAAATAGAATTTTATATTGAATATATATATATATTCATCCACATTATTTTATACTTTTGTCAACTGTATTAAAATCACGCATATTGTACCCACCATTCAATATCTTTTGCATAACTATATTTCTATGAACTTTATCTGTATTACCATTCCATATAAAGTTGTACATTAACCAATCAATTTCCTTTTTGATTAATTTTGGAATGTGCATCACCTTGGATAAGAATAAAAATTTTGATACTCCTAAGGTTTTGGCTATTAGAACTTTCCCTTTCAATGATAAATACCTTCCATTCTATGCATTTAGGGTTTGTTTTAATAATATTAAAGGTTTTTCAAAATTGGCTTTTTCAACTTCTGTTGTTTCATGTCCCACATAATCACCTAATATTTGTATAGGAGACTTTGGCCATGCTATGTCAAAGGGGGTTTCACTATTTCCTTTATTTTTTCCTGACCATAATCCTTCAGTTTTGGTTTTGTTGACTCGTAGCCCGGAACAGGATTCGAATTAATTCAACAATGTAAATCATTCACCACCTGATTTTATGTCTATCAGTGAGCAAGTTAAATCGTCCGTAAACTGTAATAATTTTAGTTCATTTTCTGCTATTTTTATCCCTTTGATTTGATCATTTTGTCTAATTGCAATTGACAGTAATTCAATGCATATAATGAATAGGTCAGGTGACAATGGGTCACATTGTCTTACCCCATGTCCTATTTGGAAATATTGGCATGTGTGTCCGTTGTTTATTATACAGCTAGAAATTTTTATTATAAAAAGTTTGAATCCATTTAATAAAATCCAAAATTGAATTTTTCTAAAGAATTAATAATGAAGTTCCATTCAAGATAATCAAAAGCCTTTTCAAAATCCACAAATAAAAAAGAAGATAAAATATTTTTTCATCTGAATAGTACATCAAGTCTTGAATTGTCCTAACGATAAATTCAAGTTTTCTGTTAGAAACAAAATCCTGAATGGTTTTCATGATTTACATCTGGTAGTATATCCTATATTCCCTGACAAATTGTTTTGGTCAAAATTTTGTAGTCCAAATTTAATAAAGATATCGGTCTCCAGTTGGACTAAAGTAATCTATCTTTTCCCGGTTTTTGTAACAGTGTTATGACAGCTCGTTTTTGGCTGGTACATAATTCAAAACTAAAAAATTCTGCTTCCTGCTATATGTCAAACTAGACAGTAATAAAGTAGTGTATGCCTGATATAATTAACTCTGGGTCAATTGTATTTCAACTGGCAACATATTTCTCAGTCTCATCAGAGGACATGAGGTATCTAGGCCTTATTCTTGTCCCTGAAGTACTTTTTGGGATCCTGTGGTGCACCCCCCGGTTTAAAACTGGTTCAGAGCCAGTTCTGCACCTGTAAACCTGTTGATGGGGTGGTTCTGGAGGTTGTGTCCAGGTATGAAGGCCTATATTATTATCAACTTTGTGGCTTATGTGTTTTGCTATAAAAGTCTGAAAGTGAGACAGCAAAAGAAAGCATTGTGATTTTACTTGAAAGTTTCATTCTAATTACAATGTCTATTTTAATATAATATTTAATAAGTATGACTGGATAAAATAATTAGACTCAGGGAATGTCTCTTCACAAATATTTGCTTAACAATATAACCAAGCGTTCATCAGATTATTGAAATTGATATTGTTCTATTATATGGAAGGGGGCCACGGTGGCAGAGTGGTAACACTCTCGCCTCCCACCTCTGCGGCCGGGGTTCGATCCCCGTCATGGCCGTAAGTGGGAAAGCTGGTAGTTGCTTGCCGTTGGTCGGCAGTTTACAGTACAGAACCCTAGCGAACTATATGTACTGGTTTCCTCTGCCCTTCCAACTACCCGTCGTGATATGACCTGTACAGTGTTGAAAGCGACGTAAAACCCCAAATAAAAATAAACAATCTATTATATGGAGGTAAAAAATGGATATCTAGGTGGAAAATACAAAAGATCATAATATATAACCATATACTGAGTGATATGATGTAACATTATAAACAATACAATGCAACAAACATTCTCAATGAACAAGTGGTCATATATGCATGAATTAAATGGAAAATTACCATTTCACACATTATTATGAGAATTCAGTTAGCCATATGAGAACCAGTGGTTTCAGCTACTAAATGAGAAAGAAAAATATAAATGCCTTGATTGCTTAAAAACTTAAACTGTGTTGGAATATCATAGATTAAAATATTGGATCTAACTAAGATTAATTTGCAAATTCAAAATATACTTCAAAATTGTTTCACCCAAAGGATACAACCAGATTTCACTGGTTTCAATCCAACTAAAAATAGTTTGCAAAATAAACATGTATTTGAACTTGATTTCACCCATTGATTTCTACATGAATTTACCCTTTGGATCCAACTAAAAATAGTTTGCAAAATCTACACATATTTCAACCAGATTTCACACTTGTATTCAAACCAATTTTCCCATTGATTTTAACATGATTTTAACCGTTGGATCAAACTAAAAGCTGTTTGTAAAATGTACACATATTTCAACCAGATTTCACCCATTGGTTTCAACCTGATTTCACCCATTGGTTTCATCATGATTTCACTCATTGGATACAACTAAAAATGGTTTGCGGAATCTATATGTATTTCAACCAGATTTCACCATTGGATTCAACCTGATTTCCAAGTTGCGTGCCTACTGGGATCAGTACCAATGAACGGTTATTTTCAACAGCTGGATATTAATTAAACAAGAATAGGTGTTACTTTACATCTAAAAATGTTGACAAGGCCTTCTATCTTCATAAAAAAACTAATAAATGGTCACTGATGTAAAACTTTTTTGCTTCACTTCATGCCTTTCTTTGTCTGGTCTTATGTTCATTCTGAACGCTGAAAACATTAATTAAAAATGGAAAATAATTTTAGTTTCTTCACTTTGTGAATAGACTGATTGCTTCAACATTCATTGTCAATGTGTGTAACTATTAAGACTTATAAGTAACATGTGCATGAATATAAAGGAAAAATCATGTGGGTTCTATCTTTTATTTCTTATGTAACAATTCATACATAAACTTGACACAATGTGTTTGCCCCATTAACAATTTATACCTGGTATCACTTATGCCCAAACTTACCCAAACAGTGATGCCAGAGCATTAGGGACTACCGATGCTACTCTATCGTCATGTTTTACCTACTGCCACATGGCGTCAGATGCCCATGCCTCATGAGCCCAAATGCTCTCAAATGGTACTTTACACCCCTGTGTGTAGAAACACATGAAAAGTCAATCCACACCCTCTAAATCCCACATGCTGCAAGATCTTGACCTGAGCAAGTGTTCCATTAATGGGACACCTTTAACCGTTATAAGGGGGGACCCATAACTCCCGGTTCTTTAATCAAAAGGAATCTAAGATTGGTTACTGGGCAGAGGAAAGGGATAACCTCATGGTATTGGTCCGATTCTTCCAAAATTCATCGCCCATTTAATAATAATGACTGCCCCATGCTCGGTGAACTTCACATCACCCCGAGTCAACTGTTTCGTACCCTGAAAGGATTGCATTGAGGAAGGAACGAGGTTTGATGCACATAAGAAAGCAAATAAGGCGAAAGCAGTGGCACATGCAATGTGGGTACCCATTGCCTGATTGATCTGGAACAACATTTTAAGTTGGTCTATGGTGAACGTAGACTTAAAGTTCACCCGAGGGATTTTAGGTAATGCCTTTAAAAACTTAACTTCAATAACATTATCAAAAGATGAAATGTCCATCCCAAACCTGGTCATAACTGCCTTAAGGGCAGAAAGATAGTTGCGTACCGACCTTGGTGCCAAACCAGAGTACACATCTTTTGGATGTATGCTAATAAAGCAGGAACTGTAGCAGCATCCCAATGCCATTAACCAAACAGACTCTTGTCTGTAACGTCCTTGTCCTGTAATCCTCGGCTCCCAATGCTAAATCGTATGCAGCAGAGACTAATGTGGCAGCACCCGCAGCTCCTGAAAAAAGAAAACTCTATTATAGGTTTCTGTTTAACAAAAGAGACTCCCTTTCTAGCCATTGTAAATTCACCCCTGATGTGGTTACTATCTGTGCATTACCAGTCAGATCCTGTATTAATCGTGATGCGTCAGCTACGACATTATGGTGTCCCGGGATATGTCTAGCCACGACATATATTTTAGTCCGTGCAGCAATCCAGAGCAAATTACGAATGCACATGCCCAAAAACGGATCATTCATTTTAAGCGCATTTATTATTTGGACGACGGCCATGTTGTCACAGTTTATTCGAATGGTATGTCCCTCAACTGATGAGCCCAATGATTCAAGGCCAAACACACATTATACATCTCAAAATGTAATATCGTTCTATTTATTCTGATAGAGTGAGGGATTCTATATGCATACCCCTGTCTATGCCCACCAAAACCTTCTAATGGTGCATCAACATACACATCTGGCGCATCATGGTCATTCAACATTTTAAATGTGGGTGACTGATAAAATTCCCTTAGCAGTGTTATAAACCATGCTAAATCTTGATGAAAAGACCGTCCTAAATAAATAACCAGACCCTGTTGTTTGCGCAAATGCCAAAGCATTTGGTTTAAGAAAGCTTGCGCAGGTACTGTGATTTTTGCTAAGTATAATAATTTTCCTAATAACGATTGAAGAGATTGCCTAGTTACCCTACTCTGGTTTTGAAATGACACGCATTCAGCGACTATCTGTTCCATTTTTTCATCAGGTATGCGCACCGTTCTCTCCTTCACGTTAACCTCAAAACCTATGCAAATCATCTTGTCGGCTGGTTCAAAAACCTTATCCTGATTAATCAGCAATCCCAATTCCTGAATGACTTGTTTTAATCTATCAAATGCAAACTTTCTCCTCCTCGACGCATGCAAATACGTCATCTATATAATACCATACCCTGATTCCATTATAAGCCAATATATGTCGTATGACATCAGAGACTCTCTGAAAAATTCCAGTCCCATGGACAGCCCCAAAGGCTACCAAATTATCAATATAATATTTGCCATCGAAAGACATTCCTAAGTGCGTCCGCTGGGTCAACACGTATGTTCCTGAAAGCCCGGGCACTGTCTATTTTTATCAATTTGGGAGGCCTGGGAAAAGCTAGTATATCTTGGATCAAATAATCCAAACTTGGGAATGTAAGAGTATATTGACAATTATCATAATAGCCCCTCCTGGTGTTTCCATTGACAGAGTCCCTATCCCCGTTTGACAGGTCCAATATGATTCGGATTACCATCTTTTGGTCTTGACATCAGTGGGGAGACGTGACACCCAGAAACTGGCCATTCAAGAAAAGGGCCCATAATGGCGCCCAGCTCCTTTTTGTTCAAGAATTTATTCACCTGGCTAGGAAAAGCCAAAGCAGAATAATGATTAGTAACATGACTTCTATACTCAAAATTATCACTAACGTCTAAGGGAAAACCATACACTAGAAATTGCAATAATCTCGTATCTTTATATTTATGTAAGTAAGATGCCCAATTAGCCAAATTCAAGTCAGGCGAGACTAGACATTGAAGGCCATCACAGTTGGGTAAACGGCTTTCAGCTACCCTAACCGCCATAGTGAGATATTGTTGATCACTCATAACTGGAATATTGCCAGTGAGAAAATGCCTCCGGCATCTTTGTACACTTGGGTTGCCTTTGAACACAACTAACCTTCTGACCAACCTGCCGAGGGATATATGCACACTTAGGGTAATAAAATTCAGATAATGCTTCAACGTTTGTTATTAATGAATCCACTTGACAATTACTTTGAAATAAACAAGGAAGACAATTCCCATTATGGTTTTCAAACTGAAGGTTGCCATCAGAACACAAAACAAATGAAACACTGTTATTCAAGCGACCACCAGTGTCACTTTCAATAAAACACTTAACTAAACTACAGTTATTGACAACCCTATTGTCAGTGTCCCCACGTGAACAGCCATCACCCAAAGCTCGACATTCATGGTCGACTCGACCCACCATACATCCACTGTTTCTTATAGGATGGTCAACTCGATCCACTTGACGCACAACACTGGTGGGACAAGGATCCACTCGATCCAACGTATTAACACTTTCATTATCAATGGCTTTTAAACGGCCAACACAAATATTATTATCATTGACCACTTCATTTAAATTAACTTGACCACCCATACTGACATCATAGACACTATTAACTATCACTCCCTGGAAGGGCTTAGCATTAATATTCCACCCTCGTTAGTCGTTACTCAAAAATTCTTGTCTGAATGTGTGGCATTTCGTAAAAGGCACAAAAGACGTTGCCATTGCATTCAATGTACTGCCAGTGTTGTGAGTGTCTAACATATGAAAATCACACTGAAGAGCCCACCGCATCTTCTTCAAAAGAGGTTGCCTCATAAATGTTGCTGTAAATATCTTGGTCCCGAGGAATGAGTTGACGACAACCCAAAAGATAAGATGAATCACAACGTCCGTACTTAAATACATGGCCATCGCCCAATGTGGCCTATTTTCTTCTATGGCTCCGTTTGTGCATGTGTGTGATACCCGTGATGGGCTTTTTCACCATCTGAGTCAATAATTTCAACATCACTTGAAACCAACTTTCTTTTCTTCACCTTCGGTTTCGCCCCATTCCCTAATTGTGTCCTGAATAAAGGTTTGTCACTCTCCACATTGATGACTGGTTCAACTGTAGCATTAGGATGCCTTACTTCACCCTCCAATGAGGACAGCTTGGTCTCTATGCTCCCTATTTTCCCTGCAACTCCATCGACGGCATTGACCAACTTATCCAGAACTGAGGATACAAATTCCGGCATTGTTTGTGGTTCACCTTGCTGTGGAGCCTCAGTACACATGCTATCCTAAATGCCTACCTCACGATGTGAGGTGGCCTCATTCCTGCCTAATTCCAATGATTGCCATCTTCTGTTTGTCTTTGTCTTTCATTCCTTAACATATAAGCACGGCCACTGCCAACCAAACACACAACCGAAACAATGACACACAAATACACATAAAGTCCAGCTGAAATATAGCAGGTTAAAACGCACCAACTAAAATAGTTCTAAATAATTTTTTCCCCATGTTGCTTGTTCAAACTCTAGAATGATACTGCGGCAAAATTCCAACCACGCGGTATACAACACGCACTGATATAAAACATTTAACCCTGAATGATACTGCAAACTTTTGGTCTAATCAACATCAGCCCCCTATTCAAAAGAGACACTCTGTTATAAAGCTAGGACATTTGATTTGCAGCTTAGATACAAGAGTGTTGTTGTTTACAGCTAATTTATTTATTTAGCATTTTTATCTTATGCTCAGTACGTTTTCAGTTAAATTGTGGGTAGTTGGAAGGGCAGAGGAAACCAGTGCATACAGTTGCTCAAGGTTCTGTACTGTAAATTGTACTGTAAATGGCAATTAAGTACCAGCTTTCCCACATGAGGTCAGGTCAGAATTTGTACTCTGACCTGAGAAGTGAGAAGAGAGTGTGTTACCACTGCACAATTGTGGCCCCTGTTAACAATCAAATTGTTCAATATATCTTTTGGAACTTTTGATTAGTCAAATAAAGCATTCGAAGTTTGGAAACCTGTCCATTCACAAAAAGTACTGCACACATGTTGGACTGTAATTATATGCATTATGCTGCCGTCTCTTTACCTGGTAAACAACAAATTGAAATGTTCATTTTATTTATCATCATACAGACATTATGCATGTTTACATGACATTGGTTTTTTAAATGGTAAAAAAACTGTAGATTTTAATATTAAATGATTCATACTGGTGCATGTATGTGTAAAATATTGTTATTGACTTGAATCTAACTCCATTTGACTGGACAGTGATGCTAAAAAACTAGATTCAGAATTCGGTTCATTGCGGGAGTGATAACGGGCAGGCTGTGAATGTAATACAGATTCATTGTTTCAGGTTCAATGCCACTTTCACATATTGTACAGGACAAGTAGTTGAGGTGATAAAGTACAGCAATGCATGCTAGTAGATTCATCACAGAACATCATCACACACTTGCAAAAAATTACAAACTTTAGAAATCAAACTCAGGACCTGAGAGGTCAGAGGTTAGCATTACCCACCATGCCATCATTCCCCTGTAAATATATGTATGTGTTTATATACATGACATCTAAAATTTAAACCATGCAGAGTTAACATACATCTTGATATAATGGCAGGGATTTCCTGAACATTTTAATTTGGTTGCTAGGTGAATTCATATGTAGTATAGAATGGTCAACATATTTGTTGCATACACTACCAACCACTGAAAAGAAAATAACACTGATAACCCAAGATTTAATGTGCATAGTAAGTTAATTAGGGCCATATAAATGATTCTGGATTTAGGTGACGGACGTAACTTTCACTAACTTAATATGTAACATATTCAAAGAAAGAAAAGAAGGTTTTCTAAATAGGTTGCACTCCGCCGTCGGACCGATGTTGGCTGTTAGTCGCATGGTTGGCAGATTTTGCCAACGTTGGCCCAACGTTGGCTATTGCTCATATCATCAGCAGATTTTGCCAACGTTGGGACAACGTTGGTCCAGCGGTGGTTTACCAACCACAACCCAGGTTAAATATCCCTATATTTTGCCGATTTGGGGCAACATTGGGCCAATGGTGGATTTTTATTCAAGATGGCAGCGAGCAATAATTAGAAACTTAGTAAAAAATTATTTATTATGGTACATCTAAAAATCATATTTCAGTGAGCCCACAAATTTTAACTGACTATTTAACAATTTTAGACATAAAAGTAATTTTCTCATTATAAATTCACACTGAAAAAGTTGTTTGTGAACATTATAATTTGATCACTGTATTATGGACTATCACCTTATGACACTGTTCCACCCAGCGATGGCTTTCCAACCATGACTCAGGTTAGATATCTCTATATTTTGCCGACTTTGGGCAACGTTGGGCCAACGTTGGATTTTTATTCAAGATGGCGGAGAGCAATAATTAACAACTTAGTAAAAAATTATTTATTATGGTATGTCTAAAAATCATATTTCAGTGAGCCCACAAATTTTAACTATTTAACAATTTTAGACGTAAAAGTAATTTTCTCATTATAAATTCATACTGAAAAAGTTGTTTGTGAACATTATAATTTTATCACTGTATTCTGGACTATCACCTTATGACACTGTTCCACCATTGTTATTGTTTGGTCATGTGACTTATCAGGGATTCCATAAGCTAAGATCCTCCCACAATCTATCACTTGCCTTGTGTTAAACAATGGCCACATAACACCATGCTGCAATTTGATTGGCTGATGCTATACATAGAGTAAATTTTTTTTTACTGGTGGCTTGCCGACATTAGGCCAACGTAAGAGCATTGGCCAAAAAGCCGTTGGGCCAACGTTGGCAGCCAATGTCGGACAGACAGATGTGCCGACGTTGGGCCAACGTTGGCCCAATGTCAGAATGCTATCTGAGTACATACTAAAACACACACCAAAGTCTGACTGAATGCTAAACTCGGCAGAATACTCTCCCTAAAAGCAGGATTTTTTCAAGAAACTTTAACTGACATAAACTCCTGAATGATTCTAATATAAACTGAATAGGTTTTTTGTATACATGTATATATGCACAGCCATCACTTATATTCCATTGCTGGTGCAGCCATAACTCTGTAATTGTCCACATAATCATTATTGTCTTCAAATAAAGCTGGATTTTCATAACAATAAAGTTATTGCATTATTATAAAGCATATTATCTGAAAACAATGAATATTGATTAACATTTAACCCATTTGCCATTATTTTATCCTTTTATTTGTTTATTTGGGGTTTAACGTCGCTTTCAACACTGTACAGGTCATATCATGACGGGTAGTTGGAAGGGCAGAGGAAACCAGTACATAGAGTTTGCTAGGGTTGTGTACTGTAAACTGCCGACCAATGGCAAGTAACTACCAGCTTTCCCACTTGAGCCCGTGTGGGGATCGAACCCCGGCCTCAGAGGTGGGAGGTGAGAGTGTAACCACTCTGCCACCTCAGCCCCCTTTATCCTTTTAAATAAACTGTTTTGAATTTATTGATTTTTTCATTGGCACATTTTTTACTTTGCCGTCTTCTCCAGGGAATATATTGATAATCCTACCTAGGGTCCACATACTCCTTGAGACATTTGTATTCTCTAAAGATGATGTCATCAATTTTTTGCAGGTATGACTATGTTAGTGAATTTTCCAAAATATCCCCTTCTCTGAAACATATTCCATTATTTTCCTCTTGTCAGGGCCCTTTACTAGTACCTTCTTAATTCTCTCAGCTCAAACGACTATCAAACCATTGCCACTCAAAGTTTTATTTGGTTGTCCTGGCAAAGCAAAAACTTTCTGAACACTTGGGTGAATTCCTGTGGTGGTTTATCAGTTGTCAATTCTAAATAACTGTCCATGTGAATATGACATTATAACGTTTTGCTGTTTGTTTCTGCCATACTAAGGATTTTACTGGTCTAAAATATTTAGATGATGTGATATAGTTGATAACCTCTCAGCTAGTAAATCACCCATAACTGGAATATCAGATTGTGGTTCTAACTTTTACAGATCACACATTGTCTTTCAATCTACTTGGCTAACTGATGATCCTTCATGATCCAGTAATTTTATAATGTCTATAACTTGAGAGGAGTGTTTTCTTTGTACATGATCTGCATTCCTCATTATAAGTTTGGACACCTTGTGGTTTTTTTGGAAACAGGATGGAGTGTCATATGGCAGGTCAGCATACTTCATTCTCCCACAAACTTTCAAGATGCTGTCTTCATGAATGAAAGGATTGAGAGTCTAAAGATCTTTCTTGTAAAACTTCACTAAGCTATGTTGTTGCGTTTTCATCACCCAGTAGGTTGTTACCTTTTACAAGTCTACTACATTGAACACATCACACATACATCAATTTCTGTTCACCTACATTTAGCACATCATTTTTTCTAACACTTTCCACCTCAATCTTCTAATCTTTTCAGCAGTGCATCTTTGAATTTTTAACATAAGCTATGACTCAGACAAATCTTCTCTAACAGTGATATTTCTCAGGGTGTATCACTGTTAAGTTCATGTTACACTTTCACAGTCTTATTTTTTCTTCCTTTGACATAAGCAAATGTCATTGAATCATGTTCTGGAATTCAGAGCCATTACATTAACATTCTTTTAACTTTTTAACTAATACCTCTTGAAACGTCATTGACTGGGTTAAGATGACCTATTGCCCTCAAATCGCTTGCCTCTATCATATTCAGTATCTCACAAAAGGTTGTTACTTTGTATAGTTTTAGCCGTTGATCCAGTGTATTACAGTAGTACTGTCTTTCATGAGGATTGTACAGGATATTTCAAACCTAATTTATTCTCTTACTGTGTTGCTTAAGCTGGCTCCTATGATTGCTAATATTGGGTTCTCATATTGGGCTTTTTGTTATTGGCTTCAGAGATTGTACCTTGACCTTGCTTCAATCATTCTCATTCTCAAGTTTCCATCTTTGATAGATGCATATACCAAATGCTTCATTAAGAGGTGTCACAGAACATGAACTCAGGATCTCTATCTATATTTCCAAGTTTTCCTGGAATACCTGAACCTGTCCTCTTCACCTGATGGCAGCAAACTCACCCAACTGCCACATCTTTTGCATTTCAGTCTTTGCCTTTATTATTACTTCTGCAGCAAACTTATGGGGTTAAAAATTCTCCAATATTTGACTTTGGACCCTCATTTTGTTAGATTCCCTTTCTTTACTGCAAGTTTGGCTACATAAAGATCAAAGTTCCCTTGACTGCATTCTAACCAGTTATTAGTACTATGTTTTCTACATTTTCTTGAAATACATGTAGTTTATTTTCCTCTGCCACATTGTCTTTCATATTTGTAATCCTCCATTACTTGATCTTAAATCCTCCAGTTGCCAAGATTGCATTGATTTCTGTTCTGGTGTTTGCTACCCAACAGTTTTCACACTTATTATCTATAAATGTGCTATGCAGTCTGTGATGCCTCTGGGTACAACCTCTATACCTCCTTGGTTGAGAGCTACCTATGCAATAGTTGGTGCTTGTTTGTCCCTGAATGTAAGAACAGCCTTCTTATATACATCTGGTGCTTCTGGTTTCAATTTCCACATTCTTCCATAGGAATCTGTGAACATGCTGATCTTCACATATGAGAATTCTATGATAGATCTTCGAAATAATCTCACTAATTAGTCTCATTTTTCACTAAATATGGTGATAATATCAAACAAGTTATTGTTTATGTACATTTATGTCATTGTTCATTCAGGTTATAGACCCTGAATACTAGAGATGAGTTGAACACAATTTATTCAAGTTATATAGGACTTTCACAACCTATTGTTGCTGGGTGCCGCCTTGAGGCATCATGATGGCTCTGATATAACAAAGTTAAACTGGTTGATGACATCATGCAAGGGTAATGCATATGTGTCCTCTGTTTACAGTTGTAATGTTCAACTTTGGACTTTTTATTGCACATGGGGTGATTTATATAGTTTAAATAGTTTAAAAGAAGTGGTCCTAAAACACAGAGCCTGAGAGAGAGAGAGTAATGTCATTTATATATGAGACAGTACTCCCCATTGTAGACTTCAAAACCAGTCTCTCAACATTTACTTATTATTGCATGATCAATGGTGTTACAGGTAACTAACAAATACAATGGTTTGATAGCAACTGTCTTGGCACTATCACAACAAAGATGTTATTCTGTATCTCTATATACTATTTTACTATTATACAGTCTCAGTCAAATGAAAGTTTTTGTACGCTGGCTCCTTTTGATTTAAAAATTTCTTCTTGGGTAATTCATTCATTCATTCATTCATTTGTAACATTCTCAATAATTTTGGAAATGAAGCTTAAACTTAACAATGGTCTGTATTTTCTATACTTATTCCTCAATGCTTGGGTTTTTTTCAGGATGGAAAGACATAAATAATTTTTAAAATTAAACCATTTATTGTCAGCTGGGTTCTGACAGTTGTTGCAGCCTGTTCAATTCAACTGGTGCCGTGACTGCAAAGCCACACCTACCTATGTGCTTCTTGGGGCCCGTTGAGGAAACAGATAGCCTATATCCATGAGTATCAACACTAAGGAATTTGTGAAGTTGTCACAAATCATAGGGATGATAGTAACAAGCAATATATGATTGTCAAAGGAGATGTCTGAGTAAAACACCCAGATTTTTTACTTCTACCGATGGAGAGATGTTGTTTTGGAGGAGTGGGACAGGAAAATTTGGTACAAGTGACTCTCTAATGGGTTTGTCACTTATGATGACAAATTCTGTTTTTTCTGTGTTAAGATTTAGTTATTCTATCCACCATCTACTCCTATATGGACACTCAGTCATCTCTTCCACACTAGAATCAAAGTTCCTGGAGTCGACTGCTAAGTAGATCTGGGTGTCATAAGCATACAGGTGGTGACTGACATTGAATTTGGAAATTACTTGACTGAGGGGACTAGTGTAAAGAATGAAAAGGAAAGGACCCAGTATACAGATCAGTAGGGGACACCGAAGGAGAGAATTTCAGCGTCCGAAAAAAAATCAACCAATCCGTCCATCTAAAATCAACCAATCATGCAAGCAATCATATAAAAGGGAGTTATCAGTTGTATCAAAAGAAGTCTGTTAATGTTAGGGCCAATGCCTTTCCCGAGTCCACTGAGAGAGATATGTCATTTTTAATTTTCAGCAACGCAGTTTCAGTGAAGTTGAAACTCTTGTATGCAGACTGGTTGACATTTAAGATCCCAAGACTTTCTCAATGGGTTTTGATATGAAACTAAGCTTTGATAACGGCCTTTAGTTTTTTAGGATATTTATATCAAGTCTCAGCTTATTGAGAAGGGAGGGGGGACATATGCTGTCTTAAAACAGCTGGAGAAACTCCCCCTCTGTGATTGTTTGTTTATTTGGGTTTTAACATCGCTTTAAACACATTGTATAAAGCATATCACGACAGGTAGTTTTATGGGCAGAGGAAAACAGTACATACACTGTAAACTGCCAACTAACGGCAAGCAACTACCAGCTTTCCCAGTTGAGGTCAAGCCGGAATTCAAACTCCAATCTCAGAGGTGAGTGGCGAGAGTGTTTATGAGAATATCAGCACACTCCTTGACCAGTGAAGTAGGAATAGTGTCTAGTACGCAGGATTTGGGTGGTGAAGACTTTAGAATTTTGAGTAAGTCTTCTTCAGACACAGGTGCAAAAAATGATACAGTATTTCTCATGGTGATGACTGCAGAGTGGACCTTGTTTTAGGAGTTTGTCATGGAAAACTTACAAAAAGTGTTGGCAAGGTCAGTTTTATTTGTACAGTCTGGTAGAATAACAGCAGAGGACCTGTGTAAATCTTTTTGGAACATTTCCTTAGGATTTCCTTGATTTTCAGTAAGAATGTTGGAGTAATGATTATATTTGGACCTCTCAAGCTGGAAATTGTAGTGATTGATTGCAGCCCCATCTTGGCAACAATTTCAGGCAGATTTTTCATGGCACCATGCCTGCTCAGATTTCCTTTTGAGACGTTTTGCCTTGAGAATGTTGTTGTCCATGAACCCAGTCTCAGCATGTCTTGGTGTCTTTTTTTCTCTTGATTGGGGCATGCTTGTGAAGGAGGCTCCTCAAGTTATTAAAATATTGATGGCTGAGAAGACTGGCAGTTTTATATGGGCATCTATTGAGGTCAGATTGCACAGTATCTTGTCTTTACAGACATTTATTTTATGAACTTTATCTTGTCTTTACAGACATTTATTTTATGAACATTTATTTTATGAACTTTACAGATGTAAACACATTGATATACTTACAGGACATCTCTAACTGGAAAACCAAGGCTAAAAATGATTGCCTGATGATCTTATAGTCCTGCAGTGAATTTGGGACTAATGGTTCAAGAGAACGAACCCCTGACACACAGAACATCTAAAATGTCACTATGAATGTGTGTAGATGACAAGTTGAGTTTTAAACTAAATTCCTTGAGAATATCATAGAATTTTAATAGCCAGGTATAGTGTTGATCCAGATGAAAACTGAGATCATCCAGGAGAATATTTTTGCAGCCTGACAGAGCAGTACCCACAAGGAACATGCCAAATCTGTCCAGGGATTGTGCCTTCGAAAGATTAGGAGGTCAAAAGAGTACATGGAAAATAACAGCTTTAGCACACTCAGTGCTAATCGGAATAGAAATACTTTTGAAAAACTGAAAGCTTTGTTTTGAAAGTGGGTCATAACTCAAATCATCCTTGATGAAAAAGCCAACTCCACCCCCATTTTTGATATTGTAAGGCACATGCTTGAATTTATAACCAGGAGTGGTGATACTAGAAATAAAACTCTGAGTATCCTCTGACTTAAGTCATGTCTCAGTGACAGCTACAAAATCAGAATTTTTTTCTCTGACAAACTCCAAAAAAGCAGACCTATTTCTAGCAGATCTGAAAATGTTGAGAAGGCAACCAATGCAAGATCTAGAAACAGGGCCTGGATTGAAACTGATATCACCCAAAAGAACTAGGAGCAGTGAGGACCAAGGACTGAGATTCCTGAAAGTATGTGCCACACTTTGGCAGTGGCCTTGGAAAGCCAGATAGGAGTAGTTAATGCTATTTAATGCATGGTGGGTTCGAATGAGTCACAGATTCGAATGCCGGTCAATGTGGGGTAGATAGAAAAATGCAGGAGGTGTTTTTTGAAGAATATTGTAGGCAACAGGAAAAGTACAACTAAAAACAAAGTCTGAAATACTATTAATCAAAAATAATATTGACGACAAATTTACTGTGTGAGTCACACCCCAGCCACCAGATGTACAATCAAAGCTGGCAACCTAGGTGTGTACCAGGTATGTATTGTACATAGCAATTTATTGCAGGCAACAAGAAATACAGCAATAAGATTTATAGATGACAAAGATGTGTAAATTTGACTGAGTTTATTGCAGAGAACTGTCAATACCTCCAACAAAATTTATAAATGACAAAGATGTGTAAATTTAAGTGAATATAATGGAAACTGGGTATAGAAAACATGTGAGAAAATATGTAAGAAAAAGCTAGTAAGTGCGAGAATACCTGTGGGTGGGCGATAATACCAGAAGGGTATGATAAAGGGCCAAAATTTGATAAAAGATAACAAAAAGTGGGATAAAAACTGGAAAATAATTTAAATATTGTTGTTTGATAGTAGCTGACAGTTTCACATGGAAGGCAATAGTTGCTGAGAAATATGTGTATATTGTAAATGGAAAGTAAAAAAGATGTTACTCCCCTGACGAGAGCTAAAACCAAAGATATAGAGGTATTACTTTGTCTATAAATTCTTTTTTATTTTGTAGATATATGTTAAATGTTAAACCTCAACAAAAAGTGGTTCTTATGAGAGCTTTGATTAAAATTCCTACAGAAAATTCCTAGATCCAGATTGTAATTCGTATCACCTCCAAATCATATTTTCCTTGTGCCATTGTCAATGTTGGAGCATTTATGTTTATGTATGTTCAATTGTGTTTCATTTTTACACAATAAATCACATCATGATGTATAATATCGGTGATAATAATGATTTGGAACACAATTGAACATAAAAAGCTATTTACATGAATTAATAAATAAAAATATAATAAAATAACTATTGTCCATCTTATGTCCCAAGTAATCTATGATGTTAATAAGAACATCTGAGAACTGAGTTACAAAGGCACCCCACAATTTATTAAGTAACCATCCCAGTTTGACAGAAACAACTTTTCATTGGTATACCAGGGCAACCACCTAACCTCCTTAAGTCGCTAAGGGGCAATGGGTTGATCAACTGCAAGCGTTTTCACCTTAACCAAAGCCTGAACTTGTCGCTATTTTTGGTTAAATCCTCGTAGAACACATATTAAGTGATTACATTACAACTCCAACCAACGGTGAGGGTTCATAACCACAGTAGCCAAAATCCGGAGCAACGTAAAGAAAATATGATGTTAGCCAGAGCCAAAAGTAGTACTTCAGGAGTCAAACTCAAAAATTAATAAGCCTCTGGTGAGACTAATCCTATCTTGGCTGTCTTAATATACAGTTAAAAATAAAGTGTTACATCAGGCTATAACATTTTTACTTATACCATAACAACCTTTTCTTGAAATTAATCTTGGATACACACTGTGAAAAAGTGTCAGTGAAGAAAACTTGTGACAGCCATTGGCACACTTGATGTAAATCAGCCACCAGTATTACATCTGGCAAAGGTGCATCTTACTCAATAAGCACCCTCAGTATAAAATTCTATTACTGTTACCAAGCTGCTTCTGCACTCTCAAGCAAATTCCAAACTTGTGAGCGCTCATACTGGCAGTAAACACTTATGAAAAATATTTGCCTCTTATAAACAAGACTCACCTGTGAAGTATATAATATTATGTTAAATACATTACATAAAATGTTATTAATAGTACACAGGCAAGACAGGAAGAGCAATTAGACACAGAATGTAGAAACATTCAGTCATTACTAAGAAACACAATTCCAAAGTTACACCAGTATCAAAACACTCTTCAACTGATGGTCACTCTCACAAACACATGGGATTCAGTGTAATTCAATGGCTTGGAAATATACATTACCAGGATGTTTGCAGAAGTTGTAGAAAGTAGTTTATAGGGAGCAGTTCACGAGGTAAGTCAGAGTAATAGGGTCGGTCAAAGGTCAGGGGTCATAGGTCAGGAAGTGACGTCATATACATGTCAAGTATCACGTGACAGGAAGGTGGCTTCTGATTGGAGGATGGATTCCTGGGATTCCTAGTAAAAGGAACAGACGTCATATTGATGGCATGTGTTACATGATAGGATGGTGTGCTTAAATGGTATCGATGACTGATGGGAGGGCTTACCTTGTAAAGGAGAGATAGATAATTATGTTAATCAAAGGGCATATGTGTTTTGATTGATGGTTTTTGTTTTTCTCTGCAGAGTGATGGGATGGTGGGGGTCTTGTCTATGTAAATGGTATCGATGACTGATGGTGGACTTGACATTGTGGAGATTTTAATATAAGGGCAGATGTGATTTGATTGATGGGGTTGTTTTTCTGTAAAAGAGGAGCAGTAGCAACAGGAGACAATCTATGAACTTGTCTCTTGTGACACTATTTTTACAATAACATATATTTTGCTACACGTACAAGCAGACATACAAGTAATATTTAAAACACACACATAAATTGGAGGAGATTGTTTACCTCAAAGGCAAACCTATCCTTTTGTGTCACTAAAGAATGTTTTTTTTGTAACAAGAGGTTTTGATTGATTGGCAATTGAGAATGTGCCTGTTTCAAGGAACACGTGTAATTATAGTGTTTACACAGCTTGCTACTCTCAACATCAAAAACACTATGTTCCTTTTTTACAAGGTGTTGATGTAAGGGCATACAATAATGGTTTTTAGAATAAAAAATGAACTTTCTGGTCACCCGTTCTCACCAATAATTTGCTCTTGTGTGTGTGTGTGTAACACTCGCTTATCTTTCTTGTTTTTAAATCAGATTATCACACAATTACACAGCATTTCCCCTAAGTCATGTATAATAACAAAAAACAGATATTAGGAACATTGACAAGAAACAAATGTTTGTCTTGTGTAAATATTTATGACAAGAGAACATTTACCATAAAATATATATGTAAGCTGGTGGAATCTTTTCAGCTATGTAAATGTGTATCATTATATTATTATGGTTGTTTAGCATGATAGCAGATTGCCATCAGTTTTGGTCCGTTGTAGCATAGGTCAAAGGTCAAGAGATGACGTCATATGGATGTCATATGTCACGTGACAGTATTGATGGGTGGGCGTGTCCGTGTAACGAGGAGATGGTGGGGATTGAAGGACATATCACCTGGAAGGGTAATTATTTTTAGAAAAGAGTGTGAGGTTTTGATTGATGGGTTTCCTTGTAAAGATGAGGATTGATGGACAAAATTATTTTAATGATAGTGCTTGGCATCAAGATGTCTATCAATAATGAATCATTTTGAAGGGACTTTTAATTGTTTTGCAAGGGTTATGAGGCATTATTTAAACCCAAGGTTGTTCCAACTGTAAGAAATAATGGAGACCTTATCCCAAGTGGAGGAGGAGGAGTTTAAGTTTAGCCTTAAATTTAGGGTTTTTTGACTTTTGGTGAACTTAAAAGACGTGGGTGAGGGTTAGAGGTTTAAAGGAGATATATTTGAAGGCAGACTTTTAACATTCAGTGACTTTATGAGTTTAAGTTTTGTGGGGAGTGATTAAAAGACAGAAACCTTTGGTAACTTAAAGACTTTTAAATTTGGAGACTTTAAAATACAAAAGAAATTCTAAAGGTCTTTTCAGATTTTAACTCGTTTATATGTAAAAATAATAAAGAAGATATTCTTTAAAAGACAAAAGAAAATAATGCAATGCTACTGCTGGTCATAATATCTCCAGTGCTTCAAAAGATCAGAGGCAGACCCATACTTCAACTGTGGACTCATAAGGTCTATGCGTGAAAGGCTAAGCCTTAATTTGTAGGCTCTATAGCCTATTATAGACCATGGCTTGTAAAACTGAACCTCTCAAAGCCTCCATGCGTGTCAGGCTAACTCTCAAACTCTGTAGAATCTTTTTTTTGAGCCTTAAAATTAGGCTTTTGGAGAGTTCCAATTCTAATTGTACTTTTATAGTGCTTAATCTCCCATAAAACACAGCCTCAAAGGTTACAGACAGTATCAACACTTGAGAAAAAACCAGATTATGGCCAAATTTAGAGTGGATAAATGAAAGGTTTTAAAGCCTATTGTTGACAATGCCTTATAAAACCGAGCCTTTGCACATGTCAGGCTAAGCCTTAAATCTGAGGCTCTATGGCCTATTATACAGCATGACATTTAAAACTGAGTCTCTAAAAGCCTCTATGTGGCTAAGCCTCAAATCTGTGGCTCTATAACCTATTGTAGAGCATTGCTTATAAAACTGAGCCTCTAAAAGTCTCTATGTATGTAAGGCTAAGCCTTACATCTGAGGCTCTATAGCATATTGTACATCATAACTAGTTGTTTATTTTGAAATTAAGGTATTTTACACCATCAAATATTTTCCTGGGGTAAAGCTGTATGTTAGTATGTTGTGAGATTTTACAACAGATTTCCTCATATACAGTACCATACATTAGATTCAATGTTTATACATTGTTATTACTTTCTCCTCATAAAAGAGTTATCGTTTCCACACAAAGAATTTGGCCGCCTTTAGTGTTTCATACTTTGAAAAACACGGAAATGTGGGTGATAATAAAAGATTTAATGTCTATGCCGACAATTTCACCTCATATTTAGAAGTATTCTAAAATCCTTTGTAGCCTCAAAAAGCAGTTGTTCACAGAACTCTTGTGTATAAAAGGTTGAGCCTCTTTACCAATGCTTAAAATCCTCTTGTAGAGCAGGAGTTATAAAACTCAGCAAAGAGGAGCCTCTAATACGCTGGGGTGTGCATGTGTGTGTGTGTGAGTGTGATGCTCAACTTCACAGCTTAGCCTCAGAGAACCCCTATGCGTAAGGCTAAACCTTAAATATGAGGCTCTATAGCCATAACTCTACAACATAAACTTAAATTAAGGAGTATTTATTCTAGAGAAACGTGTGCTAATGCCTCAAAACTTTTACATGAAATGGAATGTTGTTGCCTGTATTGCATCATTGTTAAAGTATCATCCAAAGAGTGCACATCATGACTACACCAAAGACATTTAAGTGCTTTTCCTGTGACAAGAGCTATCGTTGGAAATGTGATCTTAAACGACACCAAATGTTAAAGCACAAAGATAACTACATTATGCAGACACCGATGGATAATAGCATCATGGAACTGACTGAGGATGCAGACTATGCATTTCAGCACCCATTCACTATGACAATCAGTGGCCCAACAGGTTCGGGGAAGACATTTTTTATCAGAAAAGTGCTGGAAAATTATAAAATCAATCCAATTCCGCAGAGAATAATTTACCTGTATAAACGTTGGCAACCACTGTACGATACACTGAAGTTGAATGTAAAACCAAAAATAGAATTCATCAGAGGCATTCCAGATGATTTAGATGCAGACAGCTTCTTCCATACAGACAACAATAACGTTATTGTATTAGATGATATGATGGATATTGCCGGAAATAACAAGGCAGTGTCAGATTTATTCACAGAAGGCTCTCATCATCGAAATTTAAGTGTCATTAATTTGACTCAGTCACTTTTTCCTAAGGGGAAAAATAGTGTAACACAGCGCAGGAACACACAATATTTAGTAATATTTAAATCACCAATGTCTCAGGACCAAATAGCACAGCTTGGCAGGTTTATGTTTCCCAGCAAACTGGATACATTTTTGTCAGTGTACAGAAAGGCTACATTACCAGCATTCGGATATTTGATTATCGATGGAAAAGTAAACACACCAATAAGCCAGAGATTAGTTACAAATATTTTCACTCCATCAGTGGACAAGCAGCATGGATCTGGAATTCCTGTGCAAAGTCAAAACTTTATTGATAAACAAAAATAGACACCCCCATCAGAAATGGGATATCCCAATCAAAGTCTACCACCCCCACCGGGTATCCCAAATACAGAGCAAGTGGGTAGGGGTATAAATGGTATTACACCGACTGATTCCTTCACTGAAGCAGAAGATTCAGAAAGTGACATGGATGTTTCAAATACCATACCGTGCAGATACTGTGGTATATTATTCGATGACTGGGATAGCTTACAAAAACATTTAATGTATGGGTGTGTATATGATAAAAACGGGAATGAAGAGGTCCCTCCAAAGCCAGCACAGAATAAAAAACAGAAACTAGAGGATGCTTTTGATGAGGATCTAGAGAACGACCTTGTCTTTACCAAACTGTTTGAAGATGCTAAGGAAATGCTTAGGGATGAATGGGAGGAAATTCGTAATCAGTATATTGCTGATGGCACAACAGAAAAAGAATCCGCAAGAAAAGCTCATGCTAAGATGCTGGAAAAGTATAAACAGGACTTTTTCAGTCTGTACAAGCAGCTTTTAGAGTCCATGTTCAACCTTCAGAAGAATGGTGTGCATAATTTGATCTTGGAAGAAATCAACGATCTTGTTGGCAAGCACCGCAATGTAGAAAAGATTATCCGATGGGTTTTGGCCAAAAACAAATTTATGTTTGAAGATTTGTTTTCCCAAGAGGATGATGATGATGATTCAGAGGATGCTGATACAACTGACACACAATCAGAAAGCAACGAGGCCGAGAGTGAAGCCAGTGATTTTGAATCTGAAGACAACATCAGTGGTGCTGACCAAGATGCTTATAACAACACAAGCCAAAGTGGAGCAGCATTTTCATTTTGAGATATAAGGAGAAAAGTGAGACAATGCCTTTATGTAAATGTTTTAATGCATACTCCAGAATAATGCTATTGAAAACTTGACACCAGTTGAAGACAGCAGCTAAAAAAATTCTGCTAAAGCAACAACTACATGGGACACATCACTGCCAGTTTGTAGTGGACCTATCTCTATCATTTTATATAAAACATGTATTTTTCAATGTAGCTTACAGCCTACAGGTGAGCAGAATAAAAGCCTCTAGTATTTATTCGATGTATTGTTTCTATCTATTATGTTGGGCATAATGTGCTTACAATCAATTTATAGATTTTATATAATTGACTTTTATGAAATACATCACAAAATATTATTTAATGTAAAATCTGTAAAATTTTATTTATGTAAAACTTGATGTAAATAGTTTTCACATTTGAGAAACTTTAGAATGCATGCTGTCAGCCAATAAAAAATCTTTATATTATTTTGTTATTTTGCCACCAATCAGTGTTCACTTGTACATTTCAATGTTTCTGTATGGCAAAGATACCTATTATTTGGCATTATAAATCACTTTCTAAGCTAAATCTACTGTAATAAAGTTTGAGTCTCAGCTTGGGCACTTCATGTTGGAAAGTTGGTAGTTATTTACTGATGCCCGGTGGTTTGCAGTACAGAATCTTGACCAACTAGTATGCACTGGCTCCCACACCCCTAAACTACCCAACGCAATATGACCCTGACTGTTGAACGTGACATAAAACAAAAATTAAATATAATCTAATCTAATTCAAGGTGGCCTTATCATGCTTTTTGTTTACAAAATTGCAATTTAAAATTGTAGATCTTCAGATTTTCTAATATGGATATTCAGAGTGCTTATTTTATTTCACATGGATTAATATTGGGAGTACATGCCTTTTTAAAGTTCTGTTTCTGTCTTTCACATTAGTAATTGCAGTAGAAGCTCTATTATCCAGCCCTCTTAGGAGTAATAGTGTTACGATGTACAGAGTCGATTTTCTCTAGTTTCTGTCGGCATAGACATTAAATCTTTTATTATCACCCACATTTCCGTGTTTTTCAAAGTATGAAACACTAAAGGCGGCCAAATTCTTTGTGTGGAAACGATAACTCTTTTATGAGGAGAAAGTAATAACAATGTATAAACATTGAATCTAATGTATGGTACTGTATACAAGGAAATCTGTTGTAAAATCTCACAACATACTAGCATACAGCTTTACCCCAGGAAAATATTTGATGGGTTAAATTCCTTAATTTCAAAATAAACAACTACTTCTAAAATTTCAGGCTGACATATATGTGTATGTTAATACCTCTCTGTCTGTCCATTTGTTGTTTGCAACATTGTTTATTGCTTTTGTTTATGATGAATTATTTACCCCCCACCAAATTAATTATGGCAGTTGTACATAAGGTTTAGACTTTTGTGCTTTGGATACTGCATTTGCATATGAATGCTTAGCATTACAAGCATAAAAGTTTTTAAAGGCTCCATTTTATAAATTATGATGTATAATATGCTATAGAGCCTCAGATGTAAGGCTTAGCCTTACATACATAGAGACTTTTAGAGGCTCAGTTTTATAAGCAATGCTCTACAATAGGTTATAGAGCCACAGATTTGAGGCTTAGCCACATAGAGGCTTTTAGAGACTCAGTTTTAAATGTCATGCTGTATAATAGGCCATAGAGCCTCAGATTTAAGGCTTAGCCTGACATGTGCAAAGGCTCGGTTTTATAAGGCATTGTCAACAATAGGCTTTAAAACCTTTCATTTATCCACTCTAAATTTGGCCATAATCTGGTTTTTTCTCAAGTGTTGATACTGTCTGTAACCTTTGAGGCTGTGTTTTATGGGAGATTAAGCACTATAAAAGTACAATTAGAATTGGAACTCTCCAAAAGCCTAATTTTAAGGCTCAAAAAAAAGATTCTACAGAGTTTGAGAGTTAGCCTGACACGCATGGAGGCTTTGAGAGGTTCAGTTTTACAAGCCATGGTCTATAATAGGCTATAGAGCCTACAAATTAAGGCTTAGCCTTTCACGCATAGACCTTATGAGTCCACAGTTGAAGTATGGGTCTGCCTCTGATCTTTTGAAGCACTGGAGATATTATGACCAGCAGTAGCATTGCATTATTTTCTTTTGTCTTTTAAAGAATATCTTCTTTATTATTTTTACATATAAACGAGTTAAAATCTGAAAAGACCTTTAGAATTTCTTTTGTATTTTAAAGTCTCCAAATTTAAAAGTCTTTAAGTTACCAAAGGTTTCTGTCTTTTAATCACTCCCCACAAAACTTAAACTCATAAAGTCACTGAATGTTAAAAGTCTGCCTTCAAATATATCTCCTTTAAACCTCTAACCCTCACCCACGTCTTTTAAGTTCACCAAAAGTCAAAAAACCCTAAATTTAAGGCTAAACTTAAACTCCTCCTCCTCCACTTGGGATAAGGTCTCCATTATTTCTTACAGTTGGAACAACCTTGGGTTTAAATAATGCCTCATAACCCTTGCAAAACAATTAAAAGTCCCTTCAAAATGATTCATTATTGATAGACATCTTGATGCCAAGCACTATTATTAAAATAATTTTGTCCATCAATCCTCATCTTTACAAGGAAACCCATCAATCAAAACCTCACACTCTTTTCTAAAAATAATTACCCTTCCAGGTGATATGTCCTTCAATCCCCACCATCTCCTCGTTACACGGACACGCCCACCCATCAATACTGTCACGTGACATATGACATCCATATGACGTCATCTCTTGACCTTTGACCTATGCTACAACGGACCAAAACTGATGGCAATCTGCTATCATGCTAAACAACCATAATAATATAATGATACACATTTACATAGCTGAAAAGATTCCACCAGCTTACATATATATTTTATGGTAAATGTTCTCTTGTCATAAATATTTACACAAGACAAACATTTGTTTCTTGTCAATGTTCCTAATATCTGTTTTTTGTTATTATACATGACTTAGGGGAAATGCTGTGTAATTGTGTGATAATCTGATTTAAAAACAAGAAAGATAAGCGAGTGTTACACACACACACACAAGAGCAAATTATTGGTGAGAACGGGTGACCAGAAAGTTCATTTTTTATTCTAAAAACCATTATTGTATGCCCTTACATCAACACCTTGTAAAAAAGGAACATAGTGTTTTTGATGTTGAGAGTAGCAAGCTGTGTAAACACTATAATTACACGTGTTCCTTGAAACAGGCACATTCTCAATTGCCAATCAATCAAAACCTCTTGTTACAAAAAAAATTCTTTAGTGACACAAAAGGATAGGTTTGCCTTTGAGGTAAACAATCTCCTCCAATTCATGCGTGTGTTTTAAATATTACTTATATGTCTGCTTCTATGTGTAGCAAAATATATGTTATTGTAAAAATAGTATCACAAGAGTCAAGTTCATAGATTGTCCCCTATTGCTACCATTCCTCTTTTACAGAAAAACAACCCATCAATCAAATCACATCTGCCCTTATATTAAAATCTCCACAATGTCAAGTCCACCATCAGTCATCGATACCATTTACATAGACAAGACCCCCACCATCCCATCACTCTGCAGAGAAAAACAAAAACCATCAATCAAAACACATATGCCCTTTGATTAACATAATTATCTATCTCTCCTTTACAAGGTAAGCCCTCCCATCAGTCATCGATACCATTTAAGCACACCATCCTATCATGTAACACATGCCATCAATATGACGTCTGTTCCTTTTACTAGGAATCCCAGGAATCCATCCTCCAATCAGAAGCCACCTTCCTGTCACGTGATACTTGACATGTATATGACGTCACTTCCTGACCTATGACCCCTGACCTTTGACCGACCCTATTACTCTGACTTACCTCGTGAACTGCTCCCTATAAACTACTGTAGAAGGCAGGGACTCAATTTAATATTGAATGTCCAAGCCATTGTCACACATGGTGTCAATCAAAATGTATAAATTAATACCTCTTATTGGTATATTGTGTCCATATACCACTCCTCATTTTATTAAAAGCATTTTATTTTCACAAATAAATGCAAATTACCTTCTAAAATATAAATAAATGAAATAAGTTAATCTGATGACTGTTAAACAACTACAGTAACTGTTTATTCAAGAACCTAGCTTTTTAAAATTATGATTATGTTAATCTTTTTGCTTTAAACATGTGAACGTCCAAAATGCACCTTAAAAGAATCTTACAACAATACCTATTTAATCATGTTAACTAGTCACTCACCCACAAATGAAACACCTCATGTTCAAGAGAGGGGTTAAATAAAAAGTAAATCTTAAGAATAATCCAGTTACCAAGTCACACACAGTCAAACAAATCAACTTAAAGTCTTGAAACAATAGATAAATCACAATCAAATCCAATTGCTTAATCCGTCCCCAGAAGTGAAACAAATCAGTTTTAAGAAATGGTTAAATAGACACCTTGTCAGCTAATGACCCTCTCATTGTTAAACAAATTAACTTACGGAGTTTTGGAACAATAAATGGATTGAGACTAATCCTGTCAATACATACTGGGGTAAATAAAGCAGATAAAAGTATAGGTAATCAGTAAGTATGTAATACTATTTCAAATTGAGAATAAAAAGTATCTTTGCAAATTATAAGGTGGACTTACTTAAATAAACTAGCTGGTTGAATTCTATTTCATAATGAAGCCAGCCATGGGGTATGGCATAATGAGTTCAGCTAATATCTGTCAGTTCATGTTACAAGAAGCTATGTACATTCTATCTGAAAGGTTAAATTTAATTTTAGATTTAAGATCATAAAAGCATTCTAAGCCAATCTGAAGATAAGCTGACTCCACAATTGGACTCCAACATCAACATTTCCTGCAAATCCATCAAAATCTGCCCACAATTTTTTTTGTTACAAAGAACCTTACAAATGTCACCATTTACATATACCCTTTATCAGAGGTTAAATATTTAAAAACTATCAGTATAGTTGGTAATATTCTATCCCAGTAAACATTTTTTTGAGTTTTGCAAACATTTGAAGGAAGTGTTTGTTTATGTTATAATAGAAGGTATTCAAAACCTTTTTATGAATACCATATATTAAATATTTAATGAAAAATGTTAGAAAAACGTGTTAAATGAACATTACAATGTCTCAAAAATATTATTTTGCCATTGCTTAGCAATATTAACCTTAATTCAACATATGTTGTAGGTTGCCAACCAATAAAAATATTATTTAATGTCTGAAATTGTATGATAGTGACTTTAAAATTTTGCCTCCATTCAACTCTTACCTTTAGGCATTGCATGTGGGCAAGTTTCAACAAAGTCCTCTAAAATCCCTTATTATTGCTCACCGCCATCTTTGTGTGCCAATGTCTAAAAATAAACATTAAATAAGAATTTTGAAAATATGGGTACAAAAATATTTGTGATAGAATGTTTTCAAAACATTTGACAGAAAACATTTCAAAAGCGTTTAAAATGATAGGAGTAATAAGTTGGTAAGAAAATTAGTTGCTATTAAACATTTGTAAAACATTTTCAGAGCAAACATTTACAAAACATTGTTAACAAATGTTGTTTAAATATTTTATGTATACTGTTTATCAAACATTTGATGATAAATGTTTGAAAAACATTTCCAGCACAGCCTAGCTTCTTTATTTTATAAATGTTTAGTAAATGTTTTTAGCATCAATTAATGTCTGTATACACAAAAGTTTCTAAAACGTTTTTTAAACATTACAATGTAAATATTTACTTGGAAATGTTAAGTAACCCCAAAAAACAGGGTTTAAATAGGATTTTAAAATGTTTTGGAAATGTTTAAACCATTTAAAAAAAAATTAATGTTTATTGGGATAGACACATTATCATGAAAAGTACTTGTTCAATATTGGTTATAAAAGCTACACTATATTTATATAAATAGCAAATAATGCATTATCCGGTCTGAAAAGAAATGATTTCTAAGTGAAACCAAAATATTACAACTGTTCTAATTAGTTATTCATAAATCAAAAGAATAATCTCCAAAAGATATTGTTATAATCTACGTACAGGATAAATTAGATGAGTTGCATGTTGTACATAGGTCTTAGCTTTGTCTGAATGACACATTGATCACATATAAATATTGAAAAAAAAATGTTACAACAGGAATTATATTTTTATTGGCATACCTAAATTTCTATGACTTTAGTAGGACAACAAATAAGTTTAAAAGTACGTAAAGTCTTATTGGTCACTGAGTACATCTTTTGTATTCTCCAATATCATTGGTTTAAAATGACTTAATTTTCTATATTTACGAACCTAGTAATATTTACAAGGAACTAAAATGTTTTCTGCTAGCTAGTTTGTGATATATTATGTGAGTTATATATTTTATAGTTTGTAGTTTATTCATTTATGCATTAGGTATATTTAACAGGTTCAAGTTTTATAACTTATTGTAGCTTTCATACTAAGCCACTTCACATTGAAAGTTCCGACAGTTACTGTACTGTACAGTACGGTACATCAGATGGATCAGATATGTCGCCGATACTGCAGTACTGCCTTGCGCCATAACTTGGCACACCTTGGACACAACAAGCTTGCTTTTGATTGTTTTGAGTGTACAGTAGTTTCGTGGTTTTTAATAAATAATAAATAAATAATTGTTTATTTCAGCCATGCATAACATCAAGTGACAGTGTAGTACATATATTACGAACAATAGCACTTGACATATAGATAATTATAGACTCATATAAAATACGAAGTGGTTGGAGTACGGTAAAACACCGCACTCGAGAAGAAATTCTACAGTACGGTGGCATTCATTTGCCGTATTCCAGCAAACTGACTCGAGTGCGGTTAAATGTCTAGCAATATTTTACTCTTACCGCACCTTCTAATGATAGTTTTCTAACAATATTTGACAAATAGAATATCAAATGCTAGTTCTTGCACACAGAGACTTAAGAAAATATAAGGTCACGATGGGGTTTCTAACCATATTTTACAGAGGATCTAGGCAACCAGTAGGGATGGGTCGGTAGGTCCGGTATCTCGGTGTCGAGAGCATTTTACTGAAATACCGTGATGAGATTTTACAACCGCCACTTCGCTTGTCACCACACATAATGGAAGGAAGAGTTAAAATATCAGAAACATACCTAAAATCTGAAGAAATTATAAGCTTTTATTCCATATTTTCGTCCATTTACAGTCTTTTATAAGCGATGCGTTGAGCAGAACTGCCATGTTTTGGTTACGACACTTTATAACCTCAATTTCGCTTGTCAACTCATATAAATGAAGGAAAACTTAAAATATTGGAAAGAAACCAGAAATATGAAGACACTGTACGTTTTTATCACATATTTTGTGCATTTATGAGCTTTTATTGCGATGTCGTTGAGGAAACGTCCATGTTTGTTTGGGGTGAACTAATACGCGGAGTCCCGAATTCGGTACGGTTTTGCATTGGCGACATCCCGATCTACATATTTTTCATACCGACCCATCCCTTGCAGACGAAAAGTAGACTGGTTGCTCTACTTTTCGTCTGCAAACGTGATTAATTTAATTAACCAATGAAATAATTTGTTACTGAAACCTCACTCGAGACACTCTTACCTCAATTAGTTGATGTTTTCTAGCAATATTTTACAAATAGAATATCAAATGCTAGTACTTGCACACACAGACTTAAGAAAATATTAGGGTAAGATGGGTATTTCCTGCCATATTTTACACATGGGAGATATAGACAACCAGTCTATTTTTTTCCTCTGCAAACATGATTAATTCAATTAACCAATGAAAACAATTGTTACTGAAACCGCACTCAAGACAAAGTTCTGGAGTGCGGCAATCCGTACTGTAGCTTATTTTCTAGGGAACGGTTTTACCGTACCGCAGCCATGCCCTATAAAATAATTATATTTAATAATAATCAATAATTAATACTGGCTTATTGAAAGGGAGGCAGCTGAAGCTGAGCTTATAAGTTGTGCTGCCCCCACAAATTTTAGGGCGTGGCTGCGGTACGGTAAAACCGTTCCCTAGAAAAGAAGCTACAGTACGGATTGCCGCACTCTAGAACTTTGTCTTCAGTGCGGTTTCAGTAACAATTGTTTTCATTGGTTAATTAATTTAATCACGTTTGCAGACGAAAAATAGATATTGGTTAGCTACTGTGTATATATCCCCCCATTTGTATAATATGGCTAGAAATACCGGTCTTAACCTCATATTTCATTAAGTCTGTGTGTGCAAGTACTAGCATTTGATATTCTATTTGTAAAATATTGCTGGAAAACTTCAACAGTGAAGGTTTCAGTAACAAATTATTTCATTGGTTAATTAAATTAATCATGTTTGCAGACGAAAAGTAGACTGGTTGCCAAGACTTCTGTTTGTAAAATGGTAGAAAATCCATCTGGTCTCATATTTTCTTAAGTCTTCACGTGAAAAAGTCCAAGTAGCCTCATATCCCCTTCACTCCATAGGATATTTAGGTTACCAGATTGAACCGCACTCTAGTTAATTTGCTGGAATACGGCAAATAACTGCTGCCGTACTGTAGAATTTCTTCTCGAGTGCGGTGATTTACCGTACTCCAGCCACTTCGCAAATTTTAACGTGAACACAATGTAGAATGTAATATGACTATATTTAAGAAAATTTTTCTATATATAATTAATTATCTGCCCATAATAAACTGAGTTGAGTGATATGATTATATTTTCTTATTCTTTATAAGACTCAATTATATACCTTTTCAACACTGATTTAAATTTTTGAAAAGGTTTTATTCCACTGATGTCACTGCTTAGATTATTCCATAATTTTACACCATATATGGAAATACATTTGGATTTTAGTTTTGTTCTTGCAAACACAACATAAAACTTTCCCTCTTGTCTAGTAACTACATTAGTTCTTGGTTTTAATTTAAAAAAACAGTTGAATATTATCAGGTAAACTACCTTCTTTGGCTTTGTGCATAAATAACAGGGTTTTCTTTTTATATAAATATGTATTGACACAAGCGCAAGTTATAAAGGCATTTTACTGACATAAAATCAACATAAACGTTTTATTCTCATTTTTAATGAGCGACAATATAATTTCTACATTAAATCAGCATCTTAAATTGGCACAATTTGCATACGGAAATTGCCAATGATATTTAAATTATTTCTGTCATCACTTTCACTTCCTTATTTTTCAAGCGTGAATGCACGAGTGTGGGCAATAAAGAACCATTGTTATTAAATATCTTAACTTCTGTTTTGTGCCAATTTGAGATGTGTGCCATTATATGGCGCCAAGCAGTACTGCCTTGCTACCAATTATCGCCGGCTACCAATTATCGCCAGACAGAATTCAAATAGATATAACTTCACCAAAGTAGCATCCCAAGTCTAGCAAATGAGGTAAAACTATTTCCAAAGTAAATGGAACAAATGCACAACAAAAAGCTTTCAAAATATATGACAATTACAAAAATATGAACGTTTTATTTTCTGGTGGCGATAATTGGTAGCCGGCCATAATTGGTAGCAAGGCACTGAAGGCAGTATAGTAATGTGTGTAAATTGTAGTTCCTTAGTTCAAACTATGCAAAGGATAAAGTATTAAGAACAATATATTTTTTTTGTTCTTCAAAATATGGGTTTAAGGGCAAATTTAATATTATTTTAGTCCAATTTTAGTGTGTATGACAGTTAACATGGCTGTTTGATGCACGTAATGGTTCTTAAGGCAATTAATTGGGGTTTTTTCATAATAATGCCAGATTTTTATTGGAGTTTATTTTTAAAGTGTTATAACCAGAAATTTAAATATTTTTTTCAAAATATTCCTGTTGAGATTGATATTATTTCATGAAAATTAAAAAAAAAATTGAATTAAACACCCAAACTGAGTACATTCACGTTCAAAAAGAATTAAAGGACTTTTGTACTGCAAAAGACTGAACAGTCCAGACCTCAGACTCAAAATAGGTACAGCAGTCAGGAGACTCTGGATAAGGAAATATTGAGGCGTTGCTTGGAAAACTGACAGTAGATCTCGGATATCAGTCCATGTTTTAACTGCATTTTGACTGAATGCACCTCTCTCTTCACTTGATCCTATCAGTCCTTAAAAGTTGTCCACATACATAACCATTTATATGCCATATTCATAATGCAGTGCACAGCCGCTGAAATTTGTCAACCAGTGAAGTTCCTCACCTGCCCCAAAATAATTAAATTAACAAGTGAGACAATTAAATGTTTCCAACGATAAAATATAATATTACACTGAAACTTCATTTTGCAGAAATTTTAAGATAGTAGGGTGATGCGCCTTATGAAACAACTCTCCTCCCAATGTTTTTTCAACAATTCCATCCTACATATATTTTATTTCATGCAATTGTTTCACCAATATATATACTTATTTATTTTGTTCATTATTAAAGTATTGTTAGTTTAATATTATATCCAAAGATGTCAATAATACATTTTTTTCAAGAACTATTAACCAAAATTTCCCAAAATACATCTGTACTTCAAAGAAAGTATTTTTGTTCTTTATCTGTATTACTATATTAGTGTTTTGTGTTACATATTTATTGCTTTTAAGTTTTAACATTTAACTGTTAAATAGAGCTTGAACTATAAACTCTTAAACAAACTGTTGAAATGTCATGGTGCTTTAAAGAGAACTCGCTCCAAGTTCTGCGTCATGTGTTACATCAACTTACATGAAGTTAAAAAAACAGGCAAACCCCAAAAATGTGAGTGAATCAGCCATAAAACATCAGAAGTGAATCATTTTGGGGGCAAATTGACTTGAAAACAGTTTTAATATTGTCATAAATTACAAGTGACACACTTAACTTGTTGCAGTACAGATTGTCAGATGAGATTGATATTAATAAGCTATTTGTTGTACTGATTCCCATGACCTTTCTACTTTTACCCCCAATGTATTGATGCATTGTAACAAGCAATTTGTTAATCAGCTTTAGTTTATTTTCATCGTTTCCACAGTGTTTAACACCTTTCTGACTGATTTCTAGTGGACAAAGCCAAGGAATATACACCAGGAAGAACATATTTTATCATAATGTATATGAATTAGGGTTTTTTGGATTTTATTATTTGACTGACTA
Organism: Sabellastarte sp. h YS-2021; assembly: GCA_964017235.1. Lineage (NCBI taxonomy): Eukaryota > Metazoa > Annelida > Polychaeta > Sabellida > Sabellidae > Sabellastarte > Sabellastarte sp. h YS-2021. The sequence goes on from OZ024927.1 coordinate 80,416,546, forward strand.
GTGCTGATTTATTGATCTCACTGTATCTACACATTTTGTAGTGGGAACAACATTTTGTATCAAAGATCCCAGGGCAAATATATTTATTTCCTCAAATATATTCATGAGTTGAATTCAAACGTTCATAGATATGAAGTGCTCAATTGCCAAGAAGTGTGACCTCTGAAGTTCTTTTCCTCATTCGCCTGTTACATACCCGGTATTTTGATCCCATTGGAATGAGTATGTGGCTGTGAATGCAATATAGGTAAATCTTAAAAGAAAATGGTCATAAAAAATTATTATCTCCAAGAATAATTCATAAAATTAAGTATGCTTGTGAGAGCGTGCTTATTAGTTTTGTGTATCACTTTCTTGCAGCCCCACCGTCCATTAATAAGTTGAGGTCTCACCTTAATATCTCCTTTGATGTTGCCTGTGTAAAAATGATTTTTTGCATGTACCTTCTAAAGGTACAGAAATTTTTGTTCATATACATTAAATTGGCGTGTAACTTTATCTGAATCTTGATAGAAGCAGATGATCTTTGACGTATACCGGTATATTTTGTTTTCAAATACATAAACTAAACTTGATCTTTGAATTTCCTCAAGGTTACATGACTGAAAAAGGATTTTCCTAACTCATGTACATGTGCTTGTGATATATTCTCTGAGAGACTTTTCAAGGTCATTCTACCCAATTGTTGATGTAACCTTATTCATATCCACACATAAGTCTGTTTTCAGATCAGTATTGCCATGAGTAATTAAGCGTCCCTGAAAGGGCGCTTATTATAGGAATATAGCATGAAAAAAAACATCTAAACGCAGAATTTTAGATGGGTTGACATGGTATGCTATATTCCTATTCTAACATGACTGTTTAAAATAAAATACCTAAAACACTTGTAAGATTAACAAAAATTATCCAAGTGACCACAATAGGGCGCCGCCATGTTGGCTGTTCCATCAATTGAACAGGGATGTTTTTTTTTCTCCTCAGATATATAGTAAAATTTTTCTGTTTATTTTCTTTTACACATGAAAGAATTGTTTCTTTTAAAAGAAATTATCCTTTTTACAAACATTTTACACCGTAACTAATGTAAATAACAAAACCGGAAACATTTTCTTCTGTTTACTTGAAATGCATTGGGAAGATGACGCAACAGCCTTTATGTTGATTCAGAATTTTAGACGGTTGAGGAATCGCTCTCAACCAATCAGAATGATGGACATATCCGTGTCATGTTAGAATTGTTTCGCATCAGTTTCCTCGCCGCCACCGCCGCTGCATTATGGTCTTCCTTGAATATCTCCCTCATTGGAAGCTTTTTAACCATATTTGGCAGTTATATACCTTAGGAGTTGGAAAATTTTTCCACTTGCTTAAATTTGACCTTTCATCTTTATCAAGGTCACATGATCAAAAAATAGGTTTTTTGGGTACACCCGTCCATCATCGCCGCTAAGCAAACTCTACTGAGCGAGGGGGTTGTAATTATACACACATGTTCATAGTTCATAGTCATACTATCGAAAATGTAAGCTGATTAGATTTTGGGAGCGATCCGATGAAAAATGACTGATTTATGAACAATTTTCTCACAGATACCAACCAGAAAGCTTAAAATTCATGTGAACCCCCCTATTATCTTCTTAAGTATTGCATTTTGAGCCATAAAATGTATTGGGAGGTAGTAGGAAACCATATGTGGAGAGTCTAGAAAGCAAGTCAAATTAATGTGCTGGGAATCTTTTGCTGTGGTCAGATTTGACCTTGGACCCCTCGTTCAAGGTCAAACTGCTGTGACCAAACTTAAAAGTGCCCATATCTCGCTTATTATTGGTCCTAGAGGTTTGGGATGTGAAAACAACCTATAGGAAAACATGTGCTGGGAATCTTTTGATGTGGTCAGATTTGACCTTGGGGCCCTCGTTCAAGGTCAAATGACGATGCCCAAATTTAATGCGGGTGTTCCACCACACGACTAAGGCTCCCGATTAAGGGTTTTTGAGGCTCGGTTTCAAAAATTTGCTTAGTCCCAGGCGTCCTGTAAGGGTCGGTTGTGGTCGGTTGAGGCCGTGTGAAATATCAAACATGTTTGATATTTCTCCCGACTCAAACCGATTATTTTTTCCCGCCATAAACAAAATGTCCAGTCCCAGGCGTCCTCAGGCCTCCTCAGACCAAATTTACACAGTCCTATGTTGTCCCAGGCCGCCTGCGACCCTTAGTCCCCAACCCTTAGTCCCAGACCCTTAGTGCCTTAGTCCCAGGCCTCCTGCGACCCTTAGTCCCATTGCAAAACAAGAATCGGCTATCTCGGTCTGGGGACGCCTCAGGACACCTTGTGGGGTCGGGATTTAATCGTGGGTTAGTCGGGGCTTAGTCCCAGGAGGCCTGAGGCATCCTGGGACCCAGTCGGTTTGTCTACGACAGGATCGTGATTCAAACCGACCAGAAAAATGACTTAGTCGGTTCTTAGTCCCAGACCAGTTAGGGACTGTCTGGGGCCGCCTGAGGCGTCCTGAGGCTTCCTGAGGACGATCTGTGCCTAATCCCAGACTTTGAAACCGATTCAGTTTTCCCGCCCATTTTTGTTTTTTTTTCACCGACTGTCCATGATTAAGGGTCGCCGACAGGATCGGGGCTTAATCCTTTGGTGGAACAAGGGCATAAAAGTGCCTATATCTCTCTTATTATTGGTCCTAGTTCCAATATGTTGTTCAGCTACTTTCTACACAGCTACAACATGGTCAGTAGTTTGGAAGTGTATCTCCATAGCTAAGTGAGTAATAGCTACTTTGTCTATTTTTAACGTTAACCATAATGAGTATATGGCTTATATTATCTCCTGCCCGGCTCGCCGGCAGATTATAATTTGCACCATGTGTGTGCGTACGTGTGTGCGTGGGTCACGCAGTTTTCTCTGAAACTACTACAGTTACACATTTTTGGTAAATTACTTGTCCTAATGAATTTTTATGCTCTTCAAAATTTTTTGGGTTTGGTGAACTTTGGCCTACTTTTGAGTGAGTAATAGCACTTTTACCTAATATAATTATATGACTTAGAGCTCTCAAACTATTGCATTTAGAGTATTTTGTTGCAATATGTTGTTCAGCTACTTTCTCCACAGCTACAACATGGTCAGTAGTTTGGAAGTGTATCTCCATAGCTAAGTGAGTAATAGCTACTTTGTCAATTTTTAATGATAACCGTAACGAGTAAATGGCATATATCTTCAAAAGTATTGCGGCTACACAATTTCTCTCAAATATGTTGTTCATCTACTTTTTTGTGAACTGAAACATGTTTAAGTTTCACAACTGTTGCTCAATGTACAAGTGAGTAATAGCTACTTTATTGCTACTTTTAGTGAAAATGTGAACAATCACAAATATCTCTCAAACTGTAAGAGATGGAGCAATTTCGATCGAATTTTTGATCCACAGGGGAGTACAAGAGTATCCTATTGTACTGGATTTGGTGACCTTTGGCCTACATTTAAGTGAGTAATAGCACTTTACCTAATATAATTATATGGCTTATAACTTCCAGACTATTACAGTTAGAGTATTTTGTTCCAATATGTTGTGCAGCTACTTTCTCCACAACTACAACATGGTCAGTAGTTACTAGTTTGTAAGACTTTAGTGTATCTCCATAGCTAAGTGAGTAAGAGCTACTTTGTCAATTTTTAATGATAACCGTAATGAGTAAATGGCATATATCTTCAAAAGTATTGCAGCTACACAATTTCTCTCAAATATGTTGTTCATCTACTTTTTTGTGCAGTGTAACATATTGAAGTTTCACAACTGTTACTCAATGTACAAGTGAGTAATGGCTACTTTATTGCTATTTTCAGTGAAAATGTGAAAAATCACAAATATCTCACAACTCGTAAAAGATAGAGCAATTTCGAGCGAATTTATTGACCCGCAGGGTAGTTCAAGAGTGTCCTATGCATAAGGGAAAAATTTCAATTTTCGCCACTTTTGGCGGCCATCTTGGATTTTAGCGGATAATGAAAAAGTGTGAATACCACAAAAACCGTGAGAGATAGAGCGATTTCGAGTGAATTTTTGACCCACAGGGTAGTACAGGAGTGTCCTATGGAAAAGGGAAAAATTTCAATTTTCGCCACTTTTGGCGACCATCTTGGATTTTTGCGGAAAATGAAAAAGTGTGAATATATCTCAGAAAAGGTATTTCTTCCCCTGTAATGCACGGCGGGAGATACATACCGCGGCAGTGGTCTTGTTTATTTCTATAGGAAGTTGATACTTGGTAGGGATATTTATTAGGGGGTGTAGGTGTGCGGCGTCATGGTGTGACCTTGATTTGACCTTTGACCTTGCCATAGTGACCTTGACCTATAAAATCTTGTCTGGGCTATATCTCAGAAACCGTAAGGTGTAGGAAGTTGATACTTGGTAGGGATATTGGTTAGGGGGATGTAAATGTGCAACGTTATGGTGTGACATTGATTTGACCTTTAACCTTGCCGTTGTGACCTTAACCTATAAAATATTGTCTGGGCTATATCTCGGAAACCATAAGGTGTAGGAAGTTGATACTTGGTAGGAACATTGTTTAGGAGGTGTAGGTGTACAATGTCATGGTGTAACCTTGATTTGACATTGCCATACTGACCTTGACCTGTAAAATCTTTTCCGGGCTATATCTTGGAAACCATAGGGTGTAGGAAGTTGATACTTGGTAGAGCTATTGGTTAGGGAGTGTAGGTGTGCAGCATCATGGTGTGACCTTGATTTGAAATTTGACCTTGCCGTAGTGACCTTGACCTATATAATCTTGTCCGGGCTATATCTCAGAAACCGTAAGGTGTAGGCAGTTGAGACCTGGTAGAGACATTGGTTAGGAGGTGTACCGTGTAGGTGTGCCGCATCATGGTGTAACCTTGATTTGACCTTACCGTAGTGAACTTGACCTATAAAATCTTGTCTGGGCCATATCTTGGAAACTGTAAGGTGTAGGAAGTTGATACTTGTTAGGGATATTGGTTTTGGATTGTAGGTGTGCATCATGGTGTGACGTTTAACTTTGGCTCTGCCGAAGTGTGTTCACATCATCACATGCCATATTTGAGACATCTTTCTCTTATGACAAAGATATATGGATTGCTGCAACTGTTTATTATATGCACTTTTACATAATCCTGCTATTTCCATTGACAGCTATTCTCCAATTAATAAATTTTACAGCTTCATAATTATATCCCCAGACGAAAGTCGGGGATATATTGGATTCAGGTCCGTCGCGCCGCCGCCGCCGCCGCCGCCGCCGTAGAAATTTCCTTGTGGACGCGATAACTCAAAAACAAATTAATATTTTTTTTTCAAACTTGGTACACATGTTAAGGGTGCCCAAAGGAAGATCCCTATTTTAAGGTGACCTTAAACTCCCAGTAAAAAAGAACTTATGGCCACCTTAAGGTCAGAAATTGGACTTTTGGCCACTTAGAGCCCTGTAGGTCACAAACTATGATGCTCAGGTGGCTGAAATTTTACCTGACAACACATTAATATGTTCTTAGTACATGTGCAGAAAATCACGACTTTAAGTTGAGGAGAAAATTGTGTTTGAGGCCCATAAATACCCCCACTTGGGGATTTTTTGCTATACTTTTCACATATTTTGCCCTATAATTTGGAAGTGGTAATTCTGATGAGTCTCAAACTGCGCTAGGTATAACTTTGATATGTAATCCTTGTCTGTAGAAAATTTTAGGGCTGTAGGTTTACCCAAAGGGGTCGACTTAAGGTCTCAAAAGTGCCCACAGAGACCCAATTTATGCACTTTTTGCCACTTTCAAGCACTGTAGCTTTCAAACTATGTCTCTCATCTAAGTTAAATATCATCTGGGAATATATCTATGTGTTTTCTTATATGTGCCCCAACATTTAGGCCTTTAATAGACAGTTAACCTGTGTATCAGGACCATAAACACCCACCCGAGTGACCCTTATAAGACATTTTTCACATCTTTTTCCCTGTAACTTGGAAATGGTAAGTCTGAGAAGTTTCAAACTGTATTAGATATATATTCTGTGTGTAATCTTAGTATGTAACAGATTTTAAGTCTGAAGCTTTAATTTTGAAGGTCAAATTGAGGTCTCTAAAAGGCTCCCAAAGACCCAATATTTGGACTTTTTGCTACTTTTAAGCCCTGTGACTGTCAAACTATGTGACTGATAGAGCTCAAATCCTATCTGGGAAGATATTAGTATGTTATTTATATATGTGCCAAAAATTAAGGCTTTAAGAAGACATTTAACCTGTGTATGAGGACCATAAATCCCCACCCGAGTGACCATTTTTAGACATTTTTCACATATTTTTCCCTGTAACTTGGAAATGGTAAGTCTAAGAAGTTTCAAACTGTATTAGATGCATATTCTATGTGTAATCTTAGTATGTGACAAATTTTAAGTCTGAGGCTTTAATTTGAAGGCCACATTTAGGTCTCTAGAAGGCCCCATAAAGACCCAGTATTTGGACTTTTTGCCAATTTTAAGGCCTGTGACTGTTAAACTATGTGACTGATAGAGCTGAAATCTCATCTGGGAATACATTATTATGTTCTTTTTACATGTGCCAAAAATCAAGGCTTCAAGTAGACATTTAACCTGTGTATGAGGACCTTAAACACCCACCTGAGTGACCCTTTTAAGACATTTTTCACATATTTTGCTCTGTAACTTGGAAATGGTAAGTCTGAGAAGTTTCAAACTTTATTAGATACATATTCTATGTGTAATCTTAGTATGTAACAAATTTTAAGTCTGAAGCTTTAATTTGAAAGCCACATCGAGATCTCTAAAAGGCCCACAGAGACCCAATATTTGGACTTTTTAACCACCTTTAAGCCCTGTGACTGTTAAACTATGTGATTGATGGAGCTGAAATCCCATCTGGGAATGCATTATTATGTCCTTTTTACATATGCCGAAAATCAAGGTTTTTAGTAGACATTTAACCTGTGTATGAGGGCCATAGACACTCGCCCAAGTGCCTTTTTGGACATTTTTTCCGTATTTTGCCCTGTTATTTGGAAATGCTTAGTGTGACAAGTCTTAAACTGTATTATATATAATTTTTGTTTGTTATGTATGTCCCCCAAAAAGTTTCAGATCTGTTGTTTAATTGCTAAGGTCTCTTTAACAATTGTAAAATGCCCACAGAAACCCAATTTATGGACATTATGCCACTTTAAAGCCCAGTAACTGTCAAACTATGTGGATTATAGAGCTGAAATCTTTGAATTTTTAAAAGGAAATGCCTGTCTATTTAAATTTTGAATATTAATAATGTTATGGCTATCTTAGTCTTTTAAGAACTTATTTTTGTGTGTTATACCTCTGCTTGCTGAGTTTTTAACTTTTTAAAATGAAACTGGTTAAACATATTCAAGTAGACAAAATGGACACTTTAAGTGAGCTTTAAGTCCCAATATTAATGAAATTATATCCTTATGTAGTAAAAGTAGGGGATTTTTAACCCTCAACTAGCCCAGTTTTATTCAACTTGCCTCAGTTAATTTTGACACAGCTCCTACAGTTATGAACTCATTTCAGTTGATAATCACATACTTAAAATTCTCAATTCTTTTTGTATTTGAGTACCCCTTTTATATAGATTGTTTGTTTACCATTTATGCATCCCCCACCCGGATTCCCCCCACCCACCTCTGGGACCTCCAGCTATATTGAGTGACACTAAATAAACAAAGGTATTTAATGATATCAGATGAGAAACAAAGAACTCAGTGGGGTTGCAGATCTTGTGTAATAGTGAGAGAGGTGTGGAGAAGGGGAGAGGGGTGGGGGTGGGAGGTGGTGGGCTTCATTACATATAACACAAAGGGGAGTCAGAACTGAGATTGTGTCACATATTTAGGTTGCATATATATGGACCACATATATAGGTATAGAGGAAATGAATAACTGAAAACAATTTGCAAATTGTAAAAATAATATAATAAAATAATAATATAAATAATTTTTTTTTAAATAATATTTTATTTGTGAACAAATATAGAAACAGATATGCGCTTTTGGGATTATGAATTTTAGAATGGACATTGAATCATCAATCATTTAAATACTTTGAAGGAAGATTGAAAAGTATGATGAGTTGAGTTAAAAATAATATTTTATTTGTCAACAAATATAGAAACAGATATGCTCTTTTGGGATTATTATTTTAGAATGGACATTCAATCATCAATCATTTAAATACTTTGAAAATAGGTTTAGAGTTATCATTGCAGGAAGATTGAAAATATAATTTGAGTTATGTATTCGGCGTCTGGGGATACACCATCTTCCTTGGAAGATATAAACAGAGTAGATTGATGTGCTGAAGTTCATATAATAATGGGTAATTATGTTTTAAAAAATTCCCGATCAAAACCTGTGGCGTGAGTGATGACCTGTCTGGGGATATGTTGGCGCCGAGTTGGCCCAATCTAGTTTTTAGTTTACTGATTGATGCTATCATCTTGCTATTGAATGGTCTTGTTTTGATACTTTATCTTTACATACATTTTCTTTCTCTTAGATGTTATTTTCTCTACTTAAACATTATTTGAAGCTTTATATAACTGACACTGCTCTGTCTCCAGCTCTGTATCCAGATCTTTGTACTTTTTCACTACTGTCACTTTATGTGATTTATAATTTTATTGTAGTGATTTTTCATAAGTTAAGAAATTTTTGCAGGTGAAAAAAATGAATGGAAGAATATCAAATGTGATGAAGTTGTGATATTTATGCACAACTATGATGTTGAGAAAAGTGTAAGTGAGGAGATGACAATGGATTTACTAGTCCAATGTGGAACTATAACAACAGATCAGCTTGCAGAAATTATTAAACATAATGCTGACAGGGTATGTATGAGGTTTTGTATTTTTACCTCCCCCATGGAGGTTATGTTTTCACCTGGGTTTGTTTGTGGATTTGTAAGTTTGTTTGTTTGTGAACAAGATAACTCTAAAACTTGTGGACGTATTTTGATGAAATCTTCACGATATGTCTAAAAAGGTAAAAGGAAGAAATGATTCAATTTTGGAAGTGATCCGGATCTCTATCTGGATCTTCTGGATCCTTGAAATGTAATTTTTAAAGACAGATAACTCAAAAAGTTATGGATGGATTTTGATGAAATTTTCAGGATATGTCCTAAATGGGACAAGGAACAAGTGATCTGGATCACTGTCTGGATCCATGAAAAATAAATTGGAAGTGATCCGGATCACTATCGGCAAAAATATGAAATAGAGGGGGGGAAAAAGGAATATTAGTGCTAATGGTAGGTTTTGAAAGTCCAGGAATTGAACTCCTGTGGCGGGCGTGTGCGCTCTCCGAGTGCTCTTGTTTTATATTTGATGACTTTAGCAAATTTAAGGATGATATTTTAAACCCTGTTGGTTGTGTAGAGAGAAGAAAACCAAAATGAAAAACTTGTTATGATAAAACAGAAAAGTGATTATGTTACCAATGTTTTTATGTTACCTCTCTTTTGCAATTTGCATTGTTATTCCGGCTTTATTTTCATCTTATTTGAGGCGTTGAACTTTACTAAGGTTATGAGCAAATAATTGTATCCCCGAAAAGCGGGGATACTATGGATCATGCACGGCCATCGTCCGCGTCAGCAGAGATTTTCTTGTGTTCAACCTACAAGCCACATTTCTTTTTGGATTTCTTTTAAACTTTGCAAGTGGCTTGCTATGGCAGAGATCTGGCCACCCTATTATTTTGGTAGCCCAGGAGTCAAAATTATGCTCTGGGGAGTCAAAAAACGTCAAAAATTTTGACTAATTTTGACTATTGCTTGTGTTGAAGCTGGAGGGCACAGTTTCTTTCAGATTTATTTTATATTTAGTGCATGAATTGGTGGGTATGACGTCTCACCACCCTATCTTTTTTGTAGGCCTGGGGTCAAAATTAAGTAATAGCTATTTTAAGGAAAAGCAAAAGTGCTTATAACTCACTTATTATTGGTTCTAGAGGTTTGCAATGTGAAACCAACGTTTAGGAAATCATGGGCTAGGAATCTTCTGATGTGATCAGATTTGACCTTTACCCCTCCTTCAAGGCCAAACGAGGATAGCCAAACTTAAAAGTGCATATAACTCACTTATTATTGATCCGAGAGGTTCGCAATGTGAAACCAACTTATAGGAAATCATGGGTTGGGAATCTTTTGATGTGGTCACATTTGACCTTGGACCCCTCCTTCAAGGTCAAACGACAGCCAAACTTAAAAATGCTTATAACTTCAGGAATCCTCATCCTCTAAGTCTTTTATTATTGCTTCTACATGTTTGCTATGTTCGGGGATACACCACCAGCTCGCAATAAAAAAGGGAGCGGCATAGGTCTAGTTTTAAAAATATTGTCTCCCACATTTTGTTAAATTTATTCTAACAGGTGGTCATTATTGACAGTCGATCTTTCCTGGAGTATAATACAACCCATATTGTACATGCAGTCAATGTGTGTTGTTCCAAATTGGTGAAAAGAAGGTTGCAGCAAGATAAAGTAAGATGGCTGGTTTTGTTTGATGTTTATATTGTGTGTTTTAATGGTTTTTGGCCTTTTTGGTTTTGCAGTATTTCTTGACAAGTTTCTGACATAGTAATAATTTGGTGCAAATTTTAGTGTTTGTACCATCAGGGCCCATATTCAGTAACTTTCTCTTTTCTCAGAAAACAACAATTTTCAAAAGTAATATTCCTAGAATAAGAAAAATTGTAAGGAATAATCCTGTATAAATTTATGGGAATTTTTAGACTTACAGTTAGGTAATTTTTACAAATTTCATATGATAGCTATGCAGAAAACGTGTAGCATTAGCATGTTAGTTGTGATTAACACAAAGGTGTTGTTTGTGGAAAAAGTGGATTGCAAATATATGTTTTATGGAAATTTTGAAAAAAATTCTAAGAATAAGAATGTTAGAGGATATTAAAATGGGTTTAACCTCCCTGCTGGGGATGTAAATTGCATACATTACATTCACTACAGTGATTACTATCTGTTGTGCAAGAACCTGTCCCAGTCAGCGAGAGGTTTATTTTTAGTTCACATGTCATGCAATTTTCTGACTGAGTGCCTGTACTTTTGGCAACTGTATCATCAGGCATCACATGGAAGATAATTATTTCCTTAGCTTTTTGTATTTATTCATAATTTTGATAAAATGACCAAAAAAACAAAAAAAACAAAAACAATGGTCATTTATGAAGCTATTGACCAGAAAAACTGAACACAGTGAATGCTACAGTTTATATATATGAAAGTCCTGATGTACATAGCATTATATAATGCATGTTATGTAAAAATAAACATGCACAATCAGTCAATCCACCAAACCAATGTGAAGCATATTAAATAGATAAACATACTGTAAGTGCCAAGTGAGGACAAAAATAGACATTTATGATACCAGATATAGGGAATAAGGATAATATTTATGTAAATATGTAGACTTTCACATTGTGAAGTTAGTGTTTAATGGAATAAATATTAATAGTCAATGGTATGCAAGTAATACTCCAGTCCATATACCTCTATTGAATTTTTCAATCAATTTTTCTTTCTAGTTTCTTGGTTTCATGCTCAATGTAGTTACAACTTGCAAAGTTCAAAACATATATTGGTTATTTTTATGTTTTTTCTTTTAAATATCAGGTTAGCCTTTAAACCATTTCATCGGTTAACTATTTATATGAAAGATATTGGTGCTTGCCTTTCGGGGTTTGTAATTTATAGAACTAGTAGTAATACACACCAGGGCCCGTATTCACGAAAGGTCTTAGCCAGAGCTTAGGCTTAAAGTTGAGACTCTTTTATCAGGTATTGTCTCAAGTTTATGCCCCAAAACTGCTAAAACTTCTGTCTTAGGCTTAGTGGTATTCACAAAGAATTTAAGACCGGTCTTAGGCTTAGCCAAGGGCTCAACTTTAAGACTGGTTGGTAGTGGGCTTAAATTTTGTAAACAGGACTTAAATATGGCCGCCATAGACTTTTCTCCACTTCAAAATTTGAAATGGCTGTAAATAAAGTATAATTATACAGAACACTCCACTAAAACAGTCTTTGGGAGTTTATATGTGGTAACAAGGTTTTCCATTTCAAAACCGCACTTTTCCTTAGATGAAATGCATTAAATGAAGGATATATGTCACCAATAGTATAGTTTGAATAGAAAAGAAAGGTCACATGACACAGAAAACCACTGTGGTTATTTGATCATCTTGGACTTAGCTAAGTCACCCTTTGTGAATACGGTTTTAAGACAAAACTTAGCTGAGACAAAAGTCTTAACTTTAAAACTGGATTTAAGCCTAAGACCTGGCTAAGTCTAAGACCCTTCGTGAATACCGGCCCTGCACTAAAATTAATTTGGCCCCAGGTAATAATTCGGCTGTTAATTTCTATAATTGGGAATGTGTAAATAGGTTTGACTGAATGGATTATGTGATTATTCAATAGTCATAGTATGATGATTTCATTCCATTCGTTGTCTGATTTGAGTCACTGCTGTGCAAGGACGTACATCTATATTCTGAATGAGATCACTGAATTCTGACTCGATTTGTTGAAGAGTGCTGAAGACTGATAGATTTAGTGAACACTTTTTAGTGTTCAATAAAAACACTTTCTGCTAAGTTTAAATCTGTAGTTTTACTGAATTCTTGTGAATGTATTTGGAAATTTTATCAAAGATTCTACAAATTTTGATAATGCCTTAGTTTATTACATTTATTTTGTTGTAGTTTTGACTGAAATAGTTTTGACTGAAAAGTTAAGTAGCTGGCAAATATTACTCACCACAGACCTAAATAACTCTAGCATTTAAACTTTGTAGTTTGGTGAAGCTGCAAAGTATCACTGCTGGGGGTACCATAGGAAACCTGATCCTGTCTGTTGAACAGGATGTAAAACATGAACTTTGACTTTGACATAGGGAACCTGATTTGTATTTACTTGCGTCTAAATTCTAATGGTACGATTGCTTCGATGATTGGGGCTGCTGCTATAGTCATAAAATTGTATCATAAAAAATTCTTCACACTGTACTCTTAAAAAGCATTTTTGTTTAACAAAAATTTTTGATATTTTTCCCTATAAAACATTTCTAAAGGGCCTTTAGAACAACAATGTGTTTACTTTTATATTATTGGAGCAGCTAGTGTCTGGAAAGAGGTCCAATCTGTGTCATGTTGGAAATTGATTTAAATGCCAGTTCAGTAGTGCTGTACCTCTTTACTAATTCTTTTATTCATCAGCCCAGAGTTTTAAATGTATATTTGAATCAGTAACTTTTCTTCATGTGTTAAAGTAACCGTTCTTCATTTGTTAGTCGAATCTTTGATTCGAGTTATGTACTGAGTTGCGGCCGCGATTTTCAAATGGCCGTTTAAGCCCTTAAATATCAAATTCTGCATAATATTTCTTCACATATCGGTACATTAAGGTCTATACTATACACTCTGCCATTTTGAAGATTTTTAATGCTTTTATTCAGTTATATTTTATAAAGTAAAAAGCTTGTCTAGCTCTTCGTCTGACTTTCTCCAAGGACCCGTATGTCCTAGAAACTATTGTGTTTGCCATTGTAATGGTCTACTCGAACGAGTCTTTTTTAACGGTTTCGTCTGCTGGTTTCTAGACCTTAAACCCCAATTAATTTATTTGTCTGCAGGGTTTATCACGCAGTCACTGTTAATGTAAAATTGCTGTCTGCCCATCTACGTGTACTCAATTATTTGTCAAACAAATAAACCGCAAAGAAATTAATGAATGAAGTGACGTCACGGTAGTACTACACATTTGTCATTCAGCCAATCAAAATCGAGGACACCTCTGGCAGAGACAATGAAAATTCAAACTCCGTAGTTCTACATTCAACCACTAGAAGGCGCTTTTGTATGTCCTAGAAGTTTTCACGATGGGGTTTCTAAACGTGAGGCTACGATGGGGTTTCTAACAACATTTTACAAATATATAATCCAGCAATATTTTACTGTCACCGCACCTCACTCTGTCTTCTCGCAATATTTAAAACAAATAAAATATCAAATGCTGGTAGTTGTACACCCACAGAGTGATGAAAACGTGAGGCTACAATGGTGTTTCTAACAATATTTTACAAATATATAATCCAGCAATATTTTACTGTCGCCGCACCTCACTCTGTCTTCTCGCAATATTTAAAACAAATAAAATATCAAATGCTGGTAGTTTTACACCCACAGAGTGATGAAAACGTGAGGCTACGATGGGGTTTCTGACAGATTTTACATATATATAATCCAGCAATATTTTACCGCACCTCACTCTGTCTTCTCATAATATTTAAAACAAATAAAATATCAAATGCTGGTAGTTGTACACCCACAGAGTGATGAAAACGTGAGGCTACAATGGTGTTTCTAACAACATTTTACAAATATATAATCCAGCAATATTTTACTGTCACTGTACCTCACTCTGTGTTGCGGGCGATAATACCAAGTTTATAGATTTCAACACCCACTGCTGTCCCAAGATTCGACTCTGTGGTTGGCATTCTGCCAACCACTTCACCCTAGTTAAAGTAAAGTGTTGTATACATGTGCTGTTCAATTCAGCTGAAAATGTAAGATGATATAGTCAAATTTGTGCCACTTTTGTATTTGGGAAGATTAGAGGCCTGGTGCAGTCACACAAGTCACTAATATATAATGAGTTTCCTCACCAGTCAGGCAAATAAAGGAAGACAAGGAACCCCACTAATATTAATTCTTCTTTTATCAGGTATTGGTACAAGATCTATTATCACAGACATGTCAGATAGACACAGAGAACAACCAAGAGATTGTTGTATATGACCAGTGTTCTACCACTGCAACAAACCTGTCACGGGATTGCTTCCTGGCAGTATTACTGAAGAAACTGAGCAAATCTTTTCCATCTGTAAAGCTATTGAAAGGTAAAAGGCATGACTTATTTTAGATAGGGATGGACAACTTGTATCTTGGTATCCAGACCATTTCAGTAGATTTATTTATTTATTTGGTTGGGGTTTTAACGTCGCTTTCAACACTGTACAGGTGTTGGAAGTTGGAAGGGCAGAAGAAACCAGTACATACAGTTCCTCAGGGTTCTGTACTGTAAACTGCCGCCCAACGGCATGCAACTACCAGCTTTCCCACTTGAGGCTGTGCAGGAACCGAACCCCGGCCTCAGAGGTGGGAGGCGAGAGTGTTACCACTCTGCCACCATGGACCCACCATTTCAGTAGAATACTTAAACAAGTTAACAACACCTCACAGCCACTATCTTGATTGTCAGCGCATGTAATTGTTGGTGAACTTAAAATATTGGAAACAAACCTTATATCTGAAGAAATTATAACATTTTAACCTATTCTGTGTAGGTCTTATGTCTGTAAAAGAATTTTTAGGAGTGGAACTGTTATTTTTTTCCTAAGCTTCACTTCCTGTTTTTCTGCCTGTTCGATTGAGGATATGCTATAAAATGCATCTTTTTTTCAGAATCCCGGAATCGCAATGGTTTTGTGTTGGCAGGATAAAAAAATGGAAAATATGCTACTGACTAATCCCTAATTTTAAATATGTACACAAAATTCTATAATTATAGTCTCTAATACCCACAGGATTTGGTTCTTGTTACCTAATTTGGTATGGAACATTATTGGGTTAATAGTTTGCTTAGTATTGCTTTTGTGAGTCATTGCTGTATAGCTAAGTGAGTAATAGCCATTTAGCTACTTAATTAGCAGTTATGAGTGAGTAGCTCTTTTATTTTAAGCATTTTAAAGGAAAAGTATTTCACCTATGTAGACAGAATATGGGATGGAGGATTATTGGATCAGTAGCTTGCCCGGGGATTGCTTTGATAATACCTTTATAGCTAACTGAGTAATATCTACTGTGCTATATAGCTGTTATGCTATTTTGAGTTGACTTTTTTTCTTGACATTTTAATGAAACAATGTTTTCTATCTTCACAAAAATTTATTTGCTTTTGGTGAAGATACGTCTATAGCTAACTGAGTAATAGCTACTTAGCTACTTTTGTGTACTTCTTTTGTTTCCGGGCATTTTAAGGAAAAATATTCGACACATCTTTACCAAATTTAGTATGAGCATTACTTAGGTCGATAGCTTGCTTGGGATTGCTTTTAGTGATAATAGCTATATAACTGACTGAGTAATAGCTACTTAGCTACTTTGCCAAAAATGGAAAAACACAAATTTGCTTCTATCTCCTTAACCGTGCGAGATAGAGCGATTTCGTCGAAATTTTCGACCCACAGGGTATCTAAGAAATGTACTCTTGGCAATTTTCAAAAAATTTTCCCCTCCCCAAAAATGGCGGCCATTTTGAATTTTCGAATTTTTGCCAAAAATGGCAAAACACAAATTTGCTTCTATCTCCTTAACCGTGCGAGATAGAGCGATTTTGTCGAAATTTTCGACCCAACCAATGCAAAAAGGCATTAAGCTGAAATAATTTACATGTATACCAATAAATTTTTAAGCATCATTGATATATTTTACAAATAAAACAGGGTCTTGTAAGATTATTGTACAATTTTTGTAAAAGGTTCATGGGGTGGACATTACACATGATAATGTGTGTTCTTCTATGCTATCCTGTTTCTATTCATATGTTGCAGCTACTATCAACAGGGCATCCTATTTCTAGTTTTGTCTTAAACTTGTTTTCCCACCAAAAATTTTGGCGGCCATCTTGAACTTCCATGGAAAATGCAAAAAAGCATTCCTCTTGGACACAGTGCAAGATAAAGCAATTTTAACAAAATTTTAACAAAATTTTAGAACAAAAGCATCTGTCTCGTAAATGGTGTGAGATAGAATAATTTTCGACAAAATTTTTTACTTTCAGGGTATCCGAAGGGTCAACTGGCAATTTTTGCCTAAATCTTTTTCCCACCATTTCTGGTGGCCATCTTGAATTTCTGTAGAAAACGGTCGGCAGCGGGAACAATAATCTTGTCTGATGTGAAAAGAGTGTCGAGTTTCCCCACTGCCGCTGCTGCTGCATTTTCATCTCCCTTGAATATCTCCCTTATTAGTTGGTGGATTCTTACAATTTGTGTCATTTATATACCTTAGGCGTGGGGAAATTTTTCCATATGCTTATTATTGACCTTTGAGGATGCTCAGCCAAAACTACTTATCATAAGAGGGGGTTATTTTTAATTAATAGTCAATACTATCAATACTCTCTCAAGCTGATTAGACTTTGGGAATGATTGGACCATAATTGATTGACCCCCTGGGTCAAACTGGGGTCATAAAATCACAGATTTTGTGCTTTGGGCTTATATCTGATTCGTTATTGCTTTTGCAGGTCTTGAATGTACTGGGAGGTAGTAGATAACCATATGCAGGGATTCAAGAAACATGGTCAGCTTTACCCCCTAGGCTCCCCTTATGGGTCGAACTGGGGTTATACAAGCACAGGTTTTGTGTTTTTCATTTTTATCGCCTTTATTTATTGCTTTTAGGGCCTAGACATGTATTAGGAGTTTATAGGAAACCATATACAGAGAATCTAAATATCCATTCAGATTTACTCTGTGACCCTCCCTTGTGGGTCAAACTGGGGTCATAAAATCGCAGATTTTGTGTTTTTGCCTGTTATCTCCTTTATTACAACTTTTAGAGCTTTTGAATGTGTTGGGAGGTAATAGGAAACCATATAGAGGGATTTTAGAAAGCTGGTCAGGTTAAACACACACACACACACACACACACACACACACACACACACACACACCCTCCCCGTGGGTAAAACTAGGTAAAATTGCAAATTTTGTGCTTTGTCTTTTTCCCCCTTTTACAGGTTTTGAATTTATTGGAAGGTAATAAGAAATGTTATACAGGGAGCCTATACAGCCGGCCAGATTTACCCTCTTAGGAGTGAAACTGTTGTCATAAAATGAAGATTTTGTGTTTTTGGCTTTTACCTCCTTTATTATTATTTTTACAGCTTTTGCATGTACTGGGAGGTGATAGAAAATCAGAATTCTAGAAAGCTTGTAATATTTACCCCGGTGTTATTCCCTCTCATGATACACACATATCTCAGGGAAAAATTACATCAAAAACACATTATTTTGCAATATCTGTTCTATACTGTTCAATATTTAACAAAGACTTTAGTGATGTGCTTCTTTGATGATTATATGTCTGTATAAGAAAATTTTCAACAACATGCTATTTCCTTTTTCTCTTTCTTCAAACTTTAACACTTTTGAATTTTGATTTTTAAGCGTATTGGGATGCTCTGTTTTTGTGTTTTCATAAACCTCTTTCCAGTTTTACTTCTTTTTGTTATGTTACATTGCCGGCTCCTTTGACGTATTACTCAAATGTCATAAAGTGTACTAAATGGACCAGTGTTGGTACCAATAAATGATGTACCACATATTTGTGTGGCTTTGTTGAATTTTATTTTACTGTTCAATACTCAGTAGCCTTTATGGATGGAGTTTATCAGTGTATTTATTGTATTGTTAATGTTTTATACAATACAGAATATGTTGTTATATGTGTAATCTGCTTGATGCAAATGGTGTAATGTTATGTTCCCCAAAGTGTAATTCTGGTGTCTGGGTATAAAATGTAATAGTCCCATACCAAAAAATTTCCAGTTCAAGTTTAGAATCTGAATTAAGTTTCTCAGAATTTGGCATTTGAATAAAATTTTTCAGATTTATGGCATTATTCTTATGTTCAATCGATTTAAAGCCATGTAAATTTAAATAAAAAAGTATTACAGAATTAGGCTATTGTGTAAGATATTTTACAAGTTTACATGTCTTCCTACAGAACAAAGATAGAACTTATAATCATGGCACTTTCTCTTGCTTTTCATCATACAATACATTTTTGTTTTTCTTGGGTTAATATTTGTCTGGCATAGTTATTGAGAACAGATGTATCTTTGTCCTACCTTACAAATATGGTTTTTAAGTAGATCAGTCATCAGACGGACATGCTTGCATGAAAAATCGGCTGCAACAGATTGTTTTATTTCAGAGGTCAGACATTACATCATGCTTTGGGATGTGATGTAGCATTTGAAACCACAACACACAACACCTCACAATTGTTCTGGGTTTTTTTATCACCACCTAGCACTTTATTAGCCTTTTGCATTTCATTTCTACTTTCTACCACCCCATGTTGAGAATACCTCTGTGACAGAAAGTATTGATCGTATCAACCCTTTACCCAAAGACCTTTAGCTTTGGAGAAAGACATGCAGGAGCACTTAATGCTCCCAGTTACAAGTTGATGATTCTGAGCCTCTGTCAGGAAAAATATGTCTCTTGATGATTTTGATTTATTTGTGTGGATTCACTTAATCATTTTGTGTTAAAATATGTCACCACAATCTTCATTAGTTAAATTTCATTGAAATATAATGCTAAGAAAAAAATATAAATACTTCAATCCCTGTGAATCTGAAAGTTTCAAGGGTGATCTGCAAAAAGTTTGGCCCTGTTACTGAAGTAAAGTAAAAAAAAAAAGCAAGAAGAAATTGCTATACAAAGATGCACTGTTAGAATAATATAATATATAAGTCCACAGTTCCTAGATTCAGACATTTTTCAAGTGTCGGAAGAACCTTCTTATTTTATTAATTTGTTTCACCAGCATTTAGTCTGCCCTTTTCTGGAGTACATTATCTCCAGAAAAATTATAAAAACTAATTTACTGCTTTTTAATATCCTGTTTGAAGATAAATAAGTAAACCAACTCTGTCTAAAGCATAACCTTTTCGATGGAGGTACTCTTATTATTATTATTATGTATTTATACTGAGCGCAATATCTCCATATACTACAGCACTCAAAGCATTATTTAACCAATCCGACTGTACAGGTACAGCCCTAACTCACAACTCACACTGACATTCCCATAACTGGAAGATAGGGGCTCAAGGATGACCATTTATCAACGTCCTTGAGGTTCTTTAACCTGCCACTGGGGATAGGACCCAATGACAGAGGACCGCAATTTTAAGTGGTCATCTGAGCCACTATGTATCTGCCTGTACCTGGGATTGAACCCACGTCCTCTGAGTTCCTAGACAAGTGTATTACCCGCTAGGCCACAGTGGCAGATACAACAAAACCAAAAAAACCTGACAACCAAAAAAAAAAAATCCTTGTGAAATAAAGTAAAAGGCATGACAATATCTTGCATTGTGTTTCAGAAATAAAGGCTGAAAAAAAATACATAAAATGGCCTGTGATGGCAAGGTAAATTTACCAAGCACCCCTCACAGAAACAAAATTCTTTCAAGCACTGACCCAGCCACAATTAGACAATGACTCATCTCACTTTGACATGATAAAACCACTATGTTAGAAACACTCTTGTTTAGTTATTTTTGAGGCATAAATATTGAAACAGGAGCTATTGAGGGCTATTGAGGTATTGTTCTCTCCCATGGTGTCCAGATGGGCGCACAGGTGGGTGGACTGCGGGAAAAAGTTTGTCCGGGCTGTATCTCAGAAACCGTAAGGTGTAGGAAGTTGATACTTGGTTGGGACATTGGTTGGGGGTGTAGGTGTGCAACGGTCATGGTGTGACCTTGATTTGACCTTTGACCTTATCGTAGTGACCTTGACTTTGAAAATATTGTCCGGGCTGTATCTCACAAATTGTAAAGTGCAGGAAGTTGATACTTGGTAGGGACATTGCTTTGGGGTTGTAGGCATGCAAAGTCATGGTGTGACCTTGATTTGACCTTTGACCTTGGTTTAGTGACCTTAACCTATAAAATCTTGTCCAGGCTATATCTCAGAGACCGTAAGGTGTTGGAAGTTGGTTATTGGTAAGGACATTGGTTTGGGGATGTAGGTGTGCAACGTGATGGTGTGACCTTAATATGACCTTTGATGTTGCCGTAGTGACCTTCACCTATCAAATTTTGTCCAGGCTATATGTTGGAAACCATAAGGTATAGGAAGTTGATACTTGGTAGGGACATTGGTTGTAGGTTGTAGGTGTGCAACGTCATGGTGTGACCTTGATTTGACATTTGACCTTGCCGTAATAACCTTGACTTTAAAAATGTTGTCCGGGCTATATTTTGGAAACCGTAAAGTGTAGGAAGACTGATTCTTGGTAGGGACATTGGTTGGGGGATGTAGGTGTGCAACATCATGGTGTGATCTTGATTTGACCTTTGACTTTGTTTGAGTTTTAAAGTCTTGTCTGGGCTCTTGAATTCTGTTAAGGTGTAGAAGGTTGACACTTAGTAGGGATGTTGGTTAGGGGATGTGGCTGTGCATCATGGTGTGACCTTTAGCTTTGGCTCTGCCAAAGTGTGTTCAGCTGCCATATTTGAGACATGTTTCTCTTATGACAAAGATTTGTGGATTGCTGCAACTGATTATTACATGCACTTTTACATAATTGTGCTATTTCCTTTGACATCTATTCTCCAATTTATAAATTTTACAGTGTCATAATTTTTAGTTTACTGATTAGTGATTAATATACTGTCATTTTCCTATTGAATTGACTTGTTTCAATGCTTCATCTTTACATACATTTTCTTTCTCTTAGACATTATTTTCTCTACTTAAACATTATTTGGACCTTTATATAACTGACACTGTTCTGAAAGTATCCCGATCTTTTTTACTGTTTCACTACTTCTATATCTCATGCTGTTGAAAAATATTTCCCCAGGCTGTGGGGTACGGGCATCTCTGATGCTATTTTTAAAGAGTTACTAATCCGTCATCAAATTATTGACATATAAAATAACCTACAAATGATTGTCCTGTTTTTGCCAAAATTATTCTCAGCTTATCCTCATTAAGTTTTTAATTTGCAAAATCCTTTCCCCAAGTTTCTCTTTGTATCACTTTCCTTCTAAAACTAGGAACACTTCTGAATGAGTTCACATATTTGAAAGAGTTTAATTCAACACAAAGGTTAATGATTTCACTCTGCCAAGGCACCAGAACATTGTTAAATGTTATTTGGATGAGAACCTTTTGACAAAATAGTTATTTTGTTTAAATTAACTACAATATAAAAAAATGTGTTTCATTTTTGATCAGATGATTTAGTTACCCAGTTGAACTAGTTATAATTCAAATATAGGAGAAAATGGACCAAGTTAAGAGGCCCAACATCAGAAAATACCTTTTTTTGCTGAGGTTGTTGTGTTGTTAGTGTAGTGTAAATTTGCCATAACTATTACCCAGTCATGTAGTTTTCTAGTTATAGAGACTCTGCTGTACATTTGATATAAGCTACCCACATTTATCCCCATCCAATGGACAAGTAAACTATTCCTTCAAGCTTTTTAGGAATAAATTTTGTAGTGTCAGCTGTCAAATGGGACTGAACCCTTATCTTGACTACACATTTTGGTGACTCATCCTAACCCACACAATGACAGGCTAATCTGTGAATACAGGAGCAAAAGCTTTTTTCCCTGAAAAGAAATTAATTTGCTTGAGCAACCTCGCAATAGTGGGAGAGTAATTAAATTGATGGATTCTGAGTTTATGTGAGAAAGCGGATGACAACTAATTTCAGTAATAGTTCTTAACTCTAAAAATTTTATTAGTTTTTGATAAAAAAAAAACATAAAAACCTTAATAGGAACTTCCAATTGTTGCCTGTAATTACAGAAAATTAATGTGTGGGAGAAACTAAGAAACTCTCTAGTGACACCCACTGAAAATAATTAATAAATGAGCAGTTATTTCTTCACATGAAATTAAGTGTGATCCAGTGACAAAAGTATTATGTTATTTTGTGGAACATCGCAACACATTATCCTGAATATTACATCACACAGTTCAATCTAATTTTTTTTGTAACACCATAACAAAATTAATGCAATATACAATTTAATATCAGAAAAGTCAGAACAAGAAGAATTATCAGTTGTTATTATCTCCTACTGGCCGAAAGCCGTGGTCGGGAGATTTTAAAACAATTTGACCTTTGACCCCTGTTTTAAGGTCAGTTGTGGTCATCATACCAGAAGGCCTCATATGTCCGTTATTATTGATTCTAGAGCTTTGAAATGTGAAAACAGGCTATGGGAAATCATAGCCTGTATATTTTTTTTAAATGTGGAATGTGATCTTTGACCCTTGCTTAAAGGTGAAATGGGGTCATCCTATTGAAAAAGTGTCATATCTCCCTTATTATTGGTGGTAGAGCTTTGAAATGTGAAAACAACCAATGGAAAATCATAGCCTGCAAATGTTTTGCTAATGTCAATTTTAACCTTTGACCTCTGCTTCAAGGTCAAGTGGGGTCAACATACTATAATGGACTTATGTCTTCCTTATTATTGTTCCTAGGCCTTCGAAATGTGAAAACAGCTGATAGGATAACATGACCTCATATCATTTGCAAGTGTCAAATTTGACCTTTGATCCCTGCTTCAAGATCTAATGGGGTCATTAGACTAAACATGCCTTTATTATTGGCTCTGGAACTTCGTAATGTGAAAATAACGTATAGGAAATCATGTCCCATGAATCTTTTGCAAGTATTGAATTTAATCTTTGATACCTACTTCAAGGTTCAGTTGGGTCATTTTATTGAAAAGGCCTTTTATATTCCTTATTATTGCTCCTTGATCTTTGAACCCCATTTCATGGTCAGACTATCTTCATTTTTGCTTAATATATGGTAGGAGTAAAACACTGCGGCAGTGAACTTTTTTTTTTATCATTGATTATTGTTTATATATTTCCAGTCACTTAGTCATACTGTAATTATGTAAATTTGTGTTATATCAATTCATTGTTATATGCATAATATAAAGTGTTCTTTTGACATCTATCAAACCATTAAATCAGAGGACATGTCTTGTGTTTATAATAAAATAGTAATCATAAAAACCAATAAGAATAATTTATGACAGCATAAGTAGAAAATAAATTTATCATATGGAACAGTGATAAAATTTCCATGAATAAAAATCAAACTCAAAGGAGTGGAACCAGCTACTAGTGTAGGGATGGGAATGCAATTTTAATATTAATATCAGATACTAATTTGACAGTGCACATATCAACATTGAAATATTGTTTCACACCAATTAATACATCATTTGACTGCAATAAGTGCCTCATTTATGAAGAAAATACACAAGATAATTAAAGAAGATCATAGTTAAAGACAATGCTTCTGTACAGGTGATCAAATTCCTTTAAACATGTTAGAAGAAATCTTAAAATAAAATTTAAAAAGTACATGCAGTTATGAAATGCAACATTTAGAGAATGCTGCCTCAAGAGGCATCATAAAAAATATTGAAATTAATACTTTCAGCTTTGATCTGGAAATCTAGGAAGCTACAGCGAACAGTATTGAAATATTGATATATGATCCATTTGGTAGCACTGGCATAATTAATAGTTTTCTGGTTGTAAAAGTTGGCCACCAAATTTGGTAAACCTTAGACAATTGGAGCTACAGAAATTCGCCATATCTCAACTGTTTTTGCCATGAATCATCACTTGGTGGCTAGAAATAAAGAATGGAGAGATAAACAAAGGAGCAAGAGAGAAAACAGAAAAAAAAAAGAAACCCATGTAGACTGATCTCTGATTATCGGTTGTGAGGTAATTGTTGAAATGAGACAGATGTTGAGAGCCGTGAACTACAATAAGGTACCTTATGTCCTGTTCACACTGTGATCCGTGTTGACAAGGATTGAGGATTGAAGCAGATTAAAGATTCATCTCAGTCCAGAATCTGGATTGAGAAATGTAAAAATGTGAGTACAGTGAAATTTGGTGAAACAACATTAATTTTTTCAATATTAAGAAAAATATAAAAAATCCCATCCTTATATATCATACAGTTAAATAGCTTATTCACTTTTTATAATAAATCAGACAAAAATTTTATACCATAAAGATTGTGTCACTTTTCTAGCCACAAACCAGTTGCAATCATTTGAAGTATTTATGCTTATTAAATTAGCCTATTACTATTACAAATATTTTATTGCAATCATGATTACACAGGATTAAGGTGTATATGTTAAGACTTGTATTTAGTTAAACAATTGCTGCAATACAAAAAGTCAGTTGATCACAGTAACATTTTTTTCAACCTGTTGGCCCAGATTGAGAGTGTCCACATAAAGTAGGTTGAGCCAATTTGCTTCAGTCCGCCTCTTTAGCAGAGTTAAGATTTGCCTTTGTCAGCTCAGATTGTGAGTGTTCACACCTATTTCCATCTGTGTGCCGAGTTAAATCACTAGTGTGAACACCGGGTTAGTATTCATTTTAGTGCTTTAGGTTTAAGATCCATTGCAAGGCTGAAAAAACACTCACCGGTGTCCCTTGACCATCTGGCATTCTTCTTTCCGTTGCCTATGGAGAGTGCGCTTCACCTTATTAAAGGCTTGAAATGTTTGTAATAAGGAAAAACCTTCAGTTTGTATTATGTAATCTTGCATATATACTTGCTTTTAAATTAGCATACTGGTAAGACTGTGATTTTCTGACTGTTGCGCAAATTCATTTAACATGTAGGAATGCTGTACGAAATACAAATCCTTTGTGTACGTGTTTAAAAAGGCATTTAGTATAAATTTGAGTTGGCCAGCATAGCTAGAGTGCACTGCACAAATTTCAGCTGTTGCACACAACATAGCAGCCTTTCCACACTTAGGACCAAGTAACTGGAATCTTACCAGTTAATAAGTGTACAACTATGTGCATAATATAATTGTTATGGAATGGATTTGTTTAACATTTCCAGTTTTCAAGGATGGATTAATTGTGGAATCTTGTAAATGTGTTCGTTTGCTTAGTTATTTTGAAGAAAAGAAGAAAATGTATAATTTTCTATTTTTAAGCGTCCCTGAAAGGGTGCTTATTTGTTTTCGCTTCAGTTTCCTCACCTCTGTCACCACATTATGGTCTCCCTTGAATACTAGTATCTCCCTTATAACTGGAAGCTTTCTAACCCTATTTGGCAGTTATATACATAAGGCATGGGAAAATTTGTCCACATGCTTAAATTTGACCTTTGATTGTTATTAAGGTCACATGATCAAAAAATAGTTTTTTTGGGGTACACCTGCCTGTCATCTCCACTAAGCAAAATCTACTAACCCCAGGGCGCTTGTAATTTCATACACTTGTTCATACTATCAAAAACGAGAGCTGATTAGATTTTGGGAGTAATCCGTGAAAATTGAGGAATTATGAGTGATTTTCTCACAGGTACGAACCAGATAGCTTAAAATTCATGTGAACCCCCTATTAACTTCATGCTTAGAGGTAGGGATCAAACTGGGGTCATAAACTGCAGATTTTTACATTTTGCCTTATATCTCATTTATTATTGCTTTTACAGCTTTAGAATGTATTAAGAGGTATTGGGAAACCATTTGTGGAGAGTCTATATAGCTGGTCAGATTTACCCCTTGACTCCCCTTCTGGGTCAGACTAGGGTTATCAAATAGCAGATTTTGTTTCTGTGCCTTATATCTCCTTTATTATTGCTTTTACAGTTTTAGAATGTATTAGGAGGTTGGGAAAGCATATGTGGAGAGTCTATGTAGCCAATCAGACCCCCCCCCCCCCCCCCCCCCCCCCCCCCCCCTTGTGGGGTCAAACTGGGGTCATGAAATAGTAGATTTTGTCTTTTTGCTGAAGGCCATGATAAGGAGATTGTAAAATGCCTTCCATGCGTCTGTGTGTATGAGTGTGCCTCCATTCGTCACATTTTTACGTAAACATTTATATCTTGGTAATTAAGCGTCCCTTGCGCTTGTTTGTGTATGGGAGAGCTTCAGGCTCCGCCGGCTCCGCATTTTGTTTTCCTTATAACTCTGTAACCGTTAGGCGGATTCTTTTCAAATTTGGCAGGTTTAGGCAGTAGCCTTGGGGAATTTTTTTGAATATGCTACAGTGACATTTCAACCAATCAGAGAGGTCACATGACCAAAAATGTCTTTTTTCGATGGGGAAGCTTGTCCGGATGATAACTTGAAAGGAATTTTATCAATTCACCTGAAACTTGGCAAATACATTCATTCTATTAAAATCTGGAAATCATTAGATTTTGGCATTGATTGGTCAAGAAATGGCCGAGTAATTAATGATTAATTAATCATTACGAATTTTCCAAATAAGGAAAACACAAAAATGCTTATATCTCGAAAACCGTGCTAGATAGAGCGATTTCGACGAAATTTTTGACCCGCAGGGTATCTCTGCAGAGTAGTTTTCCCAATTTTCAAAAAAATTTTATCTCACCCAAAATGGGGGCCATTTTGAATTTTCGAAATTTTCGCAAAAATTGCAAAACACAAAAATGCTTATATCTCGAAAACCGTGCTAGATAGAGCGATTTCGATGAAATTTTTGACCCACAGGGTATCTCTGCAGAGTAGCCATGCCAATTTTCAAAAAAATTTTGTCTCGCCAAAAATGGCGGCCATTTTGAATTTTCGAATTTTTCGCAAAAATTGCAAAACATAAAAATGCTTATATCACGAAAACCCTGCTAGATAGAGTGATTTTGACGAAATTTTTGACCCACAGGGTATCTATGCAGAGTAGCCATGCCAATTTTCAAACAAAAAATTTCTCGCAAAAAATGGCGGCCATTTTGAATTTTCGAATTTTTCACAAAAATGCTTATATCTCGAAAACCGTGCTAGATAGAGCGATTTCGATGAAATTTTTGACCCATAGGGTATCTCTGAAGAGTAGCCATGCCAATTTTCAAAAAAAATTTTGTCTTGCCAAAAATGGCGGCCATTTTCAATTTTCGAATTTTTCGCAAAAATTGCAAAACATAAAAATGCTAATATTTCGAAAACCGTGCCACATAGAGCGATTTCGACGAAATTTTTTATCTTCAGGGTACTGCAGAGCAGCTATCCCAAAGAGCTTTCACTTGGTGAAGTTTCAGACCCATAGCTAATTGCTCACCTACTCAAAATGAGTAAATGCGAATTGCCTCTAAAAGTATTGCAGATGGCCAATTTTTCTCAAATAACTCATTCACCTACTTTTGGGAGAGCTTTCACTTGGTGAAGTTTCAGACCCATAGCTAATTACTCACCTACTCAAAATGAGTAAATGCTAATTATCTCAAAAACTATTGCGGATACCCAATTTTTATCAAATAACTCATTCATGTACTTTTGGGAGAGCTTTCACATGGTGAAGTTTCAGACCCGTAGATGATTACTCACCTACTCAAAATGAGTAAATGCGAATTATCTCTAAAAGTATTGCAGATAGCCAATTTTTCTCAAATAACTCATTCACCTACTTTTGGGAGAGCTTTCACTTGAAGTTTCAGACCCATAGCTAATTACTCACCTACTCAAAATGAGTAAATGCGAATTATCTCTAAAAGTATTGCAGATAGCCAATTTTTCTCAAATAACTCATTCACCTACTTTTGGCAGAGCTTTCACTTGGTGAAGTTTCAGACCCATAGCTAATTACTCACCTACTGAAAATGAGTAAATGCGAATTATCTCTAAAAGTATTGCAGATAGCCAATTTTTCTCAAATAACTCATTCACCTACTTTTGGGAGAGCTTTCACTCTGTGAAGTTTCAGACCCATAGCTAATTATTCACCTACTCAAAATGAGTAAATGCGAATTATCTCTAAAAGTATTGCAGATAGCCAATTTTTCTCAAATAACTCATTCACCTACTTTTGGGAGAGCTTTCACTTGGTGAAGTTTCAGACCCATAGCTAATTACTCACCTACTCAAAATGAGTAAATGTGAATTATCTCTAAAAGTATTGCAGATAGCCAATTTTTCTCAAATAACTCATTCACCTACTTTTGGCAGAGCTTTCACTTGGTGAAGTTTCAGACCCATAGCTAATTATTCACCTACTCAAAATGAATAAATGTGAATTATCTCTAAAAGTGTTGCAGATAGCCAATTTTTCTCAAATAACTCATTCACCTACTTTTGGGAGAGCTTTCACTCTGTGAAGTTTCAGACCCATAGCTATTTATTCACCTACTCAAAATGAGTAAATGCTAATTATCTGTAAAAGTATTGCGGATACCCAATTTTTATCAAATACTCATTCATCTACTTGTGGGAGAGCTTTCACATGGTGAAGTTTCAGACCCATAGCTAATTACTCACCTACTCAAAATGAGTAAATGCGAATTATCTCTAAAAGTATTGCAGATAGCCAATTTTTCTCAAATAACTCATTCACCTACTTTTGGGAGAGCTTTCACTCGGTGAAGTTTCAGACCCATAGCTAATTACTCACCTACTCAAAATGAGTAAATGCGAATTATCTCTAAAAGTATTGCAGATAGCCAATTTTTAGGCGGGTTGCGTGTAACCAACCCGCCTATTAGATTGATGTTTCCGACGTCCGTCTGTCCGTCCACATTTTTCGTTTCCGGACTCTAACTTTAAAACGGTTTGACCAATCAAATTCAAACTTCACAGGGAGATAGATCACCATCATAGCTAGGTTCCTTTCGAAATTGGTGAAATTCCGTGTGTTCGTTTGTCCGTTTTTCGTCCGTTTGTCTGTCCATCCATCTGTTTGTCCACATTTTCGTTTCCGGACTCTAACTTTAAAACGGTTTGACCAATCAAATTCAAACTTCACAGGGAGATAGATCACCATCATAGCTAGGTTCCTTTCGAAATTGGTGAAATTCCGTGTGTTCGTTTGTCCGTTTTTCGTCCGTTTGTCTGTCCATCCATCTGTTTGTCCACATTTTCGTTTCCGGACTCTAACTTTAAAACGGTTTGACCAATCAAATTCAAACTTCACAGGGAGATAGATCACCATCATAGCTAGGTTCCTTTCGAAATTGGTGAAATTCCGTCTGTTTGTTTGTCCGTTTTTCCGTCCGTTTCTTCGTTTTTGTCCGTTTTTCTGTCCATCCATCTGTCCGTCCACATTTTTGTTTCCGGACTCTAACTCGAAAACGGTTACTCCAATCTAATTCAAACTTCACAGGGACATACATCACCATCATAGCTAGGTTCCTTTCGAAATTGGTGTAAATCCGTCCGTTCATTTGTCTTGTTCCTAAATTTAATGAGAGCAGTTGCTAACCTTGTTTCCTGCGTGCGCAACCCGCCTTTTGGGGCACCTCTGACCCTCTTGTTCTCAAATAACTCATTCACCTACTTTTGGGAGAGCTTTCACTTGGTGAAGTTTCAGACCCATAGCTAATTACTCACCTACTCAAAATGAGTAAATGCGAATTATCTCTAAAAGTATTGCAGATAGCCAATTTTTCTCAAATAACTCATTCACCTACTTTTGGGAGAGCTTTCACTTGGTGAAGTTTCAGACCCATAGCTAATTACTCACCTACTCAAAATGAGTAAATGCGAATTTATTATCTCTAAAAGTATTGCAGATAGCCAATTTTTCTCAAATAACTCATTCACCTACTTTTGGCAGAGCTTTCACTTGGTGAAGTTTCAGACCCATAGCTAATTACTCACGTACTGAAAATGAGTAAATGCGAATTATCTCTAAAAGTATTGCAGATAGCCAATTTTTCTCAAATAACTCATTCACCTACTTTTGGGAGAGCTTTCACTCTGTGAAGTTTCAGACCCATAGCTATTTATTCACCTACTCAAAATGAGTAAATGCGAATTATCTCTAAAAGTATTGCAGATAGCCAATTTTTCTCAAATAACTCATTCACCTACTTTTGGGAGAGCTTTCACTCTGTGAAGTTTCAGACCCATAGCTAATTACTCACCTACTCAAAATGAGTAAATGCAAATTATCTCTAAAAGTATTGCAGATAGCCAATTTTTCTCAAATTAATCATTCACCTACTTTTGGGAGAGCTTTCACTTGGTGAAGTTTCAGACCCATAGCTAATTACTCACCTACTGAAAATGAGTAAATGCGAATTATCTCTAAAAGTATTGCAGATAGCCAATTTTTCTCAAATAACTCATTCACCTACTTTTGGGAGAGCTTTCACTTGGTGAAGTTTCAGACCCATAGCTAATTACTCACCTACTCAAAATGAGTAAATGCGAATTATCTCTAAAAGTATTGCAGATAGCCAATTTTTCTCAAATAACTCATTCACCTACTTTTGGGAGAGCTTTCACTTGGTGAAGTTTCAGACCCATAGCTAATTACTCACCTACTCAAAATGAGTAAATGCGAATTATCTCTAAAAGTATTGCAGATAGCCAATTTTTCTCAAATTAATCATTCACCTACTTTTGGGAGAGCTTTCACTTGGTGAAGTTTCAGACCCATAGCTAATTACTCACCTACTCAAAATGAGTAAATGCGAATTATCTCTAAAAGTATTGCAGATAGCCAATTTTTCTCAAATAACTCATTCACCTACTTTTGGCAGAGCTTTCACTTGGTGAAGTTTCAGACCCATAGCTAATTACTCACCTACTCAAAATGAGTAAATGCGAATTATCTCTAAAAGTATTGCAGATAGCCAATTTTTCTCAAATAACTCACCTACTTTTGGCAGAGCTTTCACTTGGTGAAGTTTCAGACCCATAGCTAATTATTCACCTACTCAAAATGAGTAAATATGAATTATCTCTAAAAGTATTGCAGATAGCCAATTTTTCTCAAATAACTCATTCACCTACTTTTGGGAGAGCTTTCACTTGGTGAAGTTTCAGACCCATAGCTATTTATTCACCTACTCAAGATGAGTAAATGTGAATTATCTCTAAAAGTATTGCAGATAGCCAATTTTTCTCAAATAACTCATTCACCTACTTTTGGGAGAGCTTTCACTCTGTGAAGTTTCAGACCCATAGCTATTTATTCACCTACTCAAAATGAGTAAATGCTAATTATCTGTAAAAGTATTGCGGATACCCAATTTTTATCAAATACTCATTCATCTACTTGTGGGAGAGCTTTTACATGGTGAAGTTTCAGACCCATAGCTAATTACTCACCTACTCAAAATGAGTAAATGCGAATTATCTCTAAAAGTATTGCAGATAGCCAATTTTTCTCAAATAACTCATTCACCTACTTTTGGGAGAGCTTTCACTTGGTGAAGTTTCAGACCCATAGCTAATTACTCACCTACTCAAAATGAGTAAATGTGAATTATTTCTAAAAGTATTGCAGATAGCCAATTTTTCTCAAATAACTCATTCACCTACTTTTGGCAGAGCTTTCACTTGGTGAAGTTTCAGACCCATAGCTAATTATTCACCTACTCAAAATGAGTAAATGTGAATTATCTCTAAAAGTATTGCAGATAGCCAATTTTTCTCAAATAACTCATTCACCTACTTTTGGGAGAGCTTTCACTCTGTGAAGTTTCAGACCCATAGCTATTTATTCACCTACTCAAAATGAGTAAATGCTAATTATCTGTAAAAGTATTGCGGATACCCAATTTTTATCAAATACTCATTCATCTACTTGTGGGAGAGCTTTCACATGGTGAAGTTTCAGACCCATAGCTAATTACTCACCTACTCAAAATGAGTAAATGCGAATTATCTCTAAAATTATTGCAGATAGCCAATTTTTCTCAAATAACTCATTCACCTACTTTTGGGAGAGCTTTCACTTGGTGAAGTTTCAGACCCATAGATAATTATTCACCTACTCAAAATGAGTAAATGTGAATTATCTCTTAATAGTATTGCAGATAGCCAATTTTTCTCAAATAACTCATTCACCTACTTTTGGAAGAACTTTCACACACGAAAATGAAAAATTGTGAATATCTTGGAAAAGCTATTTCTTCTGCTTTAATGCTCGGCGGGAGATACACACCGCGGCAATGGTCTTGACAAAAATTTTTGTCTCCCCAAAAATGGTGGCCATTTTGAATTTTCAAAGTTTTTGCAAAACACAAAAATGCTTATATCTCGAAAACCGTGCTATATGGAGCGAACTCAACAAAATTTTGGACCTGCTGGGTATCTCTGCAGAGTAACCATGCCAATTTTCAAAATATTTTTGTCTCGCCAAATATGGCGGACATTTTAAATTTTTTTATTTTTTGCAAAACACAAAAATGCTTATATCTTGAAAACCGTGCTAGATAGAGCAGACTGCGCTAACTTTGGTTGCCACAACAGTATAAGGCTAGAAACGAAGCATTTTCTTAATACTTTAGCACTCACCTTTATATCCTTTTCGGGACGCTTTGTTTTTGCTATGCAAAAACATTATCTTTTTTTTTTGCGAGCGATCCTCTAGTTTATGTATATATCCTCACCAAATTTGCAGGAATGTTTATTGCTGTGACAGGATGTCTGTAAAGTAAAAATTTTGGCCTCTTTTTGAAATTGAAGCCGATTGTTTGAAAATCATAAAATGTTCTAAAAGTTGAAATATTGAAGCTAGCTTCATCAAATTTGCACAAAATATTTATTACTAGGTCAGCTTGCAGCAAAGTTATTTGGACCTAATTTTAAAAACAAAAAGTGACTCGTATCAAATGCTTACGGTGAAATGGCGGTTGTCATGTCCCTTAGTATTGGTCCTAAGGCTTCAAAATATGAAAACAACTGAGAGGACATCATGGCCTGCAAATTTTTTACAACTGTTGAATTTGACCTTTTACCCCTCCTTCAAGGTGAAGTGGGGTCATCATACTAATAAGGCCTTGTATCTCACTTATTATTGGTTCTAGAGCTTTGAAGTGTGAAAATGTCCCGTGAATTTTTTGCCAATGTCGAATTTGACGTTTCACCCTGCTTCAAGGTTAAGTGTGATCATCACACTAAAAAGGTCTTATATCTCCCTTATTACTCACTCTAGAGGTGCATCACCCCTGTCCTTTAACTACTGTCTGCCCGTAGGTGAACTTGTGACTCAGCAGTGAAACGGCCAATACCTTGCACATGCTATGGAAGTTTTAAAATGTTTAAAATTTCCATCTCTGACCAACTCACTGTGAGCATGCACAGATGAATATTTTCCTATGGTGAAGGTGTGGTCCAAGGTGTATACAAGATTGTGACTTGGTCGTGTATCAGTGTAGTGCAGCGACATAAGGTGTGTGGAGAAATTAGACTTTTTGCCACTGTGTCACAAGTTCGCATAAGAACCGTCTGAGGACGGGGTGTTTCGCCCAACACCCACAACTTCAGGTTATACTGTCTGTAGTGTGAATGCTACACCAAATTTCGGAAGGTATGAGCCATCTTTGGTGGTGTTTCTACCACTGAGTAAAACGAAAGTTCTAACCGGGGGACGTACCACCTCTGTTGTGACTGGGACATTAATAAGTGTGTGTTTACCCCAAAACAAGTTATTAACTTCTTATGCAACTATCAAATGGGATATTTTAGGGGGATATTTGAGTGTTTAAAGACAAAATGGAGTAATATTATAAAGATATGTTTAAGCAGGAGAGCCCACATTACATATTTATATTGCATAAATTGTAGTAAGTCCTTAACTTTAACTGGTGAACACGTGGGAATGTTCTGATCAGTAATGTACAACAGTTATTGACTGATGTATAAATTTATTATGTATGACTTGAAATTCTCTGTCACATTGATATTGATTTTTGATAAACTGGGCAGCATGTGTATTACTTGCTGAATATAGAAAAAAAATGGGAGCAATTGTCAGGCAAAAATCTCAGTTATGTGGAGTAATTCGTGGCAGTCTTTATTTTTTGAAATTCCATCTAGATCTTTGTAAAGCAGTATCCTATTTAAGTAGATGATTTTTCTCAACAATACAGTGTAAATTTACATATTATATGCACTTGATAGTTCCTGACCAGTTTGTTTACCAGTGATTATGAAAACCCAGTTTGTTTGTGCACACAACTATCAGCTGCCTGGGTATTGAACTATACATGGTGAAAAATTCAATACTTCCTTATTTGCATAGAGCTTTGGAGGGTTAACTAGTCCTCACTGACCACTGTAGTGGTCTGCAGCTGATGTATTAATGAGCAGACTGGACTTCAGTACCAGTTATGTGAAGGATACTAGTTTTCCCTGATGGAAAATTGACAGAAGGGCAGAAGCATTTGGACTATGAGTGTTGTATTTACAGCCACACAAATGAATGGCACAGTGAGAGTGTGTGTGTATGGGTTTGGATGGTGGTGAGTCATCCCCCCTTTTCTCATTTGGAGGCCATTCACTAACGCAGTATAAAGCAAGTTGGAACTGGATTCAATACCTTGTGCCTTGAGAATGTGTAGTAGTGGCAGGACCATAAACAATAACAAGGGGCAGCTGATTATTATTATGTGTTATTCTCAGCGATGATTTTGGACAGAGAAGATTATACATTCGTTTTACTGTGATATGCCTGGTAATCATTATTAATGGTACAAATAGTGTTGTAAATATCACTGTAATTTTAAAAATCCAGTGATATCATAGATGACGTGTTTTCATTATTACTGTGTCAGATCATGTTGATATGTGTGTGTGTCTAGATTGATAATTAAAACCAATGATATACAGATATCAAAAGTACTGAAGTCTTGGCTGATCTATAAAAGGATATGACAATTCAAAAGTATACATTGTTGTATATATGACTGAAGCATAGTCATGTGTAAAGAAACGCATTGTGTGTCTAGATATGATTGAGTCATGTGTGTAAACAAAACTGTGTTTACTGAATGTTAATAGAGAATTGCTAAATAGGAAATAAAAGAGGTTCATGTCATAAGAATATTTATGAATCTTTTGGTTCAACCAACTAATATCATTAAACTTTATTTTCTGAAGTTCTTTTGAACAAACCGTAAAATGTAACAAAAATAACGTATTGACTTGTGCAGAATTCACTGTGAGTAGCATTTGAAAAAAAAAAAATTCACATACAAGGAAGTTTAAATGTAAAATGGCTTACCGGTATCTTATTTTGGGATAAAAGAAAACAGAATTATTTGGACTAGCTATTTACATATCTAAGCCAGTCAGGGAATATAATCAGTAACTGGGAATATATTTTGAATATTTAAAGAAATAATTGTTATAGATTAGCTGGAACTGTTACAAGAATATAAATAAAGGATTTTCACTTCTGTCATTAAAATCTTCAGGGAAATATAAACATACATATTTCCCTTCTGGAGACTTTGTAAAATGGCCAAAAGGTCATTTGAACTGGGTTTTAAAAATGACTTGAATGGCATCACCACCCAAAGTTCAGGCCACAAACAGAGCAACGGCATCAAGAGGCAGATGTGTTTGGAGGCCGCAAAAGTGACCATAAATGGTCTGCACAGTATGAATGGGGAGTGTAGGTTAAGGAAGAATGGACGAGTCCCCAGTCTCCACAAGAGGAGGGGATTCAGCTTAACTCTGTCACCTGTCAGCCCCAGTCAATCCTGTGGTCAGTACAATATTTTAGCTCACTTGTTTACAGATTTAATTAAATATAAAGAGTTTTGAAGGGAATAGTTATTTGGGCTCTGTTTATGATGGTATTTAATAGCCGTTGTTTAAAATAAAGTAGTAGTTAAGATATATTAATAAAAAGGTTTAAAAATTTCTCAATTTAAATTGTTTATATTTGATTTAAGGTTGCTCTTGTAATAAAGATAAACTTAAAAGTTTGTTATGTGAAGCTGTTAAAAAATACCTGTCAAAGTAATTTTTATGTCACATCTCTGGTGATTTTTTTACAGTGTAACTAATTGAAATGTGTGATATCATCTTTGTTGTGATAACTTATCTGTACCATTGTCTTAATATGCATTTTGTGAGTCAAATAATTATCCACAAAAAAGCAAGGCTAAATCTCAGTCAAGTTTATATATCTATTATGTTTTTAAGGTGACTAGTCATTGACCACAGAAAGTGTTAAATTTACACATTAATAAATAAATGCACTGTACATTTAGCATTTTAGATGTTAATGGTTATTTGATTATAAATTTAACAGCAAAGCATAAAGAGTCAGACTTACTCATGGTGAAAGGCAGAATTATTTCACTTTCAATTTAAGGTTGCATTTCATTGCATGCAACACCATGGTAACAAAGGGAATGAGTTATCATTGATGACAGTCTTGCAGGGATGAATCATTCTTCAAATTGCCCTGTGATGTTAACAGCGTGCATTGAAAAGCATCCTTCAATATATTGCTCAAATGTCAGGGTTATTTGGGGAAACAAATGGCCAGTGGAAGGCACTTAGTTTTTGATCATGTTTGCAGGACAACATTTTTATGCCTGCTTCTATGACATGTTTGATATTAACCCATGGCCCTTTCATCAAAAACCTATATTAACTGTGCATAGTTTAAGTATGATTAAAATGTTGGGGTGAAAACTCTTTATGAATTACACTGGAATAGGTTTTGATGAAATGGCTTGTTATATCACACAGCAGTGGTTCTAAAACATTGCCAATAAAGTAAATTAAAGATGCAGGCCTCCCCCCCCCCCTCCATTCCCTCTCAATTTAATGATGATGACTCATCATCAGCTTGGCCAGCTGAGTTGTGACAAATTTCGAACAATAATTATCCCCAGAAAAATTGTATGCCAAAGCCAGCAATTTCAGTAAATTGCAGTGGGAATCAGATCTGAAATCTGACTTTTCATCTGTTCTCTCATGTTGCTGTTTAGTTTTCAAACTATCAACATGATTTATATAAATGTTTTTAAAACAGCTTCCAATAAGTAGCTTTGTGAGATGACCATTAATTCAGAAGAAGAGGGTCTCTATTGTTTGCACATGTACCATTGAGTGAAAAGCGCTCTTGACAAGACAGAAAAAAGGGACACTGGTGATTCACTTCCACTTTGTTCATTCAAGATCACACATGATGACAAAAAGACTGCTTTGTACTACTTTTTGTAACAGACCTTCATGGATGACTTGTCCGAGGGATTTATTAAATCATGGCAATTCTGGGTTTGACCAGACCATTTTGGGAGAGGATATTTCACTGTGTATTGTAATATGTACTGGCCTCATGTTTGGTATAGATACCTTGTATATCTGACATGAATAAAATACAATTAGCATATATACAAACGCATATAGCGAAAGTTCTGCCATGAGACATTATTATTAAGTTCTAGTGACAATGACATTCAAGTATATAAAGTATCTTTCATTCAAACATAATCTTTTCCCAACAAGTTTTGATAACAGAAATTCCCCCACATTGAGACTGAAGTGTAGGTGATCAGATGTGCCCAAAAATGCCATCAGTACAGAAAAGTTTAAAAAGTTTTTCTAACTGGTTCAAATAAACTCCCTAGTGTAAGTTATAACTTGTTACTTGTACCTCCAAATACAAATCATAGGAGTATTTTGGACACTTGGAAAGCTTAATCAGTAGCCCTAGCTGAACGTAATCACATCAGCCCTTTATTGGTAGTTCTCCTTAATTACCCATGTATGATGATTCTTCATTTATCCAGTGAGTTTAAACAAACATTGCTGTAAAAACTGGAGTCTATTTTTGTGGATGAGGTTACATTTTTTCTCAATACACATGGCATGCAAGCTGACAGTGTTAACAAGCTGAGTTTGCTTAATTGACTGCCTTTCCACTGTGCTTTATTCTACTGGAACAGACGGTAGAGTGGAGATGATTAGGTGACATGATGGAAGGATCAGAACTAAGCACTTTTGCTGCTAAATTAGTCATCAGAGAGTAGCCTTCAATGGAATGGCATTTAGTCTGTTATAGGTTTTGCACAGAAATTGCTTCCAGTGTTATTATATTGCTTAAATACATTTTCACAGCATGCTAATGAAACCAATTGTATAGTGTATGGCTGTTTCTCCCCCCCCCCCCCCCCCTTTTTTTTTTGGTGCCCCTTTGGCTTCCATTTCTGTGATATGTTATAGTATGATAAGCCAGTCCACCATTATAGACAATATGTATCCTTTCTGACTTTGAGTCTTTTCCCTGTGTCCAATGTATTCAAGTAATTTAGTTGTAATATATTTATACAGGATGTAAATATATTTTGGAACAATTATTATTAGATTAACAAAATGTATCTCTTACAAGATGTTCAGATAGTAGAGTTTCATGCCGTACATCAACTGTGTATTCTATGAGTTTTCTATGAGTTTATAAAACATAATGTAACTAATTTTGAATATCTTGCATTTCTCTTATTTTCAGACTTAAAGAATATTGTACAGAAGATTTCATCTTATCTTAATAAATTGAAAATGTCTCATCAAAATAGTTTATATGCACAGTAGACTGTATAACTCAGGATTTTATTGTACTTATGGCTAATTTATGCTGCAAAAATGCAACATTTTCAGGTGTTGGGACTGGTTCAGAAGTAGTTCCTCATAAAATTACTTTATCTGAATTTTGATTTATTCCAATTAGAGTGTACTGTCTTGGCATTATTAGGTTTCTACTAACATAGCTTTCTCTACTTCTCAGGAGGCTTACTGGAGTTCCAAGCAAGCCATGCATCTCTGTGTGAGTCAAAGAGTACAAGTAGTACCTCAAGTCAGGGCTACAAGTGTCCCCCCCTCACTTCCATGTCACAGCCATGCATGCCAGTGTCCAATGTGGGGCCCACTAAGATTCTGCCCTTCATGTACCTCGGCTCACAGCAAGATGCTCTATCTCAGGAAATTATGGAGGTAAGTCATGAATATCTAGTAGTTGACTGTTGATTTAAATGGCATGAGCAAAGGATGAGGAAAAAGTCACTTCTCAAGTTAAACACAACCGATGCAAATAAGCTGATTTTTCACTGATCTGTTGCAAATCTCTTGTTGACACCAGAGTAGATAAATGTACCACCAGTGTCCACCACCCATTCCTGGTATAGAAAACCCCTGGATCTGTTTTGTATAAAGATGGTTCACGCACAGCTAACATACTCATACATAGAAATATTTTAGAGTGGAAAGTTAAATTAAATATCATGGGTGGAACATTTTGGCAATAAAACTTGGTGTTATTCTAGGCTACTGGGAATCTGTTGTGGTCTTTACCACACTGTAGTCCAAAATCTCAGAACTGTACCAAATTTTAACTTAAAACAGAAGTATCTGTGCAGTATTATCATGGTAACCGGTGTATCTAAAATGTACCAGACCAAAATTTATATTTACTTTATTAATATTTCAAAAGAGGACCATGTTTGACATTAATGCAGTTCATTCTTTAATATTATTGGTTAGATAGATATTCATGAAATTCCAGTTTGATGATAAATCTTGCATGAACATGCACTATGACTCATTCATTAGGGATGATTAATCGGTATAATTGCCAGAATAACACACATTTATTTATGTCAGTGAGTAAAGTAGCCCAATTGTTTTGCTTCATGATGCATAAATAAAAAAGCAAAATATGATATCATCTTGAAGCCATGTCAATTTGGGCATAAGTTTCCAGATGTTTAACAATTCTGGTGAGTTCTTATTTATTTTTATTTATTTATTTGGGATTTTATGTTGCTTTCAACACTGTACAGGTCATATCATGACGGGTAGTTGGAAGGGCAGAGGAAACCAGTACATACAGTTGGTCAAGGTTCTGTACCGGGAACCGAACCCTGGCCTCAGAGGTGGGAGGCGAGAGTGTTACACACTCTCCCACCGTGGCCCCTTAGTGAGTTCTTAGTTGACACAATACTTTTAACATAGTAACTTGAAGACACACATTAAATAGAATTTTTTTTATTGTGAAAAGAGTAACCCATACTTTTGTGAAGCAAGATATGACCAAACATTTAAGAATGAAAATAATCAATTAATGCAAAATATAACATTATTGATTTTATTCATAGTCTACCTAGAACTCTTGGTTGTTGAAACTGGGCTATTTGTTCAGTGCAAATGGGTTAGCCTGTAATTTTAACAAAACTGGTACTTGAACTTTTTGTCATGCACACTTCGTGTGAGGTTACTACTCATTTATTTGTCATCCCAGCAAGAACATGCACCTTTTATATTTAACCACAGAGCAATTGTGAAATGCATGTTATAGTCCCTGCTTGATTTAGCAGTGTTGATTTAAGTAGCAATGCATGATTTACTGTGTTATAACCTAAGTACTTACTTTGAAACCAAAGGGTTTTCTCCTAAAACCCCTAAAGGCAAAATCTAAGACAGGGGGATACTTTGCATGTGACTTTAGTGTGTCATGTGCTCCCACCCCTCCCCTCCACACACACACACACCATTATACATAACCACACATGCTCTTGTGTACTGCATGATTCACAATTCATGATTTAGTTAAGTAAAGTTTGCATTAAGTCATGACAACTGATAGCCAATATTTCTGCAATTGAGTTAGTGATAATGTATCTCTTCATGTTTCTTGTATTTGTTAAGAATAGGGCTAGATAAATTAATTACAGACTTTGATAT
The DNA here is from genome assembly GCA_964017235.1 of Sabellastarte sp. h YS-2021. Lineage (NCBI taxonomy): Eukaryota > Metazoa > Annelida > Polychaeta > Sabellida > Sabellidae > Sabellastarte > Sabellastarte sp. h YS-2021. The sequence goes on from OZ024927.1 coordinate 80,457,933, forward strand.
ATGTGTTTTGTGTGCATCACTATTTATGCCACTCTGTACATTAATGTTAGAACAGTTATTGTTTTTACTTTTTTTTAAATAAAAAAAACTTCAAAACTTTATTCAACGGCAGCGGTTAACATAGTGTGTAGGATAAAGTGAGGACTCCTTTTTTGGTGGAAAGAAAATAGAATTTTACATATCTTAATATTTACTGCACTCAGCCGGGTTAATGATAACCACAACACAATATACATCTGGTGTGATGTTGCACACTTCATTTATAAACAGACACATGGTATTGATCTTTGTACAATAAAAAATAACTATATTCACATGTAAAAAAGTTCGTGCAATTCAGTATAAGTTTTCATGGCAAAAGAAAAGAATTGAATTTGAATGTAATCATAACCTCTATCACAGCAACATATATGTGTAACTTGTGACGAAACTATCAGTAAAGTTAATGTATTGATTTTTTGTTCCATTCTTGGATAAGAGTGCGTAGAACTACCATGTTAGATTACAAAGTCAAAGTTGGTGTTTTTACATCCCGTTCAACAGCCAACGTCATATTAGGACAGGTCCTCTGCATTTTCACTTCTGGGAGTCGAACCCACACAGAGGTGACTGCCTGTGATTAGATGCCAAACTTGCTAACCACTACTCCACCGTGGGCCTTGTGTTAGATTACAGTGATATTTAAAAAAGCTTGAATGGAATGAAAGTGAAATTAAGTCCCAAGAATTTTTTTGATATACAGAACCAGGAATATTTGTTAAATAAAACATTTACTGAAGACCCTCCTGGTTGTTGAATGGTATGTAAAATGCCCAAATTTCACTTTGACCAAGCAAGTCCCTGTCCTTTCAATGAGACTCATTTGGGTTATCTTTTATTTGGGTTTGATTTCTGTTTCACATTTATGTACAGATGAAAGAACAATTGACAGCTCTTTTGGAAGACCTTTTTTCCAGATTTTTCACGTCACACTTTATTACCAAAAATGGTTCAATTGCAACAGTAATAAAAAACCCTACTTAAATCCGAGTTATATGACTGAGATTAAGTTATATTAAGTTTGCTAGAATGTTACCAATCCAGAGCTTGGTTACCAGTGTTGACATCATCAGAACAGATTTTGAGAGAGTATGAGTAATATCCAGTGTGTATTAAGTTATAAAGGCACAAGTTAGGAGAGCTGGTGGTAGTGGTGTTTACTCTCAATTGATCTCACCATGAACCAGCATGACTGAAGTTTTAAATATAGCTTGAAGCTTTGCCAACTGGGGGATCAAATATACCGTATTTATCCGTATAAACGCCCCGGGGGCGATGCATTTTTAAAAAGAGGAGGCTACTATTACAGATAAAAAAAATCAACTCTCGAGTCCAGTGGCAATGGGCGATAATGGACACTTACAGCCTTCATCTCGCTTGCCAGCATGTATACTGACAAGAGAGCTTAAAATATTAGAAACTAATCTTAAATCTGAAAAAAATTATTAACTTTTATCTCGTTTTTTACAGATTTTAATGCGTTGTTGATAAAAATTGCCATGTTTTGTTGTGATTTTCTTTATTTCTCATAAGCGGTATTCGATTGGGGAAGTACTAAAACGTCTCTTTTTTCGGAATCCTGAAATCGCAAGGCTGGTGGCTGTTGAGAGGGATGTAAAACCCCGAAATATGAACTTTGCAAAGGTTGAGAAGAGGGGGGGGGTGCGATTAATAGGGAGGGGACATTTATACGGATAATTACGGTAGCTGAATTACTGTATTGCTTAAAACAAGCTTCCTATGCCCTCAGTTACTCAGTGCTTCAAATTAATGATTGAAGATAAAAAATATTTTATGTGTCTCATAATGATTCTTATTGAATACATATAAATCAAATTAGCTGAATCTTTTGACCTTTTTACAGAGGATGGACAAATGTTAATTTTGCCTGTAGTAAATGGTTAAATATATCTAAAAGTAATTTCTCATTAATCATTAATTATGGTAAAAAATACCATACCATGTTTAATTTCCTAGAAAAAAAAAACAGTTATAGACAATTGAGAAAACATAGAATTGTGACATGTATTTTTTATTACACTGAATCAGTTGTGAAAATTGAAACTGAAAGTATCCTAAGTTGTGAGTCATTAAAATATGTGTGAGGTCATCACTTCCTGGTCGATATAGGGAGTGACGGTTACAAATTTTTAACAAAAAAAAAAAACTTGCAAAAAAAACATGTAAGTACAATGTGGTATCTAAAAAGTCAAAGGGAAAGTAAAATTTGTACAGTAGGAATCACATTAAAAATCTGTTCCATTTTTACAGAAAGAACAAAGCAGCAAATTATGTTTTTATTCGGGGAAAAATATAAAAGCTGCCAAACTTGACTGAAGATTTCTTTACATTGAAGCCATAATAATAAAGATGGATGAAATGTATACCTTTTGCAATTATTTTAGTGAGTTCGGTTCAAACCATCTTGCATATTAGTCTTCTATCTAGGCCAACATTCCTCCCAAGTGAGTACTTTTTTATACATGACCATAAAACACTATGAGTCTGATCAACAAGGTTATATAAAAAAGGTATTATTGCACTAAGTTTATGACGTAATCCCTCTGGTAAAGATTCATGGCAGTCTAGGGGTATTTATGGAGTGCATCTCCACATGTAACTGGGTGTAATAAAGTGGAAAACTGGCGACACCAATCCTGATCCGTCTACTCAGGACTTCTCCCCATTAGCTCAATGGTGTATAAGTTTTCTGTAGGCTTGACCATAGGAACCCTATGTAATATTCAGAAAGAGGGGGTGGATGGGGGGGTTGTGTATTTTTTTTCTTTTGCTGTCCCCTCCATCTCTGCCTAGAACCAGAATGTGATATCTGCATGACTGTAATATTACATATATTATAGACCACATGGGTCCTTCTTGATGTGGTAAAGGATGGCCTACACCGTTGTGGTATTTTACTGAAGCTTCAAAGGAAGAGCAAGAGATAAAAAAGGGGGTCAGAAAGCAGTGCATGGCTTTTTACTCATAATATTTGTGGAGCCAGGTTGCTCAATGTAGCGTTCATATCTTGTTTTCATCAAGGTGCCTTTTGCCAGACTCGTCTGCTATACCAAATATAGAGCGGATTCGCTGGAGCGAAATGGCTATTGTTAAGGTATTTAGTGATAGTCTGGACCGTTTCTATGAACTTCTTTCATGACGGCAGATTCCTGGCACCAACCAGATTCCTATGACTCATAACATGATCTGGCTTCCTTAGATAATTATATATATATATACACACACACATATAAGTAATCCATATATCCAGAAAGCCTCTTTGCATGGGCATCCCCCCACCCCCACCCCCTCCTCCTACCCAAAACCCTCTTCATCATCATCAAGGAAAGAGCAACTGGATCAGTGTGGTGGACAAAATGGGGGCAAATTAAACGTGACTGAATACAATGGGGAGAGATATTACTCAGAACTACTGGTGCCAGTGTGTAACGTGGTACCCTTTGTTAGAGAATGGCCAGGGAAAGTCGGTGCAACATCTGAGCAGAGTAAGGGACGTGAAATGCACCACAGTATGTGAAATTTGCCACTGTGGACAGAACGGGTCAGTTCTAAAAATTATGCCAGGAGCAGAAAGAAGCCAAAAATATTGAAGGAAATTCTGCGTCAGATAAAATGGTTATTGCTAATAACCAACAAAAAGGTTGGATGTGATAAGATTGTCTCCAACTTAAAGAAAAATGAGAGGGGGTATTTGCTCAGTGGGAAATCTCACAAACTGTAGTGAATGACACATTTCTTTATATCAGTGCATTTACTGTCATAGAAGGAAGCTCTGCAGCATGTGTTGGGGCAGGAGAAAAGGTGTCCATGCCATTCTATACACACAGGAAGCTGTAGTTAATAAATATCAAGATGTATATAAATTATATGTATAAGATGTGTATGAAAAAAAGTATAATTTGTGGGAAAGAAAAGACCATTGTGGCAATGTCACAGAGTGTTGTATTGTAAGAGACTGACTAATTGTACTGAATGGTCTTACCACAGCTAATATTATTAGTCGTGACCCTGTTGGGAGGATTATTATCTTTTTAAAAATATTTTTCTGATATTTAATCTAAATAAGAATATACATATATAAACCCACAAAAACCACATAAATGAAGTAGGTGAGTATATTCAAGCCTGAGAAATGAGAATGCATGTTATTGGCCAATCTTAGTGGTGTACTGGGTGTAGATTCTATTCTGTAATATTTACTGGTAAATGAGTAACCAAGAGAGGAACCTCTGTAAATAGGTATTGTTTAAACATGTGAACTAGTGGGGTTACAGACAGTGCAGAAGATGACACATGGTATTAAAATCGTGAGAAAGTGTAATATTACTGAACTGCTGGTTTGGCTTCAACAGAACAGATAGAATATCTGGAATTTCTGGTCACATTTTGTGTAATGTTTGCCTTTAAGTACATGTAGTGTAAAATTATCAGTAGTGTTAAGCCCTAAATTAGTGTAATTTCTAATGAATAAGACATACACTTGTTTTGGAAGATTCTATTACTTATTCAGTTTGTAACTTATCATAAAATCTCAGAACAAGGCCACTTTGGCCAGTTTAGAAGGTGACAATAGCAGAGGATGGTGATAGAATAATATGAGGACCTAGACTTCTTTATACATATAAAAAGAATGTTGTAGTTTTATCTTGGAAGGTGATGAAAAGTTACAAGTGTGGGGATTTATGACAGGTGCTGACATAATAATGATAATATTGGGTTGTTTAAAACATTCTGGATAATGTTATTAGTTATAAATGCCAGTAATTAAAGTGTGAATAAGTACAGAGAAATGTAGTCTTTGTTTCTATATATCCATGTGTTAATGTATCAGGCGGAGATAAAATACTTACCAGTACAATCATCATAACAGACGTAACCACTACCACCACACACATACATGAGAGCTGCTCATTCTTGGCCTCTTACTCACAGATCCTTGGAAAAAAATTAGTATTTGAGTAGAAGTGTGTTTGGTGGAGAGTATTTATTTTTACCAGCTGGTGGGTCTGTTGCTTAAAATAGTTTGATAAGATTGGCACTTTTTTTTATTACTATTTTACTTTGACTTTGCAGGGGCATTAATTATACCAAAATTAGGTACACAATGATCTCATTTGGCATAAAAACAAGGAGCATTTCCCATAAAACAAGAATGTATGTTTTATTTTAGCATGTTTACAAGTGCTTCCCCTGAATATTTTCAATCAAGCCAATATATTTGGCAGGAGTCTTTATCCTTCAGTGGTATTAGGTAAAGGGTGAAGAAATGTATTGCCTTGCTAGACTCATAAAACACGAATTACATGTACATATTCATGTTGATGACTCAAAAGAAAATCTGTGTTCATAATATTCACCAGTTCAAAGTGAGAAAAACTGTGATTTTTCAAAGAATCTACTGTACCAGCAGGCACCACTGTGTCTGTCTGACAAATGTAGTATCTTGGTTCATTTTGGGTAAAATGCCAAATCGAAAGGACATATCTTGTAAAAAGAAAAAAAAAGAAAAATAAGAAAGAAATAAAGAAAAAAAAAAGCTATAATTTGGAATGATGTAATGCTGAAAACATTCCCCATGTTGTTGTTCCTGAATAAAATAGGCATTGTAATGTAAGCATTATGAATTTTTCTGTTCATTTATCTCTGTTCTGTAAAGACAGATTGAAGATATCTTCAAAAACCAGTGTGCAAAATTGGGTATAGTGTTCAGGCTGATTAATTATTTTGTATCATAATCTAGTATCTTTGCACTAAATGGTTTGGGGAAAATCCAAGAGTGTCTACAGTTTAAACTTCTCAGTTGAAGTTTAGAACCTGGAAAAGAGACAAAAAAAATAAAAAATAAATACCGTATTTTTCCAAAATATGGCCCAGGCGTTAATTATTTTTAAATGGTTATCAGACCAGGCGTTAAATTGAACCAGGCGTTCTTTTGAACCTGGGCGTTATTTTGGAAATTTACGGTATATCCAATTTACTTATGTTTTGTGAATCCTAGATAAAGCTGAGATAATTTATGTGAATATATGAGAATTATATAGTATAGTTAAAGGTAATACCTGAAACTTAGCCACTTTTTAAACTTATATTGAAAGGAGATGGGTGCGGGGTGCTGTTAAAACAGACATGATACACAATTACAACAAAAAATACATATACAGCACTGGTAAGTGTACTGAGAAAACAAGAATCACAAATATTTAAGCAGTTGTAAAGAACAGTCTTAGGCACAGAAAAACACTCCATTGCATTTTTTTTAATGATATCACAATGGGAATAGTGATAAAGTTTGGTTAAATATAAGAGTTTTGTTTGATGTGGTATTTATGGTAACTGCCCAGAAGTGCCATTGCTTCTTCCTGAGGTTAAACTGATGATTTCATGTATTTGCATGATTACGGCAGACTGGGCTTTAGTGTTTTAAGAAAGATGCAGTTTGTAATATAAAATAAGAATGACTGAGAATGGAAGTATGCTAAACCACTTGAGAAGTGAGAAACTCATTGATAAAACATTTGTGCAAGGTTTCTTATGTTTCATCAGTTTGCTTGTCAATAAAAATTTGTGTTATCACACTTTACAATCAATAGATAATCTCAGTGTTATATAACATAGACATTATTTTTACCAACAAACATTCTATAAGCAATAACATTGACACCTATACACATCACGATTGGGATAACTCACATAAATTTATCGCACTTCAAAATGATTCAGATTCATTTGTCATTATGTGAGAAAAAATGATTATGTTTAATGATGAAGCTTATTGGTCACAAATGTAATGTTTATGTTGATAAGAGATTATATGATAATTTTTTTTTTTTTTTTTTTATGAAAGCCATACAAATGACATCAGTTGTAAGAGATCATCATAAATAGGGAAAATTTATTTTTCAAACTCCCCATAAATGTTTAAAAGCCAGATTTTCTGAAAAAATAAAAACTACCCGTAGGTGTTTCTGATCCTAACAGTCGATAAATGCTCCTTAGAAAAGCCCTACTGTGAAAAGCCCTACAGCTTTTTGACACCCATGGAAAAAAGCCCTACAACCATTTTTTGTGTGTATGAATAAAGAACCCCTACACCCTTTTTAAGACCATGAAGAAAAGCCCTACACTAGATTTTCACATGGCACAAAGTATAAGCAGTGTAATGTTTCAAAATTATAAGCATTCATTGTGATCATTCCCATTGTGTCTTTGAAGTTTTTGTGGTCTTCTTGGTATATATTTAGCCATCTAAGCAAATTATGGTACCACCTTTATTATTCTTCATAATCTCCATAGCGTATGATTGAATATCCAAATGAGAGATCTTTGTGTAATGAAAGAATGAATTGAAACTGTTTGGGCAGCTTCTTCATTTATAGTTGAAGATTTCACTGCAATGATCAACCCTTAGTAGCCATCTTCTTTTTGATACATTATCATCTAATGGCTGAGCATCTGCAGTCAAGGGCATTTTAGAGCTATAAAAATCTTATTACTTTATCTTATGTATTGACAATCTTTATATACTGTACTTATAAAACAACAAATGCGAAATATCTAATATGGAAGTAGTATTTTAAACTACCCATATACCCTTACCCCTAAAGGTCTAATGTAGGGCCTTTCTCCATGATGTGAAAAAAAATGGTGTTGGGCCCTTTCACAATGGTCTGACAAAATGGTGCAGGGCTTTTCTCTATGGGAGTCATAAACTTAGAGCTTTTCTCCTTTAGGACTTTTCTCCTGGATTGCCTCAAACACTCAATTGTCCACAAAAGTAGTTTTAAAATGCTGAAGTTATTTTATTATTCTCTGTCTTTATATTTAGTGCCTATCCATCGTTCTTTTTGTTAACCCTTTATTTATGATAATGGCAGTCAGTCTTATGGGCAGTTAAGTTGTATGTTTATCTATATAATATATTTTGCTATACCTAATTATCTATATTGTTTGGTTTTTTTTTTATTCTACTCAACAGAAGAATGGAATCAACTATGTTCTGAACGTTAGCACAACATGTCCACGACCGCCATTCATCTCAGAGAATCACTTCTTGCGGGTTGCAGTCATGGACAACTACAGTGATAAGCTGCTTCCTCATTTCAGTGAAGCATTCCAGTTCCTAGGTACTGAGTCTGACTTAAATATAAGTTCTAAATAGTTTGTTTGATAACTTACTCCTGTAAGTTTAAATATTATAATAAGCGTCAGCAACAATGTCCAGCATCAAATTATGTCCTAGATGAAATGCATACCTGATGTATGGCAAGTTATAATAATAGTAATAATAAAAAAAGGAACAATTATTAAATTAAATGTGGAAATTTTGTTCAAATTACACCTCAAATTCAAATTGGTCTTGTTACCGTAACACTTGTTTTTACAGGGGTTTGGAAAGATTAAACATGTAGTTGAAATTTGAAGGAAATGGATTTTAGTTAATTGTCATTAAAGACATTTAAATACTGGTCACCGAAACCTTTAATTTGATCCAACAAATTATTTTCCCCTATTTTGACAGTCTCAGTCCAGGTAATGTATGCCACCCCATTACCCCTTTTACACAGTTTAACATGATTGCATGATGGTTCAATTGAAATGATTGAAGAAACTTATTTATAACTTACAATACTGTCATAGCCAGAAAATTTACATTAATTGCTGTGAAATTAAGAGGATGTTAAATCAATGTTTAACTAAACATTTATCATCCCTAAGCCAAAAGAATGCTTTTTTTCCGTATTTAGTAGTTTTAATTTTTAAAAGGATAACATTTGTGGTCATATTTTCCCAAGCACACACAATGAAATGAATGCACTGTTTGTCATTGTGCAATCAATTTGTGGCTTTGGGAAATTAGCCAATGGGTGAGAGAGGTTGAGAATAGTGTTTATCATAGTCATAGGACCACTTCTCTGTAATATAAGGCACTCTTGAAGAGGGTATTGATAATGATTATATCTCCATGTGCTATTAGTCAGAAAAGCATGAAACACAATGTAAACTACAATGAGTTTTATACTGTAAACTCTCAATCAAGCGCCACAACTGAAACATACGATGTGGATTAATAACTGAATAAACAAATTGAAATATTTGTCATTATTGTGTTAAAATAATGGAAAAACTACAGTTTATTAAAACAAGAATTTGAAATTATATGTATCAGTGCAAACAGTCCAATGAACTCATGCACAAACAATAGTTGGGAATCCCTGATACAAAAAGATATGCTATCAGTAGTTTTGTTTTTTATAGAATCTTTATTATTATTTTTTTTTCTTTTGTGAAGTGTTTGTTTTTGTGTATGCAGAGTCACATGATTTAGCTCACATTACAAAACACTCATGTTTTATCATGATCTATTTTATCATAATTTATGTACTATATTATTAAGGTTTGTAAACATTCTATATTATCTCCTCCCTATCTCTCTTCAATGTGTGTATCATCTCTGTGAAAAAAAACTGACTGAGCTTCAAATGTTGAAGTTATTAAGTAAATGGTACAACACAAAAAGATGAACTAATCAATGCAGAGAAATGTAAAAACACCTTAAGAAGATGAGTCATAATAGACATAGAGATGACAGGTCTTTTTGTTAGTTCAAAACAAATCTAAATTAAGCATGACTGAGCTATTAATCTCAATTAAAAAAAAAGGAAAATGTCAAAACATAAGGTCCTCTATATTTCCTAATGTCCAATATTTTGTATAGTAAATATTTAAAATTAACCTAATCAGTAAAGTGTACTAGTTTTCCCAGTTTTTATGCAAGGTTTTTCTCATCCTCATTAGTTCAAAAGCACATCTAACAGATGCTTTAATATTTGTATTTTTAACCCCACCCCCCACCCCAAAAAAAAACAAACAAAAAAAACAGTAATAATGGAAAATACATTGATGTTGAGGCTCATTTTATATGAAAAAATTAAGCCAGTCAAAAGTAGAAAAAAAAACTGGCTTGGATGAGTCACAATAAAATTTTCTAGAATTTCCCTCTTGTGTGTATTCCCATTTAGTTTTACACCTGAACAGGTAAAAGGTGAAAATGCTTTTGCACTGAGATTGTAAGCCGAGTGTTGTAACAAGAATCAATAATGTTATTGCTTTGCCATAGTTCTGTGCGGATATGAATTAATGAAGAGGGATTGGGTTAAATGTTCATTCACCTTAAGCAAACCATCCAGCACTCTGTTACAGTCCTTGTCATTCCAAGCAGAGATTGACTTTGCCCCACTTTGACAGAACATGTTGCTTAAAAGTATAGGAATCATACCTGCAGCTATGTAGTTTGTGATTTAATATGCAAATCAAAATATATTGACCCCCCCCCCCCTTATAAAAAACACCAGATGAGGACAGATGCTGATTCAAATTTGCCAGTTTAAGTTTAAGAGAACCTCAGTGTTTCACAACATAGTTCCCCTTAGAGATGCTTCTACCAATTATTTTTCTGTTCTTCCTTTTTTTCAATGCTTTCAATCAATCGTGTAAAATTGTTATTACCATGACTCTCCATTGAAACATTTTGCACATTAATGGCTTGTAAAAATAAGGCAAAATGTAAATGTTTTGGTTGATATCTTGTGTCAATAGGGACACACTTCTGAGGTGTTAGAAGTACATTGTTTGTTTCCCCTACAATGATTTCTTTCTCTGATAATATTAAAGAGCTGCTTAATTTTGTTTTCTGCATAAAGAATTATTTTAAAAGAATATGCTACAGCATAAAAAAATTTTAATTGAAATTTCTATATCAGTTACTCTTAATTATAGGAGAATTCTTCCTACACTTTTATTAGTCTGAATCATTTAAACACAAAAAAAAAAGCTTCAGAGATGCATAGAGAATTACAGGTTTTAACAGTCACTTTCATGTAATTAGATGATGCAGAATAGGATATATAACTTTAAATGCTTTGATAGACTGATTTCAGAATTGGTGATATTGGCATACTTTCAACTAACCCATTTTCATGTTAACAATAAGAGGATTTTTGTGCAATAACAAATGTGAAAATGTTAATGTTTTAACAAAATTTAGACACTAACCCCTGTCAGTTTCTTTGGCATCATAATGTACTCATGTAGCCCTGGTTTTCAGCATTTGTCTCTGAACTCACATGACTTGCTCTTAACATTGCCATTGTGCATTGTATGCTTAACCTGTTTCTTTTTATTCAATGTAAAATCATTCTGTAATCAACAACCCTCATGGTTTCCTGGTCTGTGTCTTGTGTATTTGAATAGTCCAGTCTAAAACAATTTACTTGTAACTACTTAAAAGTGTGACAAAAATACTAATGTAATAATAAGTTGCAAATATCTGAAAAGTAATGTTTCACAATTGTTATTTTCTTTGCTTTTATATGATGCAAAAGTGTATTTTGTATTTTCAGACAAGGTGCGTGAAGCCAGTGGGTGTGTGCTCATTCACTGTTTGGCTGGGATTTCTCGCTCCGCTACTACAGCCATTGCCTACATGATGTACCATCAAAATATGTCGTACGACGATGCATACAAGTAAGCATCTTGCAACAGTTGCAGTGTTAATTATTCAGGTTGTAGTATGGCAACGAGTCAGATTTTTTGGAGTTGATTCATGTTAGGCATCTCCTTTGTACCTGCCAATGATAAGCATATATGTCTTCTCACATGATTGTTTTGATATAAGTTTGGACATTTCTGTCTACTTACTAAGTAATGGTTGAAGTATTCGTGTTTGGATGTTATGTAATGTAAAGAAACTGACACATCAGTCAAGTTGCCAGGTTATATAAGAACTCAGTAGACCATGAACCAGTCCTTCCAATACAATGATTTGGTCAGACGTTGCACCACCAATTAGTGAACAAATTTGGTATTTAATGACTTGTGTGTTTTCTATATGATCAGGGGTTGGCATCCGCTTCTTGTAATAATGTGGGATGTAGTGAGGGCCTGTCTTATGACTAAACATGTGGACAGACATGTTAAACCCCAACTTATAATTATATCCCCAGACGAAAGTCGGGGATATATTGGATTCAGGTCCGTCGCGCCGCCGCCGCCGCCGCCGCCGTAGAAATATCCTTGTGGACGCGATAACTCAAAAACAAATTAATATTTTTTTTTCAAACTTGGTACACATGTTAAGGGTGCCCAAAGGAAGATCCCTATTTTAAGGTGACCTTAAACTCCCAGTAAAAAAGAACTTATGGCCACCTTAAGGTCAGAAATTGGACTTTTGGCCACTTAGAGCCCTGTAGGTCACAAACTATGATGCTCAGCTGGCTGAAATTTTACCTGACAACACATTAATATGTTCTTAGTACATGTGCCGAAAATCACGACTTTAAGTTGAGGAGAAAATTGTGTTTCAGGCCCATAAATACCCCCACTTAGGGATTTTTTGCTATACTTTTCACATATTTTGCCCTATAATTAGGAAGTGGTAATTCTGATGAGTCTCAAACTGCGCTAGGTATAACTTTGATATGTAATCCTTGTCTGTAGAAAATTTTAGGGCTGTAGGTTTACCCAAAGGGGTCGACTTAAGGTCTCAAAAGTGCCCACAGAGACCCAATTTATGCACTTTTTGCCACTTTCAAGCACTGTAGCTTTCAAACTATGTCTCTCATCTAAGTTAAATATCATCTGGGAATATATCTATGTGTTTTCTTATATGTGCCCCAACATTTAGGCCTTTAATAGACAGTTAACCTGTGTATCAGGACCATAAACACCCACCCGAGTGACCCTTATAAGACATTTTTCACATCTTTTTCCCTGTAACTTGGAAATGGTAAGTCTGAGAAGTTTCAAACTGTATTAGATATATATTCTGTGTGTAATCTTAGTATGTAACAGATTTTAAGTCTGAAGCTTTAATTTTGAAGGTCAAATTGAGGTCTCTAAAAGGCTCCCAAAAACCCAATATTTGGACTTTTTGCTACTTTTAAGCCCTGTGACTGTCAAACTATGTGACTGATAGAGCTCAAATCCTATCTGGGAAGATATTAGTATGTTATTTTTATATGTGCCAAAAATTAAGGCTTTAAGAAAACATTTAACCTGTGTATGAGGACCATAAATCCCCACCCGAGTGACCATTTTTAGACATTTTTCACATATTTTTCCCTGTAACTTGGAAATGGTAAGTCTAAGAAGTTTCAAACTGTATTAGATGCATATTCTATGTGTAATCTTAGTATGTGACAAATTTTAAGTCTGAAGCTTTAATTTGAAGGCCACATTTAGGTCTCTAGAAGGCCCCATAAAGACCCAGTATTTGGACTTTTTGCCAATTTTAAGGCCTGTGACTGTTAAACTATGTGACTGATAGAGCTGAAATCTCATCTGGGAATACATTATTATGTTCTTTATACATGTGCCAAAAATCAAGGCTTCAAGTAGACATTTAACCTGTGTATGAGGACCTTAAACACCCACCTGAGTGACCCTTTTAAGACATTTTTCACATATTTTGCTCTGTAACTTGGAAATGGTAAGTCTGGGAAGTTTCAAACTTTATTAGATACATATTCTATGTGTAATCTTAGTATGTAACAAATTTTAAGTCTGAAGCTTTAATTTCAAAGCCACATCGAGATCTCTAAAAGGCCCACAGAGACCCAATATTTGGACTTTTTACCACCTTTAAGCCCTGTGACTGTTAAACTATGTGATTGATGGAGCTGAAATCCCATCTGGGAATGCATTATTATGTCCTTTTTACATATGCCGAAAATCAAGGTTTTTAGTAGACATTTAACCTGTGTATGAGGGCCATAGACACTCGCCCAAGTGCCTTTTTTGACATTTTTTCCGTATTTTGCCCTGTTATTTGGAAATGCTTAGTGTGACAAGTCTTAAACTGTATTATATATAATTTTTGTTTGTTATGTATGTCCCCCCCAAAAGTTTCAGATCTGTAGTTTAATTGCTAAGGTCTCTTTAACAATTGTAAAATGCCCACAGAAACCCAATTTATGGACATTATGCCACTTTAAAGCCCAGTAACTGTCAAACTATGTGGGTTATAGAGCTGAAATCTTTGAATTTTTAAAAGGAAATGCCTGTCTATTTAAATTTTGAATATTAATAATGTTATGGCTATCTTAGTCTTTTAAGAACTTATTTTTGTGTGTTATACCTCTGCTTGCTGAGTTTTTAACTTTTTAAAATGAAACTGGTTAAACATATTCAAGTAGACAAAATGGAGACTTTAAGTGAGCTTTAAGTCCCAATATTAATGAGATTATATCCTTATGTAGTAAAACTAGGGGATTTTTAACCCTCAACTAGCCCAGTTTTATTCAACTTGCCTCAGTTAATTTTGACACAGCTGCTACAGTTATGAACTCATTTCAGTTGATAATCACATACTTAAAATTCTCAATTCTTTTTGTATTTGAGTACCCCTTTTATATAGATTGTTTGTTTACCATTTATGCTATACCATCTCTTTGTAGTCCCAACCCACATCCCCCACCCGGATTCCCCCACCCACCTCTGGGACCTCCAGCTATATTGAGTGACACTAAATAAACAAAGGTATTTAATGATATCAGATGAGAAACAAAGAACTCAATGGGGTTGCAGATCTTGTGTAATAGTGAGAGAGGTGTGGGGAAGGGGAGAGGGGTGGGGGTGGGAGGTGGTGGGCTTCATTACATATAACACAAAGGGGAGTCAGAACTGAGATTGTATCACATATTTAGGTTGCATATATATGGACCACATATATAGGTATAGAGGAAATGAATAACTGAAAACAATTTGCAAATTCTAAAAATAATATAATAAAATAATAATATAAATAATTTTTTTTTAAATAATATTTTAGTTGTGAACAAATATAGAAACAGATATGCGCTTTTGGGATTATGAATTTTAGAATGGACATTGAATCATCAATCATTTAAATACTTTGAAGGAAGATTAAAAAGTATGATGGGTTGAGTTAAAAATAATATTTTATTTGTCAACAAATATAGAAACAGATATTCTCTTTTGGGATTATTATTTTAGAATGGACATTCAATCATCAATCATTTAAATACTTTGAAAATAGGTTTAGAGTTATCATTGCAGGAAGATTGAAAATATAATTTGAGTTATGTTTTCGGCGTCTGGGGATACACCATCTTCCTTGGGAAGATATAAACAGAGTAGATTGATGTGCTGAAGTTCATATAATAATGGGTAATTATGTTTTAAAAAATTCCCGATCAAAACCTGTGGCGTGAGTGATGACCTGTCTGGGGATATGTTGGCGCCGAGTTGGCCCAATCTAGTTTATTTAATCAATTAGAGTTAGTAGAGTGTATCTGTCCTTTATTTTCAGATATGTTAAGGACAAACGACCCACTATATCGCCAAACTTCAACTTCCTTGGACAGTTGCTGGAGTATGAGAAATTGTTGAAGAAGGAGAGGGGTGAACAGGAAAATGTGTCCCCTCCTTTATCTGCACCCATAAAGAAACACTGTGCAGAGGGGGCAAAGAGTCCTGTCACACCCAAATCAGCACGCCTGAGGTTCAAGCCATTTGTGTTTGGAGCTCATTCTGCTAGCCCAGTGGTAGTTCAGTCTCCAACGACAGCTCTTTCAAAACTCAGCTTTTCTGCTCCTAGTCCTGTGCTGGAAGAGCCCAACACTCCCACTCCAGCCAAAGTGGCCAGTGACGTAGCATTCCCTCAGCACTCTACTACCTCGTTAGACAAGCTCAGTTTAATCCCTTGCCTGGCCGCCAGCGCGGAAAGCCATGAGGCTACCCCTGGTAAGGTGGTAACGGGAGACATTAAGTCTCCATCAACAGGGACAAAGAGACCTATCAGCTCTATGCTCACCTTGGAACTCAGTACTAGACACACTCAGGGAACAGCCTCAGACTCCACTGGTGTGGGGAGTGGACAGTGTGGCCCAGATGATATCAAATATAGATCCCCTGGGTTCAAGGTAAAGAAACAACTGGTGCGTCCTAACAGCATTGCATTCTCATCATATCCTTTGTTTGACAAGCCCTCTTCCTCTGTAAGTAGTAAAGAGGCTTTCGTCATTACAACACAGTCAGAATCTAGTCAGCAAACCTGCTGCTCCATGGATTGTAGCAGCAGTAATAGTCAGCCTCTCAGCCATCAGTCATCATTCAGTATGTATTCACAGACTCCTGGTAACACAAGCAATAATAATACTCAGACCTCACACAGAAGCTCTGGCCCCATAGCAGAGCCTATGTCCTCTCAGTATGAACCACCATCAACATCCCATCATCGCTGTATGGTGAATTCGAACAGTTCTCATGCGGTTGAAATGAGGGTAAAGGACCCAGAGATGCAAGGCAAGACCGTATCATTTGAACAGGCACGTAAATCTCGCAGTCTGGAAGATATCCTCAGTGCAGATGGAGAAGAACAAACTGTCGTCGGGGGATGCCCTAGTCATGTGCGTGCCAGACGTCAGAAGAGATTGATCAATGCTGCAGAGATGTTTTCCCAGTCTACTGCAGGCCATGAATCTTCGCTGAGATGCAGAGGGACGATAGATGCTCACCATCACCAGTCTAGTAGTAGTATCTCATCCAGTGGAAGTCATAGCTCACTACATGGAAGCCTGGAGATTATACAGGTCTCCTGAGACTTGTAGTCATGGTCTAGTAAACCAGTGCAAGTCAATCTAAGGTAGGAGCAATTTCACTTTACCGGTACGAGATCCGCCATATTGGATAATTACAGGAAACTGGTAAGGAAATTTAAAATTAAATGAACAGTTATAATTGGGGGCAAGCCCTCGACCCCCATAAATAGTATGTATTTGTCTTTCAATTAAATAAAAGGGTCAAACTTGCTAAAAAAATATAGAATATAAATTATCTCCCAAGTTTTGTACCGGTAAAGTAAAAACTAGCCCTAACGTATAAGTGGAGTAAGTATTGAGGCTCAAAAAAAACAACAGGATGCTGTGTTAATTCTATGTAAGTGAAAGTTGATCATGAGTGGAGCCAAATTCTGTGGATAGTTAGGGTTATGGTATCACAGAGGGTGGTGTAGTAATAAATGTGTGGAAAACTAAAAAGTAATGCCAGCATTTAGCGCATGGGTGTATGGTTTGGCAGCCTGGTATTGTAAATCAAAAGTTTAATTTACTAATGATCATCCTTTCTCTGCATTTTTAACAAGTGAAATGTAATTTCCATATATTACACGGATAAGACAGATGTATTGGGCAATACTTTAATTTGGTTAATTTGGGGTATTGCAAAAGCCTTTAAAAATGCCAGTCGACTAATTGAGCATCATACTTATGATGAACATGCAGTATTTTTTTTTTGTCTTCACTTGTGTTCTTTTTGTTCTAGTTAAAATACTGTAGATTGTTTATTTAACTTTACATCATAAACTATTCATATATAACCTGTAAATTTATTTTCTTGTACATTTCATAAAAACATGAAGTTTCACTTCAGAGGTGTCGGTCTTTTCAGTGACTGTTAAATATTGTCATTTGACTCTATTTATGTTGGTGTTAAAGTATTAACCGTGTACAAGAGACAGATGTATAGTGTATATGTGGCCTAGTGTTTAAAATGTATTCTGTAAGTTAATGTGTCTTTGTAAAAATTCACACTTAGCAAATTCCATTCAACTTTGAAAATATAATTGAGAAACCTAAATGAAACTTGAGCGACATTCATGGTTAAAGTGTCATGGATCAGTTTTAGTTAGTTTAGTGTAATGCAATGTTAACTGGTACAATACATTTAAGTTTGTATTCATTTAATTTATTAGTCATGTAAATGTATATATTTAAGAAATAATACTTTGTAATTTTCTCAGTGACAGAGGGTAAAAGCCCAAGTATAAAAATCTTCTTTAATTGCCCTATTTTTCACGACATATTTCTTAAACTATTTGTGTTGCAGTAGTTTCACAGAAATTAAGAAGTTCTTTTAGAGAGACATCTTGCAACTTGTTACATTAAATTGTATGAACACTACTGATAAAATTATCTCAGAATTGACTGTATCTTGACTTTATCAGTTGCATTGACTATACTTTTTTTAACAAACATTAGATCTCTCAGAGTGTAATTGTCAGTGTTGATGCTTTATAAGTTGTAACCATGTAACATTCCCTAAATGTGTAGAATTGATCAAACTAAAGCCATAGTAGCCTTACATTAAATTGTCTCCTGCATAGTGCTGTGGATCAGTCTTAAAATATGCAGATGCAGTATCTTCAGGTCACTTGTTACAGGCAAAATAACTACTTGTTCTTGTTGTCAATTTACTGTGGATGAACACTGAGCCCAGCATTGTTACTTGCTCATATTTGGTACTACATGACTAAATATCTAGTGACAATCTTTGAGCTAATTTGCTGATTTAGTTAACCTGCATATTTCACCAAAGTATCAGACATTGGTGATGTGATTGGTCTAATAATGTACTACTAATAAATCAGGGATGTTGTCATTGTTTGTTTTATTTCATCTCTACTTTTCTGTTTTTCAGTTACTTTAAATGTTATGAATTGACAAGTTTAAGTATATTGATGTATTTTTAATATTGTTAACAAATGTTTGTTGCAAGTAAATGTGCTATACATATATCATATTGATTGTGAAGTCTCAGGAGTAATTCTTATATGATGTTGTGGGAAAGAAAACCAAATTGTACTCGTACATGTTTATTCTTTTTCAGTTCTGAAATCTTAGACTTGAATTTTAGTCGTCAAAAAAGTACCTCCATAAATGTAACTGTGTACAATACAACTGAAATAGTTGTAATATATGTACATGAATTTTTATATAAAACAGTTTTACCTAAATTCATAGCCCAGACGAAATTGTCATGAAGGATAAATTGATAAATGACCAAGATTAAGCTTTTTTTTCTTTTTTTTTTTGCAATTCAAGACAAAATAAAAAAAACATACCTATAAGAAATATCTTTCAGTAATCACTGAACGATTTTATATATATATATATATAAAACAATTATCTCAAATTATCTCTTTGTTTTCTTTATTGCTATGTGTTTAAAATCTTGTTTATTGTAGTGTGTATATGTTTATATTGTGTGTTGAGCATTTGGGTAATTGTGCTAGTCTTGTACGTCTTAATGTACGAGATATGTGGCATACGAAGTAGAAGCAGAAGTTCATTTGGATGAAAGATAAAATCCATTTCTAGTGTGTGTAGCAATAATGATCTAATGTACATAGTTTACTTGTTGACTTGTTGGTTAAAGATTTGGTGTAGTTTTTATGTAAGTAGAGAAGTTTCAGCTAATTATTATCAACTATATATGCAGCTTTATCACTGGCTCACTCATGTTTTTAAGTTTTCATCTTATATATTATTATCATTTTGGTAATAAAATAACTGAGAAGGGCTTGCAGTATTTCTTTAATGGGAAGTCTGCAACCATGTTTGCATCTACATGTTTCAGCAGGCTTTGAGCTTCAGTATGCTTTAAAGTTAAACATGCTTATATTCCTCTAAACTCTCTGGTTTCTTGTGCCATTTTAAAGTGCTTGATTGAAAAGAAAATTGATTTAATTTATATTGTTTTTGTTTTGACCATCCATATAAATAAAGTTATACAGCTGGATTTACCAACATTTTAATGCATATGGATTCTTTTTATTCTTTTAAAGGTATAAGTTTAATTGAAACGGTAACCTATGATGCTTTTGAGAAGATAGAAACACCATCAGTATCAAGTTGTGATTAAGAAGAGAGCAGTTTGAGAGAGGAATAAGAAAAGATATTTGATCTCAGTGCTTGTTTCATTTTGACATTCAAGATAATACTGTGGTAGATTTTGGATAGGAAGTTTGTCATGTGACTCTGAATCCTTTAATACTTCAATCTTTGTGAAGGGAAGTATGGATTGTTTGTGTTACTTAAATAGAAAACAGGTTCAGTAACTAACTATTGTAATACTTGTGATGTTTGTGAACATGGAAAATAAATAACTATAAAGTCAATTTTATGTTTCCTTTGGCTCAATGAAATTTTATTTTAATTTTCTCACTTTCTGAATGGCACCCATTTTATCTCATCACTTTATGCATTTTGCATACATTCTGTTTTTATCGTTGGAACTTCAACGGTTTATGCGAAAAGCAAAGCATCATTTCAAGCTCTACTTCACTTGAAATGCAAACATTGTCCCTATTTATGAGAAGTATAATTCCTTTGTGCCTGAAAGTAAGGAAATGACTTCATTCAATCTGAAAATTATCTTGAATATCCTGATTGACACAACAATAAGCTAAAAACTCAAAACTACATCAACATTTTATCAAACTTGGCACACATGTAAAGGATGGTATTTCAGTACACTTTAAACTCTCTGTCAAAGAAGTTGAAGCCACCTTGAAGTAAAAAAGAAGGTTTTGATCCCACAGCCTACTTCTTAACTTTTTCGAACTTTACACTTGAGTAGACTAACTTTCTGATCTTGAACCTCCAAATATTGATAAAGTAATGGCTGCCTTAAAGTCATAAAATAGGGTTTGTACCCCCTGACTTGTTCATTTTTACATTTTTGGGTGGGTTGCGTGTAAGCAACCCCCTATATATTGATCTGTCTGACATCCATCTATCTGTCAACATTTTGGTTTTGGGATTCTAACTTCTATTCGATTTGAAGTTTGACAGAGTGGTAGAATACCACTTGGGTTATATTGCTTTTCGAACTTGGTGGTATTTTGAAAAACAACATGGCTGCCATCCTGAGATTTTTTTTTCAGATTCCAACTCGCAGATGCTTCCCCTGATCCATTTCAAATTGACAGAGTGGAAAGACAATAGTTAAAGCTTAGTTTACTGAAACATTTTTTTCTTTCACCCCATTTTCTTTGATTTCAACAATACAAAAATGTTTATTAATAATGCTTTGGTATATGCTATTATCTGATGACACAAATGCGTAATAATTATACTGAAATATAATTCGCCCATTTACAGCACAGGGGTACAGGACAAGATTCCTTTTTACAAACAAATAATGAACATGAAATTTGTTGCTGGATCCTATATCAATTGCGCAGCCCAACTTTTTATGGTGTATAATGCCACTTGTTAATATTGATATTGACATTTACCAAAAGAAGACCCTAGCTACCTGAAGATTTTAAAATGTATTTCACAACTTACCAATCGGGACTCTTTGTTTGGGAGATTTTTCCAGCACTGACAAGATGTTGCCCTAGCATAAGTGTTTCTTGTAAGGTATTTTGAAAGTGTTAGAAGCAAATAGAGTCCAAAACTAGGACAAAAAATAAAGGTTGTCACTTCAGTGCTGCTTGCAGAGAATATGATTAAGGTCAAATTTGTGATAGTTGTAGCTTGGATAAGAAATTAGATCCTTAGGCTGTTGTGGAGTGCCTATTGAACTAGCAGTCCATAACACTATAAAGGCTTGGATAAAAGGGTGGTAAAAGGTTCCACCCTGCCCCCAAAACTCCAGTACTTGGACATCTCTTTACCAGTGTAAAGCTGCAATAAGCCATAAGGAGAAGCTAAAACATCAAAAAGGGATCTTCTGTTGATTCTGATCTCAGCAGTTCATCAGGCCCGAGCAGCCTCGGGTACCAAAGCCCTTTTTTGGGGACATGAAATCCTTTTCTCCGGAAAAATCTCTGGATAGGTCACATATGCCCTCTGAGAAAGGTCAGCCTGGCCGGAAAAGAGAGAAGCCGACCCAATTAGCTTTCTAGAAAGAACCGAGGTACCATTATGGTGTGAGATGTCAGAGAAACTGACAGTGAAAAAAGGCCAGTCAGGTTTCCCAAGCTCCAGTCCTGGCACAGGGAGAGAATGTGGTGGAATAGTCTGCCTTCCCAATACACACAGGATATTCACATCATGCATCATACTTTGGGGATACCCGATCCCAGAGAAAATATCCCAGTGTCAGAAACTCTAGGCCTGTCAAATACCTTTTCAGGGGTGTGTGGCACCTCAAAAGTCCTTTAACTACTTTCCAGTTAATGATCAAGCTGCTGAAATCACTTGCAAAACACTAAATAAATAAAAAGATCTCCATGTGATGGCCAATGTTATTAGAAAAGGTGCAGCAATAGTCAACGTACATCCTGTTATAGTCCAAAACCTTGGCAGCAGCTCAAAAATAGACCTTTTATGCCTACCTATCTCTTCCCGTCTTAGCTGGTGACTGAATGAGAGGAATTTTTATTTATTAAATTTTTATTGGTCAGAGGTAACTCTTTCAAGACAAGGGGAGGCACCAATGCAAAGGCAAAGGTGGTTCCTCAAATGGTCAGTCCAGAGGTTCTAGAGGATCCTCACATGGTGGCAGGGGACAGTACAGGACAGGGAAGGGGTGACTCTCCTAAGCAATGACAATTTACTGAAGCAACAAAACATGAAAGTGGGAGGCCACAGTTCTCCATAAACAGACAATAGAAATAAAATTGCCTGTCTTTAGTCCCCAAGCCCAGGGGCATATGGATGTCAGTTATCAATCTAGCTATTTACACACTACACTGGGAATTCAGAAGTTCAAACAGGAAACACTAGAGTCTGTTTGGGCCTCAATTAATATAAAAGAGTTGGTCTCATCCATAAACCTGTTAAATAGTAATAATAAATACCAAATTATATCTCGGGTTCTGAAACCAGAGTATCCTATATCAGGCTACCACCCTTCTTTTAGGACTTATCATGACAACAACTCCCACTGTTTGGAATTCACTTCCTGAAGACATTCATGCATCACCCACTATTGCCTCTTTTAGAAAGAAGCTCAAAACCTATCTCTACGCAAAGGCTTATCCTCCTTAGCTCATTTTCTCTTATGGCTTCTCCGTGGTGCCGACCTACTTCTGTCCCTGAACTTTGAATTTGCATATTGCTATTGTCTTGTTGTGCCTTAGAGTCCACTACTCAGTGGAGATTAAATGCTATAAAAGTCAAATTAGAATTAGAACAGCTCTGCTAGTTTTCACTATAATAATAAAATTAATCAGGCTCATGGCACTACTAAGGGTCTTAAGGATGTGTCTGTAACTCAACAACTGGTTCGTAAGGGACCAGTTAAAACAAGAAGTCATTTACCATAGTTGGATCACCGTGAACTTAATAAAAACCTGGGGTAATTAGCAATCATAAGAAATTAAAGCTCTCTCGATTTCAGGTGTTTTGTTTCAAAGGATATCAGTTTACTTACATACAGATTTTGTGAAGCCAACCAGTGACAGATTGCTGAAAAAATGTGTCACTTAATCCAAAGAATAGACAAGAAATTTTAGCTAACTGCAAGGTTTATTTTAGGAATTAGATCTATTATTGCCAATTTTTGCTTGTGAGAAAGTTTGTTATATTTACAAGTATATTCATAGATTTCTATTAACAAATTATAAGTGTCAGGCCAAAAAGATTCTGGAAGTTTCAATTAATCAAGTTTATATTTTCACTGTCATTTGCTAATAATTCTTCTAGGGTTATTAGAATTTGAAACAGTATATCTTGCTTAATTTTGAGTTTTAGAAAGAAATTTTGTTTATTCTTTATTTCTTCATTTCTCAAAATTGGTATTTTTTCTTTATTATGTTTGACATTTTTAATGTGTTTTTTTAATAATATCGATGTTAACAAGCCAAATGTCATTCTAGATTGTACCAAATCTGCTCTGGATAGTTTTCTTCTGATAAAACGTCCCAAAAATATTAATAAGATGAGTCATCAGGTGTTCACAGTGATTGTACAGCAAATCAAATCCATCGCTGCATCTCCGCTTTTATCCAAGTAAAGATTAAGTAATCTGGTCCTCTTTTAACGTAGGTTTAGTAAGAACCATCCGGCCGGAAATATATTTTTGTTTCAGTCTTCTCAGCATTTCAACATTTCTTAAGACATGCCTCTTAGAACAACTTTGCTTGAATTCAAGGTTGGGAACAAGTTCTTCCAAGACAAAGGTAATTGAATGTGCGCTTCATAGAATATGACATCACAACGATGGTCAGAAATAGTGAATTTTCTTGGGCGATAATCTAAGTTTTTAGTGCTTGCTGCAGTGTGTACGTAGGGTGTACGTGCAACTCGCTGACAAGAGAAGTCGCTGACACTAACTCGCTGACACAACTCGCTGACAATATGCAAATTAGATATGGCAGATTAAACAAACGTTATACTACTTTCCTAACAATATTTTATAAAATGGAAGCATAGACGAAGACTTTAAACTACAGAAATCACGGCAACAGCACCCAAGTCATTAATATTCATGAGAAGATATGAGGTCACGGGTTTCACCTTGCATTTTCTAACAATATTTTATAAAATGGACGTCTCGTCAAAGATTAAATACTTTAAATGACAGAACTCGCGGCCATAACACCCAAGTCATTAATATTCATGAGAAGATATGACGTCACGGATTTCCCCTGGCATTTCCTAACAATATTTTATAAAATGGACGTCTCAACGAATTTCAAATACTTTAAACTACAGAACCCACGGCCATAAGCAAATAAGATAACTTGTATATATACGCACATATATATTTCTTGTCAGCGAGTTGTGTCAGCGAGTTTCCGTTAGCGACTTCCTGTGACAGCGAGTTGCACGTAAATCGTACGTAGTACCTGAATTCAAAGTTAATGCATACCCTCTCAGTATATTTATAATATATAAACATTATTATTATAATATTTATTATTTTGATGTTAATTATTTTACATAAGTTTACCTTGTGTCAAATGATTAAAGTTAATTGTAGACCGAGTTTTAGACCGAGTTTCTGTCCCATCGCCAATTGCTATTGATATACTGATGGAGACAATGGCGAGGGACAGAGTTCACATGTACTTGTTTTCTGTGTAAATCTCAAACTGTGGGGAATTAATGTATTCACTTTGAAAACTCCTTGTTATGTCTATTATAGCTGTATCCAGTTCACAATACATATGTTATTAAATTAAACTGCTTCTAGAAGCCAGGAATTTCTTTTGTAGATAACTATGTAATGTTGAAGGTTTGTTTACATTTTGAAAATTGGTTGAAATATATACATGCCAGTTTGATTGCCATAAAATATAAGTGAACGGCACATATACATACCTTAAAGAAACCAAATAACACTTTATACTTGTGGTAATATGTGTACAAATATGCTGTTCAAAATTTACACAGAAAACAAGTACATATGAGCTAGTGTTACGATCGAATGGAAATATGGAAACCGGGTCCCGAAAACAAAAATTCGGCGGAAACCGGTTTCGTTCGAATTAGTATACACCAAGCTGTAGTCAAGCTGTAAAACCTTCTGTGCGTGTACATGAACAATAATTTCAACTAAAATGTGGTTTATTTGATGATAAAACAGACGTTTTGGATATTATTTCAGTGTATATTGGCAAAATATTACAGAAGTTAATATTTTTAAAAGTTTCTGTGCAATATTTCATACGTTTTGATGTGAAATACGTGACATTTCGGGAACCGGTTCTTGGAATTTGTCACCGGATTTCGTTTACTCTTTTATAAATCGAATAGAAACCAACTATCCGGTTTGCCGTCTTTATCACTAATATGAGCTCTGTCCCTCGCCATTGCGTACTGTCAGAAATATCAACAGCAATGTGCGACGGGACAGAAACTCGGTCTAACCGAGTTTCTGTCCTATTTCGCATTGCTGTTGATATTTCTGACCGTATGCAGTGGCGAGGGACAGAGTTCACATGTACTTGTTTTCTATGTAAATCTTGAGCGGTATATTTGTGCACTTATTGTCATAGGTATAGTGTTATTTGCATTCCTTGAGGTACATATATATGTCATGGTAGAAAGTCCAATTTGGTAGAATTTCAAGTTCTACCGGTAGAAAGTCCAATTGGAGTTTCTACTGGTAGAAAGTCCAATTGGAGTTTCTACCAACATAAACTTGGTAGAAAGTCCAATTGGAGTTTCTACCGGTAGAAAGTCCAATCTAGGAGATTTGGGTATTGCTCGGGAGTCCGAAGTTTAATAAACTTGTTTAATATTCTAGTCTCAGAGATTTAGGTATTGCTCTGTATACCAGAATATAATCTTTGTAAAAACTGAATAAAATCTTGAAAGAAAGTCCAATTAAAACACAAACAGTGGGCCTTCTATCCATATAAATCTGTCATCTAAGTAAGGTGCAACTTTCATAAATGAAGAAAATGTATATTAGAGAAAATATTTTACTGTAACACAGATTTGATATAGACATGACAGAAACAGAAATTTTCAATCTATTTCAAGAATTTTACAATCAGCATCAAATTCCATCACCATTTTTCAAGTGAAGTACAGTTTTAGCCAATTAAATTTTGACAGCAGTCACTTTCTACATGGCATTTAGTTGACCTATTAAGACCTATTAAGTTGTTGGTCTCAGCATGTAAAGCTTGCAGTACTGTCTCCTCATCCAGATTTTGAGTAGGTTTTTTATTATGCCAAGTGTATTAGATTTCGGACCCCAGGGCAATACCCAAATCTCCTTGATTGGACATTCTACCAGTAGAAACTCCAATTGGACTTTCTACCAGTAGAATTTGAAATTTTATTGCGTTAATACATCCTATCCAATGGACAATTGCTTTACCGGTCGGCGCGACCGGTCCCGCCAAACGCCAGAAAAAGACATCCTGTATATAATACCGGCAGGACCGGTCTGGAGAGTGCATTCGCCAGGTGGCGCATAGTACTTCCTCTTCCTGTCTAGACAACGTGACGTCATAGCATCTTTTTCATTTGGCGCGTGGAGAGTGAAGACATGTTTTCAACGACTAGGAAATTTTGGTTTTTTTTACTGAACTCATCCGTTTTATTTCATATTTGAAGTAATTCAGAAGTTTTATCTACAACTATGTCATCACCAGGACAAAGAAGAGTTTCATGCGGACACGCTATGGCTGGGTTCGACACCCACTCCAAGTGTGCACGTTGTAGGGACAAAGGGCTAGGCGACGACCCCTGCGTCCTGAAGAAGGAATGCGTGATTTGTAAAGGGTTTACCCCTGAGCAATCCCTTCAACTGGCTACGCCTACCTATAGGGACAGGAAGGACAAGAAAACGACCTCCAATGCTACGACCTCATCCATCCCCACTCTCGTGGACCCAGCACACGTTAGCGTGCTGGGTAAAGTGGAAAAGGTCAAGGCTGTGCAGACGACCCCTTCCAAGAAGACGAAACGTAGTGAGTCTCCCAAGCCGTCTGCCAGTAAGAAAAGATCTTCAAGCAGTCGACCTACAACTGAAGATCTCCAGCATCTGGATGACAAGTGGGGAGAAAGATTTTGCAGACTTGAGGCTTTGCTGCTAGCCAAGGCTTTCACAGTGCCGGTTGTGAAGCCGGCTTCAGATGTGACTCCCTCTCAGAAGCCCTTTTTTGACCCTGGTGCCACCACCAGCAGTCTACCTGTGGAGAAGAGTCTGCCAGCTGAGAAATCCGGTCCCTGCCTTGATCAGGCTACTGGTAGTGCTGTAGAGGAGATGCAGACTGCCACCCAACCCCTTGGGGTTCCCGGTTCAGGGATAGCAACCCAGCCTGTTCAGGCCCGCGGTTCGTTCCCAGAGGTTCAGCCCACCGGTGATGTGGATCTGAGTGCAGCTTCTGACAGTGAAGCTGAACAGTTCAGCGAAACCGGTTCCCTGGATGGTGACATCCACCGGGACCGGTCAGCAGACAAAGAACCTTCTAGAGATGACCCTGAGACTGAGCCCACTGAGGAGGCAAACTACAGGGAAACCATGAGGGGTGTGAGGAGTTTCATGAACTGGCACAAGGTTCCGGAGTTCGAAACTGTGTCCTCTGCTGCAGATGACAACCCCTTTGCCGGTACCCGTGTCCAGCCAACCGGTAAAGTCAGTGTGAAACTTCCTGTGGACGACTGGTTGTGTAGGAAGATGTCCAGTCTTAACCTCACAATCAAAGAAGGCTACCCTACCAGGAATTCTGACAACACTGGCCTCCTCAGGGATCAGTTCATCAAAACCCCTAGACCTTCTAGATTGTACGGGATGCATGCTGAAAAAGACATTGAGAGTTCTACGGTTCGTAGCTGGTCACCGGATCCGGCCAAACTCAACCACTCTTTCAGCAGGGTTGCCAGAAGAAATTTGCCATCTGCTCCACCCTCTCGAGCATTCAGTCAGGATCTCCTCAGACGCTGGGAGAGGGCAGCTCGTGAACCGACAATAATGTGTAACCAGGTTGCTGGTTTGTCAAGGTGCCTGACCAAGGTTCAGGACTCAATGAACATTCAGTTAAAAACCCTGTGTCTGGATAGCCAAGGCAAGTCATCTGAGAAGATGAAACAGGCTGTTAGTGAACTGGAGTACTTGACCACTTTCAACTGGTCAGTATCTCAAGCAATGGCCAGGACAATGCAAGACCTTTCAGAAGCAGTTTTTATTAATATGGCCAACTTTACCCTTGCTCGCCGGGATAGTTACCTGGACTATCTACATGCTGGGGTAAAGCAAGATACGTTGAGAACGTCACCAGTTCATTTGAATGCTTTATTCCTGGACCAGCTTATATCAAAAGCTGAGGAGGAAATCTGTAAGAGCGAAGAGAGGCGTTCTTCCGGTACTTCACACCGACAGCAAAGTCGCTTCCACCCATATGCTGCAAGTGACCAGGTTACTAGCCATCACACCGACAAGAAGAACGTCCCTGCTTGGAAACAGATCAAAGACAAGCAGCAGGCTAGGAAAGGTCGTGGCAAGGCCTCAACTTTTACACAGAAACCTGCCAAGGGGTTCAAGTCTCATAAATGACAATCACTGTATTTTTCCAGTGACCGGTCAGAAGAACTCTGTACTTATTACCGGTCAGGGAGACTTGAACCCAGCACCAGTGGTGTCAGAGAACAGCCAAGTGACTTTAAATTTCAATGTAGACTCTCATGTTGCAAATGCTCATATTGTCACCGGGTTGCCACAAAGGAAAGGCGTAAATCCCACCTTTTGTCAAATGTACACAGAAATAAAATATGTGAAAAATGTTTCTTGTGTAGGTCACTTGTGTTCTGTAAATCTTGTCACCAATGCCCAACATGCTGTTATAGATCCTCCTGTAGGGGCGAGGTTAAACCAGTATTGGGAGAGATGGGAAGTCTTGGGTTCGAGTCCAAAAGTAGTCACCACACTGAGGGAGGGTTATACTCTTCCGTTCCGGTTCAGACCTCACTTAACAAGGTCACCGACTGTAATAAGCAACTACCACCATCCGACCAAACAGTCCTTCCTTGTGGAGGCACTGCATCAGCTGATAAACAAAAATGCAGTCGAACCGGTGGAAAACCCAAACTCACTGGGGTTTTACAATGGCTATTTTTGGTACCCAAACCCAACAACCGGTGGAGACCCATTCTGGACTTGAGCAACTTGAACACCTTTTTGAACACAGAGTCGTTCAAGATGGAGACCCCAGAGACAATAAGAACCTCCCTACAGTCAGGGGAGTGGGTCACATCCATAGATTTCAAAGACGCATACTTCCACATACCAATTCACAGTCAGTCCAGGAAGTACATGCGTTTTCACCTCCAGGGTCGGTCCTACCAGTTCAAAGCCCTTCCCTTTGGCCTGTCCACAGCCCCCATGGAGTTCACAGTGGTCACCAAAGAGGACAAACTCATGGCACTTCAAAAGGGTATAAGGATCCACCAGTACCTAGACGACTGGCTGGTGAGAACCTCTACCCACGACACCTGTCTCCAGCATACTCAAACCCTAATCACACTGTGCCAGGAACTAGGGTGGCTGGTGAACAGGGAAAAATCAGAACTGGTCCCACAGCAGGTCTTCAACTTCGTAGGTTACCAGTTCGACCTGAAAGTGGGCAGGGTCAGACCAACAGAGGAACGTTGGCAGACCTTGACAGGCAAGATCAGGTCAATACTGTCGGATCCAGTATGCCGGGTCCGGGAATTTATGTCCCTCATAAGGTTACTCACAGCAACAGAAAAACAAGTCCACTTCGGGTGACTACACATGAGACCCATACAGTGGCACTTAAAAAACAACTGGAGGGTCCCAGAATCACTGGAAAAGGTGATACCGGTTCCCAAGTCCCTCCACCCCCATCTAAGGTGGTGGCTGGAGGAAAGCAATGTGCTACTAGGTCAACCATTACACTCTCTAAAACATGCTCTGCAGATCTTTACAGACGCATCAAACGAAGGGTGGGGGGCTCACTTGGACGACCATACTGCAAGAGGAACTTGGTCCCTTCCAGAAAGCAAGTTGCACATAAACCACTTAGAGCTAAAGGCTGTATTTCGAGCTCTAAAAGAATTTCGAACCCTGGTCTGCAACAAGACAGTGTTGATAGCTACAGACAACACAACAGTGGTTGCCTATATCAACAAAGAGAGGGGGATGAAGTCGGGGTCACTGTGTGCCCTACTGTGGAGAATCCTGTCCTGGTGTACCAGACAACAGGTAACCCTCAGGGCACGTCACATTCCCGGCCGGCTGAACGTGATAGCAGACAAGCTATCCAGACTTGGCCAGACCATTCAAACAGAGTGGTCACTTCATCCGGCAGTGTTTCAAGCTGTATGCTCAAGGTGGCACCAGCCAAAAGTGGACCTGTTTGCCACCAGGTTCAACAACAAACTGCCACAGTTTGTGTCACCGGTTCCAGACCCCCAGGCTTGGGCAGTGGATGCACTCAGCCTCTCCTGGGAGGACCTGGACCCATACGCCTTCCCACCGGCAGCCATCTTGGGCAAAGTGGTGGAGAAGCTCCAGGACTACCCCTGCAACAGAATAATTCTGATTGCTCCAGGGTGGCCCAACATGCCCTGGTTTTGGGACCTGGTGGCAATGTCAAGCCAGATCCCACTGTGTCTGCCCTGCATACCAAACCTAGTGTCTCAGCCCTTCAACCAGGTCCTTCACAGGAACCTGTCGAATCTGAACCTACATGCCTGGCTCCTAGAGCCTCAGCAATCAAGGAGCAGGGCTTCTCTGAGGCAGTGGCAGCACGAATTGAGGCTCCTCAAAGAAGATCAACCAGATCTGTCTATGAGGCAAAGTGGACCATTTTTAGAAAGTGGTGCCTCAGTAATCAGGTGGACTTCAGGGCACCACCTTTGAAAGCCATTGCTGACTTCCTCCTGTACTTATTTCAGGACAAGAAGTTGCAACCAGGCACTATTGATGGCTACAGATCAGCCATTGCTGACAAGCTGGGCAATTCCACCATTAATGTCAGTAAGGATGAAAATCTCACTCGTCTCCTGGATAGTTTCCATAGAGACAGACCCAAGGGCAGGAGGGGCATACCCTCTTGGAACCTTTCTCTGGTGCTTCACCAGCTGACAAAGACTCCCTTTGAACCCCTAAAAGAGGCCTCCTTGAAACATCTGACCTTCAAGACTGTTTTCTTGTTGGCCTTAGGTTCTGGTAAACGCAGGAGTGAGATCCATGCTTGGTTACATAAGAACATCAGACACCAGTCAGACTGGTCTAAGGTGTCTTTGTACCCCTCACCCAGCTTCCTATCCAAGAACCAGCTGGCTAAGGAAGGTCCAGATAGTGTGGCTCCAGTGGTTATTCCAGCCCTGGCACCA
Source organism: Sabellastarte sp. h YS-2021 (assembly GCA_964017235.1). Taxonomy (NCBI): domain Eukaryota; kingdom Metazoa; phylum Annelida; class Polychaeta; order Sabellida; family Sabellidae; genus Sabellastarte; species Sabellastarte sp. h YS-2021. Next base: position 80,489,564 of record OZ024927.1, read on the forward strand.
TCTCTGGATAGGTCACTCAAGGGTGACAGGTCCCTATGTCCAGTTAGAGCCCTGCGCTACTACTTGGACAGGACTGCAGATCTCAGGCAGAATAAAGAGTTAGTCTTTGTCTCCTTCAAGAAGGGCTTTGACAAAGACATCTCACCCGCCACCATCTCCTCATGGATTAAACAGACTGTGATTCTGTGCTATGAGCTCTCTGACCAGGAGGCCCTCACCTTACATCAGGTTAAAGCCCATGATGTTAGGGCCTTTGCTGCCTCTAAGGCTTTCCAATCAGGGATCTCCTTAGATCAGATCTTGTCAGCCTGTCACTGGAAGTCTCACAACACCTTCACCCAATTCTATTTGAAGGATGTTGCCTGGGCTGACTCAGAGCTTTTCCACCTGGGACCTGTAGTGGCTGCCCAACAGGTGCACCACCAGGCCCAGAAGTGAGGAGATATTGTAGATATGTAAATATGTACATATTGTAAATATGTTAAATATGTACATAATGTAAATATTTGATGTACATATATTTTCAAAAAAAAAACAAAAAAAAACTGTGACTTGCTTCCCTTGGGAAGTTTATTTCTTCTGGGACTGAACTCAGCCCCTCTCTCTCTATCTTTCCCTTCTCAGACCGACTCTAGAAGGAAAGGAAAAAAGGGGGGGGCAATGTCGGTAGACTCCCGGTTAACCGGTGAGTTGGTGGCCGACCTTGACCTGCCAGGGTTCTCTGACCCTAGGTCAAATGGGCCTGTACAAATTTGTTTTGTTATGAGTTCACATAAGTCCCTAGCTGCTTACCCGCCTGCCATGCGGTAGTTATTCAGCAATTGTCCATTGGATAGGATGTATTAACGCAATAAAATTGCAAATTTAATAAGTAAATTAAATTTTTATAAGTTAATACCCTATCCAATGGACAGGCAAGGCCCACCCAACCGGCCCCGCTATCAGCTTACTAGGGGTCTTACTAGGATTAGACACGAAAAAGATGCTATGACGTCACGTTGTCTAGACAGGAAGAGGAAGTACTATGTGCCACCTGGCGAATGCACTCTCCAGACCGGTCCTGCCGGTATTATATACAGGACGTCTTTTTCTGGCGTTTGGCGGGACCGGTCGCGCCGACCGGTAAAGCAATTGTCCATTGGATAGGGTATTAACTTATAAAAATTTAATTTACTTATTAAATTTGCAATTCTACCAGATTGGACTTTCTACCATGACATATGTGTGCCGTTCACTAATATTAAATGCCTATCCAACTGGCGTGTTTAAATTTCTACATATTTTTAAAATGTAAACAAACTTAACCACCCTTTTCTGTTGTCATAAATGTATGTTATTGTAATGTCTAAAACATTTGCTAAATATGTTTATAACTTTTTTCACATACAATGTATCAAAGGGACAAGAAAAATTTGCTAGGAAAACAGAAATATGTACTTCAAGATTTACACAGAAAACTACATGTGAGCTCTGTCCCTCGCCATTGCGTCCATCAGTATATCAATAGCAATTGGCGACGGGACAGAAACTCGGTCTAAGTTAATTGGGGTCGCCCTAAAAGACTGTAATGTGCAAAGTGTGGTGTTACTGTGTTGTTTCCCAAAGTTTTCAAATGGTAGTGGGGTCCTAAGTTTGGGATTTGGATTTTCTGGAGTACAAGTATAAGTGAAACACTTATCAAAACATAAATTTTTATTCATATAAAACAGCAAGTTCTAAAGCAATACTTATAAATACAAAAACACCATCCAAGGCTTGGATTGAGTTGACTGAGTCCAGTTACAATTTATATAATTATATAAATGTGCAACAACACATCAAATCCCCTGAAAAGTTAAACATAAAACTCTTGCATAGAAATAGTAAATTTAAGACATCAAAAACCTCTAACCAATACTAGAGCTTTGTCCTTTACACAAGGCTTGGATGTCGAGACATGCACTACCAAATGGCTAGGCTTCAATCTTGAAGCAAACCTGTGGTGTTAGACTATGCAGAAGGAAAGACTGGTTCTGACATCTCTAACTACATGTCTGTCATTTTAATAACTAAAGAAACATAAGCATGATATTGTAAATCCCCAACCTCAAAATAGATTTAATGCTAATCAGCATAATATTCAGAAATCACAACTTTAGGTTTCACCCTGAAATTAAGAAACTTTAGATATTAATACCAATTCATTTGAACTCTCCCAAGTTTTCAGGTTTTCCTGAAATCAAGAAAATATGTATAAATAAATGCGGGTTCTACCTCACGGCATTAAAATATATACAGCATCCTCATGCAGGACATCAGGACTTTAGGTTTGACCCCAACTCCTTCAAACCTAAATCACAGAAAGAAACTTTGGATTACATATGGCATCTAAAGTTTGGGTTTGACCCTAACTCCTTCAAATCTAAACCACATTAATAAATTTCAAATTCCCCAAAGTGAAATCACCACCTAACTATCAAGTTTTACCCTGAAATCACTATTACCTTGCCATCTTCCTTCTGGTGCAGCACCTGATTCTGTCAAAATCTACACACAACTGAGAGGTTGCTTCCCCCTTACATACACAAATTCCAGACAGACCCTAGACACACCAGAGTTACTCAGGGTACCAGCCTAATGATTGGCTGACACATTCAGTTGTTGACATACTTTCACACAGGACACTTCCTGTGTTGTCCCTTGGCTTTCGCTTCAAGACGAAAAGCGGCCGTTTCGACAAAACCTGATGAAAACTGACAAAAACGACTTGAAAATAATAATCTCTTTTTAAATCAATTTACAATACAGAAATACTGAATAACATGAAGTTTGCATATTTGGTTACAATAAATGAATCAAAGTTGCTTAACGTTGGTGGATATATTGATATTTGAGGGAAAAAACATGAATTTTCACTCTGTTATAATGCCAAAATACACATAGTTTGAAAATTCGAGTTAGGCTGAAAATACAAGGATTTATAATATTTCTATTTGAGAAATTTAATCCCAACGTAAAACAGAGTCAGCTGACATTATGTCATCACTCTGGACGTATGCGTATGAGCAACTTCTCCTCCAAAACTACAAGGCTCAGAGACTTGCTGTTTTTTTAAAAGATATCTTATCTATCTAGGATGAAAATTTGTTCAAGGCATGCAGATCTGTTTGTTCGTCTGTTTGCTAGAGCCATTATAAGTGAGGTACCCCCCACCCTAAGTGTGAAAATTTCAACACTTTATCACAATTTTCTCATTGACTATAACAGGGATTTGTCTCATATTTTTCACAAATGTACTAGGCCTCAAGTAGATTCCCTTGAGTATCAGGCCTGGATCTTTCTTAATTAAGCGGCCCGTCAGTGACACTTATTTGTTTTCACGTAAGTTTGACTGATCACCGCCAGGATTATGGTCTCCCTTGAATAACTTCTTGGGCTTACAAATTTTTCTTTCCTTCTTGTCTTTCTTTAAAACTATAGGGGCGGGAAAAATCTGTGGGATACTTTGCGGAGACCTTAAGCTTTACTGAGGGTAACCTTAAGCATTTTTCATAAACACCCCGTCATCGCGTTTCGGAAAAAAACACACACACCAGTGCTATAAAATTTATCAGGTACATTCTAGACCAAATTTCGAAGGTCGGAAAGGATTTTCTGATCAATCGGACCATAGATGCCTGAATGGGAGGCATATTATTTTCGTAATTTTTTTAAAATGGGTACTTGGTCTGTATCTCAAAAACGGTCAGGATTTCGGCGTTTTGTTGGCATAACTTATTCAGCTACTTTTAGATAATCTTTCACATGCCGAAGTTTTAGCCCTGTATCTGCAATCTTAAGGTCACCTTAATGTCAAAAAAGGGGTTTTAACCCTACAGTTCACTTAGTTTTTCACTTTTTTCAACCAAACTTGGCACATATATTAAGATTTGCCAAAGGAATATCCTGACTTTATGGTGACCTTAAACTCAAAATGTTAATGGACCTATGGCCTGCTTAAAGTCATCAAATTTGAATAAAATCCTCTGGCTCCTTTCTTTTCCATTTTTTATATCTAAATTATCACTGGTATTAAAATAGATAAAAATAATTTTATGGTCACCTTAAACTCTCAATATGAATGGAGTTGTAGCCACCTTCGCCGCCGCCGCAGGATTATGGTCGCCCTTGAATAACTTCTTCGGCTTTCAATTTTTTTTCCTTCTTATCTTTCTTTAAAACTATAAGGTCGGGAAAAATTTGTGAGATACTTTGCGGAGACCTTAAGCTTTACTTAAGGTAACCTTAAGCATTTTCCATAAACACCCCGTCATCACGTTTCGGAAAAAACCACACACACCTGTGCTATAAAATTTGTCAGATACATTCTAGACCAAATTTTGAAGGTCGGAAAGAATTTTCTGATCAATCGGACTATAGATGCCTGAATGGGAGGCATTTTATTTTCGTAAATTTTTTAAAAATGGGTACTTGGTCTGTATCTCAAAAATGGTCAGGATTTTGGCATTTTGTTGGAATAACTTATTCAGCTACTTTTTGATAATCTTTCACATGCCAAATTTGTAGCCCTGTATCTGCAATCTTAAGGTCACCTTATTGTCAAAAAAGGGGGTTTTAACCCTCCAGTTCACTTAGTTTTTCACTTTTTTCCACCAAACTTGGCACATATATTAAGATTTGCCAAAGGATATCCTGACTTTATGATGACCTTAAACTCAAAATGTTAATGGACCAATGGCCTGCTTAAAGTCATCAAATTGAATAAAATCCTCTGGCTCCTTTCTTTTTCCATTTTTTTAAAATAGATAAAATAATACTTATGGTCACCTTAAACTCTCTATGTGAATGGAGTTGTAGCCACCTTAAAGTGAAATAAGGGGGTTTTCAGCCTCCAACTATCTTATTGTTCAACTGACATCAGTTAAACTTTGCACACCTATAAAGGATGGCAAAAGGGACACTGTTATTTTATGGTCAACTTAATGCCCCAATATTAGTGAAGTTATGGCCACCTGACAGTAACAGAAGGGGGTTTTCAGCCTCCAACTATCTTATTGATCAACTGACGTCGGTTAAATTTTCACACTTATAAAGAATGCCAAAAGGGATATTCTTATTTTCTGTCCACCTTGAAGTCCACCTATGGCCATCTTACAGTAAAAATGGGTTTTCAGCCCCCAACTGACTTATTGTTCAACTAACATCAGTTAAACTTGACACATTGATTAGGCTTACTCACAGGAAGGTTTCTTTAGAATTAATTTACCATTCATACAATTGTAAGCATCAGCAACATATTATTCTCTACATTGGCCACATTATAACAAAATACCAAAACATACATTTCACTTACCAGAAGAATGCATACTTTATCCTTAAGCCAAAAACAAGCCTTTACCAAAACTTTGCAAGCTTTAATGTATTCATACAAAAGCACAAAAAATATCACTGTTTAAAACAGATACACACCAGCAGTCGAGAAATAGGAGATTTGTTTTAAACATTATAGTATCAGTTACTTGTAAAATAACAAACACGTCACAAGATTACGAAAATCAATTTGACAATACTTTTTTCCCCACACTGTTCCAGTTTATTCATCTGCACACCAATAATCCTCTTAACCAATAAAAAAATTGTTAACTAGAAAATAAAAGTATAATATCCCCACTTAGTAAATAATTTAAAGCCAAATGACTTTATTTAAAAAGCAATATGAAACAGTGGCTATAAGAGGTCTGAAATTTAGTGACTAAATTCTTCTAAATCCCCTGTGTGTAGAGCCCCTAAAAGACATAAGGGTATCATTTGTAAGTTATGTTTGAAGGATTGTAGTCACACAAGAAAAAACAATGTCCTTCAACACAATTTCCAATGAAATGGGTATAAAAACACAAAAGTTTTTCATGATAAGAGTGCTTGGATTGAACACCCTACATATGGTCTTCATTATAAAGAAACTTAATTCCCTGTTTCAAGTAAGTCTAATCAGAGTGGGACCTTTGTCTGCCTTTTAAGGTAATTTTGTAGTCACACAGAAGTCATCAAACATCCCGAACTATCATAATCTCCTACTAAACATATAAATATTTACTTGTACCATTTGAAAATTATTTACACAAAATGTGAAAGGAACACTGATTTCCCTTAAAAACTTCCCAAATACTTTCAGATGTTTTAGATGAATTTTATCTGTCTGCATCAGATGACAAGGCTAGCTGAACCAGCAATTACTTCCCAAATACTCTCAGGTGTTTTAGATGAATTTTATCTGTCTGCATCAGATGACAAGGCTAGCTGAACCAGCAATTGATATAAATATCTTGCATATATGTACTACACCACCAGTAGATTCCCTTGTGGGAGTATCATGTCTGCATCTTTCTTAATTATTTTTTATGATTTTTTTATGCATTAAAATTTATGTATTCGTGCACTAAATCACTTATAACTTGAAAAGTATTACATATAGAGCATTTTATTAAAATTCAATGTGTGTTTGATGTAGTTTTGTGTCAGTTATAACATAGTAAAATTTCAGAACTGTAGCCCCTTACATAATTAAGTAAAACCTAAACATTCTACTGCAGTAAATAATCTTTTTCTCACCTGCATTTCATTTCAGTGAGGGGAGTGACGAAGAGGCAGTCTTTTTCTGCTCAAATCTGCCCCCCTCCCCACTCCCCTCACTCAAATAAAAATGCATGTGAGAAAAGAATTGCCTCTGTGTATGGGGGATGGGGGGAAGTGAGATGGGGAAGTGAGATTATGTGTGTGTGTTGTAAGTCTCACTTCCCCCCATTCAAACAAAGAGGAGAATATGTGTGCAATGTGATAAGGTCTTTAATATTTTTTTTTATTACATTACATTAATTTACAACATTTACATCAACTTTTGCTTAGTATAATGACCTACCAAATTAATCTGTAACTTGTTTTTTCCTTGTAAGCAATAACTCTGAAGCAAAATCAGTAACTTTTGAACAAAAAGTCTTAAGCACTTTGGTTCACTGGATTTTATTAGTGTTTTTGTTTTAGTTGAAGCACAATCAGTAATTTTAAACAATAGTTCTTAAGCATCTTAGTCCACTGCATTTAATTAGTGTTTTATTCTTAAGTCTGATACTAAGGACATTTTGAACAGAAATGTCTGTGGTCAATGTACCCTTACACTTGAGACCTCTTCTCTGAGAACATTCCCAAAGAATGTAGGACATACATTCTTTCAAGAAGTAACTTTCACACCTACAATTTCTCTTCTGCCAAGCTGTGGTCGTTCTTTAATTTGTTAAATATGGTAACATACAAAATGCAATAAAGTTCACATTTTCTGTTTCTTATGATGCATATGTTGACATCTTTTACGGATCACTTTGCACTTTTTCATCAGGGCCGCTTCATTTTTGTCAGCAAAAACCTCTTTCTAGTTTTTTTTAATGAATTTTTAAATAATTTTAAATACATTAAAATTCATGAAATCATGCACTAAATCACTTATAACTTGAAAAGTATTGCTTTTAGAGCATTTTGTTAAAATATGTTATTCAGCTACTTTTTCCATAGCTACAAAATGGTGAGTAACTTGGGAGTCTATCTCAATAGCTAAGTGAGTAATAGCTACTTTTTGACTTCGAGTTTCTTTCAGGTTCTTACTGTTGAGTAAATCAGTTGTAACTCGAAAACTATTGCATTTAGAGAATTTTGTTTGAATATGTTATTGACCTACTTTTCAGTCAGCTATAACATAGTGGAATTGCAGACCTGTAGCTCATAGCATAGCTGAGCAATAGCTACTTTCTGGTTATCACCGTTGAGTAAACCAGTTGTAACTTGAAAACTATTACATTTAGAGTATTTTCTTTAAATATGTTATTCACCTACTTTTGGGTCAGCTATAACATAGTAAAGTTGCAGACCTGTAGCTCATTGCATAGCTCAGCAATAGCTATTTTCAGTTTTTCACTGTTGAGTAAATCACTTATAACTTGAAAACTATTGCATTTGGAGAATTTCCTTGAAATATGTTATTCATGTATGTTGGGTCAGCTATAACATAGTAAAGTTGCAGACCTGTAGCTCGTAGCATAGCGGAGCAATAGCTACATTGAGGTTCTCACTATTGAGTAAGTCTGTTTTAACTTGAAAACTATTGCATTTAGAGTATTTTCCTCAAATATGTTGTTTTGGGTCAGCTATAACAGTAAAATTGCAGACCTGTAGGTCATTGCATAGCTGAGCAATAGCTACTTTGAGGTTCTCACTGTCGCGAAAATCAGTTATAACTTGAAAACTATTGCATTTAGAGAATTTTGTTTGAATATGTTATTGACCTACTTTTGGGTCAGCTATAACACAGTCAAACTCCAGACCTGTAACTCATTGCATAGATGAACAATAGCTACTTTCAGGTTGTCACTGTGGAGTAAATCAGTTTTAATTCGAAAGCTATTGCATTTAGAGAATTTTGTTTTAATATGTTATTCACCTACTTTTGGGTCAGCAAAAACATAGTGAAATTGTAGACCTGTAGCTCATTGCATAGATGAGTAAAAGCTACTTTTAGGTTATCACTGTTGACTAAATCAGTTGTAACTCGAAAAACTATTGCATTTACAGTATTTTGTTTAAATAGGTTATTCACCTACTTTTCAGTCAGCTATAACATAGTGGAATTGCAGACCTGTAGCTCATAGCATAGGTGAGCAATAGCTACTTTCAGCTAATCACTGCTGTGTAAATCGCTTGTAACTTGAAAGCTATTGCATTTACAGAATTTTCTTTGAATATGTTATTCATCTACTATTGGGTCAGCTATAACATAGTGAAATTGCAGACATGTGGCTAATTGGAAAGCTAAACAATAGCTACTTTGAAGTTCACTGTTGAGTAAATCAGTTGTAACTTGAAAGCTATTGCATTTAGAGTATTTTGTTTAAATATCTTATTCACCTACTTTTCAGTCAGCTATAACATAGTGGAATTGCAGACCTGTAGCTCATTACGTAGCTGAGCAATAGCTACTTCCAGGTTCTCACTGTTAAGTAAATCAGTTGTAACTTGAAAACTATTGCATTTACAGTATTTTGTTAAAATATGTTGTTCACCTACTTATTACAACTTAACAGCTAACTTTTTACCTTACTTCTGAATACTATTTGTAGGTAGTGGTGTCATCGTCTGGGTATATGAGGTCTCGATACCGTGAACAAAACAGTGAGCGATATCGCGGTTTCATCGTTTCACAAATTAAACCTAAATTTGCTCTTTAAGTAATGTGCATTGACAACTAGTACTGAAGTAAAATAGATTTTATGCTTCATTTTGCTGTCAGTTGTTAAAATGGTGGACATTTGAAGCAATAAAAAGTAAACAAAACTTACGTTTTTTCACTTCCTGTAGGAAGTGGAAAGGGTCATCACCATAGTTACATCACAAATCAAAGCAAAACAGCATAAAAGTAGAAATTAGATGAATATTTCATCATATTTTTATTAAATTCCTTTGAAAATAAGCTAAAGTTAATGCTTGAATATGTTTAGGAGATGCATCGCGGATGATCATTAATTCTCGATTATCGTCCATTTTTTTCATCACCGGTGAATCTGCAATATCGCCGCTCGTGATGACACCACTATTTGTAGGGCACAACTTTTGTGACCTTTTCTTCTTTCACTTCTACTCTGAAGCTCGAAACACAGTCAGCTGACACAGAGCCCGTTTACGACCACTGATTGCTTGTTTATTACTTCAGATGAACATCAGGCAAAGAGGAACTGTATTGCCAAAGTGCTGGTCAAAAGTGGCTTCCACAGCAGAGAAATGGTGGGAATTGAAAAAGGAGAAATAACTCCACATTTCATGTCATGCTTCACTCATTCAAATGAATGGTAATATTTTATGGAACATATTTCCTGAAAAATATAGATTTGATTATCCTTATTAGTTGTAAACTTTCTTCTTTATAGGGAAGTACAAACAGTGGGATTAACATATTTGTGTAGAAAATACAATGGATATGTCCATGATCAACACAGAATATTGGTTGATTCAGTTAGACCTGTGGTTGTGGAAACTCAATTTTGAAAAGGGAGTTTAATGTTTGACACTGTTTGATATGTATGGAGACCTAACACATGTAACATTAATGCATTAACAATAGAGGGTTAGATATGCATCTTTAATACATATTTAAGCACATTAAATCACCCAACTGACCATTTTTTTGTTTAAAGTTATTGTATTCACAGGAAGTCTGAACATAATAGTGTGTGAAAATTACTGTCTAACCAAAAATCATTGTACTCTGTTTCAGTTCTGCACTGTTACATGGCTACCCACCAAACCTGGTTACTTTGGATATTCATGAATATATATCATCGGGCAAAGCTATAAAAATTACTGAAGAGGTATTTTGGGCATTAAATATTTCTGTTACAGGTAACAATAGGTAATTAAGTGTCCCTTGAAAGGGGGATGCTTGCTAGTTTTGCACCATTTTCAGACAGCCTATCCTGCCATTGCCACAGTATTTTCTAAGTTAAATGTATCCCTTAATATAAGGCCACCAAAATAATTTTTGGCCATTATCATCTATTGGTGTGGTAATAATTTTTGACTGGTATGATGTCAACATTTACCAAGGTCACATGGTCAAAAACAAACTTTTTCTTGTACTTCCTTTTCACCAGATATTCTCAGGAAGTACATGTCAGTCAACTTAATGTGGGAAGTGCTTTCCTCACATCCAAGTCTAGGCATGAAATGAATTTCAGATTAATCATGGTATAACTCACCAATGGAGGTCCAACTGATTAAAGTTTCGTGAAAAACATGCTAAAACTGACCCTTTTGGGTACGTATTTTGCATGTCTACTTGTTCTAAGGTATATTATTGAAGAATAAAAATTTGGTTTATAAGTCAAAGCCATGTTACAGGTAATTTAAAATCAGCCAAATTGGGTGTCTTTGGTCTGCTGTATGCATACAAAAGAGATTTGTAAAATATCTCTTATTTTGGATTCAGAACTTAAGAGTGTAGTAACTGTTGGAGGTAATCAGAAACCATGGCCTGGGATTCCAAAAACCTCATCAAATTTGCACCCTGACTGCCCCCCCCCCCCATTCCCTCCAGTCAAACTGGGCTAATAAAGTTGATTTTCCTGTATTTTGACATTCAAAAAATATTGACTGAAATCCTATAAGTTTCATTGAATTCTTCTTCAGGACTATTCACACCTAGTGATATGCCTTTTGCCCCTTGTGATGCTTTTTCCAGTCATGTCAAGGAAAAGTGTTTATCCTATATTTACCAAATTTGGTATGGGTGTTTATTGGGTTAATAGCTTGCATGGGATTGCTTTTGGTGAAGATAGCTCTATAGCTAACTGTGTAATAGCTACTTTTGTGTACTTCTTTTGTTTCTGGGCATTTTAAGGACAAATATTTGACATATCTTTACCAAATTTTGTATGAGCAATAGTTAGGTCAATAGCTTGCTTGGGATATCTTTTGGTGATAATAGCTTTATAACTGGTTGAGCTATAGCTACTTAGCTACTTTAAGTAGCTTTTTTATGTCAGCTGACTTGTCAGTCAGCTGGCATTATGTCGTCACTCTGCGGCGTGGGCGTACGCGTACGCGTACGCGTCCGCGTGAACAACTTCTCCTCCAAAACTACAAGGCCTAGAGACGTGCTGTTTTTTTTAAAAGATACCTTATCTATCGAGGATGAAAAATTGTTCAAGGCATGCAAATCTGTCCGTTCGTCTGTTTGCTAGAGACATTACAAGGGGGGTACCCCCACCAAAAGTGTGAAAATTTCAACTTTTTATCACAATTTTCTCAGTGACTATTGCAGGGATTTCTCTCATATCTTGCATATATGTACTAGGCCAGAGGTAGATTCTCTTGTGTGAGTATGAGACCTGGATCTCTCTTACTTTTTTTTTAATAAATTTTTTTAATAATTTTTAATGCATTAACATTCATGAAATCATGCACAAAATCATTTATAACTTGAAAACTGTTGCATCTAGAGCATTTTGTTAAAATATGTTATTCAGCTACTTTTTTCATAGCTACAATATGGTGAGTAAGTTGGGTGCCTGTCTCAATAGCTAAGTGAGTAATAGCTACTTTTGGGCTTTTCAGTAACTTCCATCATGAGTAGAATCACTTGTAACTTAAAAACTATTGCATTTAGAGAATTTCGTATAAATATGTTATTCAGCTACTTTTGGGTCAGCTATAACATAGTAAAATTTTAGACCTGTAGCTCATGGCATAGCTGAGTAATAGCTACTTTTACGTTATCACTGTTGAGTAAATTGCTTATAACTTCAAAACTATTGCATTTAGAGAATTTCGTATAAATATGTTATTCAGCTACTTTTGGGTCAGCTATAACATAGTAAAATTTCAGACCTGTAGCTCATGGCATAGCTGAGTAATAGCTACTTTTAGGTTATCACTGTTGAGTAAATTGCTTATAACTTGGAAACTATTGCATTTAGAGTATTTTGTTTCAATATGTTATTCACCTATTTTGGGATCAGCTATAACATAGTGAAGTTTCAGATCTGTGGCTCATTGCATAGCTGAGTAATAGCTACTTTGAAGTTCTCACTATTGAGTAAATCAGTTGTAATTGGAAAACTATTGCATTTAGAGAATTTCGTATAAATATGTTATTCAGCTACTTTTGGGTCAGCTATAACATAGTAAAATTTTAGACCTGTAGCTCATGGCATAGCTGAGTAATAGCTACTTTTAGGTCATCACTATTGAGTAAATCACTTATAACTTGAAAACTATTGCATTTACAGTATTTTGCTTAAATATGTTGTTCACCTACTTTTGGGTCAGCTATAACATAGTAAAATTTCAGACCTGTAGCCCATGGCATAGCTGAGTAATAGCTACTTTTAGGTCATCACTATTGAGTAAATCAGTTGTAACTTGAAAACTATTGCATTTACAGTATTTTGCTTTAATATGTTGTTCACCTACTTTTGGGTCAGCTATAACATAGTGAAATTTCAGACCTGTAGCTCATTGCATAGCTGAGTAATAACTACTTTGAGGTTCTCACTATTGAGTAAATCAGTTGTAATTGGAAAATTATTGCATTTAGAGAATTTAGTATAAATATGTTATTCAGCTACTTTTGGGTCAACTATAACATAGTAAAATTTCAGACCTGTAGCTCATGGCATAGCTGAGTAATAGCTACTTTTAGGTCATCACTATTGAGTAAATCAGTTGTAACTTGAAAACTATTGCATTTACAGTATTTTGCTTAAATATGTTGTTCACCTACTTTTGGGTCAGCTATAACATAGTAAAATTTCAGACCTGTAGCTCATGGCATAGCTGAGTAATAGCTACTTTTAGGTTATCACTGTTGAGTAAATCAGTTGTAATTGGAAAACTATTGCATTTAGAGAATTTAGTATAAATATGTTATTCAGCTACTTTTGGGTCAACTATAACATAGTAAAATTTCAGACCTGTAGCTCATGGCATAGCTGAGTAATAGCTACTTTTAGGTCATCACTATTGAGTAAATCAGTTGTAACTTGAAAACTATTGCATTTACAGTATTTTGCTTAAATATGTTGTTCACCTACTTTTGGGTCAGCTATAACATAGTAAAATTTCAGACCTGTAGCTCATGGCATAGCTGAGTAATAGCTACTTTTAGGTCATCACTATTGAGTAAATCAGTTGTAATTTGAAAACTATTGCATTTACAGTATTTTGCTTAAATATGTTGTTCACCTACTTTTGGGTCAGCTATAACATAGTAAAATTTCAGACCTGTAGCTCATGGCATAGCTGAGTAATAGCTACTTTTAGATCATCACTATTGAGTAAATCAGTTGTAACTTGAAAACTATTGCATTTACAGTATTTTGCTTAAATATGTTGTTCACCTACTTTTGGGTCAGCTATAACATAGTAAAATTTCAGACCTGTAGCTCATGGCATAGCTGAGTAATAGCTACTTTTAGGTTATCACTGTTGAGTAAATCGCTTATAACTTGGAAATTATTGCATTTAGAGTATTTTGTTTCAATATGTTATTCACCTATTTTGGGATCAGCTATAACATAGTGAAGTTTCAGATCTGTGGCTCATTGCATAGCTGAGTAATAGCTACTTTGAAGTTCTCACTATTGAGTAAATCAGTTGTAATTGGAAAACTATTGCATTTAGAGAATTTCGTATAAATATGTTATTCAGCTACTTTTGGGTCAGCTATAACATAGTAAAATTTTAGACCTGTAGCTCATGGCATAGCTGAGTAATAGCTACTTTTAGGTCATCACTATTGAGTAAATCACTTATAACTTGAAAACTATTGCATTTACAGTATTTTGCTTAAATATGTTGTTCACCTACTTTTGGGTCAGCTATAACATAGTAAAATTTCAGACCTGTAGCCCATGGCATAGCTGAGTAATAGCTACTTTTAGGTCATCACTATTGAGTAAATCAGTTGTAACTTGAAAACTATTGCATTTACAGTATTTTGCTTTAATATGTTGTTCACCTACTTTTGGGTCAGCTATAACATAGTGAAATTTCAGACCTGTAGCTCATTGCATAGCTGAGTAATAACTACTTTGAGGTTCTCACTATTGAGTAAATCAGTTGTAATTGGAAAATTATTGCATTTAGAGAATTTAGTATAAATATGTTATTCAGCTACTTTTGGGTCAACTATAACATAGTAAAATTTCAGACCTGTAGCTCATGGCATAGCTGAGTAATAGCTACTTTTAGGTCATCACTATTGAGTAAATCAGTTGTAACTTGAAAACTATTGCATTTACAGTATTTTGCTTAAATATGTTGTTCACCTACTTTTGGGTCAGCTATAACATAGTAAAATTTCAGACCTGTAGCTCATGGCATAGCTGAGTAATAGCTACTTTTAGGTTATCACTGTTGAGTAAATCAGTTGTAATTGGAAAACTATTGCATTTAGAGAATTTAGTATAAATATGTTATTCAGCTACTTTTGGGTCAACTATAACATAGTAAAATTTCAGACCTGTAGCTCATGGCATAGCTGAGTAATAGCTACTTTTAGGTCATCACTATTGAGTAAATCAGTTGTAACTTGAAAACTATTGCATTTACAGTATTTTGCTTAAATATGTTGTTCACCTACTTTTGGGTCAGCTATAACATAGTAAAATTTCAGACCTGTAGCTCATGGCATAGCTGAGTAATAGCTACTTTTAGGTCATCACTATTGAGTAAATCAGTTGTAATTTGAAAACTATTGCATTTACAGTATTTTGCTTAAATATGTTGTTCACCTACTTTTGGGTCAGCTATAACATAGTAAAATTTCAGACCTGTAGCTCATGGCATAGCTGAGTAATAGCTACTTTTAGATCATCACTATTGAGTAAATCAGTTGTAACTTGAAAACTATTGCATTTACAGTATTTTGCTTAAATATGTTGTTCACCTACTTTTGGGTCAGCTATAACATAGTAAAATTTCAGACCTGTAGCTCATGGCATAGCTGAGTAATAGCTACTTTTAGGTTATCACTGTTGAGTAAATCGCTTATAACTTGGAAATTATTGCATTTAGAGTATTTTGTTTCAATATGTTATTCACCTATTTTGGGGTCAGCTATAACATAGTGAAGTTCCAGACCCGTGACTCATTGCATAGCTGAGTAATAGCTACTTTTAGGTTATCACTGTTGAGTAAATCGCTTATAACTTGGAAACTATTGCATTTAGAGTATTTTGTTTCAATATGTTATTCACCTATTTTGGGATCAGCTATAACATAGTGAAGTTTCAGATCTGTGGCTCATTGCATAGCTGAGTAATAGCTACTTTGAAGTTCTCACTATTGAGTAAATCAGTTGTAATTGGAAAACTATTGCATTTAGAGAATTTCGTATAAATATGTTATTCAGCTACTTTTGGGTCAGCTATAACATAGTGAAATTACAGACCTGTAGCTCATGGCATAGCTGAGTAATAGCTACTTTTAGGTCATCACTATTGAGTAAATCAGTTGTAACTTGAAAACTATTGCATTTACAGTATTTTGCTTAAATATGTTGTTCACCTACTTTTGGGTCAGCTATAACATAGTAAAATTTCAGACCTGTAGCTCATGGCATAGCTGAGTAATAGCTACTTTTAGGTCATCATTATTGAGTAAATCAGTTGTAACTTGAAAACTATTGCATTTACAGTATTTTGCTTTAATATGATGTTCACCTACTTTTGGGTCAGCTATAACATAGTGAAATTTCAGACCTGTAGCTCATTGCATAGCTGAGTAATAACTACTTTGAGGTTCTCACTATTGAGTAAATCAGTTGTAATTGGAAAACTATTGCATTTAGAGAATTTAGTATAATTATGTTATTCAGCTACTTTTGGGTCAACTATAACATAGTAAAATTTCAGACCTGTAGCTCATGGCATAGCTGAGTAATAGCTACTTTTAGGTCATCACTATTGAGTAAATCAGTTGTAACTTGAAAACTATTGCATTTACAGTATTTTGCTTAAATATGTTGTTCACCTACTTTTGGGTCAGCTATAACATAGTAAAATTTCAGACCTGTAGCTCATGGCATAGCTGAGTAATAGCTACTTTTAGGTTATCACTGTTGAGTAAATCGCTTATAACTTGGAAATTATTGCATTTAGAGTATTTTGTTTCAATATGTTATTCACCTATTTTGGGGTCAGCTATAACATAGTGAAGTTCCAGACCCGTGACTCATTGCATAGCTGAGTAATAGCTACTTTGAAGTTCTCAATGTTGAGTAAATCACTTGTAATTGGAAAACTATTGCATTTAGAGAATTTAGTATAAATATGTTATTCAGCTACTTTTGGGTCAGCTATAACATAGTAAAATTTCAGACCTGTAGCTCATGGCATAGCTGAGTAATAGCTACTTTTAGGTTATCACTGTTGAGTAAATCACTTATAACTTGAAAACTATTGCATTTAGAGTATTTTGTTTCAATATGTTATTCACCTATTTTGGGGTCAGCTATAACATAGTGAAGTTCCAGACCTGTGGCTCATTGCATAGCTGAGTAATAGCTACTTTGAAGTTCTCACTGTTGAGTAAATCAGTTGTAATTGGAAAACTATTGCCTTTACAGAAATTTGTGCAAATATGTTATTCAGCTACTTTTGGGTCAGCTATAACATAGTGAAATTACAGACCTGTAGCTCATGGCACAACTGAGCAATAGCTGTTCTCAGGCACTGACTGTTGAGTAAATCAGCTATAACTTGAAAAATATTGCATTTGGAGTATTTTGTTAAAATATATTGTTCACCTACTTTTGGGTTAGCTATAACATAGTGAAATTACAGACCTATAGCTCATGGCATAGTGGAGCAATAGCTATTTTCTGGTTCTCACTATTGAGTAAATCAGTTGTAACTTGAAAACTATTGCATTTACAGTATTTTGCTTAAATATGTTGTTCAGCTACTTTTAGGTCAGCTATAACAGAGCAAAAATTCAGACATGTAGCTCATTGCATAGCTGAGTAATAGTTACTTTGAGGTTCTCACTCTTGAGTAAATCAGTTGTAACTTGAAAATTATTACATTTAGAGTATTTTGTTAAATATGTTATTCACAGACGTTTTGGTCAGCTATAACATAGTGAAATTGCAGACCTCTATGTCATGGGATAGATGAGCAATAGCTTCTTTCAGGTTCTCACTGTTGAGTAAATCATTGTATCCAACCTGTAGGAAATCATGGGCTGGGAATCTGTTAATATGGTCCGATTTGACCTTGGAACCCTCCTTCAAGGTCAAATGAGGATAGCCAAAAATAAAAGTGCTTATAACTCGCTTATTATTGGTCCCAGAGGTTGGAATGAAAACCAACCTATAGAAAATCATGAGCTGGGAATTTTTTGGTGTGGTCGGATTTCACCTTGGACCCCTCCTTCAAGGTCAAATGAGGATAGCCAAACTTAAAAGTGCTTGAAATAACTTGAAAAATATTGCATTTGGAGTAATTTGTTAAAATATATTGTTCACCTACTTTTGGGTTAGCTATAACATAGTGAAATTACAGACCTATAGCTCATGGCATAGCGGAGCAATAGCTATTTTCTGGTTCTCACTATTGAGTAAATCAGTTGTAACTTGAAAACTATTGCATTTACAGTATTTTGCTTAAATATGTTGTTCAGCTACTTTTAGGTCAGCTATAACAGAGCAAAAATTCAGACATGTAGCTCATTGCATAGCTGAGTAATAGTTACTTTGAGGTTCTCACTCTTGAGTAAATCAGTTGTAACTTGAAAATTATTACATTTAGAGTATTTTGTTAAATATGTTATTCACAGACGTTTTGGTCAGCTATAACATAGTGAAATTGCAGACCTCTATGTCATGGGATAGCTGAGCAATAGCTTCTTTCAGGTTCTCACTGTTGAGTAAATCATTGTATCCAACCTGTAGGAAATCATGGGCTGGGAATCTGTTAATATGGTCCGATTTGACCTTGGAACCCTCCTGCAAGGTCAAATGAGGATAGCCAAACATAAAAGTGCTTATAACTCGCTTATTATTGGTCCCAGAGGTTGGAATGAAAACCAACCTAAAGAAAATCATGAGCTGGGAATTTTTTGGTGTGGTCGGATTTCACCTTGGACCCCTCCTTCAAGGTCAAATGAGGATAGCCAAACTTAAAAGTGCTTATAACTCACTTATTATTGGTCCTAGAGGTTTCGAATGGAAAACCAACCTATAGAAAATCATGGGCTGGGAATCTTTTGGTGTGGTCGGATTTGACCTGGGACCCCTCCTTCAAGGGCAGTTGAGGATAGCCAAACTTACAATTGCCTAGAACTCGCTTATTATTGGTCCTACAAGTTTGGGATGGTAAACAAGCTACAGGAAATCATGGGCTGGGAATTTCTTTGTGTGGTCGGATTTGACCTTGGACCCCCTCCTTCCAGGTCAAACGAAGATAGCCAAACTTAAAGTGCTTATAACTCGCGTATTATTGGTCTTGGAGGTTTGGGATGGTAAACCAACATATAGGAAATCATGGGCTGGGATTCTTTTGGTGTGGTCAGATTTGACCTGGGACCCCTCCTTCAAGGGCAGTTGAGGATAGCCAAACTTACAATTGCTTAGAACTCGCTTATTATTGGTCCTACAAGTTTGGGATGGTAAACAAGCTACAGGAAATCATGGGCTGGGAATTTTTTTGTGTGGTCGGATTTGACCTTGGACCCCCTCCTTCAAGGTCAAACAAGGATAGCCAAACTTAAAAAGTGCCTATAACTCACTTATTATTGGTCCGAGAGGTTTGGGATGGTAAACCATCCTAAATTTTTTGGCTGGGAATCTTTTGGTATGGTCAGATTTGACCTTTGGACCCCTTCTTCATGGTGGAACGAGGATATTGCATTTATAGTATTTCTTTAAATATTTTTAACCTACTTTTTACCCTTAAACAATTACCTTGTTACTTTATTTCATAATACCATTTGCAGGGCACAACTTCTTTGTCGTTTTCTTCTGTCAGCTTCGGAATATTTTTCGAACATGTGTTCAGTTACCATTTACTGTATTTCTGTACAGCCCTTTCCCTGATAATTATGCTTTCCTCTCATTATCACCATCACAAATCAAAAACATTCAGTCAGCTGACACAGTGCCCGTTCACGGGCACTCTCCTCTTGTTTATTTTAAGCATTTTAAAGGAAAAGTATTTCACCTATCTTCACAAAATTTGGGATGGAGGATTATTGGATCAGTAGCTTGCTTGGGATTGCTGAGTAATAGCTACTGTGCTAAAAAGCTATTATGCTATTTTGAGTTGACTTTTTTTCTTGACATTTTAATGAAACAATGTTTGCTATCTTCACAAAACTTTATATGAAGGATAATTGGGTCAATAGTTTGGCCAGGATAGCTTTTGCTCAATGATAGCTTTGTAGCTATCTGAGCAATATCTGCTTTGCTACTTTGCGCCTACTCTGAAATGTATTTCTGTTTTCATGGGAAGGTTTATAGGTTCAATTGCTTGCTTGGTATTGTTGTTGATGGTAATAGCTTTAACCTCCGAGTAATAGCTACATAGCAAAAAAACAAATATGTCTATCTCCTAAACCGTGCGAGATAGAGCGATTTCGTCAAAATTTCCGACCCACAAGATATCTAAGCAGTGTACTGTATTGGCAATTTCCAAAAAAAAATTCCTCTCTCCCAAAATTTTTTGAATTTTTGCCAAAAATGGAAAAACACAAATTTGCTTCTATCTCCTTAACCGTGCGAGATAGAGCGATTTCATTGAAAATTTTAACCCATAGGGTATCTTAGCAAACTACTCTTTGCAATTTTTAAGAAATTTTACTCTCTTCAAAAATGGCGGCCATTTTGAATTTTCAAATTTTTGCCAAAAATGCAAAAACATAAATTTGCTTCTATCTCCTTAACCGTGCGAGATAGAGCGATTTTGTCGAAATTTTTTACCCACAGGGTATTTCAGCAAACTACTCTTTGTAATTTTCCAAAAATTTTCCTCCCTTTAAAAATGACGGCCATTTTGAATTTTCACATTTTTGCTAAAAATGCAAAAATACAAATGTGCTTCTATCTCCTTAACCGTGCGAGATAGAGTGATTTCGTTGAAATTTTTTCGACCCTCCGGGTATTTTAGCAAAACTACTCTTTGCAATTTTCAAAAAAAATTTCCTCTCCCCAAAAATGGCGGCCATTTTGAATTTTCGAATTTTTGCCCAAAATGGAAAAACGCAAATGTGCTATCTCCTTAACCGTATGAGATAGAGCGATTTTGTCCAAATTTTCGACCCACAGGGTGTGTGCAGAGTCTTTTGGCGACTTTCCCCCAAAATTGCTTTCCTGCCATCTTGAATTTGTGCGTAAAATGCAAAAGCGCATTTATCCTATAAACGGTACCAGATAGAGCCCAGGGTATCTGCAGAGTCTACTGGCGATTATTCGCAAAAATCGCTTTCCCGCCACTTTTGGTGGCCATCTTGAATTTCTGCGTAAAGCACAAAAATGCATTTATCTCGGAAACAGTGCGAGATAGAGCGATTTCGACAAAATTTTGGATATATGCAAAGTGTACTGTCTGCTTTCGCGACATTTTTGGCGGCCATCTTGAATTTCTGCGTAAAACGCAAAAGCGCATTTATCTCGGAAAATGGTGTGAGACAGTGATTTTGACCAAATTTCTGACCGGCAGGTTATCTGCAGAGTCTACTGGCGACTTTTCACAAAAATGCCATCTTGAATTTTTACATAAAATGCAAAAGCGCATTTATCTTGAAAATGGTGCGAGATAGAGCTATTTCGACAAAATGTTTGACCCGCGCTGTATATGCTGTCTACTGGTGACTTTCCCCAAAAATCGCTTTTCCGCCAATTTTGGCGGCCATGTTGAATTTCTGTGTAAAACTCAAAAACTCAATTTTTTTGGAAATGGTGAGATAGAGCAATTTCAATGAAAGTTTTGACCCGCAGCGTATCTGCAGAGTGTACTGCCGACATTTCACAAAAAAAGATAGAACGATTTTGATGAAATTTTTAATCCGCAGGGTATCTGCAGAGTGTACTAGCGACATTTCACACAAATGGCTTTCCCGTCATTTTTGGTGGCCATGTTGAATTTCTGCGTAAAATGTAAAAACACATCTCTGGAATGGTGCGAGATCTTGAATTTCTGTGTAAAAACGAAAAAAACAAAAACATATTCATCTACTTGTGACTTTTCCCAAAAATCATTTTCCCCACACGAGCAAATTTTGAACCCTGTGGGTACTAGAGAAGTAATTGGCGGAAATTGAAAATGTCATTTATCTCAAAACCCTTAGAGATAGTAAGAGTGATTTTGAGCAATGTTTCGACCCTTTGGGTACTAGAGACCTGAGATATATTGTCTGTGAAAAAAGTTGAATTTTCAGAATTTTGTCTGCCATTTTGAATTTCGGTGGAAATTGAAAATGTAGTTTACCTCAAAAACCATAGGGGATAGAGCAATTTCAAGCTTCATTGATATATTTTAAAAATGAAACAGGGTCATGTAAGACTACTGTACAATTGTTGCAAAACGTTCATGGGGTGGACAGTACACATGATAATGTGTGTTCTTCTATGCTATCCTGTTTCTTTTCATATGTTGCAGCTACTCTTAACAGGGCGTCCTATTTCTAGTTGGATTGGTGCAACTTATTATATGCACTTTTACACAATGGTGCTATTTCAAATGACCGTTATCATCCAATTAATAAATTTTACAGGTTCAGAGTTTTTAGTTCACTGAATAATGCTGTCATCTTGCTATTGAATTGCCTTGGTTTAAAATATGTTTTCATATATTTTCTTTCTCTTAGATGTTATTTTCTCTACTTGAGCATTATTTGGACCTTTATATAACTGCCACTGCTCTGAAAGTATCCTGATCTCTGTACTCTTTCACTACTTCTATATCTCATGATGTTGAAAACTATTTCCCCGGGCTGTGGGGTACGGGCATCTCTGATGCTATTTTCATTCTTTTTGTAGGTGGTATCTGAGTTAAAATCATCCATCAGCAGTTGTCTTGAAGGAACCAGAGCATTAAGGTAATAATTTATTGCCAAATGGATAATCAATTGTTGCCATAATTATTTGTAATTCCATGTTAAGTTTTATCCATATTCTACTAAGATTACTAAACAAAAAATAGTTTTTATTGCGTTAATACATCCTATCCAATGGACAATAGCTTATCCGGTCGGCGCGGACCGGCCCGCCAAACGTCAGAAAAAGACGTCCTGTGTCTCCACCGGCTAGGCCGGCCCAGTGGTGTGCACTCGCCAGATGGCGTGTCGTACTTCCTTCCTGTCTAGACAGAGTGACGTCATAGCATCTTTTTCGTTTGGCGCATGTGTGTTGTGCACGAATTTTATGAGTTAACAAACTTTCAAAGAATTTCACATTTTTCTTTAGAGTGTGACTTTTTATTTTATATATATTTGTTCAAGAGTGTGTATAGATCATTTTGGACTATCTTTTGTTACGGATCGTCATGTCTTCCCCTGCTCAGAAGCATGGAAGTTGTGGCCATATCATGGCCAGCTTCGACAGTCACAGTTTCTGCGCACGTTGCAGAGAAAAGGGTAAGGGGTCAGATCCTTGTGTTTTAAAGAATGATTGCAACTCTTGTAACATTTTGTCTGAGGACCAACGCTTACAGTTGTCCACTCCATCTTACAGACTAAAAAAGGAAAAGCGAGATCTCAAGAAATCCGCGGATACTCCTAATAAGGACTCATCCAGTTCCTCTCTCATAGATCCATCTTCAGTGATGGTGGTGGGAGTTGTGGACGATCAGGGGATTGTAAAGTCCCCTGGTTCGAGTTCTGAGAAGAAGAAACAGAAGAACACCCAACCTCATTCTTCTAAAGATTCCAAAACTTCTGCTGATAAGCCCTCCAAGTCGCTTACCAAGACTCACAGATCCTCACCGGATACTAGGATTGAGGAGTTAGACCAGAAATGGTCGGACAGGTTTAACAGACTGGAGGCTCTCCTTTTATCAAAGTCATTGGATAAGGAACCTACTTTTTCCTCAGTGAAAGTGGCTCCAGCCCACTCGCCTCCTCAGAGTTCGGCTATCTCTTCCAGACCGTTCATTGAACCCAGTCAAAATTCAAGTCAGTTGGCTACCGACCTCACCTCTCAGAGACCGGTCACCGACCAAACCAAGAATTCCCCTGCTGCTCACCGACCCTCAGATTTGCCTAGTGTTATTCAGACTGTCTCCAAGTCGACCGGCAAATTGTCCAAAGGAAAGGTGTCTGCCGACCAACATTCAGATGTAGCTGGTACCGACTCTCCCTCATCTCAACAGGTACCCAGCAGATCATCAACAGCACCGAGCAGGCGGCACAGTGTCTCATCAATGGACACGGATTCAGAAACTGACCTTTCGGACCGTCCCCCAGTAGACCTCTTTGTTGCTGAGGAAGGGGAGCTATCTGATCAAGAACTGGAAGCCTCTTTAAATGATCCAGACCTTACCCTCTCGGAAGAGCAGAGCTACCGAGAAACCATGAGTGGTATCAGGTCGTTTATGGGGTGGACTCACATCCCAGAAGTCGATAGCACAGCTTCCAGATCTGAAGATAATCCTTTTGCCGGTCCAAAATCTCAACCGACAGGAAAGGTCTCAGTCACCATGCCCACAGACGAGTGGCTTTGCAACAAATTTGGGAAATTAAATGTTACTCTCACAGAAGGGTATGCATCACGCAGCTCAGAGGCAGGAAAGATGTCCCGTGCAACAGAGGAAATGCAGTTCCTCATGAACTTCAACTCGAGCATTACCCAGTCTATGGCGAAAACCCTTGAGCACTTAACAGACTTTGTCTTTGTGATGGTCGCAAATACTACCCTGATTAGAAGAGACTCGTATCTCTCCCACTTAAAGATGGGTATCAAGCCAGACACTCTGTCCGCTTTGAGGACTGGACCACTTCACACTTCAACCCTGTTTCCAGATACCGCCTTAAAGCAAGCGGAGCAGGACATTGCCAATTTTGAAAACAAGTCTCAACCCCAGTCGGGCAAGAAAGGTTGCTTCCATCCATACGAACGAACCGACAAGCGTTCGGATTACAGGAAATCAGACTGACCAGCTTGGAAGAATATTGGCAATAAGGGACAGGGCAAGAAGAACAAGGGAAAGGCCTCATTCTATTCCTTGCGACCAGCCAAGGGCCAGCAGTCATATAAATGACAGTTATTGTGTAACCAGTTTACCAAAGGGACTGCTGGCCCGGAGCAAGACATTAGTACAAGAAAAGACACTAAATACTGTAAACTTTCATGTTGTAACAGGTGTACCTTCTGCTCCCGGGCACTCCCAAAAGAGAGAGTTAAGTCCCGGGGCAGCAGATTGTCAAATATCAGAGTATCACAAATTAAAGTATGTGAAACTTGCTTCTTGTGTCACTCAGTTGTCTTGTGTCCATTCTGTAAACAGTGCCCCAAATGTTGTACAAAATCTGCCTGTAGGAGCCAGACTCCAAAACTTTTGGGAAACTTGGTCAAAACTAGGAGCCGGTCCAAAGACCCTTCAAATACTGAAGGAGGGTTATACCCTCCCTTTTCAAACCCAACCAAATCTTACAAGGTCTCCAACAGTCATAAGTTGCTATGCCAATCCCCACAGGAACAGCTACCTGATGGAGGCATTGCATCAGCTTACGGACAAAAACGCAATCGAGTTGGTCCGCAATCAAACATCCTTGGGTTTCTTCAACCGACTTTTTCTAGTGCCCAAACCCAACAACAAATGGAGGCCGATACTAGACCTGAGCAAACTAAACCTTTTCCTCAAGGTGGAAAAATTCAAAATGGAGACACCGGAAACCATCAGAACATCTCTCCAGCAGGGAGAGTGGGTCACCTCAGTAGACTTCAAGGATGCCTACTTCCACATACCAATACAGGAACAATCCAGGAAATATCTCAGATTTCATATCCAGGGCCGGACTTATCAGTTCAAAGCTCTTCCCTTTGGCCTGTCCACAGCCCCCATGGAGTTCACTGTAATAGCCAAAGAGGTGAAACTGATGGCCGCACATCAGGGTATAAGGATCCACCAGTACCTAGACGACTGGTTGGTGAGAGCCAGATCCAAACAAGGTTGCCTCCACCATACTCCGATTCTAGTCAGAATTTGCCAGGACCTCGGTTGGCTGGTGAATTTAGAAAAATCAGAGCTGGAACCCAAACAAGTCTTCGACTTTGTAGGTTACCAATTCGACCTCAGGTCCGGCCGGGTCAGACCGACTCCGGACCGGTGGCAAAGCCTTCAGGGCAAAATACAAGCATTGCTCTTACTACCGACCTGTCCGGTCCGACAGTTCATGTCACTAATAGGACTCCTAGCGGCCACAGAAAAGCAAGTTCACCTCGGCCGCTTACACATGAGACCCATACAGTGGCATCTCAAAAATCATTGGAGAGTACCAGAGTCACTCGAAAAGATCATTCCACTACCCAGATCTTTACACCCTCACCTACAGTGGTGGCTGGAGGAAGACAATGTCCTCCAAGGTCAACCCCTACACCCAATGAAGCATGCTCTGCAAATTTTTACAGACGCATCAAAAGAAGGGTGGGGCGCTCACTTAAACGAGCTCACTGCAAAAGGCTCTTGGTCAGTTCCAGAAAGCCAGCTTCACATAAATTACCTGGAACTCAAGGCAGTCTTTCTAGCCTTAAAAGAGTTCCAAGATCTTTGTGTAAACCAGATAGTCCTAGTGGCTACGGACAACACGACAGTCGTAGCATACATAAACAAGGAAGGCGGCATGAGGTCGGGCCCTCTGTGTGCCCTCCTGTGGAGAATCTTGACCTGGTGTTCCCAGAGACAAGTAACTCTAAAAGCCCGTCATATTCCGGGCAGGCTAAATGTGATAGCCGACAAGCTATCCAGACTGGGCCAGACCATCCAGACGGAGTGGTCCCTTATCCCGGAAGTATTTCAGAGCCTGTGCAGGAAGTGGCACCAGCCTCAAATAGACCTCTTCGCCACCAGGTTCAACTACAAACTACCTCAGTTTGTGTCTCCAGTTCCGGACTCCCTAGCGGTGGCAGTGGATGCTCTCACCCTGCCATGGGAGGATCTGGATGCTTATGCCTTTCCACCGACCGCCATCTTGGGCAAAGTGGTAGAAAAGCTACTGGACACCCCATGCAAAAGATTAATTCTGATTGCTCCGGGATGGCCCAACATGCCCTGGTTTTGGGACTTAGTGGCCATGTCCAGCCAAGTTCCCCTGAGCCTACCACAACTGCCCAACCTGTTGACACAGCCCTTCAACCAGATCCCTCACAGGAATCTGACCAACCTAAATCTTCACGCTTGGCTCCTAGAGCCACAGCAATCAAGGAGCAGGGCTTCTCTGAAGCAGTGGCAGCAAGAATTGAGGCTCCTCAGAGAAGATCAACCAGATCAGTCTATGAGGCAAAGTGGACCATTTTTACGAAATGGTGCATCACTAATCAGGTGGACTTCAGGTCACCACCTGTGAATTCAGTGGCTGATTTCCTACTTTATCTCTTTGAGGTCAAAAATCTTCAGCCCAGCACCATTGATGGATACAGGTCTGCCATTGCGGATAAACTGGGTAATACCACAGTCAATATCAGCAAGGATGAAAATCTCACGCGTCTCCTGGACAGTTTCCACAGAGACAGACCCAAGGGACGGAGGGGTATACCCTCCTGGAACCTTTCACTGGTATTACACCAGCTCACAAAGGCCCCCTTTGAACCCCTCCGGGAGGCGTCATTGAAACATTTAACCTTCAAGACTGTCTTCCTCTTGGCTCTGGGTTCGGGCAAAAGAAGAAGTGAGATCCATGCTTGGCAGCACAAGAATATCAGACACCAGTCGGACTGGTCCAAGGTGTCCCTGATTCCATCGCCCAGCTTTCTTTCCAAGAACCAGCTGGCCAAAGAGGGTCCAGAGAGTGTAGCCCCAGTGGTCATACCAGCTCTGGCTCCTACTCTGGATAGATCCCTCAAGTCTGACAGATCCCTTTGTCCAGTCAGAGCCCTACGCTATTATTTGGACAGGACTTCAGACCTCAGGCAGCACAAGGAGTTAGTCTTTGTCTCCTTCAAGAAAGGCTTCGACAAAGACATCTCTCCTGCCACTATCTCCTCATGGATCAAACAGACTGTGATCCTATGCTATGAGCTCTCTGATCAACAGGCCCACACCCTACATCAAGTTAAAGCTCATGATGTCAGGGCCTTTGCTGCTTCCAAGGCCTTCCAGTCGGGAGTCTCCTTGGAACAGATCTTATCAGCCTGCCACTGGAAGTCTCATAACACCTTCACTCAATTTTACCTGAAGGATGTGGCTTGGGCCGATTCAGAGCTCTACCATCTTGGCCCTGTTGTGGCTGCTCAGCAGATCCACCAACAGCCGAGGACTTAGAGGAGATCTGTGCATTTGTAAATAAGTGTACGTATTTGTATATATTGCACATATAGTTAAGCAACATCTCTCGCGTACTTCCTCCGGGAGAGGTAAATTTATGGGACTGAACTCATCCCTCTCTTCCCCTACCTCAGAGCAGTTCTGTAAAAAAGGGGGGGCGCAAGGTCGACTCTGACGGTTCCTTCCGGATAACCGGATGATGATACTCGACCACAGCCTTAAGGGTATCTGACTTCAAGGTCTACCCAGGCTGTAAGGAAAGAAGAAATGGTCATTATTTCTGACATGAGTTCAACTTCTTTAGTCCCTAGTAACGCACCCGCCATCCAAGCGGTAGTTATTCAGCTATTGTCCATTGGATAGGATGTATTAACGCAATAAAATTGCAAATTTAATAGGTAAATTAAATTTTTATAAGTTAATACCCTATCCAATGGACACACAAGACCCTCCCACCTGACCCCGCTATCAACTTACTAGGGGTCTATATATGTTTAGACAACGAAAAAGATGCTATGACGTCACTCTGTCTAGACAGGAAGGAAGTACGACACGCCATCTGGCGAGTGCACACCACTGGGCCGGCCTAGCCGGTGGAGACACAGGACGTCTTTTTCTGACGTTTGGCGGGCCGGTCCGCGCCGACCGGATAAGCTATTGTCCATTGGATAGGGTATTAACTTATAAAAATTTAATTTACCTATTAAATTTGCAAATTTTCATTGTAGGTATTGAAACTATATTCGTATCCTGCAGTATCACACAAGAAAACTTGTTACTGAAAATGTTGATATTCCTTTCCTGTTGTAGATATTTCATAAAAACAATAAGAAAAACTTTGGTAAAGTATCTCATATTTTAACTTTCTGGGAGGAAAAAGATGACATTGTTGCTAAAGTTTTTAAAATTTGTCAGATTTGATAAATAAGAGGCAATTCAGCTGCCACATAAACTCCAGCCAGAACATCTGTAAAAGAGGTAAACCGGAACCACATTTCACCATGGATATATTTCTGGTTTGTTAAGCTTTTGCATACTTCTGTATCTGGCCAAACTGAGATACTTTTAGGTCAACTTTTCTGACAGTAGAATTCATGGAGGATTCACTATATCCAGTGGTGATTAGTGTGTGTTTTAAATATTTGTTTGCTGTCTCAGCAACTAACCTTTCTACTCTGGCTTTTATATTTTTTCTTTATTTGACAAACACTTTGGAGGGAAAATGTGCCCCATCAAAGTGGCGTTCTTTATATATATCAGGAATTTGACAATTTAGATTTTTATGTCGTCACTCTGCGGCGTGTACGTACGCGTCCGCGTACGTGTCCACGTGAACAACTTCTTCTCCAAAACTACAAGGCCTAGAGACATGCTGATTTTTTAAAAGATACCTTATCTATCGAGGATGAAAAATTGTTCAAGACATGCAAATCTGTCTGTTCGTCTGTTTGCTAGAGACATTACAAGGGAGGTACCCCCACCAAAAGTGTGAAAATTTCAACACTTTATCACAATTTTCTCAGTGACTATTGCAGGGAATTCTCTCATATCTTGCATATATGTACTAGGCCAGAGGTAGATTCTCTTGTGTGAGTATGAGACCTGGATCTGTCTTATTTTTTTTTAATAAATTTTTTTAATAATTTTTAATGCATTAAAATTCATGAAATCATGCACAAAATCACTTATAACTTGAAATGTGTTGCATTTAGAGCATTTTGTTAAAATAGGTTGTTCAGCTACTTTTTCCATAGCTACAACATGGTGAGTAAGTTGGGTGTCTGTCTCAATAGCGAAGTGAGTAATAGCTGCTTTTGGGCTTTTCAGTAACTTCCATCATGAGTAAAATCACTTGTAACTTGAAAACTATTGCATTTAGAGAATTTTGTATAAATATGTTATTCAGCTACTTTTGGGTCAGCTATAACAGTAAAATTTTAGACCTGTAGCTCATGCCATAGCTGAGTAATAGCTACATTTAGGTTATCACTGTTGAGTAAATCACTTATAACTTGAAAATTATTGCATTTAGAGTATTTTGTTTCAATATGTTATTCACCTATAGCTGAGCAATAGCTACTTTCAGGTTCTCACTGTTGAGTAAATCATTATATCCACTGGATAGCTGCAGTGTGTAGAGAGATTTCACCATTACCGCTCTAACGAAAAAAATATTATAGCTAGCCTTCTCAAGTTTGCAGGATATATTAATAACCATAAAATGTTGCCTGGGAATATTTTGGGCCTCATTTTGAAAAACAAGATGGCTGCCAGGGATGTTTATTCAACTTTAAACAAGGACTTTTGTTGGCCCTAGAGCAAAGGGTATTATGGGTAGAGATCTCAAATTCGCAGGATATATTTCTCATTATAAAATCTTAACTGGGAATGTTTTTGGGCTCATTTTGAAAAACAAGATGGCTGCCAAGGGCATTTCTTTGTCAGTCATGAAAAGTGCTTATATCTCCCTTATTATTGATCCTAGAGGTTTGGGATGGTAAACCAACCTGTAGGAAATCATGGGCTGGGAATCTTCTGGTGTGGTCAGATTTGACCTTTAGACCCCTCCTTCAAGGTCAAAAATGAGGACAGCCAAACTTAAAAGTGCTTATAACTCGCTTATTATTGGTCCCAGAGGTTTGGGATGGTAAACCAACTTATAGGAAATCATTGGCTGGGAATGTTTTTGTGTGGTTGGATTTGACCTTGGGCCCCTTCTTCAAGGTCAAACGAGGATATTGCATTTGCAGAATTTCTTTAAATATATTTTAACCTACTTTTGACACTTAAACAGTTACTTTGTTACTTTCCTTCATAATACCATTTGCAGGGCACAATTTTTTTGTCCTCCAGTCAGCTTCAGAATTTCTTTCGAACATGCTGTTCAATTACCATTTACTGTACTTCTGTACAGCACTTTCCCTGATAATTATGCTTTCCGCTCATTATCACCTTCACAAATCAAAAAACACTCAGTCAGCTGACACAGTGCCCATTCACGGGCACTCTCCTATTGTTTAATTGCAAACGAGCAATTCTGCATTATTAAGCGTCCCTTGCGGGACGCTTGTTTGTGTATGGGAGACCTTCAGGCTAAGCCGGCTCCGGCGGCTCCGCCAGCTCCGCATTTTGTTTTCCTTATAACTCTGTAACCGTTAGGTGGATTCTTTTCAAATTTGGCAGGTTTAGGCAGTAGCCTTGGGGAATTTTTTTGAATATGCTGCAGTGACATTTCAACCTATCAGAGAGGTCACATGACCAAAAATGTCTTTTTTCAATGGGGAAGCTTGTCCGGATGATAACTTGAAAGGCATTTTATCAATTTACCTGAAACTTGGCAAATACATTCATTCTGTTAAAATCTGGAAATCATTAGATTTTGGCATTGATTGGTTAAGAAATGGCCGAGTAATTAATGATTAATTAATCATTATGAATTTTCCAAATAAGGAAAACACAAAAATGCTTATATCTCGAAAACCGTGCTAGATAGAACGATTTCGACGAAATTTTTGACCCACAGGGTATCTCTGCAGAGTAGTTATCCCAATTTTCAAAAAAATTTTCTCTCGCCCAAAATGGCGGCCATTTTGAATTTTTGAATTTTTCGCAAAAATTGCAAAACATAAAAATGCTTATATCTCGAAAACCGTACTAGATAGAGCGATTTCGATGAAATTTTTGACCCACAGGGTATCTCTGCAGAGTAGCCATGCCTATTTTCAAAAAAAATTTGTCTCACAAAAAAATGGTGGCCATTTTGAATTTTCGAATTTTTTGCAAAAATTCCAAAACATAAAAATGCTTATATCTCGAAAACCCTGCTAGATAGAGCGATTTCGACGAAATTTTTGACCTACTGGGTATCTCTGCAGTCTAGCCATGCCAATTTCCAAAAAAAATTTGTCTCGCAAAAAATGGCGGCCATTTTGAATTTTCGAATTTTTCGCAAAATTGCAAAACATAAAAAGGCTTATATCTCGAAAAGCCTGCTAGATAGAGCGATTTCGACGAAATTTTTGCCCCACAGGGTATCTCAGCAGAGTAGCCATGCCAATTTTGAAAAAAAATTTGTCTCACCAAAAATGGCAGCCATTTTGAATTTTCGAATTTTTCGCAAAAATCGTAAAACATAAAAATGCTTATATCTCGAAAACCCTGCTAGATAGAGCGATTTCGACGAAATTTTTGACCTACTGGGTATCTCTGCACTCTAGCCATGCCAATTTCCAAAAAAAATTTGTCTCGCAAAAAATGGTGGCCATTTTGAATTTTCGAATTTTTCGCTAAATTGCAAAACATAAAAATGCTTATATCTCGAAAACCGTGCTAGATAGAGCGATTTCGACAAAATTTTTGACCCATAGGGTATCTTTGCAGAGTAGCCATGCCAGTTTTCAAAAAAATTTTATCTTGCCAAAAATAGGGGCCATTTTGAATTTTCGAATTTTTGCGCAAAAATGCTAATATCTCGAAAACCGTGCTACATAGAGCGATTTCGACGAAATTTTTGATCTTCAAGGTATCTCTGCAGAGCAGCTATCCCAAAGAGCTTTCACTCGGTGAAGTTTCAGACCCGTAGCTAATTATTCACCTACTCAAAATGAGTAAATGCTAATTATCTCAAAAACTATTGCGGATACCCAATTTTTATCAAATAACTCATTCATCTACTTTTGGGAGAGCTTTCACATGGTGAAGTTTCAGACCCGTAGATAATTACTCACCTACTCAAAATGAGTAAATGCGAATTATCTCTTAAAAGTATTGCAGATAGCCTATTTTTCTCAAATAACTCATTCACCTACTTTTGGAAGAGCTTTCACATGGTGAAGTTTCAGACCCATAGCTAATTACTCACCTACTCAAAATGAGTAAATGCGAATTACCTCTAAAAGTATTGCAGATAGCCAATTTTTCTCAAATAACTCATTCACCTACTTTTGGGAGAGCTTTCACTCAGTGAAGTTTCAGACCCATAGCTAATTACTCACCTACTCAAAATGAGTAAATGCTAATTATCTCAAAAACTATTGCGGATACCCAATTTTTCTCAAATAACTCATTCACCTACTTTTGGAAGAGCTTTCACACACGAAAATGAAAAATTGTGAATATCTCGGAAAAGCTATTTCTTCTCCTGTAATGCTTGGCGGGAGATACACACCGCAGCCGTGGTCTTGTCAAAAATTTTGTTCTCCCCAAAAATTGTGGCCATTTTGAATTTTCAAAGTTTTTGCAAAACACAAAAATGCTTATATCTCGAAAACCGTGCTATATAGAGCAGACTGCGCTGACTTTGGTTGCCACAACAGTATAAGGCTAGAAACGAAGCATAGCACTCACCTTTATATCCTTTTCGGGACGCTTTGTTTTTGCTATGCAAAAACATTATCTTTTTTTTTTGCGAGCGATCCTCTAGTTTTCATAGCAATGAACAACAAAATCACTATCCCTTTGATACTACCCAACAGCTTTTTTAAGTTAAAGGTGCAAAAAACTGCCACAATTTGTTTCACAGTAATGTCACATTTTTGCTTCAAAACACACGTAGATATAAACATATTAATAGTTTGCTTATCTGTGTTATTTCAGTACAGAAAAAAAATTTTTTTTTTGTGTGCTTTTGGCAAATAATTTCTATTTACCCCACGGTGTCCGGAGGGGCGGGCGTCCTGTCGGGTGGGTGGGCAGGCGGGTGGACCGGCGGCAGGAAAAAGTTTGTCCGGGCTGTATCTCAGAAACCGTAAGGTGTAGGAAGTTGATACTTGGTAGGGACATTGGTTAGGGGGTGTAGGTGTGCAACGTCATGGTGTGACCATGATTTGACCTTTGACCTTGCCGTAGCCACCTTGACCTATAAAATCTTGTCTGGGCTATATCTCGGAAACTGTAAGGTGTAGGAAGTTGATACTTGGTAGGGATATTGGTTAGGGGGTGTAGTTGTGCAACGTCATGATCTGACTTTGATTTGACCTTTGACCTGGCGGTAGTGACCTTGACCTATAAAATCTTGTCTGGGCTATATCCCGGAAACTGTAAGGTGTAGGAAGTTGATATTTGGTAGGGACATTGGTTAGGGGGTGTGGTTGTGCAACGCCATGGTCTCACCTTGATTTGACCTTGCCATAGTGACCTTGACCTATAAAATCTTGTCTGGGCTATATCTCAGAAACCGTAAGGTGTAGGAAGTTGATACTTGGTAGAGACATTGGTTAGGGGGTGTAGTTGTGCAACGTCATGATCTGACTTTGATTTGACCTTTGACCTTGCGGTAGTGACCTTGACCTATAAAATCTTGTCTGGGCTATATCTCGGAAACTGTAAGGTGTAGGAAGTTGATATTTGGTAGAGACATTGGTTAAGGGGTGTAGGTGTGCAGCATCATGGTCTGACCTTGATTTGACCTTGCCGTAGTGACCTTGACCTATAAAATCTTGTCTGGGCTATATCTTGGAAACCGTAAGGTGTAGGAAGTTGATACTTAGTAGGGACATTGGTTAGGGGCTATAGGTGTGTATTATCATGGTGTGACCTTAATTTGACCTTTGACCTTGTTGCAGTGACCTTGACCTTTAAAATCTTGTTGCACCTTTGAGTCTGTCTTTTGATGCAGATTAAGCACTGTTAATTCATACTAGAATTTATTAAGAATTAAGCGTCCCGCAAGGGATGCTTGTTTGTGTATGGGAGACCTTCAGGTTCCGGCGGCTCCGCATTTTGTTTTCCTTATAACTCTGTAACCGTTAGGCGGATTCTTTTCAAATTTGGCAGATTTAGGCAGTACCCTTGGGGAATTTTTTTGAATATGCTGCAGTGACATTTCAACCAATCAGAGAGGTCACATGACCAAAAATGTCTTTTTTCGATGGGGAAGCTTGTCCGGATGATATCTTGAAAGGAATTTTATCAATTCACCTGAAACTTGGCAAATACATTTATTCTATTAAAATCTGGAAATCATTAGATTTTTGCATTGATTGATTAAGAAATGGCCGAGTAATTAATGATTAATTAATCACTATGAATTTTCCAAATAAGGAAAACACAAAAATGCTTATATCTCGAAAACCATGCTAGATAGAGCGATTTCTATGAAATTTTTGACTCACTGGGTATCACTGCAGAGTAGTTATCCCAATTTTCAAAAATTTTTTGTCTCGCCAGAAATGGCGACCATTCTGAATTTTCGAATTTTTCGCAAAAATTGCAAAACACAAAAATGCTTATATCTCGAAATCCGTGCTAGATAGAGCGATTTCGACAAAATTTTTGACCCACAGGGTATCTCTCCAGAGTAGTTATCCCAATTTTGAAAAAAATTTTGTCTCGCCAAATATGGCGGCCATTTTGAATTTTCGAATTTTTCGCAAAAATTGCAAAACATAAAAAAGCTTATATCTCGAAAACCCTGCTAGATAGAGCGATTTCGACGAATTTTTTGACCCACAGGGTGTCTCTGCAGAGTAGCCATGCCTATTTTCAAAAAAATTTGTCTCGCCAAAAATGGCAGTCATTTTAAATTTTCGAATTTTTCGCAAAAATTGCAAAACATAAAAATGCTTATATCTCGAAAACCCTGCTAGATACAGCGATTTCAATGAAATTTTTGACACACAGGGTATCTCTGCAGAGTACCATGCCAATTTTCAAAAAAAAATTTTCTCGCCAAAAATGGTGGCCATTTTGAATTTTCCGCAAAAATTGTAAAACATAAAAATGCTTATATTTCGAAAACCGTGCTAGAAAGAGCGATTTCGACGAAATTTTTGACCCACAGAGTATCTCTGCAGAGTAGCCATGCCAATTTTCAAAAAATTTTGTCTCGCCAAAAATGGCGGCCATTTTGAATTTTCGAATTTTTACGCAAAAATTGCAAAACTCAAAAATGCTAATATCTCGAAAACCGTGCTACATAGAGCGATTTCGACGAAATTTTTGATCTTCAGGGTATCTCTGCAGAGCAGCTATCCCAAAGAGCTTTCACTCGGTGAAGTTTCAGACCCGTAGCTAATTACTCACCTACTCAAAATGAGTAAATGCGAATTATCTCTAAAAGTATTGCAGATAGCCAATTTTTCTCATATAACTCATTCATCTACTTTTGGGAGAGCTTTCACTCCGTGAAGTTTCAGACCCATAGCTAATTATTCACCTACTCAAAATGAGTAAATGCTAATTATCTGTAAAAGTATTGCGGATACCCAATTTTTATCAAATAACTCATTCATGTACTTTTGGTAGAGCTTTCACATGGTGAAGTTTCAGACCCGTAGATAATTACTCACCTACTCAAAATGAGTAAATGCGAATTATCTCTTAAAAGTATTGCAGATAGCCAATTTTTCTCAAATAACTCATTCATCTACTTTTGGAAGAGCTTTCACATGGTGAAGTTTCAGACCCATAGCTAATTGCTCACCTACTCAAAATGAGTAAATGCGAATTACCTCTAAAAGTATTGCAGATAGCCAATTTTTCTCGAATAACTCATTCACCTACTTTTGGGAGAGCTTTCACTCGGTGAAGTTTCAGACCCATAGCTAATTACTTACCTACTCAAAATGAGTAAATGCTAATTATCTCAAAAACTATTGCGGATACCCAATTTTTATCAAATAACCCATTCATGTACTTTTGAGAGAGCTTTCACATGGTGAAGTTTCAGACCCGTAGATAATTACTCACCTACTCAAAATGAGTAAATGCGAATTATCTCTTAAAAGTATTGCAGATAGCCAATTTTTCTCAAATAACTCATTCACCTACTTTTGGAAGAGCTTTCACATGGTGAAATTTCAGACCCATAGCTAATTACTCACCTACTCAAAATGAGTAAATGCGAATTATCTCTAAAAGTATTGCAGATAGACAATTTTTCTCAAATAACTCATTCACCTACTTTTGGGAGAGCTTTCACTACGTGAAGTTTCAGACTCATAGCTAATTATTCACCTCAAAATGAGTAAATGCTAATTATCTGTAAAAGTGTTGCGGATACCCAATTTTTATCAAATAACTCATTCATCTACTTGTGGGAGAGCTTTCACATGGTGAAGTTTCAGACCCATAGCTAATTACTCACCTACTCAAAATGAGTAAATGCTAATTATCTGTAAAAGTATTGCGGATACCCAATTTTTATCAAATACTCATTCATCTACTTGTGGGAGAGCTTTCACTTGGTGAAGTTTCAGACCCATAGCTAATTACTCACCTACTCAAAATGAGTAAATGCGAATTATCTCTTAAAAGTATTGCAGATAGCCAATTTTTCTCAAATAACTCATTCACCTACTTTTGGGAGAGCTTTCACTTGGTGAAGTTTCAGACCCATAGCTAATTATTCACCTGCTCAAAATGAGTAAATGTGAATTATCTCTTAATAGTATTGCAGATAGCCAATTTTTCTCCAATAACTCATTCACCTACTTGTGGGAGAGCTTTCACATGGTGAAGTTTCAGACCCATAGCTAATTACTCACCTACTCAAAATGAGTAAATGCGAATTATCTCTAAAAGTATTGCAGATAGCCAGTTTTTCTCAAATAACTCATTCACCTACTTTTGGGAGAGCTTTCACTTAGTGTAGTTTCAGACCCATAGCTAATTATTCACCTACTCAAAATGAGTAAATGTGAATTATCTCTTAATAGTATTGCAGATAGCCAATTTTTCTCCAATAACTCATTCACCTACTTTTGGAAGAGCTTTCACACACGAAAATGAAAAATTGTGAATATCTCGGAAAAGCTATTTCTTCTCCTTTAATGCTCGGTGGGAGATACACATATACTCAATGGGAGTCTCCCCAAAAATGGTGGCCATTTTGAATTTGCAAACTTTTTGCAAAACACAAAAATGCTTATATCTTGAAAACCGTGCTGTATGGAGCGAACTCAATAAAATTTTTGACCTGTTGGGTATCTCTGCAGAGTAGCCATGCCAATTTTCAAAATATTTTTGTCTCGCCAAATATAGCGGACATTTCGAATTTTTGAATTTTTTGCAAAACACAGAAATGCTTATATCTTGAAAACCGTGCTAGATAGAGCAAACTGCGCTGATTTTGGTTGCCACAACAGTATAAGGCTAGAAACGAAGCATTTTCTTAATACTTTAGCACTCACCTTTATATCCTTTTCGGGACGCTTTGTTTTTGCTATGCAAAAACATTATCTTTTTTTTGCGAGCGATCCTCTAGTTTTACTTTCATAACTTCCCATTGTAAGAGATAGAATTTCATCAAGTGAGCCACAGATTTTGCTCCAACACCACACATAAGCATTCATTAAATGTATTACCACTTCTGTATGCATGGTAATATTCAAAACATCTAAACCATAATTCGGCCATGCAGATGTAGATAAAGAGTGTTGAATTTTAGTTTACTGATTAATGTTGTCATTTTGTTACTGAATTATCTTGTTTTGATACTTCATCTTTACATGCATTATCTTTCTTTTAAACATTATTTTCTCCATTTAAACTTTATTTGGAACTTTATATAACTGACAGTGCTCTGAAAGTATCCTGAACTTTGTACTGGTACAGTACTTCTATATCTCATGGTGTTGAAAATATTTCCCTAGGCTGTGGGGTACGGGCATCGCTGATGCTATTTTTTTCACAAAAGTTTTCAAATTTAACATTTGGTGACACCCACAAAGTTTGGTTTATTTTGACCTTTAATTGATGACATTAAACCCTAGAGATAGTGTGGCCTGCCAAATCGTTCTCTCCCAACATGGGGAGGTTTGACCATATTTTGTCAGTTTGTTTGTATTTTCTGCAAGTGTATATGTTTCAACTTTCAGTATCACCCCAGTTCATAGGGGAGGAGACACTCTGGTTTACTTCCCTTCAACTGACAACAGAATGTTGGAGTATGACTTTGATAGCTGTGTCTTTGAAGCGGATTCAGATTACCAAAATATAAAGATTATGCACTCTCTTCAATATGGAAATATGTTATTACTTGATAATGACCCAAGTAAGTTGGTTGAATCCAAAATTAAGAATCATTTAAAAGATCTGAATAGATGTACTTTTGTGTATGTGGAGGTATTGTTCTTGCTTGAAGCTCTACTAGCTTGTGAACTTTTCTGAATAACTTAGACTGTTGTGTATATTTTTCTCAAACCTGGTATGTGTATAGAGTAGACCTGTGGAAAATATTCTGGTATGGCATCAGTTAAGCTACTCTGTGACTTTTTATCTCCCGCCGGCTGGGCAGGAGATTATAAAACGCATTCCGTGCGTGTGTGCGTGTGTTATTATTAAGTGTGTGTCACGCTTTTATAAAGGGCTGTACATCACACTGGTTGTTTCTCCTTGGCCTTTTCAATGTTTTTTATGACCTTATTGCTTATGTCCTTTCATTTGATGCTGTTATTTCACACCTAGGACCATAGCTAAGTGAGTAATAGCAATGGTGGCTACTTTGAGTAAAGTGCTCATAACTCCAAAACGACTGCATTTAGAGTGTTTCTGTAAAATACGTTGTTCAGCTACTTTCTCCATGCCTACAAGATGGTACCATTTTTAGGGTTCTATCTTCATAGCTAAGTGAGTAATAGCTATTTTCTGTTATTAACAATGAGCAAAATGAGTAAATTGATTTTGCCTTTGTAACTGTTACTTACAATATTGGCCTGAAATATGTTGTTCAACAACTCCTTCATGTACTATATCATGGTGAGGTGTCCAAGGTGTAGCACCATAGCTAACTGAGTAATAGCTATACTAAGTTTAACATTTGACCATTGAGCAAGTCACATATAACTCAAAAGCTATTGAATATAGAGGATTTTTGTCGAATATGTTGTTCACCTATCTTTTGGATATACTGTATTGTGAATTTTCACAGCTGTTACTCCATAGCTGACTGAGTAATAGCTACTTTGATGATAACCATAATGAGTAAATGGCTTTTTCTTCAAAAGTATTGCAGCTACACAATTTTGTTCCAATATGTTGTTCAGCTACTATCTCCACAGCTACAACATGGTCACTAGTTTGGAAGTGTATCTCCATAGCTAAGTGAGTAATAGCTACTTTGTCAATTTTTAATGATAACCATAATGAGTAAATGCCTTATATCTTCAAAAGTATTGCAGCTACACAATTTCTCTCAAATAAGTTGTTCATCTACTTTTTTGTGAACTGTAACATATTTAAGTTTCACAACTGTTGCTCAATGCACAAGTGAGTAATGGCTACTTTATTGCTACTTTTGGTGAAAATGTGAAAAATGACAAATATCTCGCAAACCGTAATAGCTACTTTGTCAATTTTTAGTGATAACCATAATGAGTAAATGCCTTATATCTTCAAAAGTATTGCAGCTACACAATTTCTCTCAAATAAGTTGTTCATCTACTTTTTAAGTCATTCATCTACTTTTGGGAGAGCTTTCACATGGTGAAGTTTCAGACTCGTAGCTAATTACTCACCTACTGAAAATGAGTAAATGCGAAGTATCGCTAAAACTATTGCAGATAGCCAATTTTTCTCAAATAACTCATTCATCTACTTTTGTGAGAGCTTTCACTTGATGAAGTTTCACACCCATAGCTAATTACTCAACTACTCAAAATGAGTAAATGCGAATTATCGCTAAAAGTATTGCAGATAGCCAATTTTTCTCAAATAACTCATTCACCTACTTTTGGGAGAGCTTTCACTTGGTGAAGTTTCAGACCCATAGCTAATTACTCACCTACTGAAAATGAGTAAATGCGAATTATCTCTAAAAGTATTGCAGATAGCCAATTTTTCTCAAATAACTCGTTCACCTACTTTTGGAAGAGCTTTCACATGGTGAAGTTTCAGACCCATAGCTAATTGCTCACCTACTGAAAATGAGTAAATGCGAATTATCTCTAAAAGTATTGCAGATGGCCAATTTTCTCAAGTCATTCACCTACTTTTGGGAGAACTTTCACTTGGTGAAGTTTCACACCCATAGCTAATTACTCACCTACTCAAAATGAGTAAATGCTAATTATCGCTAAAAGTATTGCAGATAGCCAATTTTTCTCAAATAACTGATTCACCTACTTTTGGGAGAACTTTCACTTGGTGAAGTTTCACACCCATAGCTAATTACTCACCTACTCAAAATGAGTAAATGCGAATTATCGCTAAAAGTATTGCAGATAGCCAATTTTTCTCAAATAACTCATTCATCTACTTTTGGGAGAGCTTTCACATGGTGAAGTTTCAGACCCGTAGATAATTACTCACCTACTCAAAATGAGTAAATGCGAATTATCTCTTAAAAGTATTGTACTTAGCCAATTTTTCTCAAATAACTCATTGCAAATTTTGAAAGCTGTAGGTCCATAGCTAACTCAGTAATAGCTACTTTGACTTTTTTGATTTAAATAATTTATAACAGCAAAATTATTCAATTTAAAGGAGGTTTGTCAAATATATTGTTCACCTACTTTTTGATGTAGTGCGGCGGGAGATCATACCAAGTCTTGTTACTTGATCATTTGATTCCAAATTGTTTAGGTTAACTGAGGATGTATATGGAAATTTTTGGTGAAAATCCCTTTATGGGCTGCTATTAGCCTAAAAATGAACAGATTTTGGACCCTGTGCAAATGCTAAAATTTTCCATGCTCAAAAAAGCTGAATTTTCTAATTTTTGAAACCTAATGAGTGAAAGGTTGAGGGATTATGAGCAAGGTACCCTAAATTCAACTTGGACTATTATAGTTTTGAGAAGGTAGACACTGAGCTTCTTACACTTTTACATTATTATATCCCCGGACGAAAGTCGGGGATACTTAGGATTCAGTACGGTCACGCCGCCGCCGCAGAGATTTCCTTTTGGACGCGATAGCTTAAAAAATATTTTAGTTGTAACTTTCAAATTTGGTATGTGGGTATATATGGGCAATGCCATGAACGCTATTGTTTTGTGACCTTGACCTTCAATCTCAAGGTCACTGGTGGCTTCTTAAAGGTCCGATTTTGGCCATTTTTTCACTTTTTGGCCCAGTTCTCCTATACAGAAAGTCAGATCATCCTATGGCTGGTATATATAATACATATATATGTCCTCTGTAAGCATGCAGAAATTTGACCTTGAAGCTCTTCATTGAAGGTCATCCACTGACCGCCAAAGTACCTGACCGAGGGTCATTTTTGGCCTTTTTGGAGATATTTTCACACTTAATGCTGACTATATTGCATGGAAACTATTGAAAATGGCTTTGGAGGTTGAGTACATGATGGACTTCTGCTATCCAAGCTTACTGGTTACAGATCTTCATTTAAGGTCATCCACTGACCGCCAAAGTACCTGACCAAGGGTCATTTTTGGCAAATTTGGAGATATTTTCACACTTAATGCTGACTACATTGCATGGAAACTATTGAAAATGGCTTTGGAGGTTGAGTACATGATGGACTTCTGCTAACCAAGCTTACTGGTTACAGATCTTCATTTAAGGTCATCCACTGACCGCCAAAGTACCTGACCAAGGATCATTTTTGGCAAATTTGGAGATATTTTCACACTTAATGCCGACTACATTGCATGGAAACTATTGAAAATGGCTTTGGAGGTTGAGTACATGATGGAGTACCAGCATCCAGGCTTACCGGTTACAGATCTTCATTTAAGGTCATCCACTGACC
Organism: Sabellastarte sp. h YS-2021; assembly: GCA_964017235.1. Lineage (NCBI taxonomy): Eukaryota > Metazoa > Annelida > Polychaeta > Sabellida > Sabellidae > Sabellastarte > Sabellastarte sp. h YS-2021. The sequence goes on from OZ024927.1 coordinate 80,532,211, forward strand.
GCCAAAATACCTGACTGAGGGTCATTTTTGGCCCTCTATTTCTTTGTTTGTTTGTGAACAAGATAACTCAAAAACTGACAGATGGATTTTGATAAAACTTTCAGGATATGTCCAAAATAGTAAAAGGAAGTCAATTTAGATATGATTACATTTTGGGAGTGATTCGGATCACTGTCTGGATCTTCTAGATCCATGTAATTTAATTTTTAAAGACAGATAACTCAAAAACTTATGGGTGCATTTTGATGAAATTTTCAGGAAATGTCCTTAATGGGATGAGGAACAAGTGATTAGATTTTGGGAGTGATCTGGATCACTGTCTGGATCATCCGGATCCAGGCTGCCAGATGTGTTTGTGTACAATATAGCTCAAAAACCTATGGATGAATTTTGATGAAATTTTCAGGATATGTCTGAAAAGGTAAAAGGATGAAATGGCTGAATTTTGGAAGTGATCTGGACCACTATCTGGATCTTCTGGATCCATGAAATATAATTTTAAAGACAAATAGCTCAAAAAGTCATGGGTGGATTTTGATGAAATTTCCAGGAAATGTCCTAAATGGGACAAGGAACAAGTCATTAGATTTTGGGAGTGATCTGGATCCAGGCTGCCAGATGTGTTTATGTACAAGATAAATCAAAAACTTATGGACGGATTTTGATGAAATTTTCAGGATATGTCTGAAAAGGTAAAAGGATGAAATGTTTGAATTTTGGAAGTGATCCGGATCACTATATGGATCTTCTGGATCCATGAAATGTAATTTTTAAAGACAGATACCGCAAAAAGTTATGGATGGATTGTTTCAGCAAATGGCCTAAATGGTACGAGGAACAAGTGATTAAATTTTTGGAGTGATCTGGATCACTGTCTGGATCATCTGGATCCAGGCTGCCACATAATCTTGGGATGGACTTAATATTTTTAGGATATGTTACAAATGGTAAAAGGAAGAAGTGGTAAAAGGAAGAAATGATTCAATTTTGCGAGTGATCTGGACCACTATCTGGATCTTCTGGATCCAAGAAATGTAATTTTTAAAGACAAATAGCTCAAAAAGTCATGCATGGATTTTCAGGAAATGTCTTAAATGGGACAAAGAACTAGTGATTAGCTTTTGGGAGTAATCTGGTACTGTGGAGAATCCTGACCTGGTGCTCCAGGAAACAGGCTCAAGACCGACATATTCACGCCTTAACTATGTCCCGTCTGGGGATACACTGCGGCGAGCCGCATTCTCTAGTTTAAATGTATTAATCAAACTAGAGTTTGGTATGAGGTAGTGTTACCATTCACTGCTTAGTGTATCTGGTAACTAATTATCAATGCATGTCACTGTTGAGCACCACCATCCCTTGAATTAATAAACTGGCTGTGAAATGGGATATAAAACCCCAGCTTTTACCTGTGAATTAATATGTGCACTATTGAAAGGTCTAATTTGAGCTTTTAGCTCACATTCAACAACTGGGGTCATAGTGGGACCTGTCATCAGTATTTTCCATAGGTTTTTATGAGCCAGAATTTAAATTCACAAATATAGGTGAGATAGACAAGTAATTATTTGGCAGACTTGATAGCCATAACAACCCTAATGGGGCCTGTATTCATAAAAGGGATTACCAAAATAGGCGAGTAAGGAGTTTATTAAGTGTCCCTTGTGGGAAGCTTGTTTATATTCAGGGGAGAGGGGAGAGAGAGAGTGTATGCTGGCTCCGCCGGCTCCTGCATTTTTCATTGCACATAGCTCGGTAACCACTGGGCTGATTCTCTTCAAATTCAGCACATTTATAAAGTAGCCCAGGGAAAAATTTCTGAATATGGTATCATGACATTTCAACCAACCAGAGAAGTCACATGACAAAAAATTTGTTTGCCAAAGGGCTGTGCTTGTCCAGATGATAACTTAGAAAGCGCATCACCTATTCACATAAAATTTGGCAAGTAGGTTTCTTGTATAGATGTCTTGAAATCATTAACCTTTGAAGTGATCCGATACAAAATGGCCGACTTTGTAACGGTTAATTAAATGCCACAATTTATCTTAATGATGAAAATGAAAAATCTTAATTATCTCAGAAAAACAGGAGATTGACGAAATTTTTGCCCCGAACCCCACCAGGGTATCTGCAGTCTTCTGCTAACCTTTCTCAAAAATTGTTTTCCTGCCATTTTTGGCAGCCATCATAATATCTGTGTAAAATTCAAAAAGTTAATTTATCTCATCAACAGTGTGAGATCGGCAAAATTTTTGAACCTTAGGATATCAGCGGAGTCATCTGGCATTTTTTACCATAAATCGTTTTCTTGCTTCTGTGGCAACCATCTTGTATTTCTGCGTAAAATGCAAAAATGTATTTACCTTGGAAACGGTGTAAGATAGAGTAATATTGGGCTTTGAGAAAACCCAGTTTATTTGGGGCAGGCATTTAAAAATACATAAGGGCCTTTTGGAGCATGGGGACTGGGGAGTGTCATATCAGATAAGATGATTGTATATTTAAGTATTAACCTTTTTGACTTTCAGACTTAGCAGAGAGTGACCTGGCATACACTCATGCCATTACAGGCTATGGTCATGAAGATTACACAGATAAAACTGTCCTCATCCTTGGGGGCGGGGATGGTGGTATCCTTCATGAATTGCGGAAAGAGAACCCTAAATTTATCACTATGGTGGATATATCCTTTAAATATGGTGTTTTAATACAGCAACTATTAAATATGGTATTTTAATACAGCAACTAAGGCTGAAATGGGTAGTTTTATTCTCGAGTATTTTTTGCCATAAACAGAATTGGCAGGTTTTTTTTGACAGGCATGGTTATTCCTATGGCCAATTTATCAACTCGTGAATGAATACTTGGGTGTTTTTTGTGCTAATAATGACCCAGATATTACTTAATTTTCTTTTACACTCTTTTGTGGAGAATTTATTTTCTACTTTTATGTATTCTTAAAGGCCTTTTCACATAGTTCTGAACTGTTACAACAACTTGTATTATGTTTTTACTTCACGACTTTGTCCTTATGACTCCGAAAAGAGATCTATCTTGGTGTTGCAGGTTTAAAATAAGTTGCCTTGTTGCGCCATTAGAATCATCCCACTGGCGTGTACCATTTACGTCACCATGTCAGAACTGGTGGCAGGTTTTTCAAATATTTTAATAATCCAAATGGCTGTCTGTGTTGTGAAAAATACATCCTACACAAATAGGAGTACCGACTTATTTACACTCTTATAGCATGGAAAGGACACCACCAAAACAGAAAAGGCATCGAGCCAATGAGATTGTTGTCTTGCTCTCGATCTCATATACAGGTTGTGATGCAGCATGGAACTGTGTGGACTACAAGATTAGGTATTACAGCCTTAACTACCGCTAATTGTTTGACAAATCTATTGAAATCCTTGAAAATATATTTTATGTTCAATAAATACCCATTTGTTTTTTTATTTTTTTAACAAAAGTCATTGTTGTTGTTTTCATTACCCCTTTCTCTTTCACGTGGCAGGATGTAAGTGCAGCATTATGACCCATGTTTACACTAAATCATGTATGAATGATATATCCTTAACTAAAAAAACACATTGATAAAATTGTTGTTGAACAAGCAAAGAAACATCTCCGGGGTATTTGCTATGATTCTCTGGACAGTTTGACTGGTGACAATTATGAAGTAAGTTAACATTTTCCTCTGTAGGAAATAAATAGTCATCCTACTATTGTCACAGAATAATAAATTGTTTCTGTAGACATACAAAATTATTCTTGTATCTTTCTAAACCCTTGGAATCGCAAAAAAATGCCCTGAAAGTTGAATTAATTATTCTTTCACACCAATGAACATTTTTTAAATTTTCTGGGCTAAGAAAATTAATGTGTCTCACATTTTTCACAAGAGGAGAAAAAAATTGTTTCAGTATGTAAAATTTTTCCTGATTTTTTAACAAAAACCCTTAAATTGTCTTAAGCTTATTTATGAGAGTTTGAATATTTTAAGAAACAAATAGCCCCCTTGTTTTTGTTTTCAAGGTAGTCATTGCAGACTGTGTGCCAATACTGAAACAATATGTCTCTGATGGAAAAACATTTGATTATGTAATCAATGATCTAACAGCGATTCCCTGCACAACTGAACCAGTAGGTGAGGTGAAAAGTCTTTGAGACTTCTACACAATTATATTACTTTGTGAATATAACATCTATTTTTAAAAGTTAAATACTATTGCTTACACATGTTTAAAAGCTGGAGGATCTTGCAGTTACAGAGAATGATGAAGACAAAATGTGAGCCTCACTGGACCAATAACAGACATACTGTATTTATCCATATAAACGCCCCGGGGACTATTACAGATAAAAAAAAATGTACTCTCTAGTCCAGTGGCAATGGGCGATAATGGACACTTTCAGCCTTGTTCTCGCTTGCCAACATGTATAATGCAGAAGAGCTTGAAGTGTTAGAAACAAACCTTAAATCCGAAGAAATTGTAAACTGTTATTTTTGCAGATTTTAATGCGTCTAGGATCAAAACTGTCATGTTTTGTTTTGACTTTTTTTATATCCTGTGAGCTATATTTGATCGGCTAAGTACTAAAATGCATTTTTATTTCATAAAAATGTAAATATACTATACCATATGAAAACACTTGGGTAGGCGTGGCTTGGCGTTCGGTGACCGCCACGTACACCGTACATAGAATTTAAATATATGAGGGGAGACCCTCTTTAAACCTATATACTTGCTACCTTTGACCCCTGGTGACCTAATTCACTCTGCCATGCGCAGTAATACAGAAATAGTTCATTCTTTTTGTGGCGGTTGAACTATCAACAGGCGTTTTGCTACCTTTTAAAAGACCTGCATTTACACGTTTTTGAAGCTCTGTGAGTACTTCTTTGCTGTTTTATTCACTTTTCCTCCATTTTATTTACCTTTTACTTCAATTTCTGGTGAATTTATTGTATACTTTGGGCATTATTTACGTATTTCTTCATAATTCGTATTATCGCTCATCTGGTCACGTGGTGTTAGAATGTCGGATTACCTTTGGAGATATTCATTTCCTTTGTAAATTAATTCTTTTTATGCACTTCTACAGGCATTTTTATTTTAATTTACGGTATTCCTTCATTCTTTCAACGAAATTCTTCGTTTCTCCACGTATTTTGACCGTATTGACTGTGCATTGTTTTTCACGTAGTTACCTATTTGGTATTTTCGCTCATCGGGTCACGTGGTGTCAGAATGTTGGACTTCCTTTGGAAATAATCATTTCCGCGGTGAATTAATTCATTTATGCACTTATACAGGCATTATAATTCACCTTTTACGGTTTTCCTTCATTCTTTTTACGAAATTCTTCGTTTCACCGCGTATTTTGACCATATTTTTGAGCTTTTTACGAATCATTCACCAGGTCATGTGACGATGACGTCACATCCAAAATGGAGGTCAACCGATCGGTTGTCAGAAAATATTCATTTTCATAGTGATTACAGCATTTCCAGGTTTGTTTATACATTCCTTCTACATATTTCTTTGAATATTATTATGTCAGAGCATAATGTGTAATATTTTCAATTGTTAACGCATTTTTCATAGCGTAACATTACGGTATCTACTGCCTACCATTCACGGTTCTTTACTTGTTCAGGCCCTTTCATTTCACATTTCTGGAATTCGGATCCTGGTTTCAGTGTTTTGGGGTTCAATTCTGAGCCTAGGGTCTCCATTTTAGCCTTTCTCCACCTTCAATTTTGGAGGTTGGGGGTTTACGGCTTCTGGGGAGGACTTTGTCTTCCACCTTTTGGAGATCCATTTCACTGTTGCTGGTTTCCTACATTCCAATTTTATGTCAATTGGTCATTTGGTTTCTCAGTCCATTTTTAGTCCTTTGGCCTCTTTTGTGCCTAGGCTTCAGTCTAATCAGACTGCTTTTTGGACTGGGATTACCTTCTCAAGACCATTCATGTTCAGGGTCCCTTAATTAGAAGAGTTTATCAGTTGAATCCAACTGATTTTGCTACTTCCTAAACTCTACTCCATTCATTTTCTAAATCTAGAAAATTTTTGTTTGGGGTTTGGTGGAAATCTTCTGTTACTCAACAGCTTTCTATTGTGTTTTCACCATTTTTTAGATCTGACGATCAATGGGCACATCTCCCTTTTGGGTATGTTGGGGGTTCCTCTGTCTACAGTTAACCTTTAGGCAGACTTCAGGAACCCTATTCCAATTTTTTTGTGCCAGTCTGTTGGACTATATGGGTGCTTAGGACTTCATCCTTTAATCTTCTCAGAAGATTTTCAAGCTTCCTGTCTAACAGAATTAGGGAATAAATTTGACTGCTCTTTTCTTTTGATCAGTCTTATTTTTCTCTAAGTCAACCACTTTTCCAGGCTTAGAAGTTCCTTCATGAGGCCAGATTCTTACTTTCTGTCACTCATTCATTTTGGGATTTTCTTATTCTAAGTTTTGTAGGTTGGGTAATTACCCAATTTTCCTTCTAAAACTTAGTTTTGCCAAGTACAAAATCCTCTTCAGAGGGTTTTTTGGGTTGACTTCTTCAGGTTTCCGGACCTGGGATCTAGCCTGAAGGGGTTCTTAAGACCTTCTCTTCCCTAGGTAGAGTTCCTCTGCTATTAGGGGAGATCTGAGATGGACCTTAGGGTCCTTATTTCTGTGGGATTTTTTCCTTCAGTCCTGTTTTGTTGATCACTTATTCAAGTTGATTGACAAGGCAATACTTTCTCAGTGGTCTTTTTCATCCACCATTCTTTGGACATCTGTTTCAATGGGTCTTCTAGCTACATTTTAGCTGGTTGATCTATGGCCTTTTTTCAGCCATCTTTGCACTTTATTTTGAGAGATTTCTTTATCCATTTCCCTCACTTGTGCTTAGTCACTTGGTAGGGTTAATTGGTCCTTTTTTGGTCTTATGCTGTTTCTTGTGATGTCTCTCTTGGGAGACCATTTCTTCTCACATATAACAGTATAAGCAGAAGGTTTTCATGTGGCCCTTACTCAAGGTGCCTCTTTTAAGCTATCTGCATTAGCCTCTTGAGGCACACCAATTAAGACCTTTTTTCCTCCCATCCAGGGAGTTTTCTCTCTAACTTAGTGCTTTTAGGATGTGGTTCCTTTCCAGGTTCCAACATTCTGATGGTGGAATGCCTTCCAGAGGTAGAGGCTCAGCCTCAACCTCTATTATGGTGTCCTTCAGGAGATAAGAGTGTTGTTTTACTCAAATTTTCACTCTTACTTCCAGATCCCTCCACTTGCCAGTGGGAGGTCAACTGATTCCAGTGGTCTCTCAGATTCCACTTTCCTGATTCTTTCAGCTCTTCTCCACAGAAGAATGCTGTTCTTTGTCATTCAGTCTCACACTGTCTGTTCACATGAGCAGTTCAAGTATCTTGAGCTCCTGTTTTCCTGATTTTTCAGGGCATTATCCTTGACAAAGATATACTGGAAACCACAATTAGATTTATATCTTTTCCTGGTTTTCCAGACTATCAGGATGCAACTTATCAGTTGATCATTTTCTCAATTGGCCAGTGGACCACTTCTCTTCCTCAATTTGCCTCCTTTCTCTCCTTTGGCTCCTTTGGTTCACTCTTGCTCATAGTTTTGCTTTTGGGCAAGGTGTACCACTTTGTGGCAATGCCTTATGGTCTAGCCACTAGCCTTTCAGGATTTACTTCCTTAGTCAAGGAAGTAAGGAAAGTTGGCTTTGAGGTTGGGCATCTCAGTGCACATGTGACTACAAATTGGCTCATTAGAGCCAATAGTTGTCAGAGGCTCTTTTTTCAACTCTATTAAGAGTTGACTTTCATCTTGGAGTGGTTCTTAGCAGGAAGTATTTACATCTGTTTCTTTAACAGGTCTCCTTCCTGGGTCAGGTTCTTAACCTGTTTCTTAATTACCTCTCTAACTGGGCTCCTTATTTCTTTTGGCTTCCACTTGGAAGCCGCTTCTTCAAGGTTCCTACACATGACACTTCTTCTGTGTCATCTCAGGACACTTGATTTTCCTTCTCAAAGGTGCTCTGGATTTTCCATTCCTTGATCCTTCTATGAAGGTTCATTCAAGATGGTACTATCCTGGGAACTATGTCTTTGCATACCTCCCTTTAATTCCCTAGTTTTTACATCTACTTTCATGGATGTTTCACTGCGGGGTTTGGGAGTTCTTTGTGCTCTGTGGACCACCTAAGGTCTATTTTTGATGTAGCAGTCCAGTCTGTGCATCAGTTCTAGAGCTCATAGCTGTCCTTTTTGCTCAGACATTTGTTCCTCTTTTATCCTTTCATCAAAGGATCATCCTTTCAGCCTCAAACGACTCAGATGTCTTGTTCTCAAGACATTTGTTCCTCATTTGTAAGGGATTCTTCAGATAGTCCAGGTAACACTGTTGTCTGGGCTTTCTTTTTATCAAGACAGCTTCCACTCTTGGGACATGTGTATTTTGGCATCTTTTGCCATTATTTTTACAAGAACAAGTCTGTTCTTCCACCTCATGTTCCAGGGGCATGAATCTTTGGCAGACCATCTCTGGAGGTCTTTTCTCACCTTTCATATAAGGTGGCCCTTCAATTCTTGGATCTTCAGATGGTAGTCTCAGACTTCTCATCTTATTTAGATCTCTTTTGCCATGTGATTCAATCACAAGCTGCTCTTACATGTGCCTCCTGTGCTAGATCCTTAGGCTCTGGCAACAGATGCCCTGGAGTGTTTTGGTCCGGAGTACTTATTTTACTCCTTCCCTCCTTCAGCTCCTTGTCCTCTATGGCCATGAAGTTAATCAACTTTCAGAGCTGTATCATGCTTCTTGTAGCCTTTCCTGGTAATTGCCAGGTTTGGCCTCAAGATCTCCTTTAAGAAAGCCATTGGCTCTTCCTCTTATTCTTTTATAACAATCTCATCTAGAGTTTTGTTATTTATTTTTATGGAGTTCCTTTCTTCAAGCTTTCTGGCTGAAGTCTCCTTTAACAAGAATTTTCACAGGAGGGGTCTTGGAGGATTTTTATCCTCCATAACTGTCTATGAAGCAATGTGGAACTGCTTCAAAAAACTTGTGAGAAACATGGCCACTCTGCTATGCTTCAACTGTCCCATTTATTGCTGTTTGTTCCTTTTAAGGAATTATTTTTCAGACAATAGGGATACAGGTCAGCTCTCTCCAGGTACTACTTGGAGTTGGGTTCTTATAGGAGCTAGGAAGTCTCATTTAGAGCTTCTTTAAGTCCAGAATTAGGGTAGTCGTCACCTACCTGTTTGGTACTTAATCCTTGGTTCTGCAGGCTCTTACCAAGGCTCCTCTTGAACCCTTTTCATTTGCTGAGCCAAGTTTTTCACATTTTAGACAGTCTTTCTTACTCCCTTTCTTTGGGAAGGAGAAGGAGTGATTTTGTTTCCTTTATTTAAAGGTTTTCTCTCACTCTTTAGGGATGGCCTAAGTCATCCTTAAGTCAGATCTTACTTTCCTGGCTTAAGCCAGTTATCTTCAGAAGGCTCTTCCTGCTTTGACTTTTTGTCTTTGGTCAGGATGACTTAGAAGACCTCTCCTTTTTTACAGTCAGATTCCTAAGATACTTTCTATCTAGCTATTCTGGCTTAAAATGATTTCTTCTTGGTCTTTCTTCTGAAGTCCAAGAGGGTGATATTGCTGCTCAGACAATATCTTTTTGGATAGCACTTTATCCTTTATTCCCTCAATCTCTGTTCCACAGAGAATGCATCTCTTCATGGTGTCAGGGCTCATCATGTCAGGGCACAGGGGTCTTCCTGGTCCTTTAGGGGTGGAATCCCACTCCTAGTCAACATGAGATCCTGCACGTGGAAGAGCCATTCCACTTTTACATCCTTCTATTTTAGGAATGTATTTCCTTCAGAGATGTTGTTCTTAAGAATCTCTTATGATTTCTTAAGTGGAGTGGACATCCTTTTCCACTCAGCCATTTCTCTCTCTTCTACTTAAATTCCTCAATTTAAGTCCATCTGAAACTTTTAGTTTCAGAAAAAGGGGGGTGGCATTTCCCTTTTAGGGAATCTATTCTTCATCTCTATTTTCAGAACCGTGCTTCTTAGTGCCTCTGGGCATGTTCCTATTCTGAGCACAGGGCATACTTATGCCTTCTCCTTTGAGCTGACCTAATAGGGTGTAGACAGCAGTGCTGAAGTTAGTGCAGTGGTTAATGCTACTCACTTAGCTCACTCGAGTTATTGCTTCAGCACAGAGGTTTTGGGTTCAATTGCATTGCACTAGGAAGTATCCTTTTGTAGCAATTTAACCTTAGGGTGGTTTTCCTCAGTCTGTCTTTTTCCCACCATCCTTCCATGTGGGCATTCAACCCAAGTGTTTTCATATGGTATAGTATATTTACATTTTTATGAAATAAAATTTCATATTTTTAAATGTAAAATGCATTTTTATGAATAAAAATGTATATACTTACCATATGAAAACAGCAAATCACCCTCCCGCCTGCCCCGCTTTTAAAGACCCTTTTCCAGCATTTATGTTTATTCACAAAAAGAATGAACTATTTCTGTATTACTGCACATGGCAGAGTGAATTAGGTCACCAGGGGTCAAAGGTAGCAAGTATATAGGTTTAAAGAGGGTCTCCCCTCATATATTTAAATTCTATGTACGGTGTACGTGGCGGTCACCGAACGCCAAGCCACGCCTACCCAAGTGTTTTCATATGGTAAGTATATACATTTTTATTCATAAAAATGCATTTTACATTTAAAAATATGAAAATTTTTTCTCAATCCCGGAAGAATGGTGCTGGCTGTTGATAGGGATGTAAAACCCCGAAATATGAACTTAGCGAAGGTTAACAAAACTTTATATTTAAATTCAGCAAATTTTTTATACTCTAGCGCCTTCATATTGTATATGTATATTGCACTCCAATCTGCTCTTAAGAGTTTTAGACCTAGCATACGTTCCCACATTTTTTCACTGTAAGGTCTTTCAAATTTTCTAGCTATAAGTATGTTATACATTTCTTTTGGCTTTATACTCATTGGATCAATTATGTTATCTTTTATAGTAAATGTCAATTTTTCTAGCAACGGTTTCTGTATGTAGAGTACAATTTTGGTGTCATGCTTTTTGCTGACTTTACCAATAACTTTTTTCAAAGTCATGTATTCTACAATCCAGTTACTGGTATTTTGTAATGAATTTAATACCTCAATTTCTTCCAACCAATGTCCATTATCTTGGAATAAGTCTTTAACTAATATAAATCCACTTTTTATCTTAATATAAAGTTTTGTTAAATATTTTGCCTTGCGGAGAAAAAATACACAAATGGAATAGAAATGTATCAGATTGCTGTGCATTCTGCAAGGACAAAGAGAGTATAATACATATTTTATATGAATGTAAACGTGTTAAAGAAATATGGAAAATAATTGGTCACTGTCTTAGAATGCTTATTCAGCTGAAACATATCATACTTGGAATAACAGATCCACATTATGTAGAATTGAACCGACACCTTTGTATTGTAATTGTTTCCTATAGCATTTATGCAACTTGGTGTAAATGTTCTTTTGAAAACATTCAGTAATTTCCTATTTAACTTTTTACTTTGAGGTGTATCGATCCACAGATATACGCAATACTGTGGAAAAAGAACATTTAAAATATATAATTGAATCAATAATATTTTGCCTAAATAAGTGAAAATGTAACAGAAATATGTGTAATGACAACTCTGATAATATGTTGTTTATGCTTAATTGTCAGTTTGTCAGTAAGGTACTGTTATTAATTAATTTATCAGCAAATCTGTAATATATAATCTAGATATTATCAAATAAATTTTTGTAAAAAGTTCTGAAAATGTTTGAACATTTATGAATAACCTAACACCTGAAATATTGTCTCATCACTAATACCATGTATTATACTGGCTGGGTGGCCTTCTCTTACATCTGAGGCTGTCCCCCCTGCAGATGGGAGTTTATATGGTCACTCAGTCAGCTTTTTAATAATTTTAATGTTTTGTGAAAAGTTATATTGATATTTGTATTTATTTGAAAATATAAGTTTGTACACTTGGAAAATTTCATACTGTGTATGAATAACACTGTAAAGAAGAACTGATTGTTGGTTTGCTACCCTCGCCTACCCAGTTCCTGTTGCACATTGTTAAAAAAGGGTAAATAAATAGTGCATAAAAAAAAAAAAAAAAAAAAAAAAAACTTAGCGAAGGTTGAGAAGGGGGATGATAAATAGGGAGGGGATTTTATTCGAATAAATACAGTATTTCATGATTGTGTGCCATGGTGGATTTGTCAGTTGTGACACCATCATTGGTCCTTAACACATTAGTGGAATTTAGCACTAATAAAGAAAAATTAAATGTTCAGAAAAAAAGTACTACCTAGCAGAGAAGAGTGAACTGGTTTATAAGACATTTTCACCATTGTGTCTTTGTTATTCTAGGTGACCATTGGGATTTCTTGAGACTGATTTTGGATTTTTCTATGAAAGTTTTGGCTTCAACTGGTAAATATTACACTCAGGTGAGAAGTGTAGAATTACTGATGCTTGAAATATATCGAGGTTCTTGTATATCTGCAAGCATGTCTTAATATTTTTATGTATTAACATAAATGTAAAACCCATTTTATGCATTAGAGCAAATACAAATAACTAGTACAGTGGAACCTCTATTATCCGACCCTCTATTATCCGAATTTTCAATTATCCGACCTCCAATCTACTCTCCCAACTCTATTTAAGCCTGTTATTTTAGGATTTTTATTATCCGGCCGTTCTATTATCTGACCTAATTGTTACTCTCCCAAGAGGGTCAGATAATAGAGGTTCTACTGTATCTATGAGTGTGCAACCAGGGTATATTTGGTTGATGTTTAAGGTTATTATGGAAAACTGCCCTCCCAGAAAACTACCCTCCTGCAATTATGTGGGGTGGAAAAATGCCCTCCTTGCCTTAGTTTACATACTGGGGAAAACATTGGAAAACAAGGGAGAAAAATTAAAGACGCATCTACAAAAAATGGTGTACATAAATTTATTATAATAAAAATATTCTGGGAAAATCATTTACATAAATACAGCTATATTGAAGGCCTGTACCTTTGATTATTAATTTAAGCATTAGTAAGTAGAAGGATAAACCTGTAGCATACTCCAAACACACATACTGCAATAACATATGAGGTGCTACATGAAAGGACTGTACCTTTGATTATTAAAGCCTGAGTAAATAGAAGAATTAACCTGTAGCATACTTGAAACAAACACATTTTTAACCGCAATAACATATGAACACCTACATGTATGGACTGTACCTTTGATTAGTAAAGCCTGAACAAGTAGAAGGATTAAACTAAGCATACATCAAACACATCATAATGCAATGGGGTTTTGTCAGGGAGGCAAAATTGAAGGAAGACAGCTTTCTAGGAGGGCAATTTTTTAGGAGGGCAGTTTTCACAGATTCATTGTAGCCATCTTTTGAGGGCCATTACTTGCATTTCTCTTACAGGTTTATTTGTTTAAATTTGCATGTATGCTTTTAATTTAAAAATTTTGAAGACTTTAAAACTATGAACTATGATTTTTATGTCATCTGACTTGTCAGTCAGCTGACATTATGGCATCACTCTGCGGCGTGGACGTACGCGTGAGCGACTTCTCCTCTGAAACTACAAGGCCCAGAGACATGCTGTTTTTTTAAAAGATAGCCTATCTACCTAGCATGAAAACTTGTTCAAGGCATGCAGATCTGTTTGTTTGTTTGTTTGCTAGAGCCATTATAAATGAGGTACCCCCCACCCTAAGTATGAAAATTTTAACACAATCATTTATAACTTGAAAAGTATTGCATTTAGAGCATTTTGTGTAAATATGTTATTCAGCTACTTTTGGGTCAGCTATAACATAGTAAAATTTCAGTCCTGTAGCTCATGGCATAGCTGAGTAATAGCTACTTTTAGGTTATCACTGTTGAGTAAATCACTTATAACTTGAAAACTATTGTATTTAGATTATTTAGTTTCAATATTATTCACCTATTTTGGGGTCAGCTATAACATAGTAAACCTCCAGACCTTTGGCTCATTGCATAGCCGAGTAATAGCTACTTTGAGGTTCTTACTCAACACTAAATCATTTATAACTTGAAAAGTATTGCATTTAGAGCATTTTGTAAAAATATGTTATTCAGCTACTTTTTATGTCAGCTATAACATAGTAAAATTTCAGACCTGTAGCTCATGGCATAGTTGAGTAATAGCTACTTTTAGGTTATCACTGTTGAGTAAATCACTTATAACTTGAAAAGTATTGCATTGAGAGTATTTAGTTTCAATATGTTATTCACCTATTTTGGGGTCAGCTATAACATAGTAAAATTCCAGACCTGTGGCTCATTGCATAGCCGAGTAATAGCTACTTTGAGGTTCTTACTCAACACTAAATCATTTATAACTTGAAAAGTATTGCATTCAGAGCATTTTGTTAAAATATGTTATTCAGCTACTTTTTCCATAGCTACAACATGGTGAGTAACGTGGGTGTGTATCTCAACAGCTAAGTCAGTAATAGCTACTTTTGGACTTTCAGTAACTTCCATCATGAGTAAAATCACTTGTAACTTGAAAACTATTGCATTTAGAGAATTTTGTGTAAATATGTTATTCAGCTACTTTTGGGTCAGCTATAACATAGTAAAATTTCAGACCTGTAGCTCATGGCATAACTGAGTAATAGCTCCTTTTAGGTTATCACTGTTGAGTAAATCACTTATAACTTGAAAACTATTGCATTTACAGTATTTAGCTTCAATATGTTATTCAGCTATTTTGGGGTCAGCTATAACATAGTAAAATTCCAGACCTGTGGCTCATTGCATAGCTGAGTAATAGCTACTATGAGGTTCTTACTCAACACTAAATCATTTATAACTTGAAAAGTATTGCATTTAGAGCATTTTGTTAAAATATGTTAGTCAGCTACTTTCTCCATAGCTACAACATGGTGAGTAACTACGGTGTCTATCTCAATAGCTAAGTGAGTAATAGCTACTTTTGGACTTTTCAGTAACTTCCATCATGAGTAAAATCACTTGTAACTTGAAAACTATTGCATTTAAAGAATTTTGTGTAAATATGTTATTCAGCTACTTTTGTGGTCAGCTATAACATAGTAAAATTCCAGACCTGTGGCTCATTGCATAGCTGAGTAATAGCTACTTTGAGGTTCTTACTCAACACTAAATCATTTATAACTTGAAAAGTATTGCATTGAGAGCATTTTGTTAAAATTTGTTAGTCAGCTACTTTCTCCATAGCTACAACATGGTGAGTAACTACGGTGTCTATCTCAATAGCTAAGTGAGTAATAGCTACTTTTGGACTTTTCAGTAACTTCCATCATGAGTAAAATCACTTGTAACTTGAAAACTATTGCATTTAGAGAATTTTGTGTAAATATGTTATTCAGCTACTTTTGTGGTCAGCTATAACATAGTAAAATTCCAGACCTGTGGCTCATTGCATAGCTGAGTAATAGCTACTTTGAAGTTCTTACTCAACACTAAATCATTTATAACTTGAAAAGTATTCCATTTAGAGCATTTTGTGTAAATATGTTATTCAGCTACTTTTGGGTCAGCTATAACATAGTAAAATTTCAGAGCTCATGGCATACCTGAGTAATAGCTACTTTTAGGTTATCACTGTTGAGTAAATCACTTATAACTTGAAAACTATTGTATTTAGATTATTTAGTTTCAGTATGTTATTCACCTATTTTGGGGTCAGCTATAACATAGTGAAATTAAAACTATTGCATTTGCAATATTTTCTTTAAATACGTTTTTAACTTTTTACACCTGAACAGTTACCTTCTTGTTTTCCTTCTGAACACCATTTCCAGGGCACAACTTTTGTGTCCTTTTCTTCTGTCACTTCGACTCTGAAACTCAAGACACACAGTCAGCTGACACAGAGCCCGTTCACGGGCACTGATTGCTTGTTTTTTTTTGTGGGTTGGACGTGGCCAAAGGAAGAAGTGACTACATTTTGGAAAAAATGTGGGTGATATTCTAGATACAAAAAAAAATCTCCAAATTTTCAGAAACTCCCCCCTCCCTAGTGTATATATGCGATCTATGAGTGCCGTCTAGTTGAGGTTGTTTCAGATAGACTTTGTTTTGCCTCTTCAGGGTAATGGTGCAAACATGAAGAGTGCTCTTGCCATGTATGAAGAACAGCTGAAGAAACTTGACACTCCTGTAAAGTTCAGCAAGGAGACTGTCTGTGTTCCATCTTACTTGGAGCAGTATCCTTTAAACTACATTAGAAGTTATTAAGGCTGAAACTGAATACCAAACTCACTCTTCAAATATTTGGTTATGATATTTGATGTCCGTATTGAAGTTTTATAACATGATTTACATGGAAAAAAACCACCACAAAGTGCCCAGGTCGAGATTCGAACTGGCGACTTCAGAGGTTTAAGGGGAGCACTCAAACCACTACACCACCGAGCCCCCTTTCTTGTCCCTTAGGATTGGACTTTTGACAGGGTTCAGACGTAAATTTACAATTTGATGTCAAATTACTAAGTATATGTCATGAAACAAACAGTTTTTTTTTCACAAACAAGATTCATATACCAGTCTTTGTCTGCAATTCTGAGCAGTTAAATTATAATATGAGAAGATAAAATTTAAGCGAATGTCTATTACAGTTCACTAATGCTAGTTTAGTTGTGTAAAAATATTTTCATTAACACTGCAACTAAGATCTATAGTACATAAATTTAGAATGACCTTACTCTGTATCCAAGAGTTGTGAGTTTTTCCCCACAATGCAGGTTCAGGTTTTTCAACATGTTCAAAATTAATGTGTATGCAAAATAAAACCGTGAACTATTAGTCTTTTTCTTGACCAAAGAGTTGACAATACTATTCAAAACATACCATAAAATTTATGTTAAAAACACACTTTGTTGTCCCCATTGTTTGAATAATTTTTGGGTTTAAAAAGAAACTTTAAAGTCGTGTCATTATTAGAACACTTAACATACAATGTTTTAAAGGTTTAACAATCAGCAGCATTAATTTCTTTGATAATGTTTTAAAGATGGGTGTTTTACAAAATATGGAAGGCTGAAGCTGAAAATAAATCCTAGCAGAAGAAATGTACAGAAGATGGAAAAGTCTTTTTTAAATTTGTACATACCAGATTGTGGTTCAACAATGGAGTTTGGGTTATAATAAATAAATAAATACTAATTCAGAAATATAACTGATTTACTAATTTAACTGAATAACAGCTCCTGCTAGATTGCCAGATTTATTCAAAGTCACAATGTTTTGTATGATTTTTAAGCAAGACTTACTAAAAGTACTAAATGCAGTTTGGTAATATTTCTGGAAAAAAAAATGCACAATACTAACCAATAATTGTAGAAATGTAAATGGGAGTCCAGTGAAGAACATAGTCCATATATGGTTTTGGTTTGTTTCCTATAGTTGAATTCATTTGGCTTTTTCACTTGTACCAAAAACTACAAAATGGCAGTCACCTGTGATTTTGGTGATATGTCTACACAATATATGTTAGTTTGTGTCATATTGCCTGTCACAATCACTGATGAAGGAGATATGTGACAAAATATTATATCTTGTTGAAGATTTTTACATTTGAGATCCTGTTCCCATATATATTGTGAAAGTTTGTTCCAAGCAAAAATAACAGATTAAATGCCGGAAGTATATTTGTATATCACAGGCTTTGCACAAGTGTGCTTCATTATATTTGCAAACAGTTTCATCCGAGTTATGCACATTACCAGTGTCCCCTTGTTTACGTAACAATCGCCCACTTCTACAAAACAGTAGTTAAATAGCAGTGGTTTCAGATAAAAATATAACTGAACTTTAGAAACATTGTATAATTGTCTAAAAGAGTTTAATAATATACCATGTTTGAGAAAAAACACAACATCAACTGTGCAAGGAGAAATATTAAGGTTCTGTCTTTAAGAAAGGCACAGGTGCCACGGTGACAGAGTGGGAACACTCTCGCCTCCCACCTCTGAGGGCCGGGGTTTGGTTCCCGGCACGGCCTCAAGTAGAAAAGCTGGTAGTTGCTTGTCGTCGGTCGGCAGTTTACAGGACAGAACCTTGACCAACTGTATGTACTGGTTTCCTCTGCCCTTCCATCTACCCGTCGTGATATGACCTGTACAGTGTTGAAAGCGACGTAAAACCCCAAATAAATAAATTAAGAAAGGCACAGTAGTTTATCATTTTCAAAGCTTCACAAAGTTTGATGTGTCATAAATTTTGATGAGTTGTTCATCAGTTACATTGGTGCTAAAGTGTTGACTTAATTGGTATATTGGTTCTGTGGTGTCACAGTTATGTTATTCATCAATTCAACTGACTTATTAATAACTTGTTTGATATTCTAAACAGACATCCAATATGTATTTTCCAAGTTTTAATATTTATGTGCTTGTTAAATGAACAATAAAGTTGTTGTTGGATTATAATTTTAACATGCAAGTGATTATCTAATCTTACTATATTGTGACGAATTTAATTTTGTGTCTATTTTTATTGTGATATTTTTTCACAGCTGATGTCTGTTTAACATGTTCTGATGTAAAGTTTTTGATGGATTGCAATGCAAAAAAAGTACAAAAAAGTCCAGTGTAACATTTGTCATGTAAATGTTTGATTTTGTATATTTTGGCCCAGTGTTAAAATGAGTATGAAATAGTTTTTTACTTTGAAATGTTTTACAAGTCATGTGGACAGACATTTGGTTCACTGTGATACAGCTGTTAAAGTTTTATGCGATAAAGCATTCATATAATGTTTGCACACACTTCTTGTAAGCCTAATAAATATACTTGAACAGAAACTGTTTATTGCACCACAAAGAATACCACCGTATCAAAGAACAGACAATGTCACACATCTTTGAGTCAAAAGTAAAAATAGATTTAAGATCACTTTTTCAAGGTCAAAAAGTGAACCAAGGTCAGTGATATTGAAGGCCTACAAGATCATACTGACATGAAATGTTCATAAAAAACCACATATTTCCTTTTTGTGATTCACAAATGTACCTCAGGCAAAATGTTGCACAGTTTTGTAACCAAATCACAAAGTATAATGTTGTGTTGAAGGTACATTTAAGACCGCATCATTATTTAACACTGATGCACTAGCAAATGTGTACCAAACCATAATTTCTTTTCCTTGAAGTATCGGGAGATACAACTAACAATGCCGCCACCTAGTTTTTGGTCAAATTATATACAAGAGTTAAAATTAGAAGTCATAACAAGGCTATTGTATTGCAGTATTGTAACAGTAACTGAATTTGTATTAAGTATTAAGTTTGTTTGCATTGTGTTTTCCAGATACTTACCTGGAAAAAATTGACCCAATTTGACATTTCGCATCAGCTACAAAAGCTATTGAGCATAAAATTCACAAGATTATATACCTTCAAATTTTTTACAGTCAGAGAATCGGTGAAGGATAGCATCAGAAGTAAATTTTTATTTTCAAATTTCCTGCTATTGGGATGCTACATTTCACTGGCAGATCCAGAGATGGGGTTCAGTGAATTCAACCCCCCCCCCCCCTCCCCCTTCTTTGAGTTGATAAATGTTAGGGGTTCAACAGTGAAAGTTGAACATCCTGCACTTGATTGCACATTCTGTGGACATGTGAACCAACCCCCATCCCATATTTAAAGCTGGATTAGCTGCTGCATTTTGCTCAGTGTCTGTGAGATTATCCTAATTTTCAGTTACTTTTGATGCAACCATTCAAGAGTAAGCATTCAAGTAAGCACCTTGCGGTTTCTGAGATATAGCCTGACAAGATTTTAATGGTCACTATGGCAAGGTCAATTGTTAGATGAAAATCACGCTAAGATGTTGCATATCTAAACCCCTCAATCAATGTCCCTACCAAATCAATTTTATTGCGTTAATACATCCTGTTCAAGGGACAATTCAGAGTTCAGAAGAGTTGAGTAGCAGAAACGCAAAAGACAAGAAGACAGAAACAACCAAAAACAAGGGCAAGACTACAAAGAAGCATGGCTCACCGGCTAATGTTGCAAAAACCTTCTACAGACAGACAGTAAGCTGGAGCAGTTGGACCAGAAATGGTTGGAATGTTTTAGTAGATTGGAGGCTATGCTCTTGTCAACGGCGTTCACCCAGCCAGAGCCAGTTTTCCTGGCAATGGTCGTCTCTCCAGCCAAGCCTCCACCAGCTGGTGCTGTTGTCAACACGCAGCCCTTCTTTGAGCCTCAACCGACCAACCTACCACCACTCACCAACAACCGACCAAGCCACCGGCTACTCAGCAGCCTGCTCACCAGTCTAAGTCTGATAACAGGTTAAGTACTACTGACCAGCCACGTACCAACAAGGTCACCAAGTTTGTACCCAACACTTCATTTCTGGACATCCTGCAAACACCAGACTACATGGATACTAGTTCTGACTCAGATTCTCTAGTGTATGAGCTCCCTACTGGTCAGGCACAGGAAGGCGAGTTTTCAGATCTGGACCAGAACATCTGTAACTGACAACAATCTGAAACTGTAACAGGCCTCCACTGAATAGCATAACTGCAGAGAAACTATGCTTGGTGTACGTTCATACATGGGCTGGACACATATACCAGACATTGATTCAATGGCTTCCAGTGCTGAGGACAACCCATTTGCTGCACCCAAACACCCAGCAAGTGGGTAAAGTTAGTGTTAACCTCCCCACAGACAACTTACACTTGTGCAAGGATATCTGTCCTGAAGTTCCGAAACGGGGTCTCCAGAGGAAACAGTTTGTCAAGCCAAGTAAATCTCATGCAAAGTGGTATGGGCTCCACCCCAGCCAGGACAGGCTGGCTGGTTCTGTGTCATTCTGGCATTGTGACTCAGTCAAGTTAAACAGTCCATATAGTCGGATAGCAAGATCATCCAGACACACTACACCTGCACCTACCTCACACACCTTATCACAGGACACTCTCAGACAGTGGGAGAAAGCTACAAGGGAGTCCACTTATGTCTGTAACCAGGCAGCTGGACTCAGTAGGTGCCTCAGCAAAGTTCAACAGGGAATACAGTCTCAGCTGAAAGTGTTACAGTCAGACTAGACCAAAGAAATGTCAGCTGGTAAAGTGGGAACTGCTACAATACCTAATAAACTTTAATGCCAGTATCACACAGTGTATGGGCAAAGCCATGGAACATCCATCTGACTTTGCATTTGTTTCCATGACAAATGTGACGCAGGTTCCTCTGGACTTACCTACATTGTTCCAGACTCTCTATGAGGAAAGCTGAGGAGGACATAAGCAAGTTTGAGGAAAAAGGTTGGTCTCATGCACAGTCCGGTGGTCGCAGGGACAGTCGGTATCACCCTTACAAGAGGTCGGATAAACAGACACAGGAACAGAGGTCTGGTAATCCAGCTTGGAAAACACTGAGATGCTTCAGCCAGAAGAAAGGTGGTCGTCCATCTCATCACGTCCAGCCAAGGGTCAGTCATCACATCAATGGCAATTACTGTGTAAAGGCTCCAGTACCAAGACAGCTGACCCAGAGCAAAGATGCTGTAAAGTTTGTAAATTTGTGTCAGCTCCACCGGACTGGACATCTTGAACAACCAAGAGACTGTAAACTTTACCAGTGTCACTGGACTGGACCAGTGTCCAGAGACACCTTAAAAGTTCGTCAGACACTAATAAATGTTGTAAACTCAGTTGTTGTAAATCATGCACATACTGTTAAAGGGCAACCATAAAAGAAAGGCGTAAGTCTGTTGTAAGACAATATCAGTCATTAGAATATTATGTGAACAATGTTTCCCGTGTCGATCTATTGTGTTCTGTCAAACATGTACCCAATGTCCAAACTGTTGCACAAGATCTGCCTGTAGGGGCCAGACTAAACCAGTTTTGCAAAACTTGGGATGCCTCGGGGTAATGGACCCAAGGTCTTACAAATGTACTCTTTGCAATTTTCCAAAAATTTTCCCCTCCCCAAAAATGGCGGCCATTTTGAATTTTCGAATTTTTGCCAAAAATGGCAAAACACAAATTTGCTTCTATCTCCTTAACCGTGCGAGATAGAGCAATTTTGTCGAAATTTTCGACCCACAGGGTATCTAAGGAATGTAATCTTTGCAATTTTCAAAAAATTTTCCCCTCCCCAAAAATGGCGGCCATTTTGAATTTTCGAATTTTTGCCCAAAATGGCAAAACACAAATTTGCTTCTATCTCCTTAACCGTGCGAGATAGTGATTTCGTCGAAATTTTCGACCCACAGGGTATCTAAGGGATGTAATCTTTACAATTTTCAAAAATTTTCCCCTCCCCAAAAATGGCGGCCATTTTGCATTTTCGAATTTTTGCCAAAAATGGCAAAACACAAATTTGCTTCTATCTCCTTAACCGTGCGAGATAGAGCGATTTCGTCAAAATTTTCGACCCACGGGGTATCTGAGCATTGTAGTCTTGGCAATTTTTAAAAAATTTTCCCCTCCCCAAAAATGGCGGCCATTTGTGCTGGGAATCTTCTGGTGTGGTCGGATTTGACCTTGGGCCCCTTGTTCAAGGTCAAATGAGGCTAGCCAAACTTAAAAGTGCTTATAACTTGCTTATTATTGGTCCTAGAGTTTTGGGATGGTATACCAACATATAGGAAATCATGGGCTGGGATTCTTTTGGTGTGGTCGGATTTGACCTTGGGCCTCTCCTTCAAGGTCAAACGAGCATAGCCAAACTTAGAAGTGCTTATAACTCGCTTATTATTGGTCCTACAGGTTTGGGATGGTAAACCAACCTGTAGGAAATCATGGGCTGGGAATCTTCTGGTGTGGTCAGATTTGACCTTGCACCTCTTCTTCAAGGTCAAACTAGCATAGCGAAACATAAAAGTGTCTTATAACTCGCTTATTATTGGTCCTAGAGGTTTGGGATGGTATACCAACATATAGGAAATCATGTGCTGGGAATCTTCTGGTGTGGTCAGATTTGACCTTGGGCCCCTCGTTCAAGGTCAAACGAGGATAGCCAAACCTAAAAGTGCTTATAACTCGCTTATTATTGGTCCTAGTGGTTTGGGATGGTAAACCAACATGTAGGAAATCATGTGCTGGGAATATTTTGGTGTGGTGGGATTTGACCTTGGGCCTCTTCTTCAAGGTGAAACGAGCATAGCCAAACATAAAAGTGCTTATAACTCGCTTATTATTGGTCCTAGAGGTTTGGGATGGTATACCAACATATAGGAAATCAAGTGCTGGGAATCTTCTGGTGTGGTCAGATTTGACCTTGGGCCCCTCGTTCAAGGTCAAACGAGGATAGCCAAACTTAAAAGTGCTTATAACTCGCTTATTATTGCTCCTAGAGTTTTGGGATGATATACCAACATGTAGGAAGTCATGTGCTGGGAATCTTCTGGTGTGGTCAGATTTGACCTTGGGCCCCTCATTCAAGGTCAAACGAGGATAGCCAAACTTAGAAGTGCTTATAACTCGCTTATTATTGGTCCTAGAGGTTTTATGGTAAACGAACATGTAGGAATTCATGGGCTGGGAATCTTCTGGTGTGGTCGGATTTGACCTTGGGCCTCTCCTTCAAGGTCAAACGAGCATAGCCAAACTTAGAAGTGCTTATAACTTGCTTATTATTGATCCTAGAGGTATGGGATGGTAAACGAACATGTAGGAAATCATGGACTGGGAATCTTCTGGTGTGGAGGGATTTGACCTTGGGCCTTTCCCTCAAGGTCAAACGAGGATAGCCAAACTTAGAAGTACTTATAACTCGCTTATTATTGGTCCTAGAGGTTTGGGATGGTAAACCAACATGTAGGAAATCATGGACTAGGAATCTTCTGGTGTGGAGGGATTTGACCTTGGGCCTTTCCCTCAAGGTCAAACGGTGATAGCCAAACTTAGAAGTGCTTATAACTCGCTTATTATTGGTTGTAGAGGTTTGGGTGTGAAACCAACCTATAGGAAATCTTTTGGCTTTCTTAAATTTAATACTGCAAATATCCTATATTACTTACCTACAGATAAGTTGTGTTATAAATTCAGGTGTAACAAGTCATATCTTCTGTGTAAATGACTAAAGACAGGGTACACATGTTATTCTACTAACTCATCTTACAATCACATGGAAGTTGTTTTTTTATGTTTTTGAAATGTTTCACAGTTGGCCTTCATATCTCTCACAAGTGTATTTACTTTGCAACCTGGTTTTGTAGTAGATTCAACCCTTTTTTAACACTCACTAAATGAGAATTGCCACTGGGAGAAAGACACTGTTGTAAACTTAAAAAAATATATAAACATGTTGTCAGGTGTGTGACTATTAGAGAGGAATACATCTCATAATAGGATACAAATAGTGATAACAGCATATAATGCACAGAACATTGAAAATATTCTGAATGGCTTTTGTTAATATCCCTTTTCCAGCTCCAATGAAGGTGAAAGGTGACTTATTTAGTAATTGGACATTTTTTATAGCTGAATGGCAAAATAACGAAATTGCCACTGGACTAAGGGAGAAATAAAAGAATGTAAGGGTTGCAACTTTAAGATCTGTTATTTGTAGAGATTGTTTTAGATTCTTAAGAAATCATGAGATAACAGATGAAAACTGTAAAGATCCAGCAAAGTGTAGAAAGGCACTGGAAAGTTATTTCAAACCAACCCAAAATGAGATTTACGGATTGTATATGTTCTGTTCATGTGATGAAGGACCCAATGAAAATGTGGATCAGTGGGTTAACAGACCAAGACTACTTTCAAAGTCTTGCAACTTTGAAGCAATGACTGACAGTTTGTTAAGAGACCGTGTCGTTCTTGGGAGGAAAGACAAGGCTACAAGAGCATGGATGTTTATAGAGAAGGTAAAAAAGTCAATCTGAATGAAGCAGTTGAAATTCTGAGAGCTAGTGAAGTAGCTGCTTAACACATAACATAAAGGAGTTTGACCAAGGGACATCTGAGGAAGTGGTACACTTCAACAATCAGGAGAAGGCTAACAGATGTCCAGGAAAAATTCTCTACTTATAACTGTGTACGCCTAATCAGGCCCTTCCTTCAAGGTCAAATGAGGGTAGGCAAACTTAAAAGTGCTTATAACTTGCTTATTATTGAAAAATGCTGTTTATCTTCAAAACCATGTTAGTTGTCCTTTTCCATTGGATACATCAAATGCGTCCTTGGTCTATTTTTTTAATGAATTTTAACATAATTTTTAAGACATTAAAATTCATGAAATCGTGCACTAAATCAATTATAACTAAAAAGTATTGCATTTACAGTATTTTGTTAAAGTATGTTACTCAGCTACTTTATCCATAGTTACAACAAGGTAACTTGGAAACCTTTCCCAATAGCTAAGTGAGTAAAAGCTACTTCCTGACTTTTCAGTAGCTTCCATAGTTAGTAAAATTACTTGAAAACTATTGCTTTTATTACGCTACAATAGCTTACCATGTGGGACTTAATGCTGTTCTCGGGTTGCCACACCCGGGGCCAACGTCTTAGAAAAAAAGACAGTTCTTGTTAGCCACCGGATATACTGCTAGTTGTCGTCACGTGATAACTTCTGACCAATCGCCCTACTTTCTCGTTGGCCACTCGAATACAGCAATGCCTTATTTTACAAGGAATATTATTTCATTTTTACAAGGATATACTTGTCGTTGGATATGGAAACTACACCAGTTTCTTTATTTTATTACATAGAATCACAATTCGATGTCTTTTCATAGTTCAGATAAGTATTTTTAGCATAATTTAC
The DNA here is from genome assembly GCA_964017235.1 of Sabellastarte sp. h YS-2021. Taxonomy (NCBI): domain Eukaryota; kingdom Metazoa; phylum Annelida; class Polychaeta; order Sabellida; family Sabellidae; genus Sabellastarte; species Sabellastarte sp. h YS-2021. The sequence continues at coordinate 80,558,090 of OZ024927.1, forward strand.
AACTGAAGTCCACTTCCGGGTTCACGCTGTAAAGCAATAGCGACTCGTTCATGTGGTTTCTAATACAGGATATATATATATATATGCCTTTCAATAAAATAAAATAAAATATTTAACCCCTATCTGCTTCATTATTTGACCATTTTTAGGGTTTAAAAGTGTATAAATGTAACACAAACGAGTCCTTGTCGAGTGAAATAATCGAAACCACTTCCGTTTTTTTTATCGAGACAGCATTTCTTGCAACTCGCACATCTCGTGTAGGTAGTTTATATACAGGAATATATGCCTGTTGAAATCAAATAAAATAAATTTTGCAAGGGTTTATCCCCGTTCTTCTACTCTATTGGTCCATTTTAAGGGTTAAAATATGATATAAAGCACGATTCTAACTGGGGGAATCCTCGGGGAAACCCCTGTGATGACGTCACGTCTAGACCGCATGTGCTGAGAGACGCGGGTTTCTTACAGTACGTTTATAAATATAAATAAAATAAAATTAAATAAAATATTTTATCCCTTCTTTCCTGTATTATTGACCATTTATAAGGTTAATACATAAATAAACAGGAATAGAATTCTTCATTAATCGTCTAGACATTACGTGTCTCTTTAGACTAAGGTAACCTTGGTTTCCCATTATTTTAATCATATTTTAATTCATCCAGTTTTAAATTATAAGAAATATTGTACTTGTTTTTTAGATTCTATGTTATTTAATCAAATTCTGTGTAATTACTGCTGTCCTTATCTCACAACTAGCCCTACCTGCAGTGAGGCGGGTGGGGCAGGTGACCTTGTGTCACAGTTGATTTACTTACGTAAATCTAGTTGTGTAGTTCCTTCAAGAAGGAAAGGCAAAGCTTACATGGAAGCTTACCTTAAGGAAAGCTTACATAGAAATTATAATATCCAACTTCTTTCTCCAGGGTGGATCAGATCCCTGCTTAAATTCAGATAAGATCTTAGTTCATCCGAGATTTTAATGCATCCGAGAATCGGATGCAGTATTCCCAACTTCTATTCACCCAAGTATGATTTGATACTCGGTTTTCATTGCATCTCTCAGATCTGTATGTAGATCTGATCCTCGGATGATCGGATCATCTAATCTGATGTTCGGATGATGATTCCAGATCAGAACACTGAACAATCCTCACAAAAAAAAAACAAAAAAAAAATGGACTAATAGTTCACCAGCCTGGCAGTAAATATCAATTATTGGAGGCTTTGGTCCAAGTCCTCAAGCCCAAGAGGGCTTCTAAACAAGGTCCTTCATTTAGTCCTGACTCTGTATTTTTAGGGAAGTAGGTTGCCTGACTTCACCCTAACCCTTTTTGAGGACATTGAAACCTAGGCAGTTTTTGAACCTCCCTGCCCCCAGGGAATTTATGCCTAGATCCCCACAGTCTGGACTCTGAATGATTTACTAGGCCAACAGGAACTTGGGCTGTTAATTTCCCTTAAATGGAACAACCTTGTTTTGAACACAAGTTACAAGTTTTCAAATCTGCATCTCCCTAGGGGCCTCCTTGGGTAAGCCCCTCTCCCCCTTCTGGTCAGCAAGAGTTGAGCTTCAGGCTGCTCTTCACTAGGTTCTTCTGAACACAACCTGATTATGGATATCTGTTAAGAACTTAAGACAGTAGCAAGGCTACTACCAGACAGGTCAAACTCAATTTCATGGTGCATATAAGTAGTCAGAAGGGGTATGGTGAATTCAGGTGAGATACTGGATCTTTAGATCTTAAAGTTCCCCATTCACAACTACTTTAGAAGGGACAGGAGTCCCTCATCAAGGCACCTGTAATAACACTTAGGGTTTAGGCCCTATCAATCAACCCTTTCCAATTCCCCACATCTAGAGGCTCCTACAGGAACCACCCCAATGGGGGTCATTCCATCCCAAGCAGTATCCATCGTTTTCCCCAGGTAGGGGGAAATCGAGTAGCCGAGGCTCCAAGGTCTTTTCGACCCACTCCAGGGGACAAGGGCATGAAAACCCTCCCCCCCCCCCCTCAGTGACTCCTCCAGCCTCTCTCAGTCCACCAGTAGGAGGTCGCCTCCGTTCTTTCAGATAAGACTGGCAAAAAAAAAAAAAAAAAAAAAATCCTGTCATTCTTTTCAAATCCAAGTCCAGTCAGACTCCTGATTCAGTCAGAATACAAGGCCCTTCAAAGACCAAGTCCTGGCCACTTGTATCCAGTCTCTTCTGTCAAGAATGTAATAGAAAGGGTGGAAAATGTAAAATCTCTCGGGTTTTACAGTCGCCTGTCCCTAGTACCAAACCTCACCCAAGGTGGGGGCCAGTCATAGACCTAAACAGGCTCAACACTTTTCTACATGTAGAAAAGTTCAAAATGGAAACCCCAGAGTCCATCAGGACCTCCCTGATTCCAGGGGAATGGGTATCGTCGATAGATTTGTCGGACGCTTACCTACACATCCCCACCCATCCAAACTCAAGGAAATACCTTTTGCTACAAGTCTCAGGTGTTCACCTCCCTCCCATTTGGACTAGCCACAGCCCCCAGGTCTTTACAATGATTGTAAAGGAAGTGAAACTAATGACCCTCTCAAGAGGACTCAGAATTCACCAATACCTGGACAACTGGCTGACCAGGTCCCAGTCTCAGGAGGAAGCCCAAGTGAACACTCAGTCGGTGGTAGACCTAACCCAGTCCTTGGGGTGGATAATAAATTGAAAAAAAAAAAAAATCAGAACTGAAACCTACTCAGGTGTTTTCGTTCGTGGGCTACGAATACCACCTAGATTCAGCCCTTGTAAAACCCACTCAAGAGAGATGGCTCAAACTTCAGGATTTGATCCTACGACTCAAGTCAAAACGTGTTTTGACTGCAAGATGTTTGATGTCTCTAATTGGGTTGCTAGCCTCAATGGAGAAAATGGTCCTGGAGGGACACCTTCACAGAGGCCCTTTCAGTTTCATTTCAAGGAGCACTGGAGATATCCTCAGTCGCTGGACAACCTCCTTCCTTGGACAGAAGCCATTGCAGCCCACCTAGATTGGTGGCAAAATCCCTCAAACGTGATGAAAGGTACAGACCTTCATCCCAAAGACCACAGTATCCAACTCTTTACCGACGCCTCAAACGAAGGTTGGGGCACTCACTTAGACCAAAATTCTACAAAGGGTCTGTGGTCAGATTGGGAAAAAAGGCTGCACATAAATGTCCTAGAATTGAAGGCGGTCTCCCTGGCCCTTCGAGACTTCAAGGACCAGTGCCAGAACCAAACAGTGTTAGTTGCTACAGACAACAGTGGTAGCCTACATCAACAAACAAGGAGGAACTCACTCAGCAGAGATGTGTGCTCTCCTGTGCAAAAAATCATGACCTGGTGCAATCACTACCACATAACATTGAAAGCCAGGCACATTCCAGGGTGCCTGAATGTGATGGCCAACCTAGTGTCCAGGTCCAACCAAGTGCAGTCAACAGAATGGTCTCTGCACCCACAGGTGTTCAAACAGATCTGCCAGAAGTGGTTCACACCTCATGTAGCTTTATTTGCCACTCACCTGAACCACAAGCTCCCACTGTACGTGTCTCCTATCCCAGACCCAAGGGCCTAGGACATAGATGCTCTAAACATGAACTGGACCAACCTCACGGCCTATGCTTACCCTCCTACAGCTCTCCTTCACAAGGTGATCCAAAAGATCAAGCAATGTCATTGCCTGATCATCGTGATAGCCCCAGGCTGGCCAGGGATGCCCTGGTTTTGGGACCTAGTGCAGCTCTCAACAGAGATCCCACTACAACTCCCAGTGTCAACGACCCTACTCAAACAGTCCCACAAGTATGTGTTCCACAACAACCCCCAGCAGCTGAACCTCCACGCCTGGTGTTTAGGAGCGGACAACTCCAAGAACAAGGCTTCTCTGTGGAGGTGGCAGAGAGAATTGCTGCCCCTCAGCGGTCATCAACAAGGACCATCTACAAGTCAAAGTGGGCCCTATTTGAAAAATGGTGCAGAGAAAATTTGGTGGATTTCTCCACTCCATCTGTGAAACAAATCTCAGATTTCTTCATGTACCTGTACCAAGACCTAAACAGGCGCCCCTCGACCATTGATGGTTACAGGACTGCAATCGTTAACACTTTGGGCCCAATGGCCCAACATATTGCACACAATGCAGACCTTCATAGGTTACTCTCCAGTTTTCACAGGGATCGTCCTAAAAGTTCCAGAAATCTCCCCAAGTGGAACCTTTCTGTTGTTCCCAATGAGCTCACAAAAGCACCCTTTGAGCCCATGAAAGACACAGACCTCAAACATCTCACTCTCAAAACTGCTTTCTTGCTAGCATTGGCCTTCGGCAAGCGCCGCAGCGAAATCCATTCCTGGGTCGCAAACAAAGTATCTAATCTAGGCCAATGGGAAAAGGACGCCTTGTTCCCTTCTTCTGATTTCATAGCCAAAAACCAATTAGCAAGAGAAGGTTCTCAAAGTGTGTCTCCGGTGACTATTCCTGCTTTGACTACCATTGTAGATAGACAATTTAAAGAAGACAGGACCCTATGTCCTGTGCGGGCCCTGAGGTTTTATCTGGACTGAACAAAAGACCTGAGACGGTCTCGTTCTCTCCTTTTCATCTCCTTTAAGACATACCTCAGACATCAGACCCGCTACACTCTCTTCCTGGTTGAAACAAACCATCCTACTTTGTTACAAACAAGCAGATCAACAAGCCTTGGACTTGGTCCAAGTTAAAGCGCATGACATCCGGGCTTTCGCGGCCTCTAAGGCCTTTTACGGTGGGGTATCAGTGGACCAAATCATGCAAGCCTGTCACTGGAAACCTCACAACACATTTACAAATTTTTACCTCAAAGACCTTACTTGGTCGGACACCGACAACAATATGTATCTGGGACCCGTAGTGGCGGCACAACAAGTCCTAGATCCTTCCCCTCAGACCAGTTGTCCTCGGAAAGAAAAAAGGGGGGGCACATCTGCTACAACCAAGTCTTCAGGAGTCTCTCCCAGGATCTAGGTATTCCTTTACCTTCAAGATGTTCCGGGTAAGGTCATTTCATTGCGTTAATACATCTTACCTAACAGACGATAGCTATTGTCCGGCGCCAGCCGGTCCCGCCAAACGCCAGAAAAAGACATCCTGAGTTTCACCTCCGGCCGGACCGGTACCCTACAATCCACTCGCCAGGTGGCCTAGTTCCTGCTTATTCGTCAGAGGGACGTGACGTCATAGCATCTTTTTCGTTTGGCCCGAGATTGAAAGTTGTGGTTTTTTTTTCGGAAGTGCTTTCTTTTTGTGGATATTCTGTTTGTACTTATTATTGTGTGGCTCAGTGAAGTGATTTACTAGTTTCTATCATTATGTCTTCACCGGGGCAAAGGAAAGGTGCATGCGGACACATAATGGCTAATTTTGACAAACATTCAAGATGTGCCCGCTGCCGTGACCAAGGTCATGGGGACGATCCTTGTATTAAAAATCTGCAATGTGATTTCTGCGATTTACTTACTCCAGAACAGATTGTTCAACTGTCAACCCCTACCTACAAGCTTAGGAAGGAAAAACAGAAAGGAAAGGACGTTTTAATAGACCCTAATGCTGTTACCGTCATATCTCATGTGGAACAGGAAGTTGTAGATCGCCCTGCTTCCCACAATTCTTCTGTTGACCTCTCTCTACCAGCTCCTTCAAAAGGAATTGCAGGACCTGGACGAAAAATGGTCTTTAAGAATGGCCAGACTTGAGGCTCTCATCACCATGGGTCACAAATCGTCTCCCCCTCAACCGGCCTTTTCTCCTGTCAAAGTTCCGGTTTCACATCAGCCACCTCCGGGGTCTATATCTCAAACCCCTTTTTTGCAGTCTGCGGCTCTTTCTGGCCAAGCCGGTCCGGCTTCCGGCCCGGATAGAGCCCAGGCATTGCCTGTGTCTACTCTCACTAGATCTTCACCATTGGATAATTTATACCCGGACAATGACCCGGAGCCGGTCTTTCAACAGCCTGGTCCGGTGCCTGCTACTCAGTCCTCCACAAGACAAGTTATTTTCTCAGCCCGGGATGCTATTCCACCGGATCAAACTGAAGAAGGAGAGCTCTCTGATCCGGAGCAGGAACCGGAGGATCCACAGGACTCTGACTCTGGCAAAAAGGACAAGATTATTAGTGAGGATCAAAACTATCGAGAAACTGTGAGAGGAGTTAGGGCTTTTATGGGATGGACACATATTCCCGATTTAGAATACTCTCCCACTTCGCGCACTGACAATCCGTGGACTGGGCATCGCTCTCAGCCAGTAGGGAAAGTATCAGTCTTACTCCTGCCAGAGGACTGGCTGTGCAAAAAACTGGAAAATATGAACTTGGTGTTACTAGAAGGCTACCCATCAAAATCATCAGAACCAGGGGGACGCTACATGGACCAGTTCCTCCATCCGCCCAAGTCCCAGAGTCGTTGGTACGGGATTCACCCTGCCGAACCCAAGGACCCTACCAGACCCGGGAAATACGTGAATACCTGGCCCAATGACGCGGCAAAGATTAATAGTGCTTTTCCCCGTATTGCTAAACAAAGTGTGGCCAATTCTCAACCTGCTGTGCGCCCGTTACCCCAAGACACCGTCAGGAAATGGGAAAAATTGGCCAAAGAGTCTAGTTACATCTGCAACCAGGCAGCTGGATTTAACAGGTGTATTACCAAGCTGCAGGATTCCGTTCAGGAACAGGTTAGAATTTTATACCATGAAATGGGAAAAGGGAAGTCATCAGCTAAAGCGCAAGCAGCCTTGGACGAGCTTCACTACCTAACAACATTTAATCAGAATGTGAGTTTCGCCATGGGCAAATCTTTACAGCATCTGTCAGATTTTACCTTCACACAAATGGCCAACCTGACTTTGGTCCGTAGGGACTCGTACCTGGAACACTTAAAGCCAGGCGTTAAACCTGACACTTTTGCCGCCTTGAGAAATTGCCCGCTCAACGGCTATGCCCTCTTCCCAGATGCTATTATTAGAAAAGCGGAAGATGACATCACTCAACATGAAGCTGCCAAGCGTACCTCCCAGCCCGGTCCGGGCCATGGGGGGTTCGCCGGGGCGCAGAAAAGAGGTCAAAATAGATATCAGCCTTACTCCACAGGGTGGAGAAGTCAGGATGCTACTAAACCTTCAGGCAACTCTGGCAAGGACATGCCGGCATGGAAGTCTTTTGGTGGTAGAGGCAGGCCACGCGGTAGGGGACGTGGAGGTCCTGCTAATCGCGGTTCCCAAGGCTCCAAGGATGTTCATCCTTATAAATGACAATTATTGTGTAACAAGACCGGTCTTAGAGAACCGGTGTTCAGGGACAGTAACAAAAGATCTAAGAACTTTAAAGTCACTTGTAAACTATTGTGCTGTCAGTCCTGTACCTTTTGCAACAAAAAATGTAAGGCAGCCGCAAAAGAAAGGCTTAAGTCCTCTCTCAGAAATCAAAGAAATAAATTCTGTGAATTGTGTTTCTTTTGTCGATCATTGTGTTTCTGCCCCAGGTGTGACAAATGCCCGCAATGTTGTTCATGCCCCACAGGTAGGAGGGCGCCTTCAGCCCTTTTGGCAGACTTGGGCCCTCCTGGGTGCAAATCCGAGAGTAGTGTCCATTTTGAAGGACTATGAAATGTCAGATCAGGAAGCGCTAACCCTTCACCAAGTGAAAGCGCACGACGTTAGAGCCTTCGCGGCTTCTAAAGCTTTTCAAGGTGGCATTTCGCTAGAACAGATCTTAGCTGCATGCCACTGGAAGTCCCACAACACCTTTACACAATTCTACCTTAAAGATGTTACTTGGGCAGATTCGGAGCTTTTTCATTTAGGTCCAGTGGTGGCTGCACAGCAGATGCACCAATGAACCTTCTAGGCTCCAAAAATTGTAAATAGTGTACATAATAATTAAGGTTTTTTACTGAGTTGCTTGAGGCACTGAGTATGGAACCATTATTCCACTCTTACAAGCTAAATGGAATCTCTAGGACTGAACTCTTCTCTCTTCCTCCTCTCAGAGAGCAGAAAAAAAGAGGGGGGGGGGGAAGTGGCACTGCTTGGTACAGTTTTTGAGCTTCTTATCAGCCAGGCCAGAGAGTACGTGCCTATTTATAGAGTTCCTTCTAGTCCTAAGAAGCTGCCCTCCTTCCACTGGGTAGTTATTCTAGCTATCGTCTGTTAGGTAAGATGTATTAACGCAATGAAATTGCAAATTTTAATTAGTAAATTAAATTTTTATTAGTTAATACCTTACCTAACAGACGGAAGATTCCCACCCGGCCTTCCCCGCTTTTCAGCTTCATTTAACCTAACTTGGGACGAAAAAGATGCTATGACGTCACGTCCCTCTGACGAATAAGCAGGAACTAGGCCACCTGGCGAGTGGATTGTAGGGTACCGGTCCGGCCGGAGGTGAAACTCAGGACGTCTTTTTCTGGCGTTTGGCGGGACCGGCTGGCGCCGGACAATAGCCATCGTCTGTTAGGTAAGGTATTAACTAATAAAAATGTAATTAAAATTTGCAATTTTGTTTTTTAGTTATAAAGTAATTTCTAATAAGGACTTATTTAGTTGTCATTAATCTCATATTCAGGTTGCAAAAAATTTATGGTATATCCAACCATGGGTTGGTCAGTCACTAGTGAAGGGCCCTCAGGGACCCTTAGACCTCGAAGTGAGCTCTGCTGCACTTCCGTCCTACAATCAAACATCTAGACAGTTTTAGCTCTGTCTCTCATTTTATTTAGGTTTTTGGCTCGTTACAGGCCCGGTCTTCGGGATCGGGGCACTGTCAATGGGACTCAGACTGGTATTTCTGGCACTATTCTATACATATCAATTCAAAATCTTAGAAAAAATGACATATCTTCCAGTCTCAGCTGTAATCCTGCCACCGGGCGGTTGAATTCAGCATTAAGTCCCACATGGTAAGCTATTGTAGCATAATAAAATTGAAAATTTTAATTACTTAAATGTAGCTTTTATAAGCTACAAGCTTACCATGTGGGACTTAGAAGAGTCCCACCCTGCCTCCCCTCTGTTTACAGCTGAGGGGTAGGTTTTAGAAAATTTCAACGAGAAAGTAGGGCGATTGGTCAGAAGTTATCACGTGACGACAACTAGCAGTATATCCGGTGACTAACAATAACTGTCTTTTTTTTCGGGTGTGGCAACCCGAGAACAGCATTAAGTCCCACATGGTAAGCTTGTAGCTTATAAAAGCTACATTTAAGTAAATTAGAATTTTCAAATTTAGAGAATTTTTTATAACTATGTTATTAAACTACTTTTGGGTGAGCTATAATATAGTAAAATTGCAGACCTGTAGCTTGTTGCATAGCTGAGCAATATTTACTTTCAGGTTTTCACTGTTGCATAAATCACTTGTAACTTGAAAACTATTGCTGTTAGAGAATTGTGTTTAAATATGTTTTCACTTACTTTTGGATGAGCGACAGCATAGTAATATTGCAGACCTGTAGCTCATTGCATAGCTGAGCAAAAGCTACCTTCGTTTTCTCACTGTTGAGTAAATCGGTTGTATTTGGATAACCATTACATTTAGAGTTTTTTCTGTAAATTTGTTATTCATCTACTTTTGGATCAGCTATAACATTGTGAATTTTGCAGACTACTTTATCCATAGCTACAATATTGTGAGTAACTTGGAAACCTTTCCCCATAGGTAAGTTAGTAATAGCTACTTTGTGACCTTTCAGTAGCTTCCGTAATGAGTAAATCACGTGTAACTTGAAAACTATTTCATTTACAGCATTTTCTTTAAATATGTTATTCACCTACTTTCTTTGTCAGCTATAAGATAGTTTACTTTTCAGACCTGTAGCTCATTGCATAACTGAGGAATAGCTACTTCAAGTTTCCACTGTTGAGTAAATCGCTTGTACCTCAAAAATATTACATTAATTTTACAGTATCTTCTTTAAATGTGTTTTTCACCTACTTTTTTCACTGTAACAGTTAACTTTGTACTTTACTTCTGATTACCATTTCCAGGGCACAACTTTTGTGTCCTTTTATGCTTTTACTTCTACTTTGCAGCTGAAAACACACTGTCACCTGATACAGAACCCGTTCACAGGCACTGATTGCTTTTTTCGTTTTAAGGTCACTCTTGTGACCCTAACATGGTCCTTTCAGGAGAATTTCTCTTCACCAATAACATTTTCCTCTTCACATTGATCCTTTAGTATTTTATATAAAACTTACAAGCTGTAGGCACGCTTTGTTTTTGTGTACAAAAACCTTTTGTCTAGTTTGATTTGGTGATTTAAGAGTGGTTAAATGATACACTGAGACCTCTAATATCAGTACCTCCATTGTCTGAATACTTGAGTTGATTTCTTGCTCATTTACATGAAAATACTTTTTCTATTTTCCAGTGCGGAATGAAATGCCTGTTTATATATGGTTGGGCACTTCTCTTTCTGTATTTTGAAAAAAGCTGAAATCACATCTTGCAAAAGCATATCTACCATAGGTTTTTACCCCACAGCCCTTAAGGGCTGTCGGGGTACTGTTTTCACCTATAGTGTCCGGATGGGCGGGCAGCGGGAAAAAGTTTGTCCGGGCTGTATCTCAGAAACTGTAAGGAAGTTGATACTTGGTAGGGACATTGGTTAGGGGGTGTAGGTGTGCAACGTCATGGTCTGACCTTGATTTGACCTTTGACATTACCATAGTGATCTTGACCTATAAAATCTTGCCTGGGCTGTATCTCGGAAATCGTAAGGTGTAGGAAGTTGATAATTGATAGGGACATTGGGTATGCGGTGTAGGTGTGCAGCGTCATGGTCTGACCTTGATTTGACCTTGCTGTATTGACCTTGACCTATAAAATCTTGTCTGGGCTATATCTCGGAAAGCGTAAGGTGTAGGAAGTTGATACTTAGTAGGTACATCGGTTAGGGGGTGTAGGTGTGCAAAGTCATGGTCTGACTTTGATTTGACCGTCCCATAGTGACCTTGACTTATAAAATCTTGTTGTAGGAAGTTGATACTTGGTATGGACATTGGTTAGGGGGGGGGCTGTAGGTGTGCAACATCATGGTCTGACCTTGATTTGACCTTTGACCTTGCCGTAGTGACCTTGACCTATAAAATCTTGTCCCGGCTATATCTCGGAAACTGTAAGGTGTAGGAAGTCGATGCTTGGTAGTGACATTGGTTAGGGGTTGTAGGTGTGAAGCATCATGGTGTGACCTTGACCTTTAAAATCTTGTTGCACCTTTGGGTCTGTCTTTTGATGCAGATTAAGCACTGTTAAAGTCATATTAGAATTCATCAAGAATTTTACTTTCACAACTTCCGATTGTAACAGATGGAATTTCATCAAGTGAGCCACAGACTTTACTCCAACACCACACATAAGCATTCATTGAATGTATTACCACTTCTGTATGCATGGTAATATTCAAAACATCCAAACCATAATTCGGCCATGCCAGATGTAGATAAAGAGTGTCATAATGTTTAGTTTACTGATTAATGCTGTCATCTTGTTATTATATTGAATTGTCTTGTTTTAATACTTCATCTTTACATGCATTATCTTTCTCTTAAACATTATTTTCTCTATTTAAACATTGTTTGGACCTTTATATAACTGACAGTGCTCTGAAAGTATCATGAACTTTGTACTGATACACTACTTCTATATATCATGGTGTTAAAAATATTTCTCCAGGCTGTGGGGTATGGGCATCTCTGATGCTATTTTTTATATATAGTGATGTCTTGTGTGTTGCTGACCACCTTTACAATATCCCTGAATATGACATTTTTTGTTTCCTTAACTACCAGACTTTATCCTTTTGGATAGAGATTATAAGTGCTATAAAAGTTTTGTTGCAATCAGAAACATTCTATTATCCTAAGTAAATCTCACTCTTTCAACAACTCTCGCCTGTCAGAAGTTCTACTGTGTTCAAATAATTTAAGCTACACGTTTTCATATTATCTCTCTGCCTCGAAGTACATGCTTTCAACATGTAACAGGAGATAAATTTGTTTTTGCCAGGGATAATCAAACAGTGTAAAACATACTGATAAAAAGAAATCTCTACAATTGAGAAGTTGATATATGATACAAGTTCAGAACATAAAATGCAAAATGTGCATTGATGTAAAAAGACTGTGGACTTAATATCATATGTTGTTATCAGACAGACAGCACCCATGACTTTATTTTAATGGGATGTTTACTGATGCTTTGCAAGATTAATTTATGACAAAGGTCTTTTATTGAGGCTATCTTGGATCAACATTTTGCATGGTACTAACTACACAGTTTAGTTTATTAGACCATTTTAAAGTGGCTCAGAATCACACAGTGTATTATAAACCAATTTATGATCGAGTATCGTACAGGTTAATATAAAATGCCAAAATGGAACAGGACAATCTCAAAATTGGCAAAGTGCTATTTAATTGCCAACATAAGTTGTATCCAACCATTTCATAAGATTTAGTTCATCAGTGAAGTGATTCAATCATTACAGTATTAAGTGTTTTCTAGATGATGCAATTTCTGGATGAAGGTTGTACTTGCCCAACTTTTAATTGCAGAAAAAGCTTTTTAACAAAATTTATTGTAAATACAAAAACTTACAGAGTTTTGAGAGCTAAGGGATAAGACTATACAATCACCACAATATGTGAAATTTGCCATTGAGAATACCCTTCAGTTTAAATTACCAGCAAATTTTTATTTTTCCTGTAATTGTATACCATTTGTCTCGTCTGATGTTGACTTTGTACATGCTATTCATATTTTCTAAAATTTTTGGTCCTGTGTACTAGTGAGAAATATCACATAGTGTGGTGGATTTCATACTAAAGCTTACTTTGACTCCAGACATCATATGAGAAATCCTGCGGAATGTCATCACCCAAGTTAATTTCCAAAAAGGGAAACAAACCACGGATATTCAAAGTACTGGTTCTGGGACAAAGTGGAGTTGGGAAAACAGGTAAAGTGTGTGATATTTATGATTATGTGTTTGGAGTTTTACATCATGACTAGTACTTTTGTTAAAGTTCTATTGTAACACATAATTCGACAGGTGGAAAAACCAGCATTTATACACTTGGAAGTTGATACTTGGTATGGACATTGGTTAGGGGTTGTAGGTGTGCAACGTAATGGTCTGACCTTGATTTGACCTTTAACCTTACTGTAGTGACCTATAAAATCTTGTCTGGGCTATATCTCGGAAACTGTAAAGTGCAGAAAGTCGATACTTGGTAGGGACATTGGTTAGGGGATGTAGGTGTGCAATGTCATTAGTGCTGGGATGAGTTGACTGAAACTGGAGTTGTGACTCGATGGGTAAAAATTTAGGGGTAACATCGATCTGCACAAGTGAAACTCTAGTTTTTGAAAATGTTTTAATGTTTTTGAAATATTTTTACCATCTAAGGCTGACACTGCAACAAAACGACAGCTATATCCGAAATTTTCAAAAATCTATGCATTTTTTATTTTTATTCTGGAAATAATCAATGAAGATTTAACTTAAATTATATTGTAAAAGCCATTTCCAGATTAAAGTTTCGGCTCACGTACGGTTAATATGTAAAATATTTTCCATATTAATGGCCAACAAACGAAATACTTTATCCCGAAAATTACTGGAGTTTAATTCGAGTTCAGCTCACTTCTAACAGGTGATGCTCGATCTGCCATTTTAGCTGGTGATCCCACCATTAAACGTCATGGTGTGACCTTGATTTGACCTTTGACCTTGCAGTAGTGACCTTGACCTATAATATCTTGTCCGGGCTATATCTCGGCAACCGTATGATGTAGGAAGTTGATACTTGGTAGGGACATTGGTTAGGGGGTGTAGTTGTGCAACATCATGATGTGACATTGATTTGACCTTTAACCTTCCATAGTGACCTTAACCTATAAAATCTTGCCTGGGCTATATCTTGGCAACCATAAGGTGTAGAAAGTTAATATTTAGTAGGGATATTGGTTAGGGGCAGTAGGTGTAAAGTGTCATGGTGTGACCTTGATTTGACCTTTGACTTTGCTTTAGTGATCTTGACCTATAAAATCTTGTCCGGGCTATATCTCGGAAACCGTAAGGTGTAGGAAGTTGTTACTTGGTAGGGACATTGTTTAGGGGTTGTAGATGAGCAACGTCATGGCATGAGCTTGATTTGATCTTTGATCTTGCCATAGTGACCTTGACCTATAAAATCTTGTCCAGGCTATATCTCGGAAACCTTAAGGTGTAGGAAGTTGTTACTTGGTAGGGACATTGGTTAGGGGGTGTAAGTGTGCAATGTCATAGTGTGACCTTGATTTGACCTTTGACCTTGCCGTAGTGACTTTGACCTATAAAATCTTGTCCGGGCTATATCTCAGAAACCGTAAGGTGTAGGAAGTTGATACTTAGTAGGTACATCGGTTAGGGGGTGTAGGTGTGCAAAGTCATGGTGTGACCTCAATTTGACCTTTGACCTCTTCATAGTGACCATGAGTTTTAAAATCTTGTCTGGGTTATTTCTTTGATTCCACAGGGTGTATAAGGTAGACACTTGGTAGGGACATTGGTAAGGGGGTGTAGATGTGCATTGTGGTGTGACCTTTAACTTTGGCTCTGCCAGAGTGTGTTCACCTACCATATGTGAGAAATCTTTCTCTTATGACAAAGATATATTGATTGCTACAACTGATTATTATATGCACTTTTACATACATTTTCTTTCTCTTGCATGTTATTTTCTCTACTTAAACATTATTTGGACCTTTATATAGCTGACACTGCTCTGAATGTATCCCGATCTTTGTACGGTTTCACTACTTCTGTATATCATGGTGTTGAAAACTATTTCCCCAGGCTGTGGGGTACGGGCATCTCCGATGCTATTTTATATGCAATGTATATGGAATCTTGGTTGATGGAGTTGGACTTTGTGATTTCATTGTTATTTAAGACCTTAAAATATAATCTCAGTTCAACAATTGTGAGCTTTTCATCCAGTGCATATAGTAGAGTCAAACCTCTAGGGTAGAAAAAGTCTTTTGAAGGCATTTTCCATTGAAATTTACTGCTGTCCTAAATTCCTATTCTAATGGGAAGTATTTTCCTATTCTCTGAAAATGTAATAAAACAATTAAGCGGTTTAACATTATAATTACTACAGCAATAACCTTTATACATTGGAATGACTTACATTTGTCTGTCTTTTACAGCTTTGATTGTGAGATTTATCACCAGGAGGTTTATATTTGACTATGATTCTACATTAGGTAATGTACATTAAATTTACAATTGATCTGTGACAAAGAAGTCTGGTAAACAGAAGCCCCTAGTAAAAACTTCCTTGAGGGTGGCTTTTACATTGACATTTAATTTTGTATCTGAAAATCTTGGTTAAGTAAAAATATTTTCCAGGCTCATTGAGGTTACACTTGACAGGATTTACATAATAGTATAATTGTTGATTTAAGTGTTTACGTCATAAAATATTCTATACCATTACATCCACATTGGTATATTGTGTCAAGGCAAATTCATTTATTTTCTGTAGTCATTCATGTAATCACTTTTCTGATTCTATTATAGTAGAACGTCTGTTATCCAATCTTCTATTGTCCAAATAATAAATTTATGACCTTATTTTTATTTTCCAAATTAGCAGTTTCCATTTTTCCCCACAGCCTTT
This sequence comes from Sabellastarte sp. h YS-2021, assembly GCA_964017235.1. Classification (NCBI taxonomy): domain Eukaryota; kingdom Metazoa; phylum Annelida; class Polychaeta; order Sabellida; family Sabellidae; genus Sabellastarte; species Sabellastarte sp. h YS-2021. The sequence continues at coordinate 80,573,812 of OZ024927.1, forward strand.
AAGGCCTGGGCGGTTATTGTTTTCACTGATGGCATCCGGATGGGTGGGTGAGTGGGCGGTGGGAAAAAACTTGTCTGGGCTGTATCTCAGAAACCATAAGGTGTGTGAAGTTGATACTTAGTAGGGACACTGGTGAGGGCATGTAGGTGTTCAACGTCATGGTTTTACCTTGATTTTACCTTTGACCTTACTGCAGTGACCTTGAACTTTAAAATTTTGTCTTGGCTACATCTCGGGAACCATAAGGTCTAGGATACTTGGTATGGACATTGGTTAGGGAGTGTCGGTATGCAACATGATGATGTGACCTTGATTTGACTTTTGACCTTGCTGTAGTGACCTTGACCTTTGAAATCTTGTGCTGGCCGGCTGGCCATATCCCAGAAAGGGAAATTAAAGTTTAGGAAGAGACAGTATTTGGGGGTGTACATTTTCTCTCTCTTAAACATTATTTTCTCTACTTAAACCATTATTTAGACCTTTACAAAGCTGACACTGATTACTCTGAAAGTCTGTTGATCTTTGTACTGTTTCACTTCTTCCATATCTCATGGTGTTAAACGCTATTTCCCCGGGCTGTAGGGCATGGACATCTCTGGTGCTATCTTTTTTATGACTTCTATAACCTGACCAAAATTTTGTTCACCCTGCAGAGTTGGATAAAGGAAGTTTTTTATGCATTTATACTTCTATTGTGCTACAAAAGCTTACCATGTGGGACTGAATGCTAACTCTGGAGGCCGCAGGACTCCAGCCAACAACCAAGAAAAATGGACGTTTGGATTTGGCCGTGTCCATGGTTTAGTATGTACCATAGCAATGTCATTTGGTAATTCGTCCTTCTCTCATTGGCCGCCATATTGGAAATTGTTTGAAATTCCTCTCGAGAATTTTTACTGTTTTCTCGGAATATACGTATTGTTGGATGTTTATTTTTTGCTATTTACTTCCATTTATTATATAGACATTTCTGATATATTTTAATTTTCACAGGATAAGTATTTCCTTTAATATTTGTGTTTTGTGAGTTTTGCTTGTTTCGACTCAGATTTCTTTATTGCAGCAAAAATGTCTACCCACCAAACGAGTGCACAGCCAAGATCATCCAAATGCCGTCACTTCTGCTTTCCTTTTGATTCTCACAATTATTGTCCCACATGCAGGGAATCTGGCAAGGGAGACGATCCCTGGGTCACTAAGCTGTCATGCAATATTTGTGATAGTTTCTCCGAGGAACAGCAGATCAAAATTAAACATAGACGTCGGTATATCAGGAAACAGAAGACTTTGGATCCTTGCAATACGAGCAAGGAAGATGATCTTGACCTACTGGGGCACAATGTGGGGGCGTTTTCTGGCTCTCAAGCAGACCTTGGGGGTGCTGCTGAAAATGTTTTTTCTTCACCTCCCCGTCCCCAACCCCTACGTTTTGAATCTTTATCATTAAAGACTCCACAAACCGTCCCACCCACCCCAGGTACTGCATTGCAGAACAAAATAGAGAGTAGACTAGAAAAATCTGGATGCTATGAAGTCTCTCCGAGACGAAATACACTCCATGAAAAAACCTCCGAGTCGGATGTAGTTCAGACATCTGACTGTTTCTAAAGCTGGACCCAGTAAACAGCCCGACCCTATTCCGACTCGGACTTCTGTTCCCACTACTCGGATGCTTAACCAATGGACACTGAAGAGTATGTACCTCCACTTCCTCCTCAGTCCACTCACAGTGTCCAGTCCGAGCATGCTTCCAGGCTCATCATTCCGAGTCGGAACAACCTAAAAGGGTGTGTTCAAAAGCCAAAAAACATTCTGACAAAAGGAAGCACAAGGTACGGGCAAAATATTATTCTCAGTCCTCTTCTTCAGAGGAAGATGAGTCCTCTGCTCCAATTAAAAAGTCTACAAAACCTCAACAAAAGGCTCCTCCCAAGCCTGAACATCAGGACAGCACAGATCCAGTCTTCTACAGGAAGGTGGACATGTCTGACCTCCCTTCACAATATGCTAAGTGGAAACTTTTAGGCAAATTCTGGATCTCCCTGACCCCAGGGAGACCTTGCCTAGGTCCTCTACAACTGTGCTAGGCCTGGACGACGAGAAAAGCCAACAGGAGCTTAGGCCAAGAGGCCCTTCTGCTATGCTCCCTTTAAATCCTATTCTCAAAGATGCTTTTGAGAAATTTGAAAGATTTTCTTGGCCTCTAATTTACCTGAGGGTAAATACATAAAATTCCCGGCTTCACCAGCCAAATATTACAAGGTTGGACAACCTTGTTTTGAAGATAAGCTTCAAGAACTCAATACAGATTTTGTCCCTGTGGGCAAGGTTCCCCTACAAGTTCTTAAAGAACTTGAACATCAAGCTAGGCAAGCTACCATCAATTTTACGGCTACTTTTGCTAGGACTGCCTCCTCCTGTAACACTGTTATGGAGAAGTGCCAGCACAGTATCAAGGCTACCTTCAAAACGGTGAAGAGCCAAATTCAAAAGGGTGCCGATTCTCAAAGAGCTGCCAGACGTGGTTATGAAAATGCCTGTGATTATTTTCAAATCATGAATAAGAGAATTCTTTTTCAGCAGAGAGCCTTAACCTGCCTCAGCAAATCTGTAGCCCACATACTCCAGAGGGAGCTATATACTATGGGCAACACTGGCCTTCTGAGATGAGAGGCCGAAATGACCCTTTTTCAACCACGTCTAAGGGACTCGAGATGTCAAGAACTGAGGAACTCACCCTTCTGGCCTACTCCTCTTTTCAAGTCTCAGTTAGTAAAGGATGGAGAAGACTTCCTCCTTTAGAAAGGCACCCCTAAAGACTCTCAGGGTTTTGGACCCTATCAAAACAAGCCCTTTTCGTGGTCCCCACCACAAGAAAAGAGGCTCCTCAGGAAACGCCCCTATGGGGGCAATTCCTCTCAAAGCAGTAACCAATTGGTTTCCTCAGGCAGGGGGAAACCAAACTCAAGAGGCTTCAGGGGTCGTTTTCGACCCCACTCAAGGGGACGAGGGCGTGGAAACCCCTCCTCCCAATGACTCCTTTCAGTCCACCAGTAGGAGGTCCGTTCTTTCAGAAGAGACTGGCTCACAAACAAATGTTCAGACAAGGTGTTAAACATTATCACCAATGGTTACATTCTTCCATTCATCTCAAAACCAAATTTAGTCAGAGCCCCACTGATTCAATCAGGTTACAAGGCCCTTCAAAAAGAACTAGCTCTGACTTCTTGTATGCAGTCTCTTCTGTCAAAGAATGCAATAGAAAGGGTGGAAAATGTAAAATCTCTTGGGTTTTACAGTCGCCTGTTTCTTGTACACAAGACTCAGCAATAGTGGATGCCACTAATAGACCTAAGCAGGCTCAATACCTTCCTACTTGTAGAAAGGTTCAAAATGGAAACACCAGAGTCCATCAGGGCCTCTCTGATTCCATGGGAATGGGTGTCGTCGATAGACCTGTCAGACGCCTACCTTCACATCCCCATCCACACAAACTCAAGGAAGTACCTAAGGTTTTGCCACAGGTCACAAGTGTTTCAGCATCCTCACACGGGATTGCTTTTCCTCGAAAACAAACCCTCACAGAAACCGCGAGGAATGCTGGGAGTAAACAAAGAACTACTTTTCAACCAGGAAGTGTTTTGCGTAGCATGAAAAATGCTCAAAAATAAATGTTTTCTATCATAACACACGTCCTTCTTAATTTTCTTTAAAAATATACATACAGACCTACAAAATAGTGATTTTTCAGCAGGAAAACTTTATTTAAAGTGTTGTTTCTATTCTTCTTACATGGGCGAAAATGGAGTTCATACTGCAGTAGTTATTCTACGAATTTTAAATATTGTGATCCATGGATATTTCAAGTATTAAACCTGTATAATTGCTTTGAAGATTGCCACAAATAATTTTTCAAAGTAAAATAAATTTAATGAATGGAAATTTACATATATTTGTCCCCATTTGCTACAAAGCTGTAAAAACATTGATCGATGCACGAGAGTAATAAAAATAATAAAAAAATAAATAGATAAAATAACATTAAAGACGATTTAACAACAATAATATTGATTGATTTCAATTCTGTATGTACCTATACATCCATAATTTAACAAATGCTTTATGGAATTTTAAAAATTACCAATATTATTTTATTATTTATTTTGTTTTATTTATCTATTTATTTATTTTGTATTGAAATTACATGTATAATATATAACTAAGCATCATATACAGAAACGTCAGCAATAATAAATAAAACACACAAAAAGCTGCATGCAAATTACAATAAAAGCTATATATGAATAGCAACAATGTGACTCAAAAACATGACTATTTAATACAAAACATAATAATCTTGGTTTTTGAAAATTATAGAATAGGCCACATTCTTTTAAATAATTAATAATAATATTTACATCATCAAACCAAAATTATGCTTTATATAATTGGCCTACATTAACTTTTACTTCCAGTTATAACTGAATTTTATTTACATTATGTGGCCTTATATTTATTTGTTTGGGGTTTTACGTCGCTTTTAACACTGTACAGGTCATATCACGACGGGTAGTTGGAAGGGCAGAGGAAACCAGTACATATAGTTCGCTAGGGTTCTGTACTGTAAACTGCCGACCAACGGCAAGCAACTACCAGCTTTCCCACTTACGGCCATGACGGGGATCGAACCCCGACCGCAGAGGTGGGAGGCGAGAGTGTTACCACTCTGCCACCGTGGCCCCCTATGTGGCCTTATAGGACAGTATCTTGAATTATATGCAATAGTATATTTAAAATCAGGGTGTAGCTAATTTTAAACTCTGACAAATAGTAAGATGACCTTAAACACAAACATAGAATTAGCTTAGCTTAGTTACTGAAAATTATAAAATAATTTATCTGCAACATTTTAGCCAAACATCAATTTCTGATAATATTTTCCATGTCCTTATATTTGTTTCTCTGAAGAATTAATTGTAGGTTACAATATTGTATGCAGACATCTAAAATATTTGTTTCCAGTATAAAATATACATGTCTTGTTAGAGGATTTAAGATTTTGATGAAGTTAGATAAGGAAACTTGTGACAAAGAATTCATGACATTTTCACCATAAATGTGATGTGTTAACAGTCTAGATAGATGCCACGTGTTGTAAGCTTTAAAATGGTGTATTACTTGTCAAAATCGAGCAAGAAATAACAATTTTATGAATTTTCAAACTATTTTATACAATTGCTGTAGAGAAAAAAAACTGTTTTAAAAACTATTCTTGTTGGCGTATTAATACAGTAAAGTGGTGCTTAGGTACACAGCGGGCCATAGACACAACGGTTTCTGAGAGAGATCTTTTTTCGAGAGGAAAAAGTCTCGCGAGAGAATGGTGTTTCAGTTCACCTCCCTTCCCTTCAGACTAGCCACGGCCCCTCAGGTCTTTACAATGATTGTGAAAGAGGTGAAGCTCATGGCCCTGTCAAAGGGAATCAGACTTCATCAGTACCTGGACAACTGGCTGATCAGGGCCCAGTCTCAGCAAGAAGCACAAATAAACACTCAGACAATGGTGGACCTAACTCAGTCCTTAGGGTGGATAATAAATCAGGAGAAGTCCGAACTAAAACCTACTCAAGTGTTTTTGTTTGTGGGCTACGAATACCATCTAGATTCAGCCCTTGTAAAACCCACTTAAGAGAGATGGGTCAAACTTCAGGATTTGATCCTACGACTTAAGTCAAAAGATGTTTCGACTGCAAGATGTTTGATGTCGCTAATTGGCTTGCTTGCCTCAATGGAGAAAATGGTCCCGCACGGATGCCTTCACATGAGGCCCTTTCAGCTTCACCTCAAGGAGCACTGGAGATTTCCTCAGTCATTGGACACCCTCCTTCCTTAGACAGAAACCATTTCAGCACACCTAGAATGGTGGCAGAATCCCACAAACATGATGAAAGGTGCAGACCTTCATCCCAAAGTCCACAGTATCCAACTCTTTACAGACGCCTTAAACGAAGGCTGGGGCGCTCACTTAGAGCAAACCTCTGCAAAAGGTCTGTGGTCAGACAGGGAAAAAAGGCTACACATAAATGTTCTAGAGCTGAAGGCGGTTTCTCTGGCCCTTCAAAGGTTCAAGGACCAGTGTCAAAACCAAACAGCATTGGTTGCTACAGACAACATGTTTTGACTGCAAGATGTTTGATGTCGCTAATTGAGTTTGCTTGCCTCAACGGAGAAAATGGTCCCGGAGGGATGCCTTCACATGAGGCCCTTTCAGTTTCACCTCAAGGAGCACTGGAGATTTCCTCAGTCTCTGTGGAGAATCATGACCTGGTGCCATCATTACCTGATAACATTAAAAGCCAGACACATTCCAGGGTGTGATGGCCAACCTTCTGTCCAGGTCGAACCAAGTTCAGTCAACAGAACGGTCACTGGCTCAAGTGGTTCACTCGTGTCTCCAGTCCCAGACCAAAATGCTTGGGACATAGATGCTCTGAACATAGACTGGTTGGGTCTCACTGCTTATGCTTACCCTCCCATGGCTCTCCTTTACATGGTGATCCAAAAAGTCAGGTAATCCAATTGCCTGATCATCGTAATAGCCCCAGGCTAGCCAGGGATGCCCTGGTTTTGGTACCTAGTGCAGCTGTCAACGGAGATCCCACTTCAACTTCCAGTGTCAAGAACTCTTCTCAAACAGTCCCACAATTATGTGTTCCACAGCAATCCACAGCATCTCAACCTCCACGCCTGGTGTCTAGGAGTGGACAGCTCCAAGAACAAAGCTTCTCTGTGGAAGTGGCAGAGAGAATTGCTGCCCCTCAGAGATCATCAACAAGGACCATCTACAAGTCAAAGTTGGCCCTCTGGTGAAATGGTGCAGAGAAAATTTGGTGGATTTCTCCACTCCATCTCTAAAGCAAGTCTCAGACTTCTTTAAGTACCTGTACCAAGATCTAAACAGGCGCCCTTCGACCATTGATGGTTATAGGATGGCCATTGTTGACACTTTGGGCCCAACGGGGCTCCATATCTCTCAAAGTTCAGACCTTAACAGGTTACTCTTCAGTTTTCACACGCATCGTCCCAAAAGTTCCAGAAATCTTCCTAAGTGGAACTTTTCTGTTTTTCTCAATGAGCCCACTAAAGCACCTTTTGAGCCTATGAAAGACACAGACCTCAAACATCTTACTCTCAAAACTGCTTTCTTGCTAGCATTGGCCTCTGGCAAGCGCCGCAGCGAAATCCATGCCTGGGTTGCAAAGTATCTAATCTAGGCCAATGGGAAAAGGTTGCTTTGTTCCCCTCTTCAGATTTCAAAGCCAAAAACCAACTAGCAAGAGAAGGTTCTCAAAGTGTGTCTCCGGTGACTATTCCTGCTCTAACTACCATTGTAGATGGACAATTCAAGAAAGACAGGTACCAGTACGGGCCCTCAGGTATTATTTGGATCGAACCAAAGACCTGAGAGGGTCTCGATCCTTCTTTTCATCTCCTTTAAGAAAGGACATACATCAGACCTGCTACACTCTCTTCCTGGCTAAAACAAACTATCCTACTTTGTTATAAACAAGCAGATCAACAAGCCTTGGACCTGGTCCAAGTCAAAGCGCATGATATTAGGGCCTTCACGGCCTTTTACGGTGGAGTATCGGTGGACCAAATCATGCAAGTGTGTCACTGGAAAGCTCACAACACATTTACTAATTTTTTACCTAAAAGACCTTACCTGGTTAGACGACAATAATATATATCTGGGACCAGTAGTAGTGCCACAACAAGTCCTAGACCCTTCCCTTCAGCATACTCATCTTCGGGAAGAAAAGGGGGGATGGGGGCACACCCGCTGCACCCAAGTCTTCAGGAGTCTATCCCAGGATCTAGGTATTGGTTACCTCTCCAGATGTTTACGGTAAGGTCTCTTATGTTTTTAACTGTATAATATATTTAGTATTTATCAGTGTACCATAATCTCATATTTAGGGTGGCAAAATTGATGCGATTCAAGCCTAGGACTGTATTATAGCAGTGATGCCCTTACGGGCTACTGTCTTGAGTGAGCATGGCTGTACTCTCTTCTCTCAAAACATCCAGACAGTACCGTACTGTCATTCATTAAATTTTTGGTTTTTGGCTACTTACAGACCCGACTTTAGAACTGGGGCTCTGTAACTGTGACTTAGACTGGTAATTTGGCAATACTTTGGTATATTTTTTAACTCTAAATTCAAGAAAAATGGACAAAATTCTTCCAGTCTCAGCTGTAACCCCCCACCGGGCGGTTGCATTCAGCATTGTCCCACATGGTAAGCTATTGTAGCACAATAATTACTTGAATGTAGCTTTTATAAGCTACAAGCTTACCATGTGGGACTGAAGAAAGTCCCACCCTGGCTCCCCGCTGTATTCCAGCTGAGGGGCCACGGGCTAAATTTTTCCACGAGAGAAGAAAGACGAATTACCAAACGACACTGCTATGGTACATACTAAACCACGGACTCAGCCAAATCCAAACATCCATTTTTCTTGGTCATTGGCTGGAGTCCTGCGGCCTCCCGAGTTAGCATTCAGTCCCACATGGTGAGCTTGTAGCTTATAAAAGCTACATTTAGGTAATTAAAATTTTCAAATCTGTTGGGCTGCTTGTGGAAAATAGGATTTTGACTGAATTAGTTTGAATACAATAACATATTCTAGCTTACTACCCCTTATGAATTTAAGTGTAACAATCAAATGTGCACAGCTGACTGCAACTCTGTTCACAAAGTATCTTTTCAGTAGGAGGCCCTCAGAGGTCCTCTCCATTGAAATGTACCATTTTCTGGAATCCATTAACAAACCATTTATTTATTTACCATTTATTCACCAAACAAACCTTTTATTTATTTACCATTTATTCACCGAGTCATTGAGATTCAATTTTACACGGTTCAACTGTAATCAATTTAAAATTAAAATTGTGACCTTTGTAACAAGTTTGAATACATGCATTAAGAAGGTATTTTTTTCAATTTTTAACACAGTTAAGAAATCAGTTGCACTCCCAGAGATAGTCTTTTTAGAAAAATGAGCACTCGGACAGCGCAGACCTCCGCCAAGGGAGCACATATCCTGAAAATCAAATCAAATCCTCAAAATCCGTCCATAACTTTTTGAGTTATCTGTCTTTAAAAATTACATTTCATGGATCCAGAAGATCCAGATAGTGATCCGGATCACTCCCAAAATTGAATCATTTCTTCCTTTTACCTTTTCAGACATATCCTGAAAATTTCATCGAAATCTGTCCATAAGTTTTTGAATTATCTTGTTCACAAACTAACTCACAAACCCACAAACAAACCCAGGCGAAAACATAACCTCCTTGGCAGAGGTAATAATAATGTTGACCAGATCATGTCAATTTGTTTATTGTGAAGAGAGAAAATACACCCTTCAGACTGAGACGGAAGGGGAAAAGGTCACATATGAAATACAAGACATTGCAGACCAGGTGATGTGACTTTACTGAATTCTCTGTATAATATAATGACTATTTTTAATTTTTTAATAAATATAATTTATCAATACATAATCCATTTTTCTAATCTTTACAAAATAGCCTGCTCTAGGAGGGTTCTATTTTAAACAGCAATCAATGACCAGAATGTAATATTTATCATTACTACCAGGGGGTGGGGTGGGGGGCTTCTGGTATTTAATGTGCTGGAATGATTAGGATAAGTTTTAAGAGGTTTTACCAGACCACAAATTTGAGATTAGATTAAAAATCCAGCTTGTGAGAAAAATATGAACAAAAATGATTCATTATTGGAGGCAATTGGTAAACAAAGGATATAATTTTGTTGCAGACTTGACTCTGTCTGAATATTAAATTTGTTTAGTATCTTGTTACCACACTGAATTAATGGCCAATATATAGCATGAAGTACATCTGAACCTCTTAACTAGAAATATTAGCTACTTAGGGGTCCTTTCTTTCATTTAACTTAGCATTATCTGTTAAAGATACAAGGTATTTTAACCAATCTCTCCAGCTTTCACTTAATATCCCTTACACACTCTTCTGATGGGATGTACAAAAGAATTTTTTCATTATAATCTAAGTCTGTGTCATAATGTTGTCAACAGTGTATGCTTGTTTTAAAAGTGTAAAAATTATAGCCCAGATGTGTGACAATTATGGAAGCTATTCTGACACAAATCAGAAATGTAATGTTTTTTTCTAGTGCTGTGGTGTTGATGTTTCATGTATATTAGGGATACATTCTATTTGTCAGAACTACAATAATAAGGCCCGACTTTTGCCACAAACTCAGCAGCCCCATCACACCTTGTCAGAATTACATTTGAGACAATAAATATGCCAGGCACACCAGATTGCATTGTAGAGTACCATTTTATGACAACAGTATATAAAAATTGTTTATGTATTAAGATTTTGTGTCTTTTTTTTCTTTTCTTTCGTAAGAATGTACAAAGCAAAGGTGGTTTATCAGTTGAAGAATACATCAAGTGGGCAGATGCATTTGTACTGATGTTTTCAACTACAGACGCTTGCAGTTTTACTGAGTGCACTCGTTTACGATTCCTCATAAGTTGTGCCAAAAAGAACAAGTCTTCTCACAGTAGAGGTAGTTGCTATAACAAAGAACCAGTCACCATACTTGTAGGCAACAAAAAGGATTTACAACATGACCGCATGGTAGCCTATACTGATGCCATGGCAAAATGCAAAGAAATCGCCTGTAGTGAATACTTTGAAATATCTGTTAAAGAATCTGTTGAAGAATCTTGCTCGGTTTTCAGCCAGCTTTTCAGAATGCACAAACTAGGATTTGACCATACAATAAGCAGTGATGATGTGCAGTCGTCTCCAGAAATTCAAAGAATCAGACGATACAGACGTCATGGAGTGTCCGAAACACATACAGGAGGAGGCATTGGCAACAAAGAAACCAAAAGAAAGAGTCACAGAAGTATCATTAAGAAGGTCATTCCAAGTTTAAAGCAAAGGAGCTTTAGTGATGAAAATTAGCCAGCATACATAATCATGTGTTCTTAGTTGTGGATGTCTTATCACATTTTGCTACCAAATTTCCTATAATTTGATGTAATGAACAGGTCATAGTAGATTGTACATTTGCCAATTTGCCTTAAAATGTTTTTACCATACTACCAGTTTATAATTAAAGGGCTGAAGTTTATGGGTATGTGTCAAAAATTGACAAACTCTGACATACTAATTGCCCTGTAATTGCCTTTCTGTGGCATCTTGTAATTTGGAAATATACAATAGTTAATCAGATGTTATCCTCATTAAATTCTGTTGGAATTTACCATCCATTAATTTACTGTATTTAATTACTCCATTACTGTAAAGTTTTTTTCCCTGGTTTTGTTTTGTACCATCTGCTCAAATCCAGAAATATATTATGCTAAAAATGAATTCATGCTTCACCAAGTTGGGTAATAATATTACCATTACGGATTGTTATTGTATAATCATAGAATTGATAAGAATTAAAAACTCTGAATAATAAAAAAGTTGGGTTGCAATTACATGAGTAAAAGTGGGTGCAAGTCACAGAATAGTTGTATTTTTCTCTATAAATTGTAACAGTTGTACATGGTTATCTTTGACAAAAAAGTACATGCAAGTGACTAGTTTATTAACAATGTGAACTTTACACTTAAAAGTAGGTTTGTTATGTGATAATGTGAACTGTCATATAAGATCTCAAAAAAAAAAAACCTGTTTACTTCCATAAATATGCAGTTTTTAGAAAATGTCCAAATTATAAACTAATATTACAATTGTATGTCTATTCTGCATTGTGATGATATTTCTCAAATTTTTCATATTTTAAATAGTCAAAAGTGATGGTGCTTCCATATTTCTTTGGTGAACAGAAAAACAGACCCATCATCACTGGTTCATTTTCTTCAATATTCAGATGACAAATACGTATAAAGTCCCACTTGTCAGACTTCTCAGGCTTAGCCTCAACCTGAAATATATAGCAATACATTTTTTTTTAAATTTTAATACCCTGCACTCTGCATTCACATGATTCACTGTGATACAAATACTAGATTGGGAAAAGTATTTTTATTAAATTCTTTCACCGGAGAGTTTATTGATGTATGTACAACATCAAATAGTTAGGTCACATAACACAAGTACAACACCTCATAAAATACTCAAACATGACACTCGCAAAGCAAAGTAGTTAAAACTTGGCAGGATAAAAATATATTTTTCCAGGTTATAATCCTTCGACAACGACTAAATAAGGTGAAGAAATAAAGGAAACGGCCATTTTTTTACAGGGACCTAGTATTTGATTGGATAACACAAAGATTGCAAGGGACTGGTAAAGAGAGGTGGGTGAGTTCATTCTTCTCGGACTATCCTAATTTGGCTCATTTACAATCATTATGGGGGTGACTTTCAAAACTTATTTTTACTAAAAGTCCAACTTAACACACATCTTTCACTTTACTTCAATGAGAAATATATAAAAGGTACTACTAAACAAAATCTACAGAAATATAACTTTTACACACAATAGTATAAATTTCGTCTCTTTACAGCTGGAACTTTCTCCTGCAAGTACGTAAAATCCTGTATATCCAGTAGTGCTGGGAGATCACCCTGATTTTACCTGTCGATGATCGTATTGGACATTTGTGACCAAACTTCGAACATTGCCGATTATGGAGTCAAAAGTGTAAACCAGACAGAAAAATCAAATATTAAATGATAAAAAGTATAATACACACAAATTACCACAAATATGACCAAAATATAATCTAAAAGCTATTCATAGACGTCTCCCTCACTAACAGACCATGCTTGATGTATCCTCACTTGTGATTGGCTGATTTTATGATTACCTTGACAACAGTGGGAAAACCCCAAGGTGTTTCTATTTACGTTATTTTTTTGCATTCACAGCTAGTTTTGTGATTTTAACTAACGAGTATTTCAGATTTTTACAAAATAATATTCCAAATAGTGTTTTATTGTGACCAAAAGGCTACAAAGAATTGAGTTTAGCAAATATCGGTTCCACATAAATTTTATCGATCATTGATCGACAATGAGCCAACGAGCGATAATACCGAAGTTTGCAAACATCGTCCCAGCATTAATATCCAGAGGGTTAAGTTCTACTTTTGGCTACTTCTACCAGTACCTACTAAAATGGATTATTTTCTGATGCCGAGATTTCAAAATTAGACCTACTTGTACTTAAATATGGTCAACTGTAAAATTATAATAATTTATGGCAAAAATGGCCAAATGTAAAATAATTCATGGGATAATCAACCTTGTGATTGCAAGTAGATTTATTATTTAAGCATTCATATTTGAAATCAATGTGTCAAAATAAAAGATACTGTTAATTGTACGTGACAGATCTCCACTGGTACATGCCCTGAGACAACAGTGGAGACTACACATTAGTTTTACACAACTACTTTAAGTTTTAATTATAACTTTATTTTATGTTCAGTAACACAGTTACTTTTACCTCCTTTCGTTTATCTTATATGAAGATGCAACGTCTAATTTCACTTCAATTACATTAAGCAGCATAGCTTTTATGCGTGTAATTAATGACCATGCACTTGGTTTCATTAAATGGCCGTTACAGAAAAGCTTATCAAAATTCATTGTAATACTTTTCTCATAAATATCTAGTTCAAAATTAACCCTAAGGCTTCTGATGCTGTAAAATAACCTGTAAAATTGTATGGTAAAAATATAATCTCACCACAAAACTGGCTCCTACTCGGTACACTCTGATAGATAAATTTCCTGAGGGATAACCCTGAGTGGACCAGTCACTGTATGTATTTGTCACTACACAGCTCAGCTTCATCTCTCCATCTGCATATTCTAACCCCTAAAATCACACATTCATTTTGCTGAATTAATCTGGCTATGACATTGCCTAGTGATACTTCTAAATATTAAATTTCAATATCCAAGGCAATTCCCAACTAAGACACTTGCAAATAGGGTGGCAAAAGAATGTGATAAGTACTGTCTAATGCTTGAAGCTTCTCAAGTTTCTCAGCCATTCAGATAAGGAGGATATGTTTGTATAAAATTCAGTTTATAAAAGTTTAACATTAATAAATCTTTCATTTTCAAAAATACTTTCCAGTCCCTTGACACCCAACTAATAATATTCATTTATCACCCATACAACATGTAGATGTGGTTAAACTCTACATGATAATTACAATAATAAATTAGACCAAGGACACATCTGTGGCCAGATCCAAGATGTCCACCGTAAACAACAGCTAATATGGTTTTGAAGATAAACAGCATTTTTCAATAATATGCGAATTGTAAGCACTTTTAAGTTTGGCTACCTAATTTGACCTTGGGGCTCAAGGTCAAATCTGACCACATCAGAAGATTCCTAGCCAGTGATTTCCTATAGGTTGATTTAACATTGCAAACCTCTAGGACCAACAAAAAGAGAGTTATAAGTACTTTTAAATTTGGCTATCCTCGTTTGACCTTGAAGGAGGGGCCAAAGGTCAAATCTGACCACATTAAAAGATTCCTAGCCCATGATTTCCTATAGGTTGGTTTCACAATGCAAACCTCTAGGACTAATAATAAGCGAGTTGTAATCACTTTTAACTTTGGCTATCCTGTTTGACCTTGAAGGAGGGGCCCAAGGTCAAACCTGGCCATATGAGAGTATTCCTAGCCCATGATTTCCTACAGGTTGGTTTCACATTACAAACCTCTCGGACCAATAATAAGCAAATTATGAGCATTTTTAAATTTGGCTATCCTTGTTTGACCTTGAAGGAGGGGCCCAGGGTCAAATCTGACCACATCAGAAGATTCCTAGCCCATGATTTCCTATAGGTTGGTTTCACACTGCAAACCTCTAGGACCAATAATAAGGGAGTTATAAGCACTTTTAAATTTCCCTATCCTCGTTTGACGTTGAAGGAGGGGCCCAAGGTCAAATTTGACCACATCAGAAGATTCCTAGCCCATGATTTCCTATAGGTTGGTTTCACATTGCAAACCTCTAGGACCAATAATAAGCGAGTTATAAGCACTTTTAAATTTCCATACCCTTGTTTGATCTTGAAGGAGGGGCCCCAAGGTCAAATCTGACCACATCAAAAGATTCATAGCCCATGATTTCCTACAGGTTGGTTTCAAATTGCAAACCTCTAGGACCAATAATAAGCGAGAGCACTTTTAAATTTGGCTATCCTCGTTTGACCTTGAAAGAGGGGCCCAAAGTCAAATCTGACCACATCAGAAGATCCCAGCCCATGATTTCTTATAAGTAGGCTTCACATACAAAAAGTCTAGGACCAATAATAAGGGAGATATAACCACTTTTCATGACTGACAAAGAAACACCCATGGCAGCCATCTTATTTTTCAAAATGAGGCCAAAAATATTCCCAGTCAAGATTTTGTAATGGCGAACATATCCTGATAATTTGAGGTATCTACCTAAAATACCCTTTGTTCTAGAGGGCCAATAAAACTCCTTGTTAAAAGTTGAAAAAAAGACCCTGGTGGCCATCTTGTTCTTCAAATTGAGGCCAAAAATATTCTCGGGTAAGAGTTTATGGTTATGAATATATCCTGCAAATTGGAGAAGTCTAGCTATAATATTTTTTCCGTTAGAGCAGTAATGGTGAAATCTCTCTACACTGTAGCGGCGGCGTAATGAAGCAAAATCAATAGTATCCACCGGATGCTATTTGGTGGATACAAATACCCTGACCACTTATTGAAAACTAGACAATGCAGCATGATTATTGTGTTATGGCATAATTTCTGAAGTATGTAATTAGTACAAGAGATAATTAAATACATACTGTTTTTACCCAACAGTGGCCATCCTTCCGCACCATTATTCCAGCCTTAAAATAAATCCATTTGATGCAAATTAACAAAAAACATTAACCTACTAGTAACAACAGATATTATAAAACAACAATTTACTTCATTAAATTTTAAAGTGTACCAGAAATATAACAAGAAACTGGGGTCATAGACCAAAATGGGCAGGTTGTGCAATCGGTATTAGGGATAGGGTGGTAGATGAAAGCTGTGCTGGAAAATTTAAAATAGAGCTGTGTGCTGTCCTTCAACTCTGTCAAATTTGATCAGTGGAAGCGTCTTTGAGTTAGAGTCCAGAAATGAAAATCTTGACAGATGGACATGACTAGTCAGATGGACATGCACATGACCAGACAAATAGAGGGACACAGTGTCCTATAACCCTGCTTTCAAATCGTTCAGTGGAAGAGCCTTCGAGTTACAGTCCGAAAGGCATAATAGGGACGAAAGGAAGCAACCTAGCTGTGGTGGTGTCCTATCACCCAGTTAATCTCAAATTGATAAAACAAAGGGTCTTCAAGTTGGAGTTCGCAAACCAAAATATTTTGGGTGAGTACATGCCACACCAATTTCAAAAGCATCCTAGACCTGGTTGTGTCTAATCACTCTTAACTTGTTTCAAATTAATCAGAGAAAGCATCTTCGAGTTAGAGTCTGTAAACCAAAATATTTTGGATGAACACACACCTGAAACGAGCACATGGATCACCCCCAATTTCGATAGCAACCTAGCCTAGGTTGTTCCCTACCACCCTGTTAAGTTTGACATCGATCAGCTGAAACATCTTTGAGTTAGAGTCTGGAAACAGAATTTCAAGATGGTGGCCATGGTAGCCATCTTGTCTTTCCAAATGGGACCAATTTCACAAGTAACCTAGCCTATGTGGTGCCCTACCACCATGTTAAGATTCAAAACCAGAGGCAGAAGCGTGTTCGAGTTAATAGTCTAGAAACCAAAATGTTGACAGACATTGAGCACATGAATCTAAATAGGCAGGTTGGTTACATGCAATCTGCCCCAAAACAACAAGAAACTGGGGTTGCACACCCCAAAGGCGGGTTGCGCAATCAGTATCAGGGATGGAAACACATACTAGTACTTGCCATGTCTATAGGATGGATGTTTGCCAAATGTATGCAACATGATAGCTGTGATACTGGTCCTGGACATATCAAAATAGTGCTGGTGCTGTCCTTCAACTTTGTCAAGTTTCAAATTGATTCGGTAAAGCATCTTCAAGTTACAGTCTGCAGAAAGAATTTCAAGATGGCAGCCATCATGCTTTTCCAAACGATACCAACTTCGAAAGTGACCTTGCCTAGGTGGTGTCCTATTGTACTGTTAAGTTTCAAATTGATCGTCAGAAGCGTGTTCGAGTTAGAGTTCGGAAATGGAATTTCAAGATGGAGACTATCTTGTTTTTCACAATGGCACTAATTTCAAAAGCAAACTTGCCTAGATGGTGCCCTTCCACCCTGTCAAGTTTCAAATTGATCGGGAGAAGCATATTCTGAATAAGAGTGCGGAAACAGAATTTCAAGATGGCGGCCATGGAGGCCATGTTGTTTTTCCAAATGGCAGCAATTTCAAAAGCAACCTAGCCTAGGTGGTGCCCTACCACCCTGTTAAGATTCAAGGATCCATGTTCGAGTTGAGAGTCTGGAAATCAACATGTTGACAGACAGATGGATGGACAGATGGATGTATATCAACGAAAACTGCATCTAGGCATCCAATAGATTTTAAATACATAAATTCTAACTTATAGCACAAAATGGCGTCAAACTCTCAGAAAATATCCTAAATTTAATAAATATTTCTCACAGTTGATTGCAAAATAAAGAAGTTGGAAAAATGAAGACATAAAAGTACACACAATTCCAAATCTAATCTAGAGCATCAGAGAATCAAGGCACATCTGAATCCAGTGGAAAGGAACCCTAATTAGAGAGCACTTTACCTAGCACTCGTGCTAGAAGCCACAATATGTGTCTATAGGCATTTCATTTTCAATGTGGGCATGCTCTTTTCTCCTTTAACTGGGACCCAAGGTCAAATCTTACTATGTCAAGAGACTCCAAGTTCATGATATCCTATATGTTGTTACAGATTCCAAATCTATAGCAACAAGAATAAGTGGATTTTAAGCAGTTTTAAGTATGGCTCCCCTAATTTAACACTGAAGTAAGAGGTCCAAGGTTACATCTGACCACATCAAAGATTGCCAGCTCTTAATTCTTATAGGTTGGTTACACATTCCCATATAATACCCTTGTTGTACTTGGAGGGGGGGGGGGTGGGTGGGTGGGGGTGGGGGGGGTGGGGGTGGGGGGGGTGTCCAAGGAGAGATATGACCACAAAAAAAAATCCAGGAATATGATTTCCCACAAGTTTGTTACATAGTCTAAACCTGTAGGACCAATAATAAGTGACGTATAAGCAACTTTAAATTTGGCTACTCTCAACTGACCTGGAATGTGGGATCAAGGGTCAAATCATGTGACCATATCAAAAGAATCCCGGCCTATGATTTTCTACAAGAGATTCAACCTTCTGCAGCTTAGAAGTAGCCACAGTTTTTTTCAAAACAAAAATACTGACATTTTCGAAGAAACAGCCATGAGAGCTATCTTGTTTTTCACAAATATTCCCAGGAAAGATTTTGTGATGAAGAAAATGATTTGGTGTAAAACTTTTTTGTAAGATAGCAGGAACGAGAAAATCTCTATACACACTACAGTGGCAGCAAATCAAAGCATAAATCCCTCCACCTGGAGGGGTTATGTTTTGGATGCGTTCATTTATCTCGCTGTTTTTATGTATTTGCATTCACCCCCAAAATTAATGAACCAATATTTATGAAATCTTTTATGTGGGCAAGACCTGGCCAAAGAAAGGAGTGATTAAATTTTGAGAAGGATCCAGATCATATCCTGGATATAAAAAAACAGGAATTTTCAAAGTTCTCTTTTTCAATGTATTTTCTATAACTGATTGAGATTACTCCAAAAGTAATGAACAGATCTTCACAAACTTTTATGAGGGTAGGAAGTAGGGATTACATTAAAGGAACAAAAAAATCCCGAACTTTCAGACACCCCCACCTCCACTTGCTGGAGATCTGTAAGATCTGGAGATCTACAAGTGCTTTCAAGTTCAACATATTATCTGATGGATACAAATTCATACCTGATCAAACTGGCCAGGATTTGCAATGTGAAATGTGGTCTCAGCCATTGTTTTACTGTCAATATTCTGGTATAACACATGACCATTATCTGCAATAAGCACTGGGTCGTAGTATGTCCTGAAGTAAACAAGTAACTACAGGATCGCTCGCAAAAAAAAAGATAATGTTTTTGCATAGCAAAAACAAAGCGTCCCGAAAAGGATATAAAGGTGAGTGCCAAAGTATTAAGAAAATGCTTCGTTTCTAGCCTTATAGTGTTGTGGCAACCAAAGTCAGAGCAGTCTGCTCTATCTAGCACGGTTTTCAAGATATAAGCATTTTTGTGTTTTGCAAAAAATTAAAAATGTCCGCTATATTTGGCGAGACAAAAATATTTTGAAAATTGGCATGGCTACTCTGCAGAGATACCCAGCAGGTCAAAAATTTTGTTGAGTTCGCTCCATATAGCACGGTTCGCGAGATATAAGCATTTCTGTGTTTTGCAAAAACTTTGAAAATTCAAAATGGCCACCATTTTTGGGGAGACAAAAATTTTTGTCAAGACCACTGCCGCGGTGTGTATCTCCCGCCGAGTATTAAAGGAGAAGAAATAGCTTTTCCGAGATATTCACAATTTTTAATTTTCGTGTATGAAGGCTCTTCCAAAAGTAGGTGAATGAGTTATTTGAGAAAAATTGGCTATCTGCAATACTATTAAGAGATAATTCACATTTACTCATTTTGAGTAGGTGAATAATTAGCTATGGGTCTGAAACTTCACCAAGTGAAAGCTCTCCCAAAAGTAGGTGAATGAGTATTTGATAAAAATTGGGTATCCGCAATACTTTTACAGATAATTAGCATTTACTCATTTTGAGTAGGTGAATAAATAGCTATGGGTCTGAAACTTCACAGAGTGAAAGCTCTCCAAAAAGTAGGTGAATGAGTTATTTGAGAAAAATTGGCTATCTGCAATACTTTTAGAGATAATTCGCATTTACTCATTTTGAGTAGGTGAGTAATTAGCTATGGGTCTGAAACTTCACCAAGTGAAAGCTCTCCCAAAAGTAGGTGAATGATTTATTTGAGAAAAATTGGCTATCTGCAATACTTTTAGAGATAATTCGCATTTACTCATTTTGAGTAGGTGAGTAATTAGCTATGGGTCTGAAACTTCACCATGTGAAAGCTCTCCCAAAAGTACATGAATGAGTTATTTGATAAAAATTGGGTATCCGCAATACTTTTACAGATAATTAGCATTTACTCATTTTGAGTAGGTAAATAATTAGCTATGGGTCTGAAACTTCACGGAGTGAAAGCTCTCCAAAAAGTAGATGAATGAGTTATTTGAGAAAAATTGGCTATCTGCAATACTTTTAGAGATAATTCGCATTTACTCATTTTGAGTAGGTGAGTAATTAGCTATGGGTCTGAAACTTCACCATGTGAAAGCTCTTCCAAAAGTAGGTGAATGAGTTATTTGAGAAAAATTGGCTATCTGCAATAATTTTAAGAGATAATTCGCATTTACTCATTTTGAGTAGGTGAGTAATTAGCTATGGGTCTGAAACTTCACCATGTGAAAGCTCTTCCAAAAGTAGGTGAATGAGTTATTTGAGAAAAATTGGCTATCTGCAATAATTTTAAGAGATAATTCGCATTTACTCATTTTGAGTAGGTGAGTAATTATCTACGGGTCTGAAACTTCACCATGTGAAAGCTCTCCCAAAAGTACATGAATGAGTTATTTGATAAAAATTGGGTATCCGCAATAGTTTTTGAGATAATTAGCATTTACTCATTTTGAGTAGGTGAGTAATTAGCTATGGGTCTGAAACTTCACCAAGTGAAAGCTCTCCCAAAAGTAGGTGAATGAGTTATTTCAGAAAAATTGGCTATCTGCAATACTTTTAGAGGTAATTCGCATTTACTCATTTTGAGTAGGTGAGCAATTAGCTATGGGTCTGAAACTTCACCAAGTGAAAGCTCTTTGGGATAGCTGCTCTGCAGAGATACCCTGAAGATAAAAAATTTCATCGCAATCGCTCTATGTAGCACGGTTTTCACAATATTAGCAAACAAGAGGAGAGTGCCCGTGAACGGGCACTGTGTCAGCTGACTGAGTGTTTTTGATCTGACAGAAGAAAAGGATAAAAAAGTTGTGCCCTGTAAATGGTATTATGAAGGAAAATAACAAGGTAATTGTTTAAGTGTAAAAATAGGTTAAAACATATTTAAAGAAATACTACAAATGCAATATCCTCGTTCGACCTTGAAGAAGGGGTCCAAGGTCAAATCTACCACACAAATACATTCCCAGCCCATGATTTCCTATGGTTTACCATTCCAAACCTCTAGGACCAATTATAAATGAGTTATAAGCACTTTTAAGCTTGGCTGTCCTCATTTGACCTTGAAGGAGGGGTCCAAAGGTCAAATCTGACCATACCAAAAGATTCCGAGCCAATGATTTCCTATGGGATGGTTTACCATCCCAAATCTCTGTCACCAATAATAAGCGAGTTGTAGGCACTTTCAATTTTCGCTATCCTCATTTGACCTTGAAGGAGGGTCCCAAGGTCAAATCGGACCATATCAACAGATTCACAGCCCATGATTTCCTGTCTGTTTACCATCCCAAACCTCTGGGACCAATAATAAGGGAGATATAAGCACTTTTCATGACTGACAAAAAACACCTGTGGCGGCCATCTTGTTTCTCAAAATGAGGCCAAAAATATTCCCAGACAACATTTTATGGTTATTAATATATACTGCAAACTTAAGAAAGCTAGCTATAATATTTTTTTTCATCAGAGCAGTAATGGTGAAATCTCTCTCTACACACTGCGGCTATCCAGTGGATACAATGATTTACTCAACAGTGAGAACCTGAAAGTAGCTATTGCTCAGCTATGCCATGACATAGAGGTCTGCAATTTCACTATGTTATAGCTGACCAAAAATTCTGTGAATAACATATTTAACAAATTACTCTAAATGTAATAGTTTTCAAGTTACAACTGATTTACTCAACAGTGAGAACCTCAAACGAACTATTACTCAGCTATGCAATGAGCTACATGTCTGAAATTTTACTATGTTATAGCTAACCCAAAAGTAGGTGAACAACATATTTAAGCAAACTACTGTAAATGCAATAGTTTTCAAGCTACAACTGATTTACTCAAATGCAATTCAAATGCAATATTTTTCAAGTTATAGCTGATTTACTCAACAGTCAGTACCTGAGAATAGCTATTGCTCAGTTGTGCCATGAGCTATAGGTCTATAATTTCACTATGTTATAGCTGACCCAAAAGTAGCTGAATAACATATTTGCACAAATTTCTGTAAATGCAATAGTTTTCCAATTATAACTGATTTACTCAACAGTGAGAACTTCAAAGTAGCTATTACTAAGCTATGAAATGAGCCACAGGTCTGAAACTTCACTATGTTATAGCTGACCCCAAAATAGGTGAATAACATATTGAAACAAAATACTCTAATTGCAATAGTTTTCAAGTTATAAGTGATTTACTCAACAGTGATAACCTAAAAGTAGCTATTACTCAGCTATGCCATGAGCTACAGGTCTGAAATTTTACTATGTTATAGCTGACCCAAAAGTAGCTGAATAACATATTTATACGAAATTCTCTAAATGCAATAGTTTTTAAGTTACAAGTGATTTTACTCATGATGGAAGTTACTGAAAAGGCCAAAAGTAGCTATTACTCACTTAGCTATTGAGACAGACACCCAACTTACTCACCATATTGTAGCTATGAAAAAAGTAGCTGGATAACATATTTTAACAAAATGCTCTAAATGCAACACTTTTCAAGTTATAAGTGATTTACTCAACAGTGATAACCTAAAAGTAGCTATTACTCAGCTATGCCATGAGCTACAGGTCTGAAATTTTACTATGTTATAGCTGACTCAAAAGTAGCTGAATAACATATTTATACGAAATTCTCTAAATGCAATAGTTTTCAAGTTATAAGCGATTTACTCAACAGTGATAACCTAAAAGTAGCTATTACTCAGCTATGCCATGAGCTACAGGTCAGACATTTCACTATGTTATAGCTGGCCCAAAAGTAGCTGAATAACATATTTATACGAAATTCTCTAAATGCAATAGTTTTTAAGTTACAAGTGATTTTACTCATAATGGAAGTTACTGAAAAGCCCAAAAGTAGCTATTACTCACTTAGCTATTGAGACAGACACCCAACTTACTCACCATATTGTAGCTATGAAAAAAGTAGCTGAACAACATATTTTCACAAAATGCTGTAAATGCAACACTTTTGAAGTTATAAGTGACTTAGTGCATGATTTCATGAATTTTAATGCATTAAAAATTATTTAAAAAATTTATTAAAAAAAAAGTAAGACAGATCCAGGTCTCACACTCACACAAGAGAATCTACCTCTGGCCTAGTACATATATGCAAGATATGAGAGAAATCCCTGCAATAGTCACTGAGAAAATTGTGATAAAAAGTTGAAATTTTCACACTTTTGGTGGGGGTACCCCCCTTGTAATGTCTCTAGCAAACAGACGAACAGACAGATTTGCATGCCTTGAACAATTTTTCATCCTCGATAGATAAGGTATCTTTTAAAAAAAACAGCATGTCTCTAGGCCTTGTAGTTTTGGAGAAGAAGTTGTTCACGCGGACGCGGACGCCCACGCCGCAGAGTGATGACATAATGTCAGCTGACAAGTCAGCTGACATAAAAATTCGAAATGGCCGCCATTTTTGGCGAGACAAAATTTTTTTACAAAATTGGGATAACTACTCTGCAGAGGTACCCTGTGGGTCAAAAATTTCGTGGAAATCGCTCTATCTAGCACGGTTTTCGAGATATAAGCATTTTTGTGTTTTGCAATTTTTGCGAAAAATTCGAAAATTCAAAATGGCCGCCATTTTTGGCAAGACAAAATTTTTTTGAAAATTGGCATGGCTACTCTGCAGAAATACCCTGTGGATCAAAAATTTCGTCGAAATCGCTCTATCTAGCACGGTTTTCGAGATATAAGCATTTTTACGTTTTGCAATTTTGCGAAAAATTCGAAAATTCAAAATGGCTGCCATTTTTTGCGAGAAATTTTTTTTTTTTGAAAATTGGCATGGCTACTCTGCAGCGATACCCTGCGGGTCAAAAATTTCGTCTCAATCGATCTATCTAGCAGGGTTTTCGAGATATAAGCATTTTTATGTTTTGCAATTTTTGCGAAAAATTCGAAAATTCAAAATGGCCGCCATTTTTGGCGAGACAAAATTTTTTTCAAAATTGGGATAACTACTCTGCAGAGATACCCTGTGGGGCAAAAATTTCGTCGAAATCGCTCTCTATCTAGCACGGTTTTCGAGATATAAGCATTTTTGTGTTTTGCAATTTTTGCGAAAAATTCGAAAATTCAAAATGGCCGCCATTTTTGGCGAGACAAAAATTTTTTTGAAAATTGGGATAACTACTCCGCAGAGATACCCTGTGGGTCAAAAATTTCGTCGAAATCGCTCTAGCACGGTTTTTGAGATATAAGCATTTTTGTGTTTTCCTTATTTGGAAAATTCATAATGATTAATTAATCATTAATTACTCGGCCATTTCTTAACCAATCAATGCCAAAATCTAATGATTTCCAGATTTTAATAGAATGAATGTATTTGCCAAGTTTCAGGTGAATTAATCAAATTCCTTTCAAGTTATCATCCGGACAAGCTTCCCCATCGAAAAAAGACATTTTTGGTCATGTGACCTCTCTGATTGGTTGAAATGTCACTGCAGCATATTCAAAAAAATTCCCCAAGGCTACTTCCTAAACCTGCCAAATTTGAAAAGAATCCGCCTAACGGTTAGAGAGTTATAAGGAAAACAAAATGCGGAGCCGGCGGAGCCTGAAGGTCTCCCATACACAAACAAGCTATAGAGCAGACAATTTAAATAGCACATGTACATCATCATGTACATCGGCCTGGCGAAAGCCGGCCGGGACCCACTCTCTCTCCCCTCTCCCCTAAATACAAACAAGCGTCCCGCAAAGGACACTTAACAAAAATAACATTAGAGATGCCAATACCCCACAGCCTAGGGAAACAAATTTTGACACCATGAGATTTTGAAGAAGTGAAACAGAAAAAGATCAGGAGACTTTCAGAGCAAACAGTCTCAGTTGTATCATAAGCAAAGAAAATAATGTCTGAGAGAGAGAAAATGTAAAATTATGAAGCTGTAAGATTTATTATTTGAAGTATACCCATCAGTGGAAATATCACAAGTACAAGTATATATTATAATAAGTTATAGTATTCATTATACCTTTGTGATAAGAGAAATATGTCTGAAATATGGAAGGTGAACACACATGACACCCCATGATATGACATACCGAAACTCCCGAACAAATGACCCATCCCTAAATCAACTTCCTATGCCTTACAGGTTCTGGGATATGGCCCAGAAAAATTTTAAAGGTCAAGGTCTCCAAGGCAAGGTCAAATCATGGTCATATTATGACGTTGCATACCCGCACCTCAAACCAATGTCCCTAGCAAGTATCAACTTCCTACACCTTACAGTTTTTGAGATATAGCCTAAACAAAATTATAAAGGTTAAGGTCACTACAGCAAGGTCAAAGGTTAAATTAAGGTCATACATTACACTGCATACCTAAACCCCCTAACTAATATACATACCAGATATCAACCTTCTACACTTTACAGTTTCCGAGATATACTCCAGACAAGATTTTATTGGTCAATTCTCACTACAGCAAGGTCAAAGGTCAAATCAATCTCACACCATTGTGTTGAACATCTACACTCCCTAACGAATGTCCCTACAAAGTATCAACTTCTTAAAATTTACACTTTCATTGCGTTAATACATCTTACCTAACATACGATAGCTATTGTCCGGCGCCAGCCGGTCCCGCCAAACGCCAGAAAAAGACGTCCTGAGTTTCACCTCCGGCCGGACCGGTACACTCCACTCCACTCGCCAGGTGGCCTAGTTCCTGCTTTATTCGCCAGAGGGACGTGACGTCATAGCATCTTTTTCGTTTGGCGCGATAAGGAAGTAGTGAATTTTTTCACAAAGTTTTCAAATTGGATATATAACCTTAATTTCAGTGTGTTGTTTTTCTTGGTGTGATATACGGATATTTTATCTATCATGGCATCACCAGGACAAAAGAAGGGAGCCTGTGGCCATATTATGGCTTCATTTGACCTACATTCTAGGTGTGCTCGATGCAGGGACAAAAGTCTGGGGGATGACGCATGCGTGAAGAAACTACCTTGCGAATTTTGTGAGTTGCTAACGCCGGAGCAGGTTTTACAACTTTCAACCCCTACTTATAAAATCAGAAAGGAAAAGAAACTAGAGCGTGAGTCCCTTATTGATCCCAGTACTGTTACTGTTTTGTCTTCAGTGGATCAGGACAAGTCGGTGGGTGCTTCATCTTCTTTATCTACTTCTCAAGATCTGTCCTTACCTCAGCCTTCCTTTAAGAAAGACTTACAGGAATTGGACGAGAAATGGTCTCTGCGCATGGCTAGGCTTGAAGCATTAATAAGTATGGGACAGCGTCCCCAACAGCCTACATTCTCACCGGTCAAGGCACCGGTTTCTCATGCACCTCCCGCAGGTTCTCTATCTCAAGCCCCCTTTCTACTTTCAGCTGTTCCTTCTGGCCAGGCCGGTCCGGCCTCCGGTCCGGATAGAACTAGCTATACTACAACTACTACAAGTGTGGGCATGACTTCTCCTCTGGAAAACATTTACCCGGAACCAGAAGCATACATTGACTCTACCGAACCGGTGTTCTCTCAGCCCGGTCCGGTGTCTCATGGTGACCTGTTATCTCACTCTGTTCCGGTCTCCAGTTCCAATTACCTGCCTCCGGAACCTGTTGAGGAAGGGGAAGTATCAGACCCGGAAGAACAACCGGATTTTGAAGCCGGGGATTCTGACAAAGTACTGAGTGAAGAACAGAACTATAGAGAAACTGTAAGAGGAGTGAGAGCGTTCATGGGGTGGACACACATCCCCGACTTGGAGTATTCCCCTTCCTCAAAATCTGATAACCCCTGGGTAGGACACCGTGCACAACCAGTGGGAAAAGTTTCTGTAGACCTTCCACCTGAAGACTGGTTATGTCGTAAACTAGAAACTTTGAATTTAGTGTTGCTCGAGGGTTACCCCTCCAAGTCTAGTGAACCCGGAGGACTCCATGTGGATCAATTTCTTAGACCACCAAAATCACAGAATAGATGGTATGGCATCCATCCTGCAGAACCTACAGACCCTCTGAGGCCTAGGAAATCTGTAAATACATGGCCCAACGATGCGGCAAAATTAAACAGTGCCTTCCCCAGAATCTGTAAGCCTGCTGTTGCAAATTCCCACCCTCCAAGCCGTCCCATTAACCAGGACACCTTACGCAAGTGGGAGAAATCAGCTAAGGAAACAAGCTATGTATGTAACCAAGCTGCTGGTTTTAATCGGTGTATAACAAAGATCCAGGATTCCGTACAAGAGCATTTAAAGTCTTTACAAGCAGAATTATCCAAAGGAAAATCCTCTTCCAAGGCTCAGGCCTCCTTAGATGAATTGCACTACTTGGCTTCATTCAACCAAAACGTCAGTTTTGCCATTGGAAAATCTCTGCAACATTTGTCAGATTTTATCTTTGTTCAGATGGCCAACTTGACATTGACTCGCAGGGACTCATACCTGGAGAATTTGAAAGCCGGAGTTAAACCGGATACATTCTCAGCTCTTCGCAACTGTCCTCTCAATGGATACGCACTCTTTCCTGATGATATCATAAGGAAAGCTGAGGACGAAATCACTCATGTTGAAAACGCCAGGCGTACTTCCCAGCCCGGACCGGGCCGTGGGGGGTTCACTGGTGGCTTTAAAAAGCAACAGCAACAGGGGCGTTTCCAACCTTACCCTACAAACTGGACAAAATCTCAGGACACGACCAGATCTGGAGGTCCAACTGGCAAGGATATGCCTGCATGGAAATCCTTTGGAGGCAGAGGAAGAGCTAGGGGTCGTGGCAGGGGTGGTCAACCAGGACGCGGCACCCGCCCGGCCAAGGATAACCATCCATATAAATGACAATTACTGTTTACTAAGTCCGGAGCCGATGGCCCGGCCGGTCGATTGTGTACTAAGAGTGTTGGGACAGAACTTTCATGTACGTCAAGAACCTGTATTGTGTCCTGTTGCCAGTCCTGTACCTTCTGTCTTAAATGTGAGAGGGCAGCCACAAAAGAAAGGCGGAAGTCCCTCATCAAAAGTGAAAGCAGAAATAAAATTTGTGAAAAGTGTTTTTTCTGTAGATCATTGCGTTTTTGCCCCCATTGCTCCAAATGTCCACAATGTTGTCAATGCTCACCTGATAGGGGGTCGTCTCCAAAAATTTTGGCAGAAGTGGTCCCTCCTGGGTGCAAATCCGAGAGTAGTGTCCATTTTGAGGGACGGCTACATTCTCCCATTCAAAATCAGACCCCCTTTGGTAAGGGATCCGTTGATAGTCAGTGGTTATGCAAACCCCCTCAGGAACCTCTACCTGAAGGAGGCTTTGCAGGCCTTGCTGCAGAAGGAGGCAGTAGAGATGGTGAGGGTTCGAACATCTCTAGCCTTCTTCAACCGACTGTTCATAGTTCCAAAACCAAACCAAAAATGGCGACCAATCTTGGACCTCAGTGCTCTAAACAAATTTTTGAGCGTAAAAACATTCAAAATGGAAACCCCAGAAACAATTCGGATTTCCTTGCAACAAGGGGAATGGGTGACATCGTTGGACTTCAGCGACGCCTATTTCCACATTCCAGTTCATATGCAGTCCCGGAAATTTCTCAGGTTCCATTTCCAAAATCAGTCCTATCAGTTCAAGGCCCTTCCCTTCGGCCTCTCCACCGCTCCGATGGAGTTCACTTGTGTGGTCAAAGAGGTCAAGTTAATGGCTCAATCCCGGGGTATAAGGATCCACCAGTACCTAGACGACTGGTTGATTCGAGCCCCTACCAAAGAATCCTGCCACCAGGGCACTCAATCCCTCCTCGCCCTTTGCCAGGAGTTGGGTTGGATAATCAATGTACACAAGTCAGAACTAGAACCCAAACAGACTTTCGAGTTCGTGGGTTACAAGTACGATCTCTCCCAGGGACTGGTCTTACCGACCCAGAACCGGTGGGAGTCGATCCTTCAAAAGTTGGAATCCATCCTATCCAAACCAAGTTGCCGAGTCAGGAACTTCATGTCCCTGATAGGCCTACTTACAGCGACGGAAAAACAGGTTCCCCTGGGGAGACTCCACATGAGACCCATCCAGTGGCACCTAAAACGACATTGGAGAGTTCCAGAATCCCTGGAAAAAGGAGATTCCTGTACCAAGGTCACTTCACCCACACCTTCTATGGTGGACCAAGGAGACAAATGTCTTGACAGGACAACCCTTGCACCCTTTGAATCATGCCGTGCAAATCTTTACAGACGCCTCAAAAGAAGGCTGGGGTGCTCACTTAGGAGACTTCACAACAAGAGGCGTTTGGTCAGTTCCAGAAAGTCATCTTCACATAAACTTCCTGGAACTAAAAGCGGTCTTACTGGCCTTGAAAAGGTTCCAGCACTTGGTACAAGGCAAAGTAGTTCTAGTTGCCACGGACAACACGACAGTTGTGGCATACATCAACAAGGAAGGAGGTATGAGGTCAGGCTCACTTTGTGCCCACTATGGCGACTCCTGTGTTGGTGCAATCTGAGACAGGTAGTCCTAAAGGCCAGACACATCCCTGGTCGTCTGAATGTGATTGCAGACAAATTGTCTCGTCAAGGCCAAGTCATTCAGACAGAATGGTCACTGCACCAAGGGGTCTTCGACCTCATAGTTCAGACCTGGCACCGTCCCCAGGTGGACATGTTTGCAACAAAGTACAATTGCAAACTAGCCCAATATGTGTCTCCAGTGCCGGACCCCAATGCTTGGGCAGTGGACGCCCTAACAGTCTCGTGGGAAAACCTGGACATGTATGTTTTTCCCCCAGTATCGTTACTGGGCAAGGTGGTCAGCAAACTGTCGGACCATCTTTACAAGAGAGTGATCCTCATAGCTCCGGGTTGGCCCAACATGCCATGGTTCTGGGACCTGGTGGAACTGTCGTCTCAGATCCCTCTTTGCCTACCCAGTCATCCCGACCTAGTGACACAGCCATTCAACAAGGCGCGTCACAGGAATCTGACCAATCTAAACCTACACGCCTGGCTCCTAGAGCCGAGGCTATCAAGGAGCAAGGGTTCTCTAGTCCAGTGGCGTCACGAATTGAGGCTCCTCAAAGAAGTTCAACCAGAACAGTCTATGAGGCAAAGTGGGCCGTTTTTGTCAGATGGTGTGAATCAAGTCAGGTGGACTTCCGGTCGCCATCTGTCAAACAAATAGCAGATTTTCTCCTGCATCTATTCCAGGAAAAGAATCTCCAACCCAGTACCATTGATGGTTACAGATCGGCCATTGCGGACAAATTAGGAAATTCTTCCTTGAATGTGAGCAAAGATGAAAACCTAACTCGTCTTTTGGACAGTTTTCACAGAGATAGACCAAAGGGTAGGCGAGGAATTCCTTCATGGAATCTCTCTCTCGTGCTACATCAGCTCACCAAACCACCATTTGAGCCTCTCAGAAAGGCCTCATTAAAACATCTGACCTTTAAAACGGTTTTCCTCCTCGCTCTAGGTTCTGGAAAACGTAGGAGCGAAATACACGCTTGGCTGAACAAAAATATTAGACACCAAGCTGACTGGTCAAAAGTGTCCCTTTACCCGTCTCCGATGTTCTTGGCTAAAAACCACTTAGCAAAAGAAGGTCCAGAGTGCGTGGCGCCAGTGGTTATACCAGCCCTGGCTCCTACTCTGGACAAGTCCTTGAAGGAGGACAGGTCACTCTGCCCAGTGAGAGCTCTGCGCCACTATCTGGACAAAACTCAAGATGTCAGACAAGGAAAGGAGCTGGTTTTTGTCTCCTTCAAAAAGGGTTTCACGAAGGATATTTCTCCTGCTACGATCTCGTCTTGGATCAAGCAGACGGTTATCCTTTGCTATGATCTCTCAGATCAGGAGTCTCTAACCCTTCACCAGGTGAAGGCGCATGACGTTAGAGCCTTCGCGGCTTCTAAAGCTTTTCAAGGTGGCATCTCACTAGACCAGATCTTAGCTGCATGCCACTGGAAGTCCCACAACACCTTTACTCAGTTTTATCTTAAAGATGTGGCGTGGGCAGATTCGGAGCTTTTTCACTTAGGTCCAGTGGTGGCTGCACAGCAGATCCATCAATGAACCTTCTTGGCTCCTATTTTGTAAATAGTGTACATAATAATTAAGGTTTTTTACTAGGGTGCCTGAGGCACTGAGTATGAGACCATTATTCCACTCTTGCAGGCTAATTGGAATCTTTAGGACTGAACTCTTCTCTCTTCCTCCTCTCAGAGCAGAAAAAAGAGGGGGGGGGGGAATGGCACTGCTTGGTAACTTAAGGAGCAGTTGTTAGCTTCTTTATCAGCCGGGCCAGAGGTTACGTGCCTATTTTATAGAGTTCCTTCTAGTCCTTAGGAAGCTGCCCTCCTTCCACTGGGTAGTTATTCTAGCTATCGTCTGTTAGGTAAGATGTATTAACGCAATGAAATTGCAAATTTTAATTAGTAAATTAAATTTTTATTAGTTAATACCTTACCTAACAGACGGGAGATTCCCACCCGGCCTTCCCCGCTTTCAGCTTCAATTAACCTAATTTGGGACGAAAAAGATGCTATGACGTCACGTCCCTCTGGCGAATAAAGCAGGAACTAGGCCACCTGGCGAGTGGAGTGGAGTGTACCGGTCCGGCCGGAGGTGAAACTCAGGACGTCTTTTTCTGGCGTTTGGCGGGACCGGCTGGCGCCGGACAATAGCTATCGTATGTTAGGTAAGGTATTAACTAATAAAAATTTAATTTACTAATTAAAATTTGCAATTTCAGAGATATAGCCAAGACAAAATTTGAAAATCCAAGGTCACTATGGCAAGACCAAATCAAGTTCACACAATGACGGTGCACAGCCACAACGCGTAACAATATCCCTACTAAGATCTTAACAAATTGACATCTACTTTTAGAATTTGGGATTTTATTTTATTTCTCCCTAAATGTATATCTGTTATACATAGTTCATTATCAATTTTTTGTATTTTTCTATGAGAAGCCAAAGTTTTACATCCTGTTCAACAACCAGGGTCATACTGAAACAGGCTCTTAGCATGACCACTTGTGGGAGTGGAACCCACACAGAGGTGACAGTCTCAGATTAGATGCCAAACTTGCTAACCACTAGGTCACTGAGGGCCTTTTAATGTGAAGAAGTCATCAAAATCTATTTATAGATCATATATGTGAATATATCCATGCACAACTAACACTTTTTTAACTGATGAAGATGCCACTATGCAACCAAAAACACTAAACTGTGCCAGACAGAGAGCACAAAGCCTCGCCCAGGGATCCAGAACCAGATATAAGAAAAATCCCTAAAAATTCTGGAGTCCTAATTCAGACAGCAGAAAGGGATTAAGCACTATAGAAAACAACTATGGAGATATGAAGGCTAAGGTGGGTATGCCTTGGTATAGTTGTGGGATTTAAGAAAACCCCAAATATGAATGGGGACCCCCATAAAAGAGAATAACTTCTGTTTTATGTAAAGATATAATTCAACTAGATTGGGCCAACTCGGCGCCAACATATCCCCAGACAGGTCATCACTCAGGCGACATGTTTTGACTGGGTATTTTTCATGGGACCCCTCCTGTGTGATAGAATTATGAGGGAAAACATAATCAACCACTTATATAAGAACTTGAGTAATTCAACCTACAATATTTTTATTTTGCAAGCAAAATGGTATCCCCAGACGAATGATGCGAATCCAGGAACTTCGCACAAGAACTTTGCCCAATGCAAACACTATCCACAGTTTCTTTGTCCACAAGGAACTTTGCCCACAATAATCTGACAGGGTAACATGTTCACCCACAATTATAGTAATTTTTCTAACCACAGACATTTTCTATCAATCAATCAATACTTCATTTAGGCAACTACTCAGGATATATAGTGTTGAAAGGGATAAACATTAACTGAACTAAAGCTGGACTATATAAAGTATGCAAGTTGATTTCATTAGCATTTAATTCACTGTTGATAGAGTTACATAGTACTGCAAAATGGAAACAATAAAAATACCCGAGGTGGCCAAACCTTTGCAATGAAGAATGCATAATATATATACAACAAGCATTCTGACGCATGCATTTATCTCCCGCCATATAAATTAGATGTACTAAAGATAACATATTTTAACAAGGTGCTCTAAATGTAATACTTTTCAAGTTATAATTGATTTAGTGCATGATTTCATGAATTTTAATGCATTAAAAATTATTTTAAAAATTCATTAAAAAAATTTAGCATGTGAAAGCTCTCCAAAATGTAGGTGAATGAGTTATTTGAGAAATATTGGCTATCTGCAATACTTTTAGTGATAATAGGCAGTTACTCATTTTGAGTAGGTGAGTAATTAGCTACGGATCTGAAAATTCACTAATTGAAAGCTTTCCAAAATGTATGTGAATGACTTATTTCAGAAATACTGGCTATCTGCAATAGTTGTAGAGATAATTCGCATTTACTCATTTTGAGTAGGTGAATAATTAACTACGGGTGTGAAACTTCACCAAGTGAAAGCTCTCCCAAAAGTAGGTGAATGAGTTATTTGATAAAAATTGGCTATCTGCAATACTTTTAGAGATAATTCACATTTACTCATTTTGAGTAGGTGAATAACTAGCTACGGGTCTGAAACCTCACCAAGTAAAAGCTCTCCCAAAAGTAGGTGAATGAGTTATTTGAGAAAAATTGGATATCTGCAATACTTTTACACATAATTCACATTTACTCACTTTGAGTAGGTGAGTAATTAGCTACGGGTCTGGAACTTCACCATGTGAAAGCTCTCCCAAAAGTAGATGAACGAGTAATTTGATAAAAATTGGATATCCACAATACTTTTAGAGATAATTAGCATTTACTCATTTTGAGTAGGTGAATAATTAGCTACGGGTCTGAAACTTCACCAAGTGAAAGCTCTTCCAAAAGTAGGTGAATGAGTTATTTAAGAAAAATTGGATATCCCCAATACATTTAGGGATAATTCACATTTACTCATTTTGAGTAGGTGAGTAATTAGCTACGGATCTGGAACTTCACCATGTGAAAGCCCTCCCAAAAGTAGATGAATGAGTTATTTGATAAAAATTGGATATCCGCAATACTTTTAGAGATAATTCACATTTACTCATTTTGAGTAGGTGAATAATTACCTACGGGTCTGAAACCTCACCAAGTAAAAGCTCTCCCAAAGGTAGGTGAATGAGTTCTTTGAGAAAAATTGGATATCTGCAATACTTTTACAGATAATTCACATTTACTCATTTTGAGTAGGCGAGTAATTAGCTACGGGTCTGGAACTTCACCATGTGAAAGCACTCCCAAAAGTAGATGAACGAGTAATTTGATAAAAATTGGATATCCACAATACTTTTAGAGATAATTAGCATTTACTCATTTTGAGTAGGTGAATAATTAGCTATGGGTCTGAAACTTCACCAAGTGAAAGCTCTTCCAAAAGTAGGTGAATGAGTTATTTAAGAAAAATTGGATATCCCCAATACTTTTAGGGATAATTCACATTTACTCATTTGAGTAGGTGAGTAATTAGCTACGGGTCTGGAACTTCACCATGTGAAAGCTCTCCCAAAAGTAGATGAATGAGTTATTTGATAAAAATTGGATATCCGCAATACTTTTAGAGATAATTCACATTTACTCATTTTGAGTAGGTGAATAATTAGCTACGGGTCTGAAACCTCACCAAGTGAAAGCTCTTCCAAAAGTAGGTGAATGAGTTATTTGAGAAAAATTGGATATCTGCAATACTTTTACAGATAATTCACATTTACTCATTTTGAGTAGGTGAGTAATTAGCTACGGGTGTGGAACTTCACCACGTGAAAGCTCTCCCAAAAGTAGATGAATGAGTTATTTGATAAAAATTGGATATCCGCAATACTTTTACAGATAATTATCATTTACTCATTTTGAGTAGGTGAATAATTAGCTACGGGTCTGAAACTTCACCATGTGAAAGCTCTCCCAAAAGTAGATGAAGCAGTTATTTGAGAAAAATTATGTCATTATTTTGCCACAAATAAGAAAATAGCTATTACTCACTTATGGCATGCAATAGAACCCCAAACTATATGCATTTACCCTACAGTCACAATTTCAAAGTAGGTATTACTCGGCTATCCAATGTGCAACAGGTCTGAAACTTTACTATGTCATAGGTTATCAAAAACTAGATGAATATCATATTTGAAAATATTTCCCTAACTTTAATACTTTAAGATATTTGACATTTACTTATGTTGTTATTTTGCTACAAATAAGAAAATAGCTATTACTCACTTATGGCATGCAATACAACCCCAAAATATATACCATCTTATAGTTAAGGACAAAGTAGCTGAACAACATATTTGAAGAAAAAGCTGTAACTGCAATAGTTTTGGAGTTACAATGGATTTACTCAACAGTCACAATTTCAAAGTAGCTATTACTTAGCTATGCAATGTGCAACAGGTCTGATACTTTACTATGTGATAGCTTACAAAAAAGTAGATGAATGACATATTTGAAAAGAATTCCGTAACTTTAATACTTCTGAAGATATTTGACATTTACTTATGTCATTATTTTGCTACTAATAAGAAAATAGCTATTACTCACTTATGGCATGCAATACAACCCCAAACTACATGCCAGCTTATAGCTAAGGACAAAGTAGCTGAACAACATATTTGAAGAAAAAGCTGTAACTGCAATAGTTTTGGAGTTACAATGGATTTACTCAACAGTCACAATTTCAAAGTAGCTATTACTTAGCTATGCAATGTGCAACAGGTCTGAAACTTTACTATGTGATAGCTTACAAGAAAGTAGATGAATGACATATTTGAAAAGAATTCCGTAACTTTAATACTTCTGAAGATATTTGACATTTACTTATGTCATTATTTTGCTACTAATAAGAAAATAGCTATTACTCACTTATGGCATGCAATAGAACCCCAAACTACATGCCAGCTTATAGCTAAGGACAAAGTAGGTGAACATCATATTTTACGAAAATATTGTAACTGCAATAGTTTTGGAGTTACAATGGATTTACTCAACTGTAGAATTTCAAAGTAGCTATTAATCAGCTATCCAATGTGCAACAGATCTGAAACTTTACTATGTGATAGCTTATGAAAAAGTAGATGGATAACATATTTGAAAAGAATTCCCTAACTTTAATACTTTTGAAGATATTTGACATTTACTTATGTCATGATTTTGCTACAAATAACAAAATAGCTATTACTCACTTATGGCATGCAATAGAACCCCAAACTATGTACCATCTTATAGCTAAGGACAAAGTAGCTGAACAACATATTTTAGGAAAATACTCTAACTGCAATAGTTTTGGAGTTACAATGGCTTTACTCAACAGTCAGAATTTCAAAGTAGCTATAATTCAGCTATCCAAGGTGCAACAGGTCTGAAACTTTACTATGTTATAGCTTACCAAAAAGTAGATGGACAACATATTTGAAAAGATTTCCCTAACTTCAATACTTTTGAAGATATTTGACATTTACTTCTTCTGTTATTTAGCTACAAATGAGAAAATAGCTATTACTCACTTATGGCAAGCAATAGAACCCCAAACGATGTACCATCTTATAGCTAAGGACAAAGTAGCTGAACAACATATTTTACGAAAATACTCTAACTGCAATAGTTTTGGAGTTACAATCGCTTTACTCACTAGTCAGAATTTCAAAGTAGCTATTACTCAGCTATCCAAGGTGCAACAGGTCTGAAACTTTAGTATGTGATAGCTTACCAAAAAGAAGATGGACAACATATTTGAAAAGATTTCCCTAACTTCAATACTTTTGAAGATATTTGAAATTTACTTCTTCTGTTATTTAGCTACAAATGAGAAAATAGCTATTACTCACTTATGGCATGCAATGGGACCCCAAACTATGTACCATCTTATAGCTAAGGACAAAGTAGCTGAACAACATATTTGAAGAAAAAGTTGTTACTGCAATAGTTTTTGAGTTATGAGCCCTTTACTCAAAGTAGCTAAGATTGCTATTACTCACTTATCTTTAGGCCTAAGTCAATAAAACCAAAAATTTTTTCAAGGGCATGAAAATTCATTGGGACAATTAATTTACAAAAAATCTGTAGCTGTAGTAGTTTTGGAGAAATCTGCGTGACTAACTAACGCACGCACACACGCATGCACGCACGCACGCACACACAGACATCATTTCATAATCTCCCTCCCGGGCTAAAGCCCGGCGGGAGATAAAAAAGGTTTCAAGAAAGTCCAACATTCATTGAGAATATTATTACATTGTAACATTACATACTTAAAATTTGATAATATAATAAGAAGCTGACCTTTAATATGGCAGATATTGTACACTTATACTTCAATAAAACATTAAAAAGCTAATTTTGTGGATATTATTTTATGCAAAGTTCTCCCCTGTAAAAATGTGGTGGACAAAGTCCTTTGTGAGCAAAGGTCCTGTGGGAAAGAGTCTTTGTGGGCAAAGGTCCACACTCAAGTTTATCTGTTTCTATGTTTTAATATATTAGTGGATAGATGAAATTTATAAAACAAATAAGCAATTGGTTTTTTTCTTCATAATTTGACATGTATCCTTCAAAGCCTTTTACAAAGTAAATTAAAGCTGGTTTCACAGTTTCATTTTATTAGAAACAATAAAATCTGACTATCATTTCTCAGTTCCTTGCAAACAAAATTAAGTTATAGTTTATATAGTGCTACATATTCTGGGTTTTATACCATCATACTGCAGAAAAAAAAGAAGAAGGAGATATGATGTATGATGATCATATAATTAAACATCTAACAATATTACTGAAGATCTAATTAGTGTACCACTCAATAGCTGGAGGTCCCCACAGGGGGTAGGGGGTAGGAGTGGCACTACATTACCTAATATGACAAAGGGATGGACTGATACTGCATAAATGTTAAGAGATAACAAACACTCTGATATATATAAAAGGGGTAATAAAATACTTAGAAATCATCAATGATCTATCTATTTTACAAACTTGCAATACAAAAAGGTCAGTTAATCTTATGAATGTCCAATAGGAAAATTATACCTCCAGATTTAAATATAAACTATTAAACCACAAGAACAGATTTATAACTAGACTAAGGACGCATCTGTGGCCAGATGCTGGATGTATCCACCGACAAAGGCCAACTAACATAGTTCAGAAGATACTGCATAAATGTTAAGAGATAACAAATACTCTGATATATATAAAAGGGGTAATAAAATACTTAGAAATCATCAATGATCTATCTATTTTATAAACTTGCAATACAAAAAGGTCAGTTAATCTTATGAATGTCCAATAGGAAAATTATACCTCCAGATTTAAATATAAACTATTAAACCACAAGAACAGATTTATAACTAGACTAAGGACGCATCTGTGGCCAGATGCTGGATGTATCCACCGACAAAGGCCAACTAACATAGTTCAGAAGATAAACAGCATTTTTCGTTAATAAGCAAGCTGAAAGCACTTTTAAGTTTGGCTACCCTTATTTGACCCTGTAGCAGGGGCCCAAGGTGAAGTCTGACCACATCAAAAGATTCGCAGCCCATGATTTCCTATAAGTCGTTTTCACATTGCAAACCTCTAGGACCAATAATAAGCAGGAGGGGCCCAAGGTCAAATCTGACAACATGAAAAGATTTGCAGCCCATGACTTCCTATAAGTTGTTTTCATATTAATGAGTTATTTGAGAAATACTGGCTATCTGCAATACTTCTAGAGATAATTCGCATTTACTCATTTTGAGTAGGTGAATAATTAGCTATGGGTCTGAAACTTCACCAAGTGAAAGCTCTCCCAAAAGTAGGCGAATGAGTTATTTGAGAAAAATTGGCTATCTACAATACTTTTAGAGATAATTCGAATTTACTAATTTTCAGTAGGTGAGTAATTACCTACGGGTCTGGAACTTCACCATGTGAAAGCTCTCCCAAAAGTAGATGAATGAGTTATTTGATAAAAATTGGATATCTGCAATACTTTTAGAGATAATTCGCATTTACTCATTTTGAGTAGGTGAGTAATTACCTACAGGTCTGGAACTTCAGCATGTGAAAGCTCTCCCAAAAGTAGGTGAATGAGTTATTTAAGAAAAATTTGCTATCTGCAATAATTTTAGAGAAAATGCAGAATTACTCATTTTTAGTAGGCAAGTAATTTAGCCACAGGCCTAATTTAGACATAAAGCCTACCAATAGAATACCGTGGTGCACCCTGTAATATACCTTGCAAACTTGAGAAGGCTAGCTATAATATTTTTTTCGTTAGAGCGGTAATGGTGTAGAGCTGAAAGTGATATTTGCATTATTCGTTCTCCGGTCCGCATTTTCCGGATTCGACTTTCATCATAAACAAATATTCGGTATGGATATGGAAATTAGGCTTGGTATATGTAAATACTGCAAATAACACTCATTTTGTCTAATGTTTTACTAAACTAGACTAAGGACGCATCTGTGGCCAGATGCTGGATGTATCCACCGACAAAGGCCAAGTAACATAGTTTAGAAGATAAACAGCATTTTTCGTTAATAAGCAAGCTGAAAGCACTTTTAAGTTTGGCTACCCTTATTTGACCCTGTAGCAGGGGCCCAAGGTGAAGTCTGACCACATCAAAAGATTCGCAGCCCATGATTTCCTATAAGTCGTTTTCACATTGCAAACCTCTAGGACCAATAATAAGCAGGGGGGGCCCAAGGTCAAATCTGACCACATGAAAAGATTTGCAGCCCATGACTTCCTATAAGTTGTTTTCATATTAATGAGTTATTTGAGAAATACTGGCTATCTGCAATAATTCTAGAGATAATTCGAATTTACTCATTTTCAGTAGGTGAGTAATTACCTACGGGTCTGGAACTTCACCATGTGAAAGCTCTCCCAAAAGTAGATGAATGAGTTATTTGATAAGAATTGGATATCTGCAATACTTTTAGAGATAATTAGCATTTACTCATTTTGAGTAGGTGAGTAATTAGCTAAATTTCTGAAACTTCACCAAGTGAAAGGTCTCCCAAAAGTAGGTGAAGGAGTTATTTGACAACAATTGGCTATCTGCAATACTTTTAGAGATAATTTGCATTTACTCATTTTCAGTAG
Source organism: Sabellastarte sp. h YS-2021 (assembly GCA_964017235.1). Taxonomy (NCBI): domain Eukaryota; kingdom Metazoa; phylum Annelida; class Polychaeta; order Sabellida; family Sabellidae; genus Sabellastarte; species Sabellastarte sp. h YS-2021. The sequence continues at coordinate 80,614,348 of OZ024927.1, forward strand.
GTGAGTAATTACCTACGGGTCTGAAACTTCACCAAGTGAAAGCTCTCCCAAAAGTAGGTGAAGGAGTTATTTGACAAAAATTGGCTATCTGCAATACTTTTAGAGATAATTTGCATTTACTCATTTTGAGTAGGTGAGTAATTACCTACGGGTCTGAAACTTCACCAAGTGAAAGCTCTCCCAAAAGTAGGTGAATGAGTTATTTGAAAGAAATTGGCTATCTGCAATACTTTTAGAAATAATTCGCATTTACTCATTTTGAGTAGGTGAGTAATTACCTACAGGTCTGGAATTTCAGCATGTGAAAGCTCTCCCAAAAGTAGGTGAATGAGTTATTTAAGCAAAAATTTGCTATCTGCAATACTTTTAGAGAAAATGCAGAATTACTCATTTTTAGTAGGCAAGTAATTTAGCCACAGGCCTAATTTAGACATAAAGCCTATCAATAGAATATGGTGCACCCTCTAATATACCTTGCAAACTTGAGAAGGCTAGCTATAATATTTTTTTTCGTTAGAGCGGTAATGGTGAAATCTCTCTACACACTGCGGCTATCCAGTGGATACAATGATTTACTCAACAGTGAGAACCTGAAAGTAGATATTGGTAAGCTATGCCATGACATAGAGGTCTGCAATTTCACTCTGTTATAGCTGACCAAAAATTATGTGAATAACATATTTAAACAAAATACTGTAAATGTAATAGTTTTCATGTTATAACTGATTTACTCAACAGTGATAACCTCAAAGTAGCTATTACTCAGCTATGCAATGAGCTACATGTCTGAATTTTTTCTATGTTATAGCTGACCCAAAATTAGGTGAACAACATATTTAAGCAAAATACTGTAAATGCAATAGTTTTCAAGTTACAACTGATTTACTCAATAGTGAGAACCTGAAAATAGCTATTGCTCAGCTATGCCATGAGCTATAAGTCTGTAATTTCACGATGTTATAGCTGACCCAAAAGTAGGTGAACAACATATTTTAACAAAATACTCCAAATGCAATATTTTTCAAGTTACAAGTCATTTACTCAACAGTCAGTACCTGAAAATAGCTATTGCTCAGTTGTGCCATGAGCTACAGGTCTGTAATTTCACTATGTTATAGCTGACCCAAAAGTAGCTGAATAACATATTTACACAAATTTCTGTAAATGCAATAGTTTTCCAATTACAACTGATTTACTTAACAGTGTGAACTTCAAAGTAGCTATTACTCAGCTATGCAATGAGCCACAGGTCTGGAACTTCACTATGTTATAGCTGACTCCGAAATAGGTGAATAACATATTGAAACAAAATACTCTAAATGTAATACTTTTGAAGTTATAAGTAATTTACTCAACAGTGATAACCTAAAAGTAGCTATTACTCAGCTATGCCATGAGCTACAGGTCTGAAATTTTACTATGTTATAGCTGACCCAAAAGTAGCTGAATAACATATTTATACAAAATTGTGTAAATGCAATAGTTTTCAAGTTACAAGTGATTTTACTCATGATGGAAGTTACTGAAAAGCCCAAAAGTAGCTATTACTCACTTAGCTATTGAGACAGACACCCAACTTACTCACCATGTTGTAGCTATGAAAAAAGTAGCTGAATAACATATTTTAACAAAATGCTCTAAATGCAACACTTTTCAAGTTACAAGTGATTTAGTGCATGATTTCATGACTTTTAATGCATTTTAGACATTTTTGTCTACCACAGGCCTAATTTAGACATAAAGCCTACCAAAAAGATAGGGTGGCGAGTCCTCTAGCATACCAAGCCACCTGCCAAATATGAAAGAAATCTGGAAAGAAATGTGGACTGTAGGTCGCTAACAAGCAATATTCCACATTTTAGACATTTTTGTCTACCACAGGCCTAATTTAGACATAAAGCCTACCAAAAAGATAGGGTGGCGAGTCCTCTACCATATCAAGCCACCTGCCAAATATGAAAGAAATCCGGAAAGAAATGTGGACTGGAGGTCGCTAACAAGAAATCTCTGCAGACGAGGGCGCGGACGACAACGATGATGAATCCATAGTATCCCCGCTTCGCGTCGGGGATACAATAATAAGTCAGAATTGAGAATTTTAAATGTGTGATTATCAACTGAAATAAGTTCATAACTGTAGGAGCTGTGTCAAAATTAACTGAGGCAAGTTGAATACAACTGGTCTAGTTAAGGATTAAAATCACCTATTTTTACTACATAAGGCTATAATTTCGTTAATTTGAAAATTTTAATTACTTAAATGTAGCTTTTATAAGCTACAAGCTTACCATGTGGGACTTAATGCTGTTCTCGGGTTGCCACAACCGGGGCCAACATCTTAGAAAAAAAGATCATTCTTGTTAGCCACCGGATATACTGGTAGTTGTCATCACGTGATAACTTCTGACCAATCGCCCTACTTTCTCGTTGAAATTTTCTAAAACCTACCCCTCAGCTGTAAACAGCGGGGAGGCAGGGTGGGACTCTTCTAAGTCCCACATGGTAAGCTTGTAGCTTATAAAAGCTACATTTAAGTAATTAAAATTTTCAATTTTATTACGCTACAATAGCTTACCATGTGGGACTTAATGCTGAATTCAACCGCCCGGTGGCGGGATTACAGCTGAGACAGGAAGATATGTCATTTTTTCTAAGATTTTGAATTAATATGTAAAGAATAGTGCCAGAAATACCAGTCTGAGTCCCATTTACAGTGTCCCGATCCCGAAGACCGGGCCTGTAACGAGCCAAAAACCTAAGTAAAATGAGGGACAGTGCTGAAACTGTCTAGATGTTTGATTGTAGGACTGAAGTGCAGCAGTGCTCACTTGAGGTCTAAGGGTCCCTGAGGGCCCTTCACGAGTGACTGACCAACCCAATGGTTCTCATAAATTTTTGCCACCTGAAAATGAGATTAATGACAACTTAATAAGTCCTTAATACAAATTACTTGATAACTAAAAAACAAAATGACCTTACCCGTAACATCTTGAAGGTAAAGGAATACCTAGATCCTGGGAGAGACTCCTGAAGACTTGGTTGTAGCGGATGTGCCCCCCCCCCCTTTTTTCTTTCCGAGGACAACTGGTCTGAGGGGAAGGATCTAGGACTTGTTGTGCCGCCACTACGGGTCCCAGATACATATTGTTGTCGGTGTCCGACCAAGTAAGGTCTTTTAGGTAAAAATTTGTAAATGTGTTGTGAACTTTCCAGTGACAGGCTTGCATGATTTGGTCCACCGATACCCCACTGTATAAGGCCTTAGAGGCCGCGAAGGCCCGGATGTCATGCGCTTTAACTTGGACCAAGTCCAAGGCTTGTTGGTCTGCTTGTTTGTAACAAAGTAGGATGGTTTGTTTCAACCAGGAAGAGAGAGTAGCGGGTCTGATGTCTGAGGTATGTCCTTTCTTGAAGGAGATAAAGAGGAGGGAACGAGACCCTCTCAGGTCTTTGGTTCGGTCCAGATAATACCTCAGGGCACGTACCGGACACAGGGTCCTGTCTTCTTTGAATTGTCTATCTACAATGGTAGTCAAAGCAGGAATAGTCACCGGAGACACACTTTGAGAACCTTCTCTTGCTAGTTGGTTTTTGGCTATGAAATCAGAAGAAGGGAACAAGGCAACCTTTTCCCATTGGCCTAGATTAGATACTTTGTTTGCGACCCAGGCATGGATTTCGCTACGGTGTTTGCCAGAGGCCAAAGCTAGCAAGAAAGCTGTTTTGAGAGTAAGATGTTTGAGGTCTGTCTTTCATGGGCTCAAATGGTGCTTTTGTGAGCTTGTTGAGGACAACAGAAAGGTTCCACTTAAGTAAATTTCTGGAACTTTTGGGATGATCCCTGTGGAAACTGGAGAGTAACCTGTAAAGGTCTGCATTATGTGCAATATGTTGGGCCCAAAGTGTCAACGATTGCAGTCCTGTAACCATCAATGGTCGAGGGGCGCCTGTTTAGGTCTTGGTACAGGTACATGAAAAAATCTGAGATTTGTTTCACAGATGGAGTGGAGAAATCCACCGAATTTTCTCTGCACCATTTTTCAAATAGGGCCCACTTTAACCTGTAGATGGTCCTTGTTGATGACCGCTGAGGAGCAGCAATTCTCTCTGCCACCTCCACAGAGAAGCCTTGTTCTTGGAGTTGTCCGCTCCTAGACACCAGGCGTGGAGGTTCAGCTGTTGTGGGTTGTTGTGGAACACATACTTGTGGGACTGTTTGAGTAGGGTCGTTGACACTGGAAGTTGTAGTGGGATCTCTGTTGAGAGCTGCACTAGGTCCCAAAACCAGGGCATCCCTGGCCAGCCTGGGGCTATTACGATGACCAGGCAATGGCATTGCTTGATTTTTTTTGATCACCTTGTGAAGGAGAGCCATAGGAGGGTAAGCATAGGCTATGAGGTTGGTCCAGTTTATGTTTAGAGCATCTATGTCCCAAGCCTTTGGGTCTGGGACAGGAGATACGTACAGTGGAAGTTTGTGGTTCAGATGAGTGGCAAATAAGTCTACATGAGGTGTGAACCACTTCTGGCAGATCTGTTTGAACACCTGCGGATGCAGAGACCATTCTGTTGACTGCACTTGGGAGGACCTGGACAGTAGGTCGGCCATCACATTCAGGCACCCTGGAATGTGCCTGGCTTTCAATGTTATGTCGTAGTGATGGCACCAGGTCATAATCTTCCACAGTAGAGCACACATTTCTGCTGAGTGAGTTCCTCCTTGTTTGTTGATGTAGGCTACCACTGTTGAGTTGTCCGTTGCAACTAACACTGTTTGGTTCTGGCACTGGTCCTTGAAGTCTCGAAGGGCCAGGGAGACAGCCTTCAATTCTAGGACATTTATGTGTAGCCTTTTTTCCCGATTTGACCACAGACCCTTTGTAAAATTTTGGTCTAAGTGAGCGCCCCAACCTTCGTTTGAGGCGTCGGTAAAGAGTTGAATACTTTGGTCTTTGGGATGAAGGTCTGCGCCTTTCATCACGTTTGAGGGATTTTGCCACCAATCTAGGTAGGCTGCAATGGCTTCTGTCCAAGGAAGGTGGTTGTCCAGCGACTGAGGATATCTCTAGTGCTCCTTGAGATGAAACTGAAAAGGCCTCATGTGAAGGCGTCCTTCTGGGACCATTTTCTCCGTTGAGGCTAGCATCCCAATTAGAGACATCAAACATCTTGCAGTCAAAACACGTTTTGACTTGAGATGTATGATCAAATCCTGGAGTTTGGCCATCTCTCTTGAGTGGGTTTTACAAGGGCTGAATCTAGATGGTACTCGTAGCCCACGAACGAAAACACCTGAGTAGGTTTCAGTTCGATTTTTCCTGATTTATTATCCACCCCAAGGACTGGGTTAGGTCTACCACCGCCTGAGTGTTTACTTGGGCTTCCTCCTGAGACTGGGACCTGATCAGCCAGTCGTCCAGGTATTGGTGAATTCTGAGTCCTCTTGAGAGGGCCATTAGTTTCACTTCTTTTACAATCATTGTAAAGACCTGGGGGGCTGTGGCTAGTCCGAATGGGAGGGAGGTGAACTGGAACACCTGAGCCTTGTAGCAAAACCTTAGGTATTTCCTTGAGTTTGGGTAGATGGGGATGTGTAGGTAAGCGTCTGACAGATCTATCGACGACACCCACTCCCCTGGATTCAGGGAGGTCCTGATGGACTCTGGAGTTTCCATTTTGAACTTTTCTACATGTAGAAAAGTGTTGAGCCTGCTTAGGTCTATGACTGGCCTCCACCTTTGGTGAGGCTTGGGTACTAGGAACAGGCGACTGTAAAACCCGAGAGATTTTACATTTTCCACCCTTTCGATTGCGTTCTTTGACAGGAGAGACTGGATACAAGTGGCCAAGGCTTGGTCTTTTTGCTGGGCCTTGTACTCTGACAGAATCAGAGGAAATCTGACCAAGTTTGGCTTTGAAAGGAATGGCAGTACATAGCCATTGGTGATAATGTTTAACACGTTTTGAGAACATTTGTTTGTTAGCCAGTATCTCCTGAAAGAACGGAGGCGACCTCCTACTGGTGGACTGAGTGAGGCTTTGGAGGAGTCATTGGGAAGGGGGGTTTCCACGTCCCATTCCCCTATTGTGGGGTCGAAAACGACCCCTGGAGCCTCTGAAGTTGGGTTTTCCCCTTCCTGAGGAAAACAATTGGTTACTGCTTTGAGAGGAACTGCCCCCATAGGGGCGTTTCCTGTAGGAGCCTGTTTTCTTGTGGGGGCCACGAAAGGGCTTATTTTGGCAGGGTGCGAAACCCTGAGAGTCTTTTGAGGTGCCTTTTTTGAGAAGGAAGTCTTCACTTTCCTTCACAAGTTGAGACTCGAACGGGTCCCAAAAGGACGAGTTCCTAAGTTCTTGACGTCTCGTTTCCCCTAACTGTGGATGTAAGAGAGTCATCTCGGCTTCGCGCCTAAGCAAGCCGGTATTAGCCATAGAATATAACTCCCTCTGGAGAATATGGGCTAGAGATTTGCTGAGACAGGTGAGGGCCCTGTGTTGAATAAGAACTGTCTTATTCCGGAAATCCATGTACTCAGAGACTTCCTCATAACCGCGCTTTGCTGCTTTCTCAGGATTGGCACCTTTCTGAATCTGACACTTGATCTTCTTGACAGTTGAATTGATGCTATGTTGACACTTCTCCAAGGAAGCATTGCAAGAAGAAGAAGATTTTGCAAAAGCAGCGGTGAAATTGAGGGTTGAGATATTTTGTCTAGCCTGATGTTCCAGCTCCTTGAGAACTGGCAGGGGAACTTTGGCTACAGGGGCCCCAGGTGGTCTAGGAGTAATACAGATCTTGGCAAAGTCTGTATTCAACTCCTGAATTTTATCCTGAAAACAGGGCTGTCCCACCTTGTACCACTTAGAAGTGGAGGGAGGAGGCTTGACATATTTGGCCTCAGATAAATTGGCAGCCTTAAAGTCATGTTGAAATTTATCAAAGGCGTCCTTGATAACTGAGCTAAGGGGTAAAATAGAGGAAGGACCTCTAGGTCTGAGCTCTTGACGGCCTTTTTCATCGTCTAGACCCAACACTGAAGTTGAAGACCTAGGCATAGATTCCCTGGGGTCAGGGAGAGAAAGAATACGCCTGAAGGTGTCGACTTCTTCAGCGTATTGTGAGGGCATGTCAGACAGAGCTACTTCCCTATAATAAGGGGGGTCTGGATCATGTTGGTCTTGATCAGAAGCAGCCCCTGAGGGCTGAGCCCTAGAGGGTTTAGAAGACCTGTGTCTGGCTACAGGGGACTGATCTTCCCCTGAAGAAGAAGACACATATCTGGACCTTGACTTGTGTTTACTCTTATCAGAGTGCTTTTTAGATCTGGAAGAAGGGATCCGAGGTTCATCGGAATCCTCATCTAGTTGGTCCGAGGCAGATCCCGGATCAACTGGCTGCCTATGGGTATGCTTCTTGTGAGAGTACGAGACCTCTTTCGGTGGAACCTCAGAAGGTGCAACGTACTGATCCGAGGTATCTTGGTTGAGTACTAGACGAGGAGGGAGTGCTGGACCGTAGTCCACATCCATTGCCTCGGTCTGAATATTAGTACTAGATCTCAGAGGGGGTAGGTCCAGATGAGCAGCATGATCACTGGATGTACCAGGTTTGGAAGCAGGAAACGAGGATTCTACCTCGGGTTTCTTTTTAGTGGTCAACTCCTCTCGAAGTGACTGGAAAGCTTCCAACATGGATGCCTAAAAGGAACCCATTTGCTGCTGTAAATGGATATTTAAGGAATCACCCAGGGATTTTTCAATATTTTTCTGAATTTTATTTTGTAAAGCTGTACCTGGGGTGGGTGGAACAGACTTGGCTGGTGTCTTTAAAGATAAAGAACTGAAGGCAAGAGGTTGAGGACGGGGGGTGAGGTAAAAAGATTGTCAGCAGCACTCTCGAGGTCTGCATTTGAGCCAGTGAAGGAATCCCCGTCGCCTTCACCCAAAAGACCTAGTTCATCATCTTTGGAACTAGTTTCCGCCTTTTGTTTTTTAAGATAACGTTTCCTGTGCTGGATTTTTTTCAACTGTTCATCTGTGAAAGATGTACAAATATCACAGGGAGTTTCGAAGGTGACTCAGGGGTCATCTCCCTTGCCAGCCTCCCTACAGGTAGGGCAGTAGTTGTGTAGGTCGAAACTGAAACAAAAGTGGCGGCATTTCTGAGCTCTCGGTTTGTCTTTATTCGTTTGGTGGAGGGACATTTTAAACGCAATAAAAGACGTACAATATAAATTGCCTGTACCGAGGAAAACTCAAAACACGCGAAAGCAAGAAAGATACTTATCCTGTGAAAATAATAATTTTACAGAATGATCTATGATATATATTAAAAGAAATATCCGAATATTAGCCTCCAACAATAAGTAAAGTCTGAGAAATAAATGAAAATGTCTGTATATTTACAAACTGCTACCAGTCAATCGTGGCCAACGAGAAAGTAGGGTGATTGGTCAGAAGTTATCACATGACGACAACTACCAGTATATCTGGTAGCTAACAAGAACGATCTTTTTTTCTAAGATGTGGGCCCCGGGTGTGGCAACCCGAGAACAGCATTAAGTCCCACATGGTAAGATATTGTAGCGTAATAAAAATTGGGACTTAAAGCTCACCAGAAAATTACAGTGTCCATTTTTCCTACTTTAATATGTATAACCAGTTTCATTTTAAAAAGTTAAAACCTCAGCAAGCAGAGGGATAAAAACACAAAAATATTCTTAAAAGCCTAAGATAGCCATAACATCATTAATATTCAAAATTTAAATCGATAGACACTTCCTTTGAAAAATTCAAAGATTTCAGCTTTATGAGCCACATAGTTTGATAGTTACAGGGCTTTAAAGTGGCACAATGTCCATAAATTGGGTCTCTGTGGGCATTTTAGAATCGTTAAAATGACCTTAGCAATTAAACTACAGATCTGAAACCTTTTGGGGACATAGATAACAAACAAAAATTATATATATAATACAGTTTGAGACTTGTCACACTTAGAATTTCCAAATTACAGGACAAAATACAGAAACAAATGTCAAAAAGGTTCACTTGGGAGAGTGTCTATGGTCCACATACACAGGTTAAATGTCTACTAAAACTCTTGACTTTTGGCACATGTAAAAAGAACACAATAATGCATTCCCAGTTGAGATTTCAGCTCTATCAGTCACATAGTTTAACAGTCACAGGGCGTAAAAGTGGCAAAAAGTCCAAATATTTGGTCTCTGTGGGCCTTTTAGAGATCTCAATGTGACCTTTTGATTTCACAATCAAAGATTACACATAGAATGTTTATCTAATACAGTTTGAAACTTCTCAGACTTACCATTTCCAAGTTACAGGGCAAAATATGTGAAAAATATCTAAAAAGGGTCACTCGGGTGGGTGTTTATGGTCCTCATACCCAGGTTAAATGTCTATTAAAGGCCTAAATTTTGGGGCACATATAAGAAAGCATATTGATATATTCCCAGATGATATTTCACCTAGATGAGAGACATAGTTTGAAAGTTACAGTGTTTGAAAGTGGTGAAAAGTCCATAAATTGGGTCCCTGGGGGCAATTTTGAAACCTCAAGTTAACCTTATAGGTAAACCTACAGTCCTTAAATTTTTTACAGACAAGGATTACATATAAAAGTTATACCTATTGCAGTTTGAGGCTCATCAGAATTACCACTTCCAAATTATAGGGTAAAATATGTGAAAAATGTAGGACAAAATCCCTAAGTGGGGTCTTTATGGGCCTCAAACACAATTTTCTCATCAACTTAAAGTCTTGATTTTCGGCACATGTACTATGAATATATTAATGTGTTCTCACGTAAAATTTTAAACTGATGAGCCTCACAGTTTGTGACCTAGAGGGCTCTAAGTGGCCAAAAGTCAAATTTCTAACCTTAAGGTGGCCATAAGTTCTTTATTATTGGGAGATTAAGGTCACTTTAAAATAGGGATCTTCCTTTGGGCACCCTTAACATGTGTACCAAGTTTGAAAAAAAAAATAACTAGAAATAGGCCGCCCTGTTGATAGTAGATGCGAATAGAAACAGGATAGCATAGAAGAACACACATTATCATGTGTAATGTCCACCCATGAACCTTTTGCCCAAATTGTACAGTAGTCTTACAAGACCCTGTTTCATTTGTAAAATATATCAATGATGCTTAAATATTTGTTAGTGTAGATGTAAATTATTTCAGCTTCATGCCTTTTTGCATTGGTTGGGTTGAAAATTTTGACGAAATCACTCTATCTTGCACGGTTAAGAAGATAGAAGCAAATTCCTGTTTTTCTATTTTTGGCAAAAATTTGAAAATTCAAAATGGCCGCCATTTTTGGGAAAAGGAAATTTTTTTGAAAATTGCCAAGAATACAATGCTCAAATACCTGTGGGTCGAAAATTTTGACGAAATCGCTCTATCTCGCAAGAAACGAAATAACTCTATTTTGCACGGTTAAGGCCAGTTTGTGTTTTTCCATTTTGGGCAAAAATTCGAAAATTCAAAATGGCTGCCATTTTTGGGGAGGGGAAAATTTTTTGAAAATTGCAAAGATTACATTCCTTAGATACCCTGTGGGTTGAAAATTTCGACGAAATCGCTCTATCTCGCATGGTTAAGGAGATAGAAGCAAATTTGTGTTTTGCCATTTTTGGCAAAAATTCGAAAATTCAAAATGGCCGCCATTTTAGGGGAGGGGAAATTTTTTTTTAAATTGCCAAGAATACAATGCTCAAATACCTGTGGGTCGAAAATTTTGACGAAATCGCTCTATCTCGCATGGTTAAGGAGATAGAAGGAAATTTGCCATTTTTGGCAAAACTTCGAAAATTCAAAATGGCCGCCATTTTTGGGGAGGGGAAAATTTTTTGAAAATTGCAAAGATTGCATTCCTTAGATACCCTGTGGGTCGAAAATTTCGACGAAATCGCTCTATCTTGCACGGTTAAGGAGATAGAAGCAAATTTGTGTTTTGCCATTTTTGGCAAAAATTCGAAAATTCAAAATGGCCGCCATTTTTGGGGAGGCGAAAATTTTTTGAAAATTGCAAAGATTGCATTGCTTAGATACCCTTTGGGTCGAAAATTTCGACGAAATCGCTCTATCTCGCACGGTTAAGGAGATAGAAGCAAATTTGTGTTTTGCCATTTTTGGCAAAAATTCGAAAATTCAAAATGGCCGCCATTTTTGGGGAGGGGAAAATTTTTTGAAAATTGCAAATATTACATTCCTTAGATACCCTGTGGGTCGAAAATTTTGACGAAATCGCTCTATCTCGCACGGTTAAGGAGATAGAAGCAAATTTGTGTTTTGCCATTTTTGGCAAAAATTCGAAAATTCAAAATGGCCGCCATTTTTGGGGAGGGGAAATTTTTTTGAAAATTGCAAAGATTGCATTCCTTAGATACCCTGTGGGTCGAAAATTTCGACGAAATCGCTCTATCTTGCACGGTTAAGGAGATAGAAGCAAATTTGTGTTTTGCCATTTTTGGCAAAAATTCGAAAATTCAAAATAGCCGCCATTTTTGGGGAGGGGAAAATTTTTTGAAAATTGCAAAGATTACATTCCTGAGATACCCTTTGGGTCGAAAATTTCGACGAAATCGCTCTATCTCGCACGGTTAAGGAGATAGAAGCAAATTTGTGTTTTGCCATTTTTGGCAAAAATTCGAAAATTCAAAATGGCCGCCATTTTTGGGGAGGGGAAAATTTTTTGAAAATTGCAAAGATTACATTCCTGAGATACCCTTTGGGTCGAAAATTTCGACGAAATCGCTCTATCTCGCACGGTTAAGGAGATAGAAGCAAATTTGTGTTTTGCCATTTTTGGCAAAAATTCGAAAATTCAAAATGGCCGCCATTTTTGGGGAGGGGAAAATTTTTTGAAAATTGCAAAGATTACATTCCTTACATACCCTGTGGGTCGAAAATTTCGACGAAATCGCTCTATCTCGCACGGTTAAGGAGATAGAAGCAAATTAGTGTTTTGCCATTTTTGGGGAGGGGAAAATTTTTGGAAAATTGCATAGATTGAATTCCTTAGATACCCTGTGGGTCAAAAATTCTGTCGAAATCGCTCTATCTCTTACGGTTTCTGAGATATTAGCAAATTACTCAAAAGTAGTACTGAAAATACACAATGAAGTACCTAAATGGCTATTACTCATGTACTGACAAAGCTATCAGTCCCAAATGCAATACCAAGCGAGCTATGGACATAACAATCTTGTATTCAAAATTGTAGTAAAATATCTTTAATTATTTTGGCTTAAATGCACGGAAACCAATGGGTACTGAAAATAGCTGTACTTAAGTATTACTCAGTAAGCAAAAGAGGTACAACAGCCAAAAGCAATCCCAAGCAAGCTACTGACCCAATAAGCCTGCATACCAAATTTGGTGACAATAGCTCTAATACTTTTCCTTTAAATGAGCGGAAACCATGCGTGACGCCGGACATCGGACGCCGGACATCGGACGGCGAAAAAAGCAAAAATAATATATCCACCCCCCAGGGGGGTGGACATAAATATCCGCTTTTGAGTTATCGCATACACAAGGAAATTTCTACGGTGGTGGCGGCACGACAGACCTGAATCCAATATATCCTCGACTTTCGTCTGGGGATATAATATTTACTTTGTGTTATATATAAAGAAAAATCTATGTTGTTGTTACTTTATAAATACATATAAATACAGTTATTCATGCAACTATTATATTGACAAACTGCATTTGGCACATGTGCTTAAAACTATTAAATATTACAGAGCTTTATTTTTAAATGTGTATCTCAATAAAGGGTACATACTTTTGCCAAAAATCTGTATTTCTGTCCTAAAATATAAAAGATAAAGTCTTTCAACAACATGTTTGTTTTGTAGAACACTAGGATTTATTTCACATTTTGTAATTTGGAAGTAACAAGTAACACAAAATAAAAAAGTTTACATATACTTAGCCAAAAAAGAAAAGTAAGATATATTGTAATTTATTCTTTATAAAAACTTGCGTTTCTTTTTTGAATAAGTTTATTTAACACAAATGAGAAACTTTTAACGATTTAGTTAAATATTGAAAAGTAGGCCAAAAATATGTCATTGGTTACCTTATTCTTTAAACACCACAACAGAATATTTCACCTGGCCTTACTGGATAACAAAGTTGCGACTTTCCAGAAATTTCGACTGAAAATTTTTTTTAATTGCATGAATTATGCTTGACTTTTGGAGCCAATATTTACCGGTGTAACTTGCAATCCTTTTCCCTGTTCAGCACACTGTTGGAGTGTTTTTGGTTTATTAAGCCAAACCAGTTCTTTATGAGGTTCACTGAAGTCAAAATTTCTCATTATTGCAGCCATTTCTGAAATATTTACTTGAAAGTATTAACATATGATAACAAAGGAAAGTATGTCTATAAATAATACAAATTGTCACATATGTCTGTGAATGATATTAAATGCACTAATTATTGTTGCATGTGTTTTCACAACATTGTACTTTCAACTGATAAAACCTGCTAATCAATGAGACAACACAAAGTCCACTCATAGTGGTACTCAGTATATATCAGATAAAACATCAAGGTTTAAGCTGTGCATCTGTTTGGGTATAATTCTTATTCATGTTTCTGTAATTCTGAAACTCTGGTCTAATAGTGCTTTGAACCCTGTGGTAACGGCGATTGTATGTAGATTATAAATACCAACAACACAATGCAAAATTCAAGACTTTACTTCTGTCAAACCGTTTTTGCAAATAAAAAGTATTTTTATCCATCAGTCTAGAATAGCTTAGTTAATACACAGACTCAAAATATAGTGATCATTGCCGGAGAATCTGCCATTTAGTTAACTGAGGCTATGTACACATTAAGAATGATTATACATCCAATTTAAGAGAATAAATCAAAGATCACCTAATGCTTTTCCTCTGTGTGAGCTCAAAAATAAAATGACGCAGGCAAAGTCATTTTCAATACAAGTTAGAACGTGCAATCTGCAAAGAATAGAGGCCCAGATTTTAATCAGCTTTTATAGATACAAGGAGGTATATGTAATTGGCAGCATGAGTTTGTTTCTTGATTAAATAACTTAAAAGGTTGTGGACATATTTTGATGAAATTTTCAGGAAATGTTGATAATGGCACCGCAAAGAACAATCAGATTTTGATGGTGAGTTGGATCACCATCTGGATCCAGGAATTTTTTAAAGGATTTTTTATCATTGCACTCGTATGTCATAGTGGAGGTTTCTGGCCTTGAAGGAGGGCTGCTCTCTTTATGTGCTTTTTTCTGATTTTAACCATCACACAAATTTCATGAATGTAACACAAATGTCTGTAAAAGTTGTTTATGTGTAATCTAACTGCTCTTCAGGTACAATAGCTTCCCCACAATGGAGAACTCAATATGCTAAGTTAACAAAAAAGTATTGTACAAGGACAGTCAAAAATGATCTAAGTCAGTAATCCAGGGTTGCAAGTGTTACAGGAGGGAAGAATACAAAGTGGGGAAGCTTGAGTTAAAGAAGCGAGTTTTAAGATATTTCCTAACTGATGTAACAGAGAGGCTATTCACATTTGGACAGTAAGAGAGTTCCAGAGTGCGAGTGCATAATGACTGAAAAAGTTAGAAAAATGTATGTGCAATTAATGAACTTCATGATCAAAAGAGAGGATATGACGGAACTTAAATTTTGACCTGCTACAACTAGTATTTCTAGATGAGGTGTATGGATGGATTTACAGAGGTATGCAGGTTGGCCATGTTTTCAAATTTTGCATGTGATAAGTCCTATATTAAACTGCACCACATATTTAACTAGAAGCCAAGGAGGTTTTTTTTTAAATGGAGAGTGATGTGGGAATACTTGAAAGAATGAGTGACAACATAGCAGATTGAGTTTTGTATGTGCTGCATTCTGCTGAACTCAAAGTGAGTGATGCAAATAAGGTATTGCAGTAACCCAATCTACTACTCACAAAAGCATTTGATGTTTTAGGGTCTATTATTTGATAAATTCTGTAAAGGTCTCTTGTATAGATTCTAGTGGAGTTTATGACTGGTGACACATGGTTCATAAGAGACAAGTTTGAATCATACACATAAAAAGATTCCTGCGAGTTGGAACAGGCTAGACCTGATTTCAATGAATATTGAATTTAGTTGTTTGAGGCTTTTGTTTTTTGAGCCTATCAAAATAAATTCAGTTTTATCAGGATTTAGTTTTTAATTTATTTGTCAACACAAAATTTTGAATGTTGTTGAGGCAATCACCGAGTGTTTGCACTGACTGAGAAAAATTTGTTGGTGATAGTTTAATGTATAATTTGGTGTCACTGACAAGCGATACCTGATACTACAGTATCACTGAATGACTGAACTGACTGGGTTTGTATACAGAGAGAAAAGTATTGGGCCAAAAACAGAACCTAGGGAACATCAAACTGCAACTCCAAGGCATGTAACAAAGTTTTACCCACCTTGGCTGTGTCCTATCAAACAGGTATAACTTGAACCAGCAAAGAGCTAGATCAAAGTATGATTTGAACCAGCCAAGTGTCAGACCACACAGATAGTATGTCTATAACCTGCCCAGGAGAATGATATATTCAAAGATATTGAAAGCAGCAGAAAGATTGAGGAGGGTGAGAGTTTTAACAGACCCTTTAGTCATATAGAGAAGATACTTTTGTGCATTAAGGTGTGCACTTTCAGTGGAGGTATATCATTTAAGTTGACTTATTTAAGTTGATTGATAACCAGTCATATGACCAGCTTCGGCATGGTGGATTTGAAGTTATGAAGTAACTATCCTTTCAAGAATCTTTGAGATAAAATTGAGGAGAGAGACAGGTATGTAGGATTTGAAAACTTCTTTGTCTAAAGATGTTTTCTTTGAGGAGTGCAGTTAAAATCGGCCTGTTTTTTTTTTAAAAAAAAAACATGTGATGCTCAAATAAATATAAAATGGTTCCTTACTTTGAAAAAAAGTTCTACTTAAAGGTGTTTCACTGCATAACACAAAAAAACACATTAATGTATTTGTAGTGTACAATTGTAAAAAGACAATAACATACAATCAGTGTGTACCTTTCCCGCCTCTCCCAAAGTTAAAGCATACATAACAACATATACCCCATTCACATTACAGGCGGTATCGCCCTTGGTAACCCGCATTTGGTGAAACGTCCCTGTCCTTAGATCGCCGTCTGACATCCTTTTGCAACCTTGCAAATCAGTGGGGAAACTTCTATTACCTTGCAGTTGTTTCCAAAAGTTTCAAATTTCCACCTCTGATTTCGGTACCATGAGCATGACTGTGCAGATGATTTCACACATGAGCGTATTACTAACTATGCTAACTGAAGGTGTGGTCCACAGTGTACATAAGGTTGTGATTTGGTTGTTTTTCAGTGTAATATCGCAACTTAAGGTGAGTTAAGGTATTAGTCGTTTCATCCGACCGCTACGAGGTTGCTTCACGGTGACCAACATTTGTAGTACTGTCACTCTACTGTTATTGACAGCTAAAAAACCATCTCCAATCAGTGGCCGTCTGCTTGAAGGGCGACCTCTAGGCAGTCCTGCCGTCAAGAAAAACATCTCACGGCAGGATATACCACCTGTAGAGTGAATGGTGCATAAAGGATAACTCAAATTGACTTTATGCACAGAAAAGTTCACCCGAAGTTCAAAATCCCTGAAAAGTCTTCCAAAAACAAAAGCTGAGATGAGTATAATTTAGAATATATTAGATTATTTGCATTAATCTTGTTCTAGACTCTAACACTGGAGGTTAGGTGTTATTACAATATCAACTTGATAAGGACTAAGTTATGATAATACATATTACTGACATAATATTCATAAAATCAGAAACATACTTCTAAAGCATCTAAACTAAAATAATAAATGTGAATCAGTAAAACAATATCATATGCTGAACCAAAAAGACAACTTTTACTATTTAACTGTTACTTAAATAACTGTTGAATTGACTGATTGTATGGCCAGTTATTAACATAAACATTTAATGGGAATATTAATTACTTTGTAGGATATGCTTAGGGCTTATAGTATTAATGTCAATTTTTGAAAAGCACAATATCAAGAACAGAAGTAACAGCTAAATGAATGTATTTGAAAGTATTTAAAGTTTCAAATACTTTTAGTAATGTATTATATATTCCAAGTACAAATACTTTCTGTAATTAACCCCCATCCCTGCATATCAGATTAACAAAATATATACAAGATAACTCAGAAACAGAAAAATTCTTAATCAACAATTTTACCTTAACAGCAACAGACACAGATACCATACCAAGAACAGTTAACTATAATAGTTTAAGAATAACACAACACAAATACCGGCACATATTCACAAGAGTACTGAAATAGAATTAAGTTGAAAGTTGAACTGAAATATAGCAAATACAGCATAATTTGATGTGGAGAAGATATGGAGAAGATATGTCAATTAATTTGTCTTGGTTAATAAGGATGGTTTTACAAAAATACTGGTTTTACTTGCAAACGGAATATCAACCTCTTGGTTTCCAAATATATGTCCTGACAAGCATTACTGAGATTGGCAAGAATCGAAGAACCCCATACGTAAAATGACATCATAGTTTTTTGATAAATTTTAAAAGTTTCTTCAAAAACATTAAAAAGTCATTCTTGAAATCATTTAAAACCACAAAAGCTTCCTTGTCAGATGTATCCTTTGGTTTGTCTATAGGAGGGCACCATATTCTTTCATTCAGAATATCTTTATACACCGCTGATTGAAATGAAACCACTCCCACTTTCCTATTCAGCATGTCCATAATACACATCAAACCTCTCACACCATGTAGCAACCTCTCAAACATTTTGTCAAATGTGTACAATCTCACGTGTCTTACATTGGTTGACCAGAAAACCTCGTTTTGAAAGAAATCTTCCAGCAATAGAGTGTAGTTAAATAAGTTAGCTGTCGATCCTTCTAATTCTGATACTACTGACTGCATATTTCTTGACTTGTAGATATTGACATTTGGGTGATGTTGGTTGTTCACTTCAGATGGCTTTCTGTGAGAAAATCTGTTTTTGATAAGATCACTGAGAATAACATTGGTCATCTGTGTCAGCCTTCGAATGGTCCGTAAGGCCTCCTTGGTCCCTGGTGTTGGATAATCTGGCCAATTAATGATGGTTTGTGGAGATTTTTCTTGAATATCATCCTGCTGTGTGCAAGGGTTTATCAAATTCACCTGTGGTTTAAACATAACACAATCAGAGTTTGAATCTGCACCGGATAGAGATACATGTATCTGAAGTGACATAGTTAGAGATGGCACTGTGGCCCAATAAATTATAATCATTATGTTAGATTTATTTGTGACTTGCATGCTTTTTACTTCAAATACTACAATTCTGAGTTAACAACTCTTAAATTCTATGGAATGTGATTATTACGGCAAAATATATGTTTGATTTAACAATACCTAATTAGCATAACTGCTCTCTTTCAGAAGAAAAGGAAAATTTCTACATTTACAATAAAAAGACTGAAAATTTTTTTTGTTGCACTTTCAATAACCATCACAATGACTTGGATCACCGACTCTTTATTTTTACCCTATCCCAGTTCAGACTAAATTTTCCCTTGTAGATCTCAAAACTTTCCTTAAAATAGGTTATATTACTCTTATATAATTAGTAACATACCAGTTTCAATCTCATGCATACAATCATCCAGTATCAGCTGCAATAACCACAGACTCGAATGAGGTCATCATGGTACCATGCAAAGAAAGAACTAAAAATGGTGATGCTGATTTTTCCACAATATCCATTCCCATTAAAACAACACTATTATTACTAATCATCGTTAAGGTTTCTTGTTTGTGAGTACAATCAAATGCAATACGAATGGGGCAAACTAGAAAGTGAATGGACCATTTTCAAAACAGTCAGTATCAAATTTCCTCCTTCATTAATTATTCATCCCCTGTACTGTTTGTTGTCTCCAGGATTAAGTGCCCCTTATTGATTACCCTTGAGGAAGCCCTAACATTTTATCAACTTTCCCATTAGTCATCAGTATTAATTTTTTTTTATTTTCAGTTTCTTCTAATGAGCAAACACTTGCTAAAAGAGACCCACAAGTCTTATTGATCCAACTTGCAGGTTGCATATGCCAGTGTATGAAGTTTACCGGAAACTTTCCAGTTGCCAGTCCGTATTTTAATGTTGGTTAAGTAACACTGAGTTTCAAATATCGACCAAGTGGCAAATGCTAAACATTAAAGATTGTGGAAGTAAAAATCTCAATTTAGGTTATTAATATTTTCTTATTAAAATTTTTTTTATAAACAGTTTTGTTGTGGTACAGGACTACCAGATCTGTAACTCTAGAAAGATACTACAGTCTTGGCTTGGCCCAAATGGTGAAACATTTTTAACTGATGCCCATGACATCTTATAATTCTAATTCTAATTGGACTTTTATAGCACTTAATATCCACTATTCAAGGGGGACTCTAAGGCACAAAACAACCAAAACAGTCACCCGATTTCAGAATCCCAGGACAGAAAAGAGGTCAAGCACCACGCAGAATGCCAGGGGGTGATTAAGACTAAGATGGGTATGCCTTGATAAACAGGTAGGTTTTAAGCTGCTTTCTGAAAAGCAAAATAATAATTTTATGATAAGGTTATCCTGTACAATTCAAATGTCTGTGATAAGATTAAGCTGCCTTGCTGTCATATGAACGGGGAAATGTAAACAGGAAAGTCATCAAATTGTCACATCCAGCAAATCTAGTAAAACAAGACGGTCTGCCACGGTCTGTATCTCCCACCGAGTATTAACAGGGAAGAAATACTGTTTCCAAGATATTCACATTTTTCATTTTCTACTAAAATCCAAGATGGCCGCCAAAAGTGGCGAAAAATGACATTTTTCCCCTAGGCACAGGACACTCTTGTACTGCCCTGTGGGTCAAAAATTTGCTCGAAAGCGCTCTATCCCTTACGGTTTTCAAGATATTCACACTTTTTTCCGCTAAAGTCCAAGATGGCTGCCAAAAGTGACGAAAATTGAAACTTTTCCCCTAGGCAGAGGATACTCCTGTACTACCCTGCGGGTCAAAAATTCGCTTGAAATTGCTCTATCGAGATATTGTGAGATGTTTGTGATTTTTCACATTTTCACTAAAAGTAACAATAAAGTAGCCATTACTCAGTTGTACATTGAGCAACAGTTGTGAAACTTAAATATGTTACGGTTCACAAAAACGTAGATGAACAACATATTTGAGAAAAATTGTGTAGCTGCAATACTTTTGAAGATATAAGCCATTTACTCATTATGGTTATCATTAAAAATTGCCACAGTAGCTATTACTAACTTAGCTATGGAGATACACTTCCAAACTACTGACCATGTTGTAGCTGTGGAGAAAGTAGCTGAACAACATATTGGAAGAAAATACTCTAAATGCAATAGTTTGAGAGTTATAAGTCACATAATTATATTAGGTAAATGTGAAATTACTCACTCAAAAGTAGGCCAAAGTTCACCAAACCCCAAAAATATTGAAGAGTGTAAAAATTCATTAGGACAAGTAATTTACCAAAAATCTGTAACTGTAGTAGTTTCAGAGAAAACTGTGCGACACACTCACGCGAGCACGCACGAACACACGAACAGATACACACACGTGGTGCAAATTATAATCTCCCACCCGGCGTGTGACTTATTCAGTCACACTTTCTTTACTGTTAACCTAACGTTAAAAAGATTATGATTGTTGTTACGCTGAACTATTCTAGCTATCTATTTTTTGTAAACTATTCCTACGTGATTCATTATCAACCTGAATGAGTGCATTATTGATGTGCCAATACTAGTGCACCATCTATTATGTACAGAAAGTACAAAAATCACTTGAAAAACCCTGAAAAACCCAAACAAATGTCAATGTAAGATAACCGTTGCTAGGAACAGAGTGTAAATACCACAAATGTGACACTGAATACTTGGAAAATATTATCCTGTATGTGAAGCTTTACCAAACCAAGTTTACCACAGAAATAACTCCCAAACACAGATTGTGGGCATGTATTATGTATTTTACAATTTGATCATACTGATAAAATAAGGATGTTCAAACTAAAGTGTATTTGTTGAATATGTACAAGAATAAAAAAAATTAGCATCAGAGCCTGGGAAATAGTTTTCAACATCATGAGATTCAGAAGTAGTGAAACAGTACAAAGATCCTTTCAGTGGAGTGTCAGTTATATAAAAGGTCATAATAATGAAGTTGTAGAGAAAATGTATGTAAAGGTAAAGTATTAAAACAAAACAATTCAAAAGCACGATGACAGTATTAATCAGTAAAGAAAAGATTATATACCATTAAGATTTATTAATTGGAGAACTTATGTCAATGGAAATAGCACAATTATGTAAAAGTACATATCATAATCAGTTGCAGCAATCCAAATATGCCAGGTAAACACACTTTGGCAGGGCCAAAGTTAATGTCACACCATGATGCACACCTACACCCCTTAACCAATGTCCTTCCAAGTGTCAACCTTCTACACCTTACCAAATCCATGATATAGCCTGGACAAGATTTTAAAACTCATGGTCACTATGGTCAAAGGTCAAAACAAGATCACACCATGACATTGCACACCTACAACCCCCTACCAATTTACCTACCAAATATCAACTTTTTACACCTTACGGTTGCCAAGATATAGCCCGGACAAGATATTATAGGTCAAGGTCACTACAGCATGGTCAAAGGTCAAATCAAGGTTACAACAATGATGTTGCACACCTGTAAACCCCAACCAAGATTCCTAGTAGGAAGTATCAACTTCCTACACCTTACGGTTGCCCCGATATAGCCCAGATAAGATTTTATAGGTCAAGGTCACTACAGCAAGGTCCAAGGTCACAACAATGACGTTGCACACCAACAACCTCAAACCAATGTCCCTACTAACATCTTCCTACACCTAACTGTTTCTGAGATACAGCCCAGATTATAAGTTAAGGTCATTTCAGCAAGGTCAAATCAAGGTCACACCATGACGCTGCACACCTACACCCCCTAACCAATGTCCCTAGCAAGTATCGACTTCCTACACCTTGTGGTTTCTGACATATAGCCCAGACAAACTTCTTCCCTTACGGGCTGTGGGGTAATAAAAAATGAAACCAATCTAACATGACCACAGTCCTACCCATATAATTAACAGTTAAACAATTTTGTGCACAACACAAAATGTCTGTAGCCTGTGATCCATTCAGCGTCCACTAACACCAAGTATCTATACATCAAGATATTCAGAGTGTCTGTATAACTAATAGTATGCTGTTCATTCCAAGATGTGAACAATATCCAAAATACAGCAAATCCACTCACTGGTAGATCCACAGACTATATCCAGTTCACTCCAATAAGAGTTTGCCACAAAATGTGTCTATAACAAGCAGTCTGTATCCACTTGACACACAAATAAATATAGCAACTTAGTCCGAGGAGTCCAGCAATTTCATAAAATAGCATCAGAGATGCCCGTACCCCACAGCCTGGGGAAATAGTTTTCAATACCATGAGATATAGAAGTAGTGAAAAAGTACAAAGATCTGGATACTTTCAGAGCAGTGTCAATTATACAAAGCTTCAAATAAGTAGAGAAAATAACATCCACAAGAAAGAAAATGTTATTTAAAGATAAAATATTAAAACAAAACAATTCAATAGCAAGATGACAGAATCAGTATACTAAAAATTATGAAGCTGTAAAATTTATTAATTGGAGAATAGCTGTCAATGAAAAAGCACAAATATGTAATAGTGCATATAATAATCAGTTGCAGCAATCCATATATCTTTGTCATAAGAGACATATGTCTCAAATATGGCAGGTGAACACACTTCGGCAGAGCCAAAGTTGAAGGTCACATCATGATGCACACCTACACCCCCTACTCCAATGTCCCTACTAATGTCAACCTTCTACGCTTTATGGAATCCAAGAAATAACTAAGACAAGATTTTAAAACTCATGATCACTATGACAAAGTCAAAGGTCAAAAAATCAAGGTCACACCATGACGTTGCACACCTACACCCCTTAACCAATGTCACCCTACCAAGTATCAATTTCCTGCACCTAACGGTTTCCGAGATATAGCATGGACAAGATTTTATAGGTCAAGGTCACTACGGCAAGGCCAAAGGTCAAATCAAGGTCAAAACATGACATTGCACACCTACACCCCATAACCAATGTCCTTACCAAGTATCAACTTCCTACACCTTACAGTTGCCGAGATATAGCCCAGACAAGATTTTATTGGTCAAGGTCACTATGGCTAGGCCAAAGGTCAAATCAAGGTTACAACATGATGTTGCACACCTACACCCCCTAACAATGTCCCTACCAAGTATCAACTTCCTACACCTTATGGTTGCCGAGATATAGCCCAGACAAGATTTTATTAGTCAAGGTCACTACGGCAAGGTCAAATCAAGGTCACACCATGACGTTGTATACCTACAACCCCTAACCAATGTCCTTACCAAATATCAATTTCCTACACCTTACGGTTTCTGAGACACATCCCAGACAAACTTTTTCCTGCCCATCTTTTTCACCATGTATGTCATTTACCTCTACCACGCCCTTCCAATACAATTTACTGGAATAGACCTTTAATTCTATCATGCCCCCTAAAATGTGGTAGATGTCCAATCAAATATATAACTTATATCAGACCTCTACCACACGTCGACCACACTTCTACCACGTCCTTCCAATATAAACTAGGCCCACACATAGGAGAACCGATACAAATTTGTATCCACCAGAAAGAAAACTCCCCAAAGCCAGTGAACTATCGTTTGACCTTGAAGGAGGGGCCCAAGGTCAAATCTGACCACATCAGAAGATTCCCAGCCCATGATATCCTACAAGTTATTTTCACACTGCAAACCTCTAGGACCAACAGTAAGGGAGATATAGGCACTTTTAAAGTCCGCTACATGGGGTACTTTGACACTCTGTGGATGACCTTGAATGAAGAGCTTCAAGGTCAAATGTCTGCAAGGTTGTAGAGAACATGTATATCAGTTATACACATCACCTATGAAGAGATTCAACCTTCTACTTATGAGAACCAGCCAGTGGAAAATGTAGAAAATTTTCAAGAAATGCCCATGGCGGCAATCTTGTTTTTCAGAATGAGGCTAATTTCAGTCCCAGAAAAGCTTATGCTGCGTTCATAGACAGGTTGTGAGATGGTGTGCACCACCTTGGAGTTGGTAACCACCAGTGGGAAGCTTTGACCGTTCTTAAGTTATTCACGCCCTGTGTGTTATATATGCCAATGTAAACAAACACAAATGACAAAGAGAAAGAAATAAAATCAATCACAATATTTCGCTCTCCAGCATGTAAAAGATGTATGTTTCATTACTTATACCTTTCCTGAGGTTTATTTACAAAATCCAGAGCATTAAACCACTTAACATGTTTTTATAACGAAAGCTGACATGTATCCTCCATCTTTGCTGTCACTAGAGATGAAGGTCACAAATTGGAAAGTTTCTGGAGGCACCCAACTCACCAGCGGTAAATACGACCTATGAGACCATTCTTGACAAATTAATAGGCTGTGAACTCGTGTTTACGGCTGGTAAGAACACTGCATTACCCCCAAATGAAGATATCCTGCAAATTCGGTAAACCTAGCTGGTGTAGTTTCCTCTCAGATCGTTAACATCGAAAATCTCTCTATGCACAGTGGCGGCAGCGAAGCAAACGTTTAACTAAAGTATCCACCGGATTCCTCCGATGGATACAATTACTGGGATAGACCACGCCCTCTAAAATGTGGTAGATGACTAGAGGTCCACTCAAATATATACAACTGTATCATACCTCTGCCACATCCAACAAATACAAATTACTGTGATAGGCCTCTACCTCTACCACACTCTCTAAAATGTGTTAAGAGTTCAACCCAAATATAGAACTATATCAGACCACTAACACATCTCTACCACACTTTTTCCATTTAAATCACTGGGGTAGACCTCTACCACATCCCATAAAATATGTACACACACTAAAGCATATATTATAACCCTTTGCCCACCCCCCACCCCCACCCCACCCCCCACATTTTTGCAGGCTCAAACATGAAGTATCAAGTTAACCAAAAGAACATTTTAAATTTTTAGAGAAATAGTCCAAAAAACATTTTCAGTCAACTACGTATGTATGTTGACTCTTGAAGGAAATGGAAAAAAATAGATGTGGGTACATACAGTTTTGTGTTCACATGTGTATGGTATATGTATTTTATACAAACCTTCAGTTCTCTGACGGGTAATGCCACGGCTCTACCTGCAAGTAAAGTAGAGCCGAGGTAACCACGTCTAGGTTTTTTATGCAAGACCCACCATTAATATTTTCTTTTCATTGTGTTTTAACTGAATAAAATCTTTATGGATGGAATATATAGTGGAAGAGCCAGACATGATTTAGTAAATCACATTGGCGGTTTACTGATTCAAAGCCAGTTTAATAAATTGTAAATTTATTCATATTACTTAATTTACTTTACATGAGGGTTAAGATAAAGTATCAACACAGTAAAAGTACACCAATAAGAATGGTACCAGTATTGCAACTTGTGAAGCATAATGCTGTATCATAGTGATATATGTACTTGTTGAAAATGTGATCTGTATAAATGAAACAGTACTTCGCAAAAAGATATGATCTCAAGAAAAGTATTTCTTTTGTAACAAGAAACAAAATGAAAAATATCATTTGACAATGGTAGATCAATATTTTAAACTGACATGAGAAAAATTACATAGTAAGGCTACAAATTTCAATTGGAAATTCTGTTGACAGAGCTTAAAATTGACAGTTCTGTCAACCTTAATTAATGTATTAAAATACTAGTATGGCGGGTCACCATAACTGGGTTACTATTCCTTGGTATATATGCAGTACCTTGCTACCCAATTATTACCGCGTAGCATTTATCGACAGACAGAATTCAAATTGACATAACTTCAAAAAATAGCATCTGAAGTCCACCAAATAAGGTAAAACTATCGAGTGGAAACGCGGATCAAGTGAAGAGAGTGGGGTATTCAGTCAAAACGCCATTAAAACATGGGTCTAGGGGAGACATCTTCCATCAGTTTTCCAAGCAGCCCCTCAACTTTCCCTTGTCCAGTTGTGGATCAAGTGAAGAGAGAGGCGTATTCAGTCAAAATGCTGTTACAACATGGGTCGAGTGGTGAGATCTTCCATCAGTTTACCATTACTGGTAAGTTTGCCATTATTGAAATATTGACATTTTATTTATCGGAGTGGTTATTTACCCAATGGCTGTGTACACTAGATGTGATATTGGTCTAGCGTACCCAGTGGCTGTTTATACAAGATCTATATCATCGTTAGCGTACCCAACGGCTATGTATAGCAGATGTATGGGTTTTTATATATTCATGTTTTCGATCATTTAAACTAAAACCTCATAGTCTCGTTTTTGGATGACATTTTTATATTTTAGAATGAATATGCAATCACACTGAATCAGAGACTTCATGGATTTATTTTTTTTATATTTCTGATCATTTTGATTGCATTCGTTTTGATACTCATCATTGTCCCTTTATGCTGTTATATCAAAAACCCATCCATCGAGGATATACAAGATCAGTGCTAGTGTACCCAAATTTTAATCACTTCTTCCTTGGCTCTTTTCAGACATGTCCTTTAAACTTGTCAAAATGTAACAATAACAAAGTTATTCTGCTGTTTCACATTGCAAATCCATACTAAGCTGAATAATTTTAATTCAGAGAGTGATCCTTGGCCCATTTTTGACTGCTCAGAAAATTTCCTTAAAACTAATTGCTTCATTATGCCTTGGATACAGACCTGTTGAGTACAGTGTAAAAGGTACTGATATCGAGTGCACAACCAGTGAGTGCATACTACTTTGGGTAATGAAAAATTGGGTAGCGTATAAAACATTTGGAGTTGTTGGCTATTTGGAATTGTTGGCTACACTAGCAGCGATTTAGATCTTGTGTGCACTAGACCAATATCACTGCCAGTGTACAGAACCGCTGGGTACAGTAGTAGTAATATGGATCTTGTGAACACAGCCACTGGGTATTCCAGCAATGATATTGATCTTGGGTGCACCACCATTGGGAACATAGAGTTTACTGCCTTGGGTACAGGGTAGTTGGGTATGCCAATACTTTACACAGCCTTTGGGTACACTTACAAACAAGCAGTCAGTGCCCTTGAACAGGCTCTGTGTCAGCTAACTGTGTGTTTTGAGTTTCAGAGTAGAAGTGACAGAAGAAAAGGACACACAAGTTGTGCCCTGATAATGGTGTTCAGAAGGAAAGTAAGAAGGTAACTGTTAAGGTATAAAAAGTAAGGTAACAAGCAATCAGTGCCCGTGAACGGGTTCTGTGTGAGCTGACTGCGTTTTGAGTTTCAGAGTAGAAGTGACAGAAGGAGACAAAAGTTGTGCCCTGGAAATGGTGTTCAGAAGGAAAGTAAGAAGGTAACTGTTAAGGTGTAAAAAGTAAGTTAAAAACATATTTAAAGAAAATATTGCAAATGCAATAGTTTTAATTTCACTATGTTATAGCTGACCCCAAAATAAGTGAATAACATACTGAAACTAGACCTATCGCATCGGAGAACTGATGCAATTGTATCAACCAGAAAACTCGCCACAGCCATTAAAACATGCTTAACCTTGGAGAAGCCCAAGGTGAAATCTGACCATATCAAAAGATTCTTAGCCCATGATTCCTATAGGTTGGTGTGACATTGCAAACCTCTAGGAACACAAATAAGCGAGATATAAGAACTGTTAATTTTGGCTATCCTCATTTAACCTTCAAACAGGGGCCAAAGGTCAAATCTGATCACATCAAAAAATTTCTAGCCCATGATTTCAGGTTGATTTGACATTGCAAACCTCTAGAACCAATAATAAGCGAGTTATAAGCACTTTTAAGTTGGGCTATCCTCGTTTGACCTTGAAGGAGGGGTCCAAGGTCAAATCTGACCACACCAAAAGATTCCCAGCCCATGATTTCCTATAGGTTGGTTTACCATCAAAACCTCTAGGACCAATAATGAGCAAGTTATAACCACTTTTAAGTTTGGTTATCTTTGCTTGACCTTGAAGGAGGGCTCCAAGGTCAAATCCAACCACACCAAAAGAATCCCAGCCAATGATAGGTTGGTTTACCATCCCAAACCTCTAGGACCAATAGTAAGCGAGCTATAAGTGCTTTTAAGTTTGGCTATCCTTATTTGACCTTGAAAGAGGGGTCCAAGGTCAAATCTGACCACACCAAAAGAATCCCAGCCCATGATTTCCTATAGGTTGGTTTACCATCCCAAACTTGTAGGACCAATAATAAGTGAGCTATAAGCACTTTTGAGTTTGGCTATCCTCGTTTGACCTTGAAGGAGGGGTCCAAGGTCAAATCCGACCACACCAAAAGATTCCCAGCTCATGATTTCCTATAGATTGGTTTACCATCCCAAACCTCTAGGACCAACTAGAGATTGCGTCTCGACGCAGTGTATCCCCGGACGGGACATAGTTAAGGCGTGAATGTGTCGGGCTTGAGCCTGTTTCCTGGAGCACCAGGTCAGGATTCTCCATAGTACCAGATTACTTCCAAAAGCTAATCACTAGTTGTTTCACTTATATCTGTCTTTAAAAATTACATTTCATGGATCCAGAAGATCCATATAGTGATCCGGATCGCTTCCAAAACTCAATCATTTCATCCTTTTACCATTTCAGACATATTCTAAAAATTTCATCGAAATCCATCCATAAGTTTTTGAGTTATCTTGTACACAGACACATCTGGCAGCCTGGATCCACATGATCCAGACAGTGATCCAGATTACTCCCAAAATCTAATCACTTGTTCTTTGTCCCATTTAAGACATTTCCTGAAAATTTCATAAAAATCCATTCATGACTTTCTGAGCTATTTGTCTTTAAAAATTACATTCACGGATCCAGAAGATCCAGATAGTGGTCCAGATCGCAAAATTGAACCATTTCTTCCTTTTACCACTTCTTCCTTTTACCATTTGTAACATATCCTGAAAATAGTAAAATCCATTCCAAGATTATGTGCAAGCCTGGATCCAGATGATCCAGATCACTCCAAAAATGTAATCACTTGTTCCTTGTACCATTTAGGCCATTTGCTGAAACAATCCATCCATAACTTTTTGAGGTATCTGTCTTAAAAAAATTACATTTCATGGATCCAGAAGATCCATATAGTGATCCGGATCACTTCCAAAATTCAATCATTTCATCCTTTTACCACTTCTTCCTTTTACTATTTGTAACATAGCCTAAAAATATCATCAAAATTCTTCGTAAAATCATGTTGCAGGCTCGATCCAGATGATCCAGACGGTGATCCAGATCATTCCAAAAGTATAATCACTTGTTCCTTGTACCATTTAGGTCATTTGCTGAAAATGTCATCACAATCCATCCATAACTTTTTGAGGTATGTCTTATTACATTTCACGGATCCAGAAGATCCATACAGTGATCCGGATCACTTCCAAAATTCAGTTATTTCATCCTTTTATCTTTTCAGACATATCCTGAAAATTTCATCAAAATCCGTCCATAAGTTTTTTTGCTACAATGTACACAAACACATCTGCCAACCTGGATCCAGATGATCCAGACAGTGATCCAGATCACTCCCCAAATCTAATCACTTGTTCCTCGCACCATTTAGGTCATTTGCTGAAAATGTCATCACAATCCATCCATAACTTTTTGAGGTATCTGTCTTATTACATTTCATGGATCCAGAAGATCCATATAGTGATCCGGATCACTTCCAAAATTCAGCCATTTCATCCTTTTAGCTTTTCAGACATATCCTGAAAATTTCATCAAAATCCGTCCATAAGTTTTTTAGCTACAATGTACACAAACACATCTGCAACCTGGATCCAGATGATCCAGACAGTGATCCAGATCACTCCCCAAATCTAATCACTTATTCCTCGCACCATTTAGGCCATTTGCTGAAAATGTCATCACAATCCATCCATAACTTTTTGAGGTATCTGTCTTTAAAAATTACATTTCATGGATCCAGAAGATCCATATAGTGATCCGGATCACTTCTAAAATTCAACCATTTCATCTTTTTACCTTTTCAGACATATCCTGAAAATTTCATCAAAGTCCGTTCATAAGTTTTTGAGCTATATTGTACACAAACACATCTGGCAGTCTGGATCCAGATGATCCAGACAGTGATCCGGATCACTCCCAAAATCTAATCACTTGTTCCTCGTCCCAATAAGGACATCTCCTGAAAATTTCATCAAAATGCACCCATAACTTTTTGAGCTATCTGTGTTTAAAAATTAAATTTCATGGATCCAGAAGATCCAGACAGTGATCCGGATCACTCCCAAAATTTAATCACATCTTCCTTTTACCAATTTGGACATATCCTGAACATTTTATCAAAATCCGTCTGTCAGTTTTTGAGTTATCTTGTTTACAAACAAACAAACAAATAGAGGGCCCAAAATGACCCTCGGTCAGGTGCTTTGGCGGTCAGTGGATGACCTTCAACGAAGATCTGTAACCAGTCAGCCTGGATGCTAGTACTCCATCATGTACTCAACCTCAAAAGCCATTTTCAATAGTTTCCACACAATGTAGTCAGCATTAAGTGTGAAAATATCTCCAAATATGCCAAAAATGACCCTTGGTCAGGTACTTTGGCGGTCAGTGGATGACCTTAAATGAAGATCTGTAACCAGTAAACCTGGATGGCAGAAGTCCATCATGTACTCAACCTCCAAAGCCATTTTCAATAGTTTCCATGCAATATAGTCAGCGTTAAGTGTGAAAATATCTCCAAAAAGGCCAAAAATGCCCCTTGGTCAAGTACTTTGGCGGTCAGTGGATGACCTTCAATGAAGAGCTTCAAGGTCAAATTTCTGCATGCTTATAGAGGACATATATATGTATTATATATACCAGCCATAGGATGATCTAACTTTCTGTCTTGGAGAACTGGGCCAAAATGTGCAAAAATGGCCAAAATCTGACCTTTAAGTGGCCACCAGTGACCTTGAGATTGAAGGTGAAGGTCACAAAACAATAGCGTTCGTGGCATTGCCCATATATACCCACATACCAAATTTGAAAGTTCCAACTAAAATATTTTTTAAGTTATCGCGTCCAAAAGGAAATCTCTGCGGCGCCGGCGTGACCGTACTGATTCCTAAGTATCCCCGACTTTCGTCCGGGGATACAATAATAAGCACTCTTCATGATTGACAAAGAAACACCTGTGGCGGTCATCTTGTTTTTTTCAAAATGAGGCCAAAAATATTTCTAGTCAAGATTTTATAATGAGGAACATATCCTGCTATCCGGTGGATAGAACTAAATAATCTAAATGCAATTATAAATGATTTAGTGTTGAGTAGGAACCTCAAAGTAGCTATTACTCAGCTATGCAATGAGCCACAGGTCTGGAATTTTACTATGTTATAGCTGACCCCAAAATAGGTGAATAACATATGAAACTAAATACTCTAAATGCAATACTTTTCAAGTTATAAGTGATTTACTCAACAGTGATAACCTAACAGTAACTATTACTCAGCTATGCCATGAGCTACAGGTTTGAAATTTTACTATGTTATAGCTGACCCAAAAGTAGCTGAATAACATATTTACACAAAATTCTCTAAATGCAATACTTTTCAAGTTACAAGTGATTTTACTCATGATGGAAGTTACTGAAAAGTCAAAAAAAAGTAGTTATTACTCACTTAGCTATTGAGATAGACACCCAAGTTACTCACCATGTTGTAGCTATGGAAAAAGTAGCTGAATAACAAATTTTAACAAAATGCTCTAAATGCAATACTTTTCAAGATATAATTGATTTAATGCATGATTTCATTAATTTTAATGCATTAACAATTATTTAAAAAATTCATAAAAACTTAATTAAGAAAGATCCAGGCCTGATACTCACATTAGGTAATCTACTTTAGGCCTAGTACATATGTGCAAGATATGAGAGAAATCCCTGCAATAGTCGCTGAGAAAACTGCGATAAAGTGTTGAAATTTTCACACTTAGGGTGGGGGGGGGTACCTCACTTGTAATGGCTCTGGCAAACAGACAGACAGATCTGCATGCCTTGAACAATTTTCATCCTCAATAGATAAGGCATCTTTTAAAACAAACAACATGTCTCTGGGCCTTGTCGTTTTGGAGGAGAAGTCGTTCACGAGGGCACCTACGCGGACGCCCACGCTGCAGAGTGATGCCATAATGCCAGCTGACTTACAAGTCAGCTGACATAAAAACATATTTAAAGAAAATATTGCAAATGCAATAGCTTTAATTTTACTATGTTATAGCCGACGCCAAAATAGGTAAATAACATACAGAAACTAAATACTCTAAATGCAATACTTTAAAAGTTATAAGTGATTTACTAAACAGCGATAACCTAAAAGTAGCTATTACTCAGCTATGGCATGAGCTACAGGTCTGAAATTTTACTATGTTATAGCTGACCCAAAAGTAGCTGAATAACACATTTTTACACAAAATTCTCTAAATGCAATAGTTTTCAAGTTACAAGTGATTTTACTCATGATGGAAGTTACTGAAAAGTCCAAAAGTTGATATTACTCACTTAGCTATTGAGATAGACACCCAAGTTACTCACCATGTTGTAGCTATGGAAAAAGTAGCTGAATAACATATTTTAACAAAATGCTCTAAATGCAATACTTTTCAAGTTATAATTGATTTAGTGCATGATTTCATTAATTTTAATGCATTAAAAATTATTTTAAAAATTCATAAATAAATAATTAAGAAAGATCCAGGTCTGACACTCATACAGGGAAATCTACCTCTGGCCTAGTACACATATGCAAGATATGAGAGAAATCCCTGCAATAGTCACTGAGAAAAATAGAGGAATGCTTTTGCTAACAAAAGCGAAGCATGCCTGAAAGTTTAAAATGCTTTGTGGTTTTAATAAGCATGCTGTAAAGCTAAGAATGCACAAAGCTGCTCCGTATGCTTTCCCAATAACTCTTAATACATTCTGAAGCTATAAAAGCAACGATAAAGGAGATATAAGGCAAAAACTCCAAAGCAGCTATTTATGACCCCAGCTTGGCCCATAAGGGGGGGTCGGGGGGTAAAACTGACCGGCTATTTAGACTCTCCACATCTGCTTTCCCAATACCTCTTAATACATTCTGAAGGTATAAAAGCAACAATAAAGGAGATATAAGGCAAAAACTCCAAAGCAGCTATTTATGACCCCAGTTTGGCCCATAAGGGGGGGTCGGGGGATAAAACTGACCGGCTATTTAGACTCTCCACATATGCTTTCCCAATACCTCTTAATACATTCTGAAGGTATAAAAGCAACAATAAAGGAGATATAAGGCAAAACTCTAAAGCAACTATTTTATGACCCCAGTTTGACCCATAAGGGGGGAGGTCGGGGGATAAAACTGACCAGCTATTTAGATTCTACACATATGCTTTCCGAATACCTCTTAATACATTCTGAAGCTATAAAAGCAACGATAAAGGAGATATAAGGCAAAAACTCTAAAGCAGCTGTTTATGACCCCAGTTTGGCCCATAAGGGGGGGTCGGGGGGTAAAACTAACCGGCTATTTAGACTCTCCACATATGCTTTCCCAATACCTCTTAATACATTCTGAAGCTATAAAAGCAACAATAAAGGAGATATAAGGCAAAAGTCTAAAGCAACTATTTTATGACCCCAGTTTGACCCATAATGGGGGGTCGGGGGATAAAACTGACCGGCTATTTAGATTCTCCACATATGCTTTCCCAATACCTCTTAATACATTCTGAAGCTATAAAAGCAACGATAAAGGAGATATAAGGCAAAAACTCCAAAGCAGCTGTTTATGACCCCAGTTTGACCCATAAGGGGGGGCCGTGGGGTAAAACTGACCAGCTATTTAGACTCTCCACATATGGTTTCCTATTACCTCCCAGTACATTTTATGGCTCTAAATGCAATACTTAAGAAGATAATAGTGGGGTTGACCTAAATTAAAGGCTTTCAGATTGGAAGGGTGTCAGAAAATCACTCATAAATGAGACATTTTTCAAGGGATTGCTCCCAAAATCTAATCAGCTTGCGTTGTCGATAGTATGAACAGGTGTGTCAAATTATAAGGCTGTGTAGCAAGTAGTTTTTCCTGAACTGCAATGAAGGGGGGGGGGGGTGTACTTCAAGAAAATTGTTTTTGATCATGTGACCTTCATAAAGGTCAAAGGTCAAATTTAAGCATACAGAAAAATTTTCCCATGCCTAAGGTATATAACTGCCAAATATGGTTTGAAACCTTGTAATAATAAGGGCGATATTCAAGGGAGACCATAATGTGGCGGCGAGGAAACTGAGGCGAAAACAAATAAGTGCCCTTTCAGGGACGCTTAATTATGATAAAGTGTTGAAATTTTCACACTTCTGGTGGGGGTACCTCCCTTGTAATGGCTCTAGCAAACAGACAAACAGACAGATTTGCATGCCAATTTTTCATCCTCAATAGATAAGGTTTCTTTTAAAAAAACAGCATGTCTCTAGGCTTTGTAGTTTTGGAGGAGAAGTTGTTCACGCGGACGCGGACGCCAACGCCGCGGAGTGACAACATAATGTCAGCTGACTGATACGTCTGCTGACATAAAAAAAAAAACAATATTAACATAAATCTAGGGTACATAACCATTGAGAAAATAGAACTTAGCGTTTTATTTAGATGCAGGATAGTTGGCTATGCCATTAGTGTATATACCCACCAGTCGGGTATGCTAGCAGTGATACAGATCTTGTGTACACAACCACTGGGTACACTAGACCAATATCACTCCTAGAGTACACAACTGTTGGGTACCCTCAGTGTTTCCTGAGCCTCTTTTTTCTGGAGGTCAATTGACCCCCTCCTTTGAAAACCGGGGGTCAATCAAAATTTTTGAATGTCAGTTAGGCTTGACCCCTTCTGCAAGTCAGAAAAATAATGGACAAACAATACCTAAAATACCTTACAAAGCCAGTGACTGCGTGTAGAATCATGAAATGTGGGGCATCATGTACCCATCAAAAATGGCATTGAAAATGGGGTACAATTAATATTCTGCCACACTTCCCTCAATAAACAATGTTTAGATACACCCAGTTACTAAAAACAATAAATTAGATTTAAATTTATTTATCACTTTGACAGTAAATTATAGTACATTCTACATGGTTGTACATTCATAAAAATATCTGAAGTACACCTGTGTACATCAGGGTAAAGAAAACAGTCAAAAAATAAACTTGATGCTTTTTTCCTATTATTTTTGGGTAATTTTTAAGGTAGCAGAAATGAACAGAGGCACCACTCAATTTTCAATGACATATAGTATATGTTTATAGTTTCTAAAAAAAATATTTTCTTTACACTATAAATATGATATTTACACTGTTTCAAAGACAAATTATTGTAATTTATGTTGCTTTTTATTTGACGAAAACCCATTGAGTGGTTCCAAAGTTAAGAGTGTTTTTGCTACAACCCCTGTAAATATTTTCGAATTTCAGAGGTAATATTTTCTGGGGAGCTTTCGGGATTAAAATTCAAGAATTTTCGAGATTTAGTAGAAAGTGTCTCCCACTGCAAAAGGTATCTGTCATCGTTCAGTGACGTTTTCAATTGTGTCCTTGCAGAGATCACATTTTCTTTCGATGTGCAACATTCAAATAAGATATGCTAGGGTACATTATAACACTGGCCGTTTAAGATGGATCTCATCTGCGTAGCTCTCGTCTCACATGAAATTTTAAAATATACAGCTTATCTTCAGTGCTGTTTTTATTGCATGTGCATCTGTGCTTCAGTAAAAAAAATCTCGCGTCCTTTGTTATTGAATAATGCGAATGCGCATGTGTAACCGCATGAACTCTTCACCTCTCAACCTTTTGATCCCACACATGCATAGTGACAGGTAAACAAATTTGAAATCGGCTATTTTTTTTTTTAATTGGAAAAAATAAAGAATTGGCATTATTGCTGCACATATAGACAAAATATCAATATTTCTTTTTACAAATACTTCTGCGTCAGTCTGACCCCCAGGTTAATATTATGTGCGTAAATCGCTTGATTTAGATGTAAATTTACACACGTTTGTGTGTAAATGGAAACACTGACCCTAGCAGTGAAATAAATCTTGCATACCCAACCGCTGAGTACACTAACAATGCCATTGATCTAGGATGCACAACCATTGGGAACATATTAAGTTAACTGCTTTGAGTGCAGGATAGTTGGGTATGCCATTAGTGTACATACACAGCCACTGGGTGCGTTAGCAGTGATATGGGTATTGCGTACACAGCCATTGCAGGGTTCGTGATTACGCCGTCCGAGTATGTTAAACACGCTGTATTTCAGATTTGGACTCAAATTTTGGTTGTCAGTGCGTCAATCGGGACTCGATTTTTATGAAGAAAATATTTCTGCTTTAGAAGTGAATTTAGGCTGGCAGGAAGCGTAGATATTTAATAACATATAACACTGAAGATAAGCTTTATATTTTAAAATTAAATGGTTTCGAGAGATTTCCTGGCAAGTTGTTTACGTCCACCATTGTAAAGCGAGATTTCATGCGTGACGAGATCCTTCCAAAACAGCCAGTGAGTGTTGGTGTCATACACTAGCAAATCTACTCAAAACGTTATATATCAAAAGAAAGCCTGATCTCTGCACGTAAACAGTCGAAACAACAAGCAAGAACGGTGAATTTCGTGGGAGACAAACTATTATACTAAATCTCGGAAACTCTTGATATTTAACCCCGGAAAGTTGCCCGGAAAATAAAAGCTGTAACATTCGAAAATATTTACAGGGGATGTAACAAAAAAAATAGAATCAGAGATGCCCATACCCCACAGCCCAAGGAAATAGTTTTCAACACCATGAGATATAGAAGTAGTGAAAAAGTACAAAGATCTGGATACTTTCAGAGCAGTCTCAGTTACATAAAGCTTCAAATAATATTTAAGTAGAGAAAATAACATCTAACAGAGAGAAAATATATGTAAAACTAAAGTATTAAAACAAGACAATTCAACAGCAAGATGACAGCATTAATCAGTAGACTAAAAATTATGAAGCTGTAAAATTTATTACTTGGAGAATAACTGTCAATGGAAAAAGCACAATTACGTAAAACGTGCATATAATAAACAGTTGCAGCAATCCATATATCTTTGTCATAAGAGAAACAAGTCTCAAATATGGCAGGTGAACACCCTTTGGCAGAGCCAAAGTTAAAGGTCACACAATGATGCACACCTACACCCCCCTAACAAATGTCCCTACCAACTGTCAACCTTCTACCCCTGATGGAATCCAAGAAATAGCGCAGAAGATTTTAAAAATCATGGTCACTATGACAAGGTCAAAGGTCGAATCAAGGTCATACCATGACACTGCACACCTACAACCCCCTAAACAATGTCCCTACCAAGTATCAACTTCCTACACTTTACAGTTTCCAAGATATGGGCCAGACAAGATTTTATAGGTCAAGATTAATATGGCAAGGTCAAAGGTCAAATCAAGGTCACACCATTATGTTGCACACCTACACCCCCTAAGCAATGTCCCTACCAAGTATCAACTTTCTGCACCTTATGGTTTCCGAGATATAGCCCGGACAAGATTTTATAGGTCAAGGTCACTATGGCAAGGTCAAAGGTGAAATCAAGGTCATACCATGACGATGCACACCTACAACCCCTAACTAATGTCCCTACCAAGTATCAACTTCCTACATCTTACGGTTACCAAGATATAACCCGGACAAGATTTTAAAACTCAAGGTCACTGCAGCAAGGTGAAAGGTCAAATCAAGATCACATCATGACATTGCACACCTACACCCCCTAACCAATGTCCTTACCAAGTATCAACTTCCTACACCTGGACAAACTTTTTCCTGCGCCCGACCACCCACCCGAACGCCCATACGGACACCATGGGTGAAAACAATACCTCGACAGCCTTTAAGGGCTGTAGGGTAAAAACTAAATGGCATGAAAAATATCCTGCTTTACAAGATTTGTAAAAACTATTTAACAAGATAGAAGATAATGTTATTTTGGAACAACAAGGTACAAATATAAAATTGAAAATAATTAATTTTAGAGTTTAATCTGCATATAGTTGTCATGGCTATTGAACAAGACATAAAACCCAAACTTTGACTTTTGCATCTATGTGTCATTGGGTAAATACTAGTACCTCTTCTAATTAACAGCCTCTTCTTATGAAAATTTAGACATTCTAACCTTTTCAGTGTCTCAAGCAGACTAGTTATTTCAATAAAACACAAACTGCTAACAATGGCTAAATATATAAACTGTTTAAAGTAGATAAATTATTTAAGAGATTTTGAAGATAAACATATTTGTTGTTTGATGCTTTTACATTTTTATTTTTATGGTGTTGCAGTAAACAATTATGGTATAGAAGTTGTTGTTTGTGGAAGAAGTGGCTGTCAAAGTGCAGGAATTGCCAAACATTGTAGAATTTATTTTGTTTCGTGAAGGTTCAACATTGCTACATAATATACTCCACTTGAATGGATCAACACACTTTTAATCTTAGGGTTACACCATGGTCACAAATGACCGGATACTGAAAATGTTTGTTTTTTTCAAATTCCCATTCAACATTTGCAACCTTTTCTGATCAGTTATACAAACTATGCATTGCTTCAAACCAAACAGACCTGGTCTTTCCCAGGCTAAAATGGGCACAAACTCTGCTGTCAGCCTCATTTCATTAAACATAACCCTTTCTAAAATTAGCTCAGAAGTGTCAATTAAGGGTGGTGATATTATATACAGGAACAGAAAATGTACAAAAAAAATCTGACTCATGCAGTGTTTCAAATGCAAGTCTTCATTACAATGTCATGTGGTGTGTTTTATGCATTCAAACAGATCCAAGTCCATACAACTTTAAACACACTTTGTTCTGGAAAATGGCATATTTGCTTTCCCAGACACTAATGTCAAAACCTTACATATGTGTATGTCTACTTATCATAATATCATAATAAAAACATCCCATGCCAACAGGTGTTGAAAGTGACATAAAAACCCCAACATTGGTATATGCCAAAGATTATTCATTATGAAGACTTCATAAAGACTAAGATACTAACCAGTCAAAGTTTCTCTGAAACTTCTGTGACATATTGCTCAGTCAAGTTGCCAATGGACATTGAACATTTGGTGTCACTCTTACAATAGTAAACAAACTGGTAATGGTGAAGGTTAGAATTTTTGGGGGGAAAATCTAAGCAATCTTATTGGTTGACAGGTGGGGGTGTGTCTTGGATATATAAGCTACCCCACTGGCAGCCATCTTTAATTGTTCATTTAGTTGTTATACATGCAAGTTTACATGTGAGGTTACTCAGTTTTTCACTAATAGTGTTGTATTTGGTGTAATTAAGAAGTCCATTATTACATGATATTATTGCTGAATGGGATGTATATTATGCGTTACTGAGGTGAGTTAAAGTTTTATTATTATGTATGTTTTAGTTGACTTTTTAACAATGAAGTTACTGCAAAACAGAATCTCTGTTCAACAACTTATGAATAACGGTATACTGCAGTAGCCAAATTTTAGGTTTTTGTAGAAATGTTTGATGAATAGAATATATGTCAGTTTGAACTAATATTTAAATAAATAGATGGTATTTAATAAGACCTAGTGCAAGGTCATCCCTTGGTGCACTGTTTTTAATCATTATTCTCTTCTGATTTATTCTGCTAAGAATGTAAAACCAAGACTCTTAATTATAAAATGCACTCATTTAATGAATCAAAAACCCCACAAAGTAAATAAAGACTTAAAAATTGTATTTTAGTCCAGTATTTAATCAATGATTTCTTGCAGCTTCCCCTTTTTTCAAAATTATTTATGGGAACAATGTTACTTAAATTTTGAAGAAAACATTTTTGGATTAATTTTTTTGTATTATTTAGAACTAGAATTCTATAATTATCTATAATTAACTGTTCAGAACTATGATAACTTAAATAAAATTTTACTTAAAATTTTTACTTCATTCAATTTATTTTATGAACTTTCTTTAACCTGTATTATATTTAATTTATTATTATAAATAATTTTTCCCATAAGTGGCAATGCTGAAGGCCAGTACCAATTTTGACCCTTGCTGTGGAAATTTAGGGATGTAAAAGCCCAACTTTGTCAGTTAAAATTGAATAAATTAACTGAATTGTTTAAATATTTTTTCTTTTAATTTAATAAATTAACCGAATTGTGTAACTTTTTATTGTAATGTCACAAAATTTAATTTTTTCTTTAATTTTTATTCAGATATATACTAAACAATTAAACATAATGGCTGGTGCAACAGGTTTTGCTATATTTAAAAAGGGACGTATATTACTTGTGTGGAAAGAATAGTAACTGTTCTATTTTTTGCATGTCTTAATGAAATGCATTTGTCATTTAAATTTAAGGACTGGATGCCTTTCTCCTAAATTTCAAAATTTTAAAATATGTTGGCACAAAGCCTTTTTAGATGTCGACCCATGCCGGTCCCTGGACTCTTCCTTCTTGGACTTAAGCGCATTAGAGGATTTGTATCAATTTTGCTCTCTATAAATCCTATTATTATTATTATTACAAATAACATCAGGTTAAACAAAAGGCATGTGTAAAAATCTTTAGGTCAAAGCTGTAACATTTATTTTGTCAAATCTACATTTGGATGTGCTTGCTCCACATTTTAAAGAGTAGAGTGTAGTCTGGTGTTGAGATTACAATGCAATTTCATCATTAATAATTTACTTTGGCCTTTCATATTGCTTAAAATTTCTGTGAAATACAGATTATTTCATTTGAAAGAAGCAATTAAATCACCTCTATAGACTCTCATTCATCAAACACATATCAATTTGGTGTTACATTTCTGAATAATATCATGGATACTAGATAAACATGTCTTAAAGCCTTGACATATTTCATAAAAATATCTCCAAACAAATATTCCCAAAGTTTATCTATTGATGATTTAATCATAAAGAAGTTATAATCAAACATTGATATAGGATTCCCGCATTTATTATTACTATACCTTTAGTTAATTGGCTTCTTTTTATTTGCAGATTGTGGTAGTTGAGCATATGGCAGTTGGACTGATGATATCATGAGCTGCATGTGAAGGTTAAAGACTTAAGTTGAGGTTTAGTGTACATTTCAACAGTCAAGGTTATACCAGAACATTCCCTCAGTACACCCCTGTGTTTCCATTAGATGGATGCAAACCCACAACTCCAGGTGACAGGTGAGTAAATGCCAAACTTGTTAACCACTAGACCATCAAGGTCTCAAGTCGTATGTAAAGGCTACCTTAGGTAACATCATAGAGGGAGGTAGCATCAGTGTTCTGACAAGTAGGTCAAATGTATGTTAAGTTCAGGACAGTTGTTTACACAAAGTATGATTCAAATAAGTGTAAGATGTGTATACAGTTTAAATCACAATGTACTCTAGTAGTACAGTAATGCACAACAATGTACACTTGTTTGTAATTGATATTCCTATTGGCATTTTGAATTCAGTTAGCTATTTTGTCGCCCACTGTAGGATTGTAGAACACATTTTTGACAATAAGAAAGAAGGGCTATTCAGTGTAACTTCTCCTGGAGATAATTTACCACAAGGTAGCAAAGTGACTGAATATGAAACTTGTTTACCACTCAGTTACTCAAGTTATTGCTGTTTACTCAAGCTTAACATTTTTCCAAAAGATGGGTGGCTGAACAAAATATAGCATTAAAAGTGTATGAATTTATGTCAAACTCAGCAGCAAATGCAGTTGCACTTTTACAATGTGTACTTGTCCAGTAACTGACATACCCATTGTCATTCCCATTTGCATTCCAAATTCAGTCAGCTACTGTGTAGCCCATTGTACGATCATGGAACACATTTTCTGGCAACAAGAAAGAAAAATGTGTAATTTCTTCTTGAGGAAAGTTACCACTGTAGGTCATATGAAGAATGGGGTTTCTGTATTGTGTCGATATCCTAGCGGTTACTCTTTGGTTGACAAGCTTGACAATTTGTTCTCAAAGAAAGCTCTGACTGTTGATTATTCCATGAATAGGATTCTTTATTCTGCCTTTAGGTTCTTTGATTGCTTGCTCTTCAGCCAATCTACTTGGTAACATTATCAACACTCTGGCTGAATTGTTAAGTCAAACATTATTAACAAGTCAACATTTGGTATTTTGGTACAAAGAAACATAGATTCAAAGACTTGTGCATTTATGTCATTTAACTCAGCAACACATGAAATTGCACAAAAACCAACATTTCCATAGTTGGTGAATTTAGGTAGTTTCTGTCCATTAAAACTTGAAATTTTAAAATGCACAAACTAGTGTCAAGCCAAAACAAAGTCAACATCCGTACTCTTTCAGAACAACATGCTTCATTCATTTGGATCATCAAGGCTATGGGATCCTTTAGATTAAAGGGATTTCAACCCTTGCCCCTATATGCCACTTCAGATAATAATGATACAATTTATCAGTATCCTCTGAAGTTCCATTTGATTTTAGGAATGTCAGTCACAAGAGAGCTGGGGCTGTACTTTGTAGTCGGAATGAGTGAAATAGCACTCTGAATCCTGCTGTGAGATAATGCGCAGAGGATAAACCATTATATACAATACAACCTCAGCAATTCTCACTGTGCACAGTGTAGTATTTCCCAAGTCATCTTTGTCAAGATACTGGGTTGGCAGCAGTTTCTGTCATATGATTTACCACCTATGATTTTGGAACACTGGTTTCATGCAGTCTAGAATCTGCTAGTTAAGGGATACACCTCAACACCAGTTAAATTTTATTCCAGCAAAAGTATGGGAAATGTTGCTTTGCATTTCCTTACATGACACTTATCTGGTTTCAGTTGAGGGGAAAAAAATAAAATTCTCAGAATATACAAGTATCCCTTGGAGAAAACTAAAGGTTCTTAACATTCCCACTTCAGATACTGTGTAGTCTTATGAGTTTGTCATATTTGATCATCTTCTCAGAATAATATCAGTGTGAATAAAGATGAGAAACTCTGTAAGATATTTTCACAGGGGGGTTGGTTTGGGTTTTAGGGTTGGTACTGTGGTGGTAGGTTATGAAGGTTGGGAAGGTGGGGGGTGTTCTGATATTTTCAGTTTGTATTTTCTTTTTTTCCATTACAGGTTTCTCTTCTTTGAGTATACTCAGCATTTTCAAAAATGTTTTCCATACTGCACACTGAATTATTTTGATCTTTATACAGAGGTAGGCTTAATATACTTATTATTATGCCTGGCATTTTCTCTTAAAGGACAAAGCACTGAAGTGGGAACTTAATGGACATAAAAAATCCACCATTTGTGGTATTCAACTGCCACATTTGGACTTAATGAATTAAGATCTTCCTGTTGGCGTGTAGTTTTTAGGTTTAACATTGTTTTTTATCATTTTGAAATGTCAAGTTTTATCTAATAGAAACTCTCCAAATTCACTGGCTATAGTAAGTTTAGAAATTGTGCAATCTCACATGTTGTTGAAATTACTGACATAAATTCATGAGTTTTTGAAGCTATGTTTCATTGTACCGAAATACCAAAAGTTGACCTGTTGATAATGTCCTGGCTTACCAAC
The DNA here is from genome assembly GCA_964017235.1 of Sabellastarte sp. h YS-2021. Taxonomy (NCBI): domain Eukaryota; kingdom Metazoa; phylum Annelida; class Polychaeta; order Sabellida; family Sabellidae; genus Sabellastarte; species Sabellastarte sp. h YS-2021. The sequence goes on from OZ024927.1 coordinate 80,658,294, forward strand.
TCAGTCAGGGCTGATAGTGTCACCAAGTAGATGAGCTAAAGAGCAAGCAATCAAAATAAACCTAGAGGGGTAAATAATCCTATTCATGGCATAGTCAACAGTGTGAACATTCCCTGAGAAAAAATTGCCGAGTTTATCGACTAGAGAGTTACTGATAAGATATCAACACAATATGGAAATCCTATTCTTTATTTTACCAACAGTGACAACATTCCCCATGAAAACATTCGGCATTCTTCTTTCTTGTTACCAAATATGTGTTCCATAATCTTACAATGGACTACACAGCAGTTAGCTGAATTTGTAATGTAAATATGAATGTTGGTTGGTATATCAGTTACTGAGCAAATGCACACTGCACAAGTACAACTTCATTTGTGGCTGAATGTGACACAAATTCATGCACTTTTGATGCTGTATATCATTCTACCCCCATACTACAGTAAAATGTTAAGCTTGAGTAAACAGTAATAACCACGAATAACTAAATGGTCAACAAGTTGGTATTGAATCACTTTGCTGTCTTGGGGTAAATTATCTCCAGCAGAAGTTAACACTGAATAGCCCTTCTTTCTTGTCAAAAATGTGTTCTATACTCTTACAATGGGCGACACAATGGCTAACCTAACTCATCATGCAAATGGGAATGTCAATTACAGTGCAAGTGCACATTGTTGTGCATTACCACACTACTAGTGTACATTGTGATTCAGATAACATATACATATCCTGCACTTACAATGATACTTCGTGTAAACAACTAGGGTGCTGAACTCAACATATATCTGACCTGGTCATCAGACCACAGATGGTATCTCACTCTATTATTTATCTGAGGTGACTTTTGCACACAATCTGAGACATCGGTGACCTGGTAGTCAACAAGTCTGATATCAACTCACCTCTCACTTGGAGTTGTGGGTTTGAATCCAACTCATGCAACATGTGGGACCCACTGAGGGCTTGTTCTGATATGACTTTAGCTGTTGAAATGGCAGGAAAACTCAACTTGGACCTTTTGAGTAAATAGTACAAATATTAGGTCTAAGTTTATTTCTTTGAAGACTACAAAGTTAAGGTGTACAATTATGGTAAAGTAAATCCTGTGAAGGATTAAAGGGACTGGTATCACTTACCTCTGGATGTCACTTCAAAATATATGGTCAGAGTTTTATAATCTTTTTTCTTAATTTCTTCTAATTTAACATTTATTAAATTGTTATGTCATTACAATTGTGATAATTGATTGAGTTTATAACTAAAATACATGTGATTACCAATGATAAAAAGTATGTTTTAATGTAATTCTGTTTTAAAAATTGTCCTTTGTACTGCTTGATATGCAGCAATAGAGTTGACAATGTATTCATTTTTGATATGAGAGGTTTTTGACTTCCAGTGTGTTTTAGTGCAGAGTGTTAACAAATTAGCCAATTCAAATCCTACAATGTTTTGTAAGTAAGATAAAACCTTAATATATACTAAACTGATTGAAAGTAATTCACCATAATGTAGTAATTTTTTACATTTAGTGTTTTGCAATGCATAGTCTTGACTAACTAGATCCACTCTTTTTAAACCCATGTCTGCTGTGTTATAAACTGATATTGAACCGAATTCAATATAATCATGTTTCTGATAAAAATGACTTCTGTTTCAGGTGACGTACATATTAAATTTAATATAAGGTAGATCGTACTACTAATAGTATGACTATAGAATAGCTACAATATTGTTTATGTAAACAGAATTTGCATATATTCAAAATCATTGCTTTACATTAACTATTGATTTTTTTCTGAAAAATTTAAATAAACTATTGGGAGTGTGGGAATGGTGAAAGGTGGGGTCTTAAACATTATTCAGAATCATTGAGTAGTACTTTCAGTTTTTGGTACTATAAAGCTTTTATAATTTACTTTGAACTGATTTTTACAAAGATATTTCTGGTGAATTATCAGTAGGCCTACACACTTTCAAAATTACATGACAGAGTTGAAGGTAAAATGCTTGTTTCTGTTGTGGTGAAACAGCTCTAAACATACAAACATATATTTTTGCAAGGTAAACAGCAATACCCTTAATTTACATAAACTTTCAACATATGGTATTTACTTCTTACAACTACTCCTTGTAATTGGAGAGCTAATGATAGAGTCCTGGAAAATGGATCCACCAATTAATTTGTGATTTTTTGATTGACTTGTAACCAATTTTTGATACATGGGTTTGAGCTGAAGCAACACTCAATGTGGCCCTCCTGCTGACCATCTGAATAATTGGTATTCCAGTGTTACCCACATATCTTGTTTCTTTTTCTGACTAGCTAGACATATTAACTGAATCATTGGAAACTTTCCTACACAAATCGTTTATTTGTTTGTTTATTTGGGGTTTTACGTCGCTTTCAACACTGTACAGGTCATATCACGACGGGTAGTTGGAAGGGCAGAGGAAACCAGTACATATAGTTCGCTAGGGTTCTGTACTGTAAACTGCCGACCAACGGCAAGCAACTACCAGCTTTCCCACTTACGGCCATGACGGGGATCGAACCCCAGCCGCAGAGGTGGGAGGCGAGAGTGTTACCACTCTGCCACCGTGGCCCCTACACAAATCGTTTAATACCTTGTCTGGCTTACATCAAATTAGAACACAGCACCTCAAATCTGACTATATTCTTCTAATCTTTGCCTGTGTGATTTGTTCTCTTGCACTCTGAGTGTAGCATGCGGAAACTTTAATGATCAAAACTGACTCACAAATCCAATACCCATTTGGTAGAACTTGTGATGAAAAGATGGTGCAAACACTCTAATTTTTATTATCACCCTCATTTTACATCTGTTTTCAAGCGCGAGCTCTAGTAAGGCTTGCACTTCTAGAAATCACTTTTTGTCTTTTTATTTTGTTTCCAGACTTTATGAATTGTGGCGTTCCAACAATGACTCTCTCTCTTCTACAGATGTTTTGGCATGACCACAACCACTGTCTTTTACAGAAGTTAAGCGGCGATAGTCTACATTGGTACTGGGATGTGTGACTTCTTAAGTCCACTACTCGTGTCTCTGATGGCTTTGCGCTCACGCCAGTAGCCCAAACCCCTTTCGGCCTTGTGATTTTGTATTTTACACAATATTTATAGCCATTATTCTAGTAGAGACAACAAGGTTTTTACACACTTCCATTATTTGTTGCAAGTAGTATAAGGTGCGCCGCACCTTATACTACTGTTGCAAAATCGCCGTTTGTAAAAGTTTTAGTTGAGACAACACTTCCTGCAACTTCATCCTGACCATCCTGACTATCCTTCTGCCACCTAGATACTTTCTATTTTTTCTGAATAATCAACAGGGTATTGACCTAATCCTTGAGACCTTTTCATATCTCTTTCCAAAGCATTCACTCGATACTCAAGTGACACTAGAGTTTTACACTCATGACCACTTTTTGGCAATTGACCTTGGCATGCATGGTATTTTCAAAGCATTCACATCTGTCAACTTTATCTCTAGTCATATTTGATCAATACCAAGTATCAAGGGTTCTGCACAGCTGGAATATTCTGTTGGATCCATAATATTAATAGGGGATGGTAGGACTTGATAGTAGTTGAGTTGGTTGGGTTGAGCTTACTAACCCCCATTATTAACAAGTACTAACAGTTAGGAATAGGTGAATTAGGTTGGGTACTAACCTTAAACTAACTGGTTAATATTGTGGAATCAATTGTTTATCGATGCTCTGATCCCTTGCAGTTAAAAAACTTTCTTTGGAATTTTATTTTGATTGAACACATTTTTGAACAACATTTATATTTGCAATTTTACCTTTTGACCTCTAGTTTTAAAAACTTGAGCCCTCCATCATATTTTGACCCTTTGGAGAACCTGACTATAGCATGCAATATTTTATTAATTGTTCCACAATACTTCCGTGAACTCAGTTTTTGGTTTGGCATCTGAACATTACCTTTACCTTTGCCCAATCTGATCTGTCCACAGTGGCCCAGAAAGGAATATTCTACTAGTTCACTTATACTTCTGATCAATGTATTTCGTATACAACTACAACTGCACACTGGTTCATTGGAAACTTTTTCTTCATCTCAATTTGTACATGAGCAAGCACTCTCCGCTGCATATGACCATATGTAAGACATGGCAAACACCTTGCTGAGTGTACTCAACACTTACTTTCACTGAAGCTGTATTGTCTAATACCTTGGTGTTATTCATATGCACCTGCAATTTGTGACTCAGGTCCAATTGCCTTGATGTTCAACACAATCTCAAATCTTTCATAACCTTTAAATTAAACAGAATCTCAAAACTACCACACCTACACCAAGACCATGTGTGCTCCTACTAAACATCCTTAATCTACTTTTCTTGTACTTCAGTCAACACTTGATGGGTTTTAAAATTTCCAAACAGAACAATCCTATTGCTATGTGAGTATTCACTGCCTTGATCAGTAGTTTTCCCAAAACTTCTACTATTTTTTATCTTAATTTATTCAACACCTGATGGGTCTTACATGTTACTGCATAGAACACATAACTGATGTCTATTCTCACCTTGATCAGTGTTTCTGCCATAACCTCAACTATTTTATGATAGTTTAATCAACACTTGATGGGTCTTGCATGTTCTGCACAGAACACACTAGCCTTGCCACAGGCGTTTATATATATAATATAGACACTACTGTTTGGTTGCATTATAAGTATTTGTCATAATGTTTTCATAAATTTACTTGGTCTAGCTTGCTGAGGAGAGGTCTCCCAGACCAGAAAGGCCTCTGATACAGTGTGCATTATGGCAAAAATATTTCACGCTTGCATTATGGTTCAGACAGCCTGGAAGGCCAGACTAAGAACACACAAAACTGAGATCTGTGAATTTAGTGCCTTGATCAGCATTTTCCCCATACCTCTGCTACTTTATTTTAGTTTAATCAACGTCTGATGGGGCTTGCATGTTCCTGAACACAATACTGATTTCAATCAATTCACTGCTTCGAACAGCATTTTCCTGAAAATTTCAGCTATTTTTAACTCTGTTCAATCAACACCTGATGGTTCCTGCACGAAATACACTGTTGATGTCTATTCACAACCTTGATCAGTGTTTTTTAAAAAAAAGACAACCTCAACTGTTTAGATTGTAGTTTAATCAACACCTGATGGGTCTTAAAATATGTTCCTACACAGAACACTCTATGGACGACCATATATTCACCACCTTGACCAGTATCTTTCCCATTGTTATTGCTGGTATTTATACTCATTGCAATATCTCCTTTATGACAGGACATTAACCTTTTTAAAACTTTATTCAACACCTGATAGGTTTTTCAAAATCGACTTAAAAGGCCAAAATTTTTTGTCTGTAAATGCACTTAGCCTTGTTTTAATCATGAAATATTGCCAGACTATTTTTCATTTTCATTTTTAATGCAGTTTCTTATCCTAGGTATCAACATCAACAACAGACCTGCAACAATACAGTGTTTTCTAAACCTAAACCTTAACCACTGTATACTTACAACCTGACAGCTCACACTAGTTATCTTTGTGAGATTTCTCATTACCTCAAACTACAACTCGGCTCTCTTGAGAGATCCAAGCGCCTCATACGATTTCTCATTCCTAACCTCACACTTTTAATGTACTATAATCAACACTCGATGGGTTAGAAAAGTCAACGACATGTTAACCCTCCCCACTGATTATACTTCCAGTGTCCCAGGCAAACTGTAGCATTACATAATGAGAAATTCAATCTCTGTCTTGATACTGTTCCCCCCCATGGTTGTTGAACAAGATGACCTTTGACCTTTTGAAATGGTTGCCATTATTACTTATGTTAAAGTTTATTCAAGTAGTTAGTGCATTTTTTTCAGCATGATGATAGACTTTCACAACTAGCCCTTGATTTTGCTGCATTTTTTGAGACTATTTCCCATTGGCAAACTCTTTTGTTCTGTGGAAAGCAATATGATTTGTGCAACTACAAACGTACTTGTTTCAAGAACTGCAACTGTTGGACAAACACTTCTACTACATATGTAGGCTTAACAAACACTTCAAGCATAGCACTCCCTTCAACTGTTGTCATTTCAAAACTGTGACGTTTTTAACATTTATATATTTGCTAAATAGATGAATATTATCTGCACAATATGTAGCCATCTTGACTTGGCATGTATAATATATTTTCTTCTATTAAAACTCACATGAGAGTTTTAAGTATGGGACATGATGATCAAGTAGTACTAACCCAAAAATTAAAAAAAAATTTCAAACCCATGTTTTCTGCAACACAACTGAGAACACTTTGTTTATCTAAGACAACAGTTACTATGCCTTAAAACTCTAGCAAAATTGTAAACATGTGATGTACCTTACAAACTAAGAAGAATCTTTATTATCTGAAGGTTATTATTGCAGTATTTAAATTCTGCAACATTTATCTTCCAAATAATTTTGCTTTCATTGCTTTCTATTTAAACTTAACTTTTTTTATAAATATCCTTCTAATTTCACAACAGAAGTGTTTTGTTAATAAAGGTTTATTGTGACACTGAATTATAATAATGGCCTTCTTCCTTAACTTAGATATAGTAAACACATGGGAGATTATAAGGAGTGCACAGTCTGTGACTCAATTTAGCACAATATATAGGCAACAAACATACACTGCCTTATCAATTTAATGAAAAAGAAATAAATCAAAAGTTAAGCAAAATAATAACAAAGAATCGTTGGGCTGCGTCCCATCTTAAAATAATTCATTTTAAAAGTTGGAAAATTAAGAAAGGAAAATGAAACCACTCAGTTCTTGATGTAAACCCAAATATAAACTGTACATGTTTCTAGAACAGTATTTGGGCTGCGACCCATCTGGAAGGCTTATGTAGAATCTTTATTATCTGAACTTCTGTTATTATTGCAGTATTTAAATTCTGCAACATTTATCTTCCAAATAATTTTGCTTTCATTGCTTTCTATTCAAATTTATTTTTATTAATAACATTCTAATTTCACAACAGAAGTGTTTTGTTAATAAAGGTTAAATGTGACAATGAATTGTAATAGTGAGCTTTGTCCTTAACTTTCATAGTGAATATATGGAAGATTATGAAGAGTGCACGGGCTGTGACCCAATTTAGCACGTTTTATAAACTAAGGCAAAAACATGCAGTGCCTTATCAATTTAATGAAAAAGAAACAAATCAATATTAAACAATAATAGACAAAGAATTTTTGGGCTGCGTCCCATCTTGAAGTGCTAGTAAATATCTGAAAACTTTGAAAATTCAGAAAGGAAAATAAAACCACTCGGCTGTTAATGTAAACACAAATATAAACTGTGTGTGTGTCTAGAACAGTATTTGGGCTGCGACCCATTTAGAAGGCTTAGGTAGAATCTTTATTATCTGAACTTCTGTTATTATTGCAGTATTTAAATTCTGCAACATTTATCTTCCAAATAATTTTGCTTTCATTGCTTTCTATTCAAATTTATTTGTATTAATAACATTCTAATTTCACAACAGAAGTGTTTTGCTAATAAAGGTTAAATGTGACAATGAGTTGTAATAATGGGTTTTGTCCTTTACTTAGATACAGTAAATATATGGGAGATTATGAAGAGTGCACGGGCTGTGATCCAATTTAGCACATTTTTTATAAACTAAGGCAAAAACATGCACTGCCTTATCAATTTAATGGAAAAAAATCAAATCAATGTTAAACAATAATAGACAAAGAATTTTGGGGCTGCGTCCCATCTTGAAGTGCTAGTAAATATCTGAAAACTTTGAAAATTCAGAAAGGAAAATGAAACCACTCAGTTGTTAATGTAAACACAAACATAAACTGTGTGTGTGTCTAGAACAGTATTTGGGCTGCGACCCATTTAGAAGGCTTAGGTAGAATCTTTATTATCTGAACTTCTGTTATTATTGCAGTATTTAAATTCTGCAACATTTATCTTCCAAATAATTTTACTTTCATTGCTTTCTATTTAAACTTAATTTTTTTTATAAATATCCTTCTAATATCACAACAGAAGTGTTTTGTTAATAAAGGTTTATTGTGACACTGAATTGTAATAATGGCCTTCTTCCATAACTTAGATACAGTAAATACATGGGAGATTATGAAGAGTGCACGGGCTGTGACCCAATTTAGCACAATATATAGGCAACAAACATACACTGCCTTATCAATTTAATGAAAAAAAATTAATTAAACTTAAGCAAAATAATAAAGAATCCTTGGGCTGCGTCCCATCTTAAAATAATTAATTTTAAAAATTGGAAAATTAAGAAAGGAAAATGAAACCACTCAGTTCTTTATGTAAACACAAATATAAACTCTGTGTGTATCTAGAACAGTATTTGGGCTGCGACCCATTTGGAAGGCTTGTGTAGAATCTTTATTATCTGAACTTCTGTTATTATTGCAGTATTTAAATTCTGCAACATTTATCTTCCAAATAATTTTGCTTTCATTGCTTTCTATTCAAATTTATTTTTATTAATAACATTCAAATTTCACAACAGAAGTGTTTTGTTAATAAAGGTTAAATATGACAATGAATTGTAATAGTGAGCTTTGTCCTTAACTTTCATAGTGAATATATGGGAGATTATGAAGAGTGCACGGGCTGTGATCCAATTTAGCACATTTTTTATAAACTAAGGCAAAAACAAGCACTGCCTTATCAATTTAATGAAAAAAAAATCAAATCAATGTTAAACAATAATAGACAAAGAATTTTGGGGCTGTGTCCCATCTTGAAGTGCTAGTAAATATCTGAAAACTTTGAAAATTCAGAAAGGAAAATGAAACCACTCAGTTGTTAATGTAAACACAAACATAAATTGTGTGTGTGTCTAGAACAGTATTTGGGCTGCGACCCATTTAGAAGGCTTAGGTAGAATCTTTTATTATCTGAACTTCTGTTATTATTGCAGTATTTAAATTCTGCAACATTTATCTTCCAAATAATTTTACTTTCATTGCTTTCTATTTAAACTTAATTTTTTTTATAAATATCCTTCTAATATCACAACAGAAGTGTTTTGTTAATAAAGGTTTATTGTGACACTGAATTGTAATAATGGCCTTCTTCCTTAACTTAGATACAGTAAATACATGGGAGATTATGAAGAGTGCACGGGCTGTGACCCAATTTAGCACAATATATAGGCAACAAACATACACTGCCTTATCAATTTAATGAAAAAAAATTAATTAAACTTAAGCAAAATAATAAAGAATCCTTGGGCTGCGTCCCATCTTAAAATAATTAATTTTAAAAATTGGAAAATTAAGAAAGGAAAATGAAACCACTCAGTTCTTTATGTAAACACAAATATAAACTCTGTGTGTATCTAGAACAGTATTTGGGCTGCGACCCAATTTAGCACAATTTATAGGCAACATACACTGCCTTATCAATTTAACGAAAAAGAAATAAATCAAAGTTAAGCAAAATAATAAAAAAGAATCCTTGGGCTGCATCCCATCTTGAAATAATTAATTTTTAAAATTGGAAAATTAAGAAAGGAAAATGAAACCACTCAGTTCTTCATGTAAACACAAATATAAACTGTGTGTGTTTCTGGAACAGTATTTGGGCTGCGACCCATTTGAAAGGCTTGTGTAGAATCTTTATTATCTGAACTTCTGTTATTATTGCAGTATTTAAATTCTGCCACATTTATCTTCCAAATAATTTTTGCTTAATAGTGGGCTTTGTCCTTAACTTTCATACAGTGAATATATGGGAGATTATGAAGAGTGCACGGGCTGTGACCCAATTTAGCACAATTTTTTACAAACTAAGGCAAAAAACATGCACTGCCTTATCAATTAAATAAAAAGAAACAAATCAATGTTAAACAATAATAGACAAAAAAATTTTGGGCTGCGTCCCATCTTGAAATGCTAGTAAATATCTGAAAGCTTTGAAAATTCAGAAAGGAAAATGAAACCACTCAGTTCTTCATGTGAACACAAATATAAAGTCTATGTGTTTGTAGAACAGTATTTGGGCTGCAACCCATTTAGAAGGCTTATGTAGAATCTTTATTATCTGAACTTCTGTTATTATTGCAGTATTTAAATTCTGCAACATTTATCTTCCAAATAATTTTGCTTTCATTGCTTTTTATTCAAATTTATTTTATTAATAACATTCTAATTTCACAACAGAAGTGTTTTGTTAATAAAGGTTAATTGTGACAATAAATTGTAATAATGGGCTTTATCCTTAACTTAGATACAGTAAATATATGGGAGATTATGAAGAGTGCATGGGCTGTGACCCATTTTTGCACAATTTTTTATAAACTAAGGCAAAAAAACATGCACTGCCTTATCAATTAAATAAAAAGAAACAAATCAATGTTAACAATAATAGACAAAGAATCTTTGGGCTGCGACCCATCCTGAAATACTAGTAAATATCTGAAAACTTAGAAAATTCAGAAAGGAAAATAAAACCACTCAGTTCTTCATATAAACACAAATATAAACTGTGTGTGTTTCTAGAACAGTATCTGGGCTGTGACCCATTTAGAAGGCTTAGATAGAATCTTTATTATCTGAACTTCTGTTATTTTTGCAGTATTTAAAGTCTGCAACATTATCTTCCAAGCAATTGTTTTTGTTGCTTTTCTCTTTTAACAAACTTTCTAATTTTACAACAGAAATGTTTGGTTAATAAAGGTTTTCAACAATGATTTCAACAATGATTTCGCGTTAGTTGAGCCTTTTTTTTCAAATGTACAAGTATTGATGCTCTTGCTAATTTTTATGTACAGAGGTGTAATTGGATAATTCCTTTCTTGAATCCTTTACTTGAAAAAATCTTTTGATATGTTTCTCATTTTCAATTTGTTTTTAAAATTTTAATTGAAATTCTAGTTCCTAAATGTAAAAACATCATAAAATAAATTTTTGTGTGTACATAATTTTAGAGAATGATTTTCTGTAATGTATACAGCAGGGATGTCCGTACACACATATTTGTGGTTATATATGTACACCCAAGAGATCTGGAAATGGAAGGAGTAGCATTCTCTTTTATCAATCGTCTAAGTTTTGACAGTATTATTTTGACACTAAGTCTTAGATCCATACCCTGAGTATGTCCATATCTGAACTGTGAACAATATTTCGGCATCTTCATGGTTAACCCCAAAACACCATTATTTGTTTAAATTCTCTTGTTAGAATCAGAAAATGTTTAATATCAAATACTTGGCTCATTTTAATGAATATTATTAAAACACACATTTTATGCTTATTGCTTTTTCCACTTTGCCATATTTTATCTGCTGGTGTTCTATGGTTGGTTGTCCGGTTGTGTTTGGTTGGTTGGGCGATATGGTGTAGAGGTGATGGAAGATGGTATATGGGGGGCTGATAGGAGGTAGGGTGGTGTATAATGGGGCTTAGGAGGGCTAGGTAGGCTATGTGAAGACTTAAGCAAGGGTTAGATGGGATATTAAGGTGAACTACTAGGACACCTTTAAGATATAGAAAAGTTTCCATTACAATTTATAAATAAACTAAATTGTACATACTATAGTACATATGCCATACTCTATGATTTTTTAGAGAAAGAGAATTATATCAATTAGATAAAGATAGACTGTTTGATAATGCATTAAATTTTGTATTTTATTAAATAAATACTGTCAATTTGATAAAATGTGAAGTGATCATTTTTATTATACACAATGCTAGACTTAATAATATAACCACCACCTAAAAACCAGTAATGCGTAGAGGTGAATGGTACTTCTTCCACTCGTCACATTTCCTGGGCTCAAAATTGAAGGCCCTCCCCAGCCCTGTAAACAGTGACTGTAAATGTGTGATAAAATGATATTCACATTTCAGACACTGTGAACTGGGCATGAAAACATGTCAGCAGCATGGAATGATATGGGATTGTTTGAAATATGTGAGCAATGAGGTAGCATCATGAATAATGTGCAAAAAGAATCACAAAATTGTCTTGAAGTGGAAAAAAAACACTAAAAAATATCGTTGCCGAGCAATGCTACCCAAACTGAAAATAAAGACTGTTTCTAATTAAGTTTTCAGACATAAAAATCCACCACACCATAATTATAATTAATAAAGCTAGTTATTAACCTACTATGAGCAGATAAAGTGAAACAAAGGAAACTAATTAAGTTTAGTTAGATTGATAACTTTGATGAATTTGTTAAGAATGAAATAAGAAAGATTGTCATAAAAGACACCACATATTAAAATCAAGAGTACATTAGAAATTTTTTTTTTTTTTTGCTAATGCAAATAAAGTGTATGATGGTCAAAAAGGAATAGTAAAGATAAGGGCTAGTAAAATAGCATCAGAGATGCCCATACACCACAGCCTAGGGAACTATTTTTAACACCATGAGATATAGAAGTACTGTATCAGTACAACGTTCAGGATACTTTCAGAGCACTGTCAGTTATATAAAGATCCAAACAATGTTTAAATAGAGAAACTAATGTTTAAGATGAAAATAATGCATGTAAAGATGAAGTATTAAAAACAAGACAATTGAATAACAAGATGACAGCATTAATCAGTAAACTAAACATTACAACACTCTTTATCTACACCTGGCATGGCCGAATTATGGTTTGGATGTTTTAAATATTACCATGCATACGGAAGTGGTAATACATTTAACGAAATGCTTATGTGTGGTGTTTGAGCAAAATCTGTGGCTCACTTGATGAAATTCCATCTGTTACAATTAGTGGTAGAACGATTGTCTACAGACATCGAATGGTTGGTCGAAATTCACTGAGGTAGCGATGATTGATCTGGAACTAGTGTCCATCGATTCATCATTATCACTGTAAATGTCATAATATTTGGTCACCTTTCTTTATGTATCTATATATCCATGCTTTTTTACAAATATTTTAGGCAGTTTCCTTCATAAATTGACACATCTGTCACAAATTATGGGTCTGTTTATATCTACCGCCATATTTACTGGAAGTGGGTGTTTTTGGTAGATTCTAAACGTTGGAACACCGTTATTCTTATCGCATCAACATACACTTCATCCCGGAATGTGTCTCGTGATACAACCAACAGTGGAATCGATTATGGCTCGATCATCGTTCGGAAAAATGGACAATTAATCGACTATGCAACTTGGAGGAGATTCCCAACACTAGTTACAATGGGAAGTTGTAAAAGAAAAAGTCTTAATGAATTTTAATATGACTTAACAGTGCTTAATCTGCATCAAAAGACAGACCCAAAGGTGCAACAAGATTTAAAGGTCAAGGTCATTATGACAAGGTCAAAGGTCAAATCAAGGGTCACACCATGATGTTGCACACCTACTGCTACTAACCAATGATCCTACCAAGTATCAACTTCCCACACCTTACGCTTTCCGAGATATAGCCCAGACAAGATTTTATAGGTCAGGTCACTACAGCAAGGTCAAAGGTAAATAAAGGTCAGACTATGACATTGCACACCTACACCCCCTAACCAATGTCCCTACCAAGTATCAACTTCCTACACCTTACGGTTTCCGAGATATAGCCCGGACAAGAGTTTATGGGTCAAGGTCACTACTCACTATGGCAAGGTCAAAGGTCAAATCAAGGTCACACCATGACGTGGCACACCTACACCCCCTAACTAATGTCCCTACCAAGTATCAACTTCCTACACCTTAGGCTTGCCGAGATATAGCCCGGACAAGATTTTCAATCTCAAGGTCACTGTGGCAAGGTCAAAAGTCAAATCAAGGTCACACCATTATGTTGCATACCTACACCTCCTACCCAATGTCACTATCCAGTATCAACTTCCTACACCTTACAGTTTCTGAGATACAGCCTGGACAAACTTTTTCCCGCCACCTGCCCGCCCATCCGGACACCATGGGTGAAAACAATACCCGATAGCCCTTAACGGCTGTGGGGTAAAAAACTATATCTCTGGAACTACCCACTGAAATTTTGTCTAACAAAAAGCAAAAAAAAACAACTACAAATTCTTTGTCTTTCAAACAGTATCAATGCCATATTTGTAGCTTAAATAAAATAATCATACAAAATAAATTTCAGTCTAGTTGCACTAAAATGAAGTTTGTTGACTGGGGTTCAGCTTTTTAAAATATTTTTAAAATTTATTTATGGACAGATGCACATTATTTATCAGTATAAAGGAAATTGGATAGTGCTTCTATATATTTAAATGTATCCGAAATACGGGAGAAAAATTATTACTTAGAGATGCGATTTTAACCCTTTCGCTTTCTTTTTTTAATGTGTATTACAAGGGACCATGTCTGTCGACCAAGGATCGACGACAATAATATATATTTCTTCTTTCCCTTCAGTGTACTGTTATGTTTTCTTTGGTGTAGTGGCATTCTACCAGTCAACGTCCAGACTGAAGCCACTATATTGATTTTAAGTTATATTAACAGCTTTATATTTTATTCTTTAAACAACAGATTGTCAAATAATATAAACTGCAATTTTTAACTGAGGCACATGTGGTTTTATTTTTTTCAAAGCTTTCTATTTTTATAATTTAGATCTATTATCGGCCGTTTCTACCGCAAAACGGAAATACCAGTGAACGCCCATTTTGTAGTTAAGTAGAAGCATTTGTCCTTGACCTCCAACAAAGAAATAGTAGGCGGGCGTTCACTGGTATCAGTATTAAACCGATTTTTTAAGTATTTTACATGAAAGTTATGCTATATTTTTAAAAAAAATTCACCATTTCACCTCTTTTAACTGGTTTCTGTAAATATTGCTGTATTTACCACATATAGATGCATATTGTTTACTTGTGGTTATATTTATTTTGGGGATTTCCTGGAGTTTCCTCATTCGACATTTCATCAATTCTTAATGAAATATGCCGAAAAATACCGCAAATAAAGTGTATAAGGTAGTGAGTTAATATTTTACTTTATTGGTGTTTCTGACGTGATATGACGTCATATGGCTATAGTCCCGTGGAATAATATTCCTTCAGTAGCGAAAGGGTTAAGGTTATCTGACAACCTTAACCAAGCCATTGGGTTACAGTAGTCCGTCACCCCGCCAATTAGGTCACATGACCACATTGTTTACTTCATTATTTTTGTTGGCTATCTTTGGGAATTAGTTGGAACTAGAAGAATGTTTTTGCTGACAAAAACGAAGCGGCCCTGATGAAAAAGAAGTTACCCATAAAAGGTGTCAACATATGCATCATAAGCAACAGAAACTGTGAACTTTATTGCACTGTGTATGTTACTTGTCCCTAGTTTCATCTTTAATTAGTGCGCACA
The DNA here is from genome assembly GCA_964017235.1 of Sabellastarte sp. h YS-2021. Classification (NCBI taxonomy): domain Eukaryota; kingdom Metazoa; phylum Annelida; class Polychaeta; order Sabellida; family Sabellidae; genus Sabellastarte; species Sabellastarte sp. h YS-2021. The sequence goes on from OZ024927.1 coordinate 80,673,660, forward strand.
ATTAAAGTGAGGTTGGCTGAACAATACAATAGCTGGAGATTAAAAACTCCATAATTTCACTGCAATATGGCCATAACTTCATTCATATGGGGACTTTAAGGTGATCATCCTTTATAAGTGCATAAAGTTTAGCTCAGGTCAGTCAGATAGCTGGTGGCTGAAACTTCCTTTTTCACTGTAAGGTGACCATAACTTCATTCATATTGCGACTTTAAGGTGACCATAATATGAGAATGTCCCTTTAATATCAATATATGTTAGATATGGAAAAAGAAAGGAGCCAGATGGCTTTATTCAAATGTTATGACTTTAGGGGAGGCCAAAATTATATTAACAGTTTAAGGTCACCTTAAAGTCATGATAACCCTTTGGTTTGCCATCCTTTATAAGTGTGCAAAGTTTAACTGAGGTCAGTCGAACAATAAGATACTTGGAGGCTGAAAACCCCCTTATTTCACTTTAAGGTAGTTACAACTCCATTCATACTGAGAGTTTAAGGTTACCATAAGTATTATTTTATCTAGTTTAATACCAGTGATAATTTCGATATAAAAATGGAAAAAGAAAATCAGCCAGAGCATTTTATTCCAATTTGATGACTTTAAGCAGGTCATATGTCCATTAACATTTTGAGTTTAAGATCACCATAAAGTCAGGATATTCCTTTGGCAAATCTTAATATATGTGCTAAGTTTGGTTGAAAAAAAGTGAAAAACTAAGTGAACTGGAGGGCTAAACCCCCGTTTTTGGACATTAAGGTGACCTTAAAATTGCAGATACAGGGCTAAAACTTCGGCATGTGAAAGATTATCAAAAAGTAGCTGAATAAGTTATTCCAACAAAACGCCGAAATCCTGACCGTTTTTGAGATACAGGCCAAGTACCCATTTTAAAAAAATTTACGAAAATAAAACGCCTTCCATTCAGGCATCTATGGTCCGATTGATGAGAAAATCCTTTCCAACCTTGGAAATTTGGTCTAGAATGTACCTGATAAATTTTATAGCACAGGTGTGTTTGGTTTTTTCCGAAACGCGATGACGAGGTGTTTTGGACTTATGCTTAAGGTTACCTTAAGTAAAGCTTAACGTATGCGCACAGTATCTCAAAAAATTTTCCCGCCCCTATAGTTTTAAAGAAAGATAAGAAGGAAAGAAAAATTTGAAAGGCTAAGAAGTTATTCAAGGGAGACCATAATCCGGCGGCGGCGGCGATCAGTCGAACTTTGGTGAAAACAAATAAGCGTCCCTGACAGGCCGCTTAAGGCCACTTAATTATTAATAAGAAACTAACAAGGAATTATGAGGCTTTAAAATGTTCTATTTAATAAACAACATGAATGGTTGTAAAGGGGTGTTGTGAGTGTTCTCTATTCCAAAAAATTTTCCCAAGTTCAAATTCCATGCAGTGACATATAACATACAAGTATGTACGAGCCTGCCACATTAAATTATTATTATAAAAAATAATTTGCTTCAAAGTGGTATTATGAGCTGTTCTAATCCAGTTCCAATGTAAAAGATCAAAACATTGAACTTTAAACAGATATTTCATTTATGGTATATACCTTAAGCCCCGCCCCCATACTTTTAAGAGCCAATCAGCATGGAGGTGCGGTAAGAGGTGCTATTCCGGAAAAAATTCCAATTCCAAGTTTTATAACGTACCCTTTCAAAATAGTTTTGATTATCGCCCACCCATCAGCATCATTAACCTTTACCCACCAATTGTCATCCATTTTTGTATAGTTGCAAGATATGTAGGCTTAATGTTTAGTGGCCTATCATACAACACATTCACTATACCTGTTAAATACACCTGTTTCAGTCTTTCTACTGAACACAAATCTTAGTACGTACGTGCTAAATCACAGAAAATATAGTCCGAAATAACCCAGAAAATTAAAATTGCCCAATATTTATAATTATAGAGTTTTTCAAGCCTGCAGTACGTGTTTGTTTTCTCATTACCTGTATACTGAATACCAAATATAAATAAAAAGTATTTATTGCAATGTACCAATTAACAAACTGAAATTGCATTCTGTCAATTTAAGTCATTAAGTCTTAATAGTAGTAAAGAACGAGAAAGAGAGACTGCTCCTTTCTATTAATTTCTATAAAATTAACATGTATGTGTCACCATGGCAGACTTGCACAAAATGTCAGAATATTTCACATTTAATCATCACAATTTTGCAGTGGGCGTATTTCACAACCATAATCCGTCGAATCTAGATTCAGATTTGGATTCTTTGGATTGGCTAGATTTGTGAAACACAATTTTCTGTAGATCTGAATCCAAATTTAAGACATAACATAGACAAACATAAAATAATATATTATTACGAATTAAGATGCAGTAATATAATATTTTAATATCACAGTACAATAAAAAATTGCCAAATGTTAAAATTTCCTGTCACATGTTGCAGCCATTATTTTTTAAAGAATTATGGGTAATCCAATTTAGCAACCTGAATCCGATGATCTACCTCGAGAGGTAGATCAACGGATTATGAATCCGGAATCAGATTCAAGCCACAACACAAGCGAATCTGTTGATCTGACGAATCTAGATTCAACGGATTACGGTTGTGAAATATGCCTAGTGGTTTTGGGTGATTGGTAGCCTTGCTTAAGGCTCAAGTACGTTTGTAATTAAGAGAAAATATACAGTAAACATGGTCACTTTGCATAATGTACTCTTACAATTAACATTACTGGATTTTACACATGAATATGGCATAGACACTAGCCGTGTGCTCAGTTTATATATTAAAACACCCATATCGAATGCTTTATGAATACCAAATATCTGTGTACAAGAATTAAAACAACATGTGGTACAAATTTGATTCGTGGTGTAGTGGTGTAGGTCTTCATTTAAAAAACAAGACCACACTATGTGGAAAAGTTGGTAGTTTCTTGCCAATGCCCAGCAGTTTAGAGTGCAGAATCTGGACCAACAAAAGTGTACTTGTTTCCTTTGCCCTTTCCTCTGCCCTTTTAATGCCCTCTGCCATTTTGATATAACCTATGCAGTGTGTTGAAAGCAACATTAAACCCTAATAAATACATTTTAAAATTTAACAACATGCAACAATCTACAAGCATGATTCTATAAAAATCAGATCTGCGGGGACATGGAGAGGGTCAGTCAACCATGGAGACACCAAGAAAAATATTTAAAATAATGTGGAGAAGCCTTGGAGAACCGGTGTAGCATCAAATAATGTATCCCTTAAAAAGTGTGTAGGGATACAGAATATGACAGGTGGGGCTGTCAGATTCTGTATCCCCTGTTAAATTCTGTATCCCCCTGTCATATTTTGTATCCCCTGAAGTGAGGCTAGTCCTATTGGTATTTCAGTCACATGTGTGTGTTGTTTTCTTTATTTTGTGTATTAACAAATACATCTATATATTGTATGTTGTACCTGTATGATGTTTGTTCTACCATTCTTTTGAACTTTATTCCTTTAACCTCTGGTTAAGTGACTAGCTAAAAGTACTAATTGGGCATTGTTGTACACAAAAGTTTTTATTAAATCATAATTTTCAAATGTTTAAATGCTAAGTTCTTAAATAGACAAAAGACAATTACCCATCAGGGTTGGGTCTAGTACATTTGTACTAATAGAACATAATAAAAAAGTCAATTTTGTTATGTGTGTATGACTAAATTGATCAAACTAACATGTTTAATTTATTTATATTTTCATATTAAAATATTTAAAAATTTAAATAGGAAATTTTATAAGTAGGTTCACCCATAAAATTATCCTGTATAATTGTGTGGCCCTATTTGTGTTTTACCCAATAAAGGTTTGACAGAATTAAGCCTCATTATATTTAGAGATAACTTTGATGTTGATTTGTTTCACTTTATGATTTGATGTGTTCCCTATTGTATACTCCACCCAACCCAAGTGAAACAAATCAACATCAATAGAATATTAAGACAATAGACACAAATCCAATTAAGAAATCACCTCAATGAATGATAAATAAATCAACATGAAAGGAATATATAATAATTTTCTTTTATTTGCACATGCTTGTCAATATATAATAATTTTCTTTTATTTGCACATGCTTGTTAATAGTTTTCATTATATTCAGCATAAAAATCATTATTGAATTTAATTAACTTAAGTTGGCCTGATATGTTTTCTCCCATCTTAAGATAGTCTGACTCCTAAGTTGTGCTCCCACATCTATGATGTATTTTATACAATATGTTTTAAATTGTTTGGGTCTTGTTGCAAAATAAGCTTATACAATATGTTAAGAACAGTGTGTTTTAGGACAACTCAATGATTATATCTTGTTTTCATATAATTGGCCTTAATGTTACTTGTTTTAATCTCCCTCCCCAGGGGCCACTTCAAAAGGATACAGGTTTTGATGGGGATACAATATTTGATTGTCAAATAGTGCACCCCCTTAATCTCTCTATTGTTGGGGATACAAAATATTCTGTGATACACAATTTGATGTTACACCGGTGTAAGTCCCCAGATTACACCCCCTTCATTTTATACCCGAGTAGATTCTGGGAGGGCCCAGAATCTACACCGGGGTAGATTATGAACACCACCAGAATCTACCCCCTCCTCCCAGAATCTACCCCCCTTTTGATCAGAGACTTAGTTTTTTAAAATATTAATAAAGGGAATTTTAATGCCATTTTAATTGTGAACTTAACCTTCACACAGTTGTGTGCGTTGTATATGATGACATGGTTTTATTTTGGGGGTTTGCACAAAACATAATACTCAGAATTTTTATACACATTATTTGAAATTGAATTATAGGCCTTTCTAGGCTGTATGCTACATTTTGTGCAATATATTTGTGTAATACTCTATGTATAATAAACATTTGTCTGTTTTATCGCATTACCTATAGAGCTGAAATATTTCAAATGATCTGCATACATTTATCATCCATTTTTGAATTATGACAAGTGATAGTACTAGGGTAAAATGATATGTTTATATACACTTCTAAGCAAACCCTCGCACTGATGACTGTTTATTTAATTATTATTCAAAAGTATTTATGCCAGATTCACATCAATGATCTTTTTGTGAGAGCAATCAGCTTATTCTAATTATTCCTTTAAATTCACCAATTAAGATTTGTGGATGAAGTGCCCCATTATACAGACAACAAGTGTAGTTATCCTTTTGAATCTCGATTTGATTGATTGGGATTAGTTGAAGCTGGGTCCAAGTGTACATCAAAAGTCTATTTATTCTTTTGATGTCATAAATTGGGATTAGTTGAAGCTTAGGGCCTCAGTGTACATCAAAAGCCTAGTTAGTCTTTGTTTTCATGAATTGGTATTAGTTAAAACAGGCCCATCAATTTAACAGCCTATAACAGGGTCTCTGTTGAAAAATCAAACTAATACTAATAACTTGGCTCAACTATTACTAATGCATATATTGAAATTGAAATCACACATTTTCAATGACAAATTATTTGCATAAACAGTTGTGCAAATTTTGTAAATGTTACATGACTTCATTTCTCAGTGACCAATTTTAAAAAGCTTAATACTTAGTCACATAAATTATCAGTTACCTGTATTAACTAAGTAGAGGGGATAGATTCTGGGAGGCCTCCCAAAATCTACCCTGGGGTGTAATCTGGGAGGGCGGGGTAGATTCTGGGAGACCACCAGAATCTACCCAAGTATAAAATGAAGGGGGGTATACTTTCAGAGTTTACACCAGTAAGACTTTAACTTTGATCTGAAAGATGTAAGAAATGTGACAAATCAGATATCATCAGGCAACTATAGCAAATTCCATATGTTAAATGGAACGTTAACTACAGCCAAAGTGTTTCTTCAGTGAAAATATGGAACCTGCAAAAAACAGAGAACCTGCAAAAACAATTCTATCATGCCTACTTCATCAGGTATAGTGAAAAGAGGTCTACAGAAAAAAAACAAGGTATGAAGGATTCCCCATTTTTAGAAATATGACATGTATATTATTTTAAGGCATTTTATTTTTGTTTTTATTGCACTTCATTGGATGAAACTGGGTTTTATATTTGGCAAGATAATGGAAGATGTATTGTGTACACCAGAGAGAAATAAGTAGTTGGAAAATGAAGTTGACGTCTTGAATTTGTTTCTTTGTTATGAATGATGGATTTTATTCCAATAAAATGAGCAACACTGATCAAAAATCTTTCCAGTGATCTATAACATGCATCTGTGTTTAATATTTGCAAAAGATGAATACTCGTCAACACACTTCATCTTACTAGAATTTGTGTGCAAATAATTTTAGGTGATCATTTATTGAAGATACAAAGAATTATATTTATATCATTTTAACCGCCAATTAATAATTTCTATTGCTTTTTATTTGAAGAAAATCCTTTGCATTGTTGCAGACAGACTTTTTGTTTCTCCTACTGTAAATATTTACAATTGCTTGAAATTAGATTTCCAGGATAATTTATTTATTTATTTGGGGGTTTACTTCACTTTCAACACTGTTCGTGTAATATCATGGGTAGTTTTGTGGGCAGAGGAAACCAGTACATACAGTTGGTAAAGGTTCTGTACTGTAAACTGCCGACCATCAGTAAGCAACTACGAAAGTTTCCCACACAAGGTTCAGTGTTTGATTTCCAGGATAAAGAACTGCATAAATATACATCCATGGAGTTTTCAGCACCTACTGGCCCAGTCAGAAAACAGACCTGTGAAAAATGATACTGTACTGAAAATTTACTTTAAGTAATTAGCTATATCTGTTTTTTTTATAACTGATCCAAAATCTGTTTTAAACAAGGCTACTGCTGTAGCGGTTATCTCCCGCCTTAGAATAAGTAATAATGGAGAACTAAAGGAGATATAAGGCCTTTGTAGTAAGATAACCCCACTTGACATTGAAGAAGGGGTCAAACTTTCCTAGTCATATATATTTTTCGAATATTTCATGAACCTAGCTGCAATATTTCAAGTTTTAGAGCATCTTAATGATTTCTAAATACTAGTAATTGGCTATGGCGGCCATTTTGTTTTTAAAAATAAGGCAAAAATTTTTCTCAGGCAAAACATTTGAAGGCCAGGACTTTTGATGGTCTGTCTTTATATTCTGAAACCATAGCACCAATAATAAGGGTGAAATAAGGACATTTTAGTTTGACGACCCCATTTAACTTTGAAGCAGGTGTAAAAGGTCAAATTCAACACCTGGAAAAGATTCCCAGGCCATGACTTCCTACAAGTTGTTTCACATTCTGAAGCTCTAAGAGCAATATTAGGGGAGATATAAGGCCTTTTTAATAGAATAACCCCGTTTGACATTAAACAAGTGATATGGCTACCATTTTCCTTTTATAACTAGGTCAAAATTACTATCAGGCTAGCTTTTCTTGCCATATATCTTTTGTGCAAATTTGATAAAGCTAGCTGGAATATTTACGAGATTTAGAACAACTTTATGATTCTTAAACAATTGGCTATGACAGCCATTTTGTTTTTCAAAATGAGGCCAAAATTTTGAAGAGACAGGTTTTCGTAGCCAAAAACATTCCCTGCAAAAGGTTATGATATCTTCATAAATGAATGAGAGATTAAGGTTTATGCAAAAACGTGATGAACGGACGGACGCACGCACGCACGCACGTACGGCGTTTTATAATCTCCCGACCATGGCCTTTGGCCGCAGGTGGGAGATAATAATAGGAACAACATAAAAGACAAACATGCCATTGTTAAGTTCAAGATAATTTGACAGAATTTGAAATTCTGTCAAATTACCTTGACAGAACTTTCAATTTGAAGCTCTGTCAACAGAACGTCCAATTGGAACTTGTAACCTTACTTGTAAATAATCCTTGTAATGACATGTCTCTTGCTATTTTGTATTGTATCAATTTTTGGTTCACAAGTGACACTACAGTTGAAAAAGATGATTCCTTTTAAGTTAATTTCCAAGGTATTTTATGTATGCTAAAATTGCGAAGGTAAAGGTGGTTATCAGAGGGAGCTAGGCACTCAAGGATACAGGTAGCAAATTAATTAAATAAGAAATACCCAACAGTGAGTTGGTATTATCTTAGGTGGCTTGGTACTCCAAAAATTGGGAAAATTTAAAAGGTATGACAGGTTAACTGCCACAACTGGCTTGATTAAAAGAAATGAATGCGTAGGTAAATTAAAAATGAGGTGAAAATTAGATTTCTTTAAAATAACCTGAAAGCTGTACCTCAGAGTAAAACCCTCAATGGCATTAACAGGAGTTGAAATTAAAATTGTGTCAACGGAGTTTCAAATTTGTTGACAGAAAACTTCAAATTCATCTAAAATCTGGCCCTCAAAGGAATACTCTCAATTTCACCAAGTTCTGTAAGTCAGTGAATCAAGGATTAATAGTGAAGCATGCGGTGATATCGGCGAAATCGGCGATATAACGTTTTTACCATTTCGTTATGAAACAGTTTTAAATTGATGTATTATGATTGTAACTTGTATTTATTTACCTTTTTGGTGTCATATACTGTTATCCTTGTTGTATATGATTGTTGTAAGTGGTTTGTATTGTATCCTCATGTCAATAAGCCGGTTCGTAGTCTCGCGAGGAAAAGTCATCTGATAGAAATTCGGGATAAAAACTATTCGCAGAAAATGCACAAATCCTGTACAGACGTCTAGATTAGTAAACCAGGCAACAACCATCCATACATTATTGAAGTCAAAATGTGATTTTTATTTATATTTTTTTGAATGTAGTTTTATTTTTCTCTCTAATTTTAGTAAATTAGCTGTGTATTTGATAAGGTTGTCAAACTATTTTATAAGGTATTACATACACCAGAGGAAATTAAAGATATTGTGAAACCCAACTATTTTATGTTATTTTATTTATTTAAGGATTGTAATGAATAATATGAGCAGAGACACTCTCCTTTCAATAACATATAACTGTTTTTTTTAATATTTTATAAAGATAAGACCCTTGCTTCAACACCCCTAAATTTTAGATTAGAGAAAATCCTATTTTATGTAATGAGGTGAAATTTAAAAAAAATGGTGTTCATTCTGAAGAAATTAAGGAAATAAGGACCTTAGTTGTCACATATAAGAATTTTCATGTTATTGAAGAAGGGTGAAACTTGCATATTTTATTGTTCCCCTTGTTTCAGGGTCCCTATTGTTGACCTTGAAACAGGGGTCACAGGTCAAATTTGACACTTATAAAAGATTTACAGCCCATGATTGCCTATTTGGTACCTCACAACCCTTAAGGGCTGTTGGGGTACTGTTTCCACACACAATGCCCAGATGGGCAGGCAGCTAGGCAGTGGGAAAAGTTTTTCCCGCCTGTATCTCAGAAACTGTAAGATGCAGGAAGTTAATACTTGGTATAGGGACATTGGTTGTAGGTGTGCAATGTTATGGTTTGACCTTTATTTGACCTTTGACATTGCCATAGTGACCTTTCCAGATAGCAAGACTCTGTAGGGCCACCACTGGCCCACCAGCGGCATAGCAGTCAGTCCGATATTGGCTGTAGCTGGTGGCTAGCCATTGGCATGACCAGCTGGTAGACACTGGTCCACCATTGGCAGCCAACAATAAGGTTTACTGGTGGTCCATCAGTGGCCCACTGTCAGCAGCCAATGATAAGCTTTTCTATTGGTCCACTGGTGGACCACCTTCAGTAGCTAACAAGGTTCACTGGTGGCCCACCAGTGGTCCACTGTTGGGGGCCATCAACTTTTTATTGTGGTTCTGTGGTGGCGTGACCAGCTGATAGACAGTGGTCCACTGTTGGCAGCCAACAATAAGGTTTACAGGTGGTCCATCAGTGGCCCAATGTTGGCAGCCAATGAGAAGCTTTTCTATTGGTCCACCGGTGGATCACCTTCATTAGCCAACAACCCAGAGAGCATGCAGACGTTCGCCTAACATTAATATATTTGTCGGTCCGACGTTGGCAGCCACCATTGGCCCAATGGCTTTTGGCCGTCGGTCTAACGTTGGCAAGCCAATGGTAAAATTTTACTACCACTATAGTATCAGCCAATCAGATTGCAGCATGGAGTTATGTGGCCATTGTTTAACAGAAAGTAAATAATTGACAGACTGTGGGTGGATTTTAGTTAAGGGAATCCCTGATAAGTCACATGACCAAACATAAACAATGGAGGAACAGTATCTTAAGATGATATAATCCATAATCAAATAATAAAATTATCATGCTCAGAAACAACTTTTCTTATTGTGAATTTATAATGAGAATGTTATTTTTATGTCTAAAATTGCTAATTAGTTAAAAATTGTGGGCTCACTGAAATATGATTTTTAGACATACCATAATAAATCATTTTAAAATTTTTTTTTCAAGTGTCCCAAAATCTCCTATTATTGCTCACTGCCATCTTGAATAAAAATCCACCATTGGCCCACCGTTGGCCCAACCTCGGCAGCCTGAGTTTTGGTTGGCAAGCCTTCGTGGCCCAACATTGGCCCAATGTTGGCAAAATCTACTGATCATGCAACCAATAGTCATGTTTGCCCAATGTTGGCAAAATCTGCCGACCATGCGACCACCAGCCAACATTGGTCCGATGGCAGAATGCTATCTGGGAACAAGCTTGACTGGTGGTCCACCATTGACAGCCATCTCTCAGCAGATGTTATGGTTTGGATATTTATGTTTATATTTATGTTTATATATATATATGTTTTGAATATTCCCCATACAGAAAAATACATTAAACTTAAAATGGCAAAATTGTGATATCTGTTACGTAGCTTGGACTCCGAAAAAAAATAACTGGGACTCCCATTTTTGGTTGTCATTTTTTGGCATTATTTTTTCAAGGTCTGTCAAAATAGATGATTTTTTGAATTTGATTTTGGTGCTGCGCCTTAGAGTCTGACTAGCAGAGATTAAGCGCTATAAAAGTACAGAATAGAATATAAGAATAGAATAGAAAACAAATGCTATTCAGCATATATTTATATTTTGAAATAATGTGTTTTAACATTGAATATTGTTAAATAATATGTCAGAAAACAATAGTTGAGGTTGCTTATGAAGTTATTTATAATGCTTTAAAAATTTTGAAAAAAATGCAGTCAGTGGTCCAGCAGTGGCTCAGTGGTGGCCCACTAGCTATATTTTGCCACCCATAGCCAACGGTGTCCCACTAGCGTCTTCCTACCCAGGAAGTAGCATCAGAGATGCCAGTAAACCATGGCCCAGGGCAACAGCATTGGACGCCATTATATATAGAACTTACAATGTAACTAGATCTATGTATCAGAGAACCAATGCAAATCTGTATCTACCGGAAAGACAACTCACCAAAGCCAGTGAACCATCATTTGACCTTGAAGGAGGGGCCAAAAATCAAATCTGACATCAGAAGATTCCCAGCCCACAATATCACGCAAGTTGGTTTCACATTGCAAACCTCTAGGATCAATAATAAACAAGTTATAAACCCTTTAAGTTTGGCTGTCTTCGTTTGACCTTGAAGGAGGGGCTCAAGGTCAAATCAGACCACATCAGAAGATTCCCAGCTTATGATTTCCTATAGGTTGGTTTACCATCCCAAACCTCCAGGACCAATATTAAGCGAGTTATAGGCACTTTGAAGTTTGTCTATCCTCATTTGACCTTGAGAGGAGGGGTTCAAGGTCAAATCCGACCATACCAGAAGATTCCCGGTTCATGATTTCCTATAGGTTGGTTTCACATTGAAAACCTCTAGTACCAATAATAAGGGAGATACAGTAGAACCTCTATTATCCGACCCTCATGGGAGAGTAAAAATTAGGTCGGATAATTGAATGGTCGGATAATAGGAAGGGTAAAATAACAGGCCTAAATGGAGTTGGGAGAGTGGACTGGAGGTTGGATAATTGAAAATTCGGATAATAGAGGGTCGGATAATAGAGGTTCTACTGTATAAGCACTTTTAAAGTCCGCTATGTGGGTTACTTTGGCACTCTGTGGATGACCTTGAATTAAGAGCTTCAAGGTGAAATGTGTGCAAGGTTGTAGAGGACATATATATCTGTTATACATATTACTTATGAAGACATTCAACCTTCTACCTATGAGAAACAGCCAGTAGAAAAAGGTAGATAATTTTTGAAGAAATGTCCGCGGTGGCCATCTTGTTTTTCAGAATGAGGCTAATTTCCTTCCCAGAGAATCTTACCCCCTAATGAAGATATCCTGCAAATTTGGTGAACCTAGCTGCTGTAGTTTTACTCCGACAGCGTTAACACCGAAAATCTCTCCACGCGTTTTGCTTGTTTATGAATTCACTAGAGTCCCTAGTATCTTACCCGCCTACCAAGCGGTAGTTATTCAGCAATTGTCCATTGGATAGGATATATTAACGCAATGAAATTGCAAATTTAATAAGTAAATTAATTTTTATAAGTTGATACCCTATCCAATGGACCGGCAAGGCCCACCCATCCAGCCCCGCTATCAGCTTACTAGGGGTCTTCATAGGACTAAACAACAAAAAAGATGCTATGGTGTCACGCTGTCAGGACAGGAAGGAAATACAAGGTGACACCTAGTGAATGCACACTCTGTGACCGGTCCTGCCGGTAGTATATACAGGATGTCTTTTTTTGGCATTTGGTGGGATCGGTCGCACCCCCAACCCTACTTCCCTACCACCTACCACATAATCCAGCGACAGCGATCAATCGGTCGCACCCCCCAACCAACACCCCTACCACTTAATCCAGCGGCAGCGATCAATCGAACCAACATAAAAACAAATAAGCGTTCCCAACAGCCTGCTCAATAACTCTTGGAAACCCTTATTATAGTCCAGGCAACAAGCTTAATACACACAAAATATAATATGGCCAGCTGGGGTCAAAAAGGGGTATTTTAAACTCATGCTAGGTCCTCAGTAAGAGATATGTACCAATACAAAAAAGCAAATTTTCTTTTAAAATATATACAATTTTTTATGTTATAGTATTGCAGCAACAAAATAACAGACTGAGTGCTCTGTCACTGAGCTATGATGTCTCATTCCACATCACTGGGAATCAAACCCAGGTCTCCCAGTCTGAGGGGACATTTAATATTTTGTTACAAGAATGAAAAAAAAAAAAAAATTCTGATATGACTTTAAAAAATATTTTGCCTTTGAGCAATATGTCTCAAATAATGGATAATTTTTTTACTGATTGTACTGGTATTTAAAGCATCTGAGGACATTTTTATAATTTAAATACTCACAGACTGTATAACAAAATTATAACATATATAATAAATATTTAAATATTAATTAAGGTAGCCAGGGTCTTTTTTTTTTTTTTTGGTCTTATTCAACATCAGTGATAATTAAGTTAGACTTTTAAAAATGGAATATAAAGGACCCAGAGGGTTTTATTCAAATTTTATTACTTTCAGGACGTCATATAGAGCTGCATTAATATTTACAATTTAAGGTAACCATAAAATCGAAGTATCCCCCCAAAATTCTCATCCATACAGTTTAAAACAAAGCACAATGCAGTAAAAACAATTCCAAAGCCAAAGTAGTTATTCAGGGGTGACCATAATCCGGCGATGGCGATCAGATGTACCAATGTAAAACATGTAAGCACTCCTGAAAGGCAGCTTGAGTTTTAGATACCCCTATTATCGCCCATTTCACATGATAAATACACTAAAAATAAAACATGGCAGTCGTCATAAACTGCATCAAAATAAGTATTATGCATCACTAGATAATTATTATATATATGTTTTCGAATAACTTTGCTGTATATAACAGGACAAGAATTTATCCACAGAAAACCACTTATCCCGTTTTTCTCCTCAAAAGGGACCACTTCCTGTTTATTTAGACATGCGCAGTCGAGACCACGAATCGGCTTATGTGCAGAGAGGATGTTGTCACTTCAAAGTTTGGGAGAATACTAAATTTTAAGCCAATGGGATTCCTTGTTTCAATTTTACAGGTGCAGACTTTGAGTTATTCTCCCATGTCTGGGATTCTCTATAAAAGCAGGGTGAATTGTGTCATTCTTTGCTGAATTGGTATAGGTAGCAGGAGACAGACATGTCAGGGTAAAACCTGGTATTTTCTTCTGTTGTTAGATTTTAGGAATGTCAGGGTAAAACCTGCATGGTATTATTTTCATAGGTTGCAGGGAAAGTTGCAAGATGACATTTTAAAGCAGGCAGGGAAAGGAGAATGTTCTGTACATAATTTCTGTTTGATTTCAGGGTAAAACCTGTTTGGGAATTTACTTTAAAGTATCATGATATTTTAACTGTTTATTTCAGGGGAACTTGGGTTTTCATTTAATACTTTGCTGCTTGTTGTATTTAACTATGTTTGAATGAATTAATGATGAAGTAGTTTGTATTTATTTCTAGTGGCAGGGTAAAACCTGGCAAGAATTGAATGGACTGAGATGTTATAGATGCATGTGGTTGATTGTGCATGATGTGTTGACTTCAGTCATATGATTATAGGTTTCAGGCTGAATGCCGGTGTAGCGCCAGATTTTACACCCCACATAAAATGCATGGGGGTGTAATATATGGCAAGTTCATTTGCCATATTTTACACCCCTTGCCATATTTTGCACCCCCTGCCATATTTTACACCCCTTGGTGGATTTCTTTACAGTTGCTATATTTATGAAATAATTGAAGTTCAACAGCTATAAACATCCACAAATGAAGCATTAAAACTGAAACACAATAATTCCTTTGCTTACAAATTGTTAAATATTTTTAAAATATTTGATTACCCATCTTAATAATAATAGCTCATTATTTTTCAGTGACTTTTCAGTTAATTCACCAATAATAATAATACTTATTAATAGCTAATTATTTTTACTGACTTTTCAGTTAATTCACAAATATATGTGTAAAAGTAATAAACTGAATGAAATAAAACACATTTAGTGTTATATAGTGGGACAAAATCATTTCTGTATACTAGTATATATTTTCCTTTGAAGTGAGAGGCCAAACCATTGTTGTTCATGTGTATTCACTAGGCTAGTCCTCAATTGAAATTATCCCTATTGTTGTCTTAAGTCACCACAGCCTTTTGATTAGAAAAAAGGCCTGCAACTATGTGCAGGGCTTTAAGCTAAATGTGGCTTCTCACCTTGGGTTCTTCAAAGAGACTTACATCACTAGGTAAAACATTATTGTTTTTGTTCCATGATTAGTGAATGATTAGTTAATTAGATCATCTATGCATTGTCTCTTTTAGTTGGATTTATATCACATAATGAACAAAATGGGTCTATTGACCAACTTAGCTGTGGCTTCTCATGTAGAAACTTTTAACAAATTAGATATGATTTCTTACATGTTATCCAATTTGGATATGGCCTCTTCTCCTGTGTTAGTGTAAATTCATATTAGCTGTGTCTTCTCCTAAGTTATGTCCATGTATATAAAGAAAACTTGGAACAAGGAAATTATGTCATATGAAGTATGTGAAGTAATGATTTACAGCATTCTCTACAGCAATTAGTTACAAGTGGTCAAAGTTGTGTGCATTTGGGTTTTCTCTTTTAACTATTTTTTTTTATTTCAACCATGTCATCTTGTGACAGTTATCCTGTCAATCTTCAGCCATATGGACATTATTCAGGTTACCAGGGGCCACCACCCCAGTACCAAGGCCAGTACAATTACCAGTATCAACAGTATCAGTATCCCTTTCAACAACCCCAGTACCAACAGTATCAGTGTCCATTTCAACAACTGCTACACCAGCCTCAACAGTATAACTATGACCTGCCTCACCAGCAAGTGACTCACCAGATCAATGGTCAGCCAGTCCAAAATTCTCCAGAGGCTTCAAATTATAACCACAGCAATGAACAAGATTCTTCTACTTATTCTGAAAAAAGTGAAGGAACTAAAGACTATGTCAATGACAGTGATCCAGATGATGATGAAGATACAGACTCTGACTCAAGTGATGGTGAGCTGTGTGAGATGCTATCATTGAAAGAGTATCTACTCAATCAGAAGTATCCTCTTAATGCCAGTAAAGCTGATAAGAATGCTCTGAGAAGGAAAGCAAGACATTACGAGATGAAGAATAACATTCTGTACTATGTCCAGCCATCAAAGATATCAGATGAGCCATTATTACGCCAAGTGATTACATCCAGAGTGCACCAGCAAAAGATTATCCAACAGTGTCATACTGTAAATGGAGTGGATGGACACTTTGGTGTTAAGAAAACTCTATCTGCTGTGCAGGCCCGTTTTTACTGGAAAGGTGTAGCTGATGATGTGGCATCCTTTGTGAAGGTCTGTGATCCTTGTCAAAGAGAGAATCCACAGCTAAACAAGGCACCAGCTACATTACATCCCATCCCTGTAACTGCTTCTTTCTGGCACCAGGTGGGGGTTGATCTTGTTGGTCCACTTCCAGCTACAGTATCTGGATACAAGTACATCCTTACATGCTGCTGTTACTTCACCAAGTGGGCAGAGGCCATACCGATCAAAGATAAAACAGCATACACAGTTGCTAGTGCTCTTTACAAGCTTCAGTGTGAAAAAAGAGCAGCATCAGTTTTTATCCATGACCAGGGCACTGAGTTTATTAATCAAGTGAATGATGAGTTGTGTCGGTTGATGGACATAAGCAAGCGGATTGCCACAGCCTATCATCCCATGACCAATGGCCTGGATGAGCGTTGGAATGGAACTCTCCAGACTGCTCTGCGCAAGGTTATAGACCAGGATGCACAAGATGATTGGGATGAACATTTAGATCTCATTATGTCTGCATACAGGGCAACCCATCACGAGTCAACTGGTTTCTCACCTTACTTTATGGTCTTTCACAAGGAACCACGGCTTCCAGTGGATGTTGATTTTGGTGATGATCAGCAGTGTCTAGAAGAAACTTCACAACCAATCCTTCATGATGGGGACATTTTCAACCATTATATGAAATCCATGTGTAAGGTTAAAGAAAGAATTAAAGAACTGGCATCTGAAAACATTCTCAAGTCTCAGGCAAGGCAGAAAAAGAATTTTGACAAGAGACACAAAATCCCATCATTCAGAGTAGGTTCACACATTCTACTCAAAAACATGACCAGACAGGCTCGACAAGGGGGTAAAATGGAGTCTCACTTTACTGGGCCATATGAAATTATTGAGGAGATAGGCAAAGGTGTTTATAGGCTTAAGAATCTAAAAACACAAAAGGTTCTTGGAAAAACTTACAATTCCATGAGATTCAAGGAATACCATTGCCCAGTATCAGATAAGTGCCAGAAGAGTAAAAACAGTGAAAAGAGTGAAAGAGCCTCTAAAAAGCGCAAGTATGAAACAGAACACACCCCAGCTGTAGATAGTGGTAGTACTACAGACGTATGGATACAGAGCTTGAATCTCAAACCCTCAGACAGGATTACAATTCTACATGATGAGTTAAATGATCGATGCATTGATGCAGTGTCAAACCTTCTTAAAAGGCAGTTCCCAAATATGAAAGGCCTCCAGTCTACACTTGTTCTTCACAACACAGAACACTGTGAACATGTAGGTTTAGACTGTGACAGTGTTCAGGTGATTCATCAGTCATCTAGAAATCATTGGATTGCCTGTGCTGTGAAACAACAAGAAGTGTACATCTATGACAGTATGCAACCAAGCAATGGGCAGCTGCCTATAGACACTAAATCAATCTTAAAAAACTTGTATGGCGATTTGCAAGAATTTATTACAAGTGATGTCACCCAACAGACTGGTACTTTAGACTGTGGACTTTTTGCAGTTGCATTTGTGACTGCAGTTTGTCATGGTGTTGATCCTGCTGACTTCAGCCTTAGCCAGGGAGAAATGCGAGGGCATTTACTTTCATGTTTGGAGTCAGGCCATGTGAGTGTGTTTCCTGCTACCAAAAAGACAGAGGAAACCTATTATCAGATGGGACATGAACAAGCAAAAATAACATATGTACATTAATTAATTGAACTGTAATATATCATTGACATCCATGAATAATGACATGTATTTTTTATATCTGAGCACACTGAATGTCATTGCATGTCACAGTAATTTAGTTACAATGGTACTTTACAATTTTCTATGTAAATAACAGTAATATGACAATAAAATTCTTTAAGGATGATTTTTACTCTGAATATAATATAAACCATACAAGAATGTGTAAATTAAAGGAATATATGTACCATTGTCATGGAGGCAATTTATCTCCCAAAAACACCAATTGATAATGTTAGCTTAGCAACTCACTTAACCACAAGTGAAACAAATCAAGTTCAAAAAGAATGCTAAAACAAAAGGCAAATCTAAGACTAATCCATTTACCAAGCCACAAACATACCCAAACAAATCAACTTAAAGAGTGAATAGACAATAGACATATCATAATCTAATCCAGTTACTGTCACACCCCAAAAGTATAACAAATCAAGTTCTAAGTAGTGGTTAGACAAAAGACAGTTTCCAAATTCAATTGCAATCTAACCAATAAAGGGTTTACTCCTAATCCCTCAATTGATTTGCTCTGTATGGACTAGTAGGGGGTGTAACTTTTGGTGGGGGTGTAAAATATAGCAGCAATATTTTACACCCCCTTAATCCCCCATTGTTAGGGGTGTAAAATATGATTGCCATATAATGCATCCCCTAAAAGATCAAAGAGAGGGTGTAAAATATGGCAGGGGTGTAAAATATGGCGTTACACCGGTGATTTGATTAATGTTTCATGGGGTAAAACCCATGACTAATTGAATTCATTTCAATTCATTTCATTAGGTACTGAATCTACTATGGTACTTGATAAAGGATGGAACCAGTGTTTTAACATAGCGTATGATCCAAGGTCTAAGTGTTAGTAGACAGTAGGTTTCCAGTGTTATGACTTGTTTTCAATTCTTTTAGTTGATTCTGGGAATTATTTGAATGTATATAATATAAATGTGATTTCTGATTATTTTTGATATTTTTGTGACATTAGTGCTTGTACCAATTCAGCCCCAGCAATTGTTGGTAAAATACTTGTTATATTTTGTAAATAAATGTTCTCTTATGTGACATAAGGCTTTTTCTTGACATTAGTTCAACTCAAGACCCTTGGCACGTTACAATAGTGCTGTCGACACAACATCCAATCAGAAGTTCTGTTAACAGAAGAAATTCTGTCAGATTTGAAGTTTCTGTCCACACATACACTTTTAGCCATTTAAGTGAATCGTGATCACCAGATGATGAGGTAATCACAACCTTAATTTGTTCTTATAACCAGATGGTGCTCATGACTTGTTTTGTAGTGATCACCAGATGATGTGGTGATCTTCACCAAATAATTTATATTCAGCGGATGTAGCAGTGCTTATGACTTTTATTATGATCAGCATAATTAAGCAATGATCGGGGGGGGGGGGATGCATAATTAAGCAATGATCAGGGGGGTGGGGTGGGGTGGGGGGGGTGGGGGGGGTGGGGGTGGGGGGGGGGGGGGGGTGGTGATGGAGTGGAAACAAACTCGCCTCCCACCTCTGAGGTCAGTGGTTCAAACCCCAGATCTTCTGTGGGAAAGTCGGTAGTGGCTTACCGATAGTCGGCAGTTTACTGTACAGAACCTTGACCAACTGTATGTACCGGTTTCCTCTTGCCAAAAAACTACCCATCGTGATATGACTAGCTATAGCGTTGTACAGTACGTGTTGAAAGCGACACAAACCCTTAAAATAAATAAAAACAATGCTCATGACTAAATAATTGTAAGTCATGCTCCAGAGATATTCTTGTTCTCATAAGATCTTCTGGTGAGGACTACATGATAAGGGCTACTCATGAAATCTTTTTGTGGTCACCACACATTGAGTCTTCTCGTCATAACACGAAATATGGTAAAATAAAAATCATAATGTCCTAATGTTGCTACACAGATTCAAAAGTTGCCTCAACATTGAAGTCTATCAAAGGAAAAATATACGTTTCTTCCAAACAAGGAGTGATCCAGTAAGAAATGTGGTCTATAAAAATCAGCAGTAAACTAAACATTAACCCAATTTATTGTTGTTATTCTGCCTGTTCCCCGTTGTTTGGTATTCGAGTAGTGTTTTTGTACAAAACTACATGCAATTAATGTTATTAAATAACTGCTACAGCACTGTTAGGGCCCTGACATGTTGAGGTTCTAACTTTTACATGTATGAGTCTGAGTAAACCACCCTACTCTTGTTTTGTGCATTTTTATTTAGTTTTAATCTGTTGTGAGACCTTTAAAAGCATTACAGGACTTTCACATTGAGACGATATCTTGCGTTCGTGTTTCGTGTACGCATACAGATTCTAGAGGAAGATAAGAAGTAGACAGTGGTGATATAACAGAGATAGGTTGAGGATGTGTAAAGTACAAGCCACGAAGAACGTAAATCTCACTAGAGACAATGGGGATAGCGGGTATAAAAAAAAGAATATCTACTTATGTGAAGACAGCTGCAACCAGGAACAGGAAGAATTAACAGATGGGACTCAATGGATCTCGAAACGGGCATTTTCTACCAGAAAAAAACGCACTCGGCATATGACAATCACCGTACACTCCTACACACAAGTTCCCAGATCGGCCAAATTACTATCAGGCTAACTTTCCTAGCCATGTATCTTTTGTGCAAATTTGATGAACCTAGCTGCAATATTTCAAGTTTTAGAGCATCTAAATGATTTTGAAATAACTGGCTATGGCAGCCATTTTATTTTTTAAAATAAGCCCAACATTTTTCTTCCTGGTTCCTACATCATGGCAGTGACCTGGATCCCTACCAAAATTTAATTATTTGTTCCTTGTCGCACCAATAATATTTCCTGTATAATTCATCAAAATCCATTTATAACTTTTGGAGTAATTTTACAAACAAACACACATAATCTCCCTGGTAGAGGTAGTAAACATACATATATACATACTATTTCTTCATAAAATGGTTTTCAAATATGTATTAATTTGTATTGCTGCTTAATTTGTTAGTTTATATATCTTGTGTATTATGTGTTGAGTTGATGCCAAATTTTGGTGGAAGATGTAATCCTTATTTTCTGGATTTCCAAGTCGGCATTTCTTATCACTGGAATCTGTAATACCATAGAATTACTGTTGGTATTGAATTAAAGTTTTAGTATTGGTATCAAACTAAATAATCCTTAAAATATTTAACTACATGTCACAAATCATTCAAGTTATAAATTAATGATTTTAATGTTTAGTAGTCAAGACTTACTGATGTCTTCAAAACTGTGTTAAATGAAGGCTGTTAAAAGTTTATTCAAATTTGTTTAAATCTGTTCTTCTATTTTGTTTGAATGTTTTTAAAACTAAATTATTGATCCTAGTTAAACTGATCCTTGTAAAAAGTAATCAGTCATAATTGTCTAGTACTTGCAAGAGTGAAGGAGGAAAAAACAGTGAACTTGTTTCTAATGAAAATGAAACCTAAAAAGTGGATTTTATTTTCACCTTTTCTTTTGATTAAATAATCAAAATATTACAAACTAAAATAGTGAGAAGGGGCCATGTGGTGCCTCTACAATGCCCGATCAAGCTAGTTTCATGGAATATTATTTGAAAGAAAATCAAGTTGATATATCTTACTGAAACAAAAGGCCAATCTACATACTCCAAAAAAAATTTCCTTGTACACTTTTTATAATTTATCTTTCTGTTAAAATTGTAAACATTTGGTAAAACAGATAAATATATTATACAATCTCAAATAAGTGAAATCAGTCCTTCAGTAAAACCATTCACAGTGTGTGTTTTTATACTGACTGGACTGAGGATGTAAACAACTGTGGTATTTTATGGGGTCTGTGGTGGATCAATTTTCACACCCTGTTGTGCAGCTAATTTTGAGGAGATAAGAGAGCAGGGAAAGGATTCCTTTAAATTGGTACTTGTGTGTAGGAGTGTCATAGAATAAGTCATTTCTGAGGCCCATTGATGGAGAACGGTGGTAAGTTGACATGCCTAATGATTTATTATCCTCAGCCTCCAAGTGTCTAGGGTCATCCTATAAAATCATGATGTGCAGGGACATGTCTGAGAGTTTGGAATGTATCAGGTATCTAATATCTGGTTTCAAATAATCCAATTAGGAATTTCTCTCGTGTAATGGCATATAACTCAAATTAGCAAAGGTCACATCTGCTAAATGCTGCATTAACTTTGTTATACAGTAAGTATGATCAGGGCTTTTCCAAAATTTTTCAGAGCACTTTGAGGCATTCCTTTGGTCTTGATAGGACTGTCGTAGATAGATTTAATCCAAGCTCTGGATAATTGTTGGAATGATGGTGATACAGCAGCTGAGGTTTCTTGTTGATGAAGCTTCAAGAGTTGGAAGTGAATAATAGCGTTTCATCTTCTACCCCAGGTCGAAAAGCCACACACTCATCCACGTTTTCGTACTAGAATAAGACAGGAGTGAACTACAGGCTTTGGGCTGCTTTCCCAGTTGACTACTGACCAGTATATCTGGCACCAGAATTGTAATTTTATCCTATATAGGTTAGTGCGAGACAAAGGAGTTTTGATATCTGAAACTAAGCAGGGACTAATCTTGTGTATGAGCAAGTTACATCCAGGCGTATCATTTTGTCAGTAGAATAATTAATGAGATATACGATACCTCAAAATATCCTATACACAACTTCCCGAAAAATCATGGGGTGTACCAAATCAAAAATCCCGACGTCACCCCTGTAGAAAACAGTTAATGTCTGGACCATAAGCTTGCAGTAACAGTGCCATTGGTGTAAAGGATACTGGGGCCAGGTTGCTGTCACTAATGTTCAGGGAACCCTCAACTTGAGTCAATTATTCGATTATTCATATTTACACATGTCTACTAAGGACAAAACCAAAATGGAGTATATTGGTTTACTGATACTGTACTACCATTTGAATGGTATGGACCCCATATTGATTCGAGTTGGGGTTTAGATAGATCGCTGGTGTTTACAGCAGCAAGCAATTGCACATACTCGGGGCTTACCAGTACAAACGTACTTCAGAGGTCAGTTTTCTGGGAAGTTGAAGTGACTTTTCTTCCAAATCTTGGGGCGTACCAACTTTTCATAATCTAGTCCAGCAGTTTTAATGAAATTTACAGCAACCTTGATCTATGGGTCACAAAACATGAAAGCATCATTATAGACCCTCTTGTCTCTGTATCATATGCAATAAGGGTAAGGCTCAAAACCTGCCATTTTGGTCACACGCTGCATTGTTTCTACCCAGAACCTGGTGTAACCATGTTCTTGTATATCTGGAGAACTTTGAATGATGAAAAGTTTGTGAAAACAACCGTCAAATACTAGAAATACAGCCTTTTCAAAATTCTCAGAACAAATATCAGATCCGTTTGCATAAAATGAAAATATGTTCGTATTGTATGTGCCTTGTATAATGTATGTTGCCTCCTGGCACATGGTTTAAGAACAATAACAATATTGTCTGGAGCCTCCCCATGCGCTGCTGCTGGACTAAGGCTATGGTCTCTCAGATAAGATAACATTAGCATAAGAAAAAGTTTACTTAATAAAACTATCCACATTTCTTTTCTTTGTGGACCTATGTTACTTTCTTCAGAATTCTAAGACCAACCTTATGCTTAATAACGAGTCTGCAAATATTGTAGATCCACACCGACAAACTTGTTGAAGCATGAGATGTTTATTTCTTTAGTTATTCCATACATCGTCATAATGACTGAATAATGGTTTTCTCAAAAATCAGACTTAAATCCACTTAAACTCAGACTTAGTTGTGTTTCGGTCTATTTTGCTTGTGGTAACATAATGCCTGTTTGGCCTGATGCACCCTCCGTAAGGTAAAAGAAAGTGACATTGACTACACAACTATCACATTTTATTAGGTTGAAACTAAATGCCAATAACTATAATATATCACCATCATATCTACGATGGATTTAAATGTGTAGCTTCATGGGTGGAAATACAGTTAAATTAAACTTAGCATTTCATTTAACTGGGGCCACAACACTAAGCTTTGATCACCATAGTTGTTGTTCTCCTAGATTTGAGGAAGCAGAAATGTAATTTACGTAACTTACGATTCATACAACTGAATTTTAAAGTAAAGACATATGGAGAGGTTGGCTGAGTATCATCAGGAGAATGTTACAGAAAAACAAGGCCAAAAGGTGTTTTGGTCCCCTAGGTTAGCGCAAAGCCATCAGAGACACGAGTAGTGCACTAGAATTTACGAAAGTCTAAGAAAGAAATTCCAAGCCAGACACATCCCACAGCTGGTCTAGAACTCAGATGGTCTCCCATCCAAGTACTAACATAGCCCATTGCTGCTTAACTTCAGTGAGTAGACAAATACTCATCACTCTGCGCCACAATTCATGAAAGTCTGGAGACAAAAAAGTGATCTGTAGAAGAGTGAGCCCTATTGAGGTTCGCTCTTAAAAAAAACATGCTTCATTGCATAGGCAGACTAATCTGCTTCAATTTGGTGACTCAGATTATCTAGCTTGTACAGGACAAAGTAGAAGGCCATTTGGACTCTTTGGATGTATATTTATGCTTCTCTAAAAGTTACAGCAACAAATTGGAATGGTAAAACATATTATCCATGTCATTTGATTCCAGATCTTGCAGACACTCTACTGATGTTGTGAAAGAGTTTATCACCTACCTTGAACGCATGTGAGAGGGTGACTTATTCTTTGATGTCTTCCTGCGGCTCTACACATCTGGTTTAAACATTGTTGCTGGCTGAATTTTTCTATTTCTTATATTTGACAATGTACATCTTCCATACTAGGATGTCCTATCAACTCTGTTTCTATAACACTTCAGTATCACCACACAGCATTATTCTCTGTTATCAATGAGACCTTCCTACTATTTTAGACTCAGGGAAACTGCTTGAACTAGTAAGCACTCTTAGAATGCTAACCTCCGCAAAGCAGCTGAGTATCACTCACGGTTTGTTTATTATTTTTGGAGTAATGTCAACCACAAACCCAAAACTATTGAGAAGGAGACTTCTAAAAATTCGGATTCTTTCTTATAAGTAATATGTTTCCTAAAATTTAACCACTTCTTCCATTAGTCATGCTCTACCCCACTAGTAGATCAAGAGGGGGTTTCAGGGGGTTCTAACCCCCACCCCACCTTTAACATGTAAAGGGGGTTCTGCAGGGAACCTTAACTAACAGAAACATGTTCAAAAGTTGAACATCCTGCACAGGATCCAGATTCATCCGAAATTATAGGGAAAAATACAACTTCACAACTTTCTATTGTGACCTAATGGTGCTGTCAAATCAGGCTTTAAAAGCTACTTAAATTTTGCCGGAACTTTATATGAAAATTATGTCAAGATAACCCTGAAATTAATTATCTGCTCCTTGTACACAGACAGAAAAACAGACAAATAAACACACAAAAAGCTGAATTTGCAACAGTCCTCTTCTCAATAATTTGGGTTTATGGTTCAGATTACTCCAAAAATACAAATTTCACTAATCACACTGACAGTTTACAACAAGACAGTCTAAAACTTACAAGTATTGACAAAATAATTCCTTTATGTACAACTGCCGTAGTCAAACAATATAGAGTGTTGTACTTTTTCATGTAGGAGCCAGAAGATACAGCAAATCTGTTTCGAACAGTATATTACTCATCACAGAAGAGACTTAACTGCCTTGTCAAATCCAGCATGCCCCATTTCCTGAATTAATATTGTCGTGAATCCAAATTTTATTTTGGGAACCTTTACAGCTACATATCCATTCTTGTTGCTGAAAATATATACCATCCTTATGGGATAAAGGTATGATCTCTGACATTTACCCATGTGCAAAAATGAAATCAATTACCAAAACAATGCAATCCTACCATCATATCCTACTATAAACACGTTAACTGAGTGAAATAAAACTCCCTCGGATTGTTCAGGCTTCAGTATTCATCATTACCTTGCAAAGAAACTTCCTCTTCATTTTCGATTATACCTCAAATGTATCATTTAAATAAATTTTGTAACAGTTATTTGTGAACAGGTGTTAAGTAAAGTTAAAGTATAAAGGTAACTGAAAGTACGCCAAGTGTTTATTTATTTGGGTTTTAACGTTGCTTTCAACTTGTTTAGGTCATATGCTGAGGGTAGTTTTATGGGCAGATGAAACCAGTACATGCAGTTGGTCAGATGGTTGTTTTATGGGCAGATGAAACCAGTACATGCAGTTGGTCAAGGTTCTATACTGTAAACTGCTGACCATCAGTAAGAAACAACCATCTTTCCCACATATGGTTCAGGGTTTGAAACGCTGACCTAAGAGGTGGGAGGCGAGTGTGGTACCACTGTGCCACTGTGACGCCCCCAAAGTACACCAAATAATGATACTAAATATATCATTATCTGCATATCCTACACTATGATTGCTTCAGCCTTAATTAGCACAGATCTACAGTCATAGACAATCTAACTTGGACTTCAAGCAAACTTTTTTCTTTGCTACTGCTGCTTTTTATTCAACCTATTGCAGGCACAATACCCCTTTGGGGGGGGGGGGGGGGGGGGGGGGGGGGAACTAAGTGCCCAAAACTAACAACAGAATTGACAAAAGGGAGAGTCCGGGGATAATATGTCAGTGATCCAGGCTTTTGGGTGTGAAAGGACAGAGGGACACTAAATGGGGAGCTTAAGTTGAATTCTAATTCTAATCAACTTTTGTAACGCTTAATCTCCACTCAAACGGAGACTTGCATCACTACGGCTATTCAGTCTCAAAGATTAGGCAGCAGCAAAAGTTCAACACATGGAAACACCAAGAATAATGAAGAAGCTACGAATGGATATGCTTTGAGAAAGAAGTGAGACTCCTGCTTCTTCTTGAGGAGGCTACAGACTATAAGGCACTAACCGCAAAGGCAACTTGCTCTTTCTCTTGGTGCATCAAAAGCTAATCTGTGACCAAATTGCTTCACTGATTTATGAATGGAGGAACAGAGTTGTAGAACCACAGAAAGTCTACCTTGACACCACCTAGTGTTGTATGGACTGGCTTAACATAAACAGTTTGAAGGTGCAGTTTTGAAAATTTAGCGTTACTCAATAGGAAACCAATGCAATTTCTTGAAAATAGGAGTTATTCTAGTGAATACATCAAAGGTAATGCAATCCTACCAACAACCGTGCTATAAGCTCTATTCCACCCTTCTCTCCTTTTGCACTGTATTGTCATCACTTCGGTTGGGGCTATGATATGGGGTGTCTGATTCTCCTTAGGCAATGCCTGATCAAATGAGAATGATTCCCACATTGACCCACCTAAGCTATACCAAGCAGAGTTTTCCGTTTTTATATTTTCAAGTCTCGCCATATACCTTTTTTAGAGTTTCAGCTTCCCTCTGTTCAGTAAGAGTGGAGTCTGTCTTAGTTATTGGTTGTTTAATTTTCCTGAAATTATGTTTAAATTTAGACTTCAACCATCTACACATTTTTTGCGTGTTTTCATTGGGTAAGATGCTACAGTATACTTCAATCCATCTTTCTTCAGTTACATTGGTAGGCACCACCACCCTGACCGGCCACACTTGTGGGGGGGGGGGGGGGGG
The DNA here is from genome assembly GCA_964017235.1 of Sabellastarte sp. h YS-2021. Lineage (NCBI taxonomy): Eukaryota > Metazoa > Annelida > Polychaeta > Sabellida > Sabellidae > Sabellastarte > Sabellastarte sp. h YS-2021. Next base: position 80,701,327 of record OZ024927.1, read on the forward strand.
GGGGGGGGGGGGGACCCTGCCAAAATTCTCCATAAAACGGCACATCTTGGGATCTGCATCTTGGTTCCCATAGCTGCTGGTCGACTTTTCGTCCTGTTGACCATGTTACTGGTTCTAATACTTCTGAATGTGGGTGGTTCAACATTAACATGACTCACATTCTCCAAAAGGTTCAAATCAAAACTAATCCAGTCTAACTCTTTGTCATCATGGATCTCAGGAATCAAATAATCTGTCCGAAGTTGCATCATTTCCCGATGTTACCTGTCAGATATGTTCAGATGAATTGTTACAAATAACATATCTTCTGCTAACCAGATTCTTCCGAGCTATGGTGCAATTCTTATCATCCACTGCTGTTGTAGCTTCCATGCTGGGAAGAGATCTTACGCCTACTGATATTGCTGTCTCGGCGTCATAGTGTTATTTTCTTGCTCTTTAGGCCAACTCTGTATTGTCTTTTCTTCCAGAAACTTAGGCTTTCAAATGATGAGATATTTTCACTCTTGTTCCTCTTCTTTCAGGACTGGCATTTGCTCATGTAATTTATTTACAATTCCTTTCATAACTCCCGTCCTGGCACAGCATAATAATGTATCTCTGTCATGGTCATGTCATCTTAACCTCACTCATGTCACCCAACCTCTATTTCATCAGACAGACTGAATAGTAAGCCAAGTCCAATAATTTCTTGCTTTCCCTAGCTCCCCATCTGTTTTTGATGGATATATTACATTTATTATATCTCATTCAATATCCGTCTAACATTTGCCACATCCAGCTGAGAAGATCAAGAATCTATGAGTTTTTAATGCAGATTTTTCTCTCTTTTTTTGTAGATCGTGTGTCCAACATTTAGAAGAACTCTGTTGTTCAATTGTTTGATCTAGGGTGTATTCGTAGTAATGGTCATCCTGGTTACTCCAGTCCATTTATAATTCCTTATATGAAGCAATTATGACACAAGACAATGAAAATCAGATCGAAAGTTCCTCAGTTGTGTCCATCCTTACACAAATCTTACTTTGTAATTCAGTTATAATTTTGAATTTAATGCTCCTAATATCTAGAGTGAATTGATTGATGGTGTTTGTTCTGCTTCCTCTGTCACCTACTTCAGGACGAAACTCGAATTATGTTTGTTTGACAAAAACTTTCCACCTTCGTTTCTGACTTACTCATTGTCTCTGTGACAATGGCATTTCCTATGCCCATGGACTAATGGATTTGCATATGGCACGTGGTTCTTGCACCTTAAAGTTTGTCTTGAATGCAGAGATTAAGTGCTATAAAAGTCCAGAATAGCATATTGATGTTTGCAGTATGTCAAACTCATCAAACTCTTTGAAAGATGGACATGACTCATCTCCTTTAGAAGTAATGGAAAGATCCAGATCCTGACCAATTTCCTTGATGCTTTTCAAATCAGCAATATTTGTAATACAGATATTTGTCATGTTGAACCTGGCTTCAAGAAAGCCAAACCAAAATACATGTACAATTATGTGAATCAAACAAATATCTAATAGTTATACCAAGGTAAACACTGGAAAGGGTATTATTATGATCTTGGTAAATAAATGAGAATTCAAATTATTTAAAAGTTGCCAATAGTCGTGCAAAGAGGCACAAAAACTGAGTCACCTGATAAACAAGGCCAAATTGGTTTTGGTCAACTAGCATGAGCAGCAAAGCCATCAGAGACACGAGTAGTGCACTGAGGCAGCCACCCATCCAAATACTAACATAGCCTATTGCTGCTTAAATTCAGTGTTGAAAACTGGGCCAAAATTACTATCAGGCTAGTCTTCCTAACCATGTATCTTTTGTGGAAATTTGATGAAGCTAGCTGCAATATTTCAAGATTTAGAGCATCTATATTTTCACAAACAATTTGTTTTTCAAAAGAGTCCAAAATTTTACATAGACATGTTTTCATAGCCATGAACATTCCCTGCAGATTTCGTGAAGATATGTTTACAAATGAATAAAATATAAAAGTAACATGACGACATTCGCATGGACAGACGCACGAATGGACGCAAGGAAGGCGTTTTGTAATCTCCCCACCACGGCCTTACGCTGCTGTGGGAGATAATAATTTGCTACCCATTGTTACCAATATTGCTAAGGGAAACTTCAAGGTGAAGAATAGTCAGGATAATATTGAACAGCAGGCTGTTGTCATAGCTGGGTGGGGGATGAATGATGAAGAAGCTTTGAGACAACAGAGGATAAACAAAGAAGTTGCCATAAATAAGAACTTTCTTTTTGTAAAATATTCACCCTCAAAAATCATCACTGTTTGATCTGGGCACCACATTACTAGTATTCTGCCAAATTTCTAAATGGTTCAACACAATTTCACGTAGCTGATAAATCACTATTAACCCAACTGTATATGTTGTAAAGCTTTCATATTTTGTGTCACATGTGGTACCCTTACATTAAATTCCACAGAGTCTACTAATTATAAGCATATTTATGCATCTTCAGCATCAATATGAAGATTGCCGTTTGATATATAATTGAAATCTCATTTAAGTATATTTATAAAACATAATTCTGTAACACTTCAAATTACTGAAAGTATTTAGAATATACGCATGTGGATTTGTAAATGCGTTGTTTTTTAGTTACATAAATATACATACTAATCATACACGATCCAATGGAAGAGCATATTTACACGCCGCAAAAGTCATGCTTCAGACAAATTGATTATTAATTATCAAGTCACTCCCATTAATAAATATCCCACAGGGGTAAATCAATTTCATCACTTGGGGCAATGTGTGTCTCGACAAGTTGCTCCTGAGTTCTTAAAGCTTCTTGATTTTTATCAAAACCTCATGTTATAATTGGAAAAGTTATTTAAAAGTTTAAAATGAAACTATTACAGCAGGATACGGTTGCTTTATCATTTTTGTTGGTTTTGGTGTTTTGGGGAAAACTTTCTGGTAAGTTATGTGTTAAAATATGAGAATTAAATGTATTTCTGGGTATAATTTAATTATATCAAAATAAATTGTATTTGGTTTAAATTTTAAAGAAAAATCGTTTGATATAACTATGTCAAAAACTTATATTAAAATTTATGTGAATAAATCTTTTTTTATATTTTCTTGTTTTAAGAATCACGAGAAACGATCATTTCACACATCCATCCAACAGAGGGAGGTTTGAATGGACAAACAGCAATCACAATATCTGGAAAAGGTTTTTTAATAAATGAATTTGCATTAGTTTAAACTTAAAGAGGCTTTCTTACACTCGTTATTTAACCTGGCATAAAAATTAATCATAATAAAGAAATTTTAAACCCACTATAAGGGTGAAGACGAAAAAAAAACTACTTCACTCAAAAAATTGAAATTACTGATAAACAATCTGACATGTTTAGGATTCATGATAAATCTATGAAATTCAATGTGCTTTCAGTTACTTGCACTTTCAAAGAACACATGTTTATGGAAAAAACCTAGTTGTTTATGATATTGCTGGTAAAATTACTGGTCCATTTAATATGATTCTTTTTTTATTAATGCAATGGTTTCATAGCAGTAACAAATATTAACCAGCAAATATCCATTACTTCCCTCCGTCCCTTTAACTACCAGTCTTCATAAAAATAAAATCTGCTGGAAATGATGTTATACTGAAATCAATGAATTGAAAAATCAAAGAAGTAACACATCATTACACCCTGCATATTGTTTATCTTAGCCACTTAAACATATGACTAAAACATAAATTTACTTACATTTCTTTAACTGGACACAAAAAACGCCTACATATGTTATATGTGTTAACTCTTTTTTTTCAAGTTACACATCTTGTACATGGTGTTCTATGAATACTGAAATAAAACCATGAATTTAATTGCAGGTTTTGCTCAAAATGAATTCAATTTTGAACTTGATGATGCAAAGCTTGGAAACACAGTGACACTGATTTCTTCGAAACAGTCATACATATGTGATGTGGTAAAGGAGGCTAGCCATGAAACCCAAATTACCTGTTTTACAAGGTCAGTCATATATATTCTCATATATCAAAGACCCAATACACGGTCTTCTCCTTCATAATTAGCATAACCTATTGAATAATACAACGAGTACTGGGTCCATATTTTGTGAATGGATGAAAATTATTTAAATTTGAGGTACACTTTTCGAACACATTTTATGCATAATTTATGCATATTTTTTTGTATTTTAACTGTATAAAAACCATTTGACACATAATGAAAAAAAATGTGTCAAAATCATACTGGAAATGAACTTTAGTGTTTTTAACTGTATGCCATGTAATAATAAAATGTCATGTAGGTTAGTGAAATGTTGAAAAAAAATTACTTAGTTTATGTCAGGTTTGACTAAAATCCATTATTACCCCTATGAAGAAGGTTGTTTTTCGGTGGTGTGCATTTGAATGTCTGCTTTTTTGCAAAATAACTCGAGAGGTCCTCGGTGGCCTATTGGTTAGCAACTTTGGCATCTAATCATAGACAGATAACTCTTTGGGTTTGAGTCCCTTAAGTGGGAATTCTGATGACTTGACCCCAACATGACCTTGGTTGTTGAATGGGACGTAAAACCCTGACTTTGACTTTGCAAACTAGTTAAAAAGTTATTGACAGATTTCAATAATTTTTTAGTAAATATTGACAATGGTACAAAGAACAGATGATTTGATTTTGGTTATTATCTGGATCACCTTCTGGATCCAGAAATTATTTAAAGGATTTTTTTATCATTGTGCTCAATACATAAGAGATGTTAATCCTTGGCGGAGGTGTGAGCTCTCCGAGTCCTCTTATCTCTTTGATTAGATTAGCTTACAAGTGAAACTACATAAAAAGTAACTTTAAAGCCGCTAGTGACGTATCAAGTTTCATTAAAATCAGTTTACTGTGTAAACCAAATGTATTGCCATCAATAACATATTTCTGGCTAAAAAAATTAATTTCCGCTAGCGTTGATGTATGTGCGCCATGTTGACAGTTTACCGGGTAAACTGTTGAAGTAATATGCTACTTCTGGTAACTGGGGCCCTGTATGTCAGATGCAGTTCAGCCATTTAAACGATTATAACAAGACAAATAAAATGATAAAATTTTCTGACAAACCAAAAGTAAGATGTATTTCAATGTACTGCATTCCAGCTTCTGATGGTCTTGGTAAAAGATGTGACTAAACCTATTGTGACAATTGGTGAAATAAATTTTCACTTTTTGGATATAAAATAAGACTGACATTTCATTTGGTCAAATTCTTGTAAATTTGTGTGTGACTATAAGTATTTTACATTACATAAAAATACCAGACTATTGACTCTGAGAGGATTTAACAGCTCTTTAATGCAGGTGTTCCACTGGAGCCGACAGGCCGGTAACTATGCATTTTTGGAGAGTTGGGACCAATGTTTACATAGTCGGTTAGGGTTGGTTGCAAGTTCCCAGCCTGTCAGGGACAGTCGGTGAAACATCAAACATGTTTGATATTTCTACGACTGTTGGCGACCCTTGTATATCCGACCCAAATTTCAGGGCCCTAGCAACCGGCCTGTCGGTTAACTTAACGGCCTGTCGGTTACACTTCCAGGCTTGTCGGTTAATCAAACAGGCCTGTCTGTAACAAGTATCCAGCTTGTCCCAAATATGGACTTCCAGACTGTACGTGATGACTCACCGACCATGTGGGAAATGTTACAGTACAGTCGGTAACTTTAACCGGCCTGTCTGTAAGTGTTCCCAACAGGCCTGTAAAGTTTACAGGCCGGTTGGTAACTTTAACCGACTGGGTCCTAGAGTTGGGAAAATTTGTAACCGACAAGCCTTTAACTGAAACAGACAAGCCATAAACAACAACCAACAGGCCTGTAACACTAACAGACAAGCCGGTGTAATGTGAGATAATGCATCCCCATAAATAGTGTATCTGTTGTGCATAAACTTAAGATCGGTAAAATCTTAAGATTTGCTTGCTCAAACTTAGGATCCTAAGTTTAGGCAAAAATCTTAAGATTTCTGCCCAATCTTAAGATTAGGCAGCCCAAACTTAAGATGTTGCCTTGGACTGTGATTGGCCTCTTATTGGTGGTCTATTTGTTGGCTGATTGGTTGATTATTATGATTGATCAATGGTTGTGTGAAGAGGGCCTATGTTTCTTATTATAATTGCAATTATGGCATACCAGAAGCCCTTTGTTATTTAAAACAAAAAGTGGTATATAATATCATTTATTCATCATTTTATTTGTCATTGTTCTTTTTTATGTACAAATCACAGCAAAATCAGTTAAAATGACACTTACAGAACAGTAAAATTGAAAACTATTAATAAGAGATTTACACCACAGTAGCTTACAAAGGAGAAAAAATAATTGACACAAGCCACTTAAGATTGAATGAACACACTTAATAGTAAAATTAATGTTGCATTGACAGCTTTAAATATAATATACAGATTGCAATTGAGTTATACAGATTAAAATTTGAGTCATACAGATTAAGATTTGAGTGATACAGATTAAAATTTGCGTTATACAGATAAAAAATTGGGCTATACAGTTTAAAATGTCATGTACAGACTTATTTATTTAATTCCTTCCTCATACCAAGGAGAATAAATCAACATGAATTGACTGCTAAAACAATAGACACTAACCCTATTAGAAACCATCCCAATAGATCAACATCCATGAGACCCTAAGACAATAGGCTCAAATCCTCCAAGAAATCATTCCAATAATAGACAAACAAATCAACATCAATAGAATACTTAGACAATAAGCAAAAATCCTATTAGAAACCATCCCAATAATAGACGATAAAATCAAGATCAATGGAATATTATTATAGTAAACCCTGGCAGGGTTATGTCATTTGCCCAGTTATGAATAGTTTATATTTTATTTGGATTTGCATTTGATGAATATTAAAAATGAATTTGGTTTTATCAATTTGTGGATTATACTATTATACTGATGTTTAAAATCATTACAAAACTCTATAGGCTTGAGTAGTAATTATATCTCATCTGAGAAATTAAATTGAAATGTTAACAGACCTCATTTAATCATGATTTAACTCAAATTTACATCAACAATAAAACAAATACACAATTGTTATTTACAAGTGTAGAATTGCTATTGATAATAGAAATTTCTCAGTTAATATATGTGCATGGTAAGATATAAAATTGACAAACTCAAGACAACACACCAGAGAATCGTTAAGTACAATTAGTAAAGACCTTCCTATGTAAGATATGTGACAATGGGATACAATCCCTTTATAGAATAAGCCTTTGTATGCTGTCAAATTGAAAATATTTCATATTTTCATATTTTTATATACATTGTAGATATATTGACATTATATAACCCTCATATTATCCTTAATTATCTTTATTTATCACTAAACAAGTATAGAGGATTTCATCTTAAGTTTGTGCAGTAAAATCTTGAGATTTTTTGCACAATCTTAAGATTTCTGCCTAAACTTAGGATCCTAAGTTTGAGCAAGCAAATCTTAAGATTTTACCGATCTTAAGTTTAGGCCTAACATATCCCCTCCTTTGATCTTTTTGGGGATGCATTATTTTTCTGCAACATTTTGCATCCCAAACAATAGGGGGGTTATTGGGTGCCGAGTATTGCAACAAAAAAGTGTATCCCCATCAAAAAAGTGTATCCCCTTGTCTTAATCAAAGGTATTGTCTCACAAGATATGAATAATAGGGGTGAGGTGTTTTAATATGTTGATTGAAATTGACTTAATGTGGCCTTAGCTAATCATTAGAGTCATTAAATCAATAATATGATAATCACTCTTCAAATAGATCTATTGCCTTCTAATCCTGTACTAAAAGGCACAGCATTTTTAAAATTATGTTTTCATTGTATATATGTTACTTGCCGTTTCAAAACCTTTGGCCGTTTCGAAACGGCCATTTTGATACCTTTGCAAGCCTGACTGTAATAGACATGGGCTTAATATCATCTGCGGGAAATCTGCTGATTAATGAATTAAATTGTTAACTGGCCTTATAGCAACATTTATAACTGCCCAGAAATATGCCACCATAACTGTCCACCATGGATATATAGGTTGTTATTGATTATTTTAAAAAAATTAAAAATCTGAACTAACCACAAGTCCATTAGTGCGGACAGTTATAAAAGATTTTTCATGGGGAGATGTATCTCCTATGCTATTAATTGTTATAAGATAAATCAAAAGTCTGATCAGACCAATAGCCTATCCAGTCCATGGATGCAGACAGATATATCCAAGTTTTTTTTTTTTTTTCATATTTCACAATGAAGATCTAATTTTGGTTATTACATAATATATAGTAAATCACTACTTGCACCAAAAGCTGTTGATGCTGTTTTTCTTTATTCTTTTCTGTACCGTTGTGTACTTTTATTCTATACGTTTTATGTTTATGTTCTCTACGTTCTGTTATTGTGTATTTCTATGTACTATTCTGATAAACTTATGTATTGAATTGTCATCAGTACAACTTGAAAACTTTAATGGTGTGGATGTCTTCATTTTGGCAAAGAAACAACTATTGTGGTTATATGCAAAAACACACTATTTAGTAGTTAACTCTTTCAGTAAATTTCTGTCTTTTTTTATTGGCAATATGTCTTTCCTAATGGGCCCTTGGCTTTTTGCTTCTGTTGATTACTTTAAAATTCAGCTTTTTGTTCTATGGCTCCCTCTAACTTGAGAATTATCTCGGCAAACTGTCAAGGTCTTCGAGATATTAACAAAAGAACTGATGTTTTGAATTATTTTCGTGACATTGAACCCGATATACTCTGTCTACAGGATACTCATTGGTTAAGTGCAGATGAAAAACTAATTAAAACTTTGTGGGCAGGTGAGTGTTTACTGAATGGTTCGCAAACGAATGCCAGAGGAGTTGCAATCTTAATAAATAAAACTTTTGAATATAAGATCGCTTCAGTTGAAAGAGACATGATAGGTAATCTGATATCTGCATCATTGATTTTAAATGAATTTACAATTCAAATTATAAATATATATGCACCAAATAAGGACTCTCCCAATTTTTTTAAGTCTTTAAAGGAAAAGATTGAGCTTTCTCCCAGTGACTATTGCATTGTATGTGGTGATTTCAATCTTGTAATTGATCCAAAAAAGGACAGTTACAATTATAGACATATAAATAATCCACTATCTAGAAATTGCCTGATAGATACTATGAACTCGCTGGGTTTAAAAGATGCCTTTAGATTTATTAATAATGATGCAAGATGCTACACGTGGCATAAAAAGAATCCAGTTAAACGTGCAAGACTGGACTATTTTATAATTTCAGAAAATTTCACTGACCGTATTGAAAAATGTAATGTTAAACCAGGGTACCGGTCGGATCACTCATACATTGAATTACTTGTAACTTTATGTAAATTTGAGCGTGGAAAAGGTCTGTGGAAGTTCAATTGTTCGCTATTAAAAGATAAGGAATATTTAATTACTGTAAATAATATTATAGATCGTGAAAAATTGCGTTATGCCTTACCAGTATATAATCCAGACAATATAACAAACTTACAGGATTCTTCTATTGAATTTACAATTCCTGATAGTGATTTCTTAGAAGTATTGCTTCTTCAAATTCGTGGTGAAACTATACGTTATGCATCGTCTTTAAAGAAGAAAACAATTCGGAAAGAAGAAAATTTAAAACAGGAGATAGAAAACATGGAAAAAGATTTAGATTCTACAAATCCAGTACACTTGGATTTAAAAAAAAGGAATTAGAAAATATACGAAAAGACAAACTTAATGGAATTATGATTAGATCACGCGCTCAATGGCTTAGTGAAGGTGAGAAACCATCAAAGTATTTTTGTTCATTAGAAAAATTCTACTATACGGAAAAAACAGTTAAAAGAGTAGTTACTGATGACGGAAGTGTAATAACAAATCAAAAAGACATTTTGAATGAATTAAAAAATTATTATCAAAACTTATTTAAAAGTAAGGATGCAGAACTACAGGACTGTAATATCAGCGATTTGCAATCCTTGAGAGGTTTCAAAAAGCTATCTAGCAACGATGCAAACTCATTGGAAGGCTGCCTTACAATAAATGAAATAAGTGAAGCCTTAAGAAAAATGAAAAATCAAAAATGTCCTGGAATTGATGGTTTCCCAGCTGAATTTTTCAAGGTTTTTTGGACTAAACTTAAATTTTTTGTATTAAGGTCATTAAATTGTGCTTATAATACAGGACAAATGTCAATTTCTCTTAGACAATGCATTATTTCTTGTCTTCCTAAAGGAGACAAACCTAGACAGTTTTTAAAAAACTGGAGACCAATTTCGCTCTTGTCTGTAGTTTATAAGATTGCTTCATCTGCTCTGGCTACAAGGTTGCGAACTGTTCTACACACGATCATCTCAAATACACAGTCAGGATTCATGAGTAACCGCTTCATTGGTGAAAATACTAGGTTAATCTATGATATAATTCATTATACGAACTATAATAAACTACCAGGGTTGCTCATGCTTATTGACTTCCAAAAAGCATTTGATTCTGTTTCATGGAAATTTCTTTTCTCTATTCTTACCGCTTTTGGCTTTAAAGAAAGTTTTTGTAAATGGATTGAAGTGCTAAATGTCAATGTGTCTGCATCTATTCTTCAGTGCGGTAAACTTTCAGATTTTTTCCGAATAGAACGGGGATGTAGACAGGGTGATCCAATATCACCCTATTTGTTCATCATATGCGCTCAAATTATGTATCTATTAATTATAAATGAGAAATGTTTGAGAGGAATTTCAGTCAATAACAATGAGTTTAAGATCACACAGTTTGCCGATGATACAACCTTAATTTTGGATGGGAGTAAAAATTCTTTACTAGCTGCTCTCAATGTGTTAGAGGTATATGGCACTATGTCTGGTTTAAAGGTAAACATAGATAAAACCAAACTAGTATGGATAGGTAAAAAAAGACATTCGAAAGACAAATTTGATGTTGGAAAAGATTTAGTATGGGGTACCAGCAGTTTTACTCTTTTGGGCATTAATTTTTCTGTAGATTTAACAAATATGATCGAGATAAATTACATTCCAGCTATTAACAGCATTGAAAAACTTTTAAATCTTTGGAGACATAGATACTTAACTCCAATTGGTAAAATAACAGTGATAAAAAGTTTGGCCTTGTCCAAGTTAAACCATCTTTTTATGGCCTTGCCTTCACCGGGAAAAGAAATTTTGAAACAGTTGGAAATAAAATTCTATAAATTTATCTGGAGTGGAAAACCAGACAAGATAAAAAGAAACATTTTGACAAAACACTACACTGATGGTGGATTAAGCATGATAGAACTGGATACATTTATTAAGATAACTTGGATACGACGACTATATCAAAATTCGGATACGCAATGGGCTATGTTGGCAAAAGCATATCTAGGATCAGTAAAAAAAACTGTGTTACTTGGATCATGTTATAGTTCAATCATAGCGAGAAAGTTATCAAATAAATTTTGGTCAGAAACTCTGTTCTGTTGGAGTAAACTTACTGATAGTATTCCGACTAGATATGCAAGTGAAGCTCTTTCTGTACCCCTTTGGAATAACCCAAAAGTATCCAAGACAAATTTCTTTTTACCCGAATGGTACAATAAAGGAATTATTTCTATTGCTGATATGATATCTGGAAATGGAAATTTGATAATCCAAAATGATTTAACAACGGGGTATCACATTCGTACCAACTTTTTAGAATATCATAGAGTTACAGTCTGTGTCAAAAATTACTTAAGTAAACAAAATGATATATCTAAAACACATAATAAACCAACTATTCCAAATCAAATAAAAATCATTTGTAAATCAAAGAAAGGAAGCCAAGACTTTTATAAAATTTTGGTCAATCAGAATATAGTAGATGATACTACCTATTATTCTTTCTGGGAACAATCTTTGGGTATTACCATAAATAAAAATATGTGGAAACAAATATTCCGAGTATGTTTTAAAACAGTAAAAAATAATGATTTAATTTGGATGCAGTACAGAGTGATATATAGAATATTAGGTACGAATGATCTGTTGTATAAAATTAATAAACATGATGATGGCAAATGCAGCTTTTGCAAAGAACACACCGAAACTATACTACATCTTTTTGTGCAATGCACTGATGTACAAAATTTTTGGTCAGAACTAAAATTAAACATTCAACCCATTCTTGGAGTTAACTTGGATATAAATCCTATAACTATAATTTTAGGAAACCTTCAAACAAGGACTGATACTATTCCACTTAACACTATTTACTTTGCAGCTAAGTTATATATTTTTAGAATGTCAAAATCGAATAAATGTTTAAATTATCCGGCCTTCTGTAAATTTTTTAAAACAGTTTATTTAGAACAGGAGTTAGTTGCCAAATTAGAATTAAATGAGAGTAAGTTTAAAAAAATATGGGGAAACTTCATACAAATGTTTCTTTGCTAAATGTGACCAATTAATCGTGGTTCACTGATGAATTTCTTTGAACTTGTTAATTATGTATTTACTAAATCATTGCATAATGTAGTAATTATCTAGAGCAGTACTTGTATAGTGTCTTTGGTCAGAGTTTTGTTTCTCTATGTGTTGTAATAATTGTCTTTTTTGTCTATTGTCAATTGTCATTTATGTATAATTGTCTAATAAATATTAATAAAAAAAAAAAAAAAAAAAAAAAAAAAACCTTTGCAAGGTTTAGAAATGGCTTGGCCGTTTCGAAACGGCCAACTTTTCCTCTTGGCCGTTTTGATACCTCACCAGTTTGACATTGGTGGACAAGTTTGTTCTGTTGCTTTTAAGTGTAACAGTTGTATTACAATAAAAAACAGTATATTTAATTAAACTGCATTTGGTATATGATGAAACATATATCTAACAGAACATATAACAACATTTATTGGTGCATGTAAACACTTTTTGTAAAGACTATAGTTCTTAATATATATCAATATTAAGAAGAAAAAAATGAAATAGGATTAAACAATATTTTATCACTAATCCCTTTTATGCACCCCACCCATATGCAAATGAAACAAATCAACATCAAGAGATATCTTCTAAAGTAATAATAATACAAAGCATTATAATTATATGTCAGTATTAACTGAGTAATATTAAGTAAAAAAAGGTGCCAAAAAGCAAATCTGTTCTAGCTCATCTACAATAATTCTTTGAAAAGTTAAACAATAAATCCCTCCTTGATTGATCTTCCTGTTTTGTGAATTTGTTAAACCTTTCATATTTACCTTTTAAACAGCCCACTAATATTTAAGTGAAACAAATCAACATAAAAAGAGAGTTGCAACAATAGGAATAAATCCAATTAAGCACTTCTGACAATCAATGGCAAACAAATCAACATCACAGAGTTAATATTTATCATGGCTTCTTTATGGCTTATTAATTAAGCTGGCAAGTCAAACAAACAGGTTTAAAGATACAGTACCTTCATGCAGATAGATTGATGAGATAATTTTTATGATGCAGACTTTGTGTTATACAACAACAAAATACAATTTGTTTAAAGAAAACTTTTTAAGTAAAAGGACCTAATTGAAGATCACAGGTTAACTGCAGTTACCCCCCATACCTGAGTACCTACTCCACAAGTTATGATTATAGAAAGTTGCTGAGTAGCCCATGCTCAGGAATTTTTTTTTAGAATCAAAGGACAGATTTGAAGTTCACACAAAAACACATGCTATAGAAAAATGTAGAAATCAGGTGAGGTTTCAAAACGGCCAGGTTATTGATTTGGCCATTTTGAAACCAGGTTTTGAACTGGCCAGGCCGTTTCAAAACCAAGGAAGGTTTCAAAACGGCCAAGTAAATGATTTGGCCGTTTCGAAACGGCCAATGGCCGTTTTGAAACGGCCAGGGTTTCGAAACGGCCGGGAACATATATAATGAATATTCAGCACATGAGTGAATTCAACACAATATAAACAAGATGCACTCAGAGAGAGCAAAACACTCGACTCCATGTGACCAGTCTCTCAAGTGATATAAAATATTGTAAGGAAGACAATAAAATAAAACCAAACATGTAAATTAATTTTCATAGAAATATCAAGTAGAAAGCTAAAGTCATTAAAAATACATTGAAATGGGACCTCTGAAAAATCATGAATTTTTTGTATCTAAAATAAGATCCTGATCTTTCTTTTAGTAACTTCTTCCTTCAGTCAGGTCCTACTCACAAATTTTTAAATAAAGATCTGTTCATTAGTTCTGGAGTAATCTAAACACACACACACAAAAAAAAAATAAAACAAACATAAACAATTAACACACAAAAACATAAACTGCTGGCGGAGGTAAAAATTCTGCTTAAAGGTCACTTCTTGGTGAAAATCATGCATGGTAATTTTTTGTGATGGACTGTCAAGGAATTGAAAGAAAAAAGAGAATATAAAACAGAAATAATAATTAATAAAAATGATGAATATACCACCTCCCTCTTTATTATGTTTATGTCAATTTCAAGACATACAATGAGAAGAAATATTTTTACTTAAAGACATCAAGTATCACAAGCTAGGTTTGTGACCTCACAATGGCAGTTACATTGTGACATCACTTAGTAATGACATCATCAGAAAGCAAAATATTGATTTTTACGTATGTGATGAAGAGAAGCAGTTTCACTGTGTATTCCCAATTAAAATAAGAAAAACTCTCTCCTGGCTTTAATTTTCAAACAAATTACACCAAATTTGAAAGAATCTGTCTGTACCCCATGAAATACCTTCCCACCAAATTTGAGATTGATTGAAGTTATAGTTTTTGAGTTAGAAGGGCAAAATGGTGCACAGACAGAGAAGCAGATTTCACTGTAAAAGCCCAATTAAAAATAAGAAAAACTCTCTCCTGGCTTTAGTTTTCACACAAATTACACCAAATTTGAAAGAATCCGTCTGTACCCCATAAAATACCTGCCCACCAACTTTGAGCTTGATTGGTGTTATAGTTTTTGAGTTATAAGGGCAAAACGGTCCACAGGCAGACAGACAGACTGACAGAAACAAAATGATTACAATAACCCTCTCCTATCATCGAGCGTTAATTATGTGTTAATCTTTTACAAACTATGGGCGATTAGATTAGACATCTAACATTAAAGGTATTTTAATATATATTCATCTTATTACTTTTGCAAACCATATAAATGGATTAGTTCTATGAAACTTGAAAGCTAAAGTTGTATAAAAGAGTAATATGCAAGTTCTGTAATTTAAGTGTAGGATTTAATGACTCCAACTTCTCTAAATTGTTTGATCATATTTACCCCCTCTATTGTTCAGCCAAATACTTACTGACTAGAGGGCACTAAAGTTTAATTGTAATCAATTTATTAATCAGCTAAGACATTGAGAAAATCAACATAAAGGGCATGGCTTCCTGTTGAGACTGCAGGGGACCCAGCAAGATACAGCCTGAGTAAATCCACTTAACTAATCACTAACTAATCATCACAGGCCTTATGTCCCTATGTCTATGTTAATAGGAAGCCATTCTCTTCATGTTGGTTTGGTGTTGTCTTTACAGGTGATTAGTTCATTGTATTTAATCCTTGTTGGCCTGATGTGTTACTTTTGGGCGGAACAATAGCTTATTCTGTAAGATCTTACATGTATTTATTTACTTTTATTCTTATACATAGTCTTATTAATTGTAGGTAAACTATTGTAAATGGGTAGTAAATAAATAATTCACATTGTTGAATTCACTCATATATTAAATATAATCAGGAGAAGATTTTAGAACTTAAGAAATATAATATAATCACAAGTAAATTTTAGAACTTAATAAAATTAAATCAGAGATGTTACCCATAGCTAAAAAAGCATGTAGATAGGGATATGATACATAAAATGCTACATAAATAATATCCATTACACATACAAAGCAAAAGAACCCAAATCCATCCCACACTTTTAGGTGTCAACTCCTTTTAATATACTCTTTAGCTTGTACTTGAATATAACTTATAAATATTATTTTAAATAGTCTCTTTAGCTTGTACTTAAACATACTTATATTATTATTTTACAATTAAATGCACAAACAGCATATAATATAGTTAGGGGATGGTTCACTTGCCCAGGGGATGCATTATTTTGTAAAGGGGATACACTTTTTTGCAAGGGGATACACTATTTTGCAAGGGGATACATTATTTTGCAAGGGGATACAAAATATCGCAAGCCTCCTTGCAAAATAATGCATCCCCACACACTTTTTAGGGGATGCATTATTTTGTGCTACACCGGGAACTGTAACCGACAGGCCGGCAATATCTTTGTGTCTTAAGGCATGTCGGCTTCAAAATCTGTGGGTATAAAAAGGCGAGTCGGTAGACAATCTGCGTATATTTGAGCTTTGACTTGTCGAGAGACAACTGGTGTGCAGCTTTTCTTTAGGTTTTTATTTTTTTGTAAAATTAGCTTAAGTTTTGAGCTTCTAAGGCTGGACTGGTTGGGAGTGAAATCTGTTCTGTGAGGTTTCACTTTAATTTTTAAGTTTTTGTTTTTTAAAACAAGCTGTACAATTGATTGATTGATCAGCATGCCAAGGGGCAGAAGGAGAAATATTGAAGTACCAACTGACACTCAACCAAAGTTTAAGTTAGGAGATACAGCTGAGGATATAGAGAGAAGGGGGACGGAGAGAGAGGAGAGAGATGAGAGAGAGGAGAGAGCAGGAAGAGAGGGACAGAGGATGGAGAGAGAGAGAGAGGAGGGAAGAGAGCCAGGAAAGGGGAGAGAAGAGAATGCGGACTGACACAGATACTGATGTAGAATCAACTCAATCCAGACAGAAGGGCCGGGTGAAGTCCATTTTCCTGAGTGATTCAGACAAAGAAGCCATTGTGGAGTTCGTTAAACAGCACGAGGAACTTTATGACAAAACCAACGACAGTTTCAAAGACAAGCAGAAGAAAGAACGACTTTGGGAGCAGCTAGCAACTACCAGAAACTTGCCTTTCAAGACTCTGAAGAAGTGGTTTGAGACTCAGTGTACCAGATATGGCAAACTCACTCAGACAAAGTCAGGACAAGCAGCTGAGAAGAGCACAGAACGACAAACCTGGCTGAAGGACAGTTTCAGTTTTCAACGAGGTCACATCAGAAGGAAGGGAGTTTCCAAGTCTTTTGCATTCAAGTCACCCCAGAGGCCTTCTGCAGCTGCAGCCTCAGCTTCAGTTCTGGATACATCCAGAGACACAGAATCTGAGATGGAGATCAGCATTGCATCAGATGTTACTCATCAGCCTTCGAGCACCAGCCCCAAGCGACGACAGCCTCCAGTCGCGACTACCACCACTTATGCAGATCCAGTCTTAGATCAGTTCCAGCAGATGAGATCGATGATTTCCACATTTCTGGGTGCACGTCAGGACCCCACTCCAAGTCCTAGACTGCAACTATCTCCACTCTGAGATTGAAAACCTGGAAGTAAGGGACTTTTTAACCTTCAGGAATGAGAGAGTGAAGCTTTTCAGTGAAATACAGTACAAGGCCGAAGAACGCAAGAGACAGGTCACGAAAAGTCAAGAGGTCACCACATGTCAACTTCCAGAAGCATCACAGGCATCACACCACAAAACAGAGAAAACAAAATTAATAAACAAAAAGTCCCCTTAATAAAAAATAATCCCCCAAGAAATCAAAGTAACCCCCCCCCCCCAACAAAACTCCATTTTAAAAAACACACTCCCCCCCCCCCCCCCCCCCCCAAAGAAAAACCAAGATCCAGACTAAAAAACCCACGTCCCTCCCTCCCAAAACCCAACTTGAAATAAAATGCCACATCCACACTCACAGACAAACGTGAGGCCTAACAAAATATTCAAATATTTGAGTGGCAATGCACTGACAAACTGAATTAAAAAAAAATATTAAACTGGGACTGCAAACCTGTATAATTTTGTCTTGCAAATTTCCTAGCACTTTTTTTTTAATTCTTGGCATAAAATATTTTCAGGTATTTATTTTGAAACTTTTTTTTCATACTACTTTGTAAGTTATTTTTTCTGAGAATAAAGCCAGGTCATGTTGGGGTGGGATGTCAACTCTGTAAATTGAGGACCTGGTGTTTTTGGTGAAATAGAAATTATATAAAAGAGTTAGAAAATTGGGGTTATTTTTTGTGCAACACTTTGATAAATAAAAGTTCTTGGATTATTTGGGTAGTCCTGAAAAGGACTGATAGATGACAGCATGTTCTCCCCTTCAGTCTTCTTAAACTCTGTCCTCCTGCCCAGCCAGCGCCCCCACATGATTGAAGTAGTCTTTCATTAGGTCTCGTTGATGTTTGGCCTCCCTCGATGGGTTTCTTAAGTTCTCATGATGTCTCTGTTCCCCCTGGTCCCCCTGTGGTGGTTGTATGTTGTCAGCTGGAGTGGGTGGTCCGTCTGCTCCCCCCTGATGGCTTCTCAACATGTTATGTAGTACCACACATGTTAACACAATGTCTCTCACAACTTTTGGCCTCTGGTCCATGGTGGTCAACAGCACTCTGAATCGCTTGACAAGTATACCAAATGAGTTCTCGACCACCCTTCTCCCCCTGGATATCCTGTAGTTGGCTATTCTCTCTTCTCTGGTCAGTTGGCGTCTACTGTAAGGCTTGACCAGCCAAGGCATCGGGGCAAAGGCGTCGTCCCCCAGCAGGAAGTAGTGTAGATCTGGCCCCCCAGGTCCAAGTGGTTCAGGTGGTGGTAGTCCCAAGGTTCCATTTTCAAGTTATTCTTTTCAGTTTGCTGCGGTTGAAAATCTGTGCATCAGATGATGACCCGCTGGCCCCCGTGTTGACCCACAGGAACTTGTAATCTGCATCGACTAAAGCCAAAAGTACCAGGGAGAAGTAGCCCTTGTAGTTGAAATATTCACTGCCTGACTTCTTGGGCTTCTTGATGGCAATGTGTTTTCCATCTAGTGCACCGACTGCATGGGGGACATTCCATCTGTTTCTAAATCTTTCTTCAATTTTCTTCCAGTCTTCAGGATCAGTGGGGCACACCGGATACTCTTGTTGAAATTCTTTCAAAATGGCTTTGCAGACCTGTGGGACAAATTTGCAGATGGTCGTTCTTCCAACCCTCCAGTGGTATTGCAGTGACGTGTAGCTTTCCCCTGTGGATAAGTGTCTCAATGTAACTGCCAGTTTCCAGTGGTGATTGACTTCCTGAGATGGGGGCTGATCCTTTCTTCAATCAAATTAAAAAATGCTGGCTCCATCCTGGTGAAATTTCTGTAGCCTGGTATGTCAGTAGTGATTAGCTCATCCAAGAGTGTTCTGTAGCAACCTCTCTCCTCTTTCTGCAGTATCCAGGGCAGGACCAATGGATTCTGTGGCTTCCTTCTCTTTCTGGGTGGTGGGGGTGATGGTGATGCTGGTTGGGCAGGTGCTGGGTTCTGCTGTCTTCTGTGTGTTGAAATCACAACATATAAAAATAAATTCAACTCAAAAAAAAACAAAAGGACCCTCAAGTGATCTATCAGTTGCTCTTGATGTGTTCCTGTCATCTTTGAAGTGTGAAATGAATGGCACATCACAGGGGAGGGGGGTTTATATAGTGTGATATGGATCCTGATTCTGGATCCTGACTATAGATGCCGATCCACAAAAACAATCAGTCCTATCGGGAAGGGTCGGGAACATGTTCCTGGCTTGTCTGTTTGTCTTTATGGCTTGTCTGTTTCTTATCCGGCTTGTCTGTTAGGTTTAGGGCTTGTCATAGTACTTCTATGACTGACCGTGTAAAAAAGGTCCCCGACCCTGCGTCTTATCGGGAAGGTCATTACATCCTGTCTGTAACTATAGCGTCCTGTCGGGGATTTCATAACCAACTCTGCATTTTCGCGTGCTTTTTCTCACGACCCTACAACTTTGCAACCGACCCTAGGGTCATAGGGTCGGTTACAGGGTCGGCTCCAGTGGGTCACCTGCATAAGGGTTATGGGTCACTGAATTATCTATAATTTACCTGTATTTAGAATAAGGTACCCCTGTCAATAACATTATCATTGTTTTGTTAAGCTTTATTTAACATAACAAAAACAATGCGTTTGAATCCATTTTTGTTGATTTCCAATCTACATATCCACCAGCAAGAATCACGGTCATTTCAAAACATCCGATTCCGTGGATTGTGTCTGTTTAATAGACAGAGAGGGTGAGGGAGAAGGGGTGTAGTTAATTTATTGAATGCTGCACAGGTGTTAATGTAGCTCCTCACCCAAACTCTGGCTCAATCTTTTATTTTTTATTTTTTAAAGACCGCAAAATTGTAGTTGAGAATTGTGCTTTCCAGTCACAAGAAGAAATAGCCTCACCTTGAAGGGATTACCGTTTTCAGTTAACAAAGGATGGCAGATCAAAGAATTAGGGCCAATAAATGAAGTTGTTAGCTTTAAGTGATTTGGGGTTAAGTTAAAAGGATCAAGAACACAGTGCTATTTTTATTCATCAGATTCTATAGCGCACAATACTATTAGCACATAAAAAGTGGCCATTTCTGTAAATTTTTAAAGTAAAATGAAATGTAGCTGTCTTTGGTAACAGGAGTAAATTTCTGTAAAGTATGCAAATTTAATAAATTTTCAATATATCTTTACCTTATAAATTGCCAGAAATGTGTTAGATTTATTGTATCCCCGGACAAAAGTCGGGGATACTTAGGATTCAGTTCGGTCACGCCGCCGCCGCAGAGATTTCCTTTCAGACACGATAATTTAAAAAATATTTTAGTTAGACCTTTCAAACTTGGTATGTGGGTGTATATGGGCAATGCCACAAACGCTATTGTTTTGTGACCTTGACCTTCAATTTCAAGGTCACTCGTGGCCTCTTAAAGGTCACCTTTTGGCCATTTTTTCACATTTTGGCCCAGTTCTCATATACAGAAAGTTAGATCATCCTATGGGTGGTATATATAATACATATATATGTCCTCTGTAAGCATGCAGAAAATTGACCTTCAGGGTCTTCATTGAAGGTCATCCACAGACTACCAAAGTACCTGACCGAGGCCATTTTTGGCCTTTTTGGAAATATTTTCATGCTTATTGCTGACTATATTGCATGGAAACTATAGAAAATGGCTTTGGAGGTTGAGTACATGATGGAGTAGCAGGATCCAGGCTTACTGGTTACAGAGGATTGTTTGTTACAGAGAAAATCTGCTGATTCCACAGTTATGGACAGGAAGAAGGCAGTTGTTTCATATAAGCCTACCCCTGTTGAGATGTAGTCTAATTCGCCCAGTTGTGCCAGCTATGAGTTTTCGTAGATCTGTGGAGCCACCAGGAACTGGTTACAGAGCATTGCTTCACCTATAGTCAGTTAGGTCCTGGTACTGGGCAGGTCCACAGGACTAGCTAACAGACCATCAGTAGCCTTTTAAGAGTCCAAGTGGCCATCTCAGACCAACCAGTTACTGCCCGAGGAAATTGGTTACAGGAAATTCTTATACCAGTCATTGGTCTCGGTGAGATGACTTGTCTGAACCTACCAGACCAGTCAGCCAGCCTACTAGCTGTCAGGACCTCCTAGCTGGTCGAAAGTGACTATAGACAAGAAGACTTTCCCAACAAGTTTTGTCCAATTACCTGTCAGCCATATCTTATCAGACCCCACACCAGCCAGTTGGTCAGCCTACTGCCAGCAAGAAGTTTGGTGTATCAGTTACTGTGGAAGTTCATCAAGTTTTTCTTACAGGTTCCAGTGAGATACAGTGATTCACCCTCCTAGACTGGCCACCCAACTTGCCTTTTACCCAGCCTTTGAGCAGTGTCAGCTGACACCAAGGGCCTGAGTTTTCAAACTCAGCCTTCCCCTCAAGATTATAACCCATTTGCCGGTTTTCACAACTCAAGCAATGGTAAATTTATCTGTTAATCAGACCGGGGTCACAGTTCTCATAAGTGGCTATTAGTGTTTTCCTCACTGGGGTTGTGTGGGTTACTGACACCCATACAGTAGCAAGTCCAACTAGGTCGCCTCCACATGAGGACGATACAGTGGCACTTGAAGAACAGCTGAAGGGTACCAGACTCAGTAGAAAAGGTGATCCCAGTTCACCCCATCTAAAATGGTGGTTGTAGGATGACAATGTGCTTTAAGGTCAACCATTACACCTACTTAAATATGCTCTGCAAATCCTTACAGATGTATCAAGAAGGGCGAGAGCTGACTTAGGGGAACACACTGCAAGGGGAACCTGGTCCATCTCACCAAAGTTACACATAAAGTATCCGGAACCAAGGCGGTCTTTTGGCCCTAAAGGAGTTCCAAGACCTCTGTTTGAACCTTATTGCTACCTTAGCTACAGACAACACCATCATCAGGTGGATGCCTATTTAAGGAGGGAGGGAGTAAGTCGGGCCCTCATTGTGCCCTATTATGGAGAATCCTGACCTGGTGCTCCAGAAAACAGGCTCAAGCCTGACACATTCACGCTTCAACCATGTCCCCTCCGGGGATACACTGCGTCGAGACGCAATGTCTAGTTTTTACAGAATATAATGATATTTGGCAGAGCTGTATCAGGATAATTTTATATTTTATTCTTACAAAAAAGGATCAAAATTAAAAATGCATGTTTGTTTCAAATATCCAAATAATATTTTGTAACACTCAGTAACTATATATGGTGATGTTTTGAATGCAGTATAAATCCAAAGGCTGTCTAAAACTATCAAAAACTCCAAGTAGACAACTCATTTTTGTTGTAATGCAGGGCAATTTAATGTATTCCTGCAAATATTTGAAAATTCTGATTAAAACATATTAAACTTATACAACAGACCATGAGGTTATAATTGTGGTATAATTATGTCCAGTATAACAATATTAAAATCCATAAATTACATGCACTAGCATCAAAATTGATGTCTTTCTGTAGTTTTCCTGGGATACACCACAGAAAGTAGAAAATTAAAAAAGTTCCAATTTATTTAAGGTGAAACACCATTGTCTAGATGTGCCTTATACGTTTAAATAAACATTTGTCCCCTGAGGTGAGGAATTGTAGGGGATACAACTTCATAGTATTTCTTGCCAGTGATATTATGCAGCTATTTTTCTGTGATGTGGAAACAATGAGAAAGTGCATAATGTGAAACAGATTTAATAAATAGCTAGGCCTATTGTATGATGTAGGACTATTATTATTAATTTACTGGGCTACTCCTTGGATTTGTGAATTTGTTAGTGGTGAGGATGTTTCTACGGAAGTCTCTGGAAGAAGAAATTGTGTGTCTGTGGACCATTTCATGTACATTTTATTCACAAATTTTTGTTTTCATGGAATGACTGTGTGGATATGAACATCAGATAACAAAAGAATTAATGAAACTTTGTTTGATATTTTTGTTTCATTGTTACCCCACAGCTTTTAAGGGCTGTCAGGATATTGTTTTCACCCATGAAACAGCCACCGGATGGGTGGGTGGCTGGCCGGTGGAAAAAAGTTTGTCCGGGCTGTATCTCAGAAACATAAGGTATAGGAAGTTGTTACTTGGTTGGGGGGGGGGGGGGGTTGTAGGTGTGCAGCCTCATGGTGTGACCTTGATTTGATCTTTGACCTTGCCCTAGTGACCTTGAGTTTGAAAATCTTGTCCGAGCTATATCTCGGAAATCGTAAAATGTAGAAAGTTGATACTTAGTAGGGACATTGGATAGGAGGTGTAGGTGTGCAGTGTCATGATGTGACCTTGATTTGACCTTTGACCTTGCCGTAGTGACCTTGACCTATAAAATCTTGATGTTTTTTTTCTTTCAGAGATATGAAAATTTAAGTTATCACCGATTAAGTAGTTTTCCTTTATTACTTAGAATAATGATTTCCATAATGACAGATACTTTGGTTAAAATTTGATTACATTATAAACCGCCACCCTTTCTTTAGAAGTTCATTATTGTAAGTGCGAGGCACTATGTATCTGCTCAGGATTGACTCGTAAACATGGATAAGAAATTTATACCGTCAATGCAATTAAAAAAAGTTCTCTTCTGCTGTGGACTTCTTAATAAATAAATATGGATTGGAAAAGTACCTATACTGATTTGCAATTAATGATAGTCACATACACATTCACTATTTACATAATTATATGTGAGAACTTTTCTATACTCTTCATGAAATAGTTACATATGTGCAATTATATTTACTATTATGCAACTCTGTGTGAATTACTTAAATTTTTGTGTTTGTACTTGTGCTTTGTTTTACTAATTCATATATGGAACAAACCACAATCGCACATTTACAAATGATACCATCCCTTGTGATAAAGGAGTGGTAAACTTGCAGTAATTACTTGCAATTAGTGATATACTGTTAATACATCCACTTTGTTATTTAATTACAATGTTTAATGTTTTGTGTAATATAAAATAAAAATTACCTTTGTTTTATGGTAATGAATAAAAACCTGAAGCACCAGGCATTTTTGCTACTATTTTGGAACAGACCAGACATTTGTATCAGGGATTTTTCCACATACCTTTGTTTCACTGAACATTATGCCTAGCAGCATTTGTTCCACATTTTGTCCAGTAACAATATGATTTTATTATTCAGTAAAAAAGTCCTCAAGAAAGCTATTTTTGCATATGCCACTTTCAGGAGGCAAAGATTGTTTAAAGTGGATGAACTGTTTTTTTTTTTGTAATTCATTGTCTATCAAACAGAAAAGTACATTTGCTTACTTTAAAAGGCTTTAAAATATCACAGATAATTCTACTTCTACCAAATTTCTGCTTTTGTTACTAATTTTTGTCAAAAAATTCAAAGAAACAACATTAAGAAAGATAATTGTAAAGTTCTGCGACAGTCCTATGTTTAACAAATTTTCAGAAATATTTGTAATATATAGCAAACCACACTGCTATCTACTCACACTTGAAATATTCTTAATGAAAACTGGAATATTTTTCCTATCTATGTTAAGATTATAATTGTTATGACTATTCCATTCCATAAATTTCTACATGTGTAATTTAATATAACAGGATGCATGTTTATACCCCATTCACATTATCACTCGTGGTAACTCGCATTTGATAAAATGTCTCTGCCCTTGGATCACCATCTGACATCCATATGTGACCTTGTGAGTCAGTGGCAAAACCATCCATTACCATGCGCGTCCTACGGAAGTTTTAAAAAGTTTAAAATTTCCGCCTCTGATTTTGGTACCATGAGCATTCGCAAACGATTTCGCACATGTGCGTATGAATATCTGACTATGGTAACTGAAGGTGTAGTCCACAGTGTACATAAGGTTGTGATTTGGTCATCTTTTTTTTTTTTTTTTTTTTTTTTTTTTTTTTTTTTCACTTTGATATATTTTATTCACCCTTTTTTCACAAAGTATTTTCCACAGATCCCGGGAGGGCGAGGGTAGCCAACCCCCCATCGGGTCTTTTGTATTTGGTATTACATATATAGATAAAACAGTAGGTAAAACCACATGAGTTTACCAAGTTTTTAGTATCTTCATTACAGCAAATTTTTTGATCATTTGATTCACATTAGACACATCCAACATGTTGGATTTTGCCCTTTGTACTTTACTGGTTGTACAATTACTACCTCTCTGGTCAAATTTCAAAAATATTTGTACTACATTTCCAGATACATTTACATACATATTTATATATTTATACCACTCTGAACATCCAGAAATATCTCTCTTGGGATTGAATATAATGATATTACTTTCTTGCTATTGCATTACTGTATAGGTTAGTTGATTATATAGTGTTCTATTATCTGCCATTGTTTGTCGAAAAGTTCCTCTTTGTGTGTTAATTTAGACAAGAATTGTTGTTCATTATAAATATTTTTTAAATGTAATCGCATCCCTTGGAAGTTTGGACTTCTCTTTTTCTTTGCGCAGTCAAATAAGTAATGCTTTGCAATTAAATAAAGAATATTATGTGATCGTTGTTTCTTATTCAGTTCACCTAGTAGTATGTGTTCTGGTTTTATGCTAACATTTTCCATTCGGTTTTTAGAGCTATAATTCCTTATATCCTCCCATAGTTTGTTTGCATGAGTACATGTAACAAAAAGGTGTTCTATGCTTTCTTCTGATTGTTGGCATAATCTACATATATTGCTATCACAATTACCCATTTTTTTCTTAGCGATAATGTTCCAAGTATCCTATGTATGATTCGGTATTGAAGCCATACAAGGTTGTTATCTTTTATTGTGTTAAAGCATATTTTAAAAATTTTTGGCCAATCCTTCTCCGTTATTACTACATTTAGTTTTTCATCCCACTTTTTAGATAGATTTTGATTTTGGCCTTTATCTTCATATGCTAGCACTATACGGAATTTCTTCCTTTTAAATGAGTCCTTAAGGCCAATGCATTTGATGGGTATATTGGCCCATATCTTGTTTTTTTTTCCTTCCCTATATAAGGTTTTACACACCTGTGAACTCTCATATATTCCAAAAAATTTGGTTTAATATTATAATTTGACTCTATTTCAGCTTTCGACATTAGGCCTCCATTGAGGTTCATAATGTCTGACACAAAAGATACTCCTTTTTGCCACCAGTTGGGTAGGAAAAGTTCATGTTTAGAAATATTAGGGTTGAACCATAAGGGAACAGACTCCTTATCCTCTGGCGAAAGATTTGAGTTATACTTATTTAAATATTCAACCCATGTATTTAAAACACCATTCCAGAATGGGTTTTTGGTCTGACTTGCCCTTTTTTTTGCCCATAGAGATCCAAAACATATCAGTTTCTCTTTAGAAGGGGTCGAGTATGTGCTGACCTTTTTCCACATAGGATTTTGGTCACCTACGAGTCTTTTGATCCAATTAATTTGAAGCCCTTTTATGAAACTCATTAGGTCTATCATTTCTAGACCCCCGTCTTCTTTATTTTGTACTAATTTTCTTCTACTGATTTTGTCTGGTTTTCCATCCCATACAAAACTAAACATGATTTTTGTGATTTGTTTCACTAAGTTATCTGGGGGAGGTGGTAGCGATTGGAAGAGATGAACAAATTTTGACAGAATAATAGTTTTTAAAACTATTATTTTTCCTATTGGAGATAATATTCTTTTCTTCCATGAATTAATAACTTTAGATACCCTTTGTAGAAGGGGCTCATAGTTTTTTGTTGGTATGTCATCTAGGTTTGTTGAAAATGTTATACCTAACAGTTTAAATTCTGTTTGTCCCCAAGAGAGAGTTGTGTTCTTACAAAGTTTCGCTTTTGTGTGTTTTTTTTCCCCGAACCATATTAGTTCTGATTTATCCTTATTCATTTTTAACCCAGAGTAGGTGCCAAAGATTTCTATTATGTTGAGGGTGTTTTGGAGTGAGCCCTCCATGCCATCTAGAAAGATAGTAGTGTCGTCAGCAAATTGTATTATCTTTACTTCGTCATTGCCTAATTTTATTCCTTTGACTAGTTTATTTTGGTCAATCATAACTGTAAGAAAGAAAGAACAGATGATGAAGAGGTAAGGAGCTATAGGGTCACCTTGTCTACAACCTCTGCCAATCTGAATTGGGTCTGAGAGGTAACCACATTGAAGAACGGATGCGTAAACTTCTTGTTTAGGGTATTAATCCATCTTATAAAACCGGTGCCGAAGCCTAATATTTTTAGACATTCATTTAAAAAGCTCCATGATATTGAGTCAAAGGCTTTTTCAAAGTCCACCAGAAGGAGTAGCCCTGGGATATTTTCTTTTTCTGCATAGTACATTATATCGTAGACTAGGCGTGTACAGTCGCTTATATTTCTACCTTTTAAAAATCCTGTTTGATTATTTGGTATGATTTTTTCCAAAATCGGTTTTAATCTATTCGCTATTGCTGCAGATGCAATTTTGTACACGACTGACAGCAATGTTATTGGACGCCAGTTTTTGATGAATTCTCTTGGCTTTTGCCCTTTTGGCAAGCAAGTAATCAGACCGTGCCTTAATGTTGTAGAGAGAATTCCGTTATCGTAACTTTCATTTAATGCATGCAATATAATATATTTGAGCTTTGCCCAAAAGGTCTTGTAGAATTCCGATGGGAAACCGTCTATACCTGGGGATTTTTCATTCTTCATGCGCAATAAAGCTTCACTTATTTCTGTTAACATTAGTTTTCCTTCTAGCTTTTCCATATCTGATTCATTTAACTGCGGCAAACTGTAGTTTTCTATAGCGCTTCTCAAGTTTAATTCTTTATTTTGACTATTCTGTTGGGCGAATAGTTTTTCGTAGAAATTTTTAATCTCTTTTAGTATTAATTTCTGATCGTAAATATTAGTTCCATTTTCGACTTTTAATTTCTTTATTGTTTTTTCTGTAAAATTATATTTTTCTAAATTGCAGAAAAATTTAGATGCTCGTTCTCCATCTTTTAACCAGTTTGCCCTGGATCTAATTCTGACACCATTCATTTTGTCTTCTCTTAGTTTTTCTAATTCATTTCTTTTATTTTCAAGGTTTAAATCAATAATATTATTTACTTCTAGTTCTGCTATTTCATTGATCAATTCCTCCTCTTTCTTTAACCGTTTTTTTTTCTTAATTGTTGAGTATTTTATTGTTTCACCTCTTAATCTGAGTAATATTACTTCTAGAAGTAGACTGTAGCTAATGTTGTCATTAGGTCTCATGACACTGTCATTAGTTGCCATATTGTATCTAGATGTTTCGTCATCTATTGCTTTATTCATTTGTATTAGATATTCTTTATCTTTTAGAATGGAACAGTTAAGTTTCCAGATCCCCTTTCCTCTTATGAAATTACAAAAGGTTATGTCGAGTTCTAAGATAGAATGATCAGACCTGTATCCTGGTTTGATATCACAACTATTTATGATGTCTAACAGTGGGGTCGAAGCGATAAAGTAGTCTAAGCGTGCTTGTTTGATTGGGTTTTTCCTTCTCCAGGTATATCTTCTTTTTTCGGGATTTAGATTTCTGTATACATCACATAAATTTTGTTTTTCAATTATTTCTAATAGTTCTTTTCTTGCTCCTGGGTTATTTATGTGTTTGTAATTATCACAGTCTAATCTGGGGTCTAGTGTAAGATTTAGATCTCCGCTCAATAGTATATAATCTGTTTCTGCTGAAGTGATATAATTCTCTACAGTTCGGAAGTATTGCGGGGTGTCAACATTTGGGGCATATGCATTTATTATCCGCAAACTTGTATCATTGAGTTTTAAATCGATTAATAGTAGGTTCCCCTCGTTATTTGCAAGTATATTTGATACTGTATACTCGAAATTTGGAGTAATTAGGATAGCAACCCCTCTTGAGTTGGTTTTACAACCATTTATAAAACAATCTCCTTTCCAGATATTTTTTAGGTTACCTATATCTCGCTCCACCCAATGAGTTTCTTGCAAACATAGAATATTCCCTCCCATATTTTCCAAATAGTTTAGTACATCAGTCCTTTTAGCCATATCTCTCAAACCTTGACAATTTGCTGACAACACCTTTATTACATTTTCCACATTGGTTTTATTTTAACTGGCTCACCCCTTTTTTCCTCCTGAATCTTTACATTAAGGTAACATTCCCGCCTCTCTGATTTACATGTTTCTGTTCTGTATAGTGTTAACATCAGTGGTATACCTTTATTACAATGATCAAGTGAAAATAACTCAACAACAAAACACAAACATATGTACATTATAAAGGAGAAGAAAAATAACAAAATAGTAGGAACAATAAAGTCACCGTCATGGAAGAGATTTGGAAAGATAGGTATCCAGACAGTTTAGCCGCATTATTTAAACTTCTTTTGGAAAGATAGGTATTCTGACAGTTTAGCCGCATTATTTAAACATCTTCTGTCGCACATTTATTTAACAGTTTGACAAAAACAACTATTCCTATTAAGCTAATTTTGTACTATTGAGTGGTAAACATACTAGATTACCCATAGATTGTCCACCTAGTTACTTCTAATAATTACTGCATCTATGCTCCATGGAAGTTTGCCATTTTTGGCTTCAGACAATCAACTTATAAATTATCAGTACTTCACTGACAAACTAATTATTTCTGCTTCTCTGCCTCAATTAATTGGCACTGTTACCTTTTGGGAATCCCACTGCAAGTTATCATTACTTCAGTGACAAGATTCTGGTTATAAACTGTAATGTCCAGTTTGATATAGTTTTGCAGTATAATCTAACAATTGGTTAATACGTATTACAGAGCTGCATCAGTGTATTGGTATACTGAGTGTAGAAGCTAAACTGAGTTCTTGATAATGGTTATACTTCAACCACATAATTGTATCTAATATGTTAATCCCGGATAATCAGTAGTAGTATTAGTACAGTTGTAAAAATAGCGGTCAAACCATATTACAACTCGAATTCATATTAGTGGTTATAACCAAACCACCCAATTACATTCAGATGTATTACTCACAGATAGGTAACAGTAACATTAAAGTAACAGTATCAGACAATTGTACATAGTGCAAACCATATTACAAACCGAATTCATATCGGAGGTTATGCCTTAACCACCGGTATTCAACGGTATTCAACAGTATAATCAACCACACAATTGTATACAATATACGAACCATGGATAATCAACAGTAACATTAATAAGCTGAAAACTAGCTGTTAGACCATATTGCAAATTGAATTCGTATTAGTGGATATATCTTGACCATACAATTATACCTAATACATTAATTACGGATAGTCATCAATAGCATTAATAACCGTGGTTATATCTGTCTTGAACAACTGTGCATACTGAATTGCCTAAAGATAGTCAACAGTAACAACTAGTTACATTGTTGTATTAGCTAGTTAAGAAGACACGTATTGTTTATACCAAGGAAGTTTGGCATTGTTACCTTCAGAGAATCCCAATGAAAGTTGTCATTATTTCAGGGACAAGATTCCATTTCTATACTAAGAACCGCACTGTTGTACTTAATAAATAAACCACCGATAATCAACAATAACATTAGTGGCATTGAGAGAATCCCACTGCAAGTTATCATTACTTCAGTTGCAGGATTCTGATTCTAAAAGTAATGTCTAATTTGACAAAGTTTTGCAGTATACTCTAACTGTTGGTTAAAATGTATTACAGAGCTGCATCAGTGTATTGGTACACTGGGAGTAGAAGTTAAAACTGAGTTCTTGATAGTGGTTATAATTCAACCATATTGTTGTATCTAATATGTTAATCCCGGATAATTAGTATTAGTATTAGTACAACTGTAAGGTAGTGGTCAAACCATAATACAACTCGAATTTAGCTCGCTATAACCAAACCACCCAGTTACACTCCGATAAATTTATCACAGATAGGTAACAATAGCATTAAAGTAACAGTATCAGACAACTGTAGATAGTGCATAGCATAGAAATAGTCAGCAATAACCTTGATAAGCTGGAAAGTGGTGGTTAAACCATATTACAAGCCGAATTCATATCGGTGGTTATACCTTAACCAACGGTATTCAACGGTATTCAACAGTATCATCAACCACACAATTTTATACAGTATACATACTTTATTATATTAGCCAGTCAAGTAAACACGTGTTGTTTGTATCAAAGAAGTTTGGCATTGTCACCTTCAGAGAATCCCACTGCAAGTTATCAATACTTCAGTGACAAGATTCCGGTTCTAAGCTAAAATATCCTATTTGAAACAATTTTTGGGATATATATTCAACGTGTTATAACTAATTACGTCCCATATGTTAGCAGTTTAAATTAACAAGTATTGCTTCTAAGCATCAAAGCAATTTGGGACTGTTGCATTCGAAAAATCCCACTGCAAGTTGTCATTATTTCTGTGGCAGGTTTTAGGATTCTAGTCTTGAATTATATCCAGAATGACACAATTTTATAATATGCTCAAGATATTGTTTAATTGTATTACAGGACTGCACTACAGAGCTGCACTGATATACTGGTACAATGCGAGCTGTGTTTATACCCAATTCATAAGTGGTTATAACCAGACCGCACCATTGTATCTAATATATAAAACCATTGATGGTCAACAATAACGTTATTAGCGTTGAGAGAATCCCACTGCAAGTTATCATTACTTCAGTTGCAAGATTCTGATTTAAACTGAAATACACAGTTTAACACAATTTTATACTACCGCACAATTGTATCTAATATATAAAACCATTGATGGTCAACAATAACATTATTAGCGTTGAGAGAATCCCACTGCAAGTTATCATTACTTCAGTTGCAAGATTCTGATTTAAACTGAAATACACAGTTTAACACAATTTTATACTACCGCACAATTGTATCTAATATATAAAACCATTGATGGTCAACAATAACATTATTAGCGTTGAGAGAATCCCACTGCAAGTTATCATTACTTCAGTTGCAAGATTCTGATTTAAACTGAAATACACAGTTTAACCCAATTTTATACTACCGCACAATTGTATCTAATATATAAAACCATTGATGGTCAACAATAACATTATTAGCATTGAGAGAATCCCACTGCAAGTTATCATTACTTCAGTTGCAAGATTCTGATTTAAACTGAAATACACAGTTTAACACAATTTTATACTACATTTATAAAACACATTGTGGATAGGAAATACTGGTTCAAAAAGTGTTACTTTCATTATTGGACCTGTATCACACAGTAGTATCTAATCTATTTACATCGGTATTATGATTAACCCATGTATTAGGGTTGTACTGATACGTGTTCTGATCCATATTGCCACATAGTTTGACCTTATATATCCGGGAGACTGGATTTACTCTATTTAACGATTATGAAAGCGGTCAAGAATAGTGTTGATTATATCTAGTATCTATTTTAGCACTCCTTTAAGACATTTATCTATTTTTTCGCAAAAGAATGTCCTCAAGACTACAGCACCTTTATCTGAAAGATGAAGGCCATCTCGGTCGAACAGTTCAGATTTAAGATTTTTGTTTTCATCAAAGAAAGGTTTATAAGAGGGTATAAAAAAAACATTTGGCTGGTCATTGAACCTTCTCAGAATCTGATTATAACTGATGCGCACAAGATGGCGACGATTATGGTCCCACTGTCTAGGGATAATTGAAGACACTAGAATTACAGCTTCTTTATTTATTGACTTAATTAGGTCAACGAGTTCTTGAAAGCTATTCTTGAAGTCTACTGCATTACCTAGTGCTGGTGGTGGGTTCAACCTACTCAGTTGGGTTTCATAGGTTTCTTTCGTAATGACTGAATTGATAAGCTTTAGGTAGAGGCCCCATTCTTCTTTTCCACTTAGCCAATTTGTTCCCAGGTGGAGAATTATTACTTGGTATCCTGTTATTAGAAGTGGGTTGGTTTCTATATATTTTGCCATTTTTTGAGGGGTTCCGCCTCTCCTGGTTATCACTTTAGTTTTGGCCATTTGGAAGAAACCCTTCGTCAACGAATCTGCCAGTATAATCGAATGGTGAGTATCTGAAATTAAATAAAATTACAGATGGAAATATGATCCAGATTGCTGATTAAGATGTGACCTAATATACTTCATAATTCGCTGTAAGTTGAAGACCAGTCAAAACTTTTTAGTTGAACATAATTATATTTAATTTATGATTGAATGATATATTTTAACCAACCTTGAACATAAGTTGAACATAATTATATTTAATTTATGATTGAATGATATATTTTAACCAACCTATTTATGACAATTTTTTATTTAGCTATCAATAGTCTAATAATGGGTCAACCATCTCTCGTTATAAGAATTTACAGTTTTTCTAGCTATTCAATTTAGACAGTTGTCAAACAGTTAACATATCCAATGCTTTGCTTCCCATCTCAGTGATAAAGTTAAAGCGCTTTTGACCAAGATTTGGGCCATCATGTTTTCTGGTCACCGCGAGAAAGACATTTGTCAACCCTCTTTCTTCTAGAAGGTTTTCCAAAAGTTTTGATGCTGCCCATTCACCTCCGTCGTTGTGTCCCGAAATTTTCATCCCTGATGGG
Source organism: Sabellastarte sp. h YS-2021 (assembly GCA_964017235.1). Lineage (NCBI taxonomy): Eukaryota > Metazoa > Annelida > Polychaeta > Sabellida > Sabellidae > Sabellastarte > Sabellastarte sp. h YS-2021. Next base: position 80,735,424 of record OZ024927.1, read on the forward strand.
TCTGTTATGTTATACGCATAAATCAGATGGTCACATTGCGAAACTGCTGGTAGTTGGAATAGTGCGTCCTTGACGGCAGCTGCCTCTGATATTGTATTAACTGATTTTGCGTGACCCTGGAATCTACTTCCATTTACTTCCTTTATGTTGGTGTGTTTTACCACTGTTTCATTTACGGGCAAACTACAAGGAGCGCTAGTTAAGGGATTTGTTACAAAGGCATCTCCTATCACTCTTGATCCCACAAGGAGTTTGTCTTTCACTAGCTTTACTTGCTTGTCTGTGTCACGGTATATTTCTTTATATTTTTTCAACGCGTCTTTTTGCACTGATCTTCTTTCCCTCATTTCTGATGGAAAATGGTCAGTTATCTTGACACGTAAGGTTTTTTGCACCTTCCTGTAGTGTTCCATAACTAATTTTTTTGAATTTTTGAAGGCAAAAGACACAATTAGAGGTCTAGGCTTTTTGTTTTGTTGTTTCCCGATTCTGAACAGTGTGTCTATGTGTATCGCACCTGAATTATTTTCCGTTGTGCGAATTGAATTGTGATCTATTCTTAGTTCCTCTGTTAAGAAGCTTTTCAGGGTTTCTTCATCTGGTTTTCCTGAAATTTCAGCTAGATTGTAAAGCACAATGTCCTCTTGAAGTTCTTTCCATTCGATGTTTCCAATTTTTGTTTTTGCTTTTTCCACCTGATTCTCCAGAAAGGCAATCTTTCCATTGGCTGTTGCAATAGAAGCCCGTAAATCTTTATTCTCTGATTGCAACTCAGAAACTTGTTCACTTAAAAGACTTAAGTGGGTCGTAACGCGGTGCCACTTCTCTTCGGTATTAAGATTATGTATTTCCCCCGTCTGCAGAAGGACCAACATATCTTTACTTTGCATTAGAGCTGATTGGTTGGGGTTTGACATCGTAAAGTCATCTTTTGTTGTAATACGGTGACATAAGGTGAGTTAAGGTATTGGTCATTTTGAAACATGTTCATCTGACAGCTACCAAAGGTGAGTTAAGGTTAACGAAGGTTGCTTCTCGGTGACTTAAGTTTGTAGCAGTCATTCTACTGTTATTGACAGTTAAAAAAACTGTGTGCAATCAGTGGCCGTCCGCCTATAGTGTGAACAACTCAGATAAAATGGGGTAACCTGGGGGCAGTACTGCCGCTGAGAAAAACTTCTAACTGCAGGATGTATTGCCTGTAGTATGAAAGGGGCATTGCTGAACCCTTGTCGGAGCTCGACACTCAAGTTACCTGATGACAAATGTGTGACTCGGCCCAAAGTGTGTTAACCTGATTGGTTGAGGTCTATTTTTAAAGTTGCTTCCAGACTTTGAGCAAACTAATCTAATGTAATCTACTGCTTTGCAAGCGCAATATCTTCCCCACAAAGGGGAACTCAGTGTGCTAATTAAAAAAATCATTATCATAGGGAGAGTCGAGGGGCATTCAAGGTCAGGTAATCCAGGATTATGGGTGTGACCAGGAGGGAAGAAAACTAAGTTGGGAAACTAGAGTTGAAGAGGTGGGTTTTGAGGTGCTTCCTAAAAGATGCAACAGAGGGACTTTCTTACATGAAAGGGGAAAGAGTTCCAAAGGACTGGGGCATAGTGACTGAAGGAATTAGAAAAGTGTTTGATTGATTTGTGAACTCTATGATCAAAAGTGGGGGTTTGAAGGAACTTGAGTTGGGGGTACTTCACCTTGTATTTCTGGAAGAGGTATAGGGGTGGATTAATTCTCTTAGGTAAACTGGTTGACCTTGGTTGAGAATTTTGTATGTAATAAGGCCAATTTTAAATTGTACTTTGTATCTGACTGGTAGCCAATGGAGTTTTTTTAGTTGAAGGGTAATGTGAGAGAATTTAGAGGAACGGGGACAATCCTGCAGAGTGAGTTTTGGATTAGCTGCAATCTCTTGAACTCAAAATCAGTGAGCGATAAGAAGAGTGAATTGCAATAATCGAACCTGCTGCTCACCAAAGCATTTGCTAAGAGCACTGATGTATTAAGATCTAGAAGGGGACAAATTCTGTAGAGGTCTCTCGCATGTATTCTAGTGGAATTTATGACTTGTGACGTGTGGTTTGAGTAATTGAAATTGGAGTCGAACACCACTCTGAGGTTCCTGACACTTTGTGCTGGGGAGACCTGATTTCCCAGAATATTGATAGGGAAGTGAGGGAGGAGTTGTTTATGATTTTTGCGGAACCGGTGAGAATAAACTCTGGGTTAAGTTTTAATTTATTTGTAAACATGAAATTTTGAATGTCGTTTAGGCAGTTCTTTAGTTTTTGCATAGTATGAGAGAAATTTGCTGGTGAAAGTGTTATGTATAACTGGGTGTCACAGTGGTAGTTGATGCTACTGTGGGAATAAATGATTAAGCTGATTGGGTTAGTGTAGAGATAGAAGAGAATTGGTCCAAGGACAGAGCCCTGGGGAACTCCATACTGGAGCACAGCAGGATGCGAGAGTGTACTACCTACCTTGACCGAGTGTGTCCTTCCTGACAGGTATGATTTGAACCAATCAAAAACTGAGGGTAAAAGTTAGTGATCTTAATGTTTGGCCTCTATTATTGCCACATTCATGGTTTAACAGTGTTTTTATATTTCCAGTCTTCTTGATCTGAAAACCTCATCAAGAATGCATCCATTGAATTCAAAAACATGGTATTTTAATTTTTCAGACCTATGTTGGAAGACCTTTACAATGTCCGTATTACAATAGATGACATAAAAGTCCCAGAAGAAAGTCATTGTCCTGAAACTAGTGCAGATGAATGTCAGTTTCAGGTCAGTGGTTCTATTACATTATGAATATGACTAAACCTTTACTGCTGTATCTGAGTTTAGTTGACAACTGTTTAGGCTTTATATCATGTGTCTCTGTGCCAAGATATGGCCCTTATATCCACTAATAGATTCCTTCAGAGCCTTTGAATAGAAAAAGGCTGGTTTATTACATTTGAGACACATATGGATATGTATTTAGGGTTAAGTTTTTCAGGTAATTTATGATTATTCATTAATTTTTTAATTGGGTCATATGATGTCATTGGTTCTGGTATAGTAGTGCATTGATCTCTTGATAGTACAAAGGTTCAAAAGACACGTTTTTATAATGTCTAATTATCATTCTTTATTCAAGTTACCACCTGTGAAACCTTATCAAAAGTCAACCAATTGCAGTAACTCAGAATGGCACTTAAAAGTGCAAGTGGAAAATCAGTGAAATGCAACAAACTGGAAATCCTTTGTGTCATACTAAAAAGCTTTTTTTGCATTAAGGGTTGCATGTTAAAAATTCCATGAAATTGTTGTGATAACAAACTTTTCACTGGAATAAGTGAATGAATTGAAGGTGATCTCTGATTTTACCCTAACTTAAAGAGAAGTAATGCTTTGTGGAGATGGTGATATATGATCAAGGACTGGAGGATTTTATTTTAAAAGCCCATTTTGGATCAATAATGACCTACATAGAGCACACTGAGGTCATTGATCCATTGTTAGCTATAATTGTGATACTATCCTTGCCCCAAAACATTAAATCCTTCAAAAAGCCCGATTAATAAAACCTAATTGTTATGTGATTGAATAATCTTTTGACTTTTGATTTATCTGTTGACATCAAAGTGTCATGGTCTATGGAACAAACTTTTTGTCGGAAAAAGTTTGTGTAGAATTAAACTTCATTGATAGCATTAATGAATCGGTGGTTGACTAGAGATAAAAAGGAATATATAAATCTGACAAAGTGCAAACTATAATTCATTTACAATCCCATGCAATAAGTTTCATTAATCTTCACAGACTCGCAATATTATTTGTTCTTTTGAAAGCTTGTTTGTCATGTCTCTAATGAATAAGTTTCCGGGAGTAAACCATGATAAATTTGTTTTGTATAAAATTCTGTGTGTTAAATTGCAGACAACGTGGATGAAAACACCACAGATATTTTCTGTGGAACCAACATCTGGACCTCCTGGTATGTTTTGAAACTGTGAGATTTATTTTGATCAAGTTTTATTGTTTTACACCTTTGTCTGATTTAATACTGTGTATTGAACAGAAATTTTCCCTTTGTTAAAAATCATGAAAGTTCATTTGGCTGTATGCAACTAATTTTCCCAGCATATATTTAGTATTTAATATGTTTTGTCTGTATATACAATACACCCACTATAAACCTGGTTTCACTAAGGTCTCGTACCTACTCAGTAGGCTGCCAAATGCCAGTGGCCTATACTACCTGTTTCACAAAAATAGTATTCTACTAAGGTGTACTGCCTTGCTATCAATTATCGCTGGGTACCAATTATCACCATCAATAAATATAGCATTCATATTATAGTAATGGCAACAAATTTTGAAAGCTTTTTCGTGTGTATTTGTCCTATTCACTTGGGAAATAGTTTTACCTTGCTTGCTAGATTTGGGATACACTTTTGGTCAAGTTATGTCTACTTGAATTCTGTCTGGCGATAATTGATATCCAGTGATAATTGGTAGCAGGGGACACATATATTTAGTAGCATACTGTCTTCTATATTTAGTAGGCCATTGTCATACTGAGCCCTGGCTCCTATTTTCTGAATATTCAGTTTTATGACCTCATTTCCACTCTCCTAACTTTGTATTTCCCTATTGCTTTGACCATTCCATTTTACAACTTTTCTATTATCCATCCAAAATATTGTAGCCCCAACACAGTGAGGTTGTGTTTGTTTTTTCTACTAATCAAGTTTAGTATGTAATGGTATTTTCTCTACAGAATCATATTTTTGGTTCATCATGTTTTCAGCATATGAAACAAACATAACATTTCATTTTAGCAGCCAAATGCACTTAAACAAATGCAAATAGGTTAACACTAATAATGGTTGGAAGTGTATGTTTGACAAAATACAAATAAAAAATGCACATTTATGAAACAAGCTGAAAATGCAAGGATTGACCCCAATGAATCAGCTCAAAATAATTAAGTGTCCTGCAAGGGACTCTTGTTTGTATATGGGAGGATATCTGGCTCCGTCGGCTCCATGAGCTCCGCGTTTTCTTTTCCTCATAACTCTGTGACGTTCGGCGGATTCCTTTCAAATTTGGCAGATGTATGCAGTAGCCCTGGGAAATTTTTCTGAATATGCTACAATGACATTTTAATTCTCTCTGGTTAATACCAGTTATATAACCTTAATCATTGTTCGTTTTTTTCATTTCTTGGTAATTTTTCATCTTCATATTTGCAGAATCACAAAGATTTTCCTTATTTTGGGTCCTTATTCCAGGTACCATTATTAAACTGACTGGCCTTCTGTTCACCTCATGGATTCTAAGCACAGAGGAGCAGAGTTCTAATGGTAATGCCAACAAATTGGAGCGTGTGTTAATTGGAACCCACAAGTGTGACCTAATCTCAGAAGAAAATCCTGATGAGCTGTGAGTCATGATTAACTCTTATCTCCCTGTAGAACCCAGTCCTGATTTTCAGATTTTGATTTTAATTGTTAATATCCAATATATATTCAAATTTACCAGGATTGTGTATGTGACGCAAATTATATAGACTCAAACCACATCATATAGAACCCTGTCAGATACAATTGATTACCGACATTTTATTTTTAACAAGAGCACTGTGTACCTTCTGCCAAGGCATGCATTTATTTGTTTTAAAAAACAACTCAATAATAAGTAAGTGGGAAAATTTGGATCTTTGATAGGCTTCTCCCATAATAGATAGATAGATAGATATTTAAAATTTTTAGTGCAACAACACTAATGTGTTATACTGCACTATAAAAACTACTATAAATACGTTAACTAATATTCACAAACATATATATACAAATGATTAAAAAGTAGCAAAAATATCAAACAAAAAACAAGATTATACAAAATGACTAGAATAAACAATGTAAAAAATCACAATCAACAATACATAAACAACAAACAAAATAAAGTGTAAAAATACAAAGTATAGATCAATATCACAGTACAACACCAATCAAGACTAGATATTACAGAATAAATTAACATGAAGGACAAAACACAAAATAATTTAATTAAAACTTTTTAAACAGGCCACATTCTTTTAAATAATTTATAATATTGTAAACATTTTCATTAAATAGCTTTTCCATCGTATTTATATCTCTATAATATTTTATTCTGGTGTCACGTAGGTCAATACAGTCTAATAGTATATGTTTCACTGTATCAGGACAATGACATGGAATGCACCAGGGCATATCTTCACCTTTCAACAGATAACTGTGAGTGAAATAGGTGTGTCCTATACGGGCTCGAGTTATAACTATTTCTTCCCTACGAGATAAACCCGTCCAAACATAAAAATCTCCTACTGTAGGGTTTATTTGGAATAGTTTGTTATCAGGACACTCATTCCATTGAGCTTGCCACTTTTGTTTAAAAACACTATTTACATTCACTCTCAAGTCTGTATAGGGGACTTTCAAGTCTAAAACATTAAAATTCAAGGCCTGTTTGGCAAGCTCATCTGCTTTTTCATTGCCCTTTATGCCTACGTGACTAGGAACCCAAGCTAAAACCACTTTCTTATTCACTGACAAACAATCATTAAAAAGTTTTAAAATATCTTGAATAAAAGGATGATCACAGTTGTTACTATCAAGAGCCTGAAGACTAGATAAAGAGTCACTGAATATGATAAAATGATCCCAATCACAATTTTTTACAATATTAAAAGCCATTTTAAGAGCCTGTAATTCAGCTGTGAATATACTAGCATTGCCAGGAAGTCTGACCTGGGCACTGAGGCCATCAGATGTAGCAGCTGCAGCAACCCTATTTTCTGTTTTCGATCCATCAGTATATATAGCCCTATGGTCAGAGTAATAGCCTTTTAACTCAGCAAATAGACTTTGAAACATACAATCATCACCAAGTTGTTTCTTTTGATGGGTGAGGAATAAGTCTATGTGAGGTTTCTGTATAGTCCAGGGTGGGTCATCTGGCAATGACACAGTCTGAATTAGATCCAGCTGAGGACAGACAGCAGACAAATCTTTCTCTACACGATGCCCAAAAGACCTTATTGCAGATGGTTTCTTGTCATACAAATCATAATACTGGGGGTTAAAAACAGCATCATAAGCTGGATTATCAGGATTACTTCTCAATTTCAAAGCATACTGAATAGATAATTTATCAAACCTTAAATACAAGGGTGGTTCATTTGCCTCTACATACAAGCTTTGCATTGGAGAAGTCCTGAAGGCTCCCAGGCATATTCTTAAGCCCTGGTTTTGAATGGGTTCCAATTTCTTAAGATAAGACTTACGAGCAGAACTAAAAACAGCACAACCATATTCCAATCTGGAACGAACAAATGAACGATAAAGTCTCATTAAAACACTTCTATTGGCTCCCCAATCCATTTTGGCAACTACTTTCAGTAGATTCATAGCTTTTTCACATTTCTGACGAATATAGTCAATGTGTGCCTTAAAATTCAGTTTACTGTCAAATATAATACCAAGGAACTTAGTTTGAGAAACAACAGGGATTTGTGAATTATATATTGTCAATGTTGGGTCTGGATGAAGTTTTCTTTTATTACAAAAATGCATGCAAACAGTTTTGGTTTTAGAAAATTTAAAACCATTTTCATCAGCCCATTTCTCTACTTTATTCAAACACAATTGAAGTTGCCTTTCTATTGAAGCCATATTTCTAGAAGAACAAGTGATTGAGAAATCATCAACAAAAAGAGACTTTTCAAAGCTAGCTGGAATCACATCAGCAATACTGTTAATCTTTAAAATAAATAATGTAACAGAGAGGATGCTGCCCTGGGGTACACCCATCTCTTGCCCATGTATATCTGAATAAACGGATCCTAAACGAACTCTAAAAACTCTGTTTGATAAAAAATTCTGAATAAACATGGGCATTCGCCCCCTTAGGCCTACTTTATGTAGATCTCTTATAACGCCATACTTCCATACTGTATCGTAGGCTTTTTCTAAATAAAAAAATACAGAGACTACATGGTTGCCTTTTAAAAAGGAATCTCTAATAAAAGATTCAAGTCTTATTAATTGGTCTGTTGTAGTTCGACCTTTTCTAAAACCACTTTGATATTTTGTTAAAATATTATTTTTCTCAAGGAACCAAACTAATCTAGTATTAATCATTCTTTCCATGGTTTTGCATAAACAGCTCGTCAGGGAAATGGGGCGATAATTGGACGGGTTTTTTGGGTCTTTGCCTGGTTTAGGAATAGGTATTACAGTGGCCTCTTTCCAGCATTCAGGAATTTCACCTGAAGCCCATATATCATTAAATATATCAAGTAACACCATAAGTGAGTCTTTTGGTAGATGTTTTAGCAGCTGATAATGGATCTCATCTGGACCAGTGGCTGTGTCATGAGACTTATTCATAGCATCACATAGTTCTCTAATGGTAAATGGTACATTGTAGTTTTCAAAGTTGTCTGTGTCAAAATCCAAGTGTTCTTTTTCAGTTTTCTCTTTATATTTTTGAAACTCTGTACGGTAATTGTTGCTGCTAGAATTCTTGCGGATTTCTTCGGCCAACCTATTTGCTATATCAACTCTTTCTGTTATTTTTGTCCCATCATTATTTTCCAGATGGTGTATTGTGGTGTTACTTTGTTTGCCACTTATTTTCCTTATCATTTCCCATACCTTCTTTGCTGGTGTCTTTACATTTAGTTTTGATACATATTCATGCCATGATTTCCTTTTATTTTCTTTAATTATTTTACGAGCATTAGCTCGACAGTTTTTATATTCATTTATGTTATCTGATGTAGGATTTATACGGCATTTATCCATTGCATTTTGACGAGCTTTAACTGCTTTTTTGCATTCACTGTTGAACCATGGTTTGTAGCTACCAGTGGACTGTCCAGTTGACTTTGGCACACATTTTGTTGCTATGTCATTTAACTTATCTAAAAATGCAGGAAACTTTTCTGTTATGTCAGTAAAATTATGCCTATTAATATCCAGAGAACACTGAAGTTTGAATTTTGGCCAATCAGCCTTTTTAAGATTCCAACGAGGAACATTGTCCTTAGGCATACTCTTAACTATATCAATTAAAATAGGAAAATGGTCACTACCACACTGATCTGAATGGACCTGCCATGTAAAATCAAGAAAAACAGATGCAGAACATAAAGACAAATCTATTGAGGTGAATGAACCTGATGCAGGATGAAAATAGGTAGGTAACTTGTCATTAAGTAAACAAATGTCAGAGGATTCAAGTAGATGTTCCACCTTATAGCCTAAACTATTAGACGAGGAACAACCCCATAAATCACTATGTGCATGAAAATCACCAATAAATAGAAAAGGTGCAGGTAACTGGTTGACTAGATTTTCAAGATCAGTTTGTGCAACATTAAAACGTGGTGGAATATATACATTACATACAGTTATAGTTTTATGTAGAGATACTTTTACAGCAACTGCCTGCAGTTCTGTATCCAACTCAAGTTCCTCATGGGGTATACCTTTCTTAACAAAAATAGAGCAGCCACCAGTGGCTCTCCCATCTACTTCAGACATACAAGTTTTAAAATAGTGATCAAAGCCTCTAATATTTACATTATCTGTTTCTTTAAAATGAGTTTCCTGCAATGCTAAAATGTAGGGTCTAAAATTTGAAATTAAATTTTTAATTTCTTCAAAGTTTGGCCTAAAGCCACGACAGTTCCACTGTAGTATACTTTTATTTTTGTTTGGTTCCATTATTTACATTTTTATTGCCACTCCGCCCTTGTGAATTTGTGATTGGGGATTCTTCGCAACTCATTTCACTGTCACTGTCACTCAAAACATCATATTTATTGTATTGTTTAACTGGGTCATCAGATCCCTTATGCTGTTTGGTCAAATATACCTTGCTCTGGCTTATTTTCAATTTAATGGGGTCATTTTGAGATGCATTTGTCTGACTCGATGCACTGGTTTTATTTACTTTAGTTGTCTGTTTCTCAACCGCACACTTTTTGGGTTGTTTGGTACCTTCTGGCCATGTCATTTCTGTTTGTGTTGCTATGGTTGCTGTTTTCACCATGGGTTTGGTTGCTGCAGCTGCTTGGGCATAGGTTGATTTCACAGAATTAAATATATCCATTTGTTTCTTGGCTTCTGTATATGAAATCCCTCTTTCTGCCTTTATTCTCTGAATTTCCTTTTCTTCTTTCCATTTTGGACATTCTTTATCATTTGATGCATGCTTTCCTTGGCAATTTACGCATTTTGCTTCATTCCTACATTCTTGATAGTCTGTATGATCTTCTTGCCCACATTTTGTGCAAACTTCATTCTTTCTGCAATTGAATTTAGTGTGACCAAACTTTTGACACTTATAGCATCTGATGGGATTTGGTATGAACTGTGACACAGCCACCCTGTAGTAACCCACCCTGATGTATTTTGGCAAGGTCTGACTTTGGAATGTCAATATAAATGTCCCTGTTGGTTTCCTTTGTCCATCTCTAAATACTAATATCCTGTCCAGCTTTATGACACCTTCATCTTTTAGTCCATCTAATATCTCCTCATCAGAACAGTCTTTTATATCTGGGCATCTAATGACCCCTTTCTTTGTGTTCAGGTTGTAGTGTGGTGATACAGTGATAGGGATAACGTGGTCCATAGTCAGGTTCAGTTTGGTCGTTTTCAATAGTTTGCTGCTTTGGTTTTCCTTGTCTAATTCAACCAAGATGTCTCCATTCCTTAATTTCTTCATATTACAGGGATCAGACCCAAGAACAGCAACAATGGCCTTGTTTACAGCAAATGGTGACAGTTTTGACAGAGGTCTCTCATTGTCTGTACCTTTTACTAACAGAAATCGCGGCCATGTACAAATCTGAACAGAATCCAAGTTCGAAGTCATGAAATCAGGCGAAGTTCTAATCCTTTTCCTATCAGTCATTTGGGTATTTTGTGTAGCCATAATGTTATAGTATTTATTCATTGCCAATGTGCTCCACCCACCCTTCGAGCCCAAGGGGATATCATAATAGTGTGGAGCTGAGCCCTGCACACTGATATCAGAGATACATCAGCAGTATACTCAAAGAACACAGACGTGAACCTTGATTGACCTGTTAAGCAGCCGCCTTCTAGATACTCCAAACAAAAGCACAAACCAAACACCAGCAAAATACAATCAAACAACAGTATAAACCATTAGAATAAACAAGCCATCACTAATTTGGAGCACTAGGGCTTGGCACTACCAGCCGATTGATTAAGCCAGGCCATCTTAACCTTCCGACTAAGTGAAATTGAGGCCAAAGCTGTGTATTGCCTCCTCAATGCCGCAACAAAGTATTGGCTCAACAGCCAGGACCCTCTCTTCCACTGACACGGATCGCAACCCACGGCAAACAGGCTGCCCCCAATTAGTCGCCTCTTACGACACGCAGGAGGATACGTTGGGCCTATTCTACATCCCCGGACCCACAGGGGGATCTCCCATAATAGTGTCTATAATATATTAAGTTTGAACCAGATCATAGCAAAAATCTGGATACTATGATCCAGAAGTACAGGTGGGAAAACATAGTAAAACATAGGAATAAGCTGAGTCCTTTTCTAGTTTCACATACTATTAGAATCTTTGTATTATTTTATTTATTTATGCATTTATTTGATCAGAAGTAACTGTGTGAACAGGGCTTAGTCTATTAGTTCACAAAGTGTTTCTCTTCTATTACCTTTCAATCTTGAATCTATATTAAATTTTTTACCTTTGTATGCATGTCACCTTCGTGTCAAGTAAAATATATATCACCCAGAACTGTGGACTGCTCTGAAGATATGGTACAAAGAAATGTAATAAAGTTCAAAAAGACATCAGATTTGTGCTTATAGAATACTTGATGAAACTTCAAGAATACTAGTTTTTGCAAACATTGAAATAAAGAGATTGTTGATTCATGATGTTTGTGTACATGGTATTTTCATCTGAAAGAATAACTAAAAAAATGACATGAATGGTTTGCTGTGAATGTCGTTTGATTCTTCTACCATAAATGCTCCTTTATGGGATGTACTGAGCTCCAATCCTGGTATAACCTTGTGCCGTACTGATGTGTATAGTGGCTTTCTACCAGTAAACGCCCATCTACCAGTGAACATCTGCCTGATATTTCTTTGTAAGAAGTCAAGGACAAATTATTCTGTAAGTCTACAAAATGGGCATTCACTGGTATTTCTGGTTTACCATAAAACCACTGATAATGGAGATAAATTGTTAAAATATAACATTTTATAAGAAATATTGCACAGTATACGTGGAGAATTCATTGAAGAGTAAGTGATTTGATAATTTAATCATAGAAAAATATAATTGAAAGCTGTTAATATAATTTAAGTTTCAAATAATAATTACAGCATGGGCGTTTACTGGTACGTCGCCACTAGTGAATTGAATATCTTTTCATTTTATTGTGGCAGAAATAGTGATAACTGAAAGATTACATTCAAGAAGAAGTCATACAAGTGTTTAGGTTTTCTAATGGCTGATATTTTATCAAAAAAAAAATTGAAAAACCTGTAAATTGTGTATAATATTTCACATTATATCTTATAGGGTAAAAATGAAGTACATTAACTTTAAAATATTTTCTACATATATATAATATTTTATCAGCTCATTTTTTTGCTCATGTACCTTACCACATTAACAGGCGTACAAAATACCAGATTTATGTTCATTTCAAATCCTCAGAAACAAATTTTGATTTTTATAAACGTTTCAGCAACATTTTAACTGTTGCGAAGGATTTAACTGATAACACTGACTTTGAAGTTCTCATATTTTCTACAATTCAATTTTTTCTTGTCAAACTAGAATAGGTACAAGTTTTTCTCAGAGGTTGTTTCGGACCATGAAAGTAATATCAAAATTGTGTCAAATTTATGACAGCAGGGCGTCAAGTTCCGATTTTTTCCTATTATTTCCTATTTTTTAACAAATTCCTATTTATTCCTATTTTCCAGGAAAATTCCTATTTTTTCCTATTTTTGGTGATGATAATGTATTTTAAGTCACTAAATGTTGTTGATCACATGGAAAATGACTAATTTTCTCAAATCATAATGAAGTATAAATTTTACAGCATCATTGAAAAATGCAAAATGGTTTATTATAATTGTGAATTTCACAAAATGAGTGCTGCAAAAATACCCACTGAATGCCTTTGGCATCAGAAATGACCTGTCTGGGGATATGTTGGCATCAATCTAGTTATGATTGTATCCACCGGAGAGCAGTGTGTAGAGATTTTCTTGTTACCCCTCTAGAGGCCAGGGTATTGTAGGTAGATTTCTTAAATTTTCAGGTTATATTCATAACCATAAAATCTTGGCTGGGAATATATTTTTGGCCTCATTTTGAAGAACAAGATGGCTGCCACGGGCGTTTTTCGACTTTCAGCAAACAGTTTTGTTGGCCCTCCAGGCCTCTAGAACAAAGGGAATTCTAGGTAGAAATCTCAAATTCGCTGGATATGTTCATCATTACAAAATCTTGATTAAAAATATTTTTTTCCTCATTTTGAAAAACGATGGCCATCACGGGCGTTTCTTTTCAGTCATGAAAAGTGCTTATATCTCCCTTATTATTGGTCCTAGAGGTTTGGAATGTCAAACCAACCTATAGGAAATCATGGGCTGCGAATCTTCTGCTGTGGTCGGATTTGACCTTGGGCTGCCTCTTCAAGGTCAAACAAGGTTAGGCAAACTTAAAAGTGCTTATAATTTGCTTATTATTGGCCCTAGAGGTTTGGGATGGTAAACCAACCTATAGGAAATCATGGGCTGTGAGTCTTCCGATGTGGTCACATTTGACCTTGGGCCCCTGCTTCAAGATCAAATGAGGGTAGCCAAACTTAAAAGTGCTTTCAATTTATTATTGAAAAATGCAGTTTTTCTTCTAAACTATGTTAGTTGGCCTTTTCCGGTGGATACATCTTCCATCTGTGGGTCCTTGGTCTAGTTTTGAACTGAGTTACATGTACATATGTAGTTCTATAGAATGTGTATTTATAAGCTTTTTGGATGTAATTCAATAAGTATGATGCTTACTTGAGATACACGTATATTATTTTGACTATATTTTTTCCATTGTTCTAAGATAAGTGCAAAATAAAGGGAAATGTGGTGCATCATGATGGCTATAGGGGTGTTAGGAGACTATCTTGTTAAAAAAGATTCCTATTTTCACTATATTTTTTCAGTAATATTCCTATTTTATTCCTATTTTTTGACTCCCGAAATTCCTATTTTCCTATTTTCTGAGACCCACTTGTAACTTGACGCCCTGTGACAGTCAGTAGCCAAAACTGAGTATTGTTCAAACCAGAATTTCATCAAATCCATAAGAGTAGAAATCTGTTAAATAAAAGTCAGTTAATAAGTATAAGTGTACAACAAACTATCAAATTTATCCTAATTTCTGTAATTCCTGGATACTACGGAAGTTTAAGGGGTTTACATGGTATTCAGAATCAAGCATTCCTATATTAAATACGTTGCTGAAATATCCTATAAGTTATTAACCAATGCAAAGCAGGTGCCAAGTCAATAGAGTTTTCAGTCCAGAATGAAAACGCGACTCCTAGCTAGAGTAGAAGTATTTTTTGCTGTCCCTGAGGATTTAATTTAATAAGTGTCAGCTTTATTTCATGATAACTTTCTAGTTCAATTCGCTGAATATGTTTAAATTCTGGCAGTAATGTTATGGAGCTCCTACTCTACTATATATTGGAGAGCTTTTGTTGATTTCAGATATGGTATTCAGTTGGAAAAAAGTGGTACCTCAAACAATGGATGGTTAAAGTGTAAAATTACAGGACACTACATAGGTAAAATTACTCAATTTCTTTAATTTATAGCCCACTGGGTGTTGTTTAAAGTATCCTTTATTATTTTGTTTTGTAAATGACACTCGACTTCTAGATTAAAACTCATGTTGGTAAGCAGAAAATAGCTCCAATGTAACCTCCAGATTTGAATTTGTTTTAGGAAAAGTTCCACTTGGCCCAACAAGAATTATTATATTATATATTTTTTTACATTAAGGATAGCTTCAAATAACAATTTTCACCATGTTACACCAGTTCTAAATTTTTTTAGGTATGTGAATTTTTAATGTGCTGTTGAATAATGAAAATGCAAATTTAATTCCTAAACTATTTCAGGAAACAGTCAAGTGAGTTTCCGAGTAAGTGGTCCTTATGGCCGATCCTATCCATCCATTGAAACAATTTTCATCAGTAAGTCACATGAGCTGCACATGTTTCAGACATTTGCTGGTAAGTTTTGTCATTCGTTTATATATATTAACGTTTTGTAATCAATTATGTTATCTGTAAGTCATATATCAACCAGTTACAACCAGTATCTGTGTAATACCGTAGGTATCCTGAGCTATTTAATAAGGTTACTATTTTGGGGCCTCATGTATTTGGTAAGGGCCTTCAAAATGAGTAGCAAGTTTTGCAAATGAGTCTTACCTCTGCTGTGAAACATTCCAAATTTAGTTTCTGATTGGTGGGCCCTCTTAATTTGATTCAAGCTATTATAAGGGATTTTTAAAAATAGAAACATTTTGTTTAATTTCTGTTTCAAGTATTGGTGCTTATAGACTCTTGGCATGACAATTCTAGCTTTTTTAATTGGATTGTATGTTTATTTGGGTTTTAACTTGCCACTTTTAACAAATTGTATAGGTCATATCACGACGGGTAGTTTTATGGGCAGGGGAAGCCAGGGCATAAAGTTGGTCAAGGTTCTGTACTGTAAACTGCCAACCAACGGTAAGCAACTACCAGCTTTTCCACTTGAGGTCAGCCCGGGATTTGAACTCTGATGTCAGAGGTGGGAGACAAGAGTGTTACGGCTCTGCTACCATGGCCCCTTATTGGATCATATAATTCCAGCTAGATTATGTGTGTAAGGGCCTTTATTGTATATAACCAAAAATAAAGGACTAATTAAAAAGAAACCGATTACTGTCAATTGAATGCGAACTATATGCCTCCCACATAACCCATTAAATGGGATTTTGAAGGGGTTGACATAAATTCTTTATTTATGTGTAATTCTGACTATTCTGATAGTTATCCATGAGGTAACTCCAAAAACTGGAAGCCTTCAAGGAGGAACAGAACTCCACATCACTGGAAACTTCTTTGATGCCTCAAAATCAAAGGTTACTGTAGGAGGTATTATAATAGCTATTTCTACTATATTCAGAAAATCATGGATGGCTAGATGGAAATAACTGATGTATTATTATCAATATGTTGACATTTTTATATTTATTATTTTTGTTCTTTTTATGTAGTTTTTTGTCAAAGATGTAAAACAATTGCATCTTCTATGTTCTGACTGGTGTAAAAGCATTTTTTAAAGTCTCTACAATTTTGACTGGTGGATTAATGTTAGCAAATACACAAAGGATACTGAAAAATGCATTAAGTTTGTTGCTATTAACTGTAAATATTCATTTGTATATCCCAGGATGAAAGTTGTGGATATTATAATTGTCATTTTGCCACTCCATTCTAGGTGTAAATTTCCATGTGATATCTTGCAAAAAATTTCTGACACTTCTAGCTACAAAAACTTGCAAAATCAACTGTGTATCTGTTTTACCCTTTGATAAATACTCTAAAAACCTAAAGAATTTTTTAAATAAATGCACTTCTAAAATGCTCATAGCTCTGTGTATTTATATTTGTCAAGCATGTTGACCTGCTTTCAGGAAAGGTATGTGATATCATTGATCCTGTCACATCAACTAAAATAATGTGTAGAACTGCACAGCAGCCTTCTGTACAGAGTCACTATCATCCAGGTATCTATGGCCTAATATTTCTTGTTCTGTAATACTAATACTGTCATAAACAGTCATCCTTTCTTTTCAGTTTTATTCTGATTGTTATAATTTAGTTCTGACTAAAGCGTATCTTTAAATATTATCAATACAAATCACTTGAAGGTTTACAGTGATTGCTTACAGGTTTTTTTTTGTGTTTGGAACTTGACTATACATGAGGATGCCTCCAAAACATGGGCACATGAATTTCATAATCTCTGAAAGATGTGGTGCTGATAAACATGAAAATTTAAATTTCAGTGAGAATTAGTAATGAATTAACTTATATCAGTCAATAATTCTAATATATTTAGTAAGAATAATACAGTATCAAACCATTATTGTGTTAAAATATTTAGATTATTGGCAATTTTACACAGGTAATCGTGGTGTACATGTACATATGTGGAGTAATAGTTCAGTAATGCATCTCGAAGATCTCACTGATCTCACATCATACCCTATGGGAGGTGACACATACAGTCTTGAATGGTTTGATGGAGCAGGTTTTGAAGTAGATTCAAATGAGTTTGCCAATGACAAGCCACTGATGATATGGACCAAGGGTTTCTTCATTCCACCTGCAGATGCAGTGTATCAGTTTTACTGGACAGTAGATGGCATGGGTATGGCCTATTTTAGTGAGACAGGAGATCCAGAAGATAAGGTAAAGATATAATTGCGTTACCATATTTTATGATGAAATAGGCATGTAGTAGTTAACAATATAAAACATAAGGTAACCCTTAACTAATCTTTAGAAAATCTATACTGAGATTTTTATCTACAAAAATTTGATCTGACTCAGCAGCTTTTTTCTGTTACGTAAACTTTTGCTGTAGCTACTTCTACTTTGTCATTTTGATATTAACTTAACCTCTATATTTCTCAACTATCTATTCTGCTTTTTGATTGGTTGTGTTGAAAATAGCGAAAATAATTGCAAATATAGGATATTTTATCGGGGTTACAAGAACAAATTTAGTTAATGTTCTCTCATATTAATTTTTGTATGTGCATAATTTGGTTAATTACCTTCTAAATGTCTTTGGAACGATATTCACAGTTTAAATAAATTATAGCTTCCTTTCATACTCAGCTACATTTTCACCATATTAGTGACAAAGCCTGCTAAACCAATTTAGTTTGTCTAACCTGGCCGCTGCTTAATGTTTCTTTGTGATGTGTCTGACTTATCATGTTTCATAACCTCACTGAGACTTAACTCGTGGAATACGAAAGTGCATCAATAATTTGACTTTCTATTTGGTTTTATTTCTGGTAAATGCTTTATACCTCCATGATACAGAAATTATATAAATGTGTTGAGGTTAATGGTTGATGTGGGACAAATGAAAATCTCATGGAGTAAAGCACAGAAACTGTCTACAGACAGAAAGGAGTGGAGAAAGTCTGTGTACATGGCCTTACATTCCACCAGGAGTGAAGAGGCCTATGGCTAATGAGATTAATTAGTACATTTGTAGTAATATTGGTAAATAGTACTGAAAATGTAATTTTAGGTAAAGATTGTGGAGTGCACTGATTCATGTATTTACAAGAAGATGGAACCAAACAGAGGCTATGATTCTGATGATCAAGTTTCCCAGAATTTCGATCTTACAGCAAATAAACCGTAAGATTTATTTATCATCGTTGCTTTCCAGAGACCTTTTTGTCACTGATATAAGATTTTCATATGAGTGTTTCAGTATAATGTCACTTCAAACCATGTTAGTTTCTTGAACATCTGCAGGCTGTGTAGCTGATTTGATTTTACTCTAGCTGTATAAAAAATTATTTATTTCAAACTATTCAACAATGTTTGACTTAAGTTTACTTAGTGAGTTAGTCACACAATAAAGTACATTTAATATATCTGTGAAAACTATTCTGTTCTGGAAGAAAAATCCATTTTAATAATGTTTAAAAGTGAAAATGATAATGTTTCTGTGCAAGATATGTCTTAAGACATTTTTGTTTGAATATTATTCATGTTTATTAATTATATGTTGCTCATATCAGTGTGTATGACTTTCTTTTTTCAACACATTTAGTTACTACTTTGAAATACTTGGATCTGTGAACCTTGGTGGAAGTGTAAACCTTGGCCTGAAGATGCAACATAGTGAGTTTCTGGAGTCTCAGACTTTGGATAGCTTGAACGAACGCCAGAAAATCACCATCTCCTCTTCCGTCACACCTGAAATACAGGTATGTGTTGATGTTAGGGCAAATTTAATTAATTTTACTGATTATGGACATACATTTTCAATTTATTTCATATATTTATCATTTTTGTTGCCTTTTAGAATATCAAGCTTTAGGTTTTTGGTGGTTTTTATAAATTCGACGGTTATTCGGTGTCGACACGAACAGTATTTGCCGATTAGCCGGCATGAAATGTTTGGAGTCGTAACATCCCTAGTTGGTGTTACTGTTATTTTTTTCCACCGTCATTTTTTCCACCAGGCTTTTTTTCCCGGAGTCAGTATTGTATCTGTGTGGAGGGAATGACACAGAAAACAGATGAGAGTTTGGTATACTACTTTACAAGAAGCTAAAATACGGGTAAGGGGTGAGAGGGGTTTTAAAAATATTTTATGCATGCTCTTCAGTATGTTAATGTATAAATGATGGAGACCCACTTGGTTATGAGGGTCAGAAAGAGTGAAAGAATTTGATGGTATTCTGCTTACTCGGTTTTGATGAAAGTAGTGAAAAAAGCAAAGAATACATTATTATTTTTCGTAAGTATACTAAGGAATAGAAACATAAATATGTATAGCACAAAATTGATGGACAGTCCTTAGACATAGCGAAGTCACATCCCAGCAGGTGTTTTTATGGCAGATATTTCATGAAAATAATAATGAAAATTTATTCATTTGGTTTAATATCTCACATTTTAGCTTTCTGAACAGGGTTCCCTCATCCTTGAAAATCCTTGAAATAAATTGCTTCATTTTCAAGGCCTTGAAAAGTCCTTGAATTTGTTATTGCCCAACTTCTACATCTGCATCATCTGGTTTTTATGTCAGCTGACTTGTCAGTCAGCTGACATTATGTCGTCACTCTGCGGCGTGGGCGTCCGCGTCCGTGTGAACAACTTCTCCTCCAAAACTACAAGGCCTAGAGACGTGCTGTTTTTTTTAAAAGATACCTTATCTATCGAGGATGAAAAATTGTTCAAGTCATGCAAACCTGTCTGTTCGTCTGTTTGCTAGAGACATTACAAGGGGGGTACCCCCATCAAAAGTGTGAAAATTTCAACACTTAATCACAATTTTCTCAGTGACTATTGCAGGGATTTCTCTCATATCTTGCATATATGTACTAGGCCACAGGTAGATTCTCTTGTGTGAGTATGAGACCTGGATCTGTCTTACTTTTTTTTTAATAAATTTTTTTAATAATTTTTAATGCATTAAAATTCATGAAATCATGCACAAAATCATTTATAACTTGAAAAGTGTTGCATTTAGAGCATTTTGTTAAAATATGTTATTCAGCTACTTTTTTCATAGCTACAACATGGTGAGTAAGTTGGGTGCCTGTCTCAATAGCTAAGTGAGTAATAGCTACTTTTGGGCTTTTCAGTAACTTCCATCATGACTAAAATCACTTGTAACTTAAAAACTATTGCATTTAGAGAATTTCGTATAAATATGTTATTCAGCTACTTTTGGGTCAGCTATAACATAGTGAAATTTTAGACCTGTAGCTCATGGCATAGCTGAGTAATAGCTACTTTTAGGTTATCACTGTTGAGTAAATCGCTTATAACTTCAAAACTATTGCATTTAGAGAATTTCATATAAATATGTTATTCAGCTACTTTTGGGTCAGCTATAACATAGTAAAATTTCAGACCTGTAGCTCATGGCATAGCTGAGTAATAGCTACTTTTAGGTCATCACTATTGAGTAAATCAGTTGTAACTTGAAAACTATTGCATTTGCAGTATTTTGCTTAAATATGTTGTTCACCTACTTTTGGGTCAGCTATAACATAGTAAAATTTCAGACCTGTAGCTCATTGCATAGCTGAGTAATAACTACTTTGAGGTTCTCACTATTGAGTAAATCAGTTGTAATTGCAAAACTATTGCATTTAGAGAATTTCGTATAAATATGTTATTCAGCTACTTTTGGGCCAGCTATAACATAGTGAAATTTCAGATCTGTAGGTCATGGCATAGCTGAGTAATAGCTACTTTGAAGTTCTCACTATTGAGTAAATCAGTTGTAATTGGAAAACTATTGCATTTACAGAATTTCGTATAAATATGTTATTCAGCTACTTTTGGGTCAGCTATAACATAGTAAAATTTCAGACCTGTAGCTCATGGCATAGCTGAGTAATAGCTACTTTTAGGTCATCACTATTGAGTAAATCAGTTGTAACTTCAAAACTATTGCATTTACAGTATTTTGCTTAAATATGTTGTTCACCTACTTTTGGGTCAGCTATAACATAGTAAAATTTCAGACCTGTAGCTCATTGCATAGCTGAGTAATAACTACTTTGAGGTTCTCACTATTGAGTAAATCAGTTGTAATTGCAAAACTATTGCATTTAGAGAATTTAGTATAAATATGTTATTCAGCTACTTTTGGGTCAGCTATAACATAGTAAAATTTCACACCTGTAGCTCATGGCATAGCTGAGTAATAGCTACTTTTAGGTTATCACTGTTGAGTAAATCACTTATAACTTGGAAACTATTGCATTTAGAGTATTTTGTTGCAATATGTTATTCACCTATTTTGGGGTCAGCTATAACATAGTGAAGTTCCAGACCTGTGGCTCATTGCATAGCTGAGTAATAGCTACTTTGAAGTTCTCACTGTTGAGTAAATCAGTTGTAATTGGAAAACTATTGCCTTTACAGAAATTTGTGCAAATATGTTATTCAGCTACTTTTGGGTCAGCTATAACATAGTGAAATTACAGACCTGTAGCTCATGGCACAACTGAGCAATAGCTATTCTCAGGCACTGACTGTTGAGTAAATCGGCTATAACTTGAAAAATATTGCATTTGGAGTATTTTGTTAAAATATATTGTTCACCTACTTTTGGGTCAGCTATAACATAGTGAAATTACAGACCTATAGCTCATGGCATAGCGGAGCAATAGCTATTTTCAGGTTCTCACTATTGAGTAAATCAGTTGTAACTTGAAAACTATTGCATTTACAGTATTTTGCTTAAATATGTTGTTCACCTACTTTTAGGTCAGCTATAACAGAGCAAAAATTCAGACATGTAGCTCATTGCATAGCTGAGTAATAGTTACTTTGAGGTTCTCACTCTTGAGTAAATCAGTTGTAACTTGAAAACTATTACATTTAGAGTATTTTGTTAAATATGTTATTCACAGACGTTTTGGTCAGCTATAACATAGTGAAATTGCAGACCTCTATGTCATGGCATAGCTGAGCAATAGCTTTCTTTCATGAGCTGGGAATTTTTTGGTGTGGTCGGATTTCACCTTGGACCCCTCCTTCAAGGTCAAATGAGGATAGCCAAACTTAAAAGTGCTTATAACTCGCTTATTATTGGTCCTAGAGGTTTGGAATGGAAAAGCAACCTATAGAAAATCATGGGCTGGGAATCTTTTGGTGTGGTCGGATTTGACCTTAGACCCCTCCTTCCAGGTCAAACGAAGATAGCCAAACTTAAAGTGCTTATAACTCGCGTATTATTGGTCTTGGAGGTTTGGGATGGTAAACCAACATATAGGAAATCATGGGCTGGGATTCCTTCAAGGTCAATTGAGGATAGCCAAACTTACAATTGCTTAGAACTCGCTTATTATTGGTCCTACAGGTTTGGGATGGTAAACAAGCTACAGGAAATCATGGGCTGGGAATTTTTTTGTGTGGTCAGATTTGACCTTGGACCCCTCCGTCAAGGTCAAACAAGGATAGCCAAACTTAAAAAGTGCCTATGACTCACTTATTATTGGTCCGAGAGGTTTGGGATCGTAAACCATCCTAAATTCTTTGGCTGGGAATCTTTTGGTATGGTCAGATTTGACCTTTGGACCCCTTCTTCATGGTCGAACGAGGATATTGCATTTATAGTATTTCTTTAAATATTTTTAACCTACTTTTTACACTTAAACAATTACCTTGTTACTTTATTTCATAATACCATTTGCAGGGCACAACGTTTTTGTCCTTTTCTTCTGTCAGCTTCGGAATATCTGTCGAACATGCTGTTCAGTTACCATTTACTGTATTTCTGTACAGCCCTTTCCCTGATAATTATGCTTTCCTCTCATTATCACCATCACAAATCAAAAACATTCAGTCAGCTGACACAGTGCCCGTTCACGGGCACTCTCCTCTTGTTATGTTAGAATCATGTGACAATAAAGAATTGTGTGAGAGGAACGGATGGATAGAAGGGGAGGTAAAGGAGACCGTGCCTTAAAATATATTCTTGAGAATTGTTGACCTTGTTGACCTTGAAAATCCTTGAAAAGACCTTGAATCCAGTTATCAAAAATCAGTGTGAACCCTGTTTCTACATTCAGTGAGAAATGGAGTTTAAAATATTTGAAATATGTCATGAAGACATTTTCAACTTGTGTACAAATTTTGGCATATCACTGACAAACAAACAGAATACTAGTTTGATTCCTTTTTACCATAGTGTCCGGATGGGTGGGTGGGTGGGCAGCGGGAAAAGTTTGTCCGGCCTGTAACTCAGAAACTGTAAGGTGTAGGAAGTTGATACTTGGTAGGGACATTGGTTAGGGGATGTAGGTGTGCAACGTCAAGGTGTGACCTTGATTTGACCTTGCCGTAGTGACCTTGACCTATAAAATTTTGTCCAGCCTATATCTCGGAAACCGTAAGGTGTAGGAAGTTGATACTTGGTAGGGAGATTGGTTGGGGGGGTAGGCATGCAACGTCATAGTGTGACCTTGATTTGACCTTTGACCTTGCCGTAGTGACCTTGACCTATAAAATCTTGTCCGGGCTATATCTCGGAAACTGTGAGATGTAGGAAGTTGATACTTGTTAGGGACATTGCTTGGGGGTTGTAGGTGCGCAACGTCATGGTGTGACCTTGATTTGACATTTGACCTTGCCGTAGTGACCTTGACCTTTAAACTTTTGTCCAGGCAATATCTCTGAAACTTTAAAGTGTAGGAAGTTGATAGTTGGTAGGGACATTGCTGAGGGGTTGTAGGTGTGCATCATAGTTTTTAGTTTACTGATTAATGCTGACATCTTGCTATTGAATTGTCTTGTTTTAATACTTTATCTTTACGTACGTTTTGTTTCTCTAAAAGTATCCGATCTTTGTACTGTTTCACTACTTCTATATCTCATGGTATTGAAAACTATTTCCCCAGGCTGTGGGGTACGGGCAACTCTGATGCAATTTTTAAAACCCTGGAAATACGCTTTTACTTTTTAAAGTGTCTGTCCAATGGTATATGTAGTTTACAAATATGTTATTTCTTCTTTTGCTTTTTTGCCTTAATAGTCAGTTAATGTCATTGGTGATCAGGTAACCTTTTAGGCAAGTCAGAAATTATTTTAGTAAAATTTTAAAAGCAGTAAGAAGTATTGTCTGTGCAGTATTAAATCCCATAATTGGGAAAGTAGTTATTTTTAAAGTTAATGAACCACTCTTAATATCATCTGTTACACCATATAGAATTGACTTGCATCATGATGAAGCATAAAATAAAATGTAAAATTGTATTAACAATTTTTTTTTTATCAAGACTAATTGTAGGTAAATGTATCATTATACAATTCATTTTCAATAAATGTAAAAGTATTTGACAATGTAATGTCATTGACATCTGTAGCATCATATAACATTGGCTTGTACAGTGGCCAAGCAGGAGCAAATTAAAATTGCATCATATAGATTGTGTACAAAACAATCTTAGATAAAATTTATGTGCAGATTTTAATTTCCACAACAAATGGAAAAGTGTTTGATATTAAAATGGTTTATATCCTTAGCTGACATGCCAGTGTTGTATAAATTAGTAATAAATTGTATGATATAATTTATTGTATAAATTAATAATAAAGTAACTCATCAATGATAACTTGAAACTATATTATACAGATTGTGTTTTTCTGAAAGCAGTTACAGGTTTATGATGCTATGAATAGAGATTTTCTTTTTTTTTTGTTTTGGGGCAGAACTAGTGCTTGATACTTAATTCAAAACTAGCCCTGATTAATGATCAATACCATTAATGTCTGTGTGCCATTTACCTGTAGTATATCTGCATTAACTAAGCTAAATTGTAAATTTATAAAATTTTATTTAGCTCAGGCCTAAAGGTGCCTGATAATGAAAAAAAGTATGAAAGAATAATGCACTTTTCACATAAGGTTTGTCACAGTCACAGAAGTGATTGCCAATGTTGTGTGGAGATTTGATGATATCTAGCCCCATGGAAAATACAACTTAATTGTTTTGCCCATGCTCAAAAATCATTGCCTTGCATTTATGTGTATTGCTAGAAACCACGGCGCAACAGACATCTTTCAATCAGATTAATGCATTTCTATATTCAATGTTATAAAAAAGGATTATGTGACACAAAATATCGCAATGGTAAAGACCTTCTGAAGACTTAGTATTTAATATGTCAACTTTAAATGAAACCCTGTGTTAAGTTGTCTGAATGTAATGATACCGTTGTAACTAAAAATGTCATTGTTGCATAAAATTCTTTGCTGTAATATAGACTTTCCCTTCTTGGACATTAGTGCACAAAGGATGTTTGTCATCAATGTGGCACTTTATAAAATGCCTCTGGAGCCATACAATGATGAATGAAAGAGAATTAAAAATGAATTTCCTGCCAAGATATCATTTTAATCCCTTGTTTATTAGCTGTGACCACATTGTTGTATTGAAAATACCAGGATATTTATAATTTATTGTTTTATTCAATCTGCGTCATTTGTCATGTTTGAAATGTCAACTTTCCATTTGGTCTGACATAAATCATGAAAACAAAGAGAAACAATCAGTGGAACTGTACACAAAGAAAC
Source organism: Sabellastarte sp. h YS-2021 (assembly GCA_964017235.1). Taxonomy (NCBI): domain Eukaryota; kingdom Metazoa; phylum Annelida; class Polychaeta; order Sabellida; family Sabellidae; genus Sabellastarte; species Sabellastarte sp. h YS-2021. The sequence goes on from OZ024927.1 coordinate 80,761,402, forward strand.
CAACTCTCATTCATTTCAATTCCTGTGGAACAGGATATGTCACAAAAATAATTTCTGTGTAAATTATTGATATTGTTGACATTTAAACAATTGGTCACTATAATTGTGTCAGTTTATTGGCTGCACGGGTATTTGATTTGCTCACGAATGTAATTCATACTTCAAAAGAAAGTTTTTCAGTATGTTAATTATTCATCGTACATGTTTCTGGGAATGTTTTAAGTTATCTATTATGTCTTTTGAAGAGTGTAGTATTTCCCAAAGTTTCAAAGGTGCTGAAAAATAAAGTGGAATTTTCTTTTGTAGCAAAAACATCATCGTTACGTTTGCAAGCTGGCACTTACACTTCAAAATCAGTAAAAATCATAAAAGTGCTAAAAGGAAAAGAAAGAATAACTTTTTTTCGAATCACAAAGAAATAGTCAAATTACATTGAATTATAAAAGGCAAAGATGGCTGCAATGGTTGCAAAAAGGGTGTAACCATGGTTATGTAACCAATATTTCAGTGGTTCTTTGTGACAGTGTAGAATTTTTCAGGTCTATCTATCTGCAGGCACTGCAAGTGCTTTGGGCTTCCCAATTTTCTTTGTTAAATGAAGAAACTGTTAGCATATTTCATTTGAATTTGGTTTTCAAAAGCAAGCCTTTGAAAAACTTTATGTAACTTCACCTTTAAAATTACCTTTGGCATAATTAAAATTACTTGATTTAAGTATTTGCTTAATAGCAGTATTTTGAGAAAACTATAATTGCAGCTGCAGTCGTGAAATTTGATTGCCAGGTTCTCAAGATAAAAATCCAGTTATGTAGGGAGTGATCTGCCCTCCAAAATAGTTTTCTTTTAGCCACTTTTATTGAAGTAAACTATTTTAATATTTCCCTTATAATTGCATAAAGGAAATCATAGACTGTGTTTTCATTTGTGGGATGATATTTGACCCCCCTTCAAGATAATATACAGTATTTTGAATTTTGAGCCATTATGTCTTTCTTATTATTGCCCTTATAGGTTTAGGATGCGAAATCATATGAAAGGAAATTATAGTACAGTCAAATTTCTAGAATCATTCAATTTCAGAAATTTGTGTACCAACCTAAATGTAAATGGGTCTACCCTTGTCAATGTGAATTGCATGTTATACAATTAACTCGAGGATCAACCAGTTTTAATCCTTATTCCTTGTAAAAACCTAATATGTAGAATTGTCCATCTGCCATCAAAAGGTATGCAATCCCCCAGGTTCATTCTTGTTCTTATTACCTTATATACAGGTCTATTAACAGGTAATCTACAGAACAAATAAAAATATATATATACAAAATAGTTTACACAACATTACATAGTTTCAATACATCACTTACGCAGTACTAGTTTACAATTTCTAAAAACATTCAATTTCAGAAATTTGACTGTATAATAAAATCATGGGCTGAGAATCTCATTGAAGGGTCTGATTGACTTTAGACCCTTCATAAAGGTTGAACAATAATTTTTGATGTAAAATTATTATATCTCACAAGTTATTACTTTAATTTGTTCTTCACGCTTTTCAGTTTAACTGTCATTTTGACTAACTTTATTACTTTCCAAGTTAATCAACCATCATCAACATTAAATTATATTATCGTAGTGCTATCTCATTTCCTAGGTGATACGGTGGCATGATTGGACTGATGATGTGGATGGAATAAATGAAGTTCAGAAGATCACAGTAACTTCAACCGGTGATAATCCAAGTGATGAGGGAGTGTTTCAACTGAGGCTGTATGGTTCAAAAACAAGTATGTGATACTGTGGCACAAGACCTCTTTATGGTATTAGCAGATCATCTTTAATTTAGATATATGAAACCCCTCTATACATTTGTGCCATTAATGAAGTTCAAACCATTTCAATAATAGTTATTCAGGAGTAAATTGTCTCACAGGTAGACCCATGCCTCCTTACATATCTACTAAAACTTGGCAATCTACTTTTTACTGTTTGAAGAAAAAAACTATTTTGTTCTTTCTTTTCCTGCTAAATCAATTGTTCACCACACCAGTATCTTTTGAACTGTAATTTGGTCATGAATTCCAGTCTCTGTATAATAGATCTGAATGTATAGACAAGACGTAGGACTGAATATTGGTTCTATCTGTTTTCAAAAGTTTTTTGGAACGTTCTTGTGTTTCTTTGCATTTGGGTCTTTACTTGACTAAATAATGGATATGAAGAACATCTAATTGTCAAAGTTTTTTATCCAAATATTCAATTTTATTACCCCATTTCCACTGTCTAAAATTTGTGTTTCTGATTTGTTTTACATTCAACAAACTCTTCCATTTTGTATTTCTTTTGTCGTGGTTTTTACCCCACAGCCCTTAAGGGCTGTCGGGATATTGTTTTCACCTGTGGTGTCCGGATGGGCGGGTCGATTTTTAAAATCTTGTCCGGGCTCTTGAATTCTATAAGGTGTAGAAGGTTGACACTTGGTAGGGACATTGGTGACGCGGTGTACATGTGCATCAAGGTGTGATCTTTAGCTCTGCCAAAGTGTGTTCACCTGTCATATTTGAGACATGTTTCTCTTTTGACAAAGATATATGGATTGCTGCAACTGATTATTACATGAACTTTCACATAATTGTGCTATTTTCCATTGACAGCTGTTCTTCAGTTAATATATTTTACAGCATCAGAATTTTTAGTTTACTGATTAATGCTGTCATCTTGCTATTGAATTGTCTTGTTTTAATACTTTACATACAATTTCTTTCTCTTAAACATTATTTTCTCTACTCAAACATTATTGGAGCTTTATATATCTGACACTGCTCTGAAAATATCCCGATCTTTATACTGTTTCCTACTTCTATATCTCTTAGGTTGAAAAATATTTCCCCAGGCTGTGGGGTATGGGCATCTCTGATGCTATCTTTGTTGTAGTTTTACATCAACAAATCAAAAAGTGGAATACTGAGTAAAAGTTGGTTGAAAGTTGTTTATATAATCCAATTCAAAGGGTATTTGGCAGTCATAAACTGGTCTCCAACAGATAATTTCAATTATTTATTTGTAATTTAAAGGTCCTGCTCTTGTGAGAATAGTCTGGTAAAAACTAGCAAATCAGTCAAGAGTATTTTAAAAACATGCCTCACACCTAATCAGTGCATTAATAATGAAAATGAGAATAAACACTAGAAGCTCTCACCCATGAAATTGCTTTTCAATCTTATGAATGAATCTCATAATAAATAAAATGGTCTAACAATAGGCATAAAGGATTAATGTTCATTCATTTCTGTGAATAAAAAATCGGCATAATTCCACCACACTGAGCTAATAAATTGTCACTAGATAATTAAGGGTTCCGAGTGAAATCATCAATTATGAAAATCTGTTGTTATTATGATATATGCTTCTATTTAGATGAAATGGCCTTGGATGTAACAACTTCAGGGATGGCTTCTGCATTACAGAGTTTGCCAAGTATTACAGCTGTAACAGTTACTGAACAAGTGGTGACTGGTGGAAAAGAATTCACTATTGCTTTCAACGATGACTTAGGTTAATTACTGTATTCCCTCTTATTATTAGCCTTTCAGTGGAATCTATATACTATTATTATATTCGATAGAACCAATATATGTTAAATATAATTGCTACTTTAAGGTCTCGCCATCAGAAAATGCATTATTTTTGTTGATATAATTTAAGTAAAAATGAGGCAGCACTAGTTTCAATTCCTGTTTACATTGGAGGTTCTAGTTATACAGAGTCTGCTGTACACTGTCTAGTATATATTATTGGGTGTCAAAATTGATCAATGGAATGACAAAAATGAATTGCCATCAGAAATACATCTATATGGAATGGTAGCTAAGGCATTGTAACAGCTAATCTCAACAAATAGTTCTTTTCAAGCTCAAAATGGCCAGCCTGAGGTTAGAAATACCAGGGAAAAGGTAAAGTTTTTCTCTTTTTGGGGGGGGGGGGGTGGTGTTTGGGTTTCTTACAACAAAATATATTAACTAAACTGTGCCTTTTGTACAATGACATTGTGAATGAAATGAGCTTCCCCAGATTACTAGGACACATCTAGGACACTTCTTAAGCCATCTAAAGACTTACATTTTTGGGCGGGTTGCGACATCTGTCAGTCAACCCATCTGTCTGTCTATCAAAATTTTGGTTTCTGAACTCTTACTCAAAGACGCTTCTGCTAATTGATTTGAAAATTGACAGGGTGGTAGGACACTACCTGGGCTTGGTCATTTTCCAAATTGGTTCCAGTCGGTGCGTCCATCAGTTCTTACGTCTGTCTGTGAACATTTTGGTTTCCATACTCAAACTCAAAGACGCTTCTGTCGACTGATTTGAAATTTGACAGGGTGGTAGGACCCCACCTTGGCTAGACTGCTTTAAACACATGTCTGTTAGTAAACATTTTTGTTTCTGGACTCTAACTCAAAAATGCTTCTGTTGATCAGTTTGAAATTAGACAGGGTGGTAGGACATCACCTCTGTTAGGTTGCTTTCAAAATTGGTCGAACTAGATGCTTTCGCCGATTGATTTGAAACTCAGCAGGGTGGTAGGACACCACCTAGGCTAAGTTGCTTTTGAAGTTTGTGCTATCTTGTTGGATCCTTCCCCTAATACTAGTTGCATAACATGCCTTTTTGGGGTCTATAACCCCACTTTTCATGTCATATACTTGTCCAATCTCTTCTTAGGTTGTCCCTAGCTCAATATTTTTTGGGGGAAAACAACAGTTGTTTTTGTTAACATTTGGAGTTTCTCTCATTGGACATCAATTTTAGAGGCTGTCATCATCATTTTGGCAATTTACAGAAGTTTCAAAAACTGTAATATGTTATGGCAAGTAATTTCCTGATTTTTATATGGTCAATGTGTCAATGTTGGTATAAATGATGTATTTCCCGAAATAAGCAACATTTTAAAATTAAAATAATAGTGTGTTTTTGAAAAATTGAAGTGTTGATCTGCCTTGATAAGTTTTATGTTAAGTATGACGAAAGTCCAAATTTGTTCTTATTGTTTGTAATGTATGTACTTCTCTTAAATAGGAGATATACCTAACCTCTCAGTATCAAGCCAGTTCTTAGATGTGGAAGTGGTAGAGATAACCAAAGGACTTAAAAGTTCCCGTAATATTTATCTCAAACTGGGTGACTTTGTATCAAGTCCAGTGGCTCAGAGTGCAGAGGCTGAACAGGTAAAATAATTGGTAAATGCTAAATGATAAATTAATGCAGATGTATTAGAGTAAGAAATCTAAAATTCGCCACATATCTGAAATTCGCCACATGTAAAAATACTAATAAAATAAATGAATTGTTGTGAGATTTGTTGACTGTATAGTAAATTAAGGCTTTTTGAACTGAAAAATACCAATTTTTGGACAAAAACATCATTTTCTTCATAAAATTAACTAAGCTTTTAGAGGTGGCGAATTTTAGATTCCTGGCGAATTTTAGATTTCTTACTCTGTCATTTATTGTTGCTCTACTTTTCATTAACATTTTCAAAGGAGTACTACTTCAGTATTATATGTTGGATTATTCAATGACTGTGACAAAACTAAGCAGTTGTCAGTTGTAACTCTTGGAGTTAATTTTAAGACATGAATGTCAAGAGTCTCAAGACATTATAAAATCAAGTCTCACACTAGATTTCCCAATCATAAACATGGACAGTTATGGAATTACCTCTTAAACAACAGTATTTTATAACCATTTAGAAATAGTGTTTACAATTTATATTTTATTTTGTCAATTACCATTCACACTATATTGCTTGTGACGTAAAGGTGTTGTCGGCATCACAAATGTAATTGTTGGACATTTATTGTAACATCATAGTGGATGACTTGAAACAATGAGAAGAAATCATGTATGATATTTTTTTAATATTTATGTTCTTTAAAAGGTTCCCGTCATCGGTTGACTATAAATTACAGGTGTATATTCAAAATTTTTGGTCGAATGTCAAAGTTCACACAGAATTAAGCGTTCCACAAGGGACGCTTGTTTGTGTATGGGAGACCTTCAGGCTCCGGCGGCTCCGGCGGCTCCGCATTTTGTTTTCCTTATAACTCTGTAACCGTTAGGTGGATTCTTTTCAAATTTGGCAGGTTTAGGCAGTAGCCTTGGGGAATTTTTTTGAATATGCTGCAGTGACATTTCAACCAATCAGAGAGGTCACATGACCAAAAATGTCTTTTTTCGATGGGGTAGCTTGTTCGGATGATAACTTGAAAGGAATTTTATCAATTCACCTGAAACTTGGCAAATACATTCATTCTATTAAAATCTGGAAATCATTTTGGCATTGATTGGTTAAGAAATGGCTGAGTAATTAATGATTAATTAATCATTATGAAGTTTCCAAATAAGGAAAACACAAAAATGCTTATATCTCGAAAACCGTGCTAGATAGAGCGATTTCGACGAAATTTTTTACCCGCAGTGTATCTCTGCAGAGTAGTTATCCCAATTTTCAAAAAAATTTTGTCTCGCAAAAAATGGCGGCCATTTTGAATTTTCGAATTTTTTGCAAAAATTGCAAAACATACAAATGCTTATATCTCGAAAACCGTACTAGATAGAGCGATTTCGACAAAATTTTTGACCCACAGGGTATATCTGCAGAGTAACCATGCCAATTTTCAAAAAAATTTTGTCTCGCCAAAAATGGCGGCCATTTGAATTTTCGAATTTTTCGCAAAAATTTCAAAACATAAAAATGCTTATATCTCGAAAACCCTGCTAGATAGAGCGATTTCGACAAAATTTTTGACCCACAGGGTATCTCTGCACAGTAGCCATGCCAAATTTCAAAAAAATTTTGTCTCGCCAAAAATGGCTGCCATTTTGAATTTTCGAATTTTTGCAGAAAAATTGCAAAACATAAAAATGCTAATATCTCGAAAACCGTGCTACATAGAGCGATTTCGACGAAATTTTTGATCTTTAGGGTATCTCTGCCGAGCAGCTATCCCAAAGAGCTTTCACTCGGTGAAGTTTCAGACCCGTAGCTAATTATTCACCTACTCAAAATGAGTAAATGCTAATTATCTCTAAAACTATTGCGGATACGCAATTTTTATCAAATAACTCATTCATCTACTTTTGGGAGAGCTTTCACATGGTGAAGTTTCAGACCCGTAGATAATTACTCACCTACTCAAAATGAGTAAATGCGAATTATCTCTTAAAAGTATTCCAGATAGCCAATTTTTCTCAAATAACTCATTCCTCTACTTTTGGGAGAGCTTTCACTCGGTGAAGTTTCAGACCCGTAGCTAATTACTCGCCTACTCAAAATGAGTAAATGCTAATTATCTCAAAAACTATTGCGGATACCCAATTTTTATCAAATAACTCATTCACCTACTTTTGGGAGAGCTTTCACATGGTGAAGTTTCAGACCCATAGCTAATTACTCACCTACTCAAAATGAGTAAATGCGAATTATCTTTAAAAGTATTGCAGATAGCCAATTTTTTTTCAAATAACTCATTCACCTACTTTTGGGAGAGCTTTCACATGGTGAAGTTTCAGACCCATAACTAATTATTCACCTACTCAATATGAGTAAATGTGAATTATCTCTAAAAGTATTGCGGATACCCAATTTTTATCAAATAACTCATTCATCTACTTTTGGGAGAACTTTCACTTGGTGAAGTTCCAGACCCGTAGGTAATTACTCACCTACTCAAAAGGAGTAAATGTGAATTATCTCTTAATAGTATTGCAGATAGCCAATTTTTCTCAAATAACTCATTCACCTACTTTGGAAGAGCTTTCACACACGAAAATGAAAAATTGTGAATATCTCAGAAAAGCTATTTCTTCTCCTTTAATGCTCGGTGGGAGATACACACCGCGGCAGTGGTCTTGTCAAAAATTTTTGTTTCCACAAAAATTGTGGCCATTTTGAATTTTCAAAGTTTTTGCAAAACACAAAAATGCTTATATCTCGAAAACCGTGCTAGATGGAGCGAACTCAACAAAATTTTTTACCTGCTGGGTATGTCTGCAGAGTAGCCATGCCAATTTTCAAAATATTTTTGTCTCGCCAAATATAGCGGACATTTTGAATTTTCGAATTTTTTGCAAAACACAAAAATGCTTATATATTGAAAACTGTGCTAGATAGAGCAGACTGCGCTGACTTTGGTTGCCACAACAGTATAAGGCTAGAAACGAAGCATTTTCTTAATACTTTAGCACTCACCTTTATATCCTTTTCGGGACGCTTTGTTTTTGCTATGCAAAAACATTATCTTTTTTTTTGCGAGCGATCCTCTGGTTATAGTTTTATACACAAACAACTGATCCACAATATTTTTACTTCCCAATACCTTAACATATATTCAAATAACACCTTTTAACTAAATAAGACTGCACAGGTATTTCTTTTTTGTTGTTCAACCATCCTCGTATCACATGATATCTGCAACCTCCCACTTACACATAATACATAAAAAATCCACCAAGAAAGGTGATGACGTACACAGATTGTCAATAAACTAAACCTGTCAATCAAAATGAAGTAATTCTTGTGTGTTGTTTTGACCAAAAAAATAGACAATACCATAGATGCCATCTACATTTTTTGTCCCGAATTTTGAGAAGAATTGAAGCAAAATATCTGGGTTTTTTTCATGTTTTTACACATTTTTTTCCAAGCTGTTTATTTGCATGGACAATATGTGCACTTTAACATCTGTTCTCACTAAACTTTTTATTACAATGTTAAAGTTTTATAAAATTCTTTTGGTCTTTGAATGATCCCTTTGTATGTAGTTTGTGGGCTAATGACGTGCAAAATTGTTGAGATGTAGGGGGTTTCTGTTGATATTTTTTCTTTCTTGAATTCGCTATTTTCCACTTTTGTATTGGCAATATAATTATTTTTGTACAAATAAAGATATGTAATACTGTATGTACATAATTTTCTATTCAGGTTGAAGGTATCATCAGAGACATGTTTTCTGTTGTTTGCCACCCCGAGATTGATGGTACAGGTATAAACAGTCAGATAGTGAGATATCACTTTGACTTTGAGCAGCCAGACAGTACAAGACACACAGGCTGGGGGACATTTGATGATGGTGATTCATTCTGTGGTGGTTATGCTCTGAAAAATCCCCTGTATATACTGAAGGCTGGTGGTTTTATAAGAGCTCTGGAAATTTCAAGATATAAATATGTGAGTAACTAGTCACATATGTACAGTAGAGACAAGTCATCTGGCACTGTGGCCTGGGTAACACACTCGCCTAGGAACACAGAGGGTGGGTTCAATCCCAGGTATAGGCAGATACATAGTGGCTCGGATAACCACTTAAAATGGCAGTCCTCTGTCATTGGGTCCTATCCCCAGTGGTAGGTTAAAGAACCTTAAGGACATTGATAAATGGTCATGCTTGAGCCTCTGTCTTTCTGTTAGGGGAATGTCAATAATTTGAGAGGTTGGACTGTCCTTGTACCGTCGAATGGGTCATATAGCGCTTTGAGTCCTGTAGTACATGGAGATATTGTATAAATACATATACAAAAAAATACAAAATTGTACTTTCAGTGCAACTGCCATCCTCAGGCTGGTGCTTCAAATGATCCATTTTTTCAGAAATCTCTATACCAAATCTGTTGTTATAGCTCATAAATTGCTGATATGTCATTCAGTGTCATTAAAAGCTGATATTAGGTCAAATTTGACTACCTAACGTTTCTTTTTATTACATAATTACCCTTATTTCAACAATTATTTCATATTTTATTTCCAACTGATTTGTTTGCTTCAGCCCTGGTTTTGCTTGTAATTGGTGTATTCTAAAATTTGGTTAACAAAATTCAGGTCATTTTGTTTTGGAATGTTGGACATGGTTTTCATTCTTCAACCAATCCATCCCTAACTTTTGCACATATTTGGTTATATCACTCATACACATTTCAGTGAGTAGTGACAGTATATTCAATTCCGTTTTATGTGGATGTAACTTCTTGAATTGTTTTTCAAGCTTTTTCACTGACATTTTACCCCGTTATCTGTATATAACAGTTAAGTGAAAAAGAACTTGCAGTAAATGTGGCAGCACTTATTTCTTGCTGACTGGCACTTTTGCACGGGAAACTCTTTCCATTTACTTACATTTATTAAAATATTTGTTCTGGTCCCCAGTGATCTAAGTTTCAGCACAAATAGGATAGATCACATGAAGTCAGAGATATGGAAAATACACCATGATCTATTTATAAGTGTGACCTGAACATTTTAGTGAGCAGTCAGAAGTTTATACATTTGTACACATGTTTATGAATCTTAGCTACAATGGGAATGTCTTTCCTATTGTTTATTCCTTGCAACATTAATGATGTTTTTTCAACTCTTTTACAGGGCTTTGTTAGTCTGTTGCTTAATATGCCATTTTGTAGAAAGTTATAAAGCCTTTTTACACCATTTAACACAGTTCAAGGTAAAGCAGAATAACAATTACATGAACTATCAATTTTTAAGCCATTTACTGTGTCTTTTTGTGTTAATTCTCACCTTTGTAAGTTATCTTTGAATAATGTAGGTCATTTTTAGTGCAGAAAGGCATCTTGAATGCAAATCATATCTTGATTCTTTAACAAGGCAATAACTATACACCAGCACACGTAGGGGTGGGACATTTAGACATGTATATTTAAACACTTGTCTTCAAAGAAAATTACTGCATTCAAAAATTGTCACTATTGCATCATTGAATGACTTGCATGGATTAATGCGGCATGAAAGGAAATTTATTCCAAGGCCAAATACTTTTTGCATAAAAGAGGACCTGATATTAAGTAACTTCAAAACGTGTCGATTGTGTGATATTACCAAGTATTATTCAGTATTATTCATGGGAAATGATAAATAGTAATAAATCCACATTTCAGTCCAGTTATCAAGACAAAATCTAGCTGGATTAAGAATTGGAAGAAAACCATTTCCGTAGTCTATAACGCCATAAAATAGATTTCCAAGTTAGAGTTTAAACAAACCAAAAACTATTAAATGTAAAGTTAAACATTCACCATAATTGTTAATCTAGACAGATAAGTATTAAAAAACAAAGTCATAGCATTGCAAAAATTAATTTTGAGAGTGTTTTTTCTGTATTCTGTGATTTAATTAAGCAAGTTATTGTTCCAGGCATGTTTTGCATATAGAGGAAGCTTTGAGCCCAAGATGAAAGCAACATTCTCTTGGTTATTTAGAGGGCCATTAGTCTCAAAGTACATCAGTTATGAATTTGTTGATGTGTTGGCTGACACCAGTTCTAGTGAGGGGTAAGTACCAGATTGACTGACTGGGTAATGACATTGAAACTTAATACAGTTACAACCTGTTAAATATCAGGTTCTCAGAGAGTAAATGTCCAAATTTTACACCAATGTCTAGAGGTCCCGATAAAGTAGAAATATTATCTAGGATTTCTTATTACAGTATAACCTCTATTACCCGACCCTATTGGGGGAGGAACAGTTGGTTCCGATAATAGAAGGGTCGGATAATAGAAGGGATAAAATAACAGGTTTAAATGGAGTTGGGAGAGTGGGTTTGAGGTCGGATAATTGAAAATTCAGATAATAGAAGGCCGGATAATAGAGGTTCTACTGTATTATACTAAACAGGGTTTCAACTGTAAGTGAAAAGATGTTGACATATCGTTACCTCTCTTTAGCATCTGTGTGTGTGTCACAAATTCTGATGTTTTATTTAAAGTTTATACTCAATTACGTGTGAGGTTCAGTGGCTGGATGTACAGCTTAAATAATGATAATTGAGTGTAACCTTTATGTTTGTTTTACCTGACAAGACTATTATTTATTTTTTCAATATACAAACTATTTTGACAGAATATTACCAAATGAATTGGCTGAGATAGTTGTAGCTTGTTTAACATGATTTTAACTATAATTTTGAATGATTCTTATACATGTTGATTAATGGAGAATTTTGGGTTTGTTCATGAAAAAAGGTATAATTTATAATCTATGTGTCTCTGTCTCATGTTTGAGATTTAGTCCAAAGGGAAAGCCAATATACAACAGTTTGGAGTTTTATTGTTGAAACAAAATGTCAGTGATAGCAATTAGTATACATACACACAATTATGGCTAACATGTTTGTCATGAACTTGTACCAACTATTTGCTGTTAAGTTGACAAAACATCAATAAATTTGAACACATTGATCATTACATTAATCAAGTTGAGCAGTCATCCAAAGGTAAATGATTGAATTGTACCAAAAACATCTAAATGCCCAAATTATACATGCATAGGCTGTTATACAACAGGATGCTAGACCATAAATTTTGCCAGTACTCCTGTTTTTGTTTTGAGGTAAGTTTTTCTCAAAGCTGTTTTACATTTTTTGGAAATTGCATTGATGTTCTTATAGATGACTTCACTAAGTGTGTCAAGATTTATATTCTATTGGATATCATAGAAATGGAAATAGGAAATGAGAAAGGAAATAAGGAGTTTGATAGATGATTTACTTATTTGCCACTTTATTTTACATTAAATCGGTTGCTCTCTTGGTGTAAACATGTGCCAGTTCACTGTATTTACAGCCTATGAAGTCAGAAATAAAGATTTAATTTAATGACCATTTACTTGTGATCAGCTTGTTAATTCTCTGCATTAAACCTGTTGTACGTTCTCAGCTTTCATACAAATTAGTGGCACTTGCTTTACATGCTGATTTTGGGGCTTATAACAGTAGGTTCAAATTAGTGATATGTCAAGCGAATGTTTAATTATTATATACAAGTGGAATTGATTTGAAGCCACATTTAGTTACATCAGGAAATGCTGTGTACTTGCACAAGTCTAAGTTAGCAATAAGTAGAGCCAACTCCTGTGGATATAAGAGTTTCCAATAATATTATTTCAGATAATAATAATAGGCCAAACATATGAGCCTATAATCAGACTTGCTCCAAGTCTTTGTATTTGTATCCATCAGTAACCTGAATAGTTATATTTAAATTGGAAACTTACAGGAGTTTATTATACCACCAGTATTCCAGAGTAAGGGGGATGTAGTCTCTGAAAAAACTTTTGTCAGGGCTGTCCATTTCTCCAAACGTAATACAGTACCCATATATTACACAAAAGACAAAAGGACTTGGTGAAAGTCTAGCCTATAATATGAGGATTGGGAAAACATTTTTACAATGTAGCCATATTTTATATGCTATAAACCGATAAATATTTATACTTGCCTATAGAAAAAATAATCATGATGTGACCATATTGAATACTAGTTGTAATATCCTCACATATATCAGTTCTGTTAACACCTGGGCTTCTGGGGATTCCCCTTTAGCTCAGGTGGTCATATTTCGAATTTCTAATCTTTGGTAATAGTTATAAAACATATTAGGGCTGAGGGTCTTAATATATAATGGGTGTCATATAATAATGCCAGTGAGGTTAAGTATCTTCTTGAGCCTCTGTCCTCAATGTCAAATTTCTTGCAGTTGGAAGTATACCTGTCTCCCCATCTATGACCTCATAAAGGCGGCACAACCTGATGGTGATCGCTACAGCCTAGAAATACTCCAGGTCTTTCCAGAAAGTTCAGAATCTGCAGTGGATGAAGTCCAGTTCAGGAGAGATGTTGATCCAGGTAGAGAGCACAGATTCAAAGTCACATGTAAAAATCATTTACAGTTAAAACCTCATAATGACATTTAAAATAATGAATGAATTTGGGAAAGAATGGGGTTTAATAAAAATTCTCTTAGTGTTGCTTTTACTTTTGTTTTGGAGTACAACTGATATATTTTCAACTTGGTTCAGAGAATGTGGTGACTGAAGGCACTTACAAAAAAACTGACAAAAAGTTAAATTACAATAAATTTTTTACAATTTGAAATTGGCAATCCTTAAAGTTAAGTTTTTTGAAAAGATGAATACAATAGATACCTTTTGTTTGAATTATTCAAGGGACTTCTTACTACTTGAATATTGAGTTAAGTGCCATAAGTATATAATTGTTCATTAAACATATTGTTGTGTCAACAATAATAAAGATTCAATGAACAAAAAAGCCAGAATGTTTACTTCTCTTGATTTACAGATTTGAAAGAGTTGCTTTCAGTGAGAAAAGCTTATGCAGTGAATATCAGATTAAAGGAGGTTTCAGTGATCAAAACAGCTGAGAATGAATTCCATATAACCCTACTACCTTACAACTGTGTCTCTAATTTTGGTGTCTTTTCCTTGATTGGTGTTGAGGTATGTAACATTCAATATTATTTTTAAATGAGACACAGTCCAGTATCTAATGACAAATAAGATTTTTCCTTGCGAAATTTACATTTTATATAGAGATACTAGTTTGACAATCTTTGTTACAGTATTGAGAAATTAGTTACGTATTTCTTAGGAGAGAGAGAATGACTCAGGTTTGTACATGTCTTATGCCCAGGTCACACTGTGGCGATGTTTAGTGGCGAATATGCGTGATCCTGAAATTCGTCCTTGTTAGCATATTCTTGGTCCATCTTCACTGTTCTCCAGCATTCTCCATGGATCGTCATCTAGCTACGACAGTTTCAAACTGTTCAAAACTGTCGCCGGTATTCGCCGATTCGTGGCCATTTTTTAGTTCGCCATTAGAATTCACCACTATTGGTAGCAGATTCTTCTACATCGTAGCTCTGTGGTACTCCAGCAAATCGTACTACCTTCTTGTTCTCAGTAAATTCGCCAAATATTCTTCCTTGTTCTCAACTGGTTCTTCCTTTGTCGTAGAAGATTCCTCAAGTATTGCATTCATTCTCCCCTACTTGTAGCTGATTTGTGGGTAAATTCGCCAGATATCTTCACCAGTTCGTAGGGTATTCTTTGTATATTCTTGCTTTGTCTCAGGACATTCGAAAGGCATCGTAGAACATTGTAGAGGGGTTGTAGAAGTATGAAGATCTTTTATCACGTGACTACACTTTCCCGGTTTTTTTTTTGGCGAATTCTGGCGAATTTGAAGTCGCCTCTGTTCTTCTATATTCGCAGATATCATTGTAGCACCCTCGCCACTGTGTGACCTGGGCATAACACTGAACCAATTAAGGAAGGACCAGCTTCATCCTTGTCATTTGTGCCAATTTTAAGGGGCTGTTCGACTTTTGCGAGTGTGGTTTACGATAGATATACAATTCTAAATAATAAAAAAATGCACGATCCAGGGATGTAGTTTATGATAGGTTTACAATGAGTTTAAGATGTAGGAGATCTCATCCAGATAGCTTTATGATTAAGGCAGTCATTCCCACACATTTTCCTTGAGAGTTTACAATTGGTTTATGATAGGTTTATGAGCCTTAACAGAGACTTACGATTGCTATAAGATGGAAAAGATTGCTTTGCGACTGTTAAGATTGCTTTATGATTGCTATAAGATGGTAAAGATTGCCTTACAAGTGTTAAGATTAGTTTACGACCGCTGTAAGGTGAAACAGATGAGCTCATCATTGACAAAAATATGACAAGGATCAGGGGAGGTTTCCATACACCATATGTTTATGATAGCTTTAAGATCATAAAGATGTATAAGATTCAGTTCCCGATTCCCAAATTTTCACAATCAGGAGCAGGGTTCATGATATATCACAGAAATTGAACAGCCCCCTTAGGCAATGGGCAACAAAAGACTGACCTAATGTTCATAAAGAGTAACATTTTAACTTTAAATTATTGCAAGTTATTGTGAAAGTCTATAATTTACTCTAAGACTATTAACTGCTCCGAAAAAGATTGATTAATTTACCATCATTGCCAGTGCAGTTTTCTGGAAGAAATGTAGGTAAAATGTGCTGTATTTAACACATGTTGCATTCAGAAGTATTGATTCAGGTTTATAAGTGTCTCCAAGTTATTAATTAAAGGAGGACTTTATATCTGGCTTATCAAGTTTCCATTTTAAGCAATTGGTCATCAAAGACTGAAAAACTAGTCTTTGCTTCTTGGAAAGGAATAGTAACTTTAGTAATGTCTTTCTGATGTTTCTATTGTGACTAGGGATGGGTCGATACTCTCGATAGGCCCGGTATCTCGGTATCGAGAGCATTTGACTGAAATACCATGATGAGATTTTACTTCCACCGCTTCGCTTGTCAGCACATATAATGGAAGGAAGAGTTAAAATATTAGAAGCATAGCCAAAAGCTGAAGAAATTAGAAGCTTTTATCCCCAATTTTCATACATTCACAGACATTCTACAGTACTAATGATTACGTTTAGCAGAACTGCCATATTTTGGTTACGACAATTTATAACCTCAATCTCATTGTCGGCTCATATAACTGAAGGAAAACTTAAAATATTGGGTACAAACAAAAAATCTGAAGAAATTATAAGCTTTTATCTCATATTTTGTGCATTAGGCCACTTTTTAATTGCAATGTTGTGAAGAGGAAACGTCCATGTTTGTTTGGGATGTACAAAAACATGACTCGGGCTCAGTGGGATACCATGATAGTGGACGGTCATAGAATGGTTGTATACAGAGATGAGAGATTGCCCAATTAATAACCTCAATCTCGTTGTCAGCTCATATAACTGAAGGAAGATTTAAAATATTGGGTACAAACAAGAAATCTGAAGAAATTATAAGCTTGTATCTTATTTTTTATGCATTTGGCCACTTTATCGCAATGTCATGAAGAGGAAATGTCCATGTTTGTTTGGGATGTACTAAACCGCAGAGTCCCGGAATTTGTACGGTTTTGCAATGGCGACATCCCGATGTACATATTTTTCATACTGACCCATCCCTAATTGTGACCACTGCAATATTGTATTGCAAACTGCAGGCTCAGTGGGACACCATAGTGGATGGTCATAGAATGGTTGTGTACAGAGATGAGAGATGGCCTGAAAACCAGAAAGTAGAGGTAGAACAGATCCAGCAGGCGTCTCCTCCAGTCTCTGGCTCCTACTTTATCACCTTTAATGATGAGATGATAAGTAGGTTTTCATATACCTGAACATGCTAGATGTGCTTCCGTACTTGGCATTTTCCACTCACACCTCAAAACTTACCTAGCATTTGACGTAACATTTACATACATTTACATTTACTAGAACATTCTTATTAACTAGTTATTTATCTTGGCAATGACCCTTATCTGTCCCCAGCATATGTTTTTGTTCGATTTTGATTTTTATTGTCATGTCTTTGATTGTGCTTGCAAATAATAAGTACATAAAAAGTATGTAAATTAGATTGCATCTCTAGGTTATTTCACTATTGATTAATGCAGCTTCTTGGATTTCAATATTAAAAATGAAAGTGTTAGTTTCAAAATTGTTACCAGTAACTCAGTTTCAACAAGCAGTATTTTCAAAATAATTTGAATTTAATACACTGCTTTATATTTAGATCACCAACATGTGTACCTTGACATTTAATTTTAGATGAGTGTTGTGAACATTCTTCAGTGTAAACTTTTTGATAAACATATTAAGTATAATCGGTCATATGATAAATGTTTTGCTATCAAGTTATTATGTCCACCCCCCTGGGGGGTGGATATATTATTTTTGCTTTTTCCGCCGTCCGATGTCCGATGTCCGTTGTCCGATGTCCGGCGTCCGATGTCCGGCGTCACGCATGGTTTCCGCTCATTTAAAGGAAAAGTATTAGAGCTATTGTCACCAAATATGATAAATGTTTTGTTATCAAGTTATTATGTCCACCCCCCTGGGGGGTGGATATATTATTTTTGCTTTTTCCGCCGTCCGATGTCCGGCGTCCGATGTCCGGCGTCACGCATGGTTTCCGCTCATTTAAAGGAAAAGTATTAGAGCTATTGTCACCAAATTTGGTATGCAGGCTTATTGGGTCAGTAGCTTGCTTGGGATTGCTTTTGGCTGTTGTACCTCTTTTGCTTACTGAGTAATACTTAAGTACAGCTATTTTCAGTACCCATTGGTTTCTGTGCATTTAAGCCAAAATAATTAAAGATATTTTACTACAATTTTGAATACAAGATTGTTATGTCCATAGCTCGCTTGGTATTGCATTTGGGACTGATAGCTTTGTCAGTACATGAGTAATAGCCATTTAGGTACTTCA
Organism: Sabellastarte sp. h YS-2021; assembly: GCA_964017235.1. NCBI lineage: Eukaryota > Metazoa > Annelida > Polychaeta > Sabellida > Sabellidae > Sabellastarte > Sabellastarte sp. h YS-2021. Next base: position 80,779,545 of record OZ024927.1, read on the forward strand.
TTGTGTATTTTCAGTACTACTTTTGAGTAATTTGCTAATATCTCCTTAACCGTGTGAGATAGAGCGATTTCATCGAAATTTTCGACCCACAGGGTATCTAAGGAATGTAATATTTGCAATTTTCCAAAAATTTTCCCCTCCCCAAAAATGGCGGCCATTTTGAATTTTCGAATTTTTGCCAAAAATGGCAAAACACAAATTTGCTTCTATCTCCTTAACCGTGCCAGATAGAGCGATTTTGTCGAAATTTTCGACCCACAGGGTATCTAAGGAATGCAATCTTTGCAATTTTCCAAAACTTTTCCCCTCCCCAAAAATGGCGGCCATTTTGAATTTTCGAATTTTTGCCAAAAATGGCAAAACACAAATTTGCTTCTATCTCCTTAACCGTGCCAGATAGAGCGATTTCGTCAAAATTTTCGACCCACAGGGTATCTGAGCATTGTACTCTTGGTAATTTTTAAAAAATTTTCCCCTCCCCAAAAATGGCGGCCATTTTGAATTTTCGAATTTTTGCCAAAAATGGCAAAACACAAATTTGCTTCTATCTCCTTAACCGTGCGAGATAGAGCGATTTCGTCGAAATTTTCGACCCACAGGGTATCTGAGCATTGTACTCTGGTAATTTTCCAAAAATTTTCCCCTCCCCAAAAATGGCGGCCATTTTGAATTTTCGAATTTTTGCCAAAAATGGCAAAACACTAATTTGCTTCTATCTCCTTAACCGTGCCAGATAGAGCGATTTCGGCAAAATTTTCGACCCACAGGGTATGTGAGCATTGTACTCTTGGTAATTTTAAAAAAATTTTCCCCTCCCCAAAAATGGCGGCCATTTTGAATTTTTGCCAAAAATGGCAAAACACAAATTTGCTTCTATCTCCTTAACCGTGCGAGATAGAGCGATTTCGTCGAAATTTTCGACCCACAGGGTATCTAAGGAATGCAATCTTTGCAATTTTCCAAAAATTTTCCCCTCCACAAAAATGGCGGCCATTTTGAATTTTCGAATTTTTGCCAAAAATGGCAAAACACAAATTTGCTTCTATCTCCTTAACCGTGCCAGATAGAGCGATTTCGTCAAAATTTTCGACCCACAGGGTATCTGAGCATTGTACTCTTGGTAATTTAAAAAAAATTTTCCCCTCCCCAAAAATGGCGGCCATTTTGAATTTTCAAAGTTTTTGCAAAACACAAAAATGCTTATATCTCGAAAACCGTGCTATATGTCTCTGGCTCCTACTTTATCACCTTTAATGATGAGATGATAAGTAGGTTTTCATATACCTGAACATGTTAGATGTGCTTCCGTACTTGGCATTTTCCACTCACACCTCAAAACTTACCTAGCATTTGACGTAACATTTACATACATTTACATTTACTAGAACATTCTTATTAACTAGTTATTTATCTTGGCAATGACCCTTATCTGTCCCCAGCATATGTTTTTGTTCGATTTTGATTTTTATTGTCATGTCTTTGATTGTGCTTGCAAATAATAAGTACATAAAAAGTATGTAATTTAGATTGCATCTATAGGTTATTTCACTATTGATTAATGCAGCTTCTTGGATTTCAATATTAAAAATGAAAGTGTTAGTTTCAAAATTGTTACCAGTAACTCAGTTTCAACAAGCAGTATTTTCAAAATAATTTGAATTTAATACACTGCTTTATATTTAGATCACCAACATGTGTACCTTGACATTTAATTTTAGATGAGTGTTGTGAACATTCTTCAGTGTAAACTTTTTGATAAACATAAGTATAATCGGTCATATGATAAATGTTTTGTTATCAAGTTATTATGTCCACCCCCCTGGGGGGTGGATATATTATTTTTGCTTTTTCCGCCGTCCGATGTCCGTTGTCCGATGTCCGGCGTCCGATGTCCGGCGTCACGCATGGTTTCCGCTCATTTAAAGGAAAAGTATTAGAGCTATTGTCACCAAATTTGGTATGCAGGCTTATTGGGTCAGTAGCTTGCTTGGGATTGCTTTTGGCTGTTGTACCTCTTTTGCTTACTGAGTAATACTTAAGTACAGCTATTTTCAGTACCCATTGGTTTCTGTGCATTTAAGCCAAAATAATTAAAGATATTTTACTACAATTTTGAATACAAGATTGTTATGTCCATAGCTCGCTTGGTATTGCATTTGGGACTGATAGCTTTGTCAGTACATGAGTAATAGCCATTTAGGTACTTCATTGTGTATTTTCAGTACTACTTTTGAGTAATTTGCTAATATCTCCTTAACCATGCGAGATAGAGCGATTTCGTCGAAATTTTTGACCCACAGGGTATCTAAGGAATGTAATCTTTGCAATTTTCAAAAAAATTTTCCCCTCCCCAAAAATGGCAGCCATTTTGAATTTTCGAATTTTTGCCCAAAATGGAAAAACACAAACTGGCCTTAACCGTGCAAAATAGAGTTATTTCGTTGAAATTTTCGACCCATAAGGTATCTAAGAAATGTACTCTTGGCAATTTTCAAAAAAATTTCCTTTTCCCAAAAATGGCGGCCATTTTGAATTTTCAAATTTTTGCCAAAACTAGAAAAACAGGAATTTGCTTCTATCTTCTTAACCGTGCAAGATAGAGTGATTTCGTCAAAATGTTCAACCCAACCAATGCAAAAAGGCATGAAGCTGAAATAATTTACATCTACACTAACAAATATTTAAGCATCATTGATATATTTTACAAATGAAACAGGGTCTTGTAAGACTACTGTACAATTTGGGTAAAAGGTTCATGGGTGGACATTACACATGATAATGTGTGTTCTTCTATGCTATCCTGTTTCTATTCGCATCTACTATCAACAGGGCGGCCTATTTCTAGTATTTTAATATTGATTGACATACAAAGTCAAATGAGACTTTAATAATAATATTGTAATTATATTTGAATCCCTGTATAAGTAGCAGTGAACATACTAATATCTGCACAAGTTAAAATAGATGAGACTGTGCAGAACATACTACAGTAAATATAGGTATCAAAGGACCACAAAAACACTTTCATATAACAAGGACATCCAGATAATATGATGAAGTAACAAATGTTACCTTTGCAATAGCATGTAATTTGCAAGGTTGGAAAACACCCTGGTACTCTTACTTCCTTGATTTATTGGAAATTCTCTCCACATTTATGATTTATGTGAATACATTAGGCCACCCCATATACAAAACCTGTACAAATTTTGATAATTTTGTCTTACTTTTAAAAGGCATCTCCCCCTGGCCTCCATAACATAGTGGCTTATTTCATATTAGTTTTCTTCCTCCAATTGTCAGTGGAAAAGGACCGTCAGTGTTGCAAAACGTAAAGCTATCTAAATAGGAAATACCATTTATCAGAGTTTGAAGGGGTTCTGCAGTCTAATATTTATTTATAGCGGTGGATGCAGATGCAGAGGACTCAGAGTTAGAAGCACAGCTGCAGACAATGTCTGGTATGGGACATGTGAGTGTGGTGAGAGAAGGAAACTGTGCCGGATACAGCTGGACAATCCACTGGCTGGACAAACCAGGAGATCTACCAGCTCTACAGGTAGGGAAATTAATCTTTTAATTGTGACTGTCAAATGCGATACATACAGTTGATTGATTGAGTGATTGATTAATTGATTTGGGTATGTTGTTACTTTCAACACATTTTATAGATCATATTACAACAGTTGTTGAGAAGCTGAAGAAAACTATTGCATACTGTTGAAACTTCTACTTAAAAAACGATTTCCACTTGACAAAGTTCTACTTAAAGTTGTTTTGGTGCTGTGAGTTATGTTTTGTGATATTATCACTTCTTTTTGGTTGCTTTGTGTTTGTTTCTTTAATTTACATTAAGTGAGCATTTTCGCTAGATGCTCAATGTGAAAAACGTCCTAAATTTTTACCAGGTTAACATATACTTCAAAGTGTTTCATGACCATCATTGAAGCAAAAGAATTGGTTCTGGCTTGATCATTGGTCTAGAAAATGACAACTTGACCACGAAAATTTGGGGCAGTTCCTAGCATTGCTTCAAGAACTGGAAACACTGTAAAAATATTAAATGAGTTGATTGGGTGATTTATAAGCTCTGATAGAGTGCATTTTGATGTAAGTTATCCCACAAGGAACGTAATAAAAAAGATAATATCTCAATTTGCTGAACTAAACGCAGTAGAAAATAATATAACTTGCATGGTGAACTGGTTATTGTTATAAAAATGGCATTACACTTCACAAGAACTTGTCATATTGTAATTATATTTGTTGGAAGTAAATTGTTTCAACTGTTATTGCCATACTACAAACAAATTATTCACTAAGTCTTGTAGATGTTCCAGAATGAAATTCTTTGAAAGTTTGGTTAATACACAATTATTATTTTTGTTTATTTGCAAAATGATAAAAATACATTTTAATCAAAGATGGCAAATAAATTTGGTTATATTTGTTGTATTTCAGAGGAAGTGAATGTGGAATAAGGTGAAAGAAAACGTTTTATTATTTTTTTTAAAATTTTTTTTTGGGGGGGAGGGTGGAGGAGGTAACCAATCAATATTTTATTATTTTTTATTGTTATTAGATTTATCTCACAATAATGGAGTTAGTTCTTGGTGCACACTTACAGGTGGATGGTTCCCACTTAGCAGGAAATGAAGTCGAAATTGAGGTAGCCACATTAATCAATGGAGGAATTCTTTATAAGATAATTCCTGGTGAAATGGTCAGAACTTCTGAAGAAAAACCACAGGTTAGACTACACCCTACAATTATGATTAATAAAGTCAGTATTAATGTAAAATGATATTAAACAAGAGCACTCAGAGAGCGCAGACCTCCTCCAAGGGAGCTCAATTCCTGGACTATCATCAAAATCCACCCTAAAAAAATCAGGCTATAAGTTCCTTTAAAAATAGCCTGAATCCCGATGATCCAGACAGTGATCCAGATCACTCCCAAAATCTAATCACTTGTTCCTTGTCCCATTTAGGACATTTTCTGAAAATTTCATGAAAATCCATCCATAACGTTTTGAGTTATCTGTCTTTAAAAATTACAGGTCATGGGTCCAGAAGATCCAGATAGTGGTGGAGGTAATTCACCATCAGTACAAATTGATTGGACTTATGGAACATATCCATAAGTCATAGTCCAAAGTCATTTGTCACACTTAATCTTCCTCTTTTGTGCTGATTATGATGTGCCAATATGACAATATTACATATGACTGTTGATTTATATTTTCCGATATTATCCTTTGTTTAATGCTCAATTTAGTACCAATAGCCATTAAAATATGTAAATTTGTTTTCATAAAGCACTCCTTAATGTTTTTGAGGTATCACCTCACTAGATAATCTCTGATATATGTAGACTGATGTGAACGTATGAGTAAGAATATGTTATGCAAAGTATGTCTCACTTATAAAGAAACTTGAGCCTTTAACTAGGCTAGACTGACATCTACTTGGGATGTCCATGTGCCTTCTGTAATGCAGCACGTTTATCAATGTGTATCATCATAGCGTTGAAATAAGTGATTAAGGAGTTATGCTTTTCAATGATTTAAACTGGGTTTAATATGAAAAATAGTGTTTGAATGTTCAAAATGCAAGATTGACTAAATTTGTTGTTACCTTATGCCAGCTTGATAAAAATTTTTTTCTACATGGTTGTTCCAGGTGGCTGTTCATGTCAATGACATTCCAACAAGATGTACTGGCAACTGTGACTTTGAATGGACTGAAGAAAGTACCCCATTAGTAACTGGAATAACGCCCACTTCAGGTGCAGTTTATTATTGATGATTTCAGTGATCAAGTCAAGTGAATTGATTAACCAACCAGAGACTAATAAATGCTACTTTCTATTTCGAAACTTCCAAATAAACCCGTTGTCCATTTCAAAACCTTCTCATTGGTTTTGGCCAGCCTATGTTTTCAATACTGGTTTTAAAAGTATGTGAATTCAATTTGTAATGAATTTGTACCAAGACCAATATGAAATTACTATTATACTTTTCATAATTTTCATTACGCAATTTTGACACAAGTTTCATTAGTTTTAAAAAGCTATGCCATTGAAGAAGTGTTGAAAGAGTCCTAATCCTACCTGGTTGGTTCTTTGTTCTCTCTGAGTTCCCCTTACTTCATGTAAAGTTAAATTTCATCTTTCCTCCCATTTCCTTACATCAATAACTGTCCGGGTGCCTGGAAAGGCAACCAAAACTTAAAATAAAATTTTGAACATTTCAAAATTTCCTGTTTTAGTTCTACCTTAACCTATTTCTCAAACTGATTCCCATTTTGACTTAAGTTAACTACTGTCTCCTGCCATTTCTCCAATTCCTCACGTCCTTGGTCAACATTTTCATGGTGTAAGCTGCCAGATCTCTGATGTGATGCAGGCATAAATGCTGTTAACAAATTAACATTGAAAGAAAACAATGACAATTCCTTTCATATGGGATTATATTCTAACATACATATAATCTGTTGATTAGATTTAACGAGTCATAGACTAATCAATACATTAAAAAACAACGGCATCCTGACTAGAGGATTATCATCAAAGAATAGAAGAAAAAAAAATGATTTAGGCTGAATTCAGTTTACTCATTTGCAAGTGAAACAAATCAACATTAAGAACAACAAACATAAATTCAAATAAGAGCAAATAAGAGGCACAAATCTAAATATGAACACATCGAAACCAAGAACAAATAAACCAGTGTCAAAGAAAGGCATAATTTATTCAGATAGGTTTTCAAATGGCCAGGAACATTTTACATCTCTATGATAATAAAAACTGTTATTGTAAATTATATATTTTTAGGTGGGTTGCATGTAACCAACCCGCCTATTAGATTGATGTGTCTGACATTTGTCTGTCCGTCTGTCAGTCAACATTTTCGTTTCCAGAAACTAACTCAAAAACGCTTTGTCCAATCCAAATCAAACTTGACAGGGAGATAGATCACCATCATAGCTAAGGTGCTTTCGAAATTTACCTTAACACATTTACCTTAACTGGCTGGCCTAACATTTCTTTCCTTGTTTCTAAATTTAATTACAGCATTCGCTAACCTTGTTGCTGCCTGTGCAGCCCACCTTTTGGGGCATCTCTGACCCTCTTGTTAAACAAATATGCCACTACTCTACTAAGCAGTTCTAGTATTATTTTCAAAGCTACTTTGAAATTTAAATTTTAGTTAAAAGATGAACAACTATCATATCAGTGCAATTTTTAACCCCAGCCCATAAAGGTTGGGTTATAGTCATCCCCTGCACTGTCCGGGTGGCGGCAGCAGCGGGCATTAAGCTTGTGGGTGTTCAACAGCCTAAACCCCTGCATGGATTTTCACCAAATTTTCATGGGATGTTTACCTCCAGAGGATCTAGAGCTGATTAGGTTTTTGGGGCTATCCGTTAACAATTGTTGCATGGCAGTACTTTTAAGATTTTTGGGTCTTAAAGATTATGGGTGTACCACAGACTAAACCCCTGCATGTATTTTCATCAAATTTTCAGAATATGTTTACCTGAAGAGGGTCTAGACCTTGAAAGGTTTTGGGGGTATCTGGTAACAACTGTTGCCATGGCAACACTTTTAAGATTTTTGGGTCTTAAAGTTTGTGGGTGTTCCACAGCCTAAAACCCTGCACGGAGTTTCACCAAATTTTCAGGATATGTTTATCCAAAGAGGATCTAAAGCTGATTAGGTTTTAGGGGGTATCCGGTAACAGCTGTTGTCATGGCAACACGTTTAAGATTTTTGAGTCTTAAAATTTTGTGGGTGTTCCACAGCCTAAACCCCTGCATGGATTTTCACCAAATTTTCAGGATATGTTTATCCCGAGAGGATCTAGAGCTGATTAGATTTTGGGGGGTATCTGGCGGCAACTGTTGCCATGGCAACACCTTAAAATTTTGGGGTCTTATAGTTTCTTCTCATATCTTTGATATATTCTGTAACCTAAAATATTGCAGCTAGCTTCATCAGATTCGCATAAAATGTAAATGGATAGGAAAGCTTACCTGAGAGTAATTGTGTCCTTGTTTTAGAAACAAACTGACCTCCATATCACATCTTTAATACCAAATAGGAGGGTCACCATATCAAAAAGGCCTTATATCTCCCTTATAATTGCTTCTAGGGCTACAAAATATGAAAACTACTTGTAAGAAATCATGGCCTGTGAATCTTTTGTAGAACATCTCTCGGGTTCTCTGTACTTCTTACAACAGAAGTTGTTCCTAAGATTTTCCCAAATCTCAATGTTGTTGGCCATTTAGCTGTACCTGTGGGCTGGGGTTCTTGCCTGCTGAGGCTGGCTATTTTTAATACTCTGCTTATTATGCTAAATGTGCATCCTCTTTCCACGATGTATTACAGCTTATAACAAAAATCAGGGTTTTATCCGACCTGTTTTATCAAAGAGACTTTTCATGTATTTTCAGGTTCTTTGTCCTCTGGAACAGTGCTGACAATATCTGGCAGTGGATTCACTGCTTCAATATTTCCTGATTCTGTATTGACAACTACTGTAGAGATAGCAGGTGTTTCTTGTGACATAAGCAGCCATTCAGAAACCCAGATTATGTGCAGTGTGGGTGCTGGGCCATTGGGGACTCATGATGTACTGGTTTACATAGAGGGAAAAGGTAAACGACCTTATTGTTGCTTTGTGGTGACATCTGCCTTAATCCTGGACCAATCTCGTTTGGGGTGGTAAATTGCCGATCTGTAAGAAACAAGGGACCCTGTATCGATGATACTGTAACAGTACATTCTGTCGACATTCTTGCTGTCACTGAAACACATATTCGCCAGGAGGAAACGGACAGCCTTCTACATTCCATCACCCCGACAGGCTTCAAATTCTGCCACAAACCCCGTATTCATGGCCGTGGTGGTGGTGTCGGATTTTTTATCAACAAAGCTATACAGTTTAGATCTGTGGACACACCTACTTTCAGTTCCTTTGAAAATGTTAGCATTGCAATTGGGTCGGCGGCTCAACAGCTTGTGTTGACTTGTGTTTATCGTCCACCTGGCTCATGCTCTGAAAGTTTCCTGGACCAATTTCTCAATCTTTTAGAATATTTATCCTCTGTTTCTCCCTCTTTCCTAATTTGTGGGGATTTCAATATTCATGTGGATACTTCTTCAAATGATAGTATCAAATTCCAGAACTGTTTAGAATCATGCAATATAACACAAAATGTTCAAACGGTTACCCATCTACATGGTCATATCCTAGACCTTGTTCTTACTCCTACTGATGCCAGTGTCATCTCTAATGTACGAGTTGCTGAATTTATTTCTGATCATGCTCTTGTCCTTGCTCAGCTTGACTCAGTTAATCCTCCTTCACATAAGGCAAAAGTTGTCACTTTCAGGAGGTATCATAAAATTGACATGGACAGTTTCCGTAAGGATTTGGGAAATAGCGCATTCGTAAAATGCCCTGGTGATACAGTCAGTGGTTTGTGTGAACAATACTTAGATGATTTGAGCAAATTGCTCAACAAGCATGCACCATTGGTTACTCGCACTTTTACTAAGCAAGCTACTGGTTGGCTATCTGACACCTACAGGCTGGCAAAAACCATCAGGCGACAGCTGGAACGAATCTGGCGTAAAGATAAATCTGCCTATAATCGAGCTAGACTTCGAAGACAGATTGGTCGCTGCAATTCACTGGTCAACAAAGATAAGGCAAATTACTTCAGAAACCTGGTCAAAGAAAATACCAATGACTCCAAGAAGCTATGGCAGGTCTTGCGTTCCGCACTGCACTCTAGTCCTGAAGCAGTACTCCCTTCTCATGAATCTAAGAAAGGTCTTGCTGACCGGTTTGTCACTTTCTTCAGTGACAAAATAGATAAAATCAGAAACTCATTTTCCTCTAGTGACTCATTCACTCTGCCTCCTCCACCTGATGTACCCAATTTCAGCTGCTTTAAACAAGTTTCTCAAGAGGAAATTAGAAAAATTATCATGAAGTCACCCACTAAATCTTGTTTGTTAGACCCATGGCCTACATTTCTTGTTAAGGAATGTATTGATATTTTACTGCCCTCTATCACCAGGCTTGTTAACTGCTTGTTGTCAGAAGGTGTTGTACCTGATGAATTCAAGAAGGCTATTGTAACCCCATTGATTAAAAAGTCATCACTGCCACCCAATGACTTAAAAAACTACAGACCTGTTTCTGGGTTGGGCTTCATATCCAAACTGGTTGAACGTGTTGTTGCTCTCAGTTGAATGACCATGTTAGTTTGAACGGACTGGAGAATGTCAGGCAATCTGCCTACAAACTAGGTCACTCAACTGAATCTGCATTGCTTTCAATTAAGAATGATGTTCATTTGGCTTTTGCTAAAGGTGAGGCTACTGCTGTCGTTCTCTTGGATCAATCAGCAGCGTTTGATACTATTGATCATGATACGCTACTTAATTCTCTTAGCTCCTGGTTTGGTGTGAGCGGGGTTGTCCTCGATTGGTTTAAGTCTTATCTCTCAGACCGTGTTCAGTGCATTAAGATTGGGTCAATTTTATCTGATGCCAAAAAGTTATTGTATGGTGTGCCTCAAGGCTCTGTCCTGGGGCCAATCCTTTTTTCACTCTATACTACTCCACTGAGTAAAGTCATACAGAATCATCCTGGTATTAGTTTCCAGTTCTACGCTGATGACACACAATTGTATGTACACCTCACACATAAAAATGTTGCCTCGGCCCTTGATAAGCTGTCACACTGCCTTGAAGACGTAAAGAGATGGCTCTCTACAAATAAGCTCAAGCTAAATCCAGATAAGACCGAATTCATTGTGTTTGGCTCAAAGTCTCAGCGCGAAAAACTTAATCAGTCCTTCCCGGTCAACATACTTGGTAATCTCATATCACCAACAGATGCAGTTAGGAACCTTGGTGTCTGGTTTGATTCTGATTTCTCATTCTCTTGCCATGTTAGGAAGGTCTGCAAGGCTTGTTTTGCTCATGTCCGGGATCTTAAGCGACTCCGAGGACATCTGACACATGAAGCTACTCTTATGGCTGCCAATGCTCTGGTCGGAAGTCGACTAGATTACTGTAACTCTCTGTTCAGAGGTCTCTCAGCTCTAGATCTGCGCAAACTTCAATGTGTTCAAAATAGCCTGGCCAGAATTGTTGCCAACACCACCAAGTACTCACACATCACTCCAGTTAGAAAAGCACTACATTGGTTGCCAATTAAGTACCGTTCTATCTTTAAGACTGCCATGTTGGTATATAAGTTCCTACACAGTGGTAAGCCCAAATACTTTGAACCCTTCCTCATTCCCAGACATAGTGCATATAACACTCGTCGAAGTCAATCTGATGGCATATTTCTTGAGGTTCTCCACTTTGGTTCAATTTTCAAGTCTCGAAAACATTTTGGACTCAGTTTTGCGTATGACGCACCTATGATTTGGAATGACCTTCCTGATGAGGTCCGCTCTGCAAACTCACTTGCCTCTTTCAGGTCAAAGTTGAAGTCATACCTCTTTGGAAAAGCATACCCACCCTAAATTTCCAATCTCCTTTCTGCTTTCTCCGCGGTGCTGACCCCTGCAATGTCTCTGGTTTTTGAATATTGAACAATGTTTTTGTGTGATGCGCCTTAGAGTCTGTCTTTTGACAGAGATTAAGCGCTATAAAAGTGCTATTAGAATTAGAATTAAACAATGTCTTACTACAGTACAACATTGATTATCTGACCTATTAGTTGTTCAATTTATGACCTCATTTCAAATTTTAATTTCCCTATTGTTTTATTCTCTTATTCTCATTTACCTCTTTTTCTATTTTCTGACAAAAGTCTTGCTTTCCTTAAATGGTCAGATAATAGGGTTTCTTGTGTACATGATTTTTGGAGGTAGTGTTGGCATAGTTGACCATGTGTATGTTTTTAAAGTATGTACCTTTACAGCCTTATATTTAATGTTAACAGATGAAACGTGTTATAAATGTGTTACTTACAGGACTTGCAACAATAAAACAGTTTACTTATCAAGGTCATGTGACTTCAATTACTCCACAAGAGGCTTCATATGCAGGAGGCATTGCACTGACAATCAGTGGGTAAGTTCATAAAGGTATTTGCTTGGTTTAGTTTTCACCCTGTGACCACTGTGTAGAAAACATTAAAGCATTAAAGATTTTTTTTGTGTGAAATGTATGGTCTTGGTCAATTTTTGGGGGGAAGTAGATGACTTGTTTGCAAGGACATCTTGTTTGCACTGCTTTAATGTATCACCTGACCTACCCATCTTGATATGACCCAAAGATTTTGTAAAGTAACATAATGCCAAAATTAATTAATTTTATCAAATAGTTAAGATTCTTATATGGAGCTATGTTAATTGTCTATTGTTAGTAGATTGTTTTCTGGGCATTTAGTGTGCACCATAATCCCCAAATCATTTACAACCATCTGCCTGTCAGGATAAACCCGTACATTGTTTTTGAAAAATATGTTAAATCATATATGCAGTTAAATGTATGTATCAGTCTGTTGAGGAAAAAATTTCTTTCAAGCAGAAATATATATCCAGTCCAGAGAGGAATTCCTAGTAAAATAGAAATAGTTTTCAAATTTCTTGAGGAGATTCCACTGAAAGTAGTTCAGCTGTAAGTCAGATTTATCTTACAAACTTTTTGTACAATTTCCTTACAGCAGTGGCTTTACAGATGAGAGCTTAGTGACAGTTGGTGGGGCAGATTGTCCACTGATATCAGTCAATTTCACTATTATCCACTGTACACTTCCTGCAAAAAAACCTTCCTCTCCAGACAGTGCTGAAGTGATAGTAACCAGTCCATTTGGTGACCTGAAAAGTCCACAATACTTCTACTACAGTCAACCATCAACTCCTATTGTCTCAGAAATCAGTCCACTTAGTAGCACTGTGTGGGGAGGAGATACACTAAACATTGTGGGCACCAAACTGAAACCTCCAGGTAACAGTTACATGAGGTTCATAAGTTTACACTGAAGTACATGTATTAGCATTGATAAATATGTTGTTCAAGGTTTTCTGGACTAGAAAAAAGCTGAAATCTCTAGCTATGAATTGGAAATATGTTTTCAGGTCAAGAATTAAGGGAATCGTATAATGTCATTTGAAAGTAAATTGCAAGGTTTTGAAATTATAGTGACCAAACTACATTTTGTAAGATATTAAGGTTATTTTCTGGTTATGCATTGATATATGTGGGGATAGATATTTCATTCAAAGTTTTTGGATGGGGGACACCACACTGATCCCTTAAAGTCTGAATTGAAATGTAGAATCTAGTGGTAACACTTATAGAAAAACAAGAATGATTACTTCATGCTATTCTATTTCTGCTTTATTGTGTTTATTACCTCTGTCAAGAAGTTTTAATTTCATGACTATTGGTTTGTTTGTATGTTTGTTAGTGGGATCACACAAATACTACTGGTTAGATCTTCATGAAAAAAAATAAGAAGATGGTCAGGTCCCATTAAATTTTGAGACTGATCTGGATCACCGACTGGTTGCAAAAAAATATCAAAAAATATTCTGGCTTTTCCCATTTACATATCATTATGTGCCTTGATAGAGGTATGCACTATCCAAGTGCTCTTGTTGAATTGTTTGTGTTCTGTTGTAGATGATGGTGACCTTTCAGTTAGTCTATGTGGTAAAAAGACTGATGTTTTGAACAGTAATGAAACAAACATAGAAGTTACCCTGCCACCCAACCCTCCTGGATTTTGCTCAGTCACTGTTAAGGTTGGACATTTGGGGGTTGCAGAAATAAGGTACATAATATTATGCTTGTTTAAAAAGTATGAAATGGAGGCATTAGGTATACTCATGGGGGTACCACAAATCCTTCATTATCCAAACTTTTTATCATCTGAAAATTGAATGTTTCGTGAACTAATTTCTATTTTGTAAAATTTGTGTTTTCCTGCTGTAAAAAACTAAAACGCTGCTACTTTATGGTGTTCATTTGATCTGTACAAAACCTTTCTCTTCCAGTGTGTTTAGATAATAGAGGTTGTAGTAAAAACATTCTTGTGTTATAAAAATGAAGTTGTTGATGTTTATATAAAAGTCTTGTACTGATGCTTATATATTAAAGTAGTCCAGTCCATGTTAATTTAAGGTACATATGCTTATGTTGATGTAAAAGTAAGGTACTCCAGCTTGTGTACAAGTAAGGTGCTTGTACAATAGTAAATATAGTTTGTAAGGTTTCTGTTTAGTAGGTTTGATATATCATAATATATACTGCTTTCTTATATTCTCTTAATCATACAGTGGCGTTCCTGATTTGGAGTATAGGCTATCTATCCATTCAATTGCCCCTTCTAGGGGCTCACTTTATGGCGGAACATGGCTCACTGTGACTGGAAAAGGGTTTTCGATTGACAAATCACAAACACATGTAAATATTGGTGCAGACCATACATGTGAGGTTCTCCAGGTCTCTGAAGACAGCATTGTCTGTGATGTAACCAGTTCAGCAAACAGTTACATGATCACCAATAACGGAAGTCATCCAGGTAGAGATTTGATACATGGAGACTGGAAAATCTGAATATTGCCACTGTCTGAAAATAGCTTTAAGTGATTTAAGCAACAAGGAAAAAATTCTCTAAAACTCTGTTATAGATTTAAAGACATACACAGTCAAAAGTTGATGAAACAGGCACAAATTTAATTTGAACATTTCATAGCTTAAGTTAACATCAGGGGATGATGAAATCAAGTTTTACATATTGTAGCAATCTTCATGATTTTTATGTCGTCACTCTGTGGCGTGAGCGTACGCATCCCCGTGAACAACTTCTCCTCCAAAACTACAAGGCCTAGAGACATGCTGTTTTTTTTAAAAGATACCTTATCTATCGAGGATGAAAAGTTGTTTAAGGCATGCAAATCTGTCTGTTCGTCTGTTTGCTAGAGACATTATAAGGAAGGTACCCCCACCAAAAGTGTGAAAATTTCAACACTTTATCACAATTTTCTCAGTAACTATTACAGGGATTTCTCTCATATCTTGCTTATATGTACTAGGCCAGAGGTAGATTCTCTTGTGCGAGTGTGAGACCTGGATATGTCTTATTTTTTTTTAAATAAATTTTTTTAATAATTTTTAATGCATTAAAATTCATGAAATCATGCACTAAATCACTTATAACTTGAAAAGTGTTGCATTTAGAGCATTTTGTTAAAATATTTTATTCAGCTACTTTTTTCAGAGCTACAACATGATGAGTAATTTGGGTGTCTGTCTCAATAGCTAAGTGAGTAATAGCTACTTTTGGGCTTTTCAGTAACTTCCATCATGAGTAAAATCACTTGTAACTTGAAAACTATTGCATTTAGAGAATTTCGTATAAATATGTTATTCAGCTACTTTTGGGTCAGCTATAACATAGTAAAATTTCAGACCTGTAGCTCATGGCATAGCTGAGTAATAGCTACTTTTAGGATATCACTGTTGAGTAAATCACTTATAACTTAAAAAAATTATTGCATTTAGAGTATTTTGTTTCAATATGTTATTCACCTATTTTGGGGTCAACTATAATATAGTCAAGTTCCAGACCTGTGGCTCATTGCATAGCTGAGTAATAGCTACTTTGAAGTTCTCACTGTTGAGTAAATCAGTTGTAATTGGAAAACTATTGCATTTACAGAAATTTGTGTAAATATGTTATTCAGCTACTTTTGGGTCAGCTATAACATAGTGAAATTACAGACCTGTAGCTCATGGCACAACTGAGCAATAGCTATTTTCAGGTACTGACTGTTGAGTAAATCAGTTGTAACTTGAAAAATATTGCATTTGGAGTATTTTGTTAAAATATGTTGTTCACCTACTTTTGGGTCAGCTATAACTTAGTGAAATTACAGACCTATAACTCATGGCATAGCTGAGCAATAGCTATTTTCAGGTTCTCACTATTGAGTAAATCAGTTGTAACTTGAAAACTATTGCATTTACAGTATTTTGCTTAAATATGTTGTTTACCTACTTTTGGGTCAGCTATAACATAATAAAAATTCAGACATGTAGCTCATTGCATAGCCGAGTAATAGCTACTTTGAGGCTATCACTATTGAGTAAATCAGTTGTAAGTTGAAAACTATTGCATTTAGAGTATTTTGTTTAAATATGTTATTCACGTAATTTTTGGTCAGCTATAACATAGTGAAATTGCAGACTTGTATGTCATGGCATAGCTGAGCAATAGCTACTTTCAGGTTCTCACTGTTGAGTAAATCATTGTATCCACTGGATAGCCGCAGTGTGTAGAGAGATTTCACCATTACCGCTCTAACGAAAAAAATATTATAGCTAGCCTTCTCAAGTTTGCAGGATATATTAATAACCATAAAATGTTGCCTGGGAATATTTTTGGCCTCATTTTGAAAAACAAGATGGCTGCCAGGGACGTTTATTCGACTTTAAACAAGGACTTTTGTTGACCCTCTAGAGCAAAGGGTATTATAGGTAGAGATCTCAAATTCACAGGATATGTTCCTCATTATAAAGTCTTAACTGGGAATATTTTTGGCCTCATTTTGAAAAACAAGATGGCCGCCACAGGTGTTTCTTTGTCAGTCATGAAAAGTGCCTATAACTCGTTTATTATTGGTCCTAGAGGTTTGGGATGGTAAACCATCCTGTAGGAAATCATGGGCTGGGAATCTTTTGGTGTGGTCAGATTTGACCTTTGACCCCCTCCTTCAAGGTCAAACAAGGATAGCCAAACTTAAAAGTGCTTATAACTCGCTTATTATTGGTCCTAGAGGTTTGGGATGGTAAACAGACATATAGGAAATCATGGGCTGGGAATCTGTCGATGTGGTCCGATTTGACCTTGGACCCCTCCTTCAAGGTCAAACGAGGATACCCAAACTAAAAAGTGCTTATAACTCGCTTATTATTGGTCCTAGAGGTTTGGAATGGAAAACCAACCTATAGAAAATCATGGGCTGGGAATCTTTTGGTGTGGTCGGATTTGACCTTGGACCCTGCCTTCAAGGTCAAACGAGGATAGCCAAACTTAAAAGTGCTTATAACTCGCTTATTAATGGTCCTAGAAGTTTGGGATGGTAAACCAACATATAGGAAATCATGGGCTGGGATTCTTTTGGTGTGGTCAGATTTGACCTTGGACTCCTCCTTCAAGGTCAATTGAGCATAGCCAAGCTTAAAATTGCTTATAACTCGCTTATTATTGGTCCTACAGGTTTGGGATGGTAAACCAACCTACAGGAAATCATGGACTGGGAATCTTTTGGTGTGGTCGGATTTGACCTTGGACCCCTCCTTCAAGGTCAAACAAGGATAGCGAAACTTAAAAGTGCCTATAACTCGTTTATTATTGGTCCTAGAGGTTTGGGATGGTAAACCATCCTGTAGGAAATCATGGGCTGGGAATCTTTTGGTGGGGTCGGATTTGACCTTTGACCCTGCCTTCAAGGTCAAACGAGGATATCCAAACTGAAAAGTGCTTATAACTCGCTTATTAATGGTCCTAGAAGTTTGGGATGGTAAACCAACATATAGGAAATCATGGGCTGGAATTCTTTTGGTGTGGTCAGATTTGACCTTGGACCCCTTTTTCAAGGTGGAACAAGGATATTGCATTTGCAGTATTTCTTTAAATATATTTTAGCCTACTTTTTACACTGAAACAGTTACCTTGTTACTTTCCTTCATAATACCATTTGCAGGGCACAACTTTTTTGTCCTTTTCTTCTGTCAGCTTCGGAATTTCTTTCGAACATGCTGTTCAATTACCATTTACTGTACTTCTGTACAGCACTTTCCCTGATAATTATGCTTTCCTCTCATTATCACCTTCACAAATCAAAAACACTCAGTCAGCTGACACAGTGCCGATTCACGGGCACTCTCCTCTTGTTTTTATCCTATTGTTATTATTATAATGTTGTTGTAAATTATTGTTTTTGAGATTCATAATGCCATCCCAAAGACAATAACATTTTTGAAAAAGGTTATGAAGTTGGGATCAAATGAGAGCTATATCATTATCATTAAACAAATAAACCAAACAATGGGATGATTTTTAATGCTAAAAGTAACATTAAGATGTCTATATCTAGTGCAAAAATATAAACATTAATGCATATAACAAATTCAACAACTTGGACATTTTTGTTCAGTATTAAAATAAAAACTAAAAGCCCAGTTTGGCTTTGCGATTATATAATTGTATCAATAGGATGAATTGCAAAACTTAAATATGCTTATTTCTCACTTATTATTGATCCTAAAGGTTGGGGATGTAAACCCAAACTATAAGAAAACAATCATAGACTGGAAATCCTGTAATTTCTTCAGATTTCACCCAAGGCCATTTGTTCAATGTCAGACTGGGTTGTACACACTTATGGCTGATTCATACTGCAACGAATCCGTATATACGGATTCGTTGAGTGGTATAAATCAACAGGAGGGTTCATATTACACCGAATCAGGATCTGTATCCAGAAATTCGGTCGGGATCTAAATCTGCACGAATCTTTTCTCTAATTTTCACCCGGATTTTACACCGAATCAATAAACCAAGCACACAATTGTACCGAAAAGTTAACAGCAGTGAAAGTTTCCCCTGTAAACAAACCATAAAGCATGTACAGGAAATATATATATACATGTACTGGTATATTATACAATTTGTGGCTTTGTAGCCTCACAGTAAAATGTGTCAAAGCCAAATGGAGTTTAAATACTTGCCAGACTAACTGCTGTGAAAAATGTGAGTTTTATAGCTTATTTATTGCTTTCTCCACTACAAAGTTGTTTTTCTGATATTTTTTATGTCAAAACAAGTGGAAAACTGTACCAAAATGTGCAGCTTTTGGACGAATTATTCGCTGCAATATGAATGGAAAATGTTAAAAATACGGCACGAATTAAGTGACAGATTCGGCCGAATATACGGATACGTTGCAGTATGAATCAGCCATTATAAGTGTCTATATTTCACTTATTATTAGTCCGAGAAGTTTAGGAAGTGAAACCACAATCTTTTGATTCAGCATATTTGATGTTGGAGTGGTGTTCAAGGTCAAACAGGGGTGGCTAAACTTAAATAGTGTAAAATTTGTGTATATCTAATGAGGAAGAAATGATGAATGATTATAAATAAAATATTTTTTAACTTGTGTTTTTCAATAGTTTCAGTATCAGATAACTATTTTCATGTGTAATTGTATGAACTTGTCTACACTCTATTTTGTTCAGTACTAGGTAAAGGCTATGCCTGGCAGCCCAGTATTCTTCATGTTAAGGCTGGTGATATAGTTACATGGACATGGGAAGCACCAGCAGAGGTCTCACATAAACTCTACCGTGTACAACAGATACAAACTCCTCAAAGCCGTGAGCCTATGATTGGAGGATTTTCTTCTGGATCTGTTGGAACCGTTTCTGGTAACACATTTTCTTTCCTACTTATACTTGAATTGTGCAAAGATTGACTTTTCTCTACTCATTTCCACCCAGTTTTGTGCTCAGGGGCTGGTTTCAGAAAACCTCCTTAAGATAAATGTCACCTTAAATTCAAGGATTTCCTTGAATTTCTCCCTCCTTTAAAAGATCTCGGTTTCACAAAGCCTCCTTCCTTAAAGGAGACCTTGAAAACTCCCCTAAATTTCAAGGATACTAAGGCCCTACCTTAAATTTAAGGAAATGTCCCTCAAAGCATGTTTAATAACTTTAATGAACATTTGCTTCCTCCTTAAGTTTCAAGGAAGACCTTTGGTAGGGAGAGTTAAAGGAGGCTTTGTGAAACTGAATTTTAAGTGGCCTTAGCAAAAGAAAGAAAATGACCTTCCTTTACTGAAGGAGGTCCTTTCCAGAAGAGGCTTTGTGAAACCGGTCCCTGGGAGAACTGGTCATACAGAACTGTTTCATTATCCAACTTTTCTTATCTGCATATCCCAGTTTAGTAACTCATTTCTCAACCTAAATTTACATTTTGTTGGTGTTTAATTCTGGAATATATATAATACTTATATTTCATCAACCTTGAGCTATCCAAGCAAAATTTTCTTCATGGATAATTCAGTTAAACAGAGAATCCATCATGTAATGGTCATTTATAGAAATAGTCAATCATAATGAAAAAAAGTTCTAATTAACAAGTGCTTTAGTTACCAATATTCTGAACTATTCTGAACCCTGGGACATATTTTTGCAGGTGTAGAACTCACCTGTAATCTGATATGCAAAATATCTCTGTGTTCTTTATAAGTTTAGCTACTTTGACCAAGTGGGTAACAGACTGGTCTATGAACACATAAAACCTGGGTTTGACCCCAGGTAAAAGTCACATACACAGTGGCTCTGATGACTACTAAAAATGACAGTCTTGTGTCATTTGGTCCTATTCTCAGAAATTAGGGCTTTGAGTCCTGAAATAAAGAAGATATTGTGCTGAGTATAAATACTAACAATACACTCAATATACAAGCAATATCCTTGTTAACAGGCACTTTCAGTCACCAGTTTTCTGTAGCTGAAACATATCACTACTGGAGTGGCAAGCTGGACCAGACTGGCTTTTCAATGAAAGGGGTGATCACAGTCAATGAGAAACAGTCACTCCATGAAAACATCACAGTCCTAGTGACAGGATTTGAAGCTTTGTATGACAAAAACACAGGTATTATTTTGCAATGTAGAAGTATTATAGTTTGTAGTGACATTCATAGTTCTGGTCTCTCAGTATTACACATCATTCTTTTCAGAAATTCAATGAATTCTAGTTCTATGAAGTGTGCCAGTTGGAATAAAAACTAGCTAAATTAAAATACTTATTGCATCACTTCACATGAATTCACTTCAACAGTATTGTAGAATATGATTTTAAAAAGGATTTAAAAAGTACAGGTAGTAAATAGAAAAAAAATCTTAAAATCTACTCTTTGGATATTAGTTTGAATATAATGTTAGGGCTTATAGTTATGTACAGAAGAGTATTAGGGCCAAGAAAAAAAATGAGATACTGTCTCACTAAACTGAATTTTTTTTTACTTGGCCCTAACACTCTTCTGTAGTTATGTCTTTTGAGTCAATAAATAATTTTTGAAGGTGTGCAATTGCATTTATAAATAAGTATAAGTGTATTTAATGTGAACATGGCTACCATGTTTTCTCTCTGTGTTAATCATGTATCAGTAACTGATTTTAATGACTAGTTTGGAGTAAGGTCAAACAAATGTTACACAAATGATAATGAAGTATAACATATTACTGTATATAATGTCCTACCTGGTATAACTATGACATCATACGTTTAAAAAGTTCATGTTTTAAGTCTGTCCTTTCCAGAATCCAGCATATCACCCCCTGTTGATTGTGTGGGTACAACATCAGCTGAAACCGGCTGTACTGATGTCCTCATGGATCAGTCTGTTGACACTGTTGATAAACCACTCCAGTGGACATACAGTGTTTGCCATACTCCACTGATCAATGATATTCAACCTAGGCGGTTGTACCTGTCAGATACAGTCACAGTCAGTGGACATGGTTTTGGCGAAGTCAGTTGTGAAAATCATGTGATGATGGGTACCAATTCATACAATCTAGTTTTTTTTTGTGAAAGAAAACCAAACATGAAAATACATAAAGTTCCCTTTCTTTATGACAGCATATGGACTATAAATTTAATTGAACAAATTAAGTAGAAAGGCTACTCTCTTGCTTTGACAATTTGTCTTCTGCATTAAGACTTGCTGGTTTTACTAAAAAGATAGAGTTTGAATAAATAGGATAGAAATTAACTAAACACCAACTTGAAAGCATATTTCAAAATAAAATATACAGAACAGATATAGTTTAACAAAAATTTATTTTGTCATTTATTTTTGTGGAAATGCTGTAAAAAGTCTAAATAGAGATATTCCAATAGCAAGAAGGAGTCAACATGAAGAACAGCATAAAAAAATTGCTGAAATACCAGTTTTATATTAAAATACTGAGCAATTTATACAAAGTCAATGAAAATATATAAGTAATAACATAATGCCAATATGTGAGAGTGTAATATGTTGCCAGTCATTTAATGTTCTTGGCCTTACAGTAATAATTTGAATTCTCATTCTTAGGTGGAATAAGATGTATTATTGAGACCAGTACAGCAGAAACTATTACCTGTCACATTGACCTTGATATGGAACCTCCAGTGAATACTTACCTGACACCTTCACTGAGAGTCCACAATAAAGGTTATGCACTTGTAGAATCCATGGTCGAACTCAGCATAGTATTTGACAGCTTTGTTTCTGGAATCTCCCCAAATATTGGTTCAACCAAAGGAGGGGCATCCTTAACTATCCATGGTGCTGGATTTCAAGCTAATTCTGAAAGAGTAGTAGTAAATGTGGGTACTTCAGTTTGTGATGTTATAAGTATAGAATACAGAAAAATTACATGCAAAACAAGACCAGCAGCTGTTGCTTTTAATCTACCTGTGGTTGTTTCTGCATTTACTGATATATCATGCACTGCTGACAATTGCTTGTTTTCATATTCTGATGATGCTACATTTGTGGTCATTTCCATTTCACCTTCCATTCTAAGTGGTTTGAGTAATACTATCACCTTGCATGGCAACTTTGACGGTATTGTCACAGATAATATACACATTACAGTTTCCAATATACCATGTGCTGTAACATCCACTAGTATGACAGATATAGAATGTGAAATCGTTAACTTAGTGACTGGTTCCCATGTTTTGATCATGGTAGTAGAACCTTTCGGTCTTGCTGAGATTGAGGATGATATTATATCAGTGAGTGGATCTATAGATGCCATTGCACCTTCAGATGGTAGTATAATGGGTGGTACAACATTACTAGTAACTGGAGGGGTCTTTGACCCAAAGACTGCCATTGTTACCCTGGGAGGTGAGGTGTGTGTCACAGAGTCAGTGGAATTGGAGACCATAATCTGTATCACCCCTGTAGCACCAAATGGAGAAGGGGATGAAGAGGTGATGGTTGTGACAAATGGTGTGAACTTGACCTCGCAGACATTGTTCAGATATACTTTTGACAGAACACCCCTCCTGTCCCGTATAACACCACCTGCAGGTATCTTTTTTATCAGAGTATATGGTTTTGCATATTAGGGGTGCCTTTTCAGTAAAATTTTGTTAAAAGCTGTGGTTGGTATAAAAATTCTTGAAACACTTGAAAATATTACTTCCACTCTACAATTGCGAGATAGTTTGTTAAGGTAATAAATGGTTTAGAGATACAATAGAACTGCTATTACTCAACATTGTAGTATCCATATATAGTTGATTTATGGACTTATTTATTTAACAAAATGGTGAATAAATAAGGATTGTATGATCATGGTAGCTGAAGCATTCTGTTGTGTTCTTTGATAATACCCTGGCCAATGCCGAAAGATTATAGGATTCTTTACAATAAAAGTTGTTTAGTATCAGTTCATACTAGGGCTGCGAACGAGTACTCGAGCCTCGGTGTACGAGGCGGTCTTGGCTTGTACTCGAGTCCATTTTAAAAACTCGGTTACTCGCGAGGTATTGTATTATCGGCCATGTAATCAAACGCGTGTGTAAAATATGCTACATTTCAGCATTTCCGTCACATAATATCAATTAAAGTTGTTATTTTCACCTGAAAACATACAATTTACTCCATATTCTATAATATATGGTCAAATAGAAGACATTTTTCTTCAAAAGTTTTGTTTCCAGAACCGACTATTTGTTTACATGAGACTTCTAATGGTAGGTACTAAATCTCGCGGTTACTTGAATTCGGGCCAGTTGTCAGATGGCGAGTACTTGATGCCGTTTTTCAGTGCCCGTGACAGCCCTAGTTCATACTGTATCATTGTTGGTGCCTACAGGTAAGATAGGTCAGTTCCAACTTCATTATTGGATTGGGTCAGATTGGTGGAGACGACACTTAAGAGTGCATTCTTACTTTATATGTGTTTCAATTTTAAGTAGATTAAACCGAAGTTGTTATATAATTGCAATAAAATTTTTAAGTGTAAATATTCAAAGATGTGTTTCAAACAATAAATTCGGAATTACTGTTTATTCAATTTGTCTTTTATTAACAGCATGTGTATATGAAAACTGGAATAATTCTTTAAAATACAGTAAACTAGTCAATATTGATGTCTTCATAGTATTTTGTTAAAACCTATTTCCAGCTTCTCACTCAACAAGGCTTCTGTTGAAAGGGGCACACTTTAGTGATACTGCAGATGACAATATTGTCGACATTGGCTTTTTCCCTGCTGCAGTAGCATCTGCAACTGAAACGGATCTGCTGTGTGATATACCTGATATGGAGGCTGGAAGATTCCATGTGGCATTAACAGTGAAGAATCTAGGTAGAGCCAGATCCGAGGAAGGAGTAGAGTTTCTGTTTATCCCATCGATTACAGATTTCAGGCCAAAATCAGGTAATATTGGTTATATGGAGGGTGCACAAAATATTTTAGAATAATTTTTTGAAAAGTTTGAATATTTTAGGCTGTGTAATTACTGAGATTTCATCAAAATAATAAAAAAAATCTATAAATTTGATTCAATATATCACATTTTTACAACATCCTTAATTTTAAAACTCCATAAACTGATTTCAAAATCAGTCTGACTACTCTATAAACTATGTCATTATAAGCTTTCAGTATACCATTTACTCTTTACATGGTTCTTTTTATCATGGTCAGCAGTGAATAATAAATTTTTTTTTCTAGAATTGCATATTATTGTTATGATGTCCAGGCGGACAGCTCTAATTATGTATGATTACAGAGGTAGATTTTGTGAAACTTTAAACATTTAAATTTAATTTAAAAGCTAAGTAGTTCAAGACAGAAAAACCCTAGTCATCTTTCAATCAGTTTAAAAAGACTATCAATTCATTCCACAGACAGATTGTTGCTTTATAATTTAGTGCAAACGAAGACATTGTTTACATAGCATTTGTAATGGTTTGGCTTGAGATCTTTGAGTATGTTTGCATCAATGAAGTGGTGTATCATGTTTTATGATATGAACAGTTTTTCTAAAACCAAGCTTGTTATTTGGGCATACTTGGTCCTCAAGGGGCATCTCGCATTTAAGATAACCTTAAACTCCCCTAAAAGAACTATTGAAATTCCTAATTTTGACTTTAAAGCGAATAGTCTGTAAATTGTAATGGAGTGAGTATAATTCAGACTTTTATTGCACTTAACCTTTCTTAAATGATTTTGTGGTGCACGGGAAAAAAAATCAATGTTTTCATTCAATTTGACTTATCTTACCTATTTGCAGGTAGCTTTGGTGGAGGACAATTATTAACTTTCAGTGGCAATGGTTTGATTTCCAGTCTTGGTAAAACAGAGGTTACAGTGTGTGGTCAATCATGTGACATAAAAAGCAGCAGTCTCCTGAAAATACAATGTCTTACACCTCACCATAAAGGTACACATATTTTGATTTACACAGTATTGCACAAAATCAGTTTATTGTAACATTTTTCTGGAAAATGTATTTTTTTCCTCTGTTGATGAGGTTCGTAACTGCAAGTCTTTCATTGACAACAACTTACTATACATGTTTGAGAGAAAAGAAACTAACCATTCTTTCATGAGCTCAAACAGTTCATGATCCCTTATGGTGTGTTACATTGTAGTACATACCATATTTATACATATTAATGCCTCCTCCCTATTAATGACCCTCCTCCCCCTTCTTTCTACTTTTGCAATTTCTGGGATTGGAAAAAAAGATGTGTTTAGTACAGTGGCCCTAATCAATTATAACTGCTAACCAGAAATGAAAAAAAAAAATCAAAACAAAACATGGCAGTTTTGATCAAAAAGGCTTTAAAATCTACAAAAACATGAGAAAAAAGTGACACTGTATGATTTCTACATATTTAAGGTTTGTTCCTAATGTTTTAAGTTCTTCCACAATAATATTATTATACATGCTGGCAGTTGAGCTGCCAGGTGAAAAGTAGAGGGATCTATGTCATCATTGCCCATTCTCAGCAGACTCAATAGTTGTTTTTTTATCTGTAATTCTCTCCATTGGTCACCTTTAAGTCACAGAGAACTTAATTATACCTGCTTTTAAGGGTTGCCACCCTATGTGTTAATATCATTCTAAAACTACATGAAGGATTTCATTTATAGTTGGTATGTGGGTGTACTTAGGCTAGACAAATATGTCCTCTCTATGGTACCCTAAAACTCAAAAAGCTAACTTATTATAGCAACTTTAAAGTAACTGGTCCAATGGCAAATATTCCAAAACTACATGTTGACTTTAATTAATATATTTCCTGGATCACTTAGACTGTAGGAATACCCAGTGGGAGATAATTGCCATTGCAGTGGTCTTGCTAAAAATTCACCTGTAATTTGCAGGTACTGGAAGTGTGGAGTGTGACGTTGCAGTTCATGTGAATGATTTCCTGGTCAATGAAACTCTTGCTTACACATATGAAGAATTGTTAACATCCACGATTACCAATGTATCACCAAGCAGAGCTGGAACTGGTGGAGGAAGTAGAGTGACCATTGATGGCTCCAACTTTGGGTATGGAAAGAACTGTCTGATCAGATCCCATGCTTACCACAAAGTTTACTCTTAGAATTTTAATTTATGTTATGTTTAACTTCATGGCAGCCACAGCAAAGAATTACCTGGGTGCCAAGTATTTTTTATCATAATGCATAAACATAAACAAGTATCTTCAGATAGAGAAAAGAAATATTCTGACCAAAATTCATGAGCTTACTTTAATTATTTTAGGTAAAATGATATAGTAAAAAAGAAATTGATAAATTAGAATATTTTTGTTCTTGAAAATTTTGTGACATTCTGTTTTTGAAAATACAAAAAAAATGAAAAAAACAATTACTACAAACACCAAAAATAAAGAGAAAAAAACATTGCTTTCTGCAAGTGTTCATATAAATACTAAACAGTTTTTACCTATAAAAACTAAAAAAAGGGACCACACATTATAGCTAAACAGCACCTTTTTGACATGTAATATCACATCACAGAGTAGTTTTGTAACTGCACAGTCCTTTAAAATGTCTAAGGAGATCCCATGTACATATACCGTAAATGACCTATTTAGCGCACAGTGCGCTAAGGAAAGACTATTTTTATTTAATATTTTGGTGGGAAAAAGTTCCCCTTTTAGCGCACCCATCATGAAACACTTTCCGGGATGAAGTATAGGTCAATCCAGTAAGAATAACAGTGTTCCGACATTTAGAATCTACTAAAAATCCCCACTTCCTGTAAATATGGTGGTAGATATAAAGAAACTCGAAAGTCATGGCAAAAATGTCAATTTATTAAGTAAAAATACGTACAGTGTGTAAAAATATGTGGATATTGTGCACTGTCACCGACGATGTTGCCGGGAAAAAGAGATAGGGTGTGGTTAGAAGGGTGGATGCGATAAATAGGTCATTTACGGTATATAATAAGCAGTTCAGAAACCTTGGAAAAACATCATATATATAGCTGCTAAACAGTATAAACATTATCACTTTTTTGTCAGGCCAGATCCAGCATATAGGCATCAAAGTAAACCAATGTCTGGTGTGTGGGATCCAGCACATATGAGACGGGGTTAATGTCGCTTTAAATGCATATTGCATAATGTATCATAAGAAATAGTTTTAAGGATTACAGAAAGTAACACATAAAAGTTGATCGAGATTCTGCATTATAAACCACTTGGTAACTTTCAGCTTTTAAAATGAAGGTGAAGACTGATATTTGAACCCATGACCTTAGAGGCAGTAGAAGAGTATCTCCTTAAATGATAAGAAAAATATAAATTTAGTTAAGGAAATTGCCTTTGCATGAGCATGAATGACAATGTCAGCAGGGGCAATACCGTGAGACATAATAAAAACATTGAACAACCTACCTTACAGTATTACACAATAATGTATCCAGTAAAACCATCCATGTTTGAATCAAATGTTTATTGTACCTATCACATGCATTCTTAGCCAATCAAGATGCTTGATACTTCTCAAAAAGTCGAGAAACCTCACTTGTATGTGGTTATGTACTACATAATTGCAGTAAGGCTAAAGTTAGGCACTTTTGGTGAAGTGAGGACAATGAAAATTAAGTGAAATACAGATAAAAATTCCTTTGGCAGTATGGATTATACATTTTGATGAAAATCGTTTATGCATATTTTATGTGATTTGGGGGTGGACGATAATGCGAACTAAAGGGGGACTGTCATGAACATCTTCAGTTTAACCAGTTATATAGAAGTAAGAAAATTTGGTGTTTATATAAGCTTTACATTATTATGCACAGTTGAACCTCGTGAAGTCAATATGTAACATTCTGTGATACATAGGAATACATTCATGCACTTTTATGGCTTTTGTCTGTGTTTTTCTGCAAATTTTAGTCAAGTAAAAATATGTGTATGGTCCTTTGAGATTCTGCTTAAAAGAGTTTACTGCTGTAAAGATTTTCAAAAGCCTAAATATTCTTGTTTTGTTGTAGAACAAACCCTTCAGTCGTAAAGGTCACTATAGCAAATGTACCCTGTGACGTGGTCTCCTCAGAAAGCAATTCCACTTCTGTAGTATGTGTAACAAACAGCATCCCTGTCACAACTAAAGCCAAAGTGAGGCTCCAGGTGAATGGAAACGGAACTGCACTTCAAAAGCATGCAGATTTTGAGTACATTGACCTGTGGTCATCTCCCTATACCTGGGGAGGAGGGCCACTACCTATGGAGGGAGATTTTGTGGTTATTAAAGAGGGACAAACTGTGTTACTGGATACAGATACACCGGTACTGAAGATGTTGTTGATACAAGGTAAGACATAGATATATACCTGTACTGAAGATAGAATGGATACAAGGTAAAACACAGATATATATATACATGTACTGAAGATATTGATGCAAGGTAAGTCACAGATATATACCTGAGTGAAGTGAAGATGTTGTTGATACACGGTAAGACACAGATATATGCCTGTACTGAAGAAAATGTTGGTACAAGGTAAGAAAAAGATATATACCTGAACTGATGATGTGGATACAAGGTATGAAACAGATATGTACCTGTACTGAAGATGTTGTTGATACAAGGTGAGAGACAGATACATACCTATACCTGAAGATGTTGTTACAAGGTAAAGACACATATATACCTGTGCTGAAGATGTTGTTGATACAAGGTAAGACACAGATATATACCTGCACTGAATGGTGTATTACTTGACTGGTCAGCCTTTTTTGATACCATCAATTATCAAACCCTCTTTGGCTATCTTAGAGCCTTGTTTGGTCTCATTGGCACTGCCCTTAAGTAGTTTGTTTCCTACTTGAGTGGTCATTGTTGGGTCATTTAGATAGATTAGAAAATATCTGACTTATGTATATCCATCTATGGAGTTCTCTGGATATGAGGGCAGGGTCCATTATTTTTCTCAATATATGCAACTCCATTAAGCAAGATCATTGGCTCTAATCCTGATGTTAAATTTCATACTCATGTTGACACTCAGTTATTTTTATTTATCTCACACTAACTCTTCTTCTGCTCTGGTTATAACTCAATTCTTGTTTTCAAGACATCCAAATATGGATGCCTTTCAGTAAATTAAAATTTACTTTGATAAACAAAATTCATTGTTTTTGGTTCAAAGGCTTAACATCAAAAACTGTCATTTCACTTCCTTGTCAATATTTTAGGAAACCTTCTCCAACCCACTGATACAATTAGAAACCTTGGTTCAATGCAGACTTGTTCACTTAACATGTTCATAAGACTTCTAAAGCCTGTTTCATGCAGATACATGATTTTTGGTCACCCTCAGGCTAGCAGTTGGACCTTGCAGTTACACATTTTCTCTCAACTTCACAAATCAGTCATTTCAGTCAAAACTTTGCCTTTGATGCTTCTAAGATTTGGAATGACATTCTTGACAGCATGTGTAATGCAGCCTCTAATTCAGGAAAAAGCTCAAAACTTGCATGTTTTCAAAAACCTATCCACCTTAGCCACCCAGTCATCCTGTGTTTTCTCTGGTATGACCTGGCTATGTTAGTGAACCAACTCTTATTACTTTGCACAATATTTGCAAAGTATGTTAGCCTGTTTGCTTGTTTGTAAGTTTGTTTATTTACAGCATAACTCCAAAACTGTTACACAGATTGTTATATGAAATTTTCAGGGAATATCATAACTGTTACAACGAAGAAATAGTTTAAATAGGGGCATGATTGGGTCAATATCCTTGATTCTGGTGCAGTTTTTATCTACATTACCATAGAAACCAATGAGATCATTTATTTAATGCAGTGGACACTACATCTTGATCCCACAACCTATGTCTGGTCTTTCAGTATTGATTTTTCCCAGTCCCTGGCATTTGTAGATAAATAGAACGTGCCCTGAGAGACTTTTCATGCAATTTAAATTGGTTCGTGATATTTTCTATCATGTGTTAGCAGGGACAAGAGGGGACTTGTTGTTTTACAATACTTAAATGGAAACATATTACGGTATTTTCTTTAAAAGAAGAGTTCATTCAGTTACATTACCATAGAAACCAGTATCATTTATTTGGTGTCCTGCACAAAAAATTTGCAAACTCTTCACTCAGCTTCCCTCTGAGTGCTCCTGTTCAGTATGTTTATTTATGGTTGTGGTTACACCTTAGAGTCTGTCAGGTAATGCAGATGCAGTGCTGTCCTTATTAGATTAAATGAATGTAATATCTCCCGCCCGGCGCGCCAGCAGGAGATTATAATTTGCACCATGGGTGTGCGTCCGTGCGTGTGTCACCCAGTTTTCTCTAAAACTGCTACAGTTACCTATTTTTTGGTAAATTAGTAGTCCTAATGAATTTTTATGCCCTTCAATATTTTTTTTTTGGTTTTTGTGAACTTTAACCTACTTTTGAGTGAGTACTAGCACATTTAACCAACATAATTAAATGGCTTATAGCTCTCAAACTATTGCATGTACAGTATTTTGTTCAAATATGTTGTTCAGGTACTTTTTCTGCACCTACAACATGGTCAGTAGTTTGGAAGTGTATCTCCATAGCTAAGTGAGTAATAGTTACTTTGTCACTTTTTAATAGTAATTAACTATAATGAGTAAATGGCTTATATCTTCAAAAGTATTGCAGCTACACAATTTCTGAAAAATGGGTTGTTCATCTACTTTTTTGGGAACTGTAACATAATAAATTATTTAAGTTTCACACTTGTTGCTCAATGTACAAGTGAGTAATGGCTACTTTATTGCTACTTTTAGTGAAAATGTGAAAAATCACAAATATCTTGAAAACCGCAAGACATAGAGCGTTTTCGAGCGAATGTTTGACCCACGGGGTAGTATAACAGTATCCTATGCAAAGGGGAAAAATTTCAATTTTCGCCACTTTTGGCGGCCATCTTGGATTTTAGCGGAAAATGAAAAATTTTGAATATCTTGAAATCGTAACAGATAGAGCGATTTTGAGCAAATTTTTGACCCACAGGGTAGTACAGGAATATCCTGAGCCTAGGGGAGAACTTTCAATTTTCGCCACTGTTGGCAGCCATCTTGTTCTCCAAAATATGATCCCAAATACTGTAAGTGAGAACTAGGTTAAAATGTAACATAGTTGCAAAACACACTGACATTAAAATTAAGGTCACAAAACAGTAGGCCTTAAGCCAGTACTATGGCTCAAAAGCACTTAGTCTAGCCTAAATTCTTTGAGTTATCATGTTCAAAAGATGGGGTGGCATAACTTGTAGAAGTAAAGAACATTTCACCTTAAAGTTAAACTTTGTAAATGTGATTTCAATATGTATTGCAATTCATATTCATTTTGTAAAAGTAATGTGTTTGTTAATGAATCATACAGTTAAACATGAAATTTAACAATTGTTCAAATGCTCTTAAAAATATGTTTTAGGAGGTAGTTTGGTATTTGATCGGAAAAACATAGAACTGAATGCAGAATATATTCTTGTCACCAAAGGTGGTATGTTGCAGGTCAGTTTGTAGGACAGTTTGACATAGGAATATAAACTTTATTAACTGTCATTAACTTATGTTCTTGAGTATCACAACCACTTGTTTTATTTTTAAGTAATTTTGGGGTAATGTGTAAAGTAATTATGTAAATACTTTGCAATTGAAAACTTCACAAAACATAATCTCATTAACTTTTGTTTGTAATTTTACATAAAATGCTAACGAAACATGAAATTGTGAATTTATCTCATATCAAGGCAAGTAGTTTAAAATTTACAGAATTAATCATAACAGTGTTTTGGTCTTGACACCTCCATAGACAGGAGATGATTTTAATGTTTAAAATATTTGATTGTTGTGCTATAACAGGTGGGTACAGAAGATGAACCATTCTTACAAAGAGCTCGAATCATTCTCCATGGTAATATGATGTCAAAAGAAATACCCATATATGGTACAAAGATGTTGGCAGTGAGAGAAGGCATTTTGGATCTTCATGGTATAATGCTATTTAATTAAATGTTGTTGCATGCTTGTTTGACTTTCTGTTACTCCACCTCTAACATTTTGTGGTATTCTACTGAAAATTACTTGTTACAAAAATTACTTTATGAAAAAGATTTTAATTTTATTGGCTTAAACTTTGTTAGTATGCTTTATATAATTAAGCCTTTTTGTTCATTTTAAGTCTTATGACCATATGGCTGTGTACAAAGGGAATATTAGCACTATTGTGTGTTTTTACATAATGTTCTGCCTGATAATGTCTTACTGGGAAAAGTGGGGTGAAGTTCAATTCCTTTATATAAATTAAGGGGGCATGGTGACATAGTAGTTAAGACATTCACTTCCCAGGTTCTGGTTTTGATTCCTGGTCATAGCTCAAATTGTAAATATGATAGTTGTGTGGTGGTATTTGAAAGTTTTTAGTGCAGAATCATGACCAACTAATATATACACAGCTTGTTTCCACCTCTTCATCTAGTCTACTCAGAGCAGGGTTAAGTGGTAAAAATGCTGTAGTAATTTTTATTTTCTTCATTGAGTTGATTATAACTTAGCTAGCTGACATCCTATGATTTTTTTAAAAAAAAAGTAGAATACTAAACGAGACAAAAAGTGGATTGAGGTCAGTTGGTCACAATAGTAACAATCATTATAAAGACTGGAAGTGCACAGACAACAGAAAACCTGTTATTGCGCATGTTGTTGCATACATTTATCTCATGTAATAAATGGACGATCATCAATAATAGAGAACACAAGAATACAGACAAAATATAGTCCACAAATAACTGTATAAAAATCATATTTATAATAATGTTTATGGATTAATAAATGAAACCGATCTTGATAATAGAATTAAAGACCTCAGGTTCATACTTTGTGACCTCTGTAAAATGCCTGTCAGTGAACTTTTGGCATAATGATCTCATGTTACCACGGTCGTCCATTATCAGCCAGAAATATCGTCCTTTTATAGAGGTCATAAAGGACTCGCCCTTGGGCTTTTTTCTACAATCTCTTATACCCAAGTTTCCCAGAATGGTTACAGTAGGTATCAAATGAGATTAGCAGTCCCATTTGCTAGTGGGGATGCGGGATAAATGCAAAGCCTGTCCATTATTACCATCATTCATATGATAAGTAAGGTACCTCTACTTCATGAACTTGTGAAAAAAATGACAATCATTGGACCAAATGGGGTGAAAAAAAATGACATTGATCATTGGACCAAATGGGGTGGTATTGCATTTTTACAA
Organism: Sabellastarte sp. h YS-2021; assembly: GCA_964017235.1. Taxonomy (NCBI): domain Eukaryota; kingdom Metazoa; phylum Annelida; class Polychaeta; order Sabellida; family Sabellidae; genus Sabellastarte; species Sabellastarte sp. h YS-2021. Next base: position 80,813,396 of record OZ024927.1, read on the forward strand.
TATTGTGGTTTCTCAAAATGGGTATGTGTGAACTCCATACAAAAATGTAATTGTAGTTGATTTGATGGTAAACATGGAGTAAGTACTTATCTGTCACTTGGTATTAGTTCTAATACACTAACCTGAGAGCAAAGAGGACCTGGTTTCTAACCCAGGTACAGATATATTGCTGCTTAGATGACCACTGAAAATGGCAGTCTCTTTTTGGGTCTTTTAACTAATGGCTGGTTTAAGAACCCAAAGGAAATTAATAAAATAAAACAGCTTTCGGTTGTGGGAATGTCTTTCGCTAGAGCTTGGGCTGTATTTATAAAGTTTGGATGGGTCAATTGAGTCCTGTGGTGAAGGAGAGATTGTGCAGAGTGTAAATATCAACAATATCAGTATTAACCCTGTCTTTGAACTCCAGGACATCCTATGCCTGTCACATGGACACTTTTATCTGAGACTGCACTGGCTGGAAGTACAGTGATAAAACTGAAGCAGCAGGTGAATTGGCAAGAGGGAGATGAGGTAGTGATAGCCACTACAGGAGGCACTCACAGTCAACAGGAGAGTGAAGTCAGGAGGATTGTTAGTTTGTCTGATGATAAGACAATTATTACTTTAGATGATCCACTGAATTATAAGTAAGTATGGAAGAAAAATCAGGTGATATGGTGACATATTCTTAAACATTGTCTTACTTGATGAAGCCTGTTTCAGTGGAACAATATTAAGTAGAATTAGTTGAAACTGAATTTCTCCAAAGTAACAGAAATTGTTGGCACATTGTAAGTATTTTTTCTTCTTCCGTTAAAATTTTGCTTTTAAGGATTGAAATATTTATCTAAATATTTTAGTTCATCAGATCAGTTTTAGCATTTCCTAGATTAAGCATCACCACTGTGACAGTGTCCAAGAAACAATGTTACAAATCAGGATTTTTTTTCGAAATTTGTCACTATATATACGAGTGTGAGTAGTGGACATTAGTAATGTATGTTTGTCCTTAACAAACAAGATAGGTTACATTAACTTTAAAATAAAAAACACATAATAAATATTTGAATATTTGCCAAGTAACATGACCAAATATTTGAATTGTGATATTGCTATTTTTTTAGCCTTAATTGCTATTAATTAGTTGATCCTTTTGAATTGGTTAATTGAAAACATGATATATCACAAATATTAGGATGGTGGGATAGACAATGTTGTTGTACAGTATATACAGGTGTTTCTGAGGTGTAAGAGGAAGTTTGTACTTGTAAGATTACTTTAAGCTTCTGTTCATTATCAGATTGACTCCGAGGAGCATATTTTATTCTTTTAAAAGCTTTCAGAACATTATGTTAGAGTGATCAACTTATCCACGTTCTCAATTGTTATTTTAGTCACACATCAGTTGAAGAAAATATTGGTGGAGTAAATATTGAGATCCGAGGGGAAGTGGGATTGTTGTCCCATAATATTCTCATTCAAGGATCCATGAGTAATGAAATGACATCTAATGGCAGTACGGAAGGATGTCCTTCTTCTTTTGACAATGGTAAAATCTACTATCATATTTCCTTACTTTTTATCTGTTAAATATTAAATTTCATTGATATTAACTGAAATTATTCTTCAATGAATATTGTCATATTTAAACACTTCTGTACAATTCCCATTGATTATTTTCATATTTACACACTTCTCTACTATATTATTCCCATGATACATTATTGTAATATAAGTTTAGTTTGAGTGGGCAAAAAAAATCACCTTCAACAAATTGCTTAGGTTATGTGGTTTTAAACAGTTTTATTGGACACCAAATACCAGTGAAAAGTAGGTGGAACCTTTCCCACTAATCCTTCTGCCTGATACCTGAACCATTAACATCTGTTAGCATTACCCATAAACTACAGTAGATTGTCAAATCATTTCAAACATTATGTAATTCCTTCAGTTTTATGTGCCAGCCCTCTAAAACTCTCTTCCTTTCCACATGCAAAATAGTCCCTCTGCTACATCCTTTTGGAAAAATCTGAAGACGCAACTTTTCAACTCAAGCTTTCCCACTTATATTAGCATCTGCCTTTTGGTCACACCCACTATCCTGCTTTGCTCACCTAGACCATCCCCACTATGGTTTTGAATACTAATTTTGTTAACTTAGTGCACCGAGTTCCCCATTATGGGGAAGATATTGCAGCTGCAAAGCAGTAGATAAGATTAGATTAGTTTTGTACATCTTTATAAGCTTCTTGATCTCTTGTATATTGTGGCTGAAGTCTAGTAATGATTTAAATTTAACTTTGTTTCTTAAACCAGGCAGCTTTCATATGGCCACATTGTATGTAATAATGACTTCTAGTGTTAAACATTTTCAGTACGTTGAATGTATTTTAGGACCCTTTGCAAGTACAAACTGCTTCGAACCAATAAATGATGTTTTGTCAAGTGATACTTTTGGCTGCCATATTATAATGCATGCTGCATCACCAAAGTCAAGGGGAGTAACTGCAAGAATAGAAAATGTGGAAATTAACTATGCTGGGCAAGCATTCAGACTGGGAAGATACCCAATACACTTCCATCTCTTGGGTGATATGGAGGGTTCTTATATTAGAGGATGCAGTATCCACAAGACATTCAACAGAGCTGTGAATATACACGGAACAAATAATCTCTTAATAGAACATAATGTGGTGTATGATGTCAGAGGAGGGGCCTTCTTCTTAGAGGATGGCATTGAGACAGGAAATTCCTTCAAGTATAATCTGGCTGTGTTTGTTCAAGGTAGCAGCAGTCTGTTTAACGATGACATCAGACCAGCTTCTTTCTGGATCACAAACCCTGATAACATTGTTAGTCATAACCATGTTGCTGGAGGTAGTCACTTTGGCTTTTGGTATCAGATGCTTACAAATCCTAAAGGACCTTCTTTCACAGAAAACATCTGCCCATTCAAGGTCCAACTTGGAGAATTTTACAACAATTCTGCTCATTCACTAGGATGGTATGGGTTGTGGATATTTCCGAAATATACCCCAACGGAGAGTGGAAAATGTAAATCTGGGAGACACGTACCAGCTGTGTTTCAACGCCTTACAGCCTGGAATTGTCTGAGAGGTGCCGAGTGGGCTGACTGTGGCGATATGCAGTTTCTTGATTTTAATCTATATAATAACAAAGAAGTAGCAATAGAAGCCAAAAGGGTGAGAACAAGTGTAGGATTCTCTAGTAAGGGTCCGTTGATAGCTGGTGGTCTAATTGTAGGCCATACTAATATCAGTGAGAGTACACAATGCACCAGTAAAGCCATTGTCCTCCCTTCTGATGATGGCTTAATGATAAAGGATATGGTGATAGCCAACTTTGACAGGGATTGTGATGTTTTCCAGTTTACACGACTTCCAGGCAAGTGTACACAGTATTGCAGTGGATGGGAGTATCAGACAAAGGACATAACTCTCATAAACTCTCCCAATTTGTGCTACTTTAGATGGGAGAATGAAGCAGAAGTGGGTGATATTGATGGCAGCATTACTTCCCATGAAGGCACAAAGTTAGTACCTTGGTCAAATATTCTTCCCTTTCCTGGCTGCAACAAAGATTTAACCTATGGACAAAGAAGTAAAGTTCACACAGCAGTGTGCTCCAAGAATGTGACATTTGTTCGCATGTCGTTTACATTTATGAAGCCTAATTCACTAAAGGACATTTATATCACTGTTGAAAACTCTTATGGCAACTTCTCATCACCATGGCGACAGCCTAAACACAGCCAACCAGATGGTTGGATGGTACTACTGCCTGCCAATAATACTTACACACTGTCATTTGAAAGTGTGAAAAATATAGTTAATATGAGCTATGAAGCCAAATATTCTGGAATACAGGTATGTAATAAATAATAAGGAGAAATGTTAATTATTTGTGCGAATCTAACTTATGTTATCTTCTGTATCATCTCCTATTGATATCATCTGTAACTAAGGTAACATTTTTGTAACATACTGTGCATGTTATCTCAAACAGAATGAAGATTGGGTAATAATGAAAATGAAGCTGAAGAAGAAACCTGATCGTGTTCAAATTAAGAAAAAAGATAAAAGGGATGGCTCTGTGACTCAGCTGTCACATACTACAAACATAGATGGTGACTGGCACTATGACGAATCATCAAAGGAAATTTCATACCTTGGTAGTTTGTTCTTTAATTTTTAAGTGGGATATTAATTTAATTTAACTTTACTCATTTTCATTTATATGCGACAGAATTATAATTTTGAAAGATTATTTGACTTTTGTAATTATTTTTCATTTCCATTTGTTTTAATTGGCAGTTACATAATTTTTACATTAAATCCTTTGCAGGAATAACGATTGAAAAAGTCGATTTAAAATGAGGCTTGTTACAGCTGGTACCTATAATTTGGTCTGTAACTTATAAAACCAAACCCATTGTTACCGGTTCTCCCTGACACCGATCAGATCATGGTCATTGTCAATAAGGCCGTCTTCTGGGCTCTATTATTTAATTTCCTTACTTTATTGTTAATTTTTCTTTAAGTTATTTAGTAATTCTATTTACCAGAGTGCTGGTTAAGTGGATATTATCAATACAGGTGGAACCTGTTAACATGAACAACAAGAGACCATATTTGTGTAAACCAAGAATTCAAGATAACCATTTACATTTCAATAGGAAAGGTCATTTGATGAGATGAAAATTATTTCTTCTTAAATGGGAATTATGTTAAGGAGTTCTACTTAAACATGTTTCTGTGTAGTTATATGGACTTTGTGCAGTTAATTTGTTACAGTTGCCAGTAAGTGGTCAACAGAAAGCAAACCAAGAAGGTATGACAGTCAGATCAACCTTGAAGTATCTACATGCTATTTTCCAAATTGCATAAAACCAACTGAAGAGCCACCTGATGACAAGATACCTGGTGAAAGGTTGTCTGATAGTCATTAGTCATTACATGAATTTTAACTTATATTTTCCAGACAAATGATTGTCACAATAATTCTGAGTTTGTGAGAATTTTAAAATATTAAACACTTACAATGTTTCTTGTAACTCTTTACTTATTCAATACATTATTTCGTGAAAATCATAGAAAACTTTAACATAGAAAGCTGGAAACTTGGTCTGATTTTTCATCTTTAGCTGATCCTTTGTGTTAATAGCAGACTACAACAGTTTGGATTTGAATAATTTCATAAAGTGCCAAATTGATTTGAACATCTTCTAAGGTGCTGCTTGGTTTTCCAAGTCGGGATAGCAGAAGGTTAGAAGAAGGCTAACCCCCAAAACAGCATCCACCAGGGAGAAATAGTAAATGTGATGGAAAAGCAATTCTGCAAAAAAAAAATGGTTCTTATAAGTCTGCTTCTGAGAGAAGCCATTGATATATGTAGATGGTGAAATAATTATAAAAACTCTGACTGCTAAATTTGTTTGTGGATAAAGACACTAAAAACAGACAACTTGTTGTAATAACTGAATTTACCAGAATTACCATGACAGACAGATTAAATTGGCTGAGATTTAGATCCTAAAATACTAAATATCAATAGGTTGTAGGATATGCTGGGGCCCTATTCACGAAAGGTCTTAGCCAAGTCTTAGGCTTAAGTTGGCTATATTTTTATACAAAAGTTAAGCCTAAAACTTGGCTAAGACCTTTCGTGAATATGGCCCCAAGTGAATAGACGGCCTGGAATTTTTGTAGAAAAAGAGAAATGTGTGCTCAAATTTTCAACTAGCAGATAATTTGAAAAGGCCATTCTGAACTCATTGTTGGCCTTACTTTAGTCCACACAATATTATGTAACAGTAATCCACACAGTTAGTGATGAACCTTTGCCACCATTATTGCAGTATAGAATTGAATAGAAACATTTATACAGTGCAAAATTGACGCAACATCCTCTAATGCGCTTGAGGCCGAAAAGGGAAAATCATGCCAGGTCAGAATCCAAAATTAGCGCCCGCTAGGGGAGATGTACTATGGTGGAGGATATGCAAGTCTTAAACAAGTAGGTTTTTAACTGGCTTCGAAACCCTGTTATTGTGTTCTGTGATCGGACTGATTGTGGGAGGCTGTTCCATTCAGTGGGAGAAGCCATTGCAAAACCTCGTCTACCAATGGCCTTCTCGGGATGAACTGAAGAAAGAGAAAGCCGATTTCAACGAGTAAGGCTACTGGTTTTGATAAAGGATGATTTGTATGTGGGTTGGGAGAATTTAATAGCCTTGAATGTAATAAGATTATATTTGAACAAGATACGGTATGAGGGAGCCAATGTAGTTTTTGCAAATAGGCAGTAACATGGCTTGTATTATCAAGTCTGAAGACAATTCTACAAAGGGCATTTTAAATCTTCTGGAGTTCAGCCACATTATAGTTATTCACACCATAGAGAAGGGAAGTGCAGTAGACAATTCGCCTACTGATCATTGAGTTTGCCATCAGAGCTGCAGTCTCCACACTGAGGAATTTACGGATGTGTCTGAAAAATGGTGAAAAATTTATGTTTTTATTGCGTAAAATAGCCTTACCTTATCCTCACAAGTGCTTGTTTGGTTTTGTGGAGCAAAAACGTATCGACCGACAAGAATTTTTTAAGGAATATTCTTGTCACAAGAGGTGACCCCTTTGTCTGCGCATGTCCGCGCTTGCGCAGTAGTCGTTGTCGACAGACGAATGTCGAGAGCTCTTCATTATATTTTTGGTCGATATGGGAGCAACACGTATTTTCTTTTATTATCGTCCATTTACAGACGAAGATCTATGAAGTTTTGAAGCGTGCAAGCGTGCACCTACCTGTATTTATCCATTATTCGACTGGTACTACCACTAATTCTGCCTCCCTTGTCCTGAAAAGGGTCAGAATAAGATGTGCAAGAAGATGTTGCTGTAAAGTCTTCAGTGGAAGACGTGTATATCTTCGGCTGTACTCGCCCATTATTCGACTGGAACTACCTTCGTGTCGATGAAAGGTATGCAGAGAAGACCTCCCGTAGTTTTCAGTGGAAAACTGCTTTATTGTCCCTTAATTGATGGCAGAACATGAGTATTAGCGTATGCTCGAAAACAAAGAAGAAAGAATGCAGTTGTCTTTGCAACGGAGGTCGTAGATTCTTTACTGTGGGTGGAGCGCCACTCTGGTACAGTAACAGGTCTCCCTCCAAAAGAACGACTACAGACATGAAAATATAGACAGATTACCTTCCTTTGCTGTAAATTTGGATGAAGATTCAACAGACATATTTGGGGCAGTATGTGCACTGCTTGTCTGTTCATCCCTGTTGAAGAATTGCAATAACTATTTACTAGATAATAAAACCTTCCTATGGCCATGTCTCCATTGGAAAGAATACTGTGACTTTTGAGTTAATTCTTCTGCAAACTCAACGAAGATCAAACTGGCTAGATGAGATTTTATGTTATATTATATGTTGAAGTCCTTGCTTCCAACTTTTACACTGTATGTTGCACAGTATATTCAGGACAGGAGCTATGTCCAGTAATTTTCCCCTACTAACCACAAAAGATCGTCGTACCACTCTGCCTAGTTTACCAGGTCAGAGGGATGCAGAAGAACGTGGCTACATTGATGCAAGTCACCATGGAGGCTCTTCTTGCAGTGTTACTGGCAGTGATGGGATATTTTTTCATTGCCATCCCAGAGTTGTGCGAATCTTCAGTTGGGATTGTCGAGTTTCTCTCCAATCGAATTCTCCAATGCCTGTACTACCCACAATGCAAAGCGATGACGTCAGACAGGAAAACATGGCTACAGTACTAAATATACTGCTTAAATGCTTCAAAAGAAAGCGATTCATCCACTCAACAATTGCAGAACTCCAGGTTTCTATGGCAGTTTATTTCTTGTATAGAAACTCCACTAATGACGACCTCTGATACATCTCAGTGTCCTGAATTGATCTGGCTACGTCTTCAACGGTCACGGCCCACGAGTGAAGTTCGTTTACTATAACAATAAATACCTGCTTGTCACTTCATTTAAGCTGGAGACAGCAGAAATTGTTAGAAATTCGGTTACAAAAGATGCGTTCTTCTATGTACCGACTCACCAAGATTTTCAACATCTACTTTAGTTTAATGTACACGATCAAACCTATCAGTTTAAAGCAATATGAAATTCGGGTTAGCGACCCCTCTACAGTATCATGCGCGTAATAAAGAGGCAAATCTCATTCTTCAGTCTCACGGAATAGGAGTTCACCATATACCTGGACCACTGGTTGTTAAGTGTATGTAGAAGACACCAGTATTGGGTTCAAATCAAAGAACTCATCCAATTATTCAACACCTGGCTTCGTAATATCGATTTCCTAGGTTACCACTGCATTTTGGTACCAGGAAATTTCTTTCTACCTCCAATAAATTAAATACCTGAGAATCTATTCAAGACATGGCGATCTCATCACAATCAACCCCAAGGTTGCTTATATCCCAGGTAGGGATATTAGCATCTTTGGAAAAGGCTATACCAATGGGTCAGTTATGTATGTGTGCCTTTCAGTGGTATCTAGAAAAAACTGGCAATATCTCCAGTCACTAGTTGTGAGAATTCCTGTTTCAAATCCTTCTGAAAAAGCATATTCACTGGTGGAAAATGCCAAAAAATGGGAAATAGGATGCCTTTTCTATACACGGGTGCACAATTCCCTTATTTTCGTAGATGCATTAAACCAGGGTTGATGATCCCATCTATAAGCATCACAGTTAGTGGCTTTGGACAGTTAAAAATGTATATATTACATTTCAATGTCATACAGCTGAAGGCAGTGTGTTCAGCCCTTAAAAGCCTTCAAGATAAATTCCACACAAAAGAATTCTGATAGCATCAGACAACACCACTGTGTTCGGTTATCTGAACAAACAGGGGGGGAGCGTATACCTCCTAGTTTGGCGCAGCTTGGCCTACTGCAATTCTTGAAATATACTCATAACAGACAGACATATTCTTGGTTGCTTAAAGGTCATACTCAACATCATCTCCAGAAGGGATAAAGGTTTGGTGCATCCTGGCCTACTGCAATCCTTGAAATATACTCATAAGAGACAGAAATATTCTGGGGTTACTTAAATGTCATACTCAATGATCTCTACAGAAGGGACAAAAGTAATCTGTACAGAATGGTTCTTACTCCCTTTATGGTTCTAGACAACGTGCAAGTTTGGCACAAATCAACAATAGGTGTTTTATGCAGGTATGCTGCATCTTGGCCTACTGCAATCCTTGAGCCATATATATTCAGGGTTGTCTAAATGTTATGACAGTCAGCCTCTCCAGAAGAAAAAAAAAAAAAAAATAAAAAATAAAAAAAATACAGACAGGGTGGTCTCTTCATCTTAAAATGTTCCATTTGATTTGCATAGTTTGGCAAATACCAATGGTAGAGATGTTTGCAACCAAGATGAATCACAAACTTCCATTCTATGTGGCCAGTCTCAGATGCAAATGCTCTGAACATAGATGCATTAAACATCTTGTTGGAGGGTCTGGACTGCTAGGCTTTTGTCCTGTACCACTTATTCCAAAAAGTCATTGAACAAGTGAACACCAGGTGCAAAATGATTGTAGTGGCCCTTGGTGGCCCATGATGCATTGGCTTTGGGGTCTGGTGAGTCATTCAACCAAACCTCCATTACAGCTACTTCATTGGTCTCAGAAACAGCCATTCAGTCAGAAATTACATCTGAATCTGTTGCATTGGCACCTTCATGCTTGGCACCTTAACACCACTCAGAATCTCTTATATCATTCTCTGAGCAAGGGGTAGAGAGATTTAGGGCATCTTAAGGACCCTCATCTTGGAATGTACGAGTCATGAGGGGTCTTTTTGAGCTCTGGTACCCACAGAATAAGGTGGCCATCTCAGAGTCTACTGTCTCAAATATACCAGATTTTTTGATCCATTTACTTGCAAAAATCTGAAACCTGTCACTATTGTTGGCTTTGTAGCAGCCATAGCTGATAATTTACATTTTTTGTGCAGGAGTTGAGCAAAAGCCTGGATCTTTATAGGCCTATTGCAAGTGTTTATAGAGAGAAGCCCACTACTAACAGGTGTAGCATCAAGGGATTTGCCTTTGCTTCTGTTGGTTTTCACAAAAGGCTTCTTGTTAACCTTTAAAAGGAGGTCAGTCTAAAAGAGTTTCACTTGCAAGACTGTTGCAATGGCATTGGAAGTGTATTCTGGGACTTTGGCTCCTTCAGACACAAGCCTCATAGGAAGGAGGTTACATTTTCTCCCTCCTACCTACCTTTTCAGCAAGGACCTATTAGCCTCAATTGGTCTAGATTGGCTCCAGTGGTCACTTCAGCTCTAAATCATTCCTGAACTCAAATTGCCTGGACACATGATTCGTTGTCCTCCTACAGCACTTACATCCTTCATGGACAGGACTACTGCTTGGAGAAAAGGGAAAGTCTCCTTCTCCTGCCTTTTAGCAAGAATCAGTTGGCTTCTGATGGCCCAGATGGCTCAAACCAGTGGTCATTCCAGCTCACAAACCTTTCTTGAGCTGACGTTGGACTGATGTTGTGACACTCTGCCCTCTTACAGTACTTAGTTACTATCAAGACAGTACAAGTACTTCAAGGAGGTGAAGCATCTCTTGCTCATATCTTTTAAGGAAGGCTTGATTGAGATATCTTGACTTGTGCTATCTCTTCCTGGATCAATCTGGATCCATGATTAGATTGCCAGTCCCTTAATTCTGATTCTCAGAATCTATACATTGAGGCACATATTAGATACATGGCTGCCTCTTTAGTTTTCAAGAGTGGGGTCTTACCTGAGCAGATATGGAACTCTTGTTATTAGAAGACCCACAATTCTTTACTACATTCTACTCGAAGAAGTAGCTTGGCAATCCCATGACCAGTCCATGAACAAATTGGGCCTTGTGGATTCACCTCAGCATGTAGTCAATTTTTGTGTATTTTTACATGTTATTGATATGACTCACATATTTATGTTCCCTCCAGTTATACAAGTGTTGTGTCACTGACATATGTCTTTCTTGACTTACATATGGCCCCATATCTGCACTTTATGCAGTTCAGTTTGCCTGCTTGGAGATATTCTCATTGTCAGATGATGACATCTTGTTTGGGGAGACATGCAGACATCTCCGGCCAATACCGGGTGATGGTTGATAGTGCTATATGATTTGTTGTAAAATTGTCTACAACAGCAACAGCAGCAACAATGATGATCACATAATGGATCTCTTGTTGAGGTTAGCAAATTACTTATCTGTGATGAAGAAGTAATATATAACCTAAGATGTGGTGTATGGAAGCTTATCTTATCCTCTTATCAAGTGCTTTATTTGGTGACCCCTTGTCTGACAATCATCTAACAGTGTGGCCAAAACAAATACCCTCCACCTGTTATGGTTGTATTCAAGCACTTGTGAGGATAAGGTAAGGCTATTTTACGCAATAAAATGTAACAAATTTTATTGTAATTTAACTTTTTACAAGTTAAATACTTACCTTATCCTCACAAGGATAAACCCACCCTACCTCCCCGCATAATTTGTTTTCTGGGGACCAAAAATACAATGAAGAGCTCTCGACATTCGTCTGTCGACAACGACTACTGCGCAAGCGCGGACATGCGCAGACAAAGGGGTCACCTCTTGTGACAAGAATATTCCTTAAAAAATTCTTGTCGGTCGATACGTTTTTGCTCCACAAAACCAAACAAGCACTTGTGAGGATAAGGTAAGTATTTAACTTGTAAAAAGTTAAATTACAATAAAATTTGTTACAATTTATTACAATCCATGATAGTTACAAGCATGGCATACATTTTTCATGTGACTATTGTATGTATGATTTGCATCAAATGAAACTCCCAGATTCCTAACCTTGTTAGTCAGTACCATGCTACTATTGAGTAAAGTAACTCAGGGAAGAAGGATTCAAATTTGTTTCTCATTTTCTTGTTGCCGACTATGGTGAGCTCAGTCTTGTAAGGGTTAAACCTTAAGCTTGGCAGTAGAGAGCTTGAGAATTCTAACAGATCAGCTTTTACTATAAGTAGTGTCCAGGGAAAGGTAGATTTGTGATGATTTTGGTGATCTGAACATGAAAAGTAACAATGCTGAGAGGAGTAGTTTGTTGGGGTAAAAAGTAGCTCATCCAGTACAGAACCTTGTGGTACACCAAATGGTAAAAGGTTTTTCTTGTTTCTTTCTTATTTGACAAGTATGATGTGAGACTAAGTAGAACCATGTATCTGTTAGACATCGTCATTGATGCATATGCATGTATAGGGATTAATTTGTAGACCTTCCAGTCGACCACTATCTGCCCTGATGTGGTCAGACAGTGACACCTGGATAGCCATGGGGATGGATAAACCAACTGAAAATGCCAGTGTTACCATTCCAGCAGGTACATATTTAAACTGAGAAAAACAGTTTATGATTTAAAAATAATATATTATTTATATGTATTTCTTAATAAAAGGAACATGTAATTTAGAGAAAGTGGTAAAATTTTAAAATGTTTTCTGGTTGCCAAAAATTGTTTCTTTGTGCATCTTTTGGCGTATAACCAGGACAATACTTAAAACATGAATAATTTGCATTGCCGAATAATAATTTTAGTGAAACTAATATATTGTGGTATTATTATTATATTACTCCATGTTTAGGACGACAATGACCATATGACAATGACTATATGGCAGGTTAAGCACAGTATTAAAATAACTTATAAACTTCATGCGGGTGGTTAGAATATTCTTCACAAATTGTATGCTCTATCATTTTAGACTTTTGGCTTGTGGTTGATGAGAATCCTCCAAAAATGGGAACTATGATTATTGAAGGAACTTTGGAGTTTCAACATGAAGAGAAAACAGAAGGAGGCTTTTTTGATTTTGATGTCCATCTGGATTACCTCATAATTAAAGGAGGGTAAATATTTAATCCATTTATGGTGAAAATCTGGCCAGTAGATATATGTGGATATATATATATATATATATATATAGGGGGGAAAATATATTGTAATTATTGTGTATTGCATTTTGTTGCAGCTCTGTTTCTTGTCAGGTATTATGAGAAAACTATTGAATTGACTGAACATCACTTTTCAGAAATATTTGTGAGACTACAAGGTTACAGGACTAAGATTAGTATTGCAATAGGTATTTTTGTTCAATTTACTGAAGAAATCTGTATTGCAAACATTGTTTTAGCAGAGGATTCGGACATGAAAATGGCCATTCTGTGTGAATTCTGTAAACTTAAGGTTTTTCATGTGTAAATAATTGATATCTCTTATTCCAAAAAATGCAGTTTCAGTGATATTGGTATCATGATTATAAATAAACAAGGGTTTTTGTAGCTCTATTTAGTACTCAATCTCTGTGGTTGCAGATTGAAAGGCACAGAAAAAGGTGAAGAGTAATTATGAGACAGCAGGGCATTACTCGAAGATGCCAAGATATAGTAAACTACTGTTAAGAAATGTTTCCCATTGGGTATCTGTAATATCGTGTTTTTTCAGATTGATCATTGGATGGCCTGAGGCACCTTTTAAAGGTTCAGCAACTATATCTCTTCACGGAAGTCATGACATGCTGGACTTTGACTATGCATCTGCAGATATTTCCTCTGGACCAAAGCTGGGAGCAAATGCCATAGGTTTGATCAAGGCCTAATGAATGGCCTTAGTTTGGTCCAGATTAATATTCGATTTAATGTTTGTAATTATGAGAGTATTATGGTTGTATTATTGCAAAGCTGGTCATACTTATTTCAACAGAAGCAAGTAATTCTGTCCTTTGTTGCAGAGGAATTTTTAATGACCTCATACATTAATACATACAGACTAGGTGTTGACTTCAGCATAAACATAGTGATCAAGAAAGATAAAATTATCCTTTAGTTCATATTATAGGCAGTTTACCCATTGTATAAACCACCAGCTGTCACTTAATATATACTGAAGCATTTTCCACGCTCCAAGTTCAAATGGAGGTTTGCAGGTTATTTAAAATTGCCAATTCACGTAATGTGTAATTGTTTATGTAGGCGTGTTTGGCAGGCTTTACTTACATGGTCACCCTCATAACATCCAGTGGACAGAGCTTGCTGAGACAGCTGTAGCTGGCAGTACGAGCATTACTCTGGGAGACCAAGTGAACTGGTCACCAGGAAGTGATATTGTTATCAGCACAACTAGCTACAGTGCCTGGCAAACTGAAACTTTCAGAATAACCAGTGTTTCCAGTGACCTACTCACACTTAGTCTGAACGATTCTCTGAAGTACACACACTTAGGTAAAAACTTGGATATTTTTGTAAGCTTTTCCAGTGGTTCAGGGGACTTTCAGATTTTGATACAGATAACTTACCCATAGTGGGTAAGTCATTTAGCTAATGTGCATATCGATATTGAATTTGAAAATATTTCAATATGGGGGCAGGGGGGGGGGGGGGGTTGATATTGTCTACCAAATAGCCTAAGAGGTGATATTGTCAACCAAATAGCCCAAATCTGGCATACCAAAAATGTTCTGTTCTAGCATATCCCCAACCGCTAACAGGAAGCGAAATTTATGAAAACAAGACATTGTAGTTTTCATGAAATATGCATTGAAAACTTCAAAAATGCAAGATAAAAGTGTACAATTTCTTCAGATTTAGGCTTTATTTTAAATTTGCAGTGTAAGTTTACAGTTTTGCTAAAATGGTGATATTGATATACGTTGTTAGACATCGATATTGGCAAACCTGTCCCAAAACAATAAATATCGACAATATTGATAAACATTATACCCACTACTTACCCGACATGACCATGGGAATGGGTTGCACCTTAGAATCTGCCTTTGTGAAAAATTAACTTGATTTTGTATTAAGATTAATTCATTACAACTACTCACTCGCCATAGTGATAATTCATTGGTTTCTGTATTTATTTTTAATGTCTTTTTAATAAATAGCCAAACATTATGATGCCCCTGGGGCTCCAAGTGCCTTACCACATGCATCTTATGAGATCAGAGCAAAAGTGGGTCTTCTGACAAGAAACATTAAAATTGTTGGAGCAGCATATGACCAGATGACAAAACAATCGTTTGGGGCACGGGTCTTGGTTACTTCTGTGTCTGGTTCAAACAAGGCTTATGTAGGTAGGTTGCGATTACATTTTCCATGATAAATATGGTTTTTAAAGTTATGGAAAAAAATCATGTTTGCTTTTGGTTTTTAAAGTTATGGAAAAAAATCATGTTTGCTTTTGATCATGTGCAGTCGACTCTTTATAAGTAGAACCAGTGTAAGTCGACGGTCATAAGTGGAACTAATTTTAAGGTCCCAACACAAGAAAATACACTGGTTTTGTAGCTATAACTGGCATAACTAAGGCATTTAAGGCATAACTAAAACCAAATCCTATGGATACTGCATGTTCTAGTTATACAGAGTCCACTGTATTGCATTTAGTAGATGATTAATGGAATACATTTTAAGTAGTTTAAGAGGAATGATTTGTCTTTAGGCTGTAACTTGATGCAGTTTTGAAATTGCTTAATAAATTGTAATGGACACACATACTTCTGCATCATACAAGTGACTTTTTTAAGCAGCTAGAGTTAATACAACATAAAAATCACAGTATGATCATGTTGTCAAGTGTAAGCTTTGTAATACCATTTTCTGACATATTTAAGAATGCTTAGGGGAACATTAAGTATAAAATCTCTTTCAATTTATGTTTATTTTGTTTTTCACTTGAGATACTTGCATTATCTTAAAATTTTCTATGTTTAAAAAAAATATAGTAAAACAACATATAGTATGTAAAATCTGTAAAAAAATACTAGGTACTGGACAAATTACCGTTATTGAAGATTCTTACATATGACAACACAGGTATTGGTTATTGTTAGGTATATTATTGAATTTCTTCTTTTTAGTTTATTTTCAGTTATTGAAGATTTGATGTAACTTTTACTCAATGTTTCCACAAAAAAAAATTGTAAAATGTTAACATTTTGAAGGTCAAGCAAGTTTGAGTAACGTGGAATTTTATAACACTGGACAAGAAGGTTTCACTGCACCCAACGACCCAAGATTTTTCCTTACCTTTTTGGATATTAATGGCATGAAAAATGATGAAACCCATTCAAAGGTGCAAAACTGCAGTTTTCACAATGGATTTTACACAGCTATTGGCATTTTTGGGTCAAATGATATAGATGTGGACCAGAATGTTATACACCATGCAGTAGGAAATGGTAAAAGTAGTTTTACATGTATTGTATAACTAATGTCAAAAGATAATTTATGTTAGAGTGAGGAAATTCATTCTGTTTACAGATGGGTCAAGTAAACAGCAAGTGTGTTATATGTAATGCTGGAACAAATTGCAAATTTTGCACACTGTTCACATGTACTCTTTTACTATTGCTTGATTCGCTGACAGACAAGCTTTGTAACTAACAAATAGCCTAAATTTGTGAGTAGTTCAACTATCTTTATAGGCATAGTTATTTGTAGTAGTAAAGAAATTATTTCAGAATATGACTGTACAATGTATAAATGTTCTGTGTTGGTCTGATTAAATGTAAACAAACAGCAAGTCTGTTGCAAGCAAAATGTGGCTGTCAGGGTATTATTTTCACCCATGGTGTCCGGATGGGCGGGCCAGCATCCCGGCGGGTGGGCAGGCGGTGGAAAAAGTTTGTCAGGGCTGTATATCAGAAACTCTAAGGTGTAGGAAGTTGATACTTAGTAGGGACATTGGTTAGGGGTTGCAGGTGTGCAATGTCATGGTGTGACCTTCATTTGACCTTTGACCTTGCCATAGTGACTTTGACCTATAAAATCTTGTCCGGGCTATATCTCGAAGACTGTAAGGTGCAGTAAGTTGATACTTGATAGGGACATTTGTTAGGGGTTGTAGGTGTGCAATGTCATGGTCTGACCTTAATTTGACCTTTGACCTTGCCGTAGTGACCTTGACCTGTAAAATCTTGTCTGGGCTATGTCTTGGAAACCGTAAGGTGTAGGAAGTTGATACTTGGTAGGAATATTGGTTTGGGGTTGTAGGTGTGTAACGTCATGGTGTGACCTTGATTTGACCTTTGACCTTGTCATAGTGACCATGAGTTTTAAAATCTTGTCTGGGATATTTCTTGGTTTCCATAAGGTGTAGAAGCTTGACACGTGGTAGGAACATTGTTTGGGGGTGTAGGTGCATCATGGTGTGACTTTTTTGCTATGCCAGAGTGTGTTTACCTGCCATATTTGAGACAGACAAAGATATGTGGATTGCTACAACTGATTATTCTATGCACTTTTACATAATTATGCTATTTCCAGTGACAGCTATTCTCCAATTAATAAATTTTACAGTTAAATATTGTTTTAGTTTACTGATTAATGCTGTCATCTTGCTATTGAATTGTCTTGTTTTAGTACTTTATCTTTACATACATTTTCTTTCTTTTAGGTGTTATTTTCTCTGCTTAAACATTATTTGGACCTTTATATAAGTGATACTGCGCTGAAAGTATCCCAGTTTTTGTACTGTTTTACTATTTCTATATGTCATGGTGTTGGGTACAGGCATCTCTGATGCTATTTTTATGCAATTATATTTTAGTGTGAATGTTCTATATAATGAATATGTTATCTTGTGTTTCTATGTTCAACTATATTTATGCAAATATATGAAAATGTCATTCAACCATTATTTTTATTGCGTAAAATAGCCTTACCTTATCCTCACAAGTGCTTGGTTTGGTTTTGTGGAGCAAAACGTATCGACCGACAAGTATTTTTTAAAAGAATTTTCTTGTCGGCAGGTGACCCCTTGTCTGCGCATGTCCGCGCATGCGCCGTACTCATTGTCTACAGGCAATTGTCGAGAGATCTTCATTATATTTTTGGTCGATATGGGAGCAACACGTATTTTCTTTTATTATCGTCCATTTACAGACGAAGATCTATGAAGTTTTGAAGCGTGCAAGCGTGCACCTACCTGTATTTATCAATTATTCGACTTCCCTTGTCCTGAAAAGGGTCAGAATAAGATGTGCAAGAAGATGTTGCTGTAAAGTCTTCAGTGGAAGACGTGTATATCTTCGGCTGTACTCGCCCATTATTCGACTGGAACTACCTTCGTGTCTATGAAAGGTATGCAGAGAAGACCTCCCGTAGTTTTCAGTGGAAAACTGCTTTATTATCCCATAATGAGTATTAGCGTATGCTCGAAAACAAAGAAGAAAGAATGCAGTTGTCTTTGCAACGGAGGTCGTAGATTCTTTACTGTGGGTGGAGCGCCACTCTGGTACAGTATCAGGTCTCCCTCCAAAAGAACGACTACAGACATGAAAATATAGACAGATTACCTTCCTTTGCTGTAAATTTGGATGAAGATTCAACAGACATATTTGGGGCAGTATGTGCACTGCTTGTCTGTTCAGCCCTGTTGAAGAATTGCAATAACTATTTACTACATAATAAAACCTTCCTATGGCCATGTCTCCATTGGAAAGAATACTGTGACTTTTGAGTTAATTCTTCTGCAAACTCAACGAAGATCAAACTGGCTAGATGAGATTTTATGTTATATTATATGTTGAAGTCCTTGCTTCCAACTTTTACACTGTATTTTGCACAGTATATTCAGGACAGGAGCTATGTCCAGTAATTTTCCCCTACTAACCACAAAAGATCGTCGTACCACTCTGCCTAGTTTACCAGGTCAGAGGGATGCAGAAGAACGTGGCTACATTGATGCAAGTCACCATGGAGGCTCTTCTTGCAGTGTTACTGGCTGTGATGGGATATTTTTTCATTGCCATCCCAGAGTTGTGCGAATCTTCAGTTGGGATTGTCGAGTTTCTCTCCAATCGAATTCTCCAATGCCTGTACTACCCACAATGCAAAGCGATGACGTCAGACAGGAAAACATGGCTACAGTACTAAATATAAATATACCGCTTAAATGCTTCAAAAGAAAGCGATTCATCCACTCAACAATTGCAGAACTCCAGGTTTCTATGGCAGTTTATTTCTTGTATAGAAACTCGAATAATGACGACCTCTGATACATCTCAGTGTCTTGAATTGATCTAGCTACGTCTTCAACGGTCACGGCCCACGAGTGAAGTTCGTTTACTATAACAATAAATACCTGCTTGTCACTTCATTTAAGCTGGAGACAGCAGAAATTGTTAGAAATTCGGTTACAAAAGATGCGTTCTTCTATGTACCGACTCACCAAGATTTTCAACATCTACTTTAGTTTAATGTACACGATCAAACCTATCAGTTTAAAGCAATATGAAATTCGGGTTAGCGACCCCTCTACAGTATCATGCGCATAATAAAGAGGCAAATCTCATTCTTCAGTCTCACGGAATAGGAGTTCACCATATACCTGGACCACTGGTTGTTAAGTGTATGTAGAAGACACCAGTATTGGGTTCAAATCAAAGAACTCATCCAATTATTCAACAACTGGCTTCGTAATATCGATTTCCTAGGTTACCACTGCATTTTGGTACCAGGAAATTTCTTTCACCTTATACCTAGACTACTGGTTCTTTAGTGTACGTAAAAGACACCAGTATTGGGTTCAAACCAAAGAACTCATCCAATTATTCATCAACTGGGCTTCGTGATATCGATTTCCTAGGTTACCACTGCATTTGGTACCAGGAAATATCTTTCTACCTCGAATAAATTAAATACCTGAGAATCTATTCAAGACATGGCGATCTCATCACAATCAACCCCAAGGTTGCTTATATCCCAGGTAGGGATATTAGCATCTTTGGAAAAGGCTATACCAATGGGTCAGTTATGTATGTGTGCCTTTCAGTGGTATCTAGAAAAAACTGGCATTATCTCCAGTCACTAGTTGTGAGAATTCCTGTTTCAAATCCTTCTGAAAAAGCATATTCACTGGTGGAAAATGCCAAAAAAATGGGAAATAGGATGCCTTTTCTATACACGGGTGCACAATTCCCTTATTTTCGTAGATACATTAAACCAGGGTTGATGATCCCATCTATAAGCATCACAGTTAGTGGCTTTGGACAGTTAAAAATGTATATATTACATTTCAATGTCATACAGCTGAAGGCAGTGTGTTCAGCCCTTAAAAGCCTTCAAGATAAATTCCACACAAAAGAATTCTGATAGCATCAGACAACACCACTGTGTTCGGTTATCTGAACAAACAGGGGGGGGGGGAGCGTATACCTCCTAGTTTGGCGCAGCTTGGCCTACTGCAATTCTTGAAATATACTCATAACAGACAGACATATTCTTGGTTGCTTAAAGGTCATACTCAACATCATCTCCAGAAGGGATAAAGGTTTGGTGCATCCTGGCCTACTGCAATCCTTGAAATATACTCATAAGAGACAGAAATATTCTGGGGTTACTTAAATGTCATACTCAATGATCTCTACAGAAGGGACAAAAGTAATCTGTACAGAATGGTTCTTACTCCCTTTATGGTTCTAGACAACGTGCAAGTTTGGCACAAATCAACAATAGGTGTTTTATGCAGGTATGCTGCATCTTGGCCTACTGCAATCCTTGAAATATTCTCATATGAGCCAGATATATTCAGGGTTGCCTAGATGTCATGACAGCCTCTCCACAAAGAACGAAATAATACAGACAGGAGAGGCTTCATCTTTAATATTCTATTTGATTTACATAGTTTGTCAAATACCAATGGTAGAGATGTTTGCCACCAATGAGTCACAAACTTCCATTCTATGTTGCTAGTCCCGGATGCAAATGCTCTGAACATAGATGCATTAAACATCTTGTTGGAGGTCCTGGACTGCTAGGCCTTTTGTCCTATACCACTTATTCCAAAAAGTCATTGAACAAGTGAACACCAGGTACAAAATGATTGTAGTGGCCCCTTGGTGGCCCATGATGCATTGGCTTTGGGGTCTGGTGAGTCATTCAACCAAACCTCCATTACAGCTACTTCACTGGTCTCAGAAACAGCCATTCAGTCAGAAATACCATCTGAATCAGTTGCATTGGCACCTTCATGCTTGGCACCTTAACACCACTCAGAATCTCTTATATCATTCTCTGGGCAAGGGATAGGGAGATTTAGGGCATCTCAAGGACCCTCATCTTGGAATGTATGAGTCATGATGGGCCATTTTGAGCTCTGGTACCCACAGAATAAGGTGGCCATCTCAGAGCCTACGGTCTCAAATATACCAGATTTTTTGATCCATTTACTTGCAAAAAATCTGAAACCTGTCACTATTGTTGGCTTTGCAGCAGCCATAGCTGATCATTTACATTTTTTGTGCAGGAGTTGAACCAAAGCCTGCATCTTTATAGGCCTATTGCAAGTGTTATAGAGAGAAGCCCACTGCTAACAGAGGTACAGCATCAAGGGATTTGCCTTTGCTTCTGTTGGTTTTCACAAAAGGCTTCTTGTTAACCTTTAAAAGGAGGTCAGTCTAAAAAAGTTTGACTTGCAAGACTGTTGCAATGACATTGGAAGTGTATTCTGGGACTTTGGCTCCTTCAGACACAAGCCTCATAGGAAGGAGTTTACAGTTCTCCCTCCTACCTACCTTTTCAACAAGGACCTATTAGCCTCAGTTGGTCTAGATTGCCTCCAGTGGTCACTTCACCTCTAGATCATTCCTGAACTCAACTTGCCTGGACACATGCTTCGTTGTCCTGCTACAGCACTTACATCCTTCTTGGACAGGTCTACTGCTTGGACAAAAGGGAAAGTCTCCTTCTCCTGCCTTTTAGCAAGAATCAGTTGGCTTACAATGCCACAGATGGCTCAAACCAGTGGTCATTCCAGCTCACAAACCTTTCTTGAGCTGACGTTGGACTGATGTTGTGACACTCTGCCCTCTTACAGTACTTAGTTACTATCAAGACAGTACAAGTACTTCAAGGAGGGGAAGAATCTCTTGCTCATATCTTTTAAGGAAGGCTTGATGGAGATATCTTGAGTTCTGCTATCTCTTTCTGGATCAATCTGGATGCATGATTAGATTGCCAGTCCTTTAATTCTGATTCCCAGAATCTATACATTGAGGCACATATTACATACATGGCTGCCTCTTTAGTTTTCAAGAGTGGGGTCTTACCTGAGCAGATATGGAACTCTTGTTATTGGAAGACCCACAATTCTTTACTACATTCTACTTGAAGAAGTAGCTTGGCAATCCCATGACCAGTCCATGAACAAATTGGGCCTTGTGGATTCACCTCGGCATGTAGTCAATTTTTGTGTATTTTTACATGTTATTGATATGACTCACATAGTTATGTTCTCTCCAGTTACACAAGTGTTGTGTCACTGACATATGTCTTTCCTGACTTACATATGGCCCCATATCTGCAGTTCATGCAGTTCAGTTTGCCTGCTTGGAGATATTCTCATTGTCAGAAGATGACATCTTGTTTCGGGAGTCATGCAGACATCTCCGGCCAATACCGGGTGATGGTTAATACTGCTATATGATTTGTTGTAAAATTGTCTACAACAGCAACAGCAGCAACAATGACGACCACATCATGGATCTCTTGTTGAGGTTAGCAAATTACTTATCTGTGATGAAGAAGTAATATATATAACCTAGGATGTGGCGAATGGAAGCTTATCTTATCCTCTTATCAAGTGCTTTATTTGGTGACCCCTTGTCTGACAATCATCTAACAGTGTGGCCAAAACAAATACCCTCCACCTGTTATGGTTGTATTCAAGCACTTGTGAGGATAAGGTAAGGCTATTTTACGCAATAAAATGTAACAAATTTTATTGTAATTTAACTTTTTACAAGTTAAATACTTACCTTATCCTCACAAGGATAAACCCACCCTACCTCCCCGCATAATTTGTTTTGCTGGGGACCAAAAATACAATGAAGATCTCTCGACAATTGCCTGTAGACAATGAGTACGGCGCATGCGCGGACATGCGCAGACAAGGGGTCACCTGCCGACAAGAAAATTCTTTTAAAAAATACTTGTCGGTCGATACGTTTTGCTCCACAAAACCAAACCAAGCACTTGTGAGGATAAGGTAAGTATTTAACTTGTAAAAAGTTAAATTACAATAAAATTTGTTACAATTCATTTACATATATTTCAATGAATGGCATGCAAAACCATGAATAAAATGTCATAGTGAAGTGGTTGTCAGTTGCACTGCAGCTTCCTATATTTCTGTAGCTATTGAAGTCCAGGGTAAAAGAAGCAGAGTCACCATGAATTTGGTGACCTTATGTATTTGGCCTGGGACATATAATGACAGAGAGGAACCTTCAACTTTTGATTGGACAGCTGGGATTGATGTTTCAAAAGCAGTATATCTGACCTTGAAAGATAACTGTGTAGCAGGATCAGAAAGATCGGGCTATCATTTATCAGGTACACTGTTGCGTGTTATTTTCTGAAAATTTTTTGTTACAGTCTATTTCATGTAAAGATGACCTTGGCTGGAGTGTTCATAATTCAACCACCAATAGACTAAAAACAGGGGTCCTACTAGATATAGAATCAATAAAATACCAGGCTGTCACTCCAGTATGTGTCATGGGTTTGAGTTCAGTTCATGACACTTTGTGTAAAAAATGATCATGCGTGTCTTACATGATTTAGATTTATTTTTTGTCTTATGTTGCATTCAGCAGTCAGGGTCATATTACAATGGGTAGTTTATGGACGGAGGAATCAATGCATACTAGTTGGTCAACATTCTGCACTGTAAACCATCAGGCATCGGCAAGTAACTACCAACTTTCCAACATGAAGCACCTGGGATGAGACTCGAACTGGCGACCTCAGAGGTTGAAGGCGAGCACTCTAAATGCTACACCACCGAGCCCCCTACCTGTCATATACAACCCTGGCTATTAAAAAAAGAGATTTTTAAAAGACAATTTTAATCTTTGAACCATTACAGGGGCAGCATGCAGTGCTTCGACACCCCAGTACACAAATAATGAAGCTGTTGGAGTTCTCTCTGGAGTGACTGTATTTCCAGATGATGTGTGGAACAAGAAATGTCGAAAACTGAATGGCTTCAAAATTACTAGGGCCAATGATTTTGGGATATACTATCAGGGTGAAGGAAGCCTTAAAGTTTCTGACAGTTTATTTGTGGATAGTGGTTTGGGAATATTCTCTATGGTTATGCGACCTCCTGCTACATCTCACAGAAAGGAAGATAAGGTAAATAGTTTGTATTCATTATTTACATTGTACTTTGCCATTTTTATTTAAATATATTTAATTATATTATGATATATTTACATCGTACTTTGCCATTTTTATTTAAATATATTTAATTATATTATGAAAGTATATTTATATTGCACATGGGCAGAAAAGAAAAATTTACAGGATCCAAATACATGTATTTTGCAAATGAGATGTACAGTAGAACCTCAATTATCCGGCCCTCTATGATCCGAATCTCCTGATTAACTGATCCGAAACCTTGTCTCCCTACATTCAGTTTAAAAGCACGGTCTACCATGAGCGATAATACAGTATTTTACATATTCTCGGAAACCATTGATTCTAGTGCTTTATAAAATGCATTATCCACAGAAACACCTAACTTCTTTGATCTTTAATACCATTGTTTAATTTGGGGAGGGATCAATTCATTTACACGACCCTGCTACACAACTTCTTTGATAATTGATGCGCCATTCACTTAAACCTTGTAAACATGTAAAAACACCCAAAGACTACTTCTGGGGGTTGTTTTATATACTTGTACCCTATTTTCAGCCATTTCAAATTTTGAAGTGAAGATAGAATTATGGCGGCCATATTTGAGCCTTTGTTTACAAAACGTAAGCCCACTTTCAACCAGGCTCAACATTTAAGCCAGTGGCTCAGCCAAAGCTGAGACTGAGACCTTTTGTGAAATCCATTAAGGCTGAGCCCATGGGCTCAAGTAAAATGTTCCAATAATTTGAGACAAAAGTCTCAAGCTTGAGCCTGAGACCGGGCTAAGACCTTTCTTGAAATCCGCCCCAGTCACTGAAGGCGTGTTTGCTTGGGATTTACAATTTATAATCTCCCGGAGTTTTTCAATTGACAAAATGTATAACAACTTGAATCGAGAGTTAAGCGTCTTTGATGCATGTACGAAACCAAACACACCCAAGTCAAGACCGCGTAATATATGTTGAATAAAGTTACTAGAAAGTGTAGTTAATGCTTTAAACTGACAGGGGAGCAATAAAAACACTGCAAAACTGGTTAGTTATCAAATTATACTGTGATATAATGTATCATCCCCATTTTTCTGCTAAAACCTAAATTCACCAATTATCGCCTACACTTCCCCAGTTTTCGGCCGAACATGACTCCATTTCATCTATCTGAAACCCCCGCTTATCCGACCTTATTGTATGTCTCCCAGTAGGTTAGGATAATTGAGGTTCTACTGTACTTACCTTATTGCAGATATTAGATATTAATTTTAAGCTGAACCGTGTGATCTTGTAAAAATGTTAGTTAGTTTTATATTATTTCCTCTATACCTTTTGGTCTTGTATTATTGATATCTTATGCTAAATCTACTTTTTAGATTCCCTTTATTTTACAATTTGCAAAATATCTGTCATTTTTGTATCACATTGCAAAGTGCCAAGCATTTATTTAAAAGGTTCAGCTTTGTAAACTCTCTATGTGAATATGTTATTGAATTAGTATTTTCTTGCACAACCCTAGTTTGTGGAGATTTCTGGATCCACATTCATTGGTACGAGTCCAGATCTGGAGTGCAACAACAATCCATATCCAAATGACAAGAATATTTTATTAAGTGAGCAGGCTCGATCTTTCAAGTAAGTTTTGATTTGTTTTACATAAACAATTAACAATTCTGATAATATTTAACACTTACAAAAAAATGGCATATATTGGCAATTACCACAGCTCTTGGGTAAAACTAAACTATTGTTTTAAGGGCTTAGTAAATTGTTAGGAACAAAATATGCACTCAATGACCATTGTTTAGTCTGGTTGACTTGCATTTATTCTGTACATTGTGTAATTTGTCTAATGATTACAATTCTACATTAGGTCACCATCTGGGGGTAGGGTTGGCATGTGTTGGCCTAATTTTGTCTCTGCAGAAAACGGTGCCCCCAGAAAACCATGGTGTGGGCACAAGTCGTACCCGGGTATAGGTGGAAGAATGCTGGTAACAGGTAAACAGTTCTTGACAAATTAATATTTTATGTACACAATCAATTAGATCTGTTCTTCTGCCATAATAATTATGAGACAAAATACATTCTAACATGACGAGGTGTGCAGAAACAAGTTTTAGTTCTATGTGCACACATTTATCTGGGACAACAATCACACTGCTGTTCCATCCTGGGTACATATTTTGGTCGTTGGGTTTTAGTAGTCAATACATAGACCCAAATTTAGTCAAATTAGTCATTTTAATAGACCCAAATTAACAGACTCAAAATTTTAAGTTTAATAGACCCAAATTTACCCAAATTAATCATTTTAATAGATCCAAATCCTTCTTCACCTTTGTAAAATTATTGCCAGAAGTGCCATGGTTAAATGCTATATACAAACCATCAGCACTCATGGATTATTTCTACATGAAGAAGGTATAACATAGTGGTCAGACTTTAAACAAAGACATGGGATTTGGTTCTTTGAATGCCCAAGTACTTGCTTACTGGTTTTCACTGAAAGCAAGTTGTAATCTGTGAAATATTTACCTCACTTGTTTTGTTTTTTAATGTTTGCCTTATTGCTAGGTATATTACTTTTTAAGATATTATTACCCCACAGCCCTTAAAGGCTGCCGGGTATTGTTTTAACCCATGGTGTCTGGGCGGGCGGGCGGCGGGAAAAAGTTTGTCCAGGCTGTATCTCAGAAACCGTAACGTGTAGGAAGTTGATACTTGGTAGGGACATTGGATAGGAGGTTAGGTGTGCAACGTCATGGTCTGACTTTGATTTGACTTTGCTGCAGTGACCTTGACCTATAAAATTTTGTCCGGACTATATCTCGGAAACTGTAAGGCGTAGGCAGTTGCTACTTGGTAGGGACATTGGTTAGGGGGGTGTAGGTGTGCAACGTCATGACGTGACCTTGATTTGACCTTTGACCTTGCTGTAGTGACCTTGACCTATAACTTGTCCGGGGTATATCTCTGAAACCGTAAGGTGTAGGAAGTTGATACTGAGTAGGGACATTGGCTAGGGTGTGTAGATGTAAAACGTCATGGTGTGACCTTGATTTGATCTTTGACCTTGCCGTAGTGACCTTGACCTATAATGCCTTGTCTGGGCTATATTTTGGAAACCATAAGGTGTAGGAAGTTGATATTTGGTAGGGATATTGGTCAAGGGTTATATTTGTGCAACGTCATGGTGTGAGATTGATTTGACCTTTGATCTTGCATATCTGATGCTATTTTATGTCTCTATGAGGATATCTGATACTATTTATCTCTCTTATATCTCTCTTATATCTTTTTACTTGAATCTTGGTTGTTGCACCTTTGGGTGTCTTTTGGTGTAGATTAAGCACTGTTAGAGTCATATTAGAAGTCATTAACTGTTTTACTTTTGCAACTTCCCATTGTAACAGATGGTATTGCATCAAGAGAGCCACAGGTTTTGCCCCAATTCCACATAAAAGCATGTATTGCTACATCTGTATATATGGGTAATATTCAAAACATCCAAGCCATAATTCGACCATACAAATGAAAATCAAAATGGGAGAAGTCTTAAAGCTTCATAATTTTTAGTTTACTGAATTGTCTTGTCTTAATACTTATTCTTTACATGCAGTTTCTTTCCCTTAGATGTTATTTTCTCTACGGGCATCTCTGATGCTATTTTTTTTCTGTTTGTGACTACACTCTAGGATTTTTGTTAAAATTATGGAAAAATTTAACTAAAGTGTATCATTTATCCATCAGTTTATCACTTGTCTGTCCATATGTTTTCACAATATTGAAACACAATCTTTTTGTTATCACGTAAATTGCTGCACAAATTGATACTGGAATATGTAAAACTAAACTAAACAATATACAAGTCATAAAGCTTGGTATTAATTTTGCAATACCTAAAACAAATGAGCTATAATGTTAGTAAATGCCAGATACATCTTATGATATGTATGCTTTCAGAAAATTTAAGATATTTTCCAGAATGATGTTAAATGTTACATTTGTGGACATTTCATATTTTCATATTCTGTACAAACATACACTGTATTATATTAATATTGCAGGATGCCATTTTGCCCATTTCACCACCAACCACTGTGGCCAGCAGGACACTGTCTTCTCTCCAAACCCTGAAAATCAGGATGTGCATCATCCTGTCACCATAGAGAAATCCACGTATGGGGATGTGAATTTGGCAGGAAAAATATTCATACCAAGGCCAGATATAAGGCATGTACACTCAAGCATGCAGTTAAATACATTTAATATATAATTTCAGGTTTTTATTGCGTAAAATAGCCTTACCTTATCCTCACAAATGCTTACTTGGTTTTGTGGAGGCAAAACGCGGCGACCAACAAGAATATTTAAAAATTATTCTTGTTTGAGAGGTGAACCCCGTAGTTAGTGATAGGTGCGCATGCGCACAACACATTGTCGGTTGGGCTTTGTCGAGAGATCCTCATTCAATTTTTGGTCGTCGAGGAGGCAACACGTGAAGTTTTTTCAACTCTGCCCATTTCCAAGACGGCAGATGTGTTCTTTTAGAATTCTTAGAGTTCCTGCTAAGAAGAAAGAAGTTTAAGACTTCCTATTCTACAGATCTGAAGTACAATATCACATGCTGAGGGTTGAGTAATCCGTGACAGCATTCTTAGATCCCCCTTGGCTGTATAACAGTCTTTGGTAGAGGATCTACTACAGAAGATTCTTCAATTTTTTAGTTCAAGCTTCCTACCTCTTCATTCATGAGGGATGTCCAACAGAAGTCTTTGAACTGGCCACATTTTCCTGAAAATGACAGCATTAAGAGGCCTGCTGCGATTGAAAAACAGCTAGCAGTAGCAGATCTACTAGAGTTTGCTTTTCCAACACCAGATGACATTTTGATTTGATAGCTGGTCAGATTAGAATTCGTTTTCTGGGGTCAGTAATTAAACCTCCAGAAGGCTGGTAGCTTCTCCACTTGGTGAAAACAAAGAAGATGACCATTCATCTCGATTCCATAACATTTATCAGTGCTTCTAATGGGAAGCCCCTCATTGAAGTCCTGGTGAAGTTTATGAAGAAGGTCAGCAGTAAAACATTCATTATCTGAAGGATCTTCCCCTCTAAGAAACGCAAATTACTTTCATAGTGTGGAGTTCAATAGTACTGTACCATAACAGTATTTAGCAGTTTTTCTGTAGCCTGGAAAACAGTCAGTCCTAGAAGATCTACTACTACAGAGGTTTTATCAGGGTTTGCCATCACCTTATTAACCAGGGGCGGATTTCATGAAAGGTCTCAGACTTAGCCCAGTCTCAGGCTGAGCCACTGGCTCAAATCTGAGCCTTCTGGCTCAGCTAAGTCTTTGTCTCAAATGGTTTTCACAGAAGGGGTCTCAGTTGAGACCTAGCTTATCAAATAACCACAGTGGTTTTCTGTGTCATGTGACCATTTTTCGTAGTCAAAATATTCTACTGATGGCATTTATGTTCCTTGTTTGACACATAATATCTCTGGTTAAATACCATTTTGCAATGGGAAACCTTGTAAACATGTAAAAACACCCAAAGACTACTTCTGGGGGTTGTTTTATATACTTGTACCCTATTTTCAGCCATTTCAAATTTTGAAGTGAAGAAAGAATTATGGCGGCCATATTTGAGCCTTTGTTTACAAAAGTTAAGCCCACTTTCAACCAGGCTCAACATTTGAGCCAGTGGCTCAGCCAAAGCTGAGACTGAGACCTTTTGTGAAATCCATTTAGGCTGAGCCCATGGGCTCAAGTAAAATATTCCAATAATTTGAGACAAAAGTCTCAAGTTTGAGTCTGAGACCAGGCTAAGACCTTTCGTGAAATCCGCCCCAGGCATCAAGACAGTTACATTCCTCCATTGCCTTGTGTTAAATCTACAACCGGCTTGGGGACCATTTACTAGTTCTTCTATTCAGAGTTCATTACAGAGAAGATAACACATAAGTTTTCCCACCATTATCCACAATGAAATGGGGATTCTGGTGTAGTAGAAGAAATACGTATAAGTAGCTATGTTATATGAAAATATTTTTGCCATCTCAGAGTTGTGCAGTATTTGAATGGGTGCTTTGTAGCCGTCCAATCAAAACTTCCCTTTCATGTGGCTCTACTGCAGGTGCTACAGACAGGAAACAATCCACCATGCTGCTGAAAATATTGTGTTGCATTTATTATGTTATTTACACACAATTTCTTCTGTAAAAGACTACAAGTCGCAGGATTTTCTCAGTAAAATAGTTTCCTCTTTCATATCTGACACAATGCTGCTTGTTTTAGATGGATACATTTGCTTTTCTCAAGACATGGATCGTTGGTGTGTTATGTGCTTTATAAAATGTAAGGTACTGACAGCCTACACGAGAAGTTTAGTGTATTCAAGGAAGTTAATCAGCATTGGGCAAGGTTAGTGCGTGGATAGATGACCATTCCTGTCATTTTCTTTGCATCTTACTATATCATTGGCCAGTGGGGATCTCTGTGTCCTGAACATGCATATGTCTCTCCAAGCTGTGAAATGGAATTTTTGTAAAGAAACACGGTCACAAAAGGTTAATGGCCAGTTTCGACAGATCTCCATACCAATACGAGGGTTGTGCAAATCTTGAGACGGCTTATCGAATAATATTCCAGTCAAATCTGCCCATGTCTGTACATCCCATAATTTAAAGAGGTTACAGACAGAAAAAAACATGGCTACCTAAGAGTGTCGCAAATGCTTCAAAAAGGCACAATTTACTACCTCAAGGATTGCACAAAAAATTGCACTTTTACAGCAGATTATTTCTTGTACCAGAACCCGGCGATAAATGGCGCCCTGTGATAGATCTCAGTGTCCTGGACAAATGCCTGCTAGTTCCAAATTTTAAAATGGGGACAGCAGAGATATTCTGAAACTCGGTCATAAAAGGCAAATGGCTAGTTTCGATAGACCTGAAAGACGCATTCTTTCACGTGCACATACACCCAGATTCTCAACATTGCCTATGTTTCCATGTAGACAAACAAACGTATCAGTTCGAACTACGGCCATTGGGGTTGGCGACTGCACCCCTATAGTTCATGCAGATTGTTAAGAAGCAACGGTCATTCTTCAGTCTCGCAGAATTCGAGTTCACCAATAGGTGGACTACTGGTTAAGACCAAATAACAGACACCAGTGTCACCTCTAGACAAAAGAACTCATCCATGAGATTCAAGAACTCGGCTTTGTGATAAACTTCGAAAAATCAGAGATAGAACCTACACAAAAAAATCGACTTTCTGGGTTACCATTTCGATTTGATACAAGGAAAAGTCTTTCCAACTGGAAAGAAGTTGAAAATTCTACAAAAAGCTGTTCAGGACAGGGACTGCCCCGGCGAAATGGTGACCATGAATGACCATGGACTGCATGGTATTTGATGGTCGACCATGGATATCCATGAACAACCATCAAAATCCATACTCGTATGAAGGACCAGACCATCAAAAACCATGGACATGATGGTTTTTGATGTCCTGACCATGGTCTGCATGTAAGTGTCCATGTTAGACCATGGACTCAGTCTAGTTGTCCGTGTTTGACCATGGACTACATTCAAGTGTCCATGGTTGACCATAGAGTTTGTTCTCTGGTCCATGGTTGACCATAGAGTTTGTTCACTGGTCCAGGGTTAACCATGGACTTTGTTCTCTGGTCTATGGTTGACAATGGACTCTGTCCTCTGGTCCATGGTTGACAGAGAACTGCAATTAAGTATTCATGGTTGATCATGGACTCTATGTTAAGATTGAGTCCATGTGAGGCAGCATATGACCTTTAATTGTCAGTCCTCACTGTCTAAATTCATGTTTATAAATTATATACTTTTGTTTGCAACGTGAAAGAAATATTACTATTAGGCTTGTCATGACGTTTGTGGATCCACTATATTATGGAAAAGTTAGAACATGAAAAATCATGGCAAACCAACATTGGCAAAAAATAAAAATAATTTCGACATAATAATACTATTTTTTCATTTGGTTGTTTCATATATTAACAAATGAATAAAACTGTAAAGTAACAATGTGCTTTATCTGAATCTCCACATTTTAGTGCAGTTATACAAACTAGGGAAGATTTTATGTGATGGGGAAGATAATGAAACATTTAATACAGTGGACACAATTTCATAGTCTTCTTGAAAGGCTGTTCTTTCTTGATAATTGGCTGATAACTAAGCTGTTACATATCAAATCATAAAGCTCTGGTAAAAAACTTTCCTATCCACATAACAACATGTTACAAGTTTTTATTCTCAAATAACAGGTATATTCAGTTACACTCTAATAATTTGCTGATGATACATATATTTAAATAAATAAGAGTGTGTAAGAATAAGGCTAGCAACTGGAAACTACACTGATGGTTTTTCTGTCTGTTGTGTGTAAGCTGTGTTCACTGACAAGGGTGTCCAGATAGAAGTAACAGGTTATCTTTACATGAAAGTTTGCCTTAATTTAAATATGTCTAAGTACACCTGTGTCTTTGCAAAACAACTTATATCAGTTTAGGATTGCTCAATTTATATTAAATCATGTACAACCTATCTTATGATCATGGGGTGATTACACTAATTTGTGATAATGATTATGTTGCAAATATAAACTAAGGACAGTTATTCCACAGGTTACTGTATATACATAAGGTTACTGTGCTGCCTGTGAGTGTAATAACTTAAGGGTCAGGTCACCTTAAAGTGAAAAATATATGAAGGAAGATGTGCAACAGACTCAAGTTATGAAGTGTAAGTCTATACTTTTATTCTATTTCTTGATTTCTCCTATCCAAATTGCATTGTTTTGTTGTTGTTTTTTTGTTTATTAATTTCTAGCTTTTGAAGGCCAGTCTTCATATCTAACTATAACTTATTAACACCAATTCAAAGTAACAAGTACCCCTGTACCCAAGATAGGGTTCTTTACCATTGGCTGGATTTTGGCTCCAAACCTGTTCTCAAGGGATTTACATTGAAGAAAGCTAAACCATTTTCACTTCATTATTTCAAACAAAGAGCTGTGTTTTGTTGGAATCTATTCCATAAAATGAGTGGTGAAAATTTCTTTATATTCAGTGTTTTACATATTTCAGATGTATTCATAATGTCTGTTTGTGTTCTACATGTTAGATTGAATTGGATAATCTTGGATAATTGTAAAAATTAGATTTAAAAAGGAAATAGTGTTTTACATACTTGAGATGTATTCAAAATGTCTGTGTTCCTATATTCTATATTGAATGAGATAATCTGGATAATTATATACATTACATTAAAAAGGAAATATAGTAATGTGTAGTATGTCAGGCTATCTTCAAAGCTGATATTCCAAATAGACTAAAGGTATGTAGCTTCTAATTACCTATTTTTTATTTGAACATCTACACACATGCTTGCATATTGAACATGGCCAACCATGGGTAGTCCATGGACTATATCATGGAAACCTGACCATGGTCAAAGTCCATGGACTAGACCATGGTCACTGAGTCCATGGTCTCTGACCATGGTTCCATGTAAAAACATGGATGTCCATGGCCATACATACACACTGACCATGGATAAAGTCCATGGATAACCCTATGAAGTCCATGGACTAGATCATGTTTTACATACCACAGACTCTGACCATGGTCAGTGAATCCATGGTCTCTGACCATGGTGTCATTTAATAGAACATGGATATACAGGGAACACCATGGACAATGACCATGGTTTAAGTCCATGGAGTAGACCATGGTTTCAAAGTCCATCATCTTTGACCATGATGCCATTTAACAAAACATGGACATCCATGGACAATGACCATGGTTAAAGTCCATGGACTAGACCATGTTTTGACAGACCATGGACTCTGACCATGGTCATTAAGTCCATGGTCTTTGACCATGATGCCATTTAACAAAACATGGATATCCATGGACTTGTGCCCCTGGACATCCATGGACATCCATGCAAGTCCATGGTCAAAATAAAATTTTTTCGCCTGGGAGGTTGTATCACAAACTACTCCAAGACTATTAATGTCCCTGATAGGTATGTTAGCATCTCTAGAAAAGACAATACCAATGGGCAGGCTCCACATGTGTCCTTTTCAGTGGTACCTGAAGACACATTGGCAATATCCCCAGTCTCCAGACCTGAAGATTCCAGTTTCAAATCTTCTGAAAAGTTATCTTCAGTGGTGGAAAGGTCCAAAAAAAATTTAAGAAAGGGTTGTCCTTTACATCCACAGGAACACAATACCCTTATTTTCACAGATGCATCAAACCAGGGTTCGGGAGCTCATTTAGAAAATCTGACAGTCAGTGGCAATTGGACAGATCAGGAAAAATTGCTTCATATCAATGTCCTAGAGTTGAAGGCAGTATTTCTGGCCTTAAAAAGCTTTCAAAACAGAATTCTAGACAAGAGGGTTCTCAGCAACAGACAACGCCACTGTAGTCAGTTATCTGAACAAACAAGGGGGAACACACTCATGGGACATGTGTCTCCTGGTTTGGCGCATCTTGGCCTACTGCAATCCTCGAAACATACTCATCAGAGCCAGACACATTCAGGGTTGCCTCAATGTCATAGCCGACAGTCTCTTCAGGAAAGACAAAATAATTCAGACAGAATGGTCTCTTCATCCTCAAATATTCAGTCTAATTTGCAAAGTTTGGCACACACCAATGGTGGACAAGTTTGCCACCAAATTGAATCACAAGCTACCAATCTATGTCTCACCAGTCCCAGATGCAAATGCTATGAACATAGATGCATTGAACATCTCCTGGGAGGGTCTGGACGGCTATGCCTTTTGTCCTGTAGCTCTCATACCAAAGGTCATACAGAAAATGAACACCTACAGGTGCAGAATGATAGTAGTAGCACCAGGGTGGCCCAGAATGCATTGGTTTTGGGATCTAGTCAATCTGTCAACCAAGCCCCATTACAACTACCTCACTGGCCTCATCTGCTAAAACAACCTTTCAGTCAGAAGTTCCATCACAATCTCATGTAGCTGAATCTGCATGTTTGGCACCTGGACACCACTCAGAGTCACTTGCATCATTCTCTGAGGAGGTGGCGGATAGAATTAAGGCACCTCAAAGACCCTCATCTAGAAGATTATATGAGTCAAGGTGGTCCATTTTTTAACTCTGGTGCCAACAGAATAAGGTGGTCAGCGCAGAGCCTTCTATCTCAGACATAGCAGAATTTTTTGAACCATCTGTTTACTGTCAAAATTTGAAGCCTGCCACAATTGCTGGCTACAGAACTGTAATTGCTGACCATTTGGGACCTTTTGGTCTGGAAGTAGGCAAGAGCATGCACTTGAATAGACTTCTTGCAAGCTTTTATAGGGACAAACCTATTCTAAATAGGGGTACTCCCTCTTGGGACCTATCTTTGGTTCTTATGGCTTTGACTAAGGCTCCTTTTGAACCTTTGAAGGATGCATGTCTTAAGGTTTTAACTTTCAAGACTGTTTTCTTGATGGCTTTGGCATCTGGCAAAAGGAGGGGGGAGGTGCACGCTTGGACATTCTCTTCTCTCAGACATAAGCCTCACTGGAAGGAGGTCACCATCTCTCCTTCTCCTGCCTTCTTGACTAAGAACCAGTTAGCCTCTGAGGTTCCAGATTTGATCAGACCTGTAGTTATTCCAGCTCTAAAACCATTTCTGAGCTCCGATTTGTCTGATGATATGACTCTGTGTCCTATTAGAGCTCTTCGTTACTATTTGGATAGGACTTCTACACAGAGAAAGGGCAAGAATCTTTTGTTCATCTCCTTTAAGGAGGGTTTTGACAAACATATTCAAAGATCCACTATTTCATCTTGGATCAAACAGACTGTTGCTTTAGCGTATCAATCTTCTGATTCTATGTCCGACAATGTTCATGTAAAGGCTCATGACCTAAGATCCATGTCAGCCTCTTTGGCCTTTAAGGGTGGGGTCTCATTAGAGCAAGTTTTAGGCTCATGTTATAGGAAAAGCCACAACACTTTCACCACTTTTTATTTGAAGGATGTAGCTTGGCAGTCCACCGACCAAACAGATTACAATTAGGCCCAGTGGTTTCTGCTCAGCATGTGATTGGCTTTGAGTATGTTCTTGAGTTTTTCATATGGCTTACATACTTTACTCTTCCTTCCATACCAGTATCTTGTATGGACATATGTCTTCTTCTGTGCAGATGGCCTCATGACGGTATTTTGTAAAACACAGAAGCCAGCTTGGGGTGCCTTCTTGCTGGATGACAGCTCCCAGCCCGAGGGACCCATGAAGCCATCCACACCACACAGTTATGGGTGATGGTTTAGATATAGGACAACTTTATGCTACATTGGACAAGTGTCAACTACAACAGTACATCATGAATATTCATGAGATTACCTATCATTACTTATCTTTACAGATATGGTACAGTAATGGAAAATTCTGTTGTAGCATACTTAAGCTTATCTTATCCTCTCCATCAAATGCTTTCATGGTGAACCCCATAATCTATTAACAGAGAGGTTGTAAAACAAACCCCTCCTCCTGTTATGGTTGGAATCAAGCATTTGTGAGGATAAGGTAAGGCTATTTTACGCAATAAAATGTAACAAATTTTATTGTAATTTAACTTTTTGTAAGTTAAATACTTCCCTTATCCCCACAAGGACAGACCCACCCTTCCTCCCCTCACAAGTTTGTTTTCATAGGGGACCAAAAATTAAATGAGGATCTCTGACAAAGTCCAACCGACAATGTGTTGTGCGCATGCGCACCTATCACTAACTATGGGGTTCACCTCTCGAACAAGAATAATTTTTAAATATTCTTGTTGGTCGCCGCGTTTTGCCTCGACAAAACCAAGTAAGCATTTGTGAGGATAAGGTAAGTATTTAACTTACAAAAAGTTAAATTACAATAAAATTTGTTACAATTTGTTACTTGGCTCAGTCTTCAGGTTTTTTATTGCTATTCATTTTAACTGTGAGGCTCTCTGCCTAAATTGTCATTAATTGATTGTTACTGAATTCATATTTAAGGCTCTTTGCATGACTGAGCATTTTTTTTTTTATTTTATCTGATTGTTACTTACTATAGCATTAATGCTCACTGTGCTGATAGATATCCCTTATCATATCAGTTCATAGCTACTTGCTTTATCTATAAGGGTCACTGTGCAGTAAGTGCCCAGTATCATATTGATTCATTGATACTTACTTTGATCATAAGGCTCACTTTGCCCCTAGGCACCCATTATCATATTGATTCATTGATACTTACTTTGATCATAAGGCTCACTTTGCCCCCAGGCACCCATTATCATATTGATACTTTGATCATAAGGCTCACTTTGCCCCTAGGCACCCATTATCATTTGATTTGATTGCTATTTATGTGTGCTGAATGGGATGATAAAACCCCAACTTTGACCTTTGAAAGTTACTTTGTGTCCCCTAAAGGCTTTCTGTTTTATAGGCACCCATCATCATTTATTTATGTGCTTCTAAAGCCTAATTTAAGACTGTACTTTATATCAATAAGCATCCATTATCATATAAATTGATTGGCACTTT
The DNA here is from genome assembly GCA_964017235.1 of Sabellastarte sp. h YS-2021. Taxonomy (NCBI): domain Eukaryota; kingdom Metazoa; phylum Annelida; class Polychaeta; order Sabellida; family Sabellidae; genus Sabellastarte; species Sabellastarte sp. h YS-2021. The sequence goes on from OZ024927.1 coordinate 80,851,247, forward strand.
GCTTTAGTTTATTAACAATTTTAAATTTGACTTTCCCCGTAGGTATAACTAGTCTATTCAGGTTTTGCTACTGACAGTAATTATACTCTTATGCGGCGAAGGTACATAAGGCAAATACACATGATTATGTCATAAGTCTAGCCACTTCCCTCTTTAAAATTTAGTCTCTTATTTGTCCCAGAGGATTGGTATATTGAAAAAAAAAACTTACAGGAAATCATGGGATAAAAGTCTGTGGTGATCTGTGATTTGACCTGTGACATCAAATTACAGTCTAATTCTATTCTTGTATGAATAAATTTTCAATGCTTTGTCCATTGCACTGAAAAGACAGTGTCTTCAGTTACTTATTTATCTATGACACTTCAGGTCTTTTTTATAAAAAGCAAATAATATAGTATATATTTCTTTGTGGTTCAAAAGGAGTATAATAGAATGACACAGATAAAAAGGTTTTTGGTGAAAGTATGTGCGACTTACCGGTACTATCCGGCTATGTAGCATACATCAATAGAAAGAAGAACTGATGTACGTATGATTATTTGAATTTGAGTACCACAGACATATTTTACTTGTGTAATGTTTTGTGCAAAACTTTCCAATGAATATCTTAGTTATTTATTTTTGTTTCAGGAAGGTAAATCCATATGATTGTGTGGACATGGACTGTGATGGGATGAAGGAAGTCTTGCTAATAGATGTTGATGGATCTTTCATTGATGATCCAGCGACAGTGATCTCTCAGTCAGAATTTGAATGGAATGGCGATCCAAAGAGAGGTGTAGGAGACCATAGAATACCCCATGCTCTGCTAACTGGTCCAATAGGAAACAATCTTACTGTTGAAAATGTGTCACAGGAAAAAGGTGTTATTTTTGTCTGTTGCCTTATTGTATTGCTAACATCATTCTTGCATTACAATAACTTAGAGATAAAATAATTAACCTTACTTTTTACCTCAATAAATGTTTATGCTTGAGCTTCAACATCATTCAGCCAATTATCCCAGAATAAATTTTAAAAAATATATTTTGATATTATGTACATTTCATTGAAAGTTTAGCATTAAAGTTTCAAATAACATACTATTAGTAAGATGGAATTATAAATTTAAGTAACATTTGAATTATTTAACATGATTTAAAATACACTTAAAAATGTCAAGTATCTTTATGTATTAAAAGCTGGAGCTACTGTGAGAGTTTTATGGTTTCTTCAGGTTTAGATAGGTTGAAATGATTAGGTAAACATGTCTGTACTCCTGATAAGTCCTGTCTTAGTTTATGCAATCTTCCTATATTTTTAGTCATTTATGCTGCATTTATTCAAGTAGGTTTCTCTTTGTAGCAGTCAATATTTGTATTTAAGAAACATATTTCTGTGGAGTTATCCAGTGAATTAAAATGTACTAAAGAACTAATTAAATGAATACACGCAACCCGCCTATTAGATTGATGTGTCCGACGTCCGTCCACATTTTTTGTTTCCAGACTCTCACTGGAAAACGGTTTGTTCAATTGAATTCAAACTTGACAGGGCAATAGATCAACATTATAGCTAGGTTCCTTTCGAAATTGGTGAAATTCCGTCTGTTCGTTTGTCCGTTTTTTGTCCGTTTGTCCATCCGTCCGTTTGTCCACATTTTCGTTTCCGGACTCTAACTGGAAAACAGTTTGTCCAATCCAATTCAAACTTGACAGGGAGACACATCACCATCATAGCTAAGTTGCTTTCGAAATTGGTGTAATTCCGTCCTTTCATTTGTCCATTTATAGCATAGATACAATTATGTAACCTAGATTACAAGTTTTACGTTTCTCAGCACGTCTAACACATTTACCTAAACTGGGTAACCTAATATTTCTTTCCTTGTTTCTAAATGTAATTACAGCAGTTGCTAACCTTATTGCTGCCTGCGCAACCTGCCTTTTGGGGCATCTTTGACCCTCTTGTTCTTTCTGGACTCTAACTCGAAAACATTTTGTCCAATCAAATTCAAACTTGACAGACAGATAGATCACCATCATGGCTAGGTTCCTTTCAAAATAGGTGAAATTCCATCTGTTCGTTTGTCCGTTTGCCCATCCATCTGTTTGTCCACATTTTTGTTTCCGGACTCTAACTTGAAAACGGTTTGGCCAATCGCATTCATACTTCACAGGGACATAGGTCACCATCATAGCTAGGTTCCTTTCGAAATTGGTGTAATTTTGTCTGTTCGTTTGTCATTTGTCTATCCATCTGTCTGTCCATTCACATTTTCGTTTCCGGACTCTAACTCGAAAATGGTTTGCCCAATCGAATTCAAACTTGATAGGGAGATACATCACCATCATAGCTAAGTTTCTTTCGAAATTGGTGTAATTCTGTTGGTTCGGTTGTCTGTCAACATTTCTGTTTCCGGACTCTAACTCGAAAACGCTTTGTCCAATAGAATTTAAACTTGACAGGGAGATACATCACCATCATAGCTAAGTTTCTTTCGAAATTGGTGTAATTCTGTCCTTTTATTTGTCCGTTCATAGCATATATACAATTATGTAACCTAGATTACAAGTTTTACGTTTCTTAGCACGTCTAACACATTCACCTAAACTGGGTAACCTAACATTTCTTTTCTTTTTTCTAAATGTAATAACAGCAATTGCTAACCTTATTGCTGCCTGCGTAACCCGCCATTTGGGGCATCTTTGACCTTCTTGTTTTTCTGAATCCATCAAACATATATCCTTGGAGATTAATTTTCCATTGAAAGTCAGTGTGTTATCTGATAATATTTGACTTAGAAGGACTCAACTGTATATGGTTTAAATATTCTACCAGTGTACTCAAGAAATGGCATGAAATATTCAAATTCTTAATGTACACTTTAACAGTGAAGATTGTTTTATCCTATTTTTTTATAAGGAATAATTCGCAATGAAAATTGTGTATACCACAATGAATGGCAAGCCTACAAATGCAAGGACTTAAATCATAAGCTGTTAGTGATAGAGAGCCTGGATTCTGACTCAGAAATCCGTCGACTGTCTCCTGTTGCCATACTAGGTGATGGTTATTTGAACCTTATCAATGGGCCAGAAAACCATGGGTTGTGTGATGAGTACAACTGCCAACAGAGGCTATCTACCTTCTTTGCATTAGTTGCTCTGGGTAATGTCAACATTTTTTGTATTTCATGAAATGCGACACTCTATTTTGGGGCTATCCAGTTTCTAAAACTAAACCTTTCATCAAGAAGTAGAGCTGCAAAAATTACTGAAGTTCCCCCTAAGAATGGAGTAATGAATCATTTATTGTTGGATTTTTATTCCTTGATATTAACAGTTTTGCAAATATTCCGAGTCTCTTTCTGTAAACTTTAACAGCAAATCATACAACTTCTGGCCTGTATAGTGTTGAAAGCAACGTAAAACCCCAAATAAGTAAGTAAATAAGTACAACTTCTGGCTCTTTTTACACGAAAATGTGTATTTCAGATCCACATGGGTAGAGTAATATGTGAAAAAAATAGTCAAGTATCAAAAGCACTACTGCCTTGCTACCAATTATCGCCGGGTACCAATTATCGCCACCGGAATATAAAACATTCATATTTCAGTAATGGCCACACATTTTGAAAGCTTTTCATTGTGTATCTGTTCTATTCACTGTTGAAATGGTTTTACCTTATTTGCTAGACTTGGGATGTACTTTTGGTCAAGTTATGTCTATTTGAATTTTGTCTGGCGATAATTGGTACCCGGCGATAATTGATAGCAAGGCAGTAGTCATTTCAGCTCTTGTAAAAGTAATATGATACAGCAGCTGAATATAAAACAGGTTTATTGTTTAACATTCAACCTACTTATCATACAACTGTGGATTTTAGCATTAATCTTTAAAATATAAGTTCTAAGTATGAAACAGTTCCATACAGTAGACTCTGTGTATCTAGACCTTCCAAAAGCAACATGATTAATTAAGTTCTACTTATGGTAAAGTTCTGCTTATATATACATAAATACAGCATAAATTGATGCCAGATTTTGGCATGCTGGATATTAATGTGCACATGCCAATGAATCCATGTTGTAGTAAATAACTGTTATTTTTGTAAAATTCCCTTTTCAATATATAAACACTAGACAACACTGTACCATTTCTGTGTTGTGCATAACCTGTTGCTTTTTAAACTGTGTATAGAACTACCTTTCCTGTATTGCAGTTTCATAACGTTTTTTCTTAATTCCAGATCATTATTTTGAGATTTATTTCACTGGTGCTAATCCCCAGAAGCTGCGTCTGACTCTATTGAATGTTGCTGGTGCTGAAGCAGCTGGTTTTGCCATTTACTATCCCAAGCCAGAAAGATTAGATGTATATGCGCGCGGAAAGTATGTGAAACCAACCAATGTCATACTAGATGAGGATTCCCAAACGGTATTCCAAGCACCGGATGAAGGGAACTTTGTCCCTGATATATCTAGTGCTAAAAATGGAGATAATTACTTTGATAGGTTATACAAGAAGCTCTACATTATTGTAAAGGGTCCAGAACCTGTAGATATTGTTGTATCACCGGTGATTGTCTTGACACTGAATGTACCTGCTGCATCTATTGATGAATTTTATGGAGAGAGACTGGTCAACAACCTTGCATTGTTGTTAGATATTAGTCCAAAGAGAATCAGGGTAGTAAATGTAGTTAGAGAAACAAGAAAAAAGAAAAGAGCAGCAGAAGCAACAGTGGAGGTAGAAATTACAGATGAACCTTCAGAAGAACTTGACCTTTATGGTAATTCGACAGTTGATGATGTGGATGCTGTAAGAGAGAATATGACAAACTTAGGTAAAACCTTAATGAAGACTGTACAACTTGGCCTACTAAAAGATGCATTAAACATTTCATTATTTAGTGTGGAAATAGAAGAACCAATGCCTGTGGCTAGTTCGCCCGAGTGGCAGTACATTGCAGATGAACTGCCACAGACTGGATCCACCAAACAAACTCTGCGTATTCCAGTTGACTTGGATTTTGTACAGAGTTCTACCGCTGGTGTGGAATTTTCTAGGTTTAATGTTATCCCTGTTTTACAGTTATTGGATGCTGAGGTAGGTGTGCTGAAGACCATATGCAAAAGGCTCTACATGTCTGGAACCTCCAATAAACAATTGGCTCCTCTTCCATGTAAATCTATAGTCCTACTATATATTTTCTGCAGGGCAATCACAAAAATGAAAGTATTATTTTATAACACTTTTTTATGTACGGAAGCTCTGAACTGCCAAAGTTTTTTTATTTTACTAACTTGAATATACGAGTTAATTAACTTGAATATTCAAGTTAATAACTGGAATATTCGAGTTAGTAACTTGAATGTACAAGTTACTAACTTGAAAATACCAGTTACCTAACTTGAATATACCAGGTAACTAACTTGTATATACGAGTTAGCTAACTTGAATATACCAGTTAACTAACTGGAATATACGAGTTAGCTAACTGGAATATACGAGTTAGCTAACTGGAATATACAAGTTAATAACTGGAATATATGAGTTAGTAACTGGAATATATGAGTTAATAACTGGAATATATGAGTTAGTAACTTAAATATTCAAGTTAGTTACCTGGAATATACCAGTTAGCTAACTGGAATGTACCAGTTAATAACTGGAATATACGAGTTAGCTAACTGGAATATACAAGTTAATAACTGGAATATATGAGTTAGCTAACTTGTATATTCAAGTTAGCTAACTGGTATTTTCCAGTTACCTGACTGGTATATTCTAGTTACTAACTCGTATATTCAAGTTAATAACTTGTATATTCAAGTTAGCTAACTCGTATATTCAAGTGAGGTAATTCGTATATTCCAGTTAGCTAACTGGTATATTCGAGTTAACTAACTGGAATATTCCAGTTACTAACTCATATATTCCAGTTATTAACTTGTATATTCCAGTTAGTTAACTGGTATATTCAAGTTTGCTAACTCGTATATTCAAGTTAGGTTAACTTGTATATTCTAGTAACTTGTATATTCCAGTTACTAACTGGTATATTCCAGTTAGTAACTCGTATATTCCAGTTAGTTAACTCGTATATTCCAGTTAGCTAACTCGTATATTCCAGTTAGTTAACTCGTATATTCAAGTTAGCTAACTCGCATATTCAAGTTAGTTAACTGGTATTTTCAAGTTAGTAACTTGTATATTCCAGTTACTGACTTGTATATTCCAGTTAGTAACTCGTATATTCCAGTTAGCTAACTCGTATATTCATGTTAGCTAACTCGTATATACAAGTTAGGTAACTGGTATTTTCAAGTTAGTAACTTGTACATTCAAGTTACTAACTCGAATATTCCAGTTATTAACTTGAATATTCAAGTTAACTAACTTGTATATTCAAGTTAGTAAAATAAAAAAACTTTGGTAGTTCAGAGCTTCCGTTATGTGGACATTATTTTAACACAATAAAATATCATATTCTTGTTAATCCCATTAAACCTGGTGCCATAGTATTCTTATTATACCCAGTTTAAAGAATATGCCACTACCATGAACAGAAACATACTGTATTAGTTTGCATGATGTCCCTGGGGCAATGCAGTTTTTAAAAAAGTGGAGGGGACTTTCTGGAACTAAGAAACTACTAAAAATGTAAACAATGGGCAATAATGACATACATATGTACTTTACAACTAGCATCTCAATTGTCACACACATAATTGTGGGGAACTTAAAATGTTACAAACCTTAAATCTCAACAAATTCTACACTTTTATCTGGTAGGTACTTTTTAAGGTGTTTTTGATCAAACTGTTTCCATTTTCTTCAATTCTTGTTTGCACTTAGTCAATTGGGAATGTACTGAAATGCATCTTTTTTCAGAATCCCGGAACTGCAAAAGTGGAGGGGGGTATTTATATGAATAAATATGTTATACTAAATGAGCAGACTGGCTTAAACATTAATTTGTATCCCTCGTTGAATTTGTGTTCAGTTTCAGTGTTCTTTCTCAAAGCCTTGTGTCACTCATCACACATGTAAAAAAAACATTCAACTTACTGTAACCTTGCATAACTTTGACCTTGCAATAGGGTGTACATGTGGATTTGCTTGGTTCAGAAACAAACCCTTGGAAAGTGATGGCTTCTTTGATAAATGGGACAGGGAGTGTACCAGAGGCAGTTTTAACTGGAGCCACAGAGGTTACTTTTGTTGATGGATATGCCAACTTCTCTGATCTCTCAATTTCACATGTTGGTAATGGGTAAGTTTGTTACCAAACCAAAAAGTAGACTAATTTGTTTCATCAGGTTTAAAATTTAAGTTTTCAGATCTGGATTAGAGGTTACCTATGCACTAGAATATACCAATATGTGGATGGGTACATCATGTATCTCCTGGGGCGGATTTCATGAAAGGTCTCAGACTTAGCCCAGTCTCAGGCTGAGCCACTGGCTCAAATCTGAGCCCTTTGGCTCAGCTAAGTCTTTGTCTCAAATGGTTTTCACAGAAGGGGTCTCAGTGGAGACCAAGCTTATCAAATAACCACTGACAGTGGTTTTCTGTGTCATGTGACCATTTTTTGTAGTCAAAATATTCTACTGATGGCATATATGTTCCTTGTTTGACACATAATATATCTGGTTAAATACCATTTTGCAATGGGAAACCTTGTAAACATGTAAAAACACCCAAAGACTACTTCTGGGGGTTGTTTTATATACTTGTACCCTATTTTCAGCCATTTCAAATTTTGAAGTGAAGATAGAATTATGGCGGCCATATTTGAGCCTTTGTTTACAAAACTTAAGCCCACTTTCAACCAGGCTTAACATTTGAGCCAGTGGCTCAGCCAAAGCTGAGACTGAGACCTTTTGTGGAATCCATTAAGGCTGAGCCCATGGGCTCAAGTAAAATGTTCCAATAATTTGAGACAAAAGTCTCAAGTTTGAGCCTGAGACCAGGCTAAGACCTTTCGTGAAATCCGCCCCTGTTCTTAGAATCAAAACTGGTACATTATATGCATACAATAATGTGGCCAACATATTTATATTACATATATGCCATAGTAACATACGGTAGATATATATTATAATATGAATACATAAATATATGGATTAAGAATTGAATGTTAATTTTATCAATCTTATATTCCACTAATTAAACACAGGTACATGATAGAATTTATGATGACAACACCAAGCGAAGCAAGTTTTCTTGTTGCAAGACTTGGACCTTTGACCATAATAAAAAGAAAGCTGGATGCAACAGTACTTCCTATGGAAACATTTATTGTCAGAGACAGCTACATAAATATCACAATCAAAATAATAGATCAGATGACAAGGGAACCAGTTCGCAATATATCTTGGAAGGTTCGTTAGCTGGTGGCTTATTTTTTTCTGCTGCATTTTCACACATGTGACAAACTTGTTCAGGGAAGATGCCAAATTCTGGCTATAAGGTAGTAAAAAACAAGCTTTATATACCTTGCAGGTGAGCAAGTTAAAGTTGGCTTTTAAATTAGTTTGACAAGTTTGACATTGTACCTTGTTAAAGAAGTAGGTAAAGAACAGATTCTCTGTATGTATAATCACCATGCCATCAGACTCTTGCCTACTGCATGACATCATTACCTTTTATTTTATTGACTTCTTCAATTGGGTTGTGACTTGAAGATTTGTGAAGACACAGCTACAGCATTGCAGAAGTCAGAAAGAATATTTCTTGAAATATTTTGCTATTTGTGAGGACAATACATCTTGAGTTATAAAATCTTGTGTTTAAGGAATGTGTTTAACCTTAAATTTTATACCCCATTCAGACTACAGGGGGAAAACCCTGTGGTAGTAGGCATTGGTCAAAATGCCCCAGTCCTTCCAACTACTGTCTGACGTCTGTATGCAAGCTTGTGACATAGTGCTGAAATGTCCAATTCCTTAAGTATCCCATGGAAATGTAAAATGTTTAAATTTCTGCCTCTAACTGCCTCATTATCTCTTCACAGTACTACCATTGTGCCTTTATACATGTGTCTCCATCCCCATCCTTCACTTTAGTGACCTTCCACAGATAAATTTTTATATGGTATCTGAGGGCATGGTCCATAGTTTATATAAGGTTGTGATTCTGTCTTGTTTTGGTGGCATGTGTTCATCCGACCTTTAACAAAGGTGAGTTGAGGTTAGTGGAGGTTTAAAGTTGTGGTCTTGTGGCCATTTCATCAATTTAGGTCATATCAGGACAGACCCTTAGTGGATCCATTATGTTGTCAAACATTATTCAAGCATCTTATTCCTGCTTCAGATACAAACATTATTCACCTTGGTTACCTATAAAAACCAACCCTCTATAGGCTCTATTATCTGAATGTTCTACTTATCTTCTACTGTCCAAACATTATCTCCTTCACTCATAATGATCAGATAAGAGGTTGTTTCTCACAGTTGTAATCCACTGATGTATTTGACTACAGGGCCACAGCTGGACATGTTCTGTGAGTTTGTCCAACAGGACAAACTATCGAGGTTATTTAACAACATTCAGTCAAACATACCACATTGACCAGGATGCCACGGTAACCTTCACTGGCATCAAACTGACAGACATAGGACAAATATTATTTGTCTTTGAGTGCAAAACATTTCTAGAGAATGGGTACAGTTTTAAGTCTGAGTCCAACGTATTCAAAGTGACAAGACCGGAGGATGAAGTTCCAGTTGTAGAAGCGGAGAAAGTTTTAGAAATGAAGTTTGAAGAAGATTTTGCAGTTGTGTATGGAGTAGAGGACTGGTTCATAGCTGTGGTGGATAATTACTTTAGTCATACATTCACTAAAGTAATGTGTGATAACTACACACTGTGGCAAGGTATGGGGAGTGATATTTGTACTTAATGCACCATCATTTCAAATAGATATACACAAACTAAAATAAATGTTAGAATTTTTTGTAATTCTGAAAAATGTGATAGGAGGTTAATATAAATGTTGCATAAATTACAATAGTGTTACAAGACAGGTAACTAAAAGCTTTAGGCAGTGAGAAAAAATTACAGAGTATAATTAATGGATTTAGCTAAACTGATACATTCTTAGAATCATTTGGGTTTTCACCCCACAGCCTTTTAGGGTTGTGTGGGTATTGTTTTCACCTATGGCATCTGGATGGGTGGGTGGTGGTGGGAAAAAGTTTGTCTGGCTGTATCTCAGAAACCATAAGTTGTAGTAAGTTGAAACTTGGTAGGGACATTGGTTGGAAGTGTAGGAATGTCATGGTGTGACCTTGATTTGACCTTGCTATAGTGACCTTAACCTTTGGGTAGCACAAAAATGATGAACATCCTTTAATGCACTGGAATCCAAAAGGGACAGTCCTTAAACCTAGCTAAGTCTTAGAAACTTTTATTTGTAGGAAGTTGATGTTTGGTAGGGACATTGGTTGGGGGGTCTAGATGTGTGACTCTGACTTTACCTTTGACCTTGTTGTAGTGATCTTGACCATCAAAATCGTGTCCTGGCTATGTCTGGGAAACCGTAAGGTGTAGGAACTTGATACTTGGTAGGTACATTGGTTGAGATGTGTAGGTGTACAACCTTATGATGTGACCTTACTTTGACCTTAGACTTTGCCTTATTGACCATGGCCTTTAAAATCTTGTCCAGACTATATAAAAAAATGTAATGTGTAGAAAGTTGATACTTGATAGGGACATTGGTTGGGAGTGTCGGAGTGCAACGTCATGGTGAGACCTTAATTTGACCTTTGATCTTGCTGTAGTGACCTTGCTCATTAAAATCTTGTCCAGACTATATCTTGGAATCTGTAAGCTGTAGAAGGTTGAAATTTGGTGTAGACATTAGTTAGGGGGTGTAGGTATACATTGTCAGGGTGTGACCTCGATTTGATCTTTGACCTTGCCATAGTGACCTTGAACTTAAAATCTTGTTTGGGTTATATCTGGGAAACCATAAGGTCTAGGAAGTTGATATTTGGTAGGGACATTGGTTAGAGGGTGTGGATATGCAGCATCAGAGTGTGACCTAGATTTGACCTTGCTGTAGTGACCTTGACCTTTAAAATCTTGCCTGTCTCAGAATCTGTAAGGTGTAGGAAGTTAATACTTGGATGGATCCTTGGTTGCAGAGTGTAGGTATGCTAAGTCGTAAGGTGTAGGGAGTTGATACTTGGATGGATCATTGGTTGCAGAGTGTAGGTATGCTAAGTCATTGTGTGATCTTTAACCTTGGCTGTACCAAAGTGTATTCACCTGCCATAATTGAGACATATTTCTCTAATGACAAAGATATATGTATTGCAGTAACTGATTATCATATGGTCTTTTACTTAATTTTGCTATTTCTATTGGCAGGATACTTCAATTAAAAAATTTTACAGCTACATAATTTTTAGTTTACTGATTAATGCTGTCATCTTGCTATTGAAGTGTCTTGTTTTTAATACTTTATCTTAACATACATTTCTCGCTTTTAATCGTTATTTTTTCTACTTAAACGTTATTTGGATCATTACATAGTCAACACTTTTTGCTCTGAAAGGCTCCTGGTCATTTTTCTGTTTCATTGTTCTTCTATATCTCGTGGTGTAAAAACTATTTCCTTGGGCTATGGGGTATGGGCTTTTAGTTGTTCAATTTAACTAATGTGAAAAAGCTAATTTGTATCAGTATTGTGTTTAAAATTTTGGTAAAACCAGTTGCAGTTACATCTAATGTCCCTTTCACACAACAGGCAGTATGTCCCTTGGTTACAGGTGTTGGCAATGGAACCACCTCCCAGGTCACCGCATTTTGTCCGAGTTGTTGGCAAAACGTCCATGTACCTCCACTTACCTTATGTACACTGGACCACACCTTTGGTTACCATAGTAAGAAATTCATCTGCAAAATTGTCTGCGCATGCTCGAGGTACCAAATTCAGAGGCGGAAATTTTAAACATTTCAAAACTTTCATAAGACGCACAAGGTAATGGACGGTTCGCCAATGACTCACAAGTTTGCAAACAGATATCAGGTAGTTTTCCAAACGTGGCTTACAGTGGGTGATACCGCCTGTAGTTTGAAAGGAGATGAAAAATATAAAAATTTAAAAAAATTGATCATGGATATTATAGAATTAAAATGCCCATTCCATCACTTAAATATTTTTAAATAAGTTTTAAAAAAAACTTTAAAAAGGTAACTTTTGATAGATTTATGGACATACATTTGAGTATAAGTTTGATTTTTTAGGTAGTGTTCTGGTAAGTTTCACTATGTCCGGTGCAAATATTTCTGTGAATGATGCTATCAATAAGCTGTGGCTAGAATTGCAATCTGGATTAGTGCTTACATTTATGAATGTTACAATGACAGCAGCACCATATTTACATGTTGATGGCAATGGAAGAGCCAAGAAAGACCCCCAAGAAGTACAGTTTTCAGTAAGTACTTTTAAAACCAAGCGGTATACTACATACCGTAAATGACCTATTTAGCGCATCCGCCCTTGTAACCGCACATTATCTCTTTTCAAAGCAATATACTTGACAACTTCTAGTGGGTGAACGAGTAGACAGTGACAGTGCACATTCGCGGTTCATTATAAAAGGTTACTAATGATCGATTATTCAGCTTAAATCTTACCTTTCTTAATTTTTCTCAATATACACATATTTTTTATATAATTTACGTATTTTTACTTAATAAATTGACATTTTTGTCACAACTTTCGAGTTTGTTTTCATCTACCGCCATATTTACAGGAAGTGGGTATTTCTAAATGTCGAAACACCGTTTTTCTACCGGATTGACCAATACTTCATCCCGGAAAGTGTTTCATGATGGGTGCGCTAAAAGGGACATTTTTTCCCCAACAAATATTGAATAAAAATAGACTTTGCTTAGCGCACTGTGCCCTAAATAGGTCATTTACGGTATTTTAAGCTAAGGATTCATTTGTTTAATAGGTTAGCCACATGTGAATAGTCAGCAACAATTTTAAATGATCTTCCAAGTAAAATATGTTTATCCAGATGGAAATAGATTTTGTAATAAACCATGATGCAGGATCATACCCATAAGCAAAACTGTCATAAAGCTAATTGACGTTTACTACTTATATCACTTCTGTACAAGGCAACTGAGTGCTTACTATATAATTCTTAACACTGTTAAGTTAAAAAATGCGGTCTTCTGGCTGTGATAATAGTTTAACCATTTAATGTGAGCAGCAATATGCCATTATTGAAACCTTTCTTACAACCTGAACTCCTGAGACTATGGTGACTTATCAACACACAATGTAATATTTAGCATAGAAAACCTCTTTTTTGGTAAGCAATAAAAATGCATTGAACATTGGGGCATGTGGATCTTGATATAATTTATGAGACATTGGTCTGAGACATTGTCATTGTCACCAATGCATTTTTCAAACATGCATGTAGTTTTCAAGTTCATAAACAATTCAGCCATAAAGATACAATGGTCAGTCAGGTTTCAATTGACCAATATTATCTGTTACAGGTTGCAGAAGACTCCCAGAGTATTAGCATTATTGTGGGCATCTGTGCCAGTGTGGGAGGAATCATCTTGATTCTTATAATTTTGGTAGTCATCTACAGCAAAAAGTCAAGTAAGTTAGTTATTTTGGCGACCTCTAGACTGCCAGAAGAGCCATATAAAGTATGGCTAATAATTTTTTTTGTTTCTTTTTATGCCTATGTTTTTATGCCTATGTGTAGTATATGTGCGGAGTAAAAAGAGAGGGATTGTTCATCTGCACCCTCATAAAAGTATAGCACCTTGTTGGAAGTTGATACTTTGCAGTTATATTAGTTGAGGCTGTTAATGTGTAATGTTATGGTGTGACCTTGATTTGACCTTGCCATATTGATCTTATATCTCTGAAACAATAAAGTGTAGGAAATTTGCAAATTTAATAAGTAAATTAAATTTTTATAAGTTAATACCCTATCCAATGGACAATTGCTTTACCGGTCGGCGCGACCGGTCCCGCCAAACGCCAGAAAAAGACGTCCTGTATATAATACCGGCAGGACCGGTCAGGAGAGTGCATTCGCCAGGTGGCGCATCGTACTTCCTCTTCCTGTCTAGACAACGTGACGTCATAGCATCTTTTTCGTGTCTAATCCTAGTAAGACCCCTAGTAAGCTGATAGCGGGGACGGTTGGGTGGGCCTTACCTGTCCATTGGATAGGGTACTAACTTATAAAAATTTAATTTACTTATTAAATTTGCAATTTTATTGCGTTAATACATCCTATCCAATGGACAATTGCTGAATAACTACCGCTTGGTAGGCGGGTAAGCAGCTAGGGACTTATGTGAACTCATAACAAAACAAAATTGTACAGGCCCATTTGACCTAGGATCAGAGAACCCTGAAAGGTCAGGGTCGGCCACTAACTCACCGGTTAACCGGTAGCCTACCGACGTTGCCCCCCCCCTTTTCTTTCCTTCCAGAGTCTGTCCGAGAAGGGAAAGATAGAGAGAGAGAGGGGCTGAGTTCAGTCCCAGAAGAAATAAACTTCCCAAGGGAAGCAAGTCACAGTTTTTTACCCCACAGCCCTTAAGGGCTGTCGGGGTATTGTTTTCACCCATGGTGTCCGGATGGGCGGGCGGGCGGCGGGAAATAGTTTGTCCGGGCTGTATCTCAGAAACCGTAAGGTGTAGGAAGTTGATACTTGGTAGGGACATTGGTTAGGGGGTGTAGGTGTGCAACGTCATGGTCTGACCTTGATTTGACCTTTGACCTTGCCGTAGTGACCTTGAGTTTGAAAATCTTGTCCGGGCTATATCTCGGAAACCGAAAGGTGTAGGAAGTTGATATTTGGTAGGGACATTGGTTAGGGGGTGTAGGTGTGCAACGTCATGTTGTGACCTTGATTTGACCTTTGACCTTGCCGTAGTGGCCTTGACCTATAAAATCTTGTCCGGGCTATATCTCGGAAACCGTAAGGTGTAGGAAGTTGATATTTGGTAGGGACATTTGCTAGGGGGTGTAGGTGTGCAGTGTCATGGTCTGACCTTGATTTGACCTTTGACCTTGTCGTAGTGGACTTGACCTATAAAATCTTGTCCGGGCTATATCTCAGAAACTGTAAGGTGTAGGAAGTTGATACATGGTAGGGATATTGGTTAGGGGGTGTAGGTGTGCAATGTCATGGTGTGACCTTAATTTGACCTTTGACCTTGCCGTAGTGACCTTGAGTTCAAAAATCTTGTCCCGGGCTATATCTCAGAAACCGTAAGGTGTAGGAAGTTGATACTTGGTAGGGACATTGGTTTGGGGATGTAGTTGTGCAACATCATGATCTGACATTGATTTGACCTTTGACCTTGGTGTAGTGACCTTGACCTATAAAATCTTGTCCGGGCTATATCTTGGAAACCGTAAGGTTGAGGAAGTTGATACTTGCTAGGGACATTGGTTAGGGGCTATAGGTGTGTATTATCATGGTGTCACCTTAATTTGACCTTTGGCCTTGTCGTAGTGACCTTGACCTATAAAATCTTGTTGCACCTTTGGGTCTCTCTTTTGATGCAGATTAAGCACTGTTAAAGTCATATTAGAATTTATTAAGAATTTTACTTTCATAACTTCCCATTGTAAGAGATAGAATTTCATCAAGTGAGCCACAGATTTTGCTCCAACACCACATAAGCATTCATTAAATGTATTACCACTTCTGTATGCATGGTAATATTCAAACCATCTAAACTGATACAGTACTTCTGTATCTCATGGTGCTGAAAATATTTCCCCAGGCTGTGGTGTACGGGCATCTCTGATGCTATTTTTTTTTTTTGAAAATATATGTACATTTAACATATTTACATTATGTACATATCTAACATATTTACAATATGTACATATTTACATATATACAATATCTCCTCACTTCTGGGTCTGGTGGTGCACCTGTTGGGCAGCCACTACAGGTCCCAGATGGAAAAGCTCTGAGTCAGCCCAGGCAACATCCTTCAAATAGAATTGGGTGAAGGTGTTGTGAGACTTCCAGTGACAGGCTGACAAGATCTGATCTAAGGAGATCCCTGATTGGAAAGCCTTAGAGGCAGCAAAGGCCCTAACATCATGGGCTTTAACCCGATGTAAGGTGAGGGCCTCCTGGTCAGAGAGCTCATAGCACAGAATCACAGTCTGTTTAATCCATGAGGAGATGGTGGCAGGTGAGATGTCTTTGTCAAAGCCCTTCTTCAGACACAGTGGGATCTGGCTTGACATTGCCACCAGATCCCAAAACCAGGGCATGTTGGGCCACCCTGGAGCAATCAGAATTATTCTGTTGCAGGGGTAGTCCTGGAGCTTCTCCACCACTTTGCCCAAGATGGCTGCCGGTGGGAAGGCGTATGGGTCCAGGTCCTCCCAGGAAAGGCTGAGTGCATCCACTGCCCAAGCCTGGGGGTCTGGTACCGGTGACACAAACTGTGGCAGCTTGTTGTTGAACCTGGTGGCAAACAGGTCCACTTTTGGCTGGTGCCACCTTGAGCACACAGCTTGGAACACTGCTGGATGAAGTGACCACTCTGTTTGAATGGTCTGGCCAAGTCTGGATAGCTTGTCTGCTATCACATTCAGCCGGCCGGGGATGTGACATGCCCTGAGGGTTACCTGTTGTCTGGTGCACCAGGACAGGATTCTCCACAGTAGGGCACACAGTGACCCCGACTTCATTCCCCCCCTCTTTGTTGATATAGGCAACCACTGTTGTGTTATCTGTAGCTATCAACACTGTCTTGTTGCAGACCAGGGTATCGAAACTCTTTTAGAGCTAGAAATACAGCCTTTAGCTCTAAGTGGTTTATGTGTAACTTGCTCTCTGGAAGGGACCAAGTTCCTGTTGCAGTATGGTCATCCAAGTGAGCGCCCCACCCTTCGTTTGATGCGTCTGTAAAGATCTGCAGAGCATGTTGTAGAGGGTGTAATGGTTGACCTAGTAGCACATTGCTTTCCTCCAGCCACCACCTTAGATGGGGGTGGAGGGACTTGGGAACCGGTATCAACTTTTCCAGTGATTCTGGGACCCTCCAGTTGTTTTTCAAGTGCCACTGTATGGGTCTCATGTGTAGTCGCCCTAAGTGGACTTGTTTTTCTGTTGCTGTGAGTAGCCCTATAAGGGACATAAATTTCCGGACCGGGCATACCGGATCCGACAGTATTGATCTGATCTTGTCTGTCAAGGTCTGCCAACGTTCCTCTGTTGGTCTGACCCTGCCCACTTTCAGGTCGAACTGGTAACCTACGAAGTTGAAGACCTGTTGTGGGACCAGTTCTGATTTTTCCCTGTTCACCAGCCACCCTAGTTCCTGGCACAGTGTGATTAGGGTTTAAGTATGCTGGAGACAGGTGTCGTGGGTAGAGGCTCTCACCAGCCAGTCGTCTAGGTACTGGTGGATCCTTATACCCTTTTGAAGTGCCATGAGTTTGACCTCTTTGGTGACCACTGTGAACTCCATGGGGGCTGTGGACAGGCCAAAGGGAAGGGCTTTGAACTGGAAGGACCGACCCTGGAGGTGAAAACGCATGTACTTCCTGGACTGACTGTGAATTGGTATGTGGAAGTATGTGTCTTTGAAATCTATGGATGTGACCCACTCCCCTGACTGTAGGGAGGTTCTTATTGTCTCTGGGGTCTCCATCTTGAATGACTCTGTGTTCAAAAAGGTGTTCAAGGTGCTCAAGTCCAGAATCGGTCTCCACCGGTTGTTGGGTTTGGGTACCAAAAATAGCCGGTTGTAAAACCCCAGTGAGTTTGGGTTTTCCACCGGTTCGACTGCATTTTTGTTTATCAGCTGATGCAGTGCCTCCACAAGGAAGGCCTGTTTGGTTGGATTGTGGTAGTTGCTTATTACAGTCGGTGACCTTGTTAAGTGAGGTCTGAACCGGAACGGAAGAGTATAACCCTCCCTCAGTGTGGTGACTACTTTTGGACTCGAACCCAAGGCTTCCCATTTCTCCCAACACTGATTTAACCTCGCCCCTACAGGAGGATCTATAACAGCATGTTGGGCATTGGTGACAAGATTTACAGAACACAAGTGACCTACACAAGAAACATTTTTCACATATTTTATTTCTGGGTACATTTGACAAAAGGTGGGATTTACGCCTTTCCTTTGTGGCAACCTGGTGACAATATGAGCATTTGCAACATGAGAGTCTACATTGAAATTTAAAGTCACTTTTCTGTTCTCTGAAACCACTGGTGTTGGGCTCAAGTCTCCCTGACCGGTAATAAGTACAGAGTTCTTCTGACCGGTCACTGGAAAAATACAGTGATTGTCATTTATGAGACTTGAACCCCTTGGCAGGTTTCTGTGTAAAAGTTGAGGCCTAGCCACGACCTTTCCTAGCCTGCTGCTTGTCCTTGATCTGTTTCCAAGCAGGGACGTTCTTCTTGTTGGTGTGATGGCTAGTAACCTTGTCACTTGCAGCATATGGGTGGAAGCGACTTTGCTGTCGGTGTGAAGTACCGGAAGAACGCCTCTCTTCGCTCTTACAGATTTCCTCCTCAGCTTTAGATATAAGCTGGTCCGGGAATAAAGCATTCAAATGAACTGGTGACGTTCTCAAGGCGTGCCACGTATCCTGCTTAACTCCAGCATGCAGATAGTCCAAGTAACTATCCCGGCGAGCCAGGGTGAAGTTGGCCATGTTAATAAAAACTGCCTCTGAAAGGTCTTGCATAGTCTTGAGATACTGACCGGTTGAAAGTGATCAAATACTCCAGTTCACTAACAGCTTGCTTCACCTTCTCAGATGACTTCCCCTTACTGTCCAGACGCAGGGTTTTTAACTGAGAGTTCATAGAGTCTTGGACCCTGGTCAAACACCTTGACAAACCAGCAGCCTGGTTGCACATTATTGTCTGTTCACGAGCTGCCCTCTCCCAGCGTCTGAGAAGATCCTAACTGAAGGCTCGAGAGGGTGGAGCAGAGGGCAAATTTCTTTTGGCAACCCTGCTGAAAGAGTGGTTGAGTTTAGCCGGATCCGGTGACCAGATACGAACTGTAGAACTCTCACTGTCTTTTTCAGCATGCATCCCGTACCATCTAGAAGGTCTAGGGGTTTTGATGAACTGATCCCTGAGGAGGCCAGTGTTATCAGAATTCCTGGTAGGGTAGCCTTCTTTGATTGTGAGGTTAAGACTGGACATCTTCCTGCACAACCAGTCGTCCACCGGAAGTTTCACACTGACTTTACCGGTTGGCTGGACACGGGTACCGGCAAGGGGGTTGTCATCTGCAGCAGAGGACACAGTTTCGAACTCGGGAACCTTGTGCCAGTTCATGAAGCTCCTCAAACCCCTCATGGTTTCCCTGTACTTTGCCTCCTCAGTGGGCTCAGTCTCAGGGTCATCTCTAGAAGCATCTTTGTCTGCTGACCGGTCCCGGTGGATGTCACCATCCAGGGAACCGGTTTCATTGAACTGCTCAGCTTCACTGTCAGAAGCTGCACTCAGATCCACATCACCGGTGGGTTGAATCTCTGGGAACGAACCGGGGGCCTGAACAGGCTGGGTTGCTATCCCTGCACCGGGAGCCCCAAGGGGCTGGGTGGCAGTCTGCATCTCCTCTACACCACTACCGGTAGCCTGGTCAAGGCAGGGACCGGATTTCTCAGCTGGTAGACTCTTCTCCACAGGAAGACTGCTGGTGGTGGCACCAGGGTCAAAAAAGGGCTTCTGAGAGGGAGTCACATCTGAAGCCGACTTCACAACCGGTTCAACCGGCACTGTGAAAGCCTTGGCTAGCAGCATAGCCTCAAGTCTGGAAAATCTTGCTCCTCACTTGTCATCCAGATGCTGGAGATCTTCAGTTGTAGGTCTACTGCTTGAAGATCTTTTCTTACTAGCAGACGGCTTGGGAGACTCACTACGTTTCGTCTTTTTGGAAGGGGTCGTCTGCACAGCCTTGACCTTTTCCACTTTACCCAGTATGCTGTGTGCTGGGTCCACGAGAGTGGGGGTGGATGAGGTCGTAGCATTGCAGGTCGTCTTCTTGTCTTTCCTGTCCCTATAGGTAGGCGTAGCCAGCTGAAGGGACTGCTCAGGGGTAAACCCTTTACAAATCACGCATTCCTTCTTCAGGACGCAGGGGTCGTCGCCTAGCCCTTTGTCCCTACACCGTGCACACTTGGAGTGGGTGTCGAACCCAGCCATAGCATGTCCGCATGAACCTCGTCTTTGTCCTGGTGATGACATAGTTGTAGATAAGAATTCTGAATTACTTCAAAAATGAAATAAAACGGATGAGTTCGGTATAAAACCAAAATTTCCTTGTCGTTGAAAACACGTCTTCACTCTCCACGCGCCAAACGAAAAAGATGCTATGACGTCACGTTGTCTAGACAGGAAGAGGAAGTACGATGCGCCACCTGGCGAATGCACTCTCCTGACCGGTCCTGCCGGTATTATATACAGGACGTCTTTTTCTGGCGTTTGGCGGGACCAGTCGCGCCGACTGGTAAAGCAATTGTCCATTGGATAGGATGTATTAACGCAATAAAATGTTACTGAGTAGGTATATTGGTTGTAGGTTTGCAACATCATAGTGTCACCTTGTTGTCAACTTTGACCTTGGCTCTGCCAGAATGTTTCCGACTACCATATTTAAGACAAATGTCTTCTATTCTGATGCTATATTCTTTTTTTCCCCTGGCATGGGCTATTTGTATGAGGCTCGTCAGTTAAGGGTTTTAAATTCTGTTGGTTAAAGGTTGTAAGGTTTAAAGCCTTACCACCTGCTGATACCCTTCTTATAAGTACATCAATCAATCACAGTAATGTAAATTTTTATTTCATAAATATGTAATATACTCTACCATATGAAAACACTTGGGTAAGCTTTGCTTGGCATTCGGTGACCACCACATACACCGTACATAGAATTTAAAATATGATGGGAGACCCTCTTTAAACCTATATACTTGCTACCCTTTGACCCCTGGTGACCTAATTCACTCTGCCATGCGCAGTAATACAGAAATAGTTCATTCTTTTTGTGGCAGTTGAACTCTCAACTCGGCATTTTTGCTGCCCAAATTTTAAGACCTGCATTAGTGTGTTGGTGCTCTGTAAGTACAGTTAAGCTGTTTTATTCACTCTTCCTCCATTTTATTTACCTTTTACTTCAATTTCTGGTGAATTTATTGTATATTTTTACATATTTCTCACAATTCGTATTATCGCTCATCTGGTCACGTGGTGTTAGAATGTCGGATTGCCTTTGAAAATATTCATTTCCTTTGTAAATTAATTCCTTTTATGCACTTCTACAGGCATTATAATTTTAATTTACGGTCTTTCCTTCATTCTTTTCATGAAATTCTTTGTTTCACCACGTATTTTGTCCGTATTTGAGTGTGCATTGTTTTCACGTAGTTACAAAGTTCGTATTACTTCCTAAACACAGCTCCATTCATTTTCTAAATCTAGAAAATTTTTGTTTGGGGCTTGGTGGAAATCTTCTGTTACTCAACAGCTTCCTATTGCATTTTCACCATTTTTTAGATCTTACTTCCAATGGGCACTTTCCCTTTTGGGTATGTTGGTGTCCCTCTGTCTTTAGTTAACCTTTAGGCAGACTTCAGGGACCCTATTCCAAAATTTTTGGTGCCAGTCTGTTAGACTTTATGGATGCTTAGGACTTTGTTCTTCAATCTTCTCCACAGAAGATTCTCAAGGCTTCCTGTCTAACAGAATTAGGGAATAATTTGACTGCTCTTTGATCAGTCTTATTTCTTTCTTAGTCATCCACTTTTTCCAGGTTTAGAAGTTCCTTCGTGAGGTCAGATACTTACTTTCTGTCACTCATTCATTTTGGGATCTTCTCATTCTAAGTTTTATAGGTTGGGTAATTACCCAAATTTACCCTCTAAAACTGAGTTTTGCCAGCTACAAACCCTCTTCAGAGGGTTTTTTGGGTTGACTTTCTCAGGTTTCCGGACCTGGGATCTAGCCTGGTGGGGTTCTTAAGACCTTCTCTTCCCTAGGCAGAGGTCCTCTGCTATTAGGGGAGATCTGAGATGGACCTTCGGGTCCTTAGTACTGTGGGATTTTTTCCTTCAGTCCTGTTTTGTTGATCACTTATTCAAAACTGAGTTTTGCCAGGTACAAACCCTCTTTAGAGGGTTTTTTGGGTTGACTTTCTCAGGTTTCCAGACCTGGGATCTAGCCTGGTGGGGTTCTTAAGACCTTCTCTTCCCTAGGCAGAGGTCCTCTGCTATTAGGGGAGATCTGAGATGGACCTTCGGGTCCTTAGTACTGTGGGATTTTTTCCTTCAGTCCTGTTTTGTTGATCACTTATTCAAGTTGATTGACCAGGCAATACTTCTCAGTGGTCTTTTTCATCCACCATGCTTTGGACATCTTTTCAGTGGATCTTCCCCCGGCGAAATGGTGACCATGAATGACCATGGACTGCATGGTATTTGATGGTCGACCATGGATATCCATGAACAACCATCAAAATCCATACTCGTACGAAGGCCCAGACCGTCAAAAACCATGGACGTGATGGTTTTTGATGTCCTGACCATGGACTGCATGTAAGTGTCCATGTTAGGCCATGGACTCAGTCTAGTTGTCCGTGTTTGACCATGGACTACATTCAAGTGTCCATGGTTGACCATAGAGTTTGTTCTCTGGTCCATGGTTGACCATGGATTCTGTCCTCTGGTCCATGGTTGACCGAGAACTGCAATTAAGTATTCATGGTTGACCAATATTGGACTCTATGTTAAGATCGAGTCCATGTGAGGCAGCATATGACCTTTAATTGTCAGTCCTCACTGTCTAAATTCATGTTTATAAATTATATACTTTTGTTTGCAACATGAAAAAAATATTACTGTTAGGCTTGTTGTGACGTTTGTGGATCCACTATATAATGGAAAAGTAGAACATGAAAAATCATGGCAAACCAACATTGGCAAAAAATAAAAATAATTTCAACATAATAATAATATTTTTTCATTTGGTTGTATCATATATTAACAAATGAATAAAACTTATCTGAATCTCCACATTTTAGTGTAGTTATACAAACTAGGGAAGATTTTATGTGATGGGGAAGATAATGAAACATTTAATACAGTGGACACAATTTCATAGTCTTCTTGAAAGGCTGTTCTTATTTGATAATTGGCTGATAACTAAGCTGTTACATATCAAATCATAAAGCTCTGAAAAAAACTTTTCTATCCACATAACAACATGTTACAAGTTTTTATTCTGAAATAACAGGTATATTCAGTTACACTCTAATAATTTGCTGATGATACATATATTTAAATAAATAAGATTGTGTAAGAATGAGGCTAGCAACTGGAAACTACACTGATGGCTTTTCTGTCTGTTGTGTATAAGCTGTGTTCACTGACAAGGGTGTCCAGATAGAAGTAACAGGTTATCTTAACATGAAAGTTTGCCTTAATTTATATATGTCTAAGTACACCTGTGTCTTTGCAAAACAACTTGTATCAGTTTAGGATTGGTCAATTTATATTAAATCATGTAGAACCTATCTTATGTACATGGGGTGATTACACTAATTTGTGATAATGATTATGCTGCAAATATAAACTAAGGTCAGTTATTCCACAGGTTACTGTACATACATAAGGTTACTGTGCTGCCTGTGAGTGTGATAACTTAAGGGTCAGGTCACCTTAAAGTGAAAAATATATGAAGGAAGATTTGCAACATACTCAAGTTATGAAGTGTAAGTCTATAATTTTATTCTATTTCTTGATTTCTCCAATCCAAATTGTATTGTTTTTTTGTTTATTAATTTCTAGCTTTTGAAGGCCAGTCTTCATATCTAACTATAACTTATTAACACCAATTTAAAGTAACAAGTACTCCTGTACCCAAGATAGGGTTCTTTACCACTGGCTGGATTTTGGCTCCAAACCTGTTCTCAAGGGATTTACATTGAAGAAAGCCAAACTCATTTTCACTCATTATTTCAAACAAAGAGCTGTGTTTTGTTGGAATCTATTCCATAAAATGATTGGTGAAAATTTCTTTATATTCAGTGTTTAACATATTTCAGATGTATTCATAATGCCTGTTTGTGTTCTACATGTTAGATTAAATTGGATAATCTTGGATAATTATAAAAATTAGATTAAAAAAGGAAATAGTGTTTTACATACTTGAGATGTATTCAAAATGTCTGTGTTATTACATTCTATATTGAATGAGATAATCTGGATAATTATATACATTACATTAAAAAGGAAATATAGTAATGTGTAGTATGTCAGGCTATCTTCAAAGCTGATATTCCAAATAGACTAAAGGTATGTAGCTTCTAATTACCTATTTTTTTTTCGAACATCTACAGACATTCTTGCATATTGAACATGGCCAACCATGGGTAGTCCATGGACTATATCATGGAAACCTGACCATGGTCAAAGTCCATGGACTAGACCATGGTCACTGAGTCCATGGTCTCTGACCATGGTTCCATGTAATAAAACATGGATGTCAATGGCCATACATACACACTGACCATGGATAAATTCCATGGATAACCCTATGAAGTCCATGGACTAGATCATGTTTTACATACCACGGACTCTGACCATGGTCAGTGAATCCATGGTCTTTGACCATGGTGTCATTTAACAAAACATGGATATACATGGAAAACCATGGACAATGACCATGGTTTAAGTCCATGGACAACTTGTTAAGTCCATGAAGTAGACCATGGTTTCAAAGTCCGTCATCTTTGACCATGATGCCATTTAACAAAACATGGACATCCATGGACAATGACCATGGTTAAAGTCCATGGACTAGACCATGTTTTGACAGACCATGGACTCTGACCATGGTCATTAAGTCCATGGTCTTTGACCATGATGCCATTTAACAAAACATGGATATCCATGGACTTGTGCCCCTGGACATCCATGCAAGTCCATGGTCAAAATAAAATTTTTTCGCCTGGGTCCAGCTCCATTTTAGCTGGTTGATCTATGGCCTTTTTCAGCCATCTTTGCACTTTGTTTTGAGAGATTTCTTTATCCATTTCCCTCTCTTGTGCCTAGTCACTTGGTAGGGTAATTTGGGCCAATAAAGACCTTTCTCCTCCCAACTAGGGAGTCTTCTCTCTAACTTAGTGCTTTAGGGATGTGGTTCCTTTCCAGGATCCAACATTCTGATGGTGGAATGCCTTCCAGAGGCAGAGGCTCAGCCTCCACCTCTTTGTTGATGTCTTTCAGGAGATAAGAGTTGATTTGTTTTTTGCAACTTTTCACTCTTGCTCCCAGATCCCTCCACTTGCCAGTGGGAGGTCAACTGATTTCTTCCATTTCTATTTGAAATGTTTATGTGCAGCCTTTCTTTTTCCAGCATTCTGGAACTTGGTTCTCATTCCAGTGGTCTCTCAGATTCCACTTTCCTGATTTCTTCTTCAGCTCTTCTCCACAGAAAAATGCTGTTCTTTGTCATTCAGTCTCACACTGGCTGTTCACATGGGCAGTTCAAGTATCTTGAGCTCTTGTTTTCCTGATTTTTTTTCAGGGCAATATCCTTGACAAAGATATACTGGAAACCAACCATTAGATTTATATCTTTTCCTGGTTCTCCAGACTGTCAGGATGCAACTTATCAGTTGATCATTTTCTCAATTGGCGAGTGGACCACTTCTCTTCCTCAATATGCCTCCTTTCTCTCCTTTGGCTTCTTTGGTTCACTCTTGCTCAAAGTTTTGCTTTGGGCAGGGTGTACCACTTTGTGGCAATGCCTTAGGGCCTAGCCACTAGCCTTTCAGGATTTACTTCCTTAGTCAAGGAAGTAAGGAAAGTTGGCTCTGAGGCTGGGCATCTCAGTGCACATGTGACTACATATAGGCTCATTAGAGCCAATAGTTGTCAGAGGCTCATTTGCAACTCTCTTAGAGTTGACATTCAACTTGGAGTGGTTCTTTGTAGGAAGTATTTAGATCTGTTCCTACAACAGGTCTCCTTCCTGGGTCAGGTTCTTAGCCTGTCTAAAGGTGTTCCTCTCAGGGACAAGGTTCTGTCTATTCAGCAGCTCATCCTTTCTCTGCCTTGGAACACCTTTAAATTACCTCTCCAACTGGGCACCTTTATTTCTCTTGGCTTCTACTTGGAAGCCACTTCTTCAAGGTCGCCTGCACATGACACTTCTTCAGTGTCATCTTAGGACACTTTGATTTTCCTTCTCAAAGGTGCTCTGGATTGCCCATTCTTTGATCCTTCTATGAAGGTTCATTTAAGATGGTACTATCCTGGGAACTATGTCTTTGCATACCTCCCTTTAATTTCCTAGTTTTTACATCTACTTTCATGGATGTTTCACTTCAGGGTTTGGGAGTTCTTTGTGCTCTTTTGACCACCTAAGGTCCATCTTTGATGTAGCAGTCCAATCTGTTCATCAGTTCTAGAGCTCATAGCTGTTCTGTTTGCTCAGACATTTGTTCCTGTATTATCCATTCATCAAAGGATCATCCTTTCAGCCTCAAACAACACAGATGTCTTGTTCTCAAGACATTTGTTCCTCACTTGTCCTTTCTTTTAGGGACACTTCAGATAATTTCAGGTAACACTGTTGTCTGTGCTTTCTTTTTTATATCAAGAGAACTTCCACTCTTGGGACATGTGTATTTATTTTGGCACCTTTTGCCATTATTTTTACAAGAACAAGTCTGTTCTTCCACCTTCTCATGTTCCAGGGGCATGAATCCTTGGCAGACCATCTCTGGAGGTCTTATCTCACTTTTCATATAAAGTGGTCTCTCTATTCTTGGATCTTCAGATGGTAGTCTCAGACTTCTCATCTGATTTAGATCTCTTTTGCAGGCATCCCAGTGAATTTTAAAGGAAAAAAAGGTTTTTTAAAAGGCTATTTTTGAAGAAAAAAAGGTTTTAAATCTGAAAAAAAGGTTTTTCCCCTATTAATATTGCACTCGCGTTGTTTTGAAATACACTGTAGCAGTTCTAAAAGATACAATCACTTGGAAAGTTTTAAGGCCATAAGAATAACTTTTGAAAGAGAGAGTCTGGATTTACCTTCTACCAATAAAAACTAAATTGCGACAACTCGCAATAACATATATCAAGACAGACAGACCATCTCTCACACCACAGACATTGGGTATTTTTGTAGCACCCACTTTGTGTGATTCACAGGTATTATAAATCATTTTTTCATTATTTTGGGGTCAGTCCCAATGCAATGATAAGATTGATCCTTAAATGCTTTTCTGTATATTCTAAAACAGTAGCACAAAAGTTTTGTAGGGATTGTATTCCTTTATTAGTGAAGAGATTAAATATAAAATACTGTGATTAGATCTTAGGAGATTGACTAATATCTCAAGAATTTTGGATTCCTTTCTCACATATAGAAAAAATAACATACACACATGCATCAAAGGCAAACACATAAATGTCACAGTATCTACTACTACCCAACATCCCCACGCCCATCCCCACTGTTTATGCAAACAGAAGCACCACTCATTGAGGGATATATCCCTAAGGAATATGTATGCCAAAATGCATTTCATACAAGGGGGAAAAGTAGACACTGAAAGGAAAAGGTTGCCAAAAAAAGCTGAAATTTGTCACAATACACAGATCAAGTTCTGGTTTAAATTTAAATGCTCTCAATACTCAATAAGGATTACAGCTAGAAAACTTAAATTTTAACATGTTTTACATAAAAAGTGGTAAAGTTCACAAGTAAAAAAAACTTAGTTTATGTTAGTTTAGCAAGACTAAACAAAAATAGGAAAAATCTCACATAAACAATCACGTTCCACCTTGAAGCAGGGGCCCAAGGTCAGATCTGACCACATCAGACGATCCCCAGCTAATGGTTTCCTATAGGTTGATTTCATAATGTCAACATCTAGGACCAATAATAAGTGAGCTAAAAGCACTTTAAATTTCCCTATTCTTGTTTGACCATGAAGGAGGGTCCACGGTAAAATCTCACTACATCAAAAGATTCCTAGCCCATGATTCCCTATAGGCTGGTTTCAAATTGCAAACCTATAGGACCAACAACAAGCGAGCTTAAGCACTTTTAACTTTGGCTATCTTCATTTGACCTTGCAGGACCCGCCCAAGGTCAAATCTGACCACATCAAAAGATTCCCAGCCCATGATTTCCTATAAGTTGCTTTACCATCCCAAACCTCTAGGACCAATAATAAGTGAGTTATAAGCACTTAGCTATAACTTGGCTATAATTGTTTGACTCTGAAGAAGGGGCCCAAGGTCAAATCCAACCACACCAGAAGATTCCCAGCCCATGATTTCCTATAGGTTGGTTTACCATCCCAAACCTCTAGGACCAATAATAAGCGAGTTATAAGCGCTGTTAAGTTTGGCTCTCCTCATTTGACCTTGAATGAGGGATCCAAGGTCAAATCTGACCACATCAAAAGATTCCCAGCCCATGATTTCCTATAGGTTGGTTTACCATCCCAAACCTCTAGGACCAATAATAAGCGAGTTATAAGCACTTTTAAGTTTGGCTATCCTCATTTGACCTTGAATGAGGGGTCCAAGGTCAAACCTGACCACATCAAAAGATACGCAGCTCATGATTTCCTGTAGGATGGTTTCACACTGCAAACCTCTAGGACCAATAATAAGGGAGATATAACCACTTTTAAAGTCCACATGTGGGTTACTTTGGCACTCCATGGATGACCTTGAATTAAGAGCTTCAAGGTCAAATGTCTGCAAGGTTGTAGAGGACATATATATCTGTTATACATATCACCTATGAAGACATTCAACCTTCTACCTATGAGAAACAGCCAGTAGAAAAATGTAGATAATTTTCAAAGAAATGCCTGCAGCGGCCATCTTGTTTTTCAGAATGAGGCTCATTTCCTTCCCAGGGAAGCTTACCCCCCAATGAAGATATCCTGCAAATTTGGTGAACCTAGCTGATGTAGTTTTCATCTTAGAACGTTAACACCGAAAATCTCTCTACGTGTGGCGTAGTGAACGCTAAACTAAAGTATCCACTGGATGCGGCCGGTGAATACAATAAGCACTTTTCATGATGCCAAAGAAAACCCTGTGGCAGCCATCTTGTTTTTTCAAAATGAGACCAAAAATATTTCCAGCCAAGATTTTGTAATGATGAAGATATCCTGCAAATTTGACATCTCTTCACTGTAATACCCTTTGTTCTAGAGGGCCAACAAAACTCCCTGCTGAAAAGTCGAAAAACTCCTGTGATGGCCATCTTCTTTTTCAAAATGAGGACAAAAATATTCCCATGCCAAGATTTTATTGTTATGAATACCTCTAGAGGGGAAACAAGAAACACTGTCATATATGAAAAGAAAAAACTGAGATTTTAGCTATGTAGTGCTGCATTAAAGTTGTAAACGTGTATAAAAGTAAACTACAGAGTTAAAATTTTCCACACAAAGGTCACACATACAAGTTATATTAGTACACTTTGAGGCTGTCAGACTTTGCAATTTCAAAAATAGAAAGCACAATTCGTGAAAAAAAAACAGAAAAAATTCCCTCAGACAGGGTCTTTGAGTAACATGCACAGGTTCAATGTCAACTTAAAGCCTTGATTTTTGGCATATGGAAAAAGAACATGTTAATATATTATCAGACACGATATTAAGTGGGTGAGGGACAAAGTTTAAAAGCTATAAGGCCTAATGTGGGAAAAAGCTCATAAAATTTGTCCCTGCTTCCATTGTGGAAACCCTTAGGTTATGGTTCATCTCCAAATACATGTGTGTGCCAAGTTGGAATGAATCCATGAAAGTGTTTTTGAGTTATCGCCCACACAAAACATACAGTGGCAGTGCAACAAATGTGAAACCAGTAAATCCCCGACTTTCTTCTGGGAACATATAACAAATGTATATCTTCCTATGTTTTAGGCATTCTTGGAGACTGATTACTGCTGTTTCAGACTGTTAACTCCTCTCTCAGACCAAACATTTTGTTGGTATCACAATGGCAACTTCACTGTATGATCTGCACAGAAGTCAAATAGTCTGAAACACTAAATCATAGCTACATACACATAAAAAGTATGAACAATAAAATTAAATTTTCATCGACAAATTTGACTACTGGAGAAAAAAAGGTTTTAGCTTAAAAAAAGGTTTTTCTTGAAAAAATGAGAAAAAAAGGTTTTTTTAGCAAAAAAAAAGGCTAAAACCTTTTTAAAATGTTCCCCTGGGATGCCTGCTTTTGCCATGTGGTTCAATCACAAGCTGCTCTTGCATGTGCCTCCTGTGCTAGATCCTTAGGCTCTGGCAACAGATGCCCTGGAGTGCTTTGGTCCGGAGTACTTGTTTTACTCCTTCCCTCCTTCAGCTCTTTGTCCTCTATGGCCAGGAAGTTAATCAACTTTTAGAGCTGTACCATTCTTCTTGTAGCCTTCCTTGGCAAGTGCCAAGTTTTTGGCCTCAAGATCTCCTTTAAGAAAGCCATTGGCTCTTCCTCTTATTCTTCTATAACAATCTCATCTAGAGTTTTGTTATTAATTTTTATGGAGTTCCTTTCTTCAAGCTTTCTGGCTGAAGTCTCCTTTAAGAAGAATTTTCACAGGAGGGGTCTTGGAGGATTTTTATCCTCCATAACTGTCTATGAAGCAATGTGGAACTGCTTCAAAAACTTGTGAGAAACATGGCCACTCTGCCATGCTTCAACTGTCCCATTTATTGCTGTTTGTTCCTTTTAAGGAATTATTTTTCAGACAATAGGGATACAGGTCAGCTCTCTCCAGGTACTACTTGGAGTTGGGTTCTTATAGGGAGCTTGGAAGTCTCTTTTAGAGCTTCTTTAAGTCCACAATAAGGGTAGTCATCACCTACCTTTTGGTACTTAAACCTTGGTTCTGCAGGCTCTTACCAAGGCTCCTCTTGAATCCTGTTTACTTGCCAAGCCAAGTTTTTCACATATTAGACAGTCTTTCTTACTCCCTTTCTTTGGGAAGGAGAAGGAGTGATTTTGATTCCTTTATTTAAAGGTTTTCTCTCACTCTCTAGGGGTGGCCTAAGTCATCCTTAAGTCATATCTTATTTTCCTGGCTTAAGCCAGTTATCTTCAGAAGGCTCTTCCTGCTTTGACTTTTTGTCTTTGGTCAGGATGACTTAGAGGACCTCTCCTTTCCTACAGTCAGATTCCTAAGATACTATCTATCTAGCTACGCTGACTTTCTTAGGAGGATTTCTTCTTGGTCTTTCTTCTGAAGTTCAAAGGGGGTGATATTGCTGCTTCTTGGTCTTTCTTCTGAAGTTCAAAGGGGGTGATATTGCTGCTCAGACAATATCTTTTTGAATAACATTTTATCCTTTATTCCCTCTAACTCTGTTCCACATGTGAAGGCCCATGATGTTTTTGCCCAGGTTTCATTCTGGTCTCTTCGGTGGTTTCCGACTGCTTCACATCATGGGGGATTCCTCTCGGAACTCTTGCACTTTACTTATTTTCCTTTAGAGATGTTGTTCTTAAGAATCTCTATGATTTCTTAAGTGTAGTGGACTTTTGTTTCCACTCAGCCCATTCTCTCTCTTCTACTTAGATTCCTCAATTTAAGTCATTCTGAGACCTTTTAGTCTCAGAAAAGGGGGGGTGGGTGGCATTTCCCTTTTAGGGATTCTGTTCTTCATCTCCATTTCCAGAACCGTGCTTCTTAGTGCCTCTTGGCATGTTCCTATTCTGAGCACAGTGGCATATTTATGCCCTCTCCTTTGAGCTGACCTAATAGGGTGTAGACAGCAGTGCTGAAGTTCTTGCAGTGGTTAATTCTACTCATTTAACTCAATAGAGTTTTTTCTTCAGCACAGAGGTTTTGGGTTCAATTGCACCAGGAACTATCCTCTTTATGCAATTTAACCTTAGGGTGGTTTTCCTCAGTCTGTCTTTTTCCCACCATCCTTCCATGTGGGCATTCAACCCAAGTGTTTTCATATGATAGAGTATATTACATTTTTATGAAATAAAATTTCATATTTTTAAATGTAAAATACATTTTTATGAAGAAAAATGTATATACTTACCATATGAAAACAGCAAATCACCCTCCCGCCTGCCCCTCTTTAAAAGACCTTTTTCCAGCATTTATGTTTATTCACAAAAAGAATGAACTATTTCTGTATTACTGCGCATGGCAGAGTGAATTAGGTCACCAGGGGTCAAAGAGTAGCAAGTATATAGGTTTAAAGAGGGTCTCCCCTCATATTTTAAATTCTATGTACGGTGTACGTGGCAGTCACCGAATGCCAAGCAAAGCTTACCCAAGTGTTTTCATATGGTAAGTATATACATTTTTCTTCATAAAAATGTATTTTACATTTAAAAATATGAAATTTATTGCACTACAATAGCTTACCATGTGGAACTGAATGCTTTCACGGGTGGCCGCACGCATCCGGCCAACGTTCAAGAAAAATAGACATTTAGTATTGGCCCAACCCCATGCTGAGAGTGTACCATAACAGTGTAATCCCGCGATTCTCCTTTCTTCTCTCGTTGGCCGCGTGACTAGCAAGCGTTTAAAATAAGCTCACTTTATTTCACTGTTTTCTCAGGATATATGTATTGTTGGGTGCTACCATTCAGCTATTTGTTTTATTTTATATCATAGCTTATTCTGATAAACTTTGAAGTGTGCAGGATAACTATTTATTTAAATATTTCATTGTTGCAAGAGTTCCCTGTGTGTACTGCTTGGATTTATTGCTGTAAAAATGTCCAAACGAGGTCTAACAAGCCCAGATCATCCAAATGCAGACATTTTTGCTTTATTTTTGATACCCATAACTACTGCAGAGAAGCTGGCAAAGGGGATGACCCTTGTGTTACCAATGAAAAGCCGTGCAATATTTGCTCTGGTTTCAATGAAGAACAGCTTATTAAATCAAGCACAGGCGTAGATATGTTAGAAAGCAAAAGGTATCCGATATTTGCAATACATCTAAAGATAATGATCTGGACTTGTTGGGGGATGACGTGGAGGCATTTTCTGGATCTCACGCAGATCTTGACGGTGCAGCTGAAAATTTATTTTCATCTCCACCACACCCCCAACTCTTACGTTTTGAGTCTTTGCCGTTAAGGACACCTCAAACTGTCCCAGCCACCCCAGGTACAGCTTTACAAAATAAGATAGAAAGTAAACTAGAAAAATCCCTGGGTAATCAATTCAACATCCAGCTTCAACAGCAAATGGGGGTCTTTCAAGCGTCCTCTCTTAGAGAGGAAATGCAATCTATTAAAAAGCCTCCAAAGCATAGGTAGACAAACTTCAAAAGCTGGACCTAGTAACCAGTCTGTTGAATTGCCTGATCTGAACTCCCATCCAAACCCTCGGACATCCAATCACTCGGATCGCTCAACCTATGGAAACGGACTTCTGTGGTCCTTCTCTTCCACCACAGTTCTGTCAAAGTGTACAGTCCAATCATGGCTCCAGACACTCGGATCTTCATTCCGAACACTTGGATTCTGAGTCTGAACACTCGGAACAACCTCAAAGGGTGTGTTCTACCAAAGCCAAAAAACACTTGGACAAAAAGAAACACAAGGTTTGGGCAAAATACTATTCAGTCTTCATCTTCAGTCCTCTGTTTCAGGCTCCTTCTGAACAGGACCAACAACAAGATAACCCAGACCCAGTTTTTAACAGGGAGGTAGATATTTCTGACCTGCCTTCACAGTACACAGAGGAAGTTGAGACTTTTAGGCACATACTTGATCTCCCTGACCCCAGGGAAACTATGCCTAGGTCCTCCATCACTGTGCTGGGCCTGGACGATGAAAAAGGACAACAGAAGCACAGGCCAAGAGGCCCTTCAGCTATGCTCCCTTTAAGTCCATATCTCAAAGATGCCTTTGCGAAATTTGAGCAGGACTTCCTTGCCTATAATTTACCTTAGGGTAAATATATAAAAACCCCTACTTCTACAGCAAGGTGGGACAATCCTTGTTTTGAGGACAAACTACAGGAGCTTAATTCAGATTTTGCCAAGATCTGTATTTCTCCTAAACCCTCTGGGGCTCCTATGAACAACAGAGGCTTCAGAGGTCGTTTTCGACCCCATTCAAGGGGACGAGGGCGTGGAAACCCCTCCCCCAATGACTCCTTACAAGCCTCCCTCAGTCCACCAGTAGGAGGTCGCCTCCGTTCTTTCAAAAGAGACTGGCTAGCAAACAAATGTTCATCAAACGTGTTAAACATTATCACCAATGGTTACGTTCTTCCATTCATCTCAAAACCAAATTTAGTCAGAGCCCCCCGATTCGATCAGGTTACAAGGCCCTTCAAAAAGAACAAGCTCTGGCCTCTTGTATCCAGTCTCTTCTGTCAAAGAACGCAATAGAAAGGGTTGAAAATGTCAAATCACTTGGGCTTTACAGTCGCCTGTTTCTAGTCCCCAGGCCTCACCAAAGGTGGAGGCCAGCAATAGACTTAAGCAGGCTCAACACCTTCCTACTTGTAGAAAGGTTCATCAGGGCCTCTCTGATTCCAGGGGAATGGGTGTCGTCGATAGACTTATCAGACGCTTACCTTCACAAGCCCATCCACCCAAACTCAAGAAAGTACCTAAGGTTTTGCCACAAGTCACAGGTGTTCCAGTTCACCTCCCTTCTGTTCGGACTAGCCACGACCTCACAGGTTTTTTACAATGATTGTAAGACAAGTGAAGCTGATGGCCCTGACAAGGGGAATCAGACTTCACCAGTACCTGGACGACTGGGTTATCAGAGCCCAGTCTCAGGAAGAAGCACAAGTGAATACTCAGACAGTGGTAGACCTGACTCAGTCCTTAGGGTAGATAATAAATCAGGAGAAATCCGAACTAAACCCTGCTCAAGTGTTTTCGTCTGTGGGCTACGAATACCATCTAGATTCAGCACCAATAAAAAACCAGTAAAACCCACTCAAGAGAGATGGCTCAAACTTCAGGATTTGACCCTACGACACAAGTTAAAACACGTTTTGACTGCAAGATATCTGATGTCGCTAATTGGTTGCTTCCCTCAACGGAGAAAATTTTCCCTGAGGGACGCCTTCACATGAGACCCTTTCAGTTTCACCTCAAGGAACACTTGAGATTTCCTCAGTCATTGGACAGCCTCATTCCTTGGCAGAAACCATTTCAGCACACCTAGAGTGGTGGCAGAATCCCACAAATGTGATGAAAGGTGCAGACCTTCATCCCAAAGACCACAGTATCCAACTCTTTACAGACGCCTCAAATGAAGGCTGGGGCGCTCACTTAGAGCAAGCCTCTACAAAGGGTCTGTGGTCAGACAGGGAAGAAAGGCTACACATAAATGTTCTAGAGCTGAAGGCAGTTTCTCTGGCCCTTCAAAGTTTCAAGGACCAGTGCCAAAACCAAACAGTGTTGGTTGCTACGGACAACTCAACAGAATTAGCCTACATAAATAAACAAGAAGGAACCCACTCGGTGGAGATGTGTGCTCTCCTGTGGAAGATCAGGACATGGTGCCATCATTACCAGATAACCTTAAAAGCCAGACACATTCCAGGGTGTCTGAATGTGATGGCCCACCTTCTGTCCAGGTCGAACCAAGCCCAGTCAACAGAATGGTCATTGCATCCACAGGTGTTCAAACAGACCTGTCACAAGTGGTTCACTCCTCATGTAGATCTATTTGCCACTCGTCTGAACCACAAAGTTCCACAAAATGTACGTATCTCCAGACCCAGACCAAAATGCTTGGGACATAGATGCTCTGAACATAAACTGGTCGGGTCTCACTGCTTATGCTTACCCTCCCAAGGCTGTCCTTCACAGGGTGATCCAAAAAATCAGGCAATCCAGTTGCCTGATCATTGTATTAGCCTCAGGCTGGCCAGGGATGCCCTGGTTTTGAGACCTAGTGTAGCTCCCAACAGAGATCCCACTTCAACTACAAGTGTCAAGAACTCTTCTCAAACAGTCCCACAACTATGTGTTTCACAGCAATCCACAACATCTCAACCTCCACGCCTGGTGTCTAGGAGTGGACAGCTCCAAGAACATTAGGCTTCTCTGTGGAGGTGGCAGAGAGAATTGCTGCCCCTCAGAGGTCATCAACAAGGAGCATCTACAAGTCAAAGTGGGCCCTATTTGAGAAATGGTGCACAGAAAATTCAGTGGATTTCTATACTCTCTCTGTGAAGCAAATCTCAGACTTCTTCATGTACCTGTACCAAGACCTAAACAGGCACCCTTCGACCATTGATGGTTATAGGACAGCCATTGTTGACACCTTGGGCCCAGCGGGGCTTCCAATTTCCCAAAGTTCAGACCTTAACAGGTTACTCTCCAGTTTCCACAGGGATCGTCCCAAAAGTTCCAGGAATCTTCCTAAATGGAACCTTTCTATTGTACTTAATGAGCTCACAAAAGCACCTTTTGAGCCTATGAAGACACAGACCTCAAACATCTTACTCTCAAAACTGCTTTCTTACTAGCTTTGGCCTCTGGCAAGTGCCGCAGCGAAATTCATGCCTGGGTTGCAAACAAGGTATCTAATCTAGGCCAATGGGAAAAGCTTGGTTTGTTCCCTTCAGATTTCATAGCCGAAAACAAACTAGCAAGAGAATGTTCTCAAGGTGTGTCTCCGGTGACTATTCCTGCTCTAACTACCATTGTAGATAGACAATTCAAAGAAGACAGGACCTTGTGTCCGGTGCGGGCCCTGAGGTACTATTTGGATCGAACCAAAGACCTAAGAGGGTCTCGATCCCTTCTCTTTATCTCCTTTAAGAAAGGACATACCTCAGACATCGGTGGACCAAATCATGCAAGCGTGTCACTGGAAAGCTCACAACACATTTACAAATTTTTACTTAAAAGACGTTACTTGGTCAGACGACAACAATATGTATCTGGGACCAGTTAGTAGTGGCACAACTAGTCCTAGACCCTTCCCCTCAGACTACTCATCCTTGGAAAGAAAAGGAAGGGGGGGGGGGGGGCACAACTGCTGCAGCCAAGTCTTCAGGAGTCTAATCCCAGGGTCTAGGTATTTGGTTACCTCCTTATGTTAGGGTAAGGTCTTTTATCTATCATTACTGTATTTAACTGTATAATGTATTAAGTTTTACCCAGTGTACCATAATCTTTAATCATAATTTAGGGTGGTAAGTTAATGAGATTTCAAGCCCAGGGCTTGTATTCATCACAGTGAAGCCCTTGGGGCTATAACCGTATAAGTGAGCATGGCTGCACTTAACCTTTCTATCAAAACATCCAGACAGTATCGGTACTGTCATTCATTAATCTTCTGGTTTTTGGCTTCTTACAGGTCTGATTTTCAGAATTGGGGCTCTGTAAGCAGGACTCAGACTGTTTTTTTCAAATATTCATTCTATTTATTTACTAATCAAATCCAAGAAAAATTCACTATTCTTCCAGTCTCAGCTGTAATCCCTCCACCAAGCGGTTGGCTTCAGGATTTAGTTTGACATGGTAAGCTATTTTAGCACAATAAAATGGAAAATTTTAATTACTTAAATGTAGCTTTTATAAGCTACAAGTTACCATGTGGAACTGAAGAGAGTCCCATCCTGCCTCTCCGCTGCATTCCAGCTGAGGGGGCATGGTCTAAATTTACAACGAAAGAAGGGAGAATCGCAGGATTACACTGTTATGTTACACTCTCAGCACGGAATTCAGCCAATACTAAACATCTATTTGTATCCCCGGACTTAGGATTCAGTATGGTCACGCCGCCAAGATTTCCTTTCGGAAGCGAATATTTTAGTTAGACCTTTCAAATTTGGTATGTGGGTATAAATGGACAATGCCACAAATGCTATTGTTTTGTGACCTTGACCTTCAATTTCAAGGTCACTGGTGGCCTCTTGAAGGTCAGATTTTGGCTATTTTTTCACATTTTGGCTAATTTCTCATATACAGAAAGTTCGATCATCCTATGGGTGGTATATATAATACATAATATATATGTCCTCTGTAAGCATGCAGAAATTTGACCTTGAAGCTCTTCATTGAAAGTCATCCACAGACCGCCAAAGTACCTCGCCAAGGCCATTGTTGGCCTTTTTGGAGAGATTTTCACACTTAATGCTGACTATATTGCATAGAAACTATTGAAAATGGCTTTGGAGGTTGAGTACATGATTGCGTACCAGCATCCAGTTTGTTGACCTTGGCTATTGTTTTCAAGGTCACCTAAGGCCTGCTAAAATGACTCAAAATGATACCTTTTACTGCATTCACTTATAGCTGGAAATCTGTTGCAACGATCCTTACCAAGGTTTCAAGATATCTTCCCTGCTATGAAATCTTGCCTGGCTAACATTTTGGTCCAGTTTGTTCAATTGGGTTGGTTGCTATGGCAACAAATTTGAAAATCTGAGGTGACCAAACTTAAAGGAGCCTATATCTCCCTTATTATTGGTCGTAGAGGTTTTGGATGTGAAGACAACTTATAGGAAATCATGTGTCCTGAATCTTTTGCTGGTTTCAGATTTGATCTTGGACTCCTCCTTCAAGGTCAAATATGGTTCTTCATACCTATAATGGCTAGTTTTGTCTAGTTTTGGAAACAAAATGGTTGCCCTATCGCATGTTTAATGCCAGATGGGGTTATCTTATTTAAAAGGCCTTATATCTCCCTTTCCATTGCTCCTAGGGTTCAGAATGCGAAAAGAACTTATAGGAAGTCATGGCTGAAACTCTTTTTCAAAATGCTAAATTTGACCTGTGATCCCATCTTCAAAAAAAAAAAAAAAAAAAAAAAAAAGTTCAAAGTCAAATAGGGTCATCTTACTAGAAAGGCCATATATCTACCTTGGATACTAAATACTGCCGCAAAAGTGTTGTTTTGGAATGTGAGTTTATTATAAGTAAAATAAACTCAGAACATGAACTCTTGAAATCATATTAAGAAATTTTTTAAGTGAATATTCAGAAAACCCAAATGCTTAGTGAAGCAGTTTACTTTGTATCTTTTGAGCAAAGTTATGACACAGTCAGAATTGGTGTTTAAAGTCCCATTCAGTAGCCAGAGTCCCATGGGGACAGGTCCTCCTCATTGTCACTTGTTGAAGTCAAACCCACACAGCTTGTGATTAGATGCCAAACGTGCTAAACCAAGAGGCCACAGGGAACCTCAAAAGTTATGACACAAAGCACATTACTGGCATATTATGTTTTTTTGTTTATTTTGGTTACAGATTAATAAACTATTTCTTCTTTCATGTCATGTCACCAGTATATTATCCAGAAATATCATAAATACTATAACCAAAATAATGTTAATTTTATAGAGAAGAAAGTTGATGTGCATGAAAGAGAATACAATAAAACTACTGCACTGGTTGATCATCACCCCAGTGACCCTGCTCCTGTCACTAATCCCTACAAAGTATCAAGTCCAAGATCATTTACTGCTCTGAATGAGTCCGATGACACCAGAGGTAGGAGGAGGTCTGTTTCCAGCAAAGTGAGTCTTCAACATGATGGCAATTAACATTTGCTGAGGCCCAAATTAAGAAAGCTTAACACTCAATAATACAGGGTAGTGTTGGAGGAGGTAGGGTTCAAAAGGACTGGACCAGTTACTTATAGAATAGTTTGCATGTAAACTAATTTCATTTTGTGCACCATAATATAGTATTGTGTAACTGTATACACTAAACTCTGTTACAGAACTCAAATGTGTATATTGATAAGAACACACAGCATTTTTACTTTGAGTTGGCATAGCCAACTTCATCTGACATTGGGAGTGTAAAAAGGTCTGAGTTAATACCCAGATTTGTAATGTTAAAGAGATTACTGCAATACCAAACTTGATTTACATTCTAACCATGACGGAATAGTGATGGTTCCAGTTATCCCACCTATTGATGTATTTATTATTGATATTTTGGATGTAAAGATTAATGTTGAGGTTGAGTTGGTCCAGATATTCAAACAGCTGATCCTAATATTTGCTCCATACACTATGGAGCAGGTGCCCTTTTCTTATAATTTGTCTCCAAATGTTGTCTGATTTGGTAACTTGTAAGTTGTAAGTACTTGGAAGTACTTGAAAGTACTTTTTCATGAGACTAGCCAGGCGTAATTTACACTGTTATTTTGCTTTTATGTCTGCATGATGTACATTGTTAATGTATGTATTTATTCAGAACTTTCCTTCAAAAATTAAATTTGATGTATTGACGATGACTTTAGATTTCAATTATATTTTGTAGATAATCTGTACTTGTTATACGTATACAGGGATCGCTTGTTGCAGATTTTTACAAAAGTTGGGATTTGGCATTTAATTGATCATAAATGAAGCAACAAAATCCTTAATTTCAGTGTTCTTTGATTTAGTATGTATTTTTGTTTAGAGTTTTCATTGCTATGTTTTGTGAATTTAAAAATAGGATGGTTTAACTTTGATTTTGGTGTGTTTGGACCATTTTTTACCCCAGTCTTTAGTTAAAGGGCTTGTTGTCACCCATGGTGTCCAGA
This sequence comes from Sabellastarte sp. h YS-2021, assembly GCA_964017235.1. NCBI lineage: Eukaryota > Metazoa > Annelida > Polychaeta > Sabellida > Sabellidae > Sabellastarte > Sabellastarte sp. h YS-2021. Next base: position 80,891,783 of record OZ024927.1, read on the forward strand.
TTGGCGGGTGGGGTTGCAGCTGAAAAAAGGTTGGTCTTGGCTGTATCATAGAAGCCATACAGTGTAGGAAGTTGAAACTTGGTATGGACACTGGTGGGGGGTTTGTAGGTGTAGTGACCTTGACCATTAAAACCTTGTCCAGGCTATACCTCAGAAACCATAAGGTGTTTGCTGTGAAAGTCTCCTGAATCTTTTTACTGTTCCAATTCTTCTATATCCCAAGGTGTCGAAAACCAGGGGCATCAGCGATGCTATTTTCTTTTTATTTTTTTGTACACTTTACAAAAGTTGGGGATGGGCATTTACTTGACCATGGGCATAACGACTAGTGATCCTAGTATGTATCGTAAAGTTGAGTCAATTCATGGATTTCTCATTTTGACAAAAGCAACTGTTGTATATAATTCAAGCAAATAAGTTACAGCTGGATTAATCAAATTAGTTTATTCTGTAAATAAGCAGTTAGTAGAACAAATACATCAAGTCTAGGCTCTTTAGATGTTCATGTGTTAAAATGCTGATTGCTACTTAAACATTTTATTAAGTTTATAGTTTAAATGTTTAGTTACGGCATTTTGTTAGATTTGAAAAAAAGGTGACAATATTGTTTTAAAAACGAGCAAACTGTTAAGTTATTTTAAAATAAATGTTTCTCACACCATTAGTGTTTTTAAATCTCATTGTTTAATGTAGACCAAAGGAGCTTTATCTTTTTGGGGCATATTTCAGGGTATGTTTCAGATGCTAAGTCCTGTAAATGCAACTACATGGATTAAGAATCCATTTAAATTTGGTGCAGAGGATATGTTTCCAAAATGGAACTGCGAAACAGCTTAAAAAGTCAAGTTGGGGTTTTACATTCCTAGAGTATTCTAGGGGAGCAATATTTGTACAACATGACCATGGCAGTGGTATGATCTCCTGCAGAGGATCAATGCTAAATGACACATTATATCCGGAATTTAGATGTCATGAATACATACCAGAGAAAATGTATTAACTTACATGTGATTTACAGAGTGTCAAAATGTCACACTAACAATCAAAAAGTAGGTGAACACATTTCACAAAAACATTCTGCATTCAACTGTTTTGTAGTTAAAAGTGGTTCACTCAAACAGGCCTGGGGCAAGTACAAGTACTTAACTGAAACAAGAGAGTGCCCGTGAACGGGCACTGTGTCAGCTGACTGAATGTTTTTGATTTGTGATGGTGATAATGAGAGGAAAGCATAATTATCAGGGAAAGGGCTGTACAGAAATACAGTAAATGGTAACTGAACAGCATGTTCGAAAGATATTCCGAAGCTGACAGAAAAAAAGGACAAAAAAGTTGTGCCCTGCAAATGGTATTATGAAATAAAGTAACAAGGTAATTGTTTAAGAGTAAAAAGTAGGTTAAAAATATTTAAAGAAATACTATAAATGCAATATCCTCGTTCGACCATGAAGAAGGGGTCCAAAGGTCAAATCTGACCATACCAAAAGATTCCCAGCCAAAGAATTTAGGATGGTTTACCATCCCAAACCTCTCGGACCAATAATAAGTGAGTCATAGGCACTTTTTAAGTTTGGCTATCCTTGTTTGACCTTGACGGAGGGGTCCAAGGTCAAATCCGACCACACAAAAAAATTCCCAGCCCATGATTTCCTGTAGCTTGTTTACTATCCCAAACCTGTAGGACCAATAATAAGCGAGTTCTAAGCAATTGTAAGTTTGGCTATCCTCAATTGACCTTGAAGGAGGGGTCCCAGGTCAAATCTGACCACACCAAAAGAATCCCAGCCCATGATTTCCTATATGTTGGTTTACCATCCCAAACCTCCAAGACCAATAATACGCGAGTTATAAGCACTTTAAGTTTGGCTATCTTCGTTTGACCTGGAAGGAGGGGTCTAAGGTGAAATCTGACCACACCAAAAGATTCCCAGCCCATGATTTTCTATAGGTTGGTTTTCCATTCCAAACCTCTAGGACCAATAATAAGCGAGTTATAAGCACTTTTAAGTTTGGCTATCCTCATTTGACCTTGAAGGAGGGGTCCAAGGTGAAATCCGACCACACCAAAAAATTCCCAGCTCATGATTTTCTATAGGTTGGTTTTCATTCCAAACCTCTAGGACCAATAATAAGCGAGTTATAAGCACTTTTATGTTTGGCTATCCTCATTTGACCTTGAAGGAGGGTTCCAAGGTCAAATCGGACCATATTAACAGATTCCCAGCCCATGATTTCCTACAGGTTGGATACAATGATTTACTCAACAGTGAGAACCTGAAAGAAGCTATTGCTCAGCTATGCCATGACATAGAGGTCTGCAATTTCACTATGTTATAGCTGACCAAAACGTCTGTGAATAACATATTTAACAAAATACTCTAAATGTAATAGTTTTCAAGTTACTACTGATTTACTCAAGAGTGAGAACCTCAAAGTAACTATTACTCAGCTATGCAATGAGCTACATGTCTGAATTTTTGCTCTGTTATAGCTGACCTAAAAGTAGGTGAACAACATATTTAAGCAAAATACTGTAAATGCAATAGTTTTCAAGTTACAACTGATTTACTCAATAGTGAGAACCTGAAAATAGCTATTGCTCCGCTATGCCATGAGCTATAGGTCTGTAATTTCACTATGTTATAGCTAACCCAAAAGTAGGTGAACAATATATTTTAACAAAATACTCCAAATGCAATATTTTTCAAGTTATAGCCGATTTACTCAACAGTCAGTGCCTGAGAATAGCTATTGCTCAGTTGTGCCATGAGCTACAGGTCTGTAATTTCACTATGTTATAGCTGACCCAAAAGTAGCTAAATAACATATTTGCACAAATTTCTGTAAAGGCAATAGTTTTCCAATTACAACTGATTTACTCAACAGTGAGAACTTCAAAGTAGCTATTACTCAGCTATGCAATGAGCCACAGGTCTGGAACTTCACTATGTTATAGCTGACCCCAAAATAGGTGAATAACATATTGCAACAAAATACTCTAAATGCAATAGTTTCCAAGTTATAAGTGATTTACTCAACAGTGATAACCTAAAAGTAGCTATTACTCAGCTATGCCATGAGCTACAGGTCTGAAATTTTACTATGTTATAGCTGACCCAAAAGTAGCTGAACAACATATTTATACTAAATTCTCTAAATGCAATAGTTTTCAAATTATAAGTGATTTGCTCAACATTGAGAACTTCAAAGTAGCTATTACTCAGCTATGCAATGAGTCACAGGTCTGGAACTTCACTATGTTATAGCTGACCCCAAAATAGGTGAATAACATATTGAAACAAAATACTCTAAATGCAATAATTTCCAAGTTATAAGCGATTTACTCAACAGTGATAACCTCAAAGTAGCTATTACTCAGCTATGCCATGAGCTACAGGTCTGAAATTTTACTGTGTTATAGCTGACCCAAAAGTAGGTGAATAACATATTTAAGCAAAATACTGTACATGCAATAGCTTTCAAGTTACAACTGATTTACTCAATAGTGATGACCTAAAAGTAGCTATTACTCAGCTATGCCATGAGCTACAGGTCTGAAATTTTACTATGTTATAGCTGACCCAAAAGTAGCTGAATAACATATTTATACTAAATTCTCTAAATGCAATAGTTTTGCAATTACAACTGATTTACTCAATAGTGAGAACCTCAAAGTAGTTATTACTCAGCTATGCAATGAGCTACAGGTCTGAAATTTTACTATGTTATAGCTGACCCAAAAGTAGGTGAACAACATATTTAAGCAAAATACTGTAAATGCAATAGTTTTCAAGTTACAACTGATTTACTCAATAGTGATGACCTAAAAGTAGCTATTACTCAGCTATGCCATGAGCTACAGGTCTGAAATTTTACTATGTTATAGCTGACCCAAAAGTAGCTGAATAACATATTTATACGAAATTCTGTAAATGCAATAGTTTTCCAATTACAACTGATTTACTCAATAGTGAGAACTTCAAAGTAGCTATTACTCAGCTGTGCCATGACCTACAGATCTGAAATTTCACTATGTTATAGCTGGCCCAAAAGTAGCTGAATAACATATTTATACGAAATTCTCTAAATGCAATAGGTTTTAAGTTACAAGTGATTTACTCAATAGTGAGAACTTCAAAGTAGCTATTACTCAGCTATGCAATGAGCCACAGATCTGAAACTTCACTATGTTATAGCTGATCCCAAAATAGGTGAATAACATATTGAAACAAAATACTGTAAATGCAATAGTTTCCAAGTTATAAGCGATTTACTCAACAGTGATAACCTAAAAGTAGCTATTACTCAGCTATGCCATGAGCTACAGGTCTGAAATTTTACTATGTTATAGCTGACCCAAAAGTAGCTGAATAACATATTTATACGAAATTCTCTAAATGCAATAGTTTTGAAGTTATAAGCGATTTACTCAACAGTGATAACCTAAAAGTAGCTATTACTCAGCTATGCCATGAGCTACAGGTCTAAAATTTTACTATGTTATAGCTGACCCAAAAGTAGCTGAATAACATATTTATACGAAATTCTCTAAATGCAATAGTTTTTAAGTTACAAGTGATTTTACTCATGATGGAAGTTACTGAAAAGCCCAAAAGTAGCTATTACTCACTTAGCTATTGAGACAGGCACCCAACTTACTCACCATATTGTAGCTATGAAAAAAGTAGCTGAATAACATATTTTAACAAAATGCTCTAAATGCAACACTTTTCAAGTTATAAATGATTTTGTGCATGATTTCATGAATTTTAATGCATTAAAAATTATTAAAAAAATTTATAAAAAAAAAAGTAAGACAGATCCAGGTCTCATACTCACACAAGAGAATCTACCTGTGGCCTAGTACATATATGCAAGATATGAGAGAAATCCCTGCAATAGTCACTGAGAAAATTGTGATTAAGTGTTGAAATTTTCACACTTTTGGTGGGGGTACCCCCCTTGTAATGTCTCTAGCAAACAGACGAACAGACAGATTTGCATGCCTTGAACAATTTTTCATCCTCGATAGATAAGGTATCTTTTAAAAAAAACAGCACGTCTCTAGGCCTTGTAGTTTTGGAGAAGAAGTTGTTCACGCGGACGCGTACGCGGACGCGTACGCGTACGCCCACGCCGCAGAGTGACGACATAATGTCAGCTGACTGACAAGTCAGCTGACATAAAAACTGTTTTACTAAAAAAAGAAAAACATGCAGTGCAGAGAGAAGTGAAGGTTAAGCAGACAGTGTGGAGGTTTATGCATTAACATGAAAGAAAAATGTAAGCTTTATTTATTTATTGTAAGAAGAGTAGTTTTAAAGGAGATACAAGGTAACAAGCAATCAGTGCCAATGAACGGGCTCTGTGTCAGCTGTGTGTTTTGAGTTTCAGAGTAGAAGTGACAGAAGAAAAGGACACAAAAGTTGTGCCCTGCAAATGGTATTCAGAAGGAAAGTAACAAGGTAACTGTTTAGGTGTAAAAAGTAGGTTAAAACATACTTAAAGAAAATACTGCCCATGCAATAGTTTTCAAGTTATAACTGATTTACTCAAGAGTGACAACCTGATTAAACTAACACAATTTGCAGATGACACCACTGTTATCCTTGATGGAAGTCAAAAGTCCTTGCAGGCCACTTTAAATACTTTAGAGATATTAGGTAGTATATCAGGTCTTGAAGTGAATAAAGATAAAACAAAACTCATCTGGATTGGAAGTAAAATAAACTCTAAATCAAGAATAAATACTAATCCTGAAATGTTTTGGGGAGAAAACGAATTCACACTTTTAGGGATTACTTTCTCGACAGACCTAAATAATATTTCGAAAATGAATTTTGAAAAAGTTTTACTTAAAGCAAAAGCTGAATTAAACTCTTGGAAATACAGAATACTAACACCCATTGGTAAAATAACTGTTTTAAAAACATTAATTTTGCCAAAATTTATCCATCTATTTTCATCAATACCCACACCAAATTCCATTCTAAATGAAATTAACAAATTGTTTTACAATTATCTTTGGAACGGGAAACCTGATAAAGTGAGTAGGAAAACAGTATCCATGAACTATAACAAAGGTGGTCTAAAAATGATAAATATATTTAACTTTGAAAAGTCTATGAAACTTAAGTGGCTTAAATATATTATCTTCCAAACGGAACACACTTGGAGTGATCTGCTGATGAGTGAAATACAGAAACTAGATAACATATATATCTATGGTGGACAATGGTTGTTTAATTTTCAACAAGTTCTAAACCCATTTTGGAATGCGGTATTTAAATATTGGTCAGAGCTATGTGCAAAACAAAAAATCAAATCAAATGAAGATATTTGTAACAATAGTATCTGGTTTAACAAACAGTTAAGTGCCAGATACACTTTCTACTTAAACTGGTCAAGAAAAGGTATTAATATTATAAATGATATTATAGATAATCGAGGTAATGTACTATCTCAAGACACTTTAACAGAAAGGTATAAGATAAATATAAATTTTTTGCATTATTACAGTATAAAAAGGTTGGTAAAAGCCTTCATTGAAAAACATAAAAAGGGAAATAACTTTGTTTGTACGAAACCATATGTACCTTTCCATTTGAAAATAATTATGAACTCCATGAAAAATAAAAGGGAAATATATGAAGCAATGTCTGATTTTGAAGCAGATCAACCTGGCAATGAAATCAAATGGAATTCTGAATTTGGAACAGAACAAGATAGCAAAAATTGGCAACATGTGTACAATATATGCTTTAATACCATAAAAGACAACACTTACATATGGTTTCAATATAGAATTATTCAGAGAATACTAGGTACCAATCACTTTTTGAAAAAAATTAAAATTACAAATAATGACCTATGCCGAATATGTGGTGAACAGGCTGAAACTTTAGTTCATTTATTTTCAGAATGTGAAAAAGTATGCGACTTATGGTATAATGTCAAAGCGTGGATTAGATCCAAAATAAAAATAAATGTAATTTTGACAAAAAAAATATTGGTTTTAGGATACACTGAAGCTGATGTAAACTCTTGCCCATTGAACTTTATTCTGATGATTGTTAGATACTATATTTTTAAATGTGCCATGAAAGGTAGTGATTTAAATGTGTACCAAGTCCAGGAAATTGCTAAGGAAAAATTCATAGAGCAAGAATTATTATCAAAAATAAATAATAAAAGTGAATTCAAGAAAAAATGGTCACTTTGGAAAGGTCTGTTTTCAGGAACTTAAAAAAAAAATCAATTATGACAGTTATGGTGGAATTAGTATTCCAAGCACAGAGTCAATGTAAAAATACCTGTTGTTTTGTTTTAACAGTCTAGAATTCAGCCTAAATATTTTGTTAAGTCGATGTTTACTAACAGTTACTACTATGTCTTTTTTCTATTGATATGAACTTATTGTGATCTGTTAATCTGTTTTACTTATCCTTCTTGCATAGATGTGTATGTATATCCTGTACTCACTTCTGTACAATACAAGTGTATGTAAAATTGAGAGGAGAATAAAAAAAAATAAAAAAAAAAAAATAAAAAAAAGAGTGACAACCTGAAAATAGCTCTTGCTTGGCTATGCCATGATATACAGGTCTGCAATTTTACTATGTTATAGCTGGCCCAAAAGTAGATGAACAACATATTTACAGAAAATACTTTAAATGCAATAGTTTTCAAGTTACAACTGATTTACCCAACATTGTAAACCTGAGAATAGCTATTACACAGCTATGCCATGAGCTACAAAATGACAATTTTACAATGTTATAGCTAATTCAAGAGTAGATGAATAAGATATTTAAACAAAATTCTCTGAATGCAATGGTTTTAAGTAACAACTGATTTACTCGACAGAGAAAACCTCAAAGTAACCATTACTCCGCTATGCAATGAGCTACTGTTCACTATGTTATAGCTGACCCAAAAGTAGGTGAACAACATATTTATAGAAAATACTTTAAATGCAATAGTTTTCAAGATACAACTGATTTACTCAACAGTGAGAAACAAAGAATGGCTGTTACAAAGCTATACCATGAGCTACATGTCTCCAATTTTACAATGTTATAGCTAATTCAAAAGTAGATGAATAACATTTTTAAACAAATTCTGTAAATGCAATTGTTTTGAAGTTACAACTGATTTATTCAACAGGGAAAACCCGAAAGTAGTTATTACTCAGCTATGCCATGATATACAGGTCTGCAATTTCACTATGCAAAAGCTGACCAAAAGTAGGTGAACAACATATTTAAACAAAATACTCTAAATGCAATATTTTTCAAGTTACAATTGATTTACTCAACAGTAAGAACCTGAAAATAGCTATTGTCCAGCTATGCCATGAGGTACAGGTCTGCAATTTTACAATGTTATAGCTGACCAAAAGTACATAAAAACATAAAACAAAATACTCTTAATGCAACAGTTTTGAAGATACAAGGAATTTACTCAACAGTGATATCCTTAAAGTAGCTATTACTCGGCTATGCAATGAGCTACGGGTCTGCAATTTTACTATGTTATAGCTGACCCAAAAGTAGCTGAATAACATATTTATACAAAACTCTGTATATGCAATAGTTTTCAAGTTATAGGTGATTTTACTTATTACGGGAGGTACTAAAAATCAGAAAGTAACTATTACTCACTTAGCTATTGGGATAGACACTCAAGTTACTCACCATGTTATAGCTATGGAAAAAGTAGTTGAATAACATATAACAAAATGCTCTAAATGCAATACTTTTCAAGTTATAAGTGATTTAGTGCATGATTTCATAAATTTTATTGCATTAATTATTTAAAAAATTAATAAAAAAAAAATTAAGACTCACACAAGGTAATCTACTATTGGCCTAATACATATATGCAAGATATGAGAAAAATCCCTGCAATAGTGAATGAGAAAATTGTGATAAAGTTTACCGGACTTGTAATGGCTCTGGGGAACAGACAAACAAACAGATCTGCATGGCTTGAACAATTTTTCATCCTCGATAGTTAAGGTATCTTTTAAAAAAACAGCATGTCTCTGGATATTGTAGTTTAGGAGAAGTTGTTCACGCGTACGCCAACGCCACAGAGTGACAAGTCAGCTGACATAAAAACTGTGTGTTTTGAGTTTCAGAGTAGAAGAAAAGGACACAAAAGTTGTGCCCTGGTATGAAATGATATTCAGAAGTACCAAGTTAACTGTTAAGGTGTAAAATGTAGGTGAAAAACATACTTAAAGAAAATACTGTAAATGCAATAGTTTTCAAGTTACAAGTGTTTACTCGACAGGGAAAACCCGAAAGTAGCTATTACTCAGCTATGCAAGGAGCTTCAGGTCTGTAATTGTATCCCTGGACAAAAGTCGGGGATACTTAGGATTCAGTACGGTCACGCCGCCGCCACCACCGCCGCAGAGATTTCCTTTTGGACGCGATAACTTAAAAATATTTTGGTTAGAACTTTCAAATTTGGTATGTGGGTATATATGAGCAATGCCACGAACGTGATATTTTTTGTGACCTTGACCTTCAATCTCAAGGTCACTGGTGGCCTCTTAAAGGTCAGATTTTGGCCATTTTTTCACTTTTTGGCCCAGTTCTCCTATACAGAAAGTCGGATCATCCTATGGCTGGTATATATAATACATATATATGTCCTGTAAGGATGCAGAAATTTGACCTTGAAGCTCTTCATTGAAGGTCATCCACTGACCGCCAAAGTACCTAACCGAGGGTCATTTTTGGCCTTTTTGGAGATATTTTCACACTTAATGCTGACTATATTGCATGGAAACTATTGAAAATGGCTTTGGAGGTTGAGTACATGATAGACTTCTACCATCCAGGCTTACTGGTTACAGATCTTCATTTAAGGTCATCCACTGACTGCCAAAGTACCTGACCAAGGGTCATTTTTGGCAAATTTGGAGATATTTTCACACTTAATGCTGACTACATTGCATGGAAACTATTGAAAATGGCTTTGGAGGTTGAGTACATGATGGAGTACCAGCATCCAGGCTTACCGGTTACAGATCTTCATTTAAGGTCATCCACTGACCGCCAAAGTACCTGACCAAGGGTCATTTTTGGCCCTCTGTTTGTTTGTTTGTGAACAAGATAACTCAAAAACTGACAGATGGATTTTGATAAAATTTTCAGGATATGTCCAAAATGGTAAAAGGAAGATATGATTAAATTTTGGGAGTGATCCGGATTACTGTCTGGATCTTATGGATCCATGAAATTTAATTTTTAAAGACAGATAACTCAAAAACTTATGGGTGCATTTTGATGAAATTTTCAGGAAATGTCCTTAATGGGACGAGGAACAAATGATTAGATTTTGGGAGTGATCTGGATCACTGTCTGGCTCATCCGGATCCAGGCTGCCAGATGTGTTTGTGTACAATATAGCTCAAAAACTTATGGATGGATTTTGATGAAATTTTCAGGATATGTCTGAAAAGGTAAAAGGATGAAATGGTTGAATTTTGGAAGTGATCAGAATCACTATATGGATCTTCTGGATCCATGAAATGTAATTTTTAAAGACAGATACCTCAAAAAGTTATGGATGGATTGTGATGACATTTTCAGCAAATGACCTAAATGGTACAAGGAACAAGTGATTACATTTTTACAGTGATTTTACTGTTATAGCTGACCCAAAAGTAGCTGAATAACATATTTATACAAAATTCTCTAAATGCAATTGTTTTCAAGTTACAAGTGATTTTACTCATAAATTGGAAGATACTGAAAAGTCAGAAAATAGCTATTACTTAGCTATCGGGATAGACACCCAAGTTACTCACTATGTTCAGTATGTTGTAGCTATGGAAAAAGTAGCTGAATGCTCTAAAAGCAATACTTTTCAATTATAACTGATTTAGTGCTCGATTTCACTGATTTTAATGCATTACAAATTATTTTAAAAATTCATAAAAAATCTTTTAGAAAGTACTCACACAAGGGAATTGACTTGTAGCCTAGCACATATGTGCAAGATAAGAGAGAAACCCCCGCAGTAGTCCATGGGAAATTTGTGATAAAGTGTTAAAATTTTCACACTTTGGGTGGGGGAAACTCACTTGTAATGGCTCTGGGGAACAGATGAACGAACAGATCTGCATACCTTCATTACTTTGTCATCCCTGATAGATAAGGTATCTTTAAAAAAATAGCATCAGAGATGCCCGTACCCCACAGCCTGGGGAAATAGTTTTCAACACCATGAGATATAGAAATAGTGAAACAGTACACAGATTGGATACTTTCAGAGCAGTGTCAGTGTCCAAATAAAGTTTAAGTAGAGAAAATAACATCTAAGAGAAAGAAACTGCATGTAAAGACTAAGTATTAAAACAGGACAATTCAGTTAACTAAAAATTATGAAGCTTTAAGACTTCTCCCATTTTGATATTCATTTGTATGGTCGAATTATGGTTTGCAAGCTTTGAATATTACCCATACATACAGATATGGCCACACATGCTTTTATGTGGAGTTGGGGCAAAACCTGTGGCTCAATTGATGCAATACCATTGTACCTCGTTACAATGGGAAGTTGCAAAAGTAAAACAGTTAATGAATTCTAATATGACTTTAACAGTGCTTAATCTACATCAAAAGACACCCAGAGGCGCAACAACCACGATTCACATAAAAGATATAAGAGAGATAAAATAGTATTAGATATCCCTGTAGAGAGATAAAATAGAATCAGATATGCAAGATCAAAGGTCAAATCCAGGTCACACCATGACGTTGCACACATATAACCCCCGACCAATGTCCCTACCAAATATCAACTTCTAACCACCTTATGGTTTCCAAAATATAGCCCAGACAAGGGATTATAGGTCAAGGTCACTACGGCAAGGTCAAAGGTCATATCAAAGTCACACCATGATGTTTTACATCTATACACCCTAGCCAATATCCCTACCAAGTATAACTTCCTACACCTTATGGTTGCCGAAATATAGCCCGGACAAGATTTTATAGGTCAAGGTCACTACAGCAAGGTCAAAGATCAAATCAAGGTCACATCATGACATTGCACACCTACAACCCCTAACCAATGTCCCTACCAAGTACCAACTTCCTACACCTTACAGTTTCTGAGATACAGGCCAGACAAACTTCTTCCCGCCACCCGCCCGCCCATCCGGACATCATGGGTGAAAACAATACCCCGACAGCCCTTAAGGGCTGTGGGGTAAAAAACAGCATGTTCCTGGGCCTTTTAGTTTTGGAGGAAAAGTTGTTTGCCACAGAGCGATGCCATAATGTCAGCTGACTTATCAAAAACCTCTAAATTCAATAGTATTGAAGCCACAAGTGATTTACTCATTGGCAAAATGGAGCTACAGCTCTGAAAATTTGCCATGACACAGAACATCGGAAAGTGAAATTACAATTGTTTTACTCATTCGCAAAATGTCAAAGTAGCTGTTACTCAGCGAAGGAGATACAGTTCTGAGAATTTGCCATGGCATGGAACATCAAAAGGTAGTTGAACAATGTATTTCACCAATGCTCTTAATTCAATACTTTTGCAGTTATTAGTAATTTACTCAATGTTGAACCATTAAAGTACCAATTTCCAATTTAGCTATTCAGCTAAAGCTCTGAACATTTGCAATGACACAGAACATCAAAAATAGCATCAGAGATGCCCCTACACCACAGCCTGGGGAAATATTTTTCAACACCATGAGATATAGAAGTAGTGAAACAGTACAAAGATTGGGATATTTTCAGGACAGTGTCACTTATATAAAGGTCCAAATAATGTTTAAGTAGATAAAATAACTTGCAAGAAAATATATGTACAGATGAAGTATTAAAACAAGACCACTGCCGCGGTGTATCTCCTGCCGAGCATTAAATAGCCCAGACAAGATTTTATATGTCAAGGTCACTACGGCCAGGTGAAGGGTCAAATCAAGGTCAGACCATGACATTGCACACCTACATCCCCTAACCAATGTTCCTACCAAGTATCAACTTCCTACACCTTACGGTTTCCGAGATATAGCTTGGACAAGATCTTCAAAGTCAAGGTCACTGCGGCAAGGTCAAAGGTCAAATCAGGGTCAGACCATGACGTTGCACACCTACACATCCTAACGAATGTCCCTACTAAGTACCAACTCCCTACACCTTACGGTTTGTGAGATACAGTCTGGACAAACTTTTTCCCGCCGCCTGCCCGCCCGCCCATGCGGACTCCATAGGCTGTCGGGTAAAAAATAGATGAACAACCTGGGTCAAAAATTCGCTCGAAATTGCTCTATCTCTTACAGTTTGCGAGATATTTGTGATTTTTCACATTTTCACTAAAAGTAGCAAACTAATTAGCCATTACTGACTTGTACACTGGGCAACAGTTGTGAAACTTCAATATGTTACAGTTCACAAAAAAGTAGATGAACAACATATTTGAGAGAAATTGTGTAGCTGCAATACTTTTGAAGATATAAGCCATTTACTCATTATGGTTATCATTAAAAATTGACAAAGCAGCTATTACTCACTTAGCTATGGAGATACACTTCCAAACTACTGACCATGTTGTAGCTGTGGAGAAAGTAGCTGAACAACATATTGTAACAAAATACTCTAAATGCAACAGTTTGAGAGTTATAAGCCATATAATTACATTAGATAAAAGTGCTATTACTCACTCAAAAGTAGACTAAAGTTCACCAATCCCCTTAGCATAGGACATTGTTGTACCACCCGGTGGGCCAAAAATTCACTTGAAATTGTTCTATCTCTTACGGTTTGTGAGATATTTGTAATTTTTCACATTTTCAATAAAAGTAGCAATAAAGTAGCCATTACTCACTTGTACATTGAGCAATAGTTGTGAAACTTCAATATGTTACAGTTCACAAAAAAGTAGATGAACAACATATTTGAGAGAAATTATGTAGCTGCAATACTTTTGAAGATATAAGGCATTTGCATTTACTCATTATGGTTATCACATTAAAAATTGACAAAGTAGCTATTACTCACTTAGCTATGGAGATACACTTCCAAACTACTGACCATGTTCTAGCTGTGGAGAAAGTAGCTGAACAACATATTGCAACAAAATACTCTAAATGCAATAGTTTGACAGTTATAAGACATATAATTACATTAGGTAAAAGTGCTATTACTCAATCAAAAGTAGGCCAAAGTTCACCAATCCCCTTAGCATAGGACATTGATGTACCACCCGGTGGGTCAAAAATTCGCTCGAAATTGTTCTATCTCTTACGGTTTGAGAGATATTTGTGATTTTTCACATTTTCACTAAAAGTAGCAATAAAGTAGCCATTACTCACTTGTGCATTGAGCAACAGTTGTGAAACTTCAATATGTTACAGTTCACAAAAAAGTAGATTTACAACATATTTGAGAGAAATTATATAGCTGCAATACTTTTGAAGATATAAGCCATTTACTCATTATGGTTATCATTAAAAATTGACAAAGCAGCTATTACTCACTTAGCTATGGAGATACACTTCCAAACTACTGACCATGTTATAGCTGTGGAGAAAGTAGCTAACAACATATTGCAACAAAATACTCTAAATGCAATAGTTTGAGAGTTATAAGCCATATAATTACATTAGGTAAAAGTGCTATTACTCACTCAAAAGTAGGCCAAAGTTCACCAATCCCCTTAGCATAGGAATTGTTGTACCACCCTGTGGGTAAAAAAAACCGCTCGAAATTGCTCTATCTCTTACGGTTTGCGAGATATTTGTGATTTTTCACATTTTCAATAAAAGTAGCAATAAAGTAGCCATTACTCACTTGTACATTGGGCAACAGTTGTGAAACTTCAATATGTTACAGTTCACAAAAAGTAGATGAACAACATATTTGAGAGAAATTGTGTAGCTGCAATACTTTTGAAAATATAAGCCATTTACTCATTATGGTTATCATTAAAAATTGACAAAGTAGCTATTACTCACTTAGCTATGGAGATACACTTTCAAAGTACTGACCATGTTGTAGCTGTGGTGAAAGTAGCTGAACAACATATTGCAACAAAATACTGTAAATGCAATAGTTGGAGAGTTATAAGCCATATAATTATATTGGGTAAAAGTGCTATTACTCACTGAAAAGTAGACCAAAGTTCACCAAACCCAAAAAATTTTGAAGAGCGTAAAAATTCATTAGGACAAGTTATTTACCAACAAGAGGGTCAGAGGTGCCCCAAAAGGCGGGTTGCGCACGCAGGAAACAAGGTTAGCAACTGCTGTCATTAAATTTAGGAACAAGGAAAGAAATTATATGATTAGGTGCCTTTTCTTATCTTTATAAGGGTCTGCAAAACAATGTAAGTATATGCTATAAAATAATAAAGTAAAGAGTAAAAACTATGAAACAGTAATAACAAAAAATTTGGTGAAATTATTTTAGTGAGAACTTGGGAAATTTGGCTATAGCATATACTTACAAAATGTACCATAATATTGCATGGCACCTAATCACAAAAGATAATTTATTAAAATAAATGTAAGTCATGGTATTATTTACCATATGTACAGGATAAATGTGGACGGACAGACAGATGGACAGACAAATGGACGAAAAACAGACAAACGAACAGACGCAATTTCACCAATTTCGAAAGGAACCTAGCTATGATGGAGATCTATCTCCCTATCAAGTTTGAATCCGATTGGTCAAACCATTTTCGAGTTAGAGTCCGGAAATGAAAATGTAGACAAACAGATGGATGGACAAACGGACGAAAAACAGACAAATGAACGGACGGAATTTCACCAATATCGAAAGGAACCTACCTATGATGGAGATCTATCTCCCTATCAAGTTTGAATTCGATTGGTCAAACCGTTTTCAAGTTAGAGTCCGGAAACGAAAATGTGGACAAACAGACGGATGGACAGACATACGGACGAAAAACGGACAAACAAACGGACAGAATTTCACCAATATCGAAAGGAACCTAGCTATCATGTTGATCTATGTCCCTGTCAAGTTTGAATTTGATTGGTCAAACCGTTTTCAAGTTAGAGTCCGGAAATGGAAAATGTGGATGGACAGACGGACGTCGGACACAATCTAATAGGCGGGTTGGTTACACGCAACCCGCCTAAAAACGAACAAATGGACAGAAAAACAAGACAAATGAACGGACGGATTTACACCAATTTCGAAAGGAACCTAGCTATGATGGTGATGTATGTCCCTGTGAAGTTTGAATTAGATTGGAGTAACCGTTTTCGAGTTAGAGTCCGGAAACAAAAATGTGGACGGACAGATGGATGGACAGAAAAACGAAGAAACGGACGGAAAAACGGACAAACAAACAGACGGAATTTCACCAATTTCGAAAGGAACCTAGCTATGATGGTGATCTATCTCCCTGTGAAGTTTGAATTTGATTGGTCAAACCGTTTTAAAGTTAGAGTCCGGAAACGAAAATGTGGACAAACAGATGGATGGACAGACAAACGGACGAAAAACGGACAAACGAACACACGGAATTTCACCAATTTCGTCAGGAACCTAGCTATGATGGTGATCTATCTCCCTGTGAAGTTTGAATTTGATTGGTCAAACCGTTTTAAAGTTAGAGTCCGGAAACGAAAAATGTGGACGGACAGACAGACAGACGGACGTCGGACACATCAATCTAATAGGCGGGTTGGTTACACGCAACCCGCCTAAAAATGTGTAACTGTAGTAGTTTCAGAGAAAACTGCGTGACCCACGGATGCACTCACGCACGCACACACATGGTGCAAATTATAATCAAGATCAAATCAAGGTCAGACCATGATGTTGCACACCTACACCTCCTAATCAATGTCCCTATCAAGTATCAACTTCCTGTACCTTGCAGTTTCTGAGATACAGCCCGGACAAACTTTTTCCCGCCGCCCCCCCCAACCGCCCATCCGGACACCATGGGTGAAAAAAATACCCCAACAGCCCTTATGGGCTGTGGGGTAAAAAGGAGCTGAACAATGTATCTTACATAAACTAGGGGCCCTTCAGAAAAATACAGAATCATTCAAGGTTAGTTTTATACACATAATAAATTAACCTGTTTTTGTAAGTAAATAAATTAAACGTATAATATTAATTTGAAAATTTTAATTACTTAAATGTAGCTTTTATAAGCTACAAGCTTACCATGTGGGACTTAATGCTGATCTCGGGTTGCCACACCCGGGGCCAACGTCTTAGAAAAAAAGACAGTTCTTGTTAGCCACCGGATATACTGGTAGTTGTCGTCACGTGATAACTTCTGACCAATCGTCCTACTTTCTCGTTGAAATTTTTTAAACCTACCCCTCAGCTGTAAACAGCGGGGAGGCAGGGTGGGACTCTTCTAAGTCCCACATGGTAAGCTTGTAGCTTATAAAAGCTACATTTAAGTAATTAAAATTTTCAATTTTATTACGCTACAATAGCTTACCATGTGGGACTTAATGCTGAATTCAACCGCCCGGTGGCGGGATTACAGCTGAGACTGGAAGGTATGTCATTTTTTCTAAGATTTTGAATTAACATGTATAGAATAGTGCCAGAAATACCAGTCTGAGTCCCATTTACAGTGCCCCTATCCCGAAGGCCGGGCCTGTAACGAGCCAAAAACCTAAGTAAATGAGAGACAGTGCTAAAACTGTCTAGATGTTTTATTGTAGGACGGAAGTGCAGCAGAGCTCACTCCGAGGTCTGAGGGTCCAAAAGGGCCCTTCACGTATGACTGACCAACCCAGTGGTTGGGCATCTCATAAAATTTTTACAACCTGAAAATGAGATTAATGACAACTAAATAAGTCCTTAATAGAAATTACTTGATAATTGAAGGATAAAATGACCTTACCCGTAACATCTTGAAGGTAAAGGAATACCTAGATCCTGGGAAAGACTCCTGAAGACTTGGTTGTAGCGGATGTGCCCCCCTCCCTTTTTTCTTTCCGAGGACAACTGGTCTGAGGGGAAGGATCTAGGACTTGTTGTGCAGCCACTACGGGTCCCAGGTACAAATTGTTGTCGGTGTCCGACCAAGTAAGGTCTTTTAGGTAAAAATTTGTAAATGTGTTGTGAGCTTTCCAGTGACAGGCTTGCATGATTTGGTCCACCGATACCCCACCGTAAAAGGCCTTAGAGGCCGCGAAGGCCCGGATGTCATGCGCTTTGACTTGGACCAAGTCCAAGGCTTGTTGATCTGCTTGTTTGTAACAAAGTAAGATGGTTTGTTTCAACCATGAAGAGAGTGTAGCGGGTCTGATGTCTGAGGTATGTCCTTTCTTAAAGGAGATGAAAAGGAGAGAACGAGACCCTCTCAGGTCTTTAGTTCGGTCCAAATAAAACCTCAGGGCCCGTACGGGACACAGGGTCCTGTCTTCTTTAAATTGTCTATCCACAATGGTAGTCAGAGCAGGGATAGTCACCGGAGACACACTTTGAGAACCTTCTCTTGCTAGTTGGTTTTTGGCTATGAAATCAGAAGAAGGGAACAAGGCAACCTTTTCCCATTGGCCTAAATTAGATACTTTGTTAGCGACCCAGGCATGGATTTCGCTGCGGCGCTTGCCGGAGGCCAAGGCTAGCAAGAAAGCAGTTTTTAAAGTGAGATGTTTGAGGTCTGAGTCTTTCATGGGCTCAAAAGGTGCTTTGGTGAGCTCGTTAAGGACAACAGAAAGGTTCCACTTGGGTAAGTTTCTGGAACTTTTGGGACGATCCCTGTGAAAACTGGAGAGTAACCTATGAAGGTCTGCATTGTGTGCAATATGTTGGGCTGTTGGGCCCAAAGTGTCAACGATTGCAGTCCTGTAACCATCAATGGTCGAGGGGCGCCTGTTTAAGTCTTGGTACAGGTACATGAAAAAATCTGAGATTTGTTTCACAGATGGAGTGGAGAAATCCACCGAATTTTCTCTGCACCATTTTTCAAATAGGGCCCACTTTGACTTGTAGATGGTCCTTGTTGATGACCGCTGAGGGGCAGCAATTCTCTCTGCCACCTCCACAGAGAAGCCTTGTTCTTGGAGTTGTCCGCTCCTAGACACCAGGCGTGGAGGTTCAGGTGCTGGGGGTTGTTGTGGAACACCAGCTTGTGGGACTGTTTGAGTAGGGTTGTTGACACTGGGAGTTGCAGTGGGATCTCTGTTGAGAGCTGCACTAGGTCCCAAAACCAGGGCATCCCTGGCCAGCCTGGGGCTATTACGATGATCAGGCACTGGCATTGCCTGATCTTTTGGATCACCTTGTGAAGGAGCGCCGTAGGAGGGTACGCATATGCTGTGAGGTTGGTCCAGTTTATGTTCAGAGCATCTATGTCCCAGGCCTTTGGGTCTGGGATAGGAGACACGTATAGAGGGAGTTTGTGGTTCAGGTGAGTGGCAAATAGGTCTACATGAGGTGTGAACCACTTCTGGCAGATCTGTTTGAAGACCTGTGGGTGCAGAGACCATTCTGTTGACTGCACTTGGTTGGACCTGGATAGCAGGTCGGCCATCACATTCAGGCACCCTGGAATGTGCCTGGCTTTCAATGTTATGTGGTAGTGATGGCACCAGGTCATGATCTTCCACAGGAGAGCACACATCTCTGCCGAGTGTGTTCCTCCTTGTTTGTTGATGTAGGCTACCACTGTTGAGTTGTCCGTCGCAACCAACACTGTTTGATTCTGGCACTGGTCCTTGAAGTCTCGAAGGGCCAGGGAGACCGCCTTCAATTCTAGGACATTTATGTGAAGCCTTTTTTCCCGATCTGACCACAGACCCTTGGTAAAATTTTGGTCTAAGTGAGCGCCCCAACCTTCGTTTGAGGCGTCGGTAAAGAGTTGGATACTGTGGTCTTTGGGATGAAGGTCTGCACCTTTCATCACCTTGGAGGGATTTTGCCACCAATCTAGGTGGGCTGCAATGGCTTCTGTCCAGGGAAGGAGGTTGTCCAGCGACTGAGGATATCTCCAGTGCTCCTTGAGATGAAACTGAAAGGGCCTCATGTGAAGGCGTCCCTCCGGGACCATTTTCTCCGTTGAGGCTAGCAACCCAATTAGAGACATCAAACATCTTGCAGTCAAAACACGTTTTGACTTGAGTCGTAGGATCAAATCCTGGAGTTTGAGCCATCTCTCTTGAGTGGGTTTTACAAGGGCTGAATCTAGGTGGTATTCGTAGCCCACGAACGAAAACACCTGTGTAGGTTTCAGTTCTGATTTTTCCTGATTTATTATCCATCCCAAGGACTGAGTCAGTTCTACTACTGCCTGAGTGTTCACTTGTGCTTCCTCCTGAGACTGGGACCTGATCAGCCAGTCGTCCAGGTATTGGTGAATTCTGAGTCCTCTTGAGAGGGCCATTAGTTTCACTTCCTTTACGATCATTGTAAAGACCTGGGGGGCTGTGGCCAGTCCGAACGGGAGGGAGGTGAATTGGAACACCTGAGCCTTGTAGCAAAACCTTAGGTATTTCCTTGAGCTTGGGTGGATGGGGATATGCAGGTAGGCGTCCGACAGATCTATCGACGATACCCACTCCCCTGGAATCAGGGAGGTCCTGATGGACTCTGGAGTTTCCATTTTGAACTTTTCTACGTGTAGAAAAGTATTGAGCCTGCTTAAGTCTATAACTGGCCTCCACCTTTGGTGAGGCTTGGGTACTAGGAACAGGCGACTGTAAAACCCGAGAGATTTTACATTGTCTACCCTTTCGATAGCGTTCTTTGACAGGAGAGACTGGATACAAGTAGCCAAGGCTTGGTCTTTTTGTTGGGCCTTGTACTCTGACAGAATCAGAGGAAATCTGATCAAGTTTGGCTTTGAACGGAATGGCAGAACGTAGCCATTGGTGATAATGTTTAACACGTTTTGAGAACATTTGTTTGTGAGCCAGTCTCTCCTGAAAGAACGGAGGCGACCTCCTACTGGTGGACTGAGTGAGGCTTTGGAGGAGTCATTGGGGAGGGGGGTTTCCACGCCCCCTTCCTCTATTGTGGGGTCGAAAACGACCCCTGAAGCCTCTGAAGTTGGATTTTCCTCTTCCCGAAGGAAAGGACTGGTTACTGCTTTGAGAGGTATTGCCCCCATAGGGGCGTTTCCTGTAGGAGCCTCTTTTCTTGTGGGGACCACGAAAGGGCTTATTCTGGTAGGGTGGAAAACCCTGAGAATCTTTTGAGGTGCCTTTTTTGAGAAGGAAGTCCTCACCTTCCTTCACTAATTGAGACTCGAACAAGGAAGCGTCCCAAAAGGACGAGTTCCTGAGTTCTTGACGTCTCGTTTCTCCTAATTGTGGATGTAATAGAGTCATCTCGGCTTCGCGCCTAAGCAAGCCGGTATTAGCCATAGAGTATAATTCCCTCTGCAAAATATGGGCTAGAGATTTGCTGAGACAAGTGAGGGCCCTGTGTTGAACAAGTACTGTCTTGTTCCAAAAATCTAAGTAGTCAGCTACTTCCTCATATCCGCGCTTTGCTGCTCTCTCAGGATCGGCACCTTTTTGAATCTGAGATTTAATCTTCTTGACCGTAGACTTGATGCTATGTTGACATTTTTCCAATGAAGCATTGCAAGAAGAGGAGGTCTTGGCAAAAGCAGCGGTGAAGTTGAGGGTAGAGATATTTTGTCTAGCCTGAAGTTCTAGCTCCTTGAGAACTGGCAGGGGAACTCTGGCTACTGGGGGCCCAGAAGGTCTAGGAGTAATACAGATCTTAGCAAAGTCTGTATTCAACTCCTGGATTTTGTCTTGAAAAGTTGGTTGTCCCACCTTGTACCACTTTGATGTTGAGGGAGGAGGCTTGACATATTTTCCCTCAGATAAGTTGGCAGCCTTAAAGTCATGTTGGAATTTATCAAAGGCGTCCTTGATAACTGAGCTAAGTGGAAGAATAGAGGAGGGACCTCTAGGTCTGAGCTCTTGACGGCCTTTTTCATCATCCAGACCCAAGACCGAGGTGGAAGACCTGGGCATAGATTCCCTGGGGTCAGGGAGAGACAAAATACGCCTGAAGGTATCAACTTCCTCAGAGTATTGTGAGGGCATGTCAGACAAAGCTACTGCCCTATAATAAGGGGGGTCTGGATCATGTTGTGGGAGGTCTTGATCAGAAGCAACTCCTGAGGGCTGGGCCCTAGAGGGCTTAGAAGACCTGTGTCTGGCTACAGGGGAGTGATCCTCCTCTGAGGTAAAAGACACGTATCTAGATCTTGATTTATGTTTGCTCTTGTCAGAGTGCTTTTTAGATCTAGAAGAAGGGATCCGAGGTTCATCGGAATCCTCATTTAGTTGGTCCGAGGCAGAGCTCGGGTCAACTGGCTGCCTATGGCTTTGCTTTTTGTGAGAGTACGAAACCTCTTCGGGATGACCTTCAGAGGGGGCAACGTACTGATCCGAGGAAGGTTGAGTAGATACTAAACGAGGAGGAAGAGTTGGACCATAGTCCACATCCATATCCTCGCTTGCAATGTTAGTACCAGATCTCGGAGGGGGCAAATCCAGAGGGGCAGCAGAAGAACTGGACAAGCCAGGTTTTGAAGCAAGAGTCGAGGACTGAGCCTCGACTTTCTGTTTTACAGTCAACTCCTCTCGGAGTGACTTAAAAGCTTCCAACATGGATGCCTGAAAGGAACCCATTTGCTGCTGTAAATGTATATTTAAGGAATCACCGAGTGATTTCTCTAAATTTGACTGGATTTTATTTTGCAAAGCTGTACCAGGGGTGGGTGGAGCGGTTTTTGCTGGCGTTTTCAAAGACAGGGAACTGAAGGCAAGAGGTTGTGGACGGGGGGGGTGAGATAAAAAGGCTATCAGCCGCACACTCGAGGTCTGCATTAGACCCAGTGAAGGAATCCCCGTCGCCTTCACCCAAAAGATCTAGTTCATCTTTGGAACTAGTTGTCGCTTTCTGCTTTTTCAAATACCGTTTCCGGTTTTGGATTTTCTGAAGTTGCTCATCTGTAAAAGACGTGCAAACTTCGCAAGGGGTTTCAAAGGTGACACAGGGGTCATCTCCCTTGCCAGCCTCCCTACAAGTAGGGCAGAAATTATGTGTATCAAAACTAAAGCAGAAATGGCGGCATTTCTGCGCTCTCGGTTTGTCTTTATTTGCTTGATGTGTAGACATTTTGTACGCAATAAAAGACGTAGAAAGAATTAGCCTGAACCGAGGAAAACTCAAAACACGCGACTGCAATAAAAATACTTATCCTGTGGAAATGAAACTTTTACAGAATAATCTATGATATATATTACAAGAAATATGCAAATATTAGCCTCCAACAATAAGTAAAGTCTGAGAAATAAATGAAAATGTCTGTATATTTACAAACTGCTACCAGTCAATCGTGGCCAACGAGAAAGTAGGACGATTGGTCAGAAGTTATCACGTGACGACAACTACCAGTATATCCGGTGGCTAACAAGAACTGTCTTTTTTTCTAAGACGTTGGCCCCGGGTGTGGCAACCCGAGATCAGCATTAAGTCCCACATGGTAAGCTATTGTAGCGTAATAAAATATAATTTTACAAAGACACTTTATGTCAATGTTTACCCATTAAGCAAATATAGTGAACATCAGATTATATAACAGTCATGTTTTACCATATGTAGCAATTTCTTTGTACAGTTGTTTTGACAGATTGCTCAACAAACTTAAATTTAAGACTATGTACATTACTCTGTTGTAGTGGAAAGACACATTTCCCCCACCTATGAAATTATAGATTTGAATCTCTGGCATTAAGGGGGAAATTTTATTGTTACTTGTCGATTGCTGGTTATGTTTAGTGTAGAGTTTCAACCGACTGGCAACTAGTATAAAATGCTTTCCTTCTATACATGTTGAAATCTTGCAAGCTACATTTAATTCATTACTATAACAACACAATAAATAATACTCTTGCTGATGAGTTATCCATGTTCTTACAATACTGTACACTGCATTCAGGTAGGAGTTACATGCCTAGAACTATAGTTACGTATTCATTACATTACAAATATATTTTGGTGATGTCTATGGTCATCAATATTGCACTAATTTATTCCCCTCTTTTTTAATAAACCTTTTATGACAACAGAAATTTTCCAACCAGAGTTGGCAGGTTTTTGATAGATATGGTTAAAAAAAACAAAGTCATAGATGTGAACACCCAACCCTGGGCCCAATGTGTTCAGATACTATCCATTTTCATCAATATTCTATTTTTTTCCAAAATAATCAGTTGCTAAGAAGGATCACCATCTCTTCACCGACCACTGTTTCTTGACTTTGAGATGCCTGGTCCACTGTCATCACATCCAAGCCATGCTGTGCCACCATCTCACTGCCTAATCCCTTCACCTCATACACTTGTCCTTCTTCGTCTTGAATTTGGTACACCACATTCTGTAGTGAAGATGACTCTACTACCTCACTATCAAACTCATTGGTCTCTTCAGTAACTACTGTATGACTGTCCTCATTAGAGTTTGAAGCATTGGCTGTTGCCTCAACAAAATCCCCTTCAAGAATATACATTGGTTGCTTCTCAATACTGTTCTCTGCATCTTCACCAGTATTCTGAATGCATGTAATTGTCTCTTGCTTCAGCTCAATCCTGCTGTTGTTCTTTTTTATATAGTTTGCCCCATGCATTCTCTCAACATGTTTCTTCAGGTCCCAGTTGGAAAAAGCTTTGTGTGTGCAAAAACTGCATTGATAGTAGCCAGCTGCATGGTCTTTAAACTCATGTTTCTGCTTGGCAAATGTGTGATAAAACTTCTTGTCACAATACTTGCAAGAATATGCTTTATACTGGAGATGGTACCTGTTCACATGATCTCTTAAATTGGCTAGAACTTTAAATCCTTTACCACAGTACTGACATAACTTTTCAGTCACCTGTCTTCTTCGTATCATTTCTTTATGCTTCCCACCTTTATGCCAGTAGTTTATATGACGATGTAACTTGATTGGAGTTGAAAAGTCCTTTTTGCACTCTGTGCAGTATGTGACTTTATTTGCATGAGCTTCGTGCTCGTGCATATCCTTTTTATATCCTTGATCGAATACCTGAAAGCATGTCTTACAAATGAAGATTTTTTCATATTTATGAACAGTCTGCAGATGGACACGATATCGACCGATTCCGGGCTTTTCATAGGAATCGCAGTATGGACACTTCACTATCACATGTGATTCTTCTGCTTTACTGGAATGCTGTTCCCTCTCGTGCTTTTTCAACATCTGAGGAGAAGCGAACAGTTGGTTACACTGTCTACAGTAAGGAGCCCCACCCATACTGCAGAAAAATTCATGTTCAGTTTGACTGAACTTTGTGTTAAATATCATTGGACATTTGCTACAGTAATGCATCTCTGTGACTTTATGCTGACCTGAGCAATGTGCAACAAAGTCTTTGAAATCGGAATACTGTGCACCACAATATAAGCAAGTGATGCCGGTCATACCCATATGTTCTGCTGAACATTCGCCATCATCTTCTTTAGCTTCAGTTCCTATAGTTTTTACTGTAGGATCAATAATCCTATTAAATCCCAGCACAGATTGATCTTTATTATGACTGCCTCTTTTTCCACAAGTAAAGCACTGTGATCCCTGTAAATGGGCATGCTGTTGAATCATGTGTTCATCAAGGCACTCTGCTGGTATATTCTGGTGACACAAGAAGCAGCGTAACACATATGACATGCAACTGTGCATGTCCTTGGCACACTTTAGACAATGTGATTTCTGTTGAGGGTTTTCATTAATAGCTCCAAATTCCATCTGTGGAATATCTTCAAGGAGGAACGGGCTCAGCTGGGAAGAGTGTTTTCGTAATGCAAGGGTAATAAAAGAAGACACTGAGGGGCTTTCATCTCTCCCATATTTCTGGGCTTCAGAGAAGCTTTGTTGACCATAAACACAGTATTTAAAATGCTTGTCTCTCATGGAAGCAGTTCTAAACACATCCTTACAAACTTTGCACATAAACACAACTTTTATACCATGTTCATATCTGCAATGCTTACCAAACATTGTTATCCCAATGCATTGTTCTGAACAAAGTGAACACTGCACATTGCATTTTGATGATGTCAAAGGCTCTGACACTTCGTTAGAGGTTTCAGGGACACTTTTTCCAATCACATGTTCTACTTGTTGAGATAATGGGTTACCATATTCTTTACCAAGATAATTTTCTACACACCTGAACATAAACTGTTTTGTGGTGCTATTTGCATGACAAGACTCGATATGGTATTTCAGGGTATCTTTTAACACAACAGTAGAACATAGCAAACACTTGACAAATTCAGTGGCACACCCATCTCCACACTTAATACATTCAGCTGTTTTCACTGCTGGATTAATGTCACTCATCTTTTGAACATCAGTCAGAGTATCAATAACCTTTCTTTCATGGGAATGCTCTGCTCGTATGTGCATCCATAAAGATTTTGGTCCATCCAAGACTTTAAAGCACTGGTCACATTTCATAGGTTCTCCTCCACTGCAGTAATGCCTATGCTCTCTCTTAGTCCCTGGATTCTTGAACATGTCGCCACATGTCTGGCACATGTAGCACTTTTTAATCTCATGCATCATGATCAAATGATCCTTCATCTCTTCCTCTGTAGCCTCTCTATGTTCACACAAAGAACATTGAAATACTGCAGAGGTTTCCAAATCTTCAGAACCAGAAACATTACATACCTTCTTTGCTAAAATTCGATCTTTCAATTCACCTATAACTGCAGCATTATGCCTATAAGAGCATGTCATCCAGCAGGTAACATGGCTATAAAATTGGTGATCAATTGCCATGTGGTGCCTCATAGTATCTCGTGGCAGTCTCTCAAAGCACAGTAAACACTTGACAAAAGCAGCCGAGCACTCCAAACCACAGGTCATACACTTTATAATCAAGTCCTCGTTCTTCACTGGAACTATCTCCTGTTCTTTATTCTGTGATGTATTATGCTCTGTGGACATATTTCTTCTCACATTTTTATTTTCTTTAGATACATGCCTTGCTGACTTCCTGTGTTCTTTAGACCGTTTTTCAAGCATTTTCAGCTTCTTGATAACATCACGGGGGATATTATGTATCTTCTTCTGAGTAGAAACATCACTTTCTTCACTTTTACCCTCCTTTTCAACTTCTAATGTTTCCTGAAGACTAGTTGCACCATCTTGTGATGAGGACTCAGTCTTCACTGCTAAACACCTCTCTTCAAACTCTGACCCAATACTTCTCATCTCTGTTTGATACCTTTCATCAGACTCTGATCCAATACCTCTCATCTCTGTCAGTTCATCAATATAATTGTCTTTTACACAGTCCTCTGCCTTATTTTCAGATTTACTGGGCCCAGATTTACCCTTCTCAGTTTCATCAGTGTTTTCATCTCTATCGGACTTATCTAGTTCACCATCAAGTCTGCCATCCTCAGCTTCTTGGTATGTTTGTTGTTCTTGTGCTTCTCTACCTTCTCGTGATTTTGACACAGTTCCTGATTGTTCCTTATTAATCATAGTGCTACTATTCTCCAGTGTTTCAGCTTCACTTTGGTTATCTTCTAAAGATTGCTGCTCTGAGTTATTCTCCAAGTTTTGATGTTTTCTTCCTAATCTTGATTTCTTATTGAAGTGTTTATGATCCACCAGAAAATCACTGAGGTCTTTTGGTGCTGTTCTTTTCCGTTTTGGCCTACTGTTTGTAAATTGTGGTTTCTCAATTTCCTGGA
The DNA here is from genome assembly GCA_964017235.1 of Sabellastarte sp. h YS-2021. Taxonomy (NCBI): domain Eukaryota; kingdom Metazoa; phylum Annelida; class Polychaeta; order Sabellida; family Sabellidae; genus Sabellastarte; species Sabellastarte sp. h YS-2021. Next base: position 80,919,526 of record OZ024927.1, read on the forward strand.
TTATACCATTAGAGTCTTTATTTTCTTTTGTGAGGACTATAGTTTGACAGTCAAAATCTTCTTTATTTTGCAATACAATCACATTGCTCTCCTCCTCATCGATATTTTCTGAATGGGGAATGTCTTCTTGCTATAAAAACAGAGTAACCTACCATTTAATTTTGAGATACAAAACTGCATGTGTGTTTTATTATACATATAAACTGCTGAGGTACCTGGACAATAAATATTTAAAAGCATCCAATAATATATCACCTGAATTATTTTTTATTTCTATAAAATGTTTTGAGGCTTTGTGTATTTGCTCTTTTAATATCCAGACTTGACACAATTTCAGTCTAGCTCTCAATGGAGATGGCACAGTTAGGTTAAAAACATATCCTAAACAATTGCAGCAAACTGGAGAGAATTCATTCACACAGAGTCAAGGATAACATTCACATCAAGTTGACAAGATCACAGACTATGATGTTGTATACCTAAAACAACCTACCAATATGCCTACCATGTGACAAATTCTGACACCTTACGGTTTCTTAGATATATCCCGGACAAGAATTTAAAAATCAAGGTTAATACAGCAAGATCAAATTTCAAAATCACCAATCAATACACCTACCAAGTAACAGCTTCCTATACCTAATGGTTTCCGAGATACAGTCAGGATAAGATTTAAAAGGTCCAGGTCACCCCCAACCAATGTCCCATTAATACCCAATATTAATTTCCTATCCTTATGGTTTATTAGAGTCCGGATAAGATTTTAAAGGTCAAGGCCACTAGTTAGGGTCAAAGGTCAAGTCACGATCACACCATGACCTTTCACATCTACACCCCCAACCAATGTATTAACTTTGTACACCTTATGGTTTCCTAGATAGAGCCAAGACAAGATTTTAAAAGTCAAAGAGCAAGGTCAAAGATCAAATCAAGTTCATATCATAACATTGTCAAAGGTCAAGTCATGATCATACCATGACTTTTCCCATGTGCAACCCCCCCCCCCCCCCCAACTAATGTACTAACTTTGTACACCTTATGGCTTTGTACATACAGCCCGGAGATGACTTTAAAAGTCCAGGTCATTGAAGCAAGGTCAAAGATCAAATCAAGTTCATATCATGGCATTCTACAGCTACATTCCCAAACCAATAACCCTGTCACATATCAACTTCCTACATCTTACGGTTTCTCAGATATAACCCAAACAAAACTTAATGGTCAAGGTCACTGCAGCAAGATCAAAGGTACAATCAACGTTACATTATAATATTGCACACCCACACTCTCCCCACCCTAACCAGTGTCCCCAACAAGTTTTAACTTCCTATACCTTATGCTATCTGAGATACAGCTGTGCTGGACAAGATTTTCCGCCCACCATCTACCCGGACTCAATGGATGACAACAATCACATCACACAGCCTTTAAAAGCTGTGGTAAAAAGGAAATATGTATGGATATCATAACAACTTAACCTGAATACAAGAACCTAAATCAGCAATTATGTTAAATGCTTCAGTAGGCATGTAACACATAATTTTCAATCTTTTCCCTGTATCTTACATTTTGCCTTTTCTACGGGCTTATTCCTGATTTCTAAAGCCTAGTTTACCACAATAAAAACTAGATGTGGAATTAAAGGTGTTAAATCATTGTGGCCATTTTACCTACGTCTAGATAAAACTGGATATTGATTAAGAAACAGTTTGTAAATTACAAGATGTAATAAATCATAATTGTTATTTATTCAAATAGTTTTATAAGAAAATAGGTTTAAATTTGAATAAATTATTTACCTCTTCAATTGTCTCATTCATAGCTTGGTTTTGCTTTAACAACTTTAATGTTTCCAGTTCAGCTGTTGATATTCGATCCACATTTTTTTCTGTTTCCTCACTTTCAACTTTAACTGTATCATCCATGTGACTACACAGCCAGCTGTCTAGTTCTTGCTTCAATGTCGGATGTATCTGCAATAATTCAGCACTTCTTGTGAGATCCAGAGGGTTGAAATCAATTTTCTCAGATTTTACAATCTGGACTTTCCCTGAGTAAATTAGGTCCAAGAGAACACTGAGCCCATTAGTCTGAATGTCTGGGAAGCTGAGGGTGGTACTTCCTGAAACAGAACAGCATGGACCATATTATATGCTGAAACAGTGAACTATAACAAATTCGGCAAAATTTAGAAAACACCAACATGTTCCAAAATGTAAATATAACTAGAGGATCGCTGGCAAAAAAAAAAAGATAATGTTTTTGCATAGCAAAAACAAAGCGTCCCGAAAAGGATATAAAGGTGAGTGCTAAAGTATTAAGAAAATGCTTCGTTTCTAGCCTTATACTGTTGTGGCAACCAAAGTCAGCGCAGTCTGCTCTATCTAGCACGGTTTTCAAGATATAAGCATTTTTGTGTTTTGCAAAAAACTAAAAAATTCAAAATGTCCACTATATTTGGCGAGACAAAATTATTTTGAAAATTGGCATGGCTACTCTGCAGAGATACCCAGCAGGTCAAAAATTTTGTTGAGTTCGCTCCATATAGCACGGTTTTCGAGATATAAGCATTTTTGTGTTTTGCAAAAACTTTGAAAATTCAAAATGGCCACCATTTTTGGGGAGACAAAAATTTTTGTCAAGACCACTGCCGCGGTGTGTATCTCCCGCCAAGCATTAAAGCAGAAGAAATCGCTTTTCCGAGATATTCACAATTTTTCATTTTCGTGTGTGAAAGCTCTTCCAAAAGTAGGTGAATGAGTTATTTGAGAAAAATTGGCTATCTGCAATATTATTAAGAGATAATTCGCATTTACTCATTTTGAGTAGGTGAGTAATTAGCTATGGGTCTGAAACTTCACCATGTGAAAGCTCTCCCACAAGTAGATGAATGAGTATTTGATAAAAATTGGGTATTCGCAATACTTTTACAGATAATTAGCATTTACTCATTTTGAGTAGGTGAATAAATAGCTATGGGTCTGAAACTTCACAGAGTGAAAGCTCTCCCAAAAGTAGGTGAATGAGTTATTTGAGAAAAATTAGCTATCTGCAATACTTTTAGAGATAATTCACATTTACTCATTTTCAGTAGGTGAATAATTAGCTATGGGTCTGAAACTTCACCAAGTGAAAGCTCTGCCAAAAGTAGGTGAATGAGTTATTTGAGGAAAATTGGCTGTCTGCAATACTTTTAGAGATAATTCGCATTTACTCATTTTGAGTAGGTGAGTAATTAGCTATGGGTCTGAAACTTCACAGAGTGAAAGCTCTCCCAAAAGTAGGTGAATGAGTTGTTTGAGAAAAATTGGCTATCTGCAATACTTTTAGAGATAATTCGCATTTACTCATTTTGAGTAGGTGAGTAATTAGCTATGGGTCTGAAACTTCACAGAGTGAAAGCTCTCCCAAAAGTAGGTGAATGAGTTATTTGAGAAAAATTGGCTATCTGCAATACTTTTAGAGATAATTCGCATTTACTCATTTTGAGTAGGTTAGTAATTAGCTATGGGTCTGAAACTTCACCATGTGAAAGCTCTCCCAAAAGTAGGTGAATGAGTTATTTGAGAAAAATTGGCTATCTGCAATACCTTTAGAGATAATTCACATTTACTCATTTTGAGTAGGTGAATAATTAGCTATGGGTCTGAAACTTCAAGTGAAAGCTCTGCCAAAAGTAGGTGAATGAGTTATTTGAGAAAAATTGGCTTTCTGCAATACTTTTAGAGATAATTCGCATTTACTCATTTTGAGTAGGTGAGTAATTAGCTATGGGTCTGAAACTTCACCAAGTGAAAGCTCTCCCAAAAGTAGGTGAATGATTTATTTGAGAAAAATTGGCTATCTGCAATACTTTTAGAGATAATTCGCATTTACTCATTTTGAGTAGGTGAGTAATTAGCTATGGGTCTGAAACTTCACCATGTGAAAGCTCTCCCACAAGTAGATGAATGAGTTATTTGATAAAAACTGGGTATCCGCAATACTTTTACAGATAATTAGCATTTACTCATTTTGAGTAGGTAAATAATTAGCTATGGGTCTGAAACTTCACCATGTGAAAGCTCTCCCAAAAGTAGGTAAATGAGTTATTTGAGAAAAATTGGCTATCTGCAATACTTTTACAGATAATTCGCATTTACTCATTTTGAGTAGGTGAGTAATTAGCTATGGGTCTGAAACTTCACCATGTGAAAGCTCTCCCAAAAGTAGGTGAACGAGTTATTTGAGAAAAATTGGCTATCTGCAATACTTTTAAGAGATAATTCGCATTTACTCATTTTGAGTAGGTGAGTAATCATCTATGGGTCTGAAACTTCACCATGTGAAAGCTCTCCCAAAAGTACATGAATGAGTTATTTGATAAAAATTGGGTATCTGCAATAGTTTTTGAGATAATTAGCATTTACTCATTTTGAGTAGGTGAGTAATTAGCTACGGGTCTGAAACTTCACCAAGTGAAAGCTCTTCCAAAAGTAGGTGAATGAGTTATTTGAGAAAAATTGGCTATCTGCAATACTTTTAGAGGTAATTCGCATTTACTCATTTTGAGTAGGTGAGCAATTAGCTATGGGTCTGAAACTTCACCAAGTGAAAGCTCTTTGGGATAGCTGCTCTGCAGAGATACCCTGAAGATCAAAAATTTCGTCGAAATCGCTCTATGTAGCACGGTTTTCGAAATATTAGCATTTTTGTGCTTTGCAATTTTTGCGCAAAAATTCGAAAATTCAAAATGGCCGCCATTTTTGGCAAGACAAAATTTTTTTGAAAATTGGCATGGCTACTCTGCAGAGATACCTTGTGGGTCAAAAATTTCGTCAAAATCGCTCTATCTAGCAGGGTTTTCGAGATATAAGCATTTTTATGTTTTGCAATTTTTGCGAAAAATTCGAAAATTCAAAATGGCCGCCATTTTTGGCGAGACAAATTTTTTTTTTAAAAATAGGCATGGCTACTCTGCAGAGATACCCTGTGGGTCAAAAATTTCGTCGAAATCGCTCTATCTAGTACGGTTTTCGAGATATAAGCATTTTTATGTTTTGCAATTTTTGCGAAAAATTCGAAAATTCAAAATGGCCGCCATTTTTGGCGAGACAAAAATTTTTTCAAAATTGGGATAACTACTCTGCAGAGATACCCTGTGGGTCAAAAATTTCGTCGAAATCGCTCTATCTAGCACGGTTTTCGAGATATAAGCATTTTTGTGTTTTGCAATTTTTGCAAAAAATTCGAAAATTCAAAATGGCCGCCATTTTTGGCGAGACAAAAATTTTTTCAAAATTGGGATAACTACTCTGCAGAGATACCCTGTGGATCAAAAATTTCGTCGAAATTGCTCTATCTAGCACGGTTTTCGAGATATAAGCATTTTTGTGTTTTGCAATTTTTGCGAAAAATTCGAAAATTCAAAATGGCCGCCATTTTTGGCGAGACAAAAATTTTTTCAAAATTGGGATAACTACTCTGCAGAGATACCCTGCGGGTCAAAAATTTCGTCGAAATCGCTCTATCTAGCACAGTTTTCGAGATATAAGCATTTTTGTGTTTTCCTTATTTGGAAAATTCGTAATGATTAATTAATCATTAATTACTCGGCCAAATCTAATGATTTCCAGATTTTAATAGAATGAATGTATTTGCCAAGTTTCAGGTGAATTGATAAAATTCCTTTCAAGTTATCATCCGGACAAGCTTCCCCATCGAAAAAAGACATTTTTTGTCATGTGACCTCTCTGATTGGTTGAAATGTCACTGCAGCATATTCCAAAAAATTCCCCAAGGCTACTGCCTAAACCTGGCAAATTTGAAAAGAATCCGCCTAACGGTTACAGAGTTATAAGGAAAACAAAATGCGGAGCCGGCGGAGCCTGAAGGTCTCCCATACACAAACAAGCGTCCCTTGCGGGACGCTTAATGAGACGACTAAAAATATACCAATACCAAAATTACCATGGTACCTTTTTCTACTTAACAATCCAATGTTGGTGCATTTATTTATAAACTACAATATTAAATTTTAATTAAGTTTGAAAACATGTAATCTGGAAATACACATGTTGTTGATTAAGAATACCATAACTTGTATATCAGAAATAAGGCAAATACATTTTTGCAAGAATTGCCTGCATACAAGCACACATCAACCTAATAGTCAGGTTAGTCTGGGCCTGGTACTTTTAGCAAGTAAGTAAGAAACACTTATAAAGCGCCAAAATTGATGTAAACATCCTCCAAGGCGCTGATGTCCAAAAAGGGATAATCCAGTTCCAAAAAGAGGTCTGTTTCCATATTAGAAGAGAAGTGGAGAAGTTTTTCATATGGACACAGACTCTGTTGAGTGATGTCATCATGTCAGCTGACTTGTTAGTCACTTGACATGAAAAGACACCCAGCCTTTTCTTACGGGCTTGTATGTCACTATTAAATACAAAATGTATTACATATTGGTTACAAATGCAAAGTTGCACACTTATAATTTTTGCTTGTGGCAAATTCAACACCTCATTGACCCCAATAAAAATTGTGGCAAAATAGATGAGCAGTTAAAACATTGAAAATAAAGGAAATCCCATATCATGATAACTAAAAATATTTGGGGGCGATATGTCCTTTCTGTCCTTACAATGGGGCAGAAAATAATGGGGGAAATTGATGGGCATTTTTTTTTTTTTTTTTTTTTTTTGGGGGGGGGGGGGGGGGGCTGATATTGATTGGGGCAAAATTGATGGAGCTGAAATAAAAGTAAACCCAGTCAACAATTCTTAAAAATATGGTATATTTCAATAGAAAAAGACCCTCAGAGGATATCTGATTCTAGTTTACTTCTACTTAAAAGGCATTTTACTTAACACAGATCTCCCTACATGTATACTGGGTTAAATGTACCTGATTGAACAAGCTGCATTATCACAGGACTGGCTACAGCTAGTACTATTGAATGAACTGCAAACTGTGTAGATTCACCAGAAATTAAGGTCATGTCACAGAGTTTCCCATCATTTCTCAGCCCCCTCAATGCAGCAAGCAAAGAATCATCCCAGCTTTCTTTGGCCATGGTTCATTCTAATTCTCTGAAGAAACACGTAAAAAAGACATCAATTAAACAATGAACCTGGGGTTAGAGGAAAGGTCTTAGCCAAATTTAAGGCATAAGTTGGCCTAATTTGTATACAAAAGTTGAGCCTAAGACTTGGCTAAGACCTTAGGTGAATACAGCACTAGCAATCTATGACACTTTATGTACAAGGAGGAAGAGCATTTCGCCCATAAAAACACCAAAATACAGTTTCTTGAGAAAAATATGCAGTGTGGTTTTGTAAAAGTTATCAGAATGAAAAGAGGTTTCTCAAACTGTAAAATTATAGTAGCATCATAAAATATATTTTGTGATAATTACAAATACACCCATAGAACTTGTCCTATGGCAATAGGATTACTGCTGTTGGAAAGTAGACCGCATTTCACCAATTATTTTATACTGTTCTCAAAATAGTTACAAAGACTATTAAACACTTTGCAAACAATAATTAAAGCTAAAGATCGATTCTTCTTATTGTATTCTAGGATATGTTGAAGTTATAAATAGTATTTATAATATATTGACCCCAGACACAGTTTAGAGAACATACAGCTCTTTGCATCAGTCAGATGTAGTTTGTTGGGCATATTTTTCATTGATATATAAACACTTTTATTAATCTTTATAATCAAGACATGTTGCACACTTTTCTATGCTATAAAGCTCATTCAGTATCAAGGTAGATGTTAGTGTTAAATGAAGTACAATTATAGAAAATGGCGAAACGCTGTCCACTGCGAAATGCTGTCCCCTCCTGTAGCCAATATTTTGGCAAGTCTTGGTAGAAAAGAAGCAGCATATATAGCCCATAAATTTATGTTTTACAAATAATAATGATGTACAACTCTACAAGGAAAGATCATTTTGAAAAGGTTTAAATATTGTCAAAAGAAAAAATGAAAGTGACAACTTTGGGTAGCTGAGCAGTAGGATTTTACTGTTGTGTTAAATAAATGAAATAAATTTCACTAGCGTGTTCCGATGTAACTTTGACGCAAAACAGCGCATAACAAACAATATGTACACAATATATAAATAAAAAAAAAATCAATAAATACCTCTTCAAGTATTTTTAACCACATATGTTCTTAATACCAGCAAAGAAATGCAAAATTAGAACAAATCTTGTACATTTTTCATCACATGTCCACCAGCCATGTTGTAAACAGGAACTTTATAACTTCGACGTATCAGAAGCCTTGTTTCAAAAGTTTAGTACTAGGTGTAAATTCTGGCTCCAGGTAGTTATAACATTTAAAACAAAGTTGCTGAGTGGTTGCGAGTTTATAATTGAGCCATATTTATATACAAAACAGTAAACTAATTACAACTAGAGGATCGCTCGCAAAAAAAAAAGATAATGTTTTTGCATAGCAAAAACAAAGCGTCCCGAAAAGGCTATAAAGGTGAGTGCTAAAGTATTAAGAAAATGCTTCGTTTCTAGCCTTATACTGTTGTGGCAACCAAAGTCAGCGCAGTCTGCTCTATCTAGCACGGTTTTCAAGATATAAGCATTTTTGTGTTTTGCAAAAAATAAAAAAATTAAAAATGTCCGCTATATTTGGTGAGACAAAAATATTTTGAAAATTGGCATGGCTACTCTGCAGAGATACCCAGCAGGTCCAAAATTTTGTTGATTTCGCTCCATATAGCACGGTTTTCGAGATATAAGCATTTTTGTGTTTTGCAAAAACTTTGAAAATTCAAAATGGCCACCATTTTTGGGGAGACAAAAATTTTTGTCAAGACCACTGCCGCGGTGTGTATCTCCCGCCGAGCATTAAAGCAGAAGAAATAGCTTTTCCGAGATATTCACAATTTTTCATTTTCGTGTGTGAAAGCTCTTCCAAAAGTAGGTGAATGAGTTATTTGAGAAAAATTGGCTATCTGCAATACTATTAAGAGATAATTCACATTTACTCATTTTGAGTAGGTGAATAATTATCTATGGGTCTGAAACTTCACCAAGTGAAAGCTCTCCCAAAAGTAGGTGAATGAGTTATTTGAGAAAAATTGGCTATCCGCAATACTTTTAGAGATAATTCGCATTTACTCATTTTGAGTAGGTGAGTAATTAGCTATGGGTCTGAAACTTCACCATGTGAAAGCTCTCCCACAAGTAGATGAATGAGTATTTGATAAAAATTGGGTATCCGCAATACTTTTACAGATAATTAGCATTTACTCATTTTGAGTAGGTGAATAAATAGCTATGGGTCTGAAACTTCACAGAGTGAAAGCTCTCCCAAAAGTAGGTGAATGAGTTATTCGAGAAAAATTGGCTATCTGCAATACTTTTAGAGATAATTCACATTTACTCATTTTGAGTAGGTGAATATTTAGCTATGGGTCTGAAACTTCACCAAGTGAAAGCTCAGCCAAAAGTAGGTGAATGAGTTATTTGAGAAAAATTGGCTATCTGCAATACTTTTAGAGATAATTCGCATTTACTCATTTTGAGTAGGTGAGTAATTAGCTATGGGTCTGAAACTTCACAGAGTGAAAGCTCTCCCAAAAGTAGGTGAATGAGTTATTTGAGAAAAATTGGCTATCTGCAATACTTTTAGAGATAATTCACATTTACTCATTTTGAGTAGGTGAGTAATTAGCTATGGGTCTGAAACTTCACCGAGTGAAAGCTCTCCCAAAAGTAGGTGAATGAGTTATTTGAGAAAAATTGGCTATCTGCAATACTTTTACAGATAATTCGCATTTACTCATTTTGAGTAGGTGAGTAATTAGCTATGGGTGTGAAACTTCACCGAGTGAAAGCTCTCCCAAAAGTAGGTGAATGAGTTATTTGAGAAAAATTGGCTATCTGCAATACTTTTAGAGATAATTCGCATTTACTCATTTTGAGTAGGTGAGTAATTAGCTATGGGTGTGAAACTTCACCAAGTGAAAGCTCTCCCAAAAGTAGGTGAATGAGTTATTTGAGAAAAATTGGCTATCTGCAATACTTTTAGAGATAATTCGCATTTACTCATTTTGAGTAGGTGAGTAATTAGCTATGGGTGTGAAACTTCACCAAGTGAAAGCTCTCCCAAAAGTAGGTGAATGAGTTATTTGAGAAAAATTGGCTATCTGCAATACTTTTAGAGATAATTCGCATTTACTCATTTTGAGTAGGTGAGTAATTAGCTATGGGTGTGAAAATTCACCAAGTGAAAGCTCTCCCAAAAGTAGGTGAATGAGTTATTTGAGAAAAATTGGCTATCTGCAATACTTTTAGAGATAATTCGCATTTACTCATTTTGAGTAGGTGAGTAATTAGCTATGGGTGTGAAACTTCACCAAGTGAAAGCTCTCCCAAAAGTAGGTGAATGAGTTATTTGAGAAAAATTGGCTATCTGCAATACTTTTAGAGATAATTCGCATTTACTCATTTTGAGTAGGTGAGTAATTAGCTATGGGTCTGAAACTTCACCAAGTGAAAGCTCTCCCAAAAGTAGGTGAATGATTAATTTGAGAAAAATTGGCTATCTACAATACTTTTAGAGATAATTCGCATTTACTCATTTTGAGTAGGTGAGTAATTAGCTATGGGTGTGAAACTTCACCAAGTGAAAGCTCTCCCAAAAGTAGGTGAATGAGTTATTCGAGAAAAATTGGCTATCTGCAATACTTTTAGAGATAATTCACATTTACTCATTTTGAGTAGGTGAATATTTAGCTATGGGTCTGAAACTTCACCAAGTGAAAGCTCTGCCAAAAGTAGGTGAATGAGTTATTTGAGAAAAATTGGCTATCTGCAATACTTTTAGAGATAATTCGCATTTACTCATTTTGAGTAGGTGAGTAATTAGCTATGGGTCTGAAACTTCACAGAGTGAAAGCTCTCCCAAAAGTAGGTGAATGAGTTATTTGAGAAAAATTGGCTATCTGCAATACTTTTAGAGATAATTCGCATTTACTCATTTTGAGTAGGTGAGTAATTAGCTATGGGTCTGAAACTTCACCGAGTGAAAGCTCTCCCAAAAGTAGGTGAATGAGTTATTTGAGAAAAATTGGCTATCTGCAATACTTTTACAGATAATTCGCATTTACTCATTTTGAGTAGGTGAGTAATTAGCTATGGGTGTGAAACTTCACCAAGTGAAAGCTCTCCCAAAAGTAGGTGAATGAGTTATTTGAGAAAAATTGGCTATCTGCAATACTTTTACAGATAATTCGCATTTACTCATTTTGAGTAGGTGAGTAATTAGCTATGGGTGTGAAACTTCACCAAGTGAAAGCTCTCCCAAAAGTAGGTGAATGAGTTATTTGAGAAAAATTGGCTATCTGCAATACTTTTAGAGATAATTCGCATTTACTCATTTTGAGTAGGTGAGTAATTAGCTATGGGTGTGAAACTTCACCAAGTGAAAGCTCTCCCAAAAGTAGGTGAATGAGTTATTTGAGAAAAATTGGCTATCTGCAATACTTTTAGAGATAATTCGCATTTACTCATTTTGAGTAGGTGAGTAATTAGCTATGGGTGTGAAACTTCACCAAGTGAAAGCTCTCCCAAAAGTAGGTGAATGAGTTATTTGAGAAAAATTGGCTATCTGCAATACTTTTAGAGATAATTCGCATTTACTCATTTTGAGTAGGTGAGTAATTAGCTATGGGTGTGAAACTTCACCAAGTGAAAGCTCTCCCAAAAGTAGGTGAATGAGTTATTTGAGAAAAATTGGCTATCTGCAATACTTTTAGAGATAATTCGCATTTACTCATTTTGAGTAGGTGAGTAATTAGCTATGGGTCTGAAACTTCACCAAGTGAAAGCTCTCCCAAAAGTAGGTGAATGATTAATTTGAGAAAAATTGGCTATCTGCAATACTTTTAGAGATAATTCGCATTTACTCATTTTGAGTAGGTGAGTAATTAGCTATGGGTCTGAAACTTCACCAAGTGAAAGCTCTCCCAAAAGTAGGTGAATGATTTATTTGAAAAAAATTGGCTATCTGCAATATTTTTAGAGATAATTCGCATTTACTCATTTTGAGTAGGTGAGTAATTAGCTATGGGTCTGAAACTTCACCATGTGAAAGCTCTCCCACAAGTAGATGAATGAGTTATTTGATAAAAATTGGGTATCCGCAATACTTTTACAGATAATTAGCATTTACTCATTTTGAGTAGGTAAATAATTAGCTATGGGTCTGAAACTTCACCATGTGAAAGCTCTCCCAAAAGTAGGTGAATGAGTTATTTGAGAAAAATTGGCTATCTGCAATACTTTTAGAGATAATTCGCATTTACTCATTTTCAGTAGGTGAGTAATTAGCTATGGGTCTGAAACTTCACAGAGTGAAAGCTCTCCCAAAAGTAGGTGAATGAGTTATTTGAGAAAAATTGGCTATCTGCAATACTTTTAGAGATAATTCGCATTTACTCATTTTGAGTAGGTGAGTAATTAGCTATGGGTCTGAAACTTCACCAAGTGAAAGCTCTCCCAAAAGTAGGCGAATGATTAATTTGACAAAAATTGGCTATCTGCAATACTTTTAGAGATAATTCGCATTTACTCATTTTGAGTAGGTGAGTAATTAGCTATGGGTCTGAAACTTCACCAAGTGAAAGCTCTCCCAAAAGTAGGTGAATGAGTTATTTGAGAAAAATTGGCTGTCTGCAATACTTTTAGAGATAATTCGGATTTACTCATTTTGAGTAGGTGAGTAATTAGCTATGGGTGTGAAACTTCACCAAGTGAAAGCTCTCCCAAAAGTAGGTGAATGAGTTATTTGAGAAAAATTGGCTATCTGCAATACTTTTAGAGATAATTCGCATTTACTCATTTTGAGTAGGTGAGTAATTAGCTATGGGTGTGAAACTTCACCAAGTGAAAGCTCTCCCAAAAGTAGGTGAATGAGTTATTTGAGAAAAATTGGCTATCTGCAATACTTTTAGAGATAATTCGCATTTACTCATTTTGAGTAGGTGAGTAATTAGCTATGGGTGTGAAACTTCACCAAGTGAAAGCTCTCCCAAAAGTAGGTGAATGAGTTATTTGAGAAAAATTGGCTATCTGCAATACTTTTAGAGATAATTCGCATTTACTCATTTTGAGTAGGTGAGTAATTAGCTATGGGTGTGAAACTTCACCAAGTGAAAGCTCTCCCAAAAGTAGGTGAATGAGTTATTTGAGAAAAATTGGCTATCTGCAATACTTTTAGAGGTAATTCGCATTTACTCATTTTGAGTAGGTGAGTAATTAGCTATGGGTCTGAAACTTCACCAAGTGAAAGCTCTCCCAAAAGTAGGTGAATGATTAATTTGAGAAAAATTGGCTATCTACAATACTTTTAGAGATAATTCGCATTTACTCATTTTGAGTAGGTGAGTAATTAGCTATGGGTCTGAAACTTCACCATGTGAAAGCTCTCCCACAAGTAGATGAATGAGTTATTTGATAAAAATTGGGTATCCGCAATACTTTTACAGATAATTAGCATTTACTCATTTTGAGTAGGTAAATAATTAGCTATGGGTCTGAAACTTGACCATGTGAAAGCTCTCCCAAAAGTAGGTGAATGAGTTATTTGAGAAAAATTGGCTATCTGCAATACTTTTAGAGATAATTCGCATTTACTCATTTTCAGTAGGTGAGTAATTAGCTATGGGTCTGAAACTTCACCAAGTGAAAGCTCTCCCAAAAGTAGGTGAATGAGTTATTTGAGAAAAATTGGCTATCTGCAATACTTTTAGAGATAATTCGCATTTACTCATTTTGAGTAGGTGAGTAATTAGCTATGGGTCTGAAACTTCACCAAGTGAAAGCTCTCCCAAAAGTAGGCGAATGATTAATTTGACAAAAATTGGCTATCTGCAATACTTTTAGAGATAATTCGCATTTACTCATTTTGAGTAGGTGAGTAATTAGCTATGGGTGTGAAACTTCACCAAGTGAAAGCTCTCCCAAAAGTAGGTGAATGAGTTATTTGAGAAAAATTGGCTGTCTGCAATACTTTTAGAGATAATTCGCATTTACTCATTTTGAGTAGGTGAGTAAAATTTTTTTGAAAATTGGCATGGCTACTCTGCAGATATACCCTGTGGATCAAAAATTTCGTCGAAATCGCTCTATCTTGCAGGGTTTTCGAGATATAAGCATTTTTATGTTTTGCAATTTTTGCGAAAAATTCGAAAATTCAAAATGGCCGCCATTTTTGGCGAGACAAAATTTTTTTCAAAATTGGGATAACTACTCTGCAGAGATACCCTGTGGGTCAAAAATTTCGTCGAAATCGCTCTATCTAGCACGGTTTTCGAGATATAAGCATTTTTGTGTTTTGCAATTTTTACGAAAATTTCGAAAATTCAAAATGGCCGCCATTTTTGGCGAGACAAAAATTTTTTGAAAATTGGGAAAAGTACTCTGCAGAGATACCCTGTGGGTCAAAAATTTTGTCGAAATTGCTCTATCTAGCACGGTTTTTGAGATATAAGCATTTTTGTGTTTTGCAATTTTTGCGAAAATTTCGAAAATTCAAAATGGCCGCCATTTTGGACGAGACAAAAATTTTTGAAAATTGGGAAAACTACTCCGCAGAGATACCCTGTGGGTCAAAAATTTCATCGAAATCGCTCTATCTAGCACGGTTTTCGAGATATAAGCATTTTTGTGTTTTGCAATTTTTACGAAAATTTCGAAAATTCAAAATGGCCGCCATTTTTGGCGAGACAAAAATTTTTTGAAAATTGGGAAAAGTACTCCGCAGAGATACCCTGTGGGTCAAAAATTTCATCGAAATCGCTCTATCTAGCACGGTTTTCGAGATATAAGCATTTTTGTGTTTTGCAATTTTTACGAAAATTTCGAAAATTCAAAATGGCCGCCATTTTTGGCGAGACAAAAATTTTTTGAAAATTGGGAAAAGTACTCTGCAGAGATACCCTGCGGGGCAAAAATTTTGTCGAAATTGCTCTATCTAGCACGGTTTTTGAGATATAAGCAGTTTTGTGTTTTGCAATTTTTGCGAAAATTTCGAAAATTCAAAATGGCCGCCATTTTGGACGAGAGAAAAATTTTTTGAAAATTGGGAAAACTACTCCGCAGAGATACCCTGTGGGTCAAAAATTTCGTCGAAATCGCTCTATCTAGCACGGTTTTCGAGATATAAGCATTTTTGTGTTTTTCTTATTTGGAAAATTCGTAATGATTAATTAATCATTAATTACTCGGCCATTTCTTGACCAATCAATGCCAAAATCTAATGATTTCCAGATTTTAATAGAATGAATGTATTTGCCAAGTTTCAGGTGAATTGATAAAATTGCTTTCAAGTTATCATCCGGACAAGCTTCCCCATCGAAAAAAGACATTTTTGGTCATGTGACCTCTCTGATTGGTTGAAATGTCACTGCAGCATATTCAAAAAAATTCCCCAAGGCTACTGCCTAAACCTGCCAAATTTGAAAAGAATCCGCCTAACGGTTACAGAGTTATAAGGAAAACAAAATGCGGAGCCGGCGGAGCCGCCGGAGCCGGCGGAGCCTGAAGCTCTCCCATACACAAACAAGCGTCCCTTGCGGGACGCTTAAATATTACACATATGCACTGAATATACAGAAATGGAAAACTCTACATAAACAGTTGAATGGATTTGAAGTTTGGCTAATTTAGTGGGGGTATGTCCAAGGAGAGAAGCCACTTTCGACAATGTTGTATATTAAACCTGGGGCAGAAAATATGTCATATATCTCCAAAATTTCACTAAGATATTGGAAGTATGTTTCTACAGTTTCAGGGGTCACAGACTTAGCATTCAATATATTCAGTGATCTATAAGTTTCAAGAAAGAAATGTCCCAGCTTCATTTTAAGAAACCAAAGTATATCCAAGCCGTAGAAAGTGTTCTATCTGGTGGAAGTTTTGATAGAAAATGAGCTATGTGAGTTGCCAAATGTATGAGCTCAGTTCATGTATAGCCATAACCCATGGATGACATTTCTATCACACGGTTCTTTAGT
This sequence comes from Sabellastarte sp. h YS-2021, assembly GCA_964017235.1. Classification (NCBI taxonomy): domain Eukaryota; kingdom Metazoa; phylum Annelida; class Polychaeta; order Sabellida; family Sabellidae; genus Sabellastarte; species Sabellastarte sp. h YS-2021. The sequence goes on from OZ024927.1 coordinate 80,935,559, forward strand.
TTTGCCTCCTCTTCTGCAGTAAATACAGTGGGAGCTCCAGTGTAAAAACAGTCTTTACTGATATTTCCCAACCTTCTGTCTTTGAATGTAGTTTGAGGAACACCTGTCAACTCTGAGGCTTTGTAAACTGAAATTCCGTTTTCTATAAGTGACATTGCCTATTCTAAATTTAAACATTTCAAACTTTTAAACATAGAAAATGGGAGAACAAATGTTTAACACAACACTATGACATAACCTAAAACATATTTACATCAATATGGCATGTCAAATTTACGTTTTTTTTTAAATGAAACAAATGAATAAACACATTTGGCCAACACTAACTTCTTATCTGGGGTTTAGTATGGCAATTTTGCACTTGGTACTAGATTTTTGGGATCCATCAACGGGAAGAAAATGTCCGTGGGGGAGGGAGTTTGAAAAAGTTTTTCAAATATCTGGATTTTAAACTAATAATGCGGCTTAAGGTGAGATACTCTTAATTAATAAATGCCTTAACTATGAAATTTATAATTCATATCTGTTTGGACCGCATTTTTGTGGGTTTTCTTTGAAAACTTGTCAAAAACAAGCAAAATGTGCAATTACTGTCCAAATATATCTGTAATCGATTTAAAAAAATCCTTGGAAACACTCCAAAAATGATGATGTATGTCTTACGTCAAAGTTATAAGACAACAACAGAAAGAAAGCTTAGATGTTTGAACATTTTAAATACTGGCAAAATCAAGGCACCCTGTGGCAGCAGTGGCAAAATTTATGGTGGCGAAATCAACGTATCCTCGATGGACGGGTTTTCGATATGACAACGCAAACAATGATAACTATCAAAACTAACGAAACCAAAACGATCAGAAATATAACAACAAATTTAAATCCACGAAGTCTCTGATTCAGTGTGATTGCATATTCATTCAAAAATATTATAAAAACATCATCCAAAAACGACACTTTGAGGTTTTAGTTTAAATGATCGAAAACATGAATACATCGAAAACCCGTACATCGGCTAGTGGCTTTCTACCAGTGAACGCCTGTCCTTTAGATAATATTTAAAATTTACACTATATTAGTTTATTTAGGTTACATTCTTCTTAAACAAAATCATCAAATGACATGCAGTACAATTAATGATTTGTTTATATTGTTAAATATTTCTTTGAAAGTGTTGTATTTTGACAATATATCTCTATTATCGGCCGTTTTTACGGAAAACCGGAAATACCAGTGAACGCCCAGTTTGTTTGCAAATAGAAGCATTTGTCCTTGACCTCTAACAAAGATATATAAGGCGGGCGTTCACTGGTAGAATGCCACTATACGGGAAGATGGGGGAAACTGTACTGTACTGCTACCGTGCATAAGTTGGCCGCAGTCATAAGTTGGCCGCCCTCACCACAACTTCACAGGGCTTTAACATGAGTGATCTACTACACTCTGAAACCATGTATTATTGTTAAACTTATTATGTGCAACAGTTTTCATTGGTGTACAATAACCTATTTGTCTTTCTGGAGCCTGTAGATGAGCCACGGCCAACAAATTACGTGCGAGTCGCTGACAAAACAGCTCGCAAACATCAACTCGCCGACAAAAGTCGCCGACAATTGTTTTAACCATTAGAATAAACAGCACAAAGTATAATTTATAAAATGCAATGCAAACTATAAAGTTAAATGTGTAATAATATTGTGTTAATATACATTATTAGTGTTTAGTTTTATAGTAATGAAGCATTTTATTGATGTGTATTGGAAGTTTTGGTTAAAATTGATAAAGGGAATTGTATTTACACAGGCATGTTTGGTATCAATGTAATGCAAATGACAAGCCTCAAATTAATATAATATTAACTCATTGTGATTTAATATTATTTTTAATAATTGTTTAGTGACTCAACTTGTTTACAAAGATTTGTTTACATACTTAAATGCATTGTTGGGGTGAATAGCAGTTGATATGTATTCCAATCAAGTTCAATTGGCATTGAATGTTAGATTGCACTCCTGGGGCTGTATTCAAAATGATATCTTAAGTATGAGACAAAAAATAGTCTCAGCTTTGAGATTTGGTCTCAGCTGAGACCAAGTCTCAACTTTGTATTCACAAACAGGTTCTCAGCTGAGACCAAGCTGAGACCAGTCTCAAGTCTTTCCAATGTAAACAAACGATAAACTTGCAAATATATCCAACATGTTTTTTAAAGATTAATAGTTTTTGTGTGTTTTAATTACTAACAAAAATTATACTGTCTATTAAAATAAAAAGTACACAGAAAAATGTGTCAACTGTTTTTTTTATTTTTCATGTCACATGATCTACTTTTTTGTTGCTATGCAGTCAGAAAACTCTGTTGAAAAGTGTCTCAAAGTAAGGTACTTTTGAAACCAAAGTTTGGGCTATCCGTTGTTAGAAAGTTTAGGCCAAGTATTAGCAATGTTGTAAATTATTTCTACTTTACATTAAGCCATAAAAAGTAAAAACATGAATCTCAGTTAATGTGAAATAATGCTCGAGACTTTTACCAAAATATTTGAGACAACTATATACCAGTCTTAAGTTTGGGACCAAATCTGAGACTAAATTTGGTCTCAACTATTTTGTGAATAGCGAACAAGTTGGAGACCAAAAACAGTCTCAGATTTGAGACCAAAACTTGAGACTTGAGACAAAATTTGGTCTCAGCAAGTTTTATGAATACAGGCACAGGTCTAAGTGGTATTAACCAATTGCAGTTCAGAATTCAATTGAAATAATATGGGGTTTATGTGATAACTGACAATTGATTCTGTGTAGAGTATTACCTAACATCATGATTGCACTTCTTTGGGAATTTAGTATAAATACCCCCCAGAAATCTGGAGGGTTATCAGTTCACTTTTGTGACACAACCAGTATGGACACAGCTAATAGTTGCATAAGGTGTGGGAAGGAAGTTAGGCCAAGGCAACATGGTCTCTTATGTGAAGATTGCAACAGATGGCAGCATAGGACCTGTAATACAGGGATATCTATTGCTGAATACAGATTGGCTGTAAAAGGTGAATTTAAGTTTATTTTAAACTTAGTTTTGATAACCTAAGAACTAATTACAAAGTTTACTATTTCTAAAACTCTGAAACTTAACTTTTAAGTATTTCTTGCCATTCCTTCCTCATGAGCAAATCTCAGGAGCATTCTAGGAGCTCAAAGCATTGGCAACAGATGATGTAGTAAACAATTCATGGGATATGTGGAGAGGCAGTGGATAGTGTCCGAGTTCTTTCAGCCTAGAAGATGGTGCATATTCAAAGAAGATGTCCGTACAAATAACGATGTCGAGGGGTGGCATCGAAGGCTTAATTACAATGCCAAAAGAGGGAAACTGCAGTTTTATCTGCTTAAAGAACTCCTACATAAAGAAGGATCATATGTGACAGTCCAGACCAAACTTCTGTCTGATGGAAAACTGAAGAGGAACCAGTCCAAGAAGAACAGAAAGATACAGAAAGCAGTGAAGAAGATGTGGAAGAGATACACCAGAAACAGATTATCTCTGAACAACCTACTCTCTATTGTGAAAAATGCAGAATAATAGTGCTTTTATATATATATCACTGCCTTTTAATGTTTTATATAGTGGTTGTGGACCAATTCACGCCCGGGTACCAATTCAGGCCCACCCTCAATTTCCTTGGAGATTCATAATTTTTCATAGAGAAGGTGTTTACCACATCATAGATAATCATCAAATGGATCATTTACATTTGTAATTTATTGTTTAACTGTGATTGTTTTGGATAAATTTAGGGGTGGGCGTGAATTGGTACCCGGGCGTGAATTGGTCCACCACCACTACAGAATGTATCCTTGCGTTGCCGGTTTCCGACGGTCTTACGTATTTTAATCCATTTTCATTTCTTTCATCATTCCCTGATGTATTTTAAAGTTAAAATTAGAAAAAAATGCTGTTTAATTGACCATAACAAATATATTGGGTAAATATTTTTAGCTATTTTATTTTTTTCATTCAATTCAATTTCTGTATGTACATTGTTCTAATTTTACAAATGGTTGTCTGTTATCGACGGTAAAATAAAATCAATATAAATGGTATTTAAAATATATTCTAAACTGTCTATTTTTCACATTGTCATCTGTAAATTGATAGGTATACAAATAAACGGAATAACTGTTGTCATTATATCATAATAATGTAAAAATAACATTCTTTTTGAAGGTGTGCACATAAAATTGTTTTCCTAGGCAATTATGTCATTAAATTTTTAAAGTTGGTTTTGAAGGGTACATTATATTTTCCGGAATTCCAAAAACTGGTGCGTCGAGGTGCGGTGTTGAAATACGAGGTGCGGTAAAAGGGTGCGGTGAGGTGCGGCGAGGTGCGGTGTTGAAATAAGGGGTGCGAAGATCCAATTGTTTAAACTACAGATCTCACGGCCATAGCACCCAACTCATTAATATTCATGAGAAGATATCACGACACAGATTTCCTCCTTTGTGCAAGCCCCTTACACAATCGTCCGATGTCATGGACTGGCTTTACATTTAGTATTTCATCTGCCACATCTTCATACCCATTAAACATAGCACACTGGTGCTGGTACCCTTGTTCTAAACTGTAGAATGTCAGCCCAAGCTCTTTATCTTCAATCCAATGAGGATTAAAGTTGCTGAATATACTACTTGGGCCCTTGAACCGGATAGGCCGCATGGCAGCCATCTAACTAAGTTCCTATTACACTAGTATTTGTGATGTAATTATTTGACTTATCAGAGAAAATGCTAAAGTTGTTGAATCAGCATTCAATAATAATCTATTACAATATTATAATTTTATCTGAGAACTATACTTGTGTCAGCATGATATAGTCTGAGACAATAATGACCTTGGCCAGAAGCTGCTGTTATTTATAATCATTCCCACTCTATCTGATTGCAATATTACATCTAATTATTGTTTAAATACATAATGGAGTTATTACTATGACAAAGCACTGGATATATAACCCAATGCAATTAGGAAAGATTCAGTTATAATTGAAATAGCAATTCAGTCTCAAATTGGTATACAGGGCCATTAAAGACAGAGTAGAAAAACAAGTTTAACATTCTGATTGTAATTGGTGTTGGTTGCATGTTGGTTGTTGCAGTAACTTTCTGTTTGTCATCATACCTAACTAAGGACAAGCAAAGTTTATTCAAGAATTGAAATTGAAGTTATGTTAGTCATCATACCTATGTAAGGAGAAGCAAAGTTTATCAAAGAATTGTAATTGTTTTGATCAATGTCATGTTTCTAAAAGAACACTGGAACTAAACACTATTTTGTGTGGATAACAGGGGAAACTAGTTGAAAATTAATATTAGGCAAGTATAAACTCCACTGAGACCCCCTTTCCCCCTGTCCTTTTCTTGTTTGGTGATTACAGAAATATTTTATAACAAGATTCCCTTTAATCTACTGTGACCATTGTTGGAACTAAAACTACACAATTTTCTAACTGTTAATTAGACTTTGGTCATCAGGAGTCCATTACAAAGCAGAGCCACTTTCCTCCATTTAGCCCTGGGTATTAATTGCTGTCAGTAGGGATGGCTTCCAATTCCTTTGATTTTTTAATCAAGTTTGTTGTGCAAATCCCCCAAAGATAATACATTTGTGTGTGGATATATTTGACAATGTAGAGCTCTATGTGGTTAACCCATTGATTGCAGTCCTTCCATAAAAGCCCATTCAGGTATACTGAGTGATAATAGATTCATGGTTTTCACTTCTGTAAGCCAGAGTGTGTGTACAAAGTGTGACAAACCAAATCAGCTCCACCTCCATTCTTTTAAGAGCCAATGTAAGTTGTAGTGGAAGATAATTAAATAGTTCAAGTTCCAGTGACATATAATATGCAAGTATGTATATACCTGCCACATTATATTATTAGTGTAAGAAATAATTTCCATCAGAGGGATGAGATGTTCTAATGAAGTTCCAATGTAAACCATCAAAATTATGGAACTTTAGACAGCTTTTCCATTCACAGTACATGCACTTCTACTGGATTCATTTATAAGACTGATTAATAAATTATCTTATCAGTCAGTGAAGGTGCGTAAAAGGTTTGCAAAGAGTTAATTCTTGCATCCACATGTGTATGAGCCAATTAGGATGGAGGTGCGGTAAAGAGGTATAAGAGGTGCTATTCAGGAAAAAAATCCAATGTATATTATAGTGGATATAATTCCAATATTCCAACTTTAAAGGAGTAACTACATTTCAAAGTAGGAATTGGTGTAAAAACTACATCATTGATAACATATATTGGATATTCTGAAATGAGATGGAATAATGTAAAACTCTAAATTTCCAGATTACATTACCCTACAATAGGCTGCTATACTAAGTCACCCTATAGTCAGGGGTTCTATGAAAGGTGTGTTGGACTTAAGCCCCGCCCCACACTATTAAGAGCCAATCAGGATGGAGGTGCGGTAAGAGGTGCTATTCCGGAAAAAATTCCAATATATATTATAGTGGATATAATTTCAATATTTCATTGTTAAAGGACAGACTACCTTTCAAAGTAGGGACTGTTGTAAAAACTGTATCATTTATAATGTGTATTTGTTATTCTGAAATTAGATGGAATAATGTAAAACTGTAAATTTCCAAATAACATGACCCTAACTTAGGCTGCTATACTCAGGGTGTATGTAAAGATGTGTAGGATTGAAGCCCCACCCCCATACTTCCAACAGCCAATCAGGATGGAGGTGCGGTAAGAGGTGCTATTCCGGAAAAAATTCCGATTCCAATTCCAATTCCAGGTTTTATAATGGACCGTTTTGAAGGCTGTTTCTTTCATTTTGTGCCCACACAAAGCACGTGTCTTTATGTTAATGATCATGGGTATGGTTAATTTATTTTATAACCTCCAAAAACAAAAATATTTTATGGCATATTTTTCTTATATTGGCTGATGAACAAACGCATGCTTTCATTGACAATGGATTACATTAAGGTCTATTTAATAAAAATGCACGTGAAGTGTTTTGTAAAAATAAATATAATAAATCTATTTGTCTTTAATAAAATATTTTATAACTTCATTTTATGAGGATAAAATTTGCACTTTTCACGGAAATTCATGAGTGTTGCCAATGACAACCATATTTTATTTTACTTTAAAAATTGATAAAATATTTCACTTACCAAAATCGGGATTTTACTGCATCATGCATTAACAAACTTTATTTCATTAAATTTGAAACAATATTTCCATTTAAAGGCACATATATAGTTTATTTTAAATAAAGGTTAAACTTGTTTATTTTATTTTTTACTGAGATGAAAAGCACGTGGACAGAACTACAATGTATTAATGCGCGGCCGTCGATAATAGACGACCGTCGATAACAGACGACACAACAATACTTTAAATAATTGTTTTAGTGTGAAAAATAAAATATTTTATTCTCCAAACTGAAAATCTTATTCAAACGGATAAAATTGTCGGAGAGTTTTGTCGGCGAGTTGCTGTCTGCGAGTTGTTTTATCGGCGACTCGCTCGTATACCGCGGCCAACTTCTGTAGGGTAGCAGTATACTGGGCGATAAATTAAGATTTCAGATAAGCGCAACAGTTGAACAATTTGGGGAGATTTAAAACACGTAAATGCCACAAATACATTAATTATCACATATCAGTCTCAAAATACGATTGCAATTATAGCAACATTGGTATGTATTTTAAACAACAGTGTCTCGATGAACGTGTGTGTTCATGACCAAAAAAAGCTAAGATACAAATTTATTAAAACATTAACTTAATAATTAACAATAATAATTAACATTAATATTTTGTCATTTTAAGAATATGGCACTTGCAAATGTACACAACTTGATATATATGCAATTAATATGCGAAGAGAAAATAGGTGCACAACCCTAATATAAATTTATGTGAACAAGGACGTGAAAACTCGCACCATTTGGTAACACCTAAAGCTGAAATAGATAAGCAACACTAACAAGTCAGTGTAACGGCCCAACCTTGGGGTTACTACTTAGGACTATCCAAAGTTTCGAGCCCCCAGCTAGTATACTACTAGCACCAATACCAGTAACCTTGACCTTTGGTTTGGGCTCTTATGCCCAAAGTTCATTCTTTTCACCCACGTTAATGAGAAGATCACCAAGTCCTGTGACCTTTAAGAGGTGGATACTAATGCCTCAGTTGGACTGGCACCCAGTCAACCAAGCATTCAATATCCGTTTGTCCAAAGATACAAGTGACTCAACCACTAGGCAATGATTCTCCAATTTAAATATATTAGGGCAACACAAGTAGTCTGAAAGACTAGCAAGTTATAACAGCCTTGATATATAATTCAGTCCAATTTATTGAATATCAACAAGTATATATATATATGTATTAGATACACAACAAGGTAAGGACTAAAAAAAAACCAACAACAGTAACAACAACATAAGGCAAATATATTACTTTAAAGTCCAACAATAACAAGTACAATAATTTAACGATGACTGGAAGTTAACGATTCATCAACATACCACCATGTACATAAAGTACAAATCAACAAGTAACCACCAGGTTGATAAGGTACAAGTCAATTGAGTAACCAACAAGTTGATAAAGTACAAGTCAAATGAGTAATTAACAAGTTGATAAAGTACAAGTTAAATGAATAATCCAACAAGTTGATAAAGTACAAGTTAAATGAGTAATCCAACAAGTTGATAAAGTACAAGTTAAATGAGTAATCCAACAAGTTGATAAAGTACAAGTTAAATGAGTAATCCAACAAGTTGGTAAAGTACAAGTTAAATGAGTAATCCAACAAGTTGGTAAAGTACAAGTTAAATGAGTAATCCAACAAGTTGGTAAAGTACAAGTTAAATGAGTAATCCAACAAGTTGGTAAAGTACAAGTTAAATGAGTAATACAACAAGTTGATAAAGTACAAGTTAAATGAGTAATCCAACAAGTTGATACAATAAATTAGAAATGCAATTATGACGAAGACGGTCAAACACAATCAAATATTCCAATGTAGATTAGAGCACAGAAAATTAAGTTACAGTACTGTACGCATATATGAATAAAATACCCAAAATGTGAATACCATCTACCAACACTTGGGTTAGGTAAATGAATGAAAATTGAAATAATACATGAAAGTTTGTACACCCTCCTAAGTGTGCACTAAAATGTATAATACTGTGGCATAATATTAACAACTCCTTACTTAACTTGCCATCGTAAAGGGGAGCGAATTTGCACTATCGTGTTATGTTAGCCAGTGGTCGCCGTACTAACTTCAATACTGAATATATCAGTATGTTAAGACTAAACACGCAGTGGCTAGTATGACCTGTGCACTAGGACAATACCACCTGATGTATTTTCTAGACACCTTCTAGTTTTGTATAAGCTGTTGACTAAGCCGTCAACCCAGCTGACCTACCCCGGTCAACTAAACCTACTGATCTATCTGATCAAGCAATGACACCGACAACCTGGTCCGGTTGACTGATAATGACCTCTATACCGGTCAGCTAAATACAAAGTATCAAATATATACGTATCGTACGCCACTGGACTATTATAAATATAAACTCCCTTGTTTAAAGTCCTAAAGACTGTAATATTTGGCAAAAACGTAAGTTACTGCCACACAACTAAGAAATACTTTACTGACAAGTACTACACGCTATACTTAGTAACTTCCGTACTAGTCAGATAGTAAAAACGATACAATATTAATACGTGCACTTCAGACAATGTACAAACTGTTAAATTTAGATATTAAGAAATCAAGAAAAGTTATAAAAGTTAATATTACTAAAAGTTTTAATATACTAACCCAAAACACAGTAGATAAGAATACTCATGGCTACGGGTATTTATCCACAATAATTACTTACCCACGCAAAACCGAAAAATACAAGTGGCCACCGGCACAACCACACAATATTACTTTAAAATTCCGGATAAGAATTTTTATAATCAAGAATTATATCCAAAGCAGTGTAAAAAAAAAACTGGATTCAAAACCATAAAAGGTCTATCCAATGATTTAATTTACTACCACAACTAATATTAGCAAACACTTTCCAAACCCAACAATTTAATACCAATTTGGAATTTAGATGCACTAACTCGTGTTTTACACCCTTTGCAAACACTAAAATACGTGCTTACCAAAGAGCAACCAAACAGAAAAAAGCCCCAAAATCTGAGGTGTCAGTGTTTATATACCCCTAACAGTTGCTCTAAACACTTGGATTTGATTGGATAAAGTGTAAGCTCCACCCACAAAAGAATATTAAGATTGACAGGAAACAGGTGCTTACAAGATTTGGCGCAAAAGCACTGGGTATCTAAATTGCGCCAAAATGATATCTTAAGTACATCAGTACAAACACTACTTACAGACAGAATTTAAACATAAAGCTTCACCTGATAACTCTTACACCATTACCCATCATGTTCCTGAAGCCAGGACACTGTCCACCTCATACTTTAGGTTAGATTTAACATTTTACCAGATTCAGATAATAAAATACATTTCCAACCGGAACATTGTACCAAAGTCCATAATATGGGGAGTACTAAAACCTAACGCTGACACTAAACACCGGAATTCCCCATAAGCTGTTACGTGAAGAACGGCAATCGTCCGTACTTCACATCAGTTCAAAAATCGCGATTATCCTGTTATTGTAAAATCAGCAGATATAGTCTGGCAGCCAGAGGGCCCAACCTTGTTTTGATTGATTAAGTTTTTTTCTCTGCAGGTTCTGGATGCTTAGGGTCCCCATAACGATACCTGGGTGGGTGTGGAGCTCTCACCCTTGAGCAATTTTAGAAAAATGCGAAAATCCAAGATGGCCGCCGTGCTGTGTCGACAAATCTTAAAACAGTCATAACTTTCTTGATATACGTGATAGAAACATAATTTTGGTGTCTATCTATAGGTTGTAAGGTACAAGGAATGTAATGGGATGGCTTTTGTCTTGAATAGACTGACCCTAATGTCCAATAACATAAAATAACGTTATTTATACCTTCTTTTTCAGACATTTTGATGAAATCGTCTCTGGAATTGGTGATTTGCATGTGTATAGTAGTTACTAATTTTAAAACCCCTTTCAGGACCCTAAATAACCTGTTGAACAATTTCTACACAGGGAACCATTAGTTAAGGTATGGTGCAAATCAGAACGCATGTTCTATAAAGAGTTATTTAAGATAGTTAAGCCTCTCAGTTTATCAATTTCATGAATATCAAGAATACAAATATTATTTTATGTCTTTACAGGTTTGAATGATGGCGGAATGTTTCTTCAAGGATAGATATGGCAAAGACTGTAAAGAGTAGGAAAAACTATGTCAGAGCAAAGGGCCCTCAAGAATCCAGAGCATCATCAATGCCAGCAAGACATACGGCGATGATCTTCATCTGAGACTTGAAGGAGAATTTGCGACTGAAGACATTTCTCTGTCGTATCACAAGAACTGTGTTTCACGGTACACATCGAAAACAAATTTGTTACATCACCAAAACGTGGCAGCAGACACGCAAGGCCAAGAGCAACCGACCAAGAAACGGTTTCGCCACTCAGAGGAACAATTTGACTTCAAACACCACTGCCTGTACTGTGCTGAAACATGTGCTGTTGACAAAGACCCCAAAAACCCAGCACGTTGGCGACCATCATTTCTGGTGAGATTGACTCATTCTGAACACGAACAACGGCCGTATACAGACTATATACTGTCAAAGTGCAGCCATCGTTCTGATGAATGGTCAGAACAAGTGAAATTGCGGATTCACGGAGCATTTGGTGACTTGCATGCTGTTGAGGGAAGATATCATGTTGACTGTCGAAACAGATTCTTCTCTGACAGGGCATGCTCTGGTCAGACTGATCCAAAAGAAGAACAACGTCCGTCGCCTGACGCAGCACTACAAGCAGTCGTTCAAGATATGTCCTCTGATAAGAGTCGTTTGTGGAACTCGACAGGTTTGTACGACCTGTACCAGAGTCACTCAGGAACTCGCCTGTCAAAGCGAAACTTGCTGAATGAAGTTCAGAAGCAATTTGGAAATGATCTGCTTGTTTTAACATCGCCTGGCATAGCAAGCATTGTTGCCTTCCGTAGTGCATCTGCTCACATTCTCAAAATCGTCAGTGATGACGAAAAGGAAAGCCTGCAAAATGCGACCAAAGCACTGAGTACACAAATCATTTCAGAATGCAAAGAAATCAAGACTGACCCAGCAACGTACTCAACAAGCATCAATAAAGAACAGGCTGCAAATGCGACCTCGTCTACTCTGCAGGATCTTTTGGCAGCAATCCCACCAGATCTGAGCTTTACCTTACCTGCTCTCTTAATTGGAAATATGATCACAAGCATCGTCACAAAGAAAACGACCAGTCTGCAGTTAGCACTTGGCATGCTCTTCAGAGATTCCAAGGAGCTCCTCAGTCATATGTTTGACTACAAGGTGACCTGTAGCTACGATGAGGTACTGAGATTCAAGAAGTCGGCTGCTGTTGCTGCCTCTACCAGCATCACTCATCAGGGTATTTCGGATGCCAAGTCTGGACTTGTACAGGTGGTGGCTGACAATTTTGACTGTGATATTTCATCACCAAATGGGAAAGCCTCGACCCATTCACTGGCTATGCTCGTCATGCAACCGAGTACAAATGCCGACCAGGAGGATGTTCCCCAAATACGCCGTTTGAAGAAGACAGACCTTCATGATGCTTTTGAAAATCAACAAGAGCCAGAATTGAGGGCGTATGCTGGACAGAAGGACCCACCCATGCCCCGTGTTCCAATGGCCACACAAAGTGATCAAGTACAGCGTTCCCAAAACGTATCCAAAGCACGCGCTGATCACTACGATTTCCAATTTCTGCAGACTATGATCAGCTCTGACAGTTGCCCAGAATTCAACGGGTACATGACCCGAATCTGCAGAGAAGAAGGCCATGCTCTTCAGCCAATGACAAAGATCGTATACTTGCCATTGATTGATATGCCTCCAGCACATCAATCCACGATGCTAACAGCTATGTTGAAAGCGAAAGAGATATGCCATGAGATTTGTCAGGCATATGTCGTATTCACTTGCGACCAGCAGCTCTACAGAGTGGCTTTGCAGGTAAAGTGGGACAACCCAGATCTTCTTGACAACGTTCACCTGCGTCTTGGGGGAATGCATCTTTTGATGAGCTACTGTGGTTGCATCGGAACGTTGATGGCAGATACAGGTCTGGAGGACATTATGGGTGCAGCCTTCTCTGGTGTTGGAAAAATGCTGAGCGGCAAGAAATTCCCCCAGAATATCCGTGCACTGCGTTTGGTAGCAGAGGAGCTTCTCCGTCCCATATTCATGGCACATCCAAACAACCTGACGAACATGGATGAACTCGGAGAAATTCTCAGCACGATCGCCTCACAGAACAGAACCTCGAAGCTATGGATTGAATGCTTGATCGTCCCAGTCTTCCACATGATGACATACATCAGGGCAGAGAGGGAATCCGACTGGAATTTGCATCTTGCAGTTGTTGAGGACATGCTCCCTCTCTTTTTTGCTGCAGGACACGTCAATTACGCGCGATATGCTTCCTATTACCTGCAGAGCATGTATGACCTTCCAAATGAACTGCAGCAACAAATGGCCAAAGGCGAACACACCATGCATCACATTCCTGGACTCTTTAACGGCATCTGGTCAGACATGGCTATTGAAACAACCTTTATGCGCTATGGCCACAGCAAACATGGGATGGTTGGCATCACACTGAATCCAGACGCAGTAAAGACCTGGGCATAAAGTTTGCATGCATGCCACAGTCTCCTGAACAGCCTGAATGCCATGCGCAACGACCAGCAGTCGTCATGCCAAACCTCTCACAAGGAGGAATCCCCTGGACGAATGAAACTTGATCAAGCCGATAGGAAGAATATCCGCGACAAGCTTGAGCTGTGCGTTGATCCTCTCGACCCTGTCAAACTCTCTGATGGGCTCGTCAATGTGGTCACAGTACAAATAACCAATCACCCATCAGTCAATCCGGACCAAGCTCTGCAACTTGGACAAAAACAGCTGGAGAAGTTCCAACAAACTTGGCCGGAGAGCTTCTACCAACCCATTCCAAAAGTGGTCCACTCCATGGCGACAACTCGGAAGCACATCAAAGTTGGCGAAAACAAAATCATCAACACCGAGGCGATATATGCGAGAGCAATGAGCTTGCACAACACCTCTCGAGACCTGGAACACACAAATCTGATGTCCTATGAATTGTCGCCAGTTCCGACTGCCCTCTTGACTGACCACGGAGACATGCATGTGACGAGTTCCAAAGCAACACTGAAGAATGCTCTCAAGATAGAAATCGCTCAGAGGACCCAGCCCAGAGCAATAGATGCTATTGTTCTGGATGGATGTGCCATTCTGTGGGTCATTCAGTGGCCAGCTAGTGGCTCAGTCGTTCAGGACTACCTGGACAATGTCCGAAAGCACCTGCACAAGCGCCTGAAGCAAGCTGATGTGTTCTTCATATTTGATCGGTATGTCCCAAGCAGCACAAAGGACGTCACACGGTCATCGAGGGAGAAGAAATCCAGCCGAGTGTACAGTCTCACAAACACCACCAGTCTTCCAGTGCAGTCTGTGGTTCTAACCGTGTCAAAGAACAAAGCTCAACTGATCGACCTCATCGTGGATGATCTCAAGCTTCATGCCGACGAATTCCAGAGCAAACGGTTAGTTATTACAGGAAAGGATGCAGTTCCCGTTGAATTGAACCATGGGCGGCTATCTCAACGGCCTGATATGCTAACCACCCACGAAGAAGCCGACACCATCATAATACGACAAGTCTCTCAAATTAGAGACGGGACAGTTCTTGTCGTGGCCGATGATACAGACGTGTTTTTACTTCTGCTGTTTTTCTGCAACACTGGAGACATATCCAGCACAGTACTGATGACATCCCCCGTCGAAGGCAGATCCTTCCTGGACATCAAGGCCTCTGTGCAAAAGTACAGCCAAATCATACCAGACCTATTGGCAGCCCACGCCCTCACAGGATGCGACACTGTAGCATCGCCGCACAGTATAGGCAAGATGACTGCCCTGAAGGTGCTCAAAAGCCAAACTTGTAGACTTGATCAGCTGGGTCTGATTCAGCAAGGTCAACCATTGTCAGCTGCTGCAGAAAGACAGTCGGTGGCATTTGTACTGGCGTGTTACAGTCAAGGAAGCTGCCGGTCCCTTTCAGAAGCTCGACAAAGAACATGGACCAAGAAAATCGCTCAGAGAAGAGCTTCTGCTCCACAGCTCTCCTCATTGCCTCCAACTGATGAGGCTTTGAGACAGAACATCCTTCGAGCTCAGCTGCAAGTCGCAATCTGGCGACATGCACTGGATCCTCACCCTCCAGATCTTGATGTGACGTTACATGGATGGTCGAAGCACGACGGAACTGACACCTTACATCCAGTAACTGTTCCTGAAGGCGTGCCTCTGATACCTGAGGAACTTCTTCAACTGATCAAGTGCTCTTGTCAAGCAGACAGACCATGCAGAACACAACGGTGTAGCTGCAAAAATGCAAGCCTTCCATGCAGCACATTCTGTACGTGCAAAACTAGAGGTCCCGTGTGAAAATATACCTCAGACGCCCGTTGAAACCAATGAAATGGACTGACAAGTTGCGTTTGTGAACTTATGCCATTGTAATGTTTCGGTTTCTTCAACTTCTTCAGTCTATATAAGAACATAATTATGTGTTGTGTTGGTGTGAATGACAATAATACATGTTTTCTGAGTAACTTGTTCTGAATAAAGGTTCCGGATTAACAAAAAATAGGTAATTTTTGCTTGTAGTATCATAATTTGGCTATTTGGGATTGTTTTGCCAATGAAATAATGATCCCATTGCATTCCTTGTACCTTACAACCTATAGATAGACACCAAAATTATGTTTCTATCACGTATATCAAGAAAGTTATGACTGTTTTAAGATTTGTCGACGCAGCACGGCGGCCATCTTGGATTTTCGCATTTTTCTGAAATTGCTCAAGGGTGAGAGCTCCACACCCACCCAGGTATCGTTATGGGGACCCTAAGCATCCAGAATCTGCAGAGAAAAAAACTTAATCAATCAAAACAAGGTTAGGCCAAAATTCACCCTTTGGCTGCCAGACTAATAGCACTACACATGGTGAATGTCATTGGTTCTAAAACATCATTAGTTTTAAATGTCATTGCTGTAGTAACATCACAACATCTGCCTCTCTTAATAGAAAAGAAGAATAGATCATTACTTAGAATAATATAAAGGGTTTTGCTAGACCACAGTACTTAAGTTGAAATGGCCAAACTAATTACTAAACTTCAAAACATTAACAGTTACCATAATTACTGTTTCAATTAGGTATCTACCGTTAAGTAAAGAAATGGGGGTGGCCAGAAATGGTTCTCTGCTGGCCTGTTCGGAGCAAATTTTGTTAGTTGCACTGAACTAGTAACAGCCTTCTTGACATCTTCAAATTCAAGTTACATGTCACTTGACCACACAAAATGGTTGTGTTTCTTTAAGTGGCTTCACATTAGATATGCTTTCCGGGAAAGATTAGGAATGAAGGCAGACATGGAATTTTCTGTGCCAAGAAAGCTTTGGAGTTCTTGTTTGATGGTGGGTGCAGCTAAGTTCAGCATTGCCTTTACTTTGTTTGGACAAGGAGATACACCATCAGGTAAAATATTCCTACAAAGTACTCTTTTTGCATTTTTGATTTGGCATTTGCTAGGGTGGAACTTAATTCCCATTTTGGTGGCTTTCTGGGCAGTTTCAAAGAGACGTATATCATGTTTCTCCTTAGTCGACCCTTGAATTTTAATGCCATCTGCACGAGGGAATGTACCTGGAATCCTGGCCAAGACTGTGTCCATATGTTCTGAGAATATATCTGATGAGGCAGAGTCCAAATGGCAGTCTGATGAAACAGTGCTTTTTGAATGGATTATAGAATGCAGTAAGAAATTGGCTTTCTTTGCTCAACACTTTTGTCCAGTCTCCACTCTTGGAATCAAATGTTGTCAAAAAACTGGCTGTTTGGGAAAGTATGCTTTGCATCCTCCCATGTTGCTGTGTAGTCGATACTTCTGATGAGCTATTTATATAAATTCTTTGGGTCTAGACAAATTCTGATGTCACCCCTTTTTTAAAACAAATACAATGTCTTGAACCCAATCTGTAGTTTCTGGACAGGGTTGAATGATTCCTTCTGTTTCCATCCTATCCAGCTCTGCCTTTAGCTTTGGCATAACACTCAGCAGCACTGTGTGGAGATAGGTGTACAGGCTTAGCATCTGATGTCATTTTAAAGTTTTCTTCACCTTTAAAAGATCAACTTTACCATCAAAAGGACTTGGGAATATGAGAGTAACATCTTTAAATGCATCTCCTGTCTTTTTTCCAAGTTGAAAGTGTTTTTTTCCACTTTGCTTTTAGCAGTATGTAATCGAGCTCATTTTCACTAGTTACATGAATAGCTTCTATGTCAATGTAAATCTGTCATTGCATACAAACATCAGCAAATGTCACTAAATTAAATAGCTTGGAAAGCTCTCGTATTTTTACTTGGTCTCTGTGTTATGGCATAAAAATCCTCACTCGTCTCATAGGAAAAAAGTGGAGTGGGTCAAGGCATTCCTCCAAGCATGTATATAAGCAGAGCTTCAATTCTGTCAGTCTTCAACTCTGGGTTTTTTTTTTGTTTGTTTAGCCTCCACCAAGGTTTCTGCACAAGCACCTGCCAAAATGTAGACAGTGTTAGCTTCATTTCTATGTCATCACAAGTCCTTTACATTTCCTTTTTTTCAAAGGCACAATTGAGAGTATGCTTGATTGGGTGTCCATTCTATTTTGGTTTAAGAGATGTATCAAGGACCTTCTGATATTTTAGATAACAGAGAAATTAACCTTGAAGTGAGTGGATATTTATGACTGTTTAGTACTTTGAACTGCCTATTTGCCTGTTATTGCTGGCAGAGATACCTAATCAGCAATTTCAGTGAGTTAGTGATGTAGTGGACACTGGCAGTTTGTACCTTATAAGTGCAGAATAGAGGTAGCTTACTTGTTGGACTCTGTTGTGTGAATTATCTGTCTGATGCAGTCCTGTATGCAGAACAGCCAGAGTAATGTGAGATCAGGTTCAGGATGAACATCATCCCTGAGCAGTTTGAAATTTGTCTTGTATTTGATGCGGTCCATCTTTTGGTTGACTGAATCAAATCACTCTGTAGATTTGGAGCACTAAAATATGAAGAACTGTTGATCACAGTAACTTTTTCATTCAGCAGTCTGATGTGTTGTTGGAGGACCAGCTGATCACCGATAAATATTTATTTGCAGGTTACTGTGTCCTTTTGATTTATTCCATCCAATGAGTGAATAATTAGGGCATGGGAAGAATAATACTGTGCAGTTCAGTCTTCTTGCAAGTATTTCTACTTTTATATCCTGATACAGTTGACAGTATGATAATGGAAACAGGTTGCAAGCCATTTGAGAATGATTGGTTTATCCTGTTGGTTTATCATTGACAGACTCTCAATACATGTACAGTTAACAAAATCTTCATTTTAGGCTCCAGCTTTTGTAATGTACTTAATTTTAATGTCATTCTCATACGAATCTGCAGATTGTAGCTGAAAAACCTTGCTATCATTTACCAGTAGTACCGATTGGTTATCCTTTTGAAATTTACATGCAGCCTTGCGATATACTTATGCAGCTTTGCCTCTGACATCACATATCTTACAGGAGAACATTGATTGTGCACTGTGTGTGTAAATCCACAGCTTGTTATATCAGAAATTAATTCAACACAACTCGGGATCACCATGTTTTTTATTTTGTTGTACACCAAACTAAGAGATACTAGCCAAGTTATTTAATGTAAAATCAACAAATATCAGTACACATGGTTAGTCTGGACACATGGAACATCATGAGATGTATATATATCATTAGTTCTAAACTGTCATAGGTTTTTAATGTCATTGCTGTAGCGATGTCACAATAATAAGCAGTGTTATGACACAAAGTTCTCATTGTATTGTTACACAACAAGTTAAGCAAAAAGAATGATAAAAAAGATGGTCTGCCAAGTCTCATATCACATTTTGATTTTCTGAAATGAATTGCCTCTTGATATTTTTGTTGCATCATCTCCAACACGTCTCATGAAAGGCCTTAAAGCCTATTATAATTATTTGGCTAGGCTTTTGGCTCCCTAATTTTTACTTGGTTTTAACTATGATTATGCTTCTGCACCTTAAAAGATGGTAGCACAGATATTATGCACCCTAAAAGTATGAGTATATTAGAAAGTGGTCACCAGCAACTATTCTAATTTGTATTTGATTTAACTGTAACTGACATCATAATACTGAATTGGAGTAATTTCACTATTCCAGGCTAGATGATCAATGTCAAAGAGTCAAAATTAGGTTTTACATCCTGTCCAACAGTCAGGAAATATAGATCATCAGAAGAAACATTTTCAACTTGATTGATTAGTCTATCCAAGCTAATTTTATTAAATCACTTTTTTATAATATAAATTCTTGCATTTTTAAATAATTAAGTATTGCAAATTATGCACTGTTTCAGCATTTATTACATGGAAATGTGTTGATATAGTGGCTGATTAATTTGCAGGCATCATTCTGAAATTCCATTTAAATTTGTTATCTTGAATTGTTATCTTGAAAATGAAGCTAAATTTTGCACTGTATGATGAATAGAGGAAAGTGGCAATAGTGCAGATAAGATGTAAACATACCAGAGTCTTTGGGAGATTCAGATCTTTAAGTTTTGTTGTTCAGTTGTTAAAATATAACAAACTGTTCAGAACAAGTAAATTCAGAGAATTGATCCCTCATTTCGGGATAAATTTGATTAACAAATATCACACTGTTCTTTGTGTTTATTTAGTTGTGATGTTGTTGATGTGTTTTATATTTATTTAGCAAAGAATTTCCTCTAAATATCTGAAGTCCTTGAGAGCGTTTCCTTTGAAACGACAGACTAAGTCAACATAATACACCTAAAACCTAATAAGCTGTGTGTCTTATAGGGTTGTACAACTATACCAAAATATGGCCTAAGGCAGTCTGCCAAATAATCTCTTTTGTAGTTCACAAGGTTACATAATAGAAACATAATTGGTTACCAAGATAACAGTTGCAAATGACTTATTTTATTGGAATACTTGGCAAAACTGTAGATCACCTCTTTGAGTTCACCTTCTCAATGAAACAGTGAAACCCTTTGAAGGGGTTCAGGGGAAGCACCTGACAAAATTATTTCATGGCAATAAGAATAAGAACCATGCATGTGATAAGAACCACGAATTTTATATATTTCAATATTTTCATTTAAAACCTAAATTCAGAAAACCATATTAAAACATGGTTGGCAGAAGTGCTGTACATGTGAAGGGAAAAGGCTGGTACAGTCACCAGTGGTAACCGCGACCCAGAAGACTCCAAAGATAGCCAGGAGACAGGGGAAACTGACATGACACGACAAACCCAAGTGTTACAGGATACAGAGGAGCATGAGGAACTATAACCAGCAAAAAGACAAAAGCAGTTAAAAAGGCCCTGCTGACAGATGGGGAGGATATACCCTGATGGAGTGGATCCAGGAAGGTGTAGGAAGGTGTACATGGACCACAGAATATTGTGATGGGTGTACCTTATTCTTTTAACTTTGACAAAGTCAGGACAGGGAGCCAAGACACAGCTGTGCCTAGATCCTGGAGAAATTTGGTTTCCTGGATGAGCACATTGCCAGGTCTCATCATGCCAATCCTGTTCTGCACATAAACATAATTTTAACTTAAACCACACTTTTGGTAACAGACAATAGAAAAAGTGTGAATTCTTTTTCACGAATCCACACTAAGTCTTTTTAGCTTTAGAATCCACAATTTTAAGGTTGAGAATTCACACTTTTTAGCTTAAGAATCAACACTTTTTAGAATAAAAATTCACACTTTTTAAATTGGTTCATTTAATGGCCCTGATTATAATGTAATCAGGTGAACATAGCCTGACAATTTTAATGTTGATGTTTTTAAAGAAGTGTTTTATAAGACACCAATTTAAGAATTCAACGCATATAAACCACAGTAGTACAAAAATATATGAAAATTGTATTCATTTCACAAAACAAAATGTTTGAAACTTGCCAATGACTTTGAAACAATCTTAATATCTGGAACAAAAATTGCTTTTAACATTTATGAGTAATTTTACAATCCCTGAGTGTATTTAGCGATGTGCTGGAAGTGATTAAGTTGTACAACTATCCTGTGAGAAAAATATCCAAATGTAAGATGGAGCATCGCAAAGCTTCATTGGTGAACAAGCTTCTTGGGGTGCCCTGTATGACTGAAGCATAGTTTTTTTTTATCCAACAATCTAAAGCATTTTGTAAACAAGCATTCTGAAGCATACAATTATCTCCCGCCGTATAAATTAGGTGTTCTAAAGATAGTGTAATATAGCTTTTCTTGTGAGATGGAGAAACATGTAAAAGTGACAATAAGCAAGAGGCACTTTAATGTTTGACTGCAATACTTTTAAAGATAAAAGGCATTTAATCATTTTAGTAGCTATTAGTCAGCCATCCAAAGAGCTACAGCTCTTCAACTTTACTATGTAGTAGATCACCAAAAAGTAGGTGAAGGACTTATTTAGAAGAAATTGCCTATCTGTAACACTTTCAGAGATAAAAGACATTTACTCAGTAGCTAGTAGTAGCTATTACTCTGCCATCCAAAGAGACACAGTTCTGAAACTTCACTATGTGGTAGATCACCAAAAGTAGAAGAAATTGCCTATCTGCAATACTTTTAGAGACAAGAAGAGTAGTTTTTGTACTCAAAATTTTGCTAAAATCGCTCTATCTCTTACGGTTACTGAGATAAATGATATTTTTCATTTCCACCAAAATTTAAGATGGCGGCCGAAATTCAGAAAAGTTAAAATTTCTCAGATGTATCAAAGGAGTAGTCCTTTGGGGTCCAAAATTTGCCTGAAATCGCTATCTCTTATGGTTTTCGAGATAAATGCCATTTTCCACTTCCGCCAAAATTCAAGATGGCGGCTGAAAACTGGAAAAGTCTAATGTTTTCAGAGGTGCTAGAGCAGTAGTCCTTATTACTCTGGGGGTCCAAAATTTGCCCAAAATCGCTCTATCTCTTAAAGTTTTTGAGATAAATGATATTTTCCATGTCCGCCAAAATTCAAGATGGCAGCAAATTCGAAAAAGTTCAAACATTTCAGAGGTCCTACTGGAGGAGTCTTTACTATCCTGGGGGTCCAAAACTTGCCAGAAATTGCCCTTACTATCTCTTACGATTTTTGAGATAAATGGCATTTTCAATTTCTGCCAAAATCCAAGATGGCGGCCGAAATTTTGAAAAATCTAAATTTTTGAGAGGTCTTACAGGAGTGCCCTAAGGATGACATATTTCGTAGCAAACCTCTATACTGAATACTTTTGAACTTAAAAGTGACTTACTCAGTGACAAAATGTCAAAGTAGCTATTACTCAGTTGGCATTATAGCTACAGCTCTGAGAATGCGTCATGACACAGAACATCAAAAATTAGATGAACAACATGTTTGATAAAAAACCTCTAAATTTATTACTTTTGAAGTTACAAGCGATTTACTCATTAGGAAAATAGCAAAGCAGCTATTACTCAGTTAGCTGTGGAGCTATGGCTCTGAAAATTTGCCATGGCACAGAACATTAAAAAGTAACTGAACAACATATTTGATAAAAAATATGTAAGCTACAAGCTTACCATGTGGGACTCAATGCTGTTCTCGGATGGCCGCAAGGCATCAGGCCAACGTCTAAGAAAAATAGACATTTATAGTTGGCCGTAGCCTCCAGTTGTCATGTGATAACCTTTGACCTCTCGTCCTACTTTCTCGTTAAAATTTTTAAACCTTACCCCTCAGCTTTAATACAGCGAGGAGGCAGGGTGGGACTCTTCTCAGTCCCACATGGTAAGCTTGTAGCTTATAAAAGCTACATTTAAGTAATTAAAATTTTATTGCGCAATAGCTTACCATGTGGGACTCAATGCTGAATCCAACCGCCTGGTGGCGGGATTACAGCTGAGACTGGAAGATATGTCAATTTTTCTTAGATTTTGAAGTAATAGATTAGAATGAATGTTAGAAATACCAGTCTGAGTCCCGTTTACAGTGCCCCAATCCCGAAGACCGGGCCTGTGAAGAGCCAAAAACCTGAAAAGGATGAATGACAGTGCTGAAAACTGTCAAGATGTTTTCATTGTAGGAGAGAAGTGCAGCCGTGCTCACTTTAGAGGTGTTAGGGCCCTTAGGGCCCAATCACGAGTGAAATACTAGCACAATGGTTGGAATTCTCATAAATTTTTTGCCACTGAATATGAGATTAATGACAACTTGATAAGTCATTAATACATATATTCTTGATAAACTAAAAATAAAAAATGACCTTACCCGTAACATGTTGAGAGGTAAACCTATACCTAGACCCTGGGATTAGACTCCTGAAGACTTGGTTGTAGCAGATGTGACCCCCCCCTCCCTTCTTTTCTTTCCGAGGATACCTGGTCTGAGGGGAAGGATCTAGCACTTGTTGTGCCACCACCACTGGTCCCAGATACATATTGTTGTCGTTGTCCGACCAAGTAAGGTCTTTTAGGTAAAAGTTTGTAAATGTGTTGTGAGCTTTCCAGTGACAAGCTTGCATGATACCGATACCCCACTGTAAAAGGCCTTAGAGGCCGCAAAGGCCCGAATGTCCAAGGCTTGTTGGTCTGCTTGTTTATAACAAAGTAGAATGGTTTGTTTCAACCAAGAAGAGAGAGTAGCGGGTCTGATGTCTGAGGTATGTCCTTTTTTGAAGGAGATGAAAAGGAGGGATCGAGACCCTCTCACGTCTTTGGTTCGATCCAAATAGTACCTCAGGGCCCACACCAGACACAAGGTCCTGTCTTCTTTGAATTGTCTATCTACAATGGTAGTCAAAGCAGGAATAGTCACTGGAGACACACTTTGAGAACCTTCTCTTGCTAGTTGGTTTTTGGCTATGAAGTTAGAAGAAGGGAACAAGGCAACCTTTTCCCATTGGCCTAGATTAGATACTTTGTTTGCAACCCAGGCATGGATTTCGCTGTGGCGCTTGGCGGAGGCCAAAGCTAGAAAGAAAGCAGTTTTGAGAGTAAGATGTTTGAGGTCTGTGTCTTTCATAGGCTTAAAGGGCGCTTTTGTGAGAATAGAAAGGTTCCACTAAGGAAGATTCCTGGAACTTTTGGGACGATCCCTGTGGAAACTGGAGAGTAACCTATGAAGGTCTGAACTTTGTGCAATATGGTGCCCCGCTGGGCCCAAAGTGTCAACAATGGCCGTCCTGTAACCATCGATGGTCGAGGGGCAAATGTTTAGATCTTGGTACAGGTACATGAAAAAGTCTGAGACTTGTTTCACAGATGGAGTGGAGAAATCCACCGAATTTTCTCAAATAGGGCCCACTTTGACTTGTAGATGACCTTGTTGATGACCTCTGAGGGGCAGCAATTCTCTCTGCCACCCTCACAGAGAAGCCTTGTTCTTGGAGCTATCTACTCCTAGACACCAGGCGTGGAGGTTGAGATGTTGTAGATTGCTGTGAAACACATAAATGTGGGACTGTTTGAGAAGAGTCATTGACACCGGAAGTTGCAGTGGGATCTCTGTTGAGAGCTGCACTAGATCCCAAAACCAGGGCATCCCTGGCCAGCCTGGGGCTATTATGATGATCAGGCACTGGCATTGCCTGATTTTTTGGAACACCCTGTGAAGGAGAGCCGTTGGAGGGTAAGCATAGGCAGTGAGACCCATCCAGTTTATGTTCAGAGCATCTATGTCCCAAGCATTTGTGTCTGGGACAAGAGATACGTACAATGGAAGTTTGTGGTTCAGGTGAGTGGCAAATAGATCTACATGAGGAGTGAACCACTTTTGACAGATCTGTTTGAACACCTGCGGATGCAGTGACTATTCTGTTGACTGTACTTGGTTCGACCTGGATAGAAGGTCGGCCATCACATTCAGACACCCTGGAATGTGTCTGGCTTTTAATGTTATGTGATAGTGATGGCACCATGTCATGAACATCCACAGGAGAGCGCACATCTCTGCTGAGTGAGTTCCTCCTTGTTTGTTTATGTAGGCTACCACTGTTGCATTGTCCGTTGCAACTAGTACTGTTTGGTTCTGGCACTGGTCCTTGAAGCTTCGAAGGGCCAAGGAGACCGCCTTCAATTCTAGAACGTTTATGTGTAGCCTTTTTTCCCGGTCTGACCACAGACCCTTTGTAGAATTTTGATCTAAGTGAGCACCCCAACCTTCGTTTGAGGTGTCTGTAAAGAGTTGGATACTGTGGTCTTTGGGATGAAGGTCTGCACCTCTCATCACGTTTGAGGGATTTTGCCACCAGTCTAAGTGTGCTGCAATGGCTTCTGTCCAAGGAAGGAGGCTGTCCAGTGACTGAGGATATCTCCAGTGCTCCTTGAGGTGAAACTGAAAGGGCCTCATGTGACCTCCGGGACCATTTTCTCAGTTGAGGCAAGCAACCCAATTAGCGACATCAAACATCTTGCAGTCAAGACATGTCTTGACTTGAGTCTTAGGATCAAATCCTGAAGTTTGAGCCATCTCTCTTGAGTGGGTTTTACAAGGGCTGAATCTAGATGGTATTCGTAGCCCACTAACGAAAACACCTGAGTAGGTTTCAGTTCTGATTTTTCCTGATTTATTATCCAACCCAACGACTGGGTTAGGTCTACCACTGCCTGAGTGTTCACTTGGGCTTCCTCCTGAGACTGGGACCTGATCAGCCAGTCGTCCAGGTATTGGTGAAGTCTGAGTCCTCTGGAGAGGGCCATTAGCTTCACTTCCTTTACAATCATTGTAAAGACCTGGGGGGCTGTGGCTAGTCTGAATGGGAGGGAGGTGAATTGGAACACCTGGGACCTGTAGCAAAACCTTAGGTATTTCCTTGAGTTTGGATGGATTGGGATGTGAAGGTAGGCGTCTGATAGGTCTATCGACGATACCCATTCCCCTGGAATCAGGGAGGTCCTGATGGACTCTGGAGTTTCCATTTTGAACTTTTCTACGTGTAGAAAAGTATTGAGCCTGCTTAGGTCTATGACTGGCCTCCACCTTTGGTGAGGCTTGGGTACTAGGAACAGGCGACTGTAAAACCCGAGAGATTTTACATTTTCTACCCTTTTGATTGCGTTCTTTGACAGAAGAGACTGGATACAAGTGGCCAGAGCTTGGTCTTTTTGATGGGCCTTGTACTCTGACAGAATCAGAGGGAATCTGACCAAATTTGGTTTTGAAAGGAATGGCAGTATGTAGCCATTGGTGATAATGTTTAACACGTTGGAAGAACATTTTTTTATTTGCCAGTCTCTTCTGAAAGAATGGAGGTGACCTACTGGTGGACTGAGGGAGGCTTTTAAGGAGTCATTGGGGAGAGGAGTTTCCATGCCCTCGCCCCCTGTTGTGGGGTCGAAAACGACCCCTGGAGCCTCTGAAGTTCGGTTTCCCCCTACCTGAGGAAAACGATTGGTTACTGCTTTCAGGAGTTGCCCACATAGGGACATTTCCTGTAGGGGCCTCTTTTCTTGTTATGGGGACCACAAAAGGGCTTATAGGGTCCGAAACCCTGAGAGTCTTTAGAGGTGCCTTTTTTGAGGAGGAAGTCTTCACCTTCCATCACAAGTTGAGACTTGAACAAGGAGGAGTCCCAAAAGGGCGAGTTCCTGAGTTCTTGGCGTCTCATTTCCCCTAAATGTGGTTGCAAAAGGGTCATTTCGGCTTCGCGCCTAAGCAAGCCAGTGTTACCCATAGAATATAGTTCCCTCTGGAGTATATGGGCTAGGGATTTGCTGAGGCATGTAAGAGCCCTGTGTTGAAAAAGAACAGTCTAAGTACTCACAGGCTTGCTCATATCCACGTCTTACTGCTTTTTCAGGATTGGCACCTTTTTGGATCTGAGACTTAACCCTCTTGAAGGTTGACTTCAGACTATGTTGGCACTTCTCAAGAGATGCATTGCAGGAAGAAGAAGTCTTAGCAAAGGCAGCAGTAAAATTTAGTGTGAAAGGCTGTCCCACTTTGTACCACTTTGTAGTGGAAGGAGGTTTGATGTATTTACCCTCAGGTAAATTAGCGGCCTGAAAATCATGTTCAAACTTATCAAAGGCATCTTTGATAACTGAGCTGAGTGGTAGCATAGAGGAAGGACCTCTAGGTCTGAGCTCTTGACGGCCTTTTTCATCATCCAGGCCCATAACGGAAGTTGAGGACTTAGGTATAGACTCCCTGGGGTCAGGGAGGGAAAGAATGCGCCTGAATGTGTCTACTTCTTCCGCATATTGGGAGGAAACATCAGACAGAGCTACTTCCCTATAATAAGGGGGGTCTGGATCATGTTGAGGTTGGTCGTGGTCAAAGAGAGCCCCAGAGGGCTGAGCCCTAGAGGGCTTTGAAGACCTGTGTCTGGATGCAGAGGACTGATCCTCCTCTGAAGAAGATGACACATATCTGGACCTGGGTTTATGTCTACTCTTATCAGCATGTTTTTTAGGTTTAGTAGATGGAATCCGAGGGTTATCAGATTCATCATTGTATTGATCCGAGGCAGACCTCGGTTCAACCTCATGCCTACTGTGAGAGTGAGAGTGTTTTTTAGGTTTATCCGAGACCTTCTTAGAAGGTTCCTGGGATGCATTACAATTCTGATCCGATGCATTATGATGATCAGATCCGAGACGTGGAGGAAGTGCTGGACCATAGTCCACATCCATATCCTCGGTCTGAAGGGTAGTTCTAGGTCTCGGAGGGGGTAGGTCAAGATTAACAACAGCACTAGATGAGGTTCCAGGTTTAGAAGCTGAAACCGAGGTCTGATCCACCTCTGTTTGTTTTTTAGTGGTTAATTCCTCTCGGAGTGACTGAAAAGCTTCCAACATAGATGCCTGGAACGAACACATTTGCTGCTGTAAATGGATGTTAAGTGTGTTACCCAGGGATTTCTCTAATTTTGATTCAATTTTCTGCTGTAAGGCAGTACCTGGGGTGGGTGGGACAGTCTTTGCTGGCGTTTTGAGAGACAATGAACTGAAGGATAGGGGTTGTGTACAGGGGATGAAGTAAACAAGTTATCAGCAGCACTCTCAAGGCCTGCATTGGAGCCAGTAAATGAATCCACGTCATCCCCTAGTAGATCTAATTCATCGTCTTTTGAGGCAGCAGTGAGGCACTTTTGTTTTTTTATTATATATCGTTTTCTTTGTGAGATTTTCGACATTTGTTCTTCAGTAAAAGAACCACATATTTGACAAGGATTTTCAAAAGTGACACAGGGGTCATCACCCTTGCCAGATTCCCTACAGGTAGGGTAGTAATTATGTGTGTCAAATGGGAAGCAAAAGTGCCTACACTTGATAGATCTCGGTTTGTCTTTATTCATTTGGTGGGAAGACATTTTAAACGCAATAAAATACATACTAAAAAGCCTGAACTGATAAAAACTCAAAACACGTAAATATAAGGAAAATACTTATCCTGACAAAACGGAACTTTCACAGAATAATCTATGATATATATTACAAAAAATAGCCAAAAATTAACATCCAACAGTATGTATGTGCTGAGAAATAGATGAAAATATCTGTGTAAATGACAGGTGCTACATATCCTCGTGGCCAACGAGAAAGTAGGACGAGAGGTCAAAGGTTATCACGTGACGACAACTGGAGGCTACGGGCAACTATAAATGTCTATTTGTCTTAGACGTTGGCCTGATACCTTGCGGCCATCCGAGAACAGCATTGAGTCCCACATGGTAAGCTATTGTAGCGCAATAAAATGAATATTTTTTAAATTACAAGTGAGTTACTAATTGGCAAAATGAGTACAGATCTGTTGGATACAATAAGCTAAAAGTAGCAAAGGATATATTATTAAAAACTCAAAGAGTAACACATTTGAAAAGATTGGCCTAACTGTAAAACTTTTAAAGATATTTGACATTTACTTCTGTTGTTTAGTTACAAATGAGGAAATAGCTATTACTTATTTATTATATGCAATGGAGCTCCAAACTATGTATCATCTTATAGTTAAGGACAAAGTAGCTGAACAATATATTTTAGGAAAATACTGTAACTGCAATAGTTTTGGAGTTACAAAGGCTTTACTCGACAGTAAGAATTTCAAAGTAGCTATTACTCAGCTATACAATGTGCAACAGGTCTGAAACTTAATTATGTGATAGCTTATCAAAAACTAGATGAATAACATATATGAAAAGATTTGCCTAACTTTAATACTTTTTAAGATATTTGAGATTTACTTTTGTCATTATAGTGCTACAAATAAGAAAATAGCTATTACTCACTTATGGCATGCAATGGAACCCTAAACTATATGCCATCTTATAGTTAAAGACAAAGTAGCTTGAACAACATATCTTAAGAAATACTCTAACTGCAACAGTTTTGCAGTAACAATGGATTTACTCAACAGTAAGAATAACAAAGTAGCCATTACTCAGCTATGCAATGTGCAACACATCTAAAAGTTTAATATGTGACAGCTTATCAAAAACTAGACAAATAACATATTGAAAAGATTGACATAACTTTAATACTTTTGATAATATTTGACATTTACTTGTGTCATTATTTTGCTACAAATAAGAAAATAGCTATTACTCACTTATGGCATGCAATGGATCCCTAAACTATATGCCATCTTATAGTTAAGGACAAAGTAGCTGAACAACGTATCTTAAGAAAATACTCTAACTGCAACAGTTTTGCAATTACAATGGATTTACTCAACAGTAAGAATAACGGAGTAGCTATTACTCAGCTATACAATATGCAACAGATCTAAAACTTTAATATCAAAAACTAGACAAATAACATATTGAAAAGATTGACATAACTTTAATATTTTTGATGATATTTGACATTTACTTGTGTCATTATTTTGCTACAAATAAGAAAATAGCTATTACTCACTTATGGCATGCAATGGAACCCCAAACTATGTACCATCTTATAGCTAAGGACAAAGTAGCTGAACAGCATATTTCAAGAAAAAACTCTAAATTCAATAGTTGTTGAGTTATGAGTCCTTTATTCAAAGTAGCTAAAATTGCTACTACTCAATTATCTTTAGGCCTAAGTCCACAAAACCAAAAACATTTTCAAGGGCATGGAAATTCATTAGGATAAATAATTTACAAAAAATCTGTAGCTGTAGTAGTTTTGGAGAAATCTGCGTGACACACTAACACACATGCACCCACGCACGCACCCCCACAAACACATGATGCATTTTATAATGTCCCTCTCGGGCTAAAACCCAGCAGGAGATAATAAACAGCATGTGACCCACATTCATTTAAATCATTTCCATATTGCTGTATCTGCATTAAGATATTCAATAAAATACAATAAATATATAAATATAAATAAATATATACAATAAAACATTATTTGAAGCTAAATCAATTTTGGGAACAATATTAATGATGGTGTATTTTCTGAGAAAGTAGTACAGAATTATATTTTGTAATTAGTGAGTGCAGTCAATAATTTGTATGTCAACATTTATATTAACATTTTGACATATAATTTAAAATTTAATTAAATGTACAAAGAACACAGTAAAATGCAATGAAAAATAGCAAAAAGTGAAATACATTACCTTTTCATAACACTGTGCACAGTCCATTTCTGTTATGTATGTTTTTCCAAATCCTTTCAACCTATAATCACTGATATTTTTATATTTATTTTGAATAATAAATAGGCTTTGTCATGTACTCTCACTGCACATGGTTGCAAAGCTGCAAGTTTAACACCATAAATGCTAAGGACAAATGCACCAGCAGAATACAAAAGATTTAATCAGATCAATTGAACATTTTCAGGATCAACACTTTTTTTCAATGTTCAGGTCACCACAATATAATTAGAGATTTAGGTCACGTATATGTAAACATTGGTTTTTGCATGGCCTCTGTTGTGGTTTAAACCACTTGAAAGTATAAATTCGTGAATCAGAAAATTACTTGGCCTTCAGCCTCGTTTTTTTTTTGTGATTCATGAATCCACACTTTCTCGTGATTTCTCCTACACATAAACTATAATAAAATATATATAATATTCTATTAATAACACATGCTACTATGGCATAAACATGATGAAATGTATCAAAATTGAAGTAATTGCCTGGTGATTTGGCATGCTTGTACATTAATCTTGGGGATTTGGTGTTGTATAGTAACAGCTAGAGTGAAATATGAAACTTACTGTTACAACTCAAAAAGGAGACCCCATACAGTGACACATTACCTTAATAAATGTTGTTTGTGTTTTCAGTAGCAAATAATGTCCATCTAAATATCACCAATCCAGCTGGATCCAGAGGATGATCTGGAGCCAAGAAATATTAACCACAATGAACCAGATAAAGTTATGGCTCCCTGGGCAGGCACCCCCATGTTTGATCTATCCATCAGCAGAAGTGCTCCCTTGTGGTGGTCTAGGCCCACACCTAGCTATGACTGTTTAAACATATTAGACAAGATGGGCAAGAGGTCCGACAGTCTCTGACAGTACCTTGACAGAGTCCTGACCAGCCTTAAGGGTCAGATCTGCCAATGAACTGTCTTGGGCCATTGGATGACTCCTGTCCATAGTCCATCCTGAGATCTGAAACTAGTTTCAAAACAAGGCCTTTGAAATGATGTAGGCTGTTGGCAAACATTCTATCAGGTTGTACAGAAGGGAGAAGGAGACCAGGCAACAGCCAAAGGAGATGCAGCTACAGCAGTTGGAGCAACAGCAATAGTTACAGTTCTACCAGCAGCAATAGCCATAGAACTTGGTGCTGTGGGATTATCCTGTGAAGATGTAGCAATGGGGACAGGAGCATAAAGTTACTATAACTAGGCCTGCTGCAATGGGTGCACAGGTCCAACTCAACCAAAGTGACCATGTAGGCCCCTTTCCCACAGCTCAAAAATGTATGGCAGTCGGCACACAAGAAACACCAGCCTTCCCCGTCACAACAGCCTCGGAGATTTCATCAAAAACCATTGCAATTGCAACCCACTGCCACTCACTGGTATTTTAATATGTGGACATTTTGATAGAATGTGATCATTTTAATGTATGGACACTTAAACAAGATGATATAGTAATTTTATTATAAGATTCTGCTCATGGATTTATCTCTGTGTTTATTATCTCCCTCCAGCGGCCGAAGGTTGTGGTCGGGAGATTATAAAACGCCTTCCGTACGTGCGTACGTTTCATCTCGTTTTTACATAAACCTTAATATCTCATTAATTTATAAAGATATCTTTACCAAGTTTACAGGGAATGTTTGTGGCTATGACAACATGTCTGAGCAAAATTTTGACCTCATTTTGAAAACAAAATGGCCACCATAGCCAACTGTTTGAAAATGATAAAGGTACTGTAAATCTTGAAATATTCCAGCTAGCTTAATCAAATTTGCACAAGATATATGTGGCTAGGAAAGCTAGCCTGATAGTACTTGTGGCCTAGTTTCAAAACAAAATGGCCACCATATCACATTTAATGTCACATGGGGTTATCATTAAAAAGGCCTTATATCTCCCTTACCATTGCTCGTAAGGGTTTGGATTATGAAACAACTTGTAAGAAGTCATGGCCCGGGAATATTCTCCTGGTGTTGAATTTGACCTTTGACCCCTGCTTCAAGGTTAAATGGGTGTCATCAAACTAAAATGTTCTTATATTTTCCTTACTTTTGGTGCTAGGGCTTCAGAATGTAAAAACAACCCATGGGAAGTCCTGGTCTGCAAATGTTTTGCTTGTGAACAATTTCAGCCTCATTTGGAAAAACAAAATGGCCGCCATAACCAATTATTTCAAAATCATTAAGATGCTCTAAAACTTGAAATAGTGCAGCTAGGTTCATCAAATTTGCACAAAAGATATATGGCTAGGTATAGCAGCCCGACAGGAATTTGGTCTAGTTTCAAAAACAAAATGTCAAATGGGATTATCCTATTAAAATTAAGGCATTATATCTCCCTTATCATTGCTACTAGGGGTTCAGAATGTGAAAACAACTTATAGAAAGTCATGGTCTGGAAATTTTTTCCAATTGCCCACTTTGACCTTTGACCCCTTCTTCAGTGTCAAGTGAGGTCATCTTATTACTACAAAGGCCCCTTTATCTCCTTTAGTTCTCCATTATTACTGATCCTAAAGCGGGAGATAGCCACTGCGGAAGTAGTCTTGCTTTTTTGTATTTCTTCTATTTTCTTGTCTACAAAATGGATATCAAGATGTAAGAATATATAATCCGTTGAGTTACAGATTTTCCTTTTTCCTCACAATCATGAGTTTGGTGTTCAAGAGGTAACCCATACTCGGTGGTGAATGTGCTGTATATGTGTTCTGATGGAACCTGAAATACAAAACTTCTGGTCACAGGTATCTTAACTTTAGCTTGGTGGAACCTGAACAGCAAGGTACTAATTTGGTTGATAGGAGAAACAGTGCATATATGTTGATCCAGAATATATAATTATATTCTTTCTCATTTGCATAATTTCATATTCTGCATGTATGTTGGTTAAGAATACATGCACTTGTATTGCATCGAACAGAGGTTGGTGGAAATGCTTCTTCCTTTAAATGAGGTTATATTACATTTACCCATTTGGCCTGAATTACTCTTTTATGATAATTTGGGTGGCCCTTAACTTTCTTTTTAACCCGCATATAGTGCCCATAGACCAGAATTTGGTTAAGTAATTATTTCACCCAATAATTTCACCACCTGGGCAGGTTCCTCCTTTGAATTTCCCTGGCATCATCCAAATCCCTCTTCTGCTTCTCTTTATCTTAGTCCTGGTGCCATGTTGAACACAGTTGAATATGAGTTGGAGTGAGATATCTGCACAAACATATAGGAATCCAGATTTATAGAGATGCATCGGATTGAGCGGTCATCAGAGACACAAAATAACCATTGCTTCATCTCCATTGACTGTCACTGTTGATGGATTGCCTTGCTGCATCCATGTTTCATCACCAACATTTATAAGGCTGTGACAGAACATGAATCCTCCCATTCACATGCAAAAATGGCCATCACACTGTAAAAACTTCGGCGACAGTAGCAATATGTAGGTAATACATTTATTACTGCCGAAAGGTGTACTGGGTGGTGAATAGACGTTTCAGTCCATGTGATCCATTTTCATGCCCAAGTTTGGCGACTGATGAATACTTGCTAATCCTGAAAAGTTTTTTGTTAAATGACAACTAAGTCACAGTATATTCCTATTTGTGGGACCTGGGCAAACATATCAGTAATATGTCCATAAGGTGATGGAGGTCAGGTACTGTGGCAACACAGTAGCATCCCATCCCAGGGGTCTTGGGTTTTACCTCCAATATTAATAGGGAAAGTTGGCAGCTGTTTAAGTGATTTTTTTCCTAGTACTTTTATTGCATCTCTCCTCAGATCAGATTAACTAGTCAGGAACCTCAATGATCCAAACCTCTATCATGAACCTCAGTTTCTGGTCTCCCCCAAAATGCACTTTTCCACTGTTTATATGAGTACATGTGCAGATGCAGATTGTGGTAATAAAATAAAGCACAAAAGAAACAGGACTGTTTCCTTGTTTATGTTTTGTAGGTGTGGTTTGCGTTTGTGGCTTGAATAAACTTTCTAACACAGATCATTTTTGCTGCAGCCGCAAGCTTCTACATGAAAGACATAACATCCACCCATGAAAGTATTTTAGGATGTTTTTGTATCAAAACTTCTGTCTCATGCAACTATACACTGTGATGAAATATGTTGTGAAAATTGGACACCAAATAAGAAATTTTTTTTAAAAATATGTATATGAATTCTCTGCAAACTAAACTTTAAAAAATGAAATCATGGACACATTATACTGGTACATGGACACATTATACTGGTACATGGACACATTATAATGGTGCATGGACACATTATAATGGTGCATGGACACATTATACTGGTACTGAAATACCTCTTTTGTAGAAAACTTCTATTATTTGGACAAAATCTTCCTATGTGAAAAAATTTAGTATCATAGAGGTTCTGCTGGTTTTAATCAGATTTAATTTATTCCAAATGCATGTTGAAAGTATTTAAATCATCATATCAATAAAATGAATTCTGGGAGTGAAGATGTCTTGATCGTTGGCAGTTCCAACAATTACAAACAAACTTATTGAAAGAAAATACTAACTTTGACACCCAAACATAAATTTTATTGAAAAATATTTTTCCAAAACATATGATCACATTTTGCTCCACTTACAAGAAATAAAAAGAAATTTACATCAGTTCTTTTTTGAGATATAATTTAACAGCTGATGGTTTTCAATACTGAATATCCATAAAATATTGAATAAATTATCACTGAAAGAATCAACAGTTTTTTTTACATTCAGCACTTTGCTGAAGTAGCAACATATAAAACTCTAAAGAATATAATAATACACTAATTTTTAAAAGATGACCGCATTACTTTAAGGGATACCTTTATCATAATATTCTTTGCTTAATTTTTTACTCTCTGATGGAGTTTGTCTTTAGCAAACATGATATTAGAAAATATTAAGATTATACAATAATTTTTATATAAATTACACCAAACCTCTTAAAGTAGAACTCTGTTTAATCAGATTAGTTGAAATAAAGACAAGTTGCAAAGAAACTCTTTTCAATTACATTTCACCCAATTAGAGGAATTTATTGCACAATGAGAGTATTTTCCTTGTTCTTAAGACTTAACATAGTGGTCAACTGTATATTTTAATATTATTGTTGCCTTGGTATCAGTCTATTTTATCAGTTTTAATCATTTAGTCCAAATACTGGAATAATTAAAGTCTCCATTAAATTTTTTTCTTAACAAGAATTACTAATTCTAATAGTACTTTTATAATGTTTAATCTCCATCTATTGACAGACTCTAAGATGCATGATGCCAGAAATCGGAGATTGTAAATGTTAAATAAAAAACATTGCATGGGTTGGCACTGCTTAAGTAAAAGTATTTTGTTTGTTCCCTCAAGATTCCAGTTAACAGAGTTCTACTGTTGGTGCAAGAAAGTTGTGTGTTAAAAAGTATTGTATGAAAAATATATATACACCCAATCTTACATACCTATAAATGTCATTCAATACATAAAAAGTAGAAAACAAATCCACAAAATTGTCTTTAGATTTTTTTTTCAAATTTATGCATCATCAACCCTTCTACAAAGCAACATATCACAGAATCCTTTGCAAAATATTGAAAGGCAAGAGTATTTATACAACTTAAATGGACTTCTTTTTATAACATTTGCATACTTTCAAATCTATGAAGTTTCGTATGCTACCACAGATTACATAAAGTGTGAAAGATAATACATAATCACCAACAGAGGATTTACAATGATACAGTGCAGTGCTGATGGTGCAGACACAATAAAAAAGATCTTGATTTACATGCATTGCAGTCACACTGATTTGAATGATTCAGCAGTGTGATGGGACCAGTTTCTTCATATGCTATAAATTTGCACACTCCATCAAATAGTGGAAATTGGCTTACATATGTGTGGAACCGTTTCATGATGACAAGAGTGGTTTCTGTTGTAGCTGTGGTTTTCACATAGAAATGTGACAGTATATATTTTACATTGATGTCTTCAAAGATATTCTTTCAAACAGTAATTCTTTTGATATATAATCTTTGTATATTTAGATATAGCTGCGCAACATCTTTCATGAATACAATCTCTGCATTCTGGGTGCATTATAGATGACTTCACATAAAGGTTTGCTCATATTTACTTATGCAATGAAATATGGTATGCATTACATGTGCATATAAAGGAGATATAGTTTAAAAAGGACAGAAAAGTTGTGCAAACCTCAATAAAAGGTCCAAGTGAAAGTTCATACAAATGTCAATATTAATATAATCACACAAGTTTGAATAAAATTGCAAATTTAATAAGTAAATTAAATGTTTATAAGTTAATACCCTATCCAACGGACAATTGCTAATCCGGTCAGCGCAGACTGGCCCGCCAAACGTCATAAAAAGATGTCCTGTGTTTCCACCGGCTGGCCGGTCCCTAGTAACTAGTGCACTCACCAGATGGCATGTCGTACTTCCTTCCTGTCTAGACAGCGTGACGTCATAGCATCTTTTTTGTTGTCTAAACCTATCAGACCCTTAGTAAGTTAATAGCGGGGTCGGTGGGAGGGTCTTGTGTGTCCATTGGATAGAGTATTAACTTATAAGAATTTAATTTACTTATTAAATTGGCAATTTTATTGTGTTAATACATCCTATCCAATGGACAATTGCTGAATAATTACCGCTTGGAAGGCGGGTAAGTTACTAGGGACTTAAGTGAACTCAAAAACAAAACTAAGAAACTTCCAGGCCCGGGTTGACTTTGAGGTCAGATACCCTAGGGGCCATGGTCGGTTACACAAAACCGGTCATCCGGTTGTACCTATGTTGCCCCCCCTTTTTTACAGATCTTCTCTGAGGTAGGGGAAGAGGGGGATGAGTTCAGTCCCATAAGAAGTATAAATAAGCCTCCCGAAGGAAGCAAGTCACAGTTTTTTTTTGTTTTTTTTTTTAATTTTGCAACTGTACAGCTATTTGCATATGTACAACTATCATATATGTACAACTATTTACAAATGTACAACTATTTACATATGTACAAATCTCCTCTATGTCCTGGACTACTGGTGGATCTGCTGAGCAGCCACTACCGGTCCCAAGTGGTAGAGCTCTGTATCAGCCCAGGCCACATCCTCCAATTAAAATTGTGTGAAGGTATTATGCGATTTCCAGTGGCTGGCTGATAGGATCTGTTCTAAGGAGACTCCTGACTGGAATTCCTTAGAAGCAGCAAAGGCCCTGACATCATGGGCTTAACCTGATGTAAAGTGTGGGCCTCCTGGTCCGAGAGCTCATAACACAAGATCACAGTTTGCTTGATCCAAGAGGAGATAGTGGCAGGTGAGATGTCTTTGTCGAAGCCTTTCTTGAAGGAGACAAAGACTAACCCCTTATTCTGCCTGAGGTCTGAAGTCCTGTCCAAGTAGTAGCGCAAAGCTCCGACTGAACAAAGGGACCTGTCAGACTTGAGAGACCTATCCAGAGTTGGGGCCAGGGCTGGTATAACCACTGGGGCCACACTGTCTGGACCCTCTTTGGCCAGCTGATTCTTGGATAGAAAGCTGGGTGATGGATACAGGGACACCTTTGACCAATCAGATTGGTGTCTAAAGACTAACCCCTTATTCTGCCTGAGGTCTGAAGTCCTGTCCAAGTAGTAGCGCAAAGTTCTGACCGGACAAAGGAACTGTCAGACTTGAGAGACCTATCCAGAGTTGGGGCCAGGGCTGGTATAACCACTGGGGCCACACTGTCTGGACCCTCTTTGGCCAGCTGATTCTTGGATAGAAAGCTGGGTGATGGATACAGGGACACCTTTGACCAATCAGATTGGTGTCTAATGTTTTTGTTTTGCCAAGTATGTATCTCACTTCTGCGCTTGCTCCACCCAAGGGCTAAGAGGAAAACCGTCTTGAAGGTCAAGTGCTTCAAAGATGCCTCTTTAATTGGTTCAATGGGAGCCTTTGTCAGCTGGTGTATGACCAGGGATAGGTTCCAGGAGGGGATTCCCCTCCGGTCTTTGGGTCTGTCTCTATGGAAACTATCCAAGAGATGAGTGAGATTTTCGTCCTTGCTGATGTTGAAGGGCGAGTTTCCCAGTTTATCAGCAATGGCTGACCTGTAACCATCAATGGTACTAGGTTGTAACTTCCTGTCCTGAAATAGGTACATAAGGAAGTCAGCAACTGACTTTACAGGGGGTGCCCTGAGGTCCACCCGATTAGTGAGGCACCACTTTGTACAAATGGTCCACTTTGCCTCATAGACTGATCTGGTTTATCCCCTTTGAGGAGCCTCAATTCTTACTGCCACTGCTTTAGAGAAGCCCTGCTCCTTGATTGCTGAGGCTCTAGGAGCCATGCATGGAGATTTAGATTGGTCAGATTGCTGTGAGGGATCTGATTGAACGGCTGTGTCAACAGGTTGGGCAGATTGGGCAGGCTCAATGGGATTTGACTGGACATGGTCACTAGGTCCCAAAACCAAGGCATGTTGGGCCACCCCGGTGCGATTAGAATTACTCTCTTGGATGGGGAGTCCTGCAACTTCTCCACTACTTTGCCCAATATGGCTGCTGGTGGGAAGGCATATGCGTCCAGATCCTCCCAGGGCAGACTGAGTGCATCCACTGCTGTGGCCAGGGGATCTGGTACCGGTGACACAAACAGAGGCAACTTGTTGTTTAACCTCGTGTCAAAGAGGTCTATTTGAGGTTGGTGCCACCTGCTGCATATTGCTTGGGAAACCTCTGGAAGGAGAGACCACTCTGTTTGAATGGTCTGGCCTAGCCTGGATAGCTTGTCTGCTACCACGTTCAGCCGGCCTGGAATGTGTCGGGCTTTGAGAGTTACTTGATTTCTGGTACACCAGGTCAAAAGTCTCTATAGCAGGGCACAAAGAGGGCCCGACCTCATACCTCCTGCCTAGTTTATGTAAGACACCACTATGGTGTTGTCTGTGGCTATAAGTACTATCTTGTCTAAACAGAGGTCTTGGAACTCTTTTGAGGCTAAGAAAACTGCCTTGAGTTTGAGGTAGTTTATATGCAGCTTGCTTTCCGGAAGGGACCAGGTCCCTCTTGCAGTGCGTTCATTTAAGTGAGCGCCCCACCCTTCTTTTGATGCATCTGTAAAAATTTGCAGCGCATGTTTTA
The DNA here is from genome assembly GCA_964017235.1 of Sabellastarte sp. h YS-2021. Lineage (NCBI taxonomy): Eukaryota > Metazoa > Annelida > Polychaeta > Sabellida > Sabellidae > Sabellastarte > Sabellastarte sp. h YS-2021. The sequence continues at coordinate 80,975,668 of OZ024927.1, forward strand.
TTGGGTGTAATGGTTGACCTGTGAGAACGTTGTCTTCTTTTAGCCACCATTGTAAATGGGGATGCAGGGACCTTGGGATTGGGATAATCTTTTCTAGTGACTCTGGTACCCTCCAGTTCTTTTTGAGATGCCACTGAATGGGTCTCATATGTAGTCGGCCTAAGTGAACTTGCTTTTCTGTGGCTGTCAATAAACCTATCAGAGACATGAACTGTTGGACCTGACAAGCCAGTAGTGATAGTATTTCTAAGATTTTGTCTTGAAGCTTCTGCCAACGGTCCGGTGTCAGTCAGACCTGACCGGCCTTGAGGTCGAACTGGTAACCTACAAAATCGAAGATCTGTTTTGGTTCCAGCTCTGGTTTTTCCAGATTCACCAGCCAACCTAATTTTTGACACATTTTCACTAGATCTGGAGTATGCTGGAGACAAATTTGGTGGGATTTGGCTCTCACCAACCAGTCGCCTAAGTACTGGTGGATTCTTATACCCTCATGTATAGGCATGAGTTTCACCTCCTTTGCCACTACAGTGAACCCCAAGGGTGCTGTGGACAGACCGAAAGGTAGTGCTTTGAATTGGTATGTCTGACCCTGGACATGAAATCTCAGATATTTCCTGGACTGTTCCTGTATTGGGATATGGAACTAGGCGTCCTTGAAGTCTATTGAGGTAACCCACTCCCCTCCCCCCTTGGAGGGATGTTCTGATGGTTTCTGGTGTCTCTATTTTGAATTTTTCCGTCTTGAGGAAAAGATTTAGTTTGCTCAGGCCTAGTATGGGTCTCCATTTGTTGATGGGTTTTGGGATTAAAAATAGTTGATTAAAAAATCCCAGAGATGTTTGATTTTGAACCAGATCTACTGCATTTTTGTCGATAAGCTGATGTAATGCCTCCAGCAGGTAGAGGTTCCTGTGGGGATTGACATAACAGCTTATGACTGTGGGAGACCTTGTGAGTTTTGGCCGGATCCGAAAGAGGAGGGTGTAGCCCTCTCTCAGGATTTGAACTACTTTCGGACCGGCACCCAGATCCATCCAAGTTTGCCAATAGTTTTGAAGTCTCGCCCCTACAGGCAGATTTGGTGCAGCATTTTTGACATTTGTTACAGGTTTTACACAAGACAATTGATTGACACAAGAAACACTTTTCACATATTTTAATCTGTTCTCTTTGACAAAACAACCTGCTGACCCGGGACTTAATTCTTTCTTTTGGGAATGCCCGGGTGCAGTATGAACAGAAGGTACAACATGACAGTTTACATTTTAAAAAGTGTCTATTGTCTGTTTTCTTGTGAAGCTCCCAGCCAGCAGTCGTGCATGTAACTTGGTTACACAGTAATTGTCATTTATACGACTGCTGGCCCTTGGCTGGTCGAGAATTGTAAGTTGAAGAACGGCCTTTTCCTTTCTTAAGCCTCAGTTCTGCTGTCTGACCTCTTACCTGACCTCTCATAGGGGTGGTACCGACCCTTGCTACATACAGCACTGGAGTGTCCCTTGGACTCAAAGTGAGCAATGTCCTCTTCAGCTTTTCTTACAACTGAGTCTGGGAACAGTGTGTTGATATGTAGAGGTCCTGTCCTGAGTGCATTTAAAGTGTCAGGTTTAATGCCAGTTCTGAGGTGGCTCAAGTATGCATCCCTGTGAGCCAGTGTGATGTTACCCACGGACATGAAGTCAAAATCCGACAGATGCTCCATGGTTTTGGCTGATGCTTGCATTGAAATGCATTAAATACTGCAACTCATTAGCAGCTGAGGAACTCTTTTGAGAAGACTTTCCCTTACTTTCTGACCTCAGGGTTTTCAGTTGATCCTGCATGTTCTGTTGGACCTTAAACAAATACCGGTTGAAGCTGGCTGCTTGGTTACATATAACCATTGCTTCTCTTGCTGTTCTCTCCCATTTACGCAGAGTTTCTTGTGATATCCTGCATGAAGCTGGTGGGGTTGAAGACAGTCCAGAGTGTCTAGCAATACAGCTATAGCTACTGTTCAGCTTTGAAGCATCTGTGCACCAAGATGAGACGGCTGAAGGGTCAACTTTGTGGTCAGAAAACAGCCCGTACCACTTAGACTGTGACTTAGGGGTCTCAGGAACACATCTTTCGACAGGCCACCAGCCTCTGAACCATGGGAGGAGTAGCCTCAACCAAAGTAGTGTTCAATTTCTGCAGCTTTTTACATAGCCAGTCTTCAGTTGGCATCTGTACAGAAACCTTGCCAATAACTGGGGTCTTGGGTCCAGCAAAGGGGTTATCTTCAGACGTATTAGTCGCACTGTCAATGTCTGGTAGATGGGACCAACCCATAAAGGGATGTATAGCTCTTATGGTTTCCCGGTAGGTCTGTTCCTGTGACAAAGGTTGATCTTGGTCGGCACCAGTCGCGTATTGATCATCTGAGAGTACCCCTTCTTCTGTATACAAGTCCAAAGGGGTCGGTCGGACAGATCACTACCGGCTTCAGAGCTGGAACTAACAGAACTGTCCCTTCTAGACCTGTGTAAAGCAGGAGAGCCGGTGTCTTGAAGATCTGAAGACATGGGTCGGTCGGTAGGAGATGACCATTTGGACTGAGGTCGGTGCTTGCTGGTGGACAGTTTGACAGCAGAGGAGCTGGTCCCAGGAAGCTCTGTAGAAGAGGTCGGTCAGTTGGATTTCGCTTTACTGGTCGGCTGATGCTTAGTAGCAGAGGAGCCTGTGTCAGGAAGCATAGCAGCAGTGGGAGGGGATTTAACAGTACCCTGTTGATCAACAGCCCCTAAGATCGCCACATCAGAAGGGTCGACAAGCAATTCAGTGTCTTTAGAAGGGGTGGATTCAAGCTTCTTAGCTTCCCGTTTGTCTTTCTTAATTTTGTAGGAAGGCGTAGCTAGCTGCAAACATTGCTCAGGGGAGAAAGCCATGCATATCTTACATTCAGAGTCTGGTTTTTCGACACAGGGGTCCTTACCCTTTCCTTTATCCCTGCAGCATGCGCAAACAAGGTGGCTGTCAAAGCTAGCCATAACATGGCCGCAAGTTCCCCTTCCCTGGCCAGGAGACGATATAATGGTCTATAAGCTCTATGAATATCGTTGATACAATAAAAATTCACTGAAGACAAAAACTCTGAATAATATTCACAATTTTCAAACTCAATTTCAAATCCGTGTGCACTATAGTCCCGCGCCAAACGAAAAAGATGCTATGACGTCACGCTGTCTACACAGGAAGGAAGTACGACACGCCATCTGGCGAGTGCACTAGTACTAGGGATCGGCCGGCAGGTGTAAACACAGGACGTCTTTTTCTGACGTTTGGCGGGCCGGTCTGTGCCGACCGGATTAGCAATTGTCCATTGGATAGGATGTATTTACGCAATAAAATGTGGCTTTCCTTTACAAAGAGTTTATCATGTAGATATCTTCCTTACTTTTCTGAAAACATAACAGCCCATACAATAAATCTGTATACAAAAATTTGTTCATACACAAATACATATGTCCTTTACACATGCAGATAAAAATAAATCTTGGTTATAAATTAAAGAAAAAATATGCAAATCTCATTATAATTTTAAAAATAGCATCAGAGATGCCCGTACCCCACAGCCTAGGGAAATATTTTTTAACACCATGAGATATAAAAGTACTGCATCAGTACAAAGTTCAGGATAATTTCAGAGCACTGTCAGTTACATAAAGGTCCAAACAATGTTTACATAGAGAAAATAATGTCTAAGAGAAAGATAATGCATGTACTCTTTATCTACACCTGGCATGGCCAAATTATGGTTTAGATGTTTTGAATATTACCATGCATACAGAAATGGTAACACATTCAATGAATGCTTATGTGTGGTCTTGGAGCAAAATCTGCAGCTCACTTGATGAAATTCCATGTTACAATGGGAAGTTGTAAAAATAAAATTCTTAATGAATTCTAATATGACTTGTGCTTAATCTGCATCAAAAGACAGACCCAAAGGTGCAACAAGATTTTAAATGTCAAGGTCACTACAACAAGGTCAAAGGTCAAATCAAGGTCACACCATGATGCTGCACAGCTACAACCCCTAACCAATGCCCCTACCAAGCATCAACTTCCTACATCTTACGGTTTCCGAGATATAGCCCTGACAAGATTTTATAGGTCAAGGTCACTACGGCAAGGTTACACCATGACATTGCACACCTACACCCCCTAACCAATGTCCCTACCAAGCATCAACTTCGTACACCTCACGGTTTCCCAGATATAGCCCGGAGAAGATTTTATAGGTCAAAGTCACTATGGCAAGGTCAAAGGTGAAATCCTGGTCAGACCATGACACTGCACACCTACACCCCCTAACCAATGTCCCTACCAAGTATCAACTTCCTACACCTTACAGTTTCCGAGATATAGCCCGGACAAGATTTTATAGGTCAAGGTCACTACAGCAAGGTCAAAGGTCAAATCAAGGTCAGACCATGACATTGCACACCTACAGCCCCTAACCAATGTCCCTACCAAGTATCAACTTCTTACACCTTACGGTTTCCAAGACATAGCCCGGACAAGATTTTATAGGTCAAGGTCACTACGGCAAGGTCAAAGGTCAAATCAAGGTCAGACCATGACGTTGCACACCTACACATCCTAACCAATGTCCCTACCAAGTATCAACTTCCTACACCTTACAGTTTCCAAGATATAGCCGGGACAAGACTTTATAGGTCAAGGTCACTACAGCCAGGTCAAAGATCAAATGAAGGTCACACCATGACGTTGCACACCTACACCCCCTAACCAATGTCCCTACCAAGTATCAACTTTCTGCACCTTATGGTTTCTGAGATATAGCCCAGACAAGATTTTCAAACTCAAGGTCACTACGGCAAGGTCAAATCAAGGTCAGACCATGACGTTTACACACCTACACCCCCTAACAAATGTCCCTACCAAGTATCAACTTCCTTCACCTTATGGTTTCTGAGATACAGGCCGGACAAACTTCTTCCCACCGCCCGCCCACACCTGCCCGCCCGCCCGCCTGCCCATCCGGACACCATGGGTGAAAACAATACCCCGACAGCCCTTAAGGGCTGTGGGGTAAAAAGTACACATCTTTTGATAAAAGTTCACAATTATCTCAATATTCAGCCAATCACAGAAGCTTGAATAAAATGCGGGCCTCTTCCATAAATACAGATATATCCTGTATACTCTGTGTCCAAGTAACACACCCTCTACCTGGGTTCTGGTAAAGGAGTATTTTGTCCTGAGCTGTAACCGCTAACATGACTCCCCTGTCTGACAACCATCACTTGTCTCCCTCTCATCTGTGGCTCATAGTCCTCCCTTCTTCCATTGGGACTGAGTGCCTTTGGACTGTACACGCGCAGACCTGTCATCGGCTCAATCAGTAAGCTCGCACTGTTTGGAGATCGTGGGCTGCTGGGATGGCTGTAGTTATCAGAGTGGTAACTGGGAGGTGACGGGGTACCACTGTGAGGAGAGAGTCTCCTGAAGCTCCTTTCATTATACAGGGTTTTCCTGGGAGGCACCTGATCTGTTACAATGAAATCACCACTCTGGGATGAATCTGACTTTCCGTCACTTCTTAGTAAGACGATAAGTGACCTTCCTGATGAAAAGTGAAAACATCAAAGTAATATTATATATTTACAAATGAAATTGCCAAAAAGCACAATAAGACATAAAGCAAAGAAGTTTTAAAAATAACATATATCTTGCCCTAAATTGAAGTATTTTGATGTTGCATGTGTTGTTCACTCAAAAATAATACACATAAATCTGCCACAATAATTTTTACAACGATGATCCTATTTCAGTGATATGTCTTTAGCACAGTCACATGAGATGAAATAAATGACATAAGTAAATGATTGACAAGTTTACCTGACTTTGTGCACTTCAACAGAAGTAGCAGAATAATAGACACAACTAATCCCACTGCCAAGATGCAAATCACACCAATAATAGCAGGGTGTAACCCATCACTATCCGAATCCTAAAATATACACAATATACAACTCTTAAGCTATTTTGAAATTGAGTATGAGCAATGTATACAGCTGGTATACATGTAATAAGACACATTTTTAAAACTTTGTTTTATGTAAGATATAATCTACTATTGTCTGATATATATCAATAATTAAGTCAATAAGTATAAATATCAACATCACCAAAAAATGCTCAAAAATAAATATAATTTATTTAAGTATTTTACTCCTCACTGTATGTGTTCTTCTTTCCTGGAATATTGTATTTTTTACATGAAACTCTTGCTGTATCCTAAGGCTCCAATTTTTGTATTGTATTTGTATTTATACACAGCACAATATTTCCATGTACTGCAGGACTCAAAACGCTATATGACCCATTCAACTGTACAAGTACAGTCCAACTCTCAAGGTACTGACATTCCCCCAACTGAAAGACAGAGGCTCAAGGATGTATCTGCCTGTACCTGGGATTGAACCCACATCCTCTGTGTTCCTAGGCGAGTGCATTACCCACTAGGCCACAGTGGCAGATATTTCCAATAGCAAGAAGTGTTACATTCATTATTTGAGGTAAAGATCTGGAAGTAATGTACCTCCTCATTGGCTGGCAATCTCTCATCTCCATCTACAGCCAAATACTGTGCAGCCTGTAGATTTAGGTCACCATATGTCAGTACTATACCATTTCCTAACTCCACCCACAGTGCTTCCACAGTGTCATCCACTGCAATGGTCTGGCCACTAATTGTAAAGCTCACCAAGATACTCCCTGTAATGATGTTAGAACATTTTAAAGGAATATAAAAAGAAACTAAACTCATCTGCCCATTAACTGTAAAGCTGACAAAGACATTCCTTGTAGTGACATTTGGAAAAAAATTAAAATTATAATAAAAGGAATTTAAAATGGTCTACCCAGTAACCATGAAGCTCAGCAAGATATTCAATATTTAAGTAATATATAACAGAAACTGTAACAGGGTGCCCACAGATTGTAAAAAATCACCAAGATACTCCCTGTAATGATAATTCAAGAGAAACATATAGAGGAATTTAAAAATATGTCAGATTCAACAGTGTCATTCAATAAAGTAGCCTGTCCACCAGTTGTGAAACGTCCCCCCAAATTTAATACAAGGCTAGCTAACACGATCATACGATCATTCCTTCAGTAAATTTGACAACCTAATGAATGGACAAATGAAATAAAGTAGTTTTATAGATTAGATGATAAATATTAATTTTCTGAAAGAAAAATATTCTTAGCACAATAAGCTTTTTACTAGTTTACTTTTAAAATACCAACCTGCAGATATGACAAAGTTGTCCATGTAAATATTCTCAGAGTCAAATTTACTGAGAAGAAAATTTTTCATGGCTGCACTAAAAATGCGAGGTCTGTCTACAACCTCATCAAAGTTCTCATCAAATTTAATTTGAACTTTTCGCGTGGCTTCAGCCGGTGGCAACACTTCTTTTTGCACTGAAATCACATCTGAGTACACAGTAAAGCTGTATTCACTGTCTGGAGTGGTCACACAATCAAAGGTGAAGGCCACATCTCCATCATCACTGAGAGTCAAGTTATTGAAGGTCACCAAACTGCTCTCATTGATACTGACAGTACTTTCCATGACATCATACAGGCCCAGGTAGCCAGTTTTGCCGTATTGCTCAATGGTGCAAGCCCAAGTATGACCCTGGAACATATCAGGGTAATCATTACTACGAGATTCACATATGTGCATAATGTTAGTAAGCAAGATTTACTTTTTACAAGGCCTCACGTGTGGCATCACAAGATTACTAATCAGACACGTAAAACCTACTGATTCTACACTAATTAACATTAAAATCATAGAGATGTGCTGCAATGTAGAGATAATTATCAGTATTTATTTTTTAGCAAACATGAAATTGATACAATACTATGGGCTCTATGCACAAAATGAAATTACTTTGAATAAAAGTCTTTGAATCTTGTGAAAATAGTTATTTATATATAGATCTGTATGTATTTTTGTGTGTTTTTTTTTGTCATTGTAATTACAGTGTATTACTATACCAGATATTGTATATACGATTGAATGAATAAATAAATAATTTTTTTTTTAGTGGAGTGTCGTAGAGATAACTAGAACCTACTTATGTTAAGTGTGACTAATTTTCGCTGATACCTATTGGAATATACTACATGTATTTTCGTATATCAGGATGTCAAAACAGACTACTGTAATTGACTTACACTGGTTCTATACTGAGACAGAATCTACTCTACAAGATGCACTGTGCACTGAGAGGAAAATTTCATATTTGTATGTCATATCACATTTAACTCTGTCACTATCTTGTATTGAATCATGCCAGCTCAAATATTATTGCACAAATACCTACACACAAGATATTTAAGTTCTGCCATTCTAATACATAACACTTAAGTTCACGTAGGCTGCATAAATGATAGTTTTTACTGGCGCCTTAATTGAGTCGACATATAAATTGCACACTTTACCTTCCAATGTATGTTATTGGCTCTTGCTACATTCCACGCATCAATCACTTCCAGTGTGACATCCATATTTTGTCCACGTGTCACAGTCAGTTGTAAGTCGACAGCTCTAGCTGACAAAATTCTGCTGGATATTGTAAAGGGCCCCACTGACAGCCTGAGGAAATTAGCTTCCATGGGCATTACAACTATAAACTCAATCATGTATCTGAAAGAAAACAACATATGAAATGAATATACTGAGGAGGTGCTAACTTAACTGGTAGCAAGCTCATTAATGTTGAAATCATTCATAGTTTTACAACTACTTTCCAGGAGTTTATGTTTATTCTTTACTTGCATTGTACCCTCTATTTGTACTAATTCACTTTTACAAAGGGTAGGGGGTACATATGTAGCTGCTCCCTAAACTAATCTTTTAACATTTTTGCAATCTGCAATAATTCTCTCAGTAATTGATTTCAACCCATTATTCATCAGTGGTACCACACATTGATAAATTTAAGGGATACTGGTCACTCTAATTATCCCAACACTAATACAAACACTGTGGCCTTTTGTGTCTCCTTTGGCCTGCAGCTGAATATCTTTACAACAAAATTTTGGGTCATCAGAAGGTCATTTTCTTAGACAGTTACTGTTAATATCTAAAAACCACGGTTATGTATTTTTGTTAGGTAAACACATTTATTTCTGGTTCCTTAAGAAGTGAATTTACAGGGTTTAAACTGAATTTGCAAAGTGACTTTCCACACTATTATTCATCACAAAATATTTGTTACACTATCCATTACAAAACTAAAAAAGACAAAATGTCAATTTAATATTTATAAAAATATTATTAATTTCACATAATAAACCAAAATTACAAACATACTTCTGAATTACAAAGCTGACAGTGATCTGTGATTTTTTTGATACAGAAAAAATGTGTTAATGTGGAGAAAAGCTTTAATGATATGCAACAAATTTTCAAATGAACAGCCTGTGACAATGTAAACAGTTACGATTTCAGTTAATTTTTTTTTTGTAATTATGTACCCTGTTCCACTGTGAGAAATTGCCAAGTCAGTGAAATTTGCATATCCAAACTGGAATTCCATCCTGTCGGAGCCAATAAGAATGGCTCGGTTATCTGTTCCAGTGTTACTGACCAATCGGGCAGACACTTGCCATGATGAACTGGTTGATCCTAAAAGTGTGACTAATTCACCCTGCAATAACAACAATACCGAACTTGTATTAATATATGCTCACAATATAATGTTTGATTGAAAAAGTGTCAACTTTATGAAATTATGTCTTAAATATATATTTTAAACCAACTACAGTCAAATCAAGGAAGTGATTGAATTACTGTGCAATCAAAGCAAAGAAAAATCTCTGCACAATATTATCATATCTGTTAATAATATTGAGTTAAATAAGTGTTAATGTTACATACGAATGTTATAAATATGTTAAACTAACTCAATGTGAAATAAGAATTCAATCAACAACATAAGCACCAAGTTGAACCATTTAAAACACTAAATACAATAGAGAAGAATCAAATTTAAACAAGCAAACTTTTGGGAGTATCTTAACAGACAATTTTTTTTTCACAGAAATAAGCATAATTACCATAGAAAGTATATGATTACAATTGAAAATACCATTAATTCTTGAAATGGAAAAGCATGACTGGTGAGGTGTATAAATGGACTACAATAAAGCCAGTGCTATGTTAGGAGAATAGGATTATGTTTCAGGGATAGTGATGAAGGCTTCTAAGTTAAAAACTACATAGTTCCTATAGGAAAGCAAAGTTAACACTTGAAGCAAGTTTATAGACTCTGAATGGAAGGCATTCAGAAAGTTGTCTTTTGTACTAAATATATTTTCACTCTAATGAAGTTCTAGGGAGTCCTTTTATTTGAACTTGATCAACCTGATCACAATCACTGCATCTGTATACTGGAAGGGTTATACAATCCTAGATATATCTTAGTAGAAAACAACAGTAAAATATAAATTTCGCAGAGTTCATAAAATAGAAAATTTGGATAACAGAAGATCAGATAATAAAGGTTATACTGTATTTGGAACTGACCAGTGCATCAATGACTCGTATCACTGGTGCTGAATCAAAGCCTGCTCCCTCCACCCCATGACTGACTTCTTCTGCAATCTCCATGAGGCTTGGGATCTTGATGGACTGCATAGTCACATTGCCTTCTGATAGAGCCTCACTGAACTCTGCCCAAGTCGGATCATCTGGGGCAGGCACAGGTTCAATCACACCTGCACTAAGTAAAGTAATATTGAGAATGTCTCCAAGGGCACCAAGCTGGATTTCTGACACGATTGTACTTGTAATATTGATTATACTATTTCGTATCTGTTCAAAAGACACAGTGTCATTTTCAAGATCTAAAACCGGTCTCTCACTGATTAATAGTTCCACCGATGCTACAGCCTCTCTCTTTCTCCTGGACTCTTCTCTCACAATATTGACTACTTTTATTCTGGATGTATCGAGCCCTAAGAAGAGTGCTAAGTTGTCAACCAGTTTCTCTCCAAAAAATTCATCAATGGTCATTGCTGGGACATTGAAGGCTATAACAACAACTGGGGAAATAACAACATCAACAGGGTCTGATCCTTTAAGTGTAAAATATTGCAGCTTGTATTCATTGTCAAAGTAATTTGTTCCAGAGATTTGATCTGTAGTAGGAAGAAATTCTGACTCAGAAGATGGTTGGCTGTAGACAATTTCTCCATCCTCATCCAGAGCTGAATTTTTAGGATACATGTAGACATCATTTTTATAAACATCTAAGCGCTGGGGATTGGAAAAATATACTGCAATTGTGACACCTTGGTCATTATCTGTATTTAGGAGATAGAAACGCGTCTTCTGTGGATTTGTGCTGGACAAATAGATGTCATAATGTTTACCTAAAATAAATACAAAAAACAATAAGTATGTATTGACATTGGTAGAGTCTGTACTTAATTCTGAAACAAAATCAGACATGCCAAAGAACCAGAATTACGGGTGTCAAAACAGTATTTTAACATTACATCGACTGTAAGTACATGAAAGATAAAATGTAAATTCAACATACTGGCAAACAGTATCATAATGGCTATGCAATGTACCTGATCAATCAGTAGAACATCTGTTACCTGAATATTTATGAAATTTCAATATTTGCTATCATTTTACACTAAAATGGATCTATTTTATGAACCGTCTGTAATCTGAGCAAGATTTCAGTCTCCAAACATGTTTGAACAGAGGTCTTAGCTTTAAATCTATGGAAACTTTGTAGCAGAATCACAAATGTCAAATAATACAGCCAAACACTGTGAAGTTAAAAGTGCAGAGACCAAGAAAATACTTTTACTTACCAAATCACATGGTAAATTGTAAAATACAAAAGGCCTTACAATGACCAAATATCGACTTTTTCTTAATGGCTAATTCTACTTATTATAATGAAAGAATTTCACTTAAAGGGGTCTGACTGTTTACAAAACATGTAGTAATCAACCACTGCTGCAATAATGTTTGTAGAAGTTCAATAGTTTGTATGACAACTGTCATAAAAAACCAAATTCAGTTCAAATGTTTGAAGTTCAGAGACTGTTTAGATATCACCAACATAGCACAAGAGATGCTATATTTGCCCAACAACATAACACACACTCAATTGAGAATACAGTGATATTATCCAAACTAACAATGGATAATATGTTTTTACCATATTTCTGACATGTTAGAATATTTTATGGTAGGGTTCAGTTTTTTATGTAGTTTTGATAGCCTTAGTCAGATGATCAAAGTAGACAGAAGTTTACTAAAATCTACTAAGTAAACTGATATTAAGTAATCTCACCTGTTGCCACAAGTACCATGAAAGTAGAGATTCTCTCTTGGCATGTATAGCCATCACACCAGCCATGGTCCTGTGGACCATTAATGAGATCCAAATACCCATCTCCCAGAACAGCTACTGGGCTAAGTCGTCGATCTTCTGTGTCTGGGTCCATACTTTCTATGATGAGCATTTCATAATTGACCTCAGGACACCAATAAGCTTGCCACACACTGTTGTACTCACAGTTTGAATTTCTTATGATACCTGAACATGAGAAAGATTATGGGTAAACTCTGAAACTAAGTATGTACCACAAAATATCTCTGTATTTCAATGTATTTTAAATTGCCACATTTCAATGGAACAAATTCATTAAGATGCACTTACTACCACCAACAAGGTAATGGTTTGACAATTTATACAAATTAACTTGAAGTGAACACATTGTTAAGTCAGCTAGCACCAACAAATAGAGCACAAAATGTGAAATTTGAATGGCAGTACTTGAGATTTGCCACTGAGGTATTTATCTGAAATGTGATAGAAAATATGATGAAATGAAAATTACTTCATCACACACGTATGGCAAGATTTCGTTGTTTTTAGAAAACTTGTGGTTCACCCCATTCATAACATGCTTACTTAACTAGCCAAAAATGCTATTTTTTCTAATCATTTGAAATGACATAAGGATTATAAAATCAGACATATTGAATCATTCTAATTGAAAACTTTTGGCAAATGTACCATGAAAAATGGCAGCAATCAAAATTAGCATGACCCTCAAATAAAAAAAGCTTAACTATACCTTTATTGGGTGCAAAGCTCTCCACTGCTAGCTTATCTCCATTCAAATCAGTGAGCATGACTTTGGGTATCCTGTAGTCTCCCAATCCTCTCCTGGGATCACCATTCCATTCCCACTCGGACTCAGGAACCACTGCACCCCACTGACCTAGTAAGGAACCATCTAGGTCCTTGAGTAAAGCCTTTTTCATGGCATCACAGTCCATGTCTACACAGTCTGAAGGGTTCACTTTGCTACAAATTGTAACAAATTTTATTGTAATTTAACTTTTTACAAGTTAAATACTTACCTTATCCTCACAAGTGCTTGTTTGGTTTTGTGGAGCAAAAACGTATCGACCGACAAGAATTTTTTAAGGAATATTCTTGTCACAAGAGGTGACCCTTTGTCTGCGCATGTCCGCGCTTGCGCAGTAGTCGTTGTCGACAGACGAATGTCGAGAGTTCTTCATTGTATTTTTGGTCCCCAGAAAACAAATTATGCGGGGAGGTAGGGTGGGTTTATCCTTGTGAGGATAAGGTAAGTATTTAACTTGTAAAAAGTTAAATTACAATAAAATTTGTTACATTTTATTGCGTAAAATAGCCTTACCTTATCCTCACAAGTGCTTGAATACAACCATAACAGGTGGAGGGTATTTGTTTTGGCCACACTGTTAGATGATTGTCAGACAAGGGGTCACCAAATAAAGCACTGATAAGAGGATAAGATAAGCTTCCCTAAGCCACATCTTAGGTTATATGTTACTTCTTCAACACAGATAAGTAATTTGCTAACCTCAACAAGAGATCCATGATGTGGTCGTCATTGTTGCTGCTGTTGCTGTTGTAGAAAATTTTACAACAAATCACATAGCAGTATTAACCATCACCCAGTATTGGCTGGAGATGTCTGCATGACTCCCCAAGCAAGATGTCATCATCTGACAATGGGAATATCTCCAAGCAGGCAAACTGAACTGCATAAACTGCAGATATGGGGCCATATGTAAGCCAAGAAAGACATATGTCAGTGACACAAGACTTGTATAACTGGAGAGAACATAAAAATGTGAGTCATATCAATGACATGTATAAATACACAAAAATTGACTACATGCTGAGGTGAATCCACAAGGCCCAATTTGTTCATGGACTGGTCATGGGATTGCCAAGCTACATCTTCGAGTAGAATGTAGTAAAGAATTGTGGGTCTTCCAGTAACAAGAGTTTGATATCTGCTCAGGTAAGACCCCACTCTTGGAAATTAAAAAGGCAGCCATGGATCTAATATGTGTCTCAAAGTATAGATTCTGAGACTCAAGATTAAAGGACTGGCAATCTAATCATGCAGCCAGATTGATCCAGGAAGAGATAGCAGAACTCAAGATATCTTCATCAAGCCTTCCTTAAAAGATATGAGCAAGATTCTTCCCCTCCTTGAAGTATTTGTACTGTCCTGATAGTAACTAAGCATTGTAAGAGAGCAGAGTGTCACAACATCAGTCCAACATCAGCTCAAGAAAGGTTTGTGAGCTGGAATGACCACTGGTTTGAGCCATCTGGGCCATCAGAAGCCAACTGATTCTTGCTAAAAGGCAGGAGAAGGAGACTTTTCCTTTTCTCCAAGCAGTAGTCCTGTCCAAGAAGGATCTAAGTGCTGTAAGAGGACAACGAATCAAGTGTCCAGGCAATTTGAGTTCAGGAATGATGTAGAGCTGAAGTGACCACTGGAGGTAATCTAGACCAACTGAGGCTAATAGGTCCTTGCTGAAAAGGTAGGTAGGAGGGAGAACTGTAAACTCCTTCCTATGAGGCTTGTGTCTGAAGGAGCCAAAATCCCAGAATACACTTCCAATGGCATTGCAACAGTCTTGCAAGTCAAACTTCTTTAGACTGACCTCCTTTTAAAGGTTAATAAGGAGCCTTTTGTGAAAACCAACAGAAGCAAAGGCAAATCCCTTGATGCTGCACCTCTGTTAGCAGTGGGCTTCTCTCTATAACACTTGCAATAGGCCTATAAAGATGCAGGCTTTGGCTCAACTCCTGCACAAAAAATGTAAATGATCAGCTATGGCTGCTGCAAAGCCAACAATAGTGACAGGTTTCAGATTTTTGCAAGTAAATGGATCAAAAAATCTGGTATATTTGAGACCGTAGGCTCTGAGATGGCCACCTTATTCTGTGGGTACCAGAGCTCAAAATGGCCCATCATGACTCATACATTCCAAGATGAGGGTCCTTGAGATGCCCTAAATCTCTCTATCCCTTGCCCAGAGAATGATATAAGAGATTCTGAGTGGTTGTAAGGTGCCAAGCATGAAGGTGCCAATGCAACAGATTCAGATGGTATTTCTGACTGAATGGCTGCTTCTGAGACCAGTGAAGTAGCTGTAATGGAGGTTTGGTTGAATGACTCACCAGACCCCAAAGCCAATGTATCATGGGCCACCAAGGGGCCACTACAAACATTTTGCACCTGGTGTTCACTTGTTCAATGACTTTTTGGAATAAGTGGTATAGGACAAAAGGCCTAGCAGTCCAGAACCTCCAACAAGATGTTTAATTCATATATGTTCAGAGCATTTGCATCCGGGACTGGCAACATAGAATGGAGGTTTATGACTGATATTGGTGGCAAACATCTCTACCATTGGTATTTGACAAACTATGTAAATCAAATAGAATATTAAAGATGAAGACTCTCCTGTCTGTATTATTTCGTTCTTTGTGGAGAGGCTGTCATGACATCTAGGCAACCCTGAATATATCTGGCTCATATAAGAATATTTCAAGGATTGCAGTAGGCCAAGATGCAGCATACCTGCATAAAACACCTATTGTTGATTTGTGCCAAACTTGCACGTTGTCTGGAACCATAAAGGGAGTAAGAACCATTCTGTACATATTACTTTTGTCACTTCTGTAGAGATCATTGAGCATGACATTTAAGTAACCCCAGAATCTTTCTGTCTCTTATGAGTATATTTCAAGGATTGTAGTAGGCCAGGATGCGCCAAACCTTTATCCCTTCTGGAGATGATGTTGAGTATGACCTTTAAGCAACCAAGAATATGTCTGTTATGAGTATATTTCAAGGATTGCAGTAGGCCAAGCTGCGCCAAACTAGGAGGTATACGCTCCCCCCCCCTGTTTGTTCAGATAACCGAACACAGTGGTGTTGTCTGATGCTATCAGAATTCTTTTGTGTGGAATTTGTCTTGAAGGCTTTTAAGGGCTGAACACACTGCCTTCAGCTGTATGACATTGAAATGTAATATATACATTTTTAACTGTCCAAAGCCACTAACTGTGATGCTTATAGATGGGATCATCAACCCTGGTTTAATGCATCTACGAAAATAAGGGAATTGTGCACCTGTGTATAGAAAAGGCATCCTATTTCCCAATTTTTGGCATTTTCCATCAGTGAATATGCTTATTCAGAAGGATTTGAAACAGGAATTCTCACAACTAGTGACTGGAGATATTGCCAGTTTTTTCTAGATACCACTGAAAGGCACACATACATAACTGACCCATTGGTATAGTCTTTTCCAAAGATGCTGGTATCCCTACCTGGGATATAAGCAACCTTGAGGTTAACTGTGATGAGATCGCCATGACTTGAATAGATTCTCAGGTATCTAATTTTTTCGAGGTAGAAAGAAATTTCCTGGTACCAAAATGCAGTGGTAACCCAGGAAATCGATATAACGAGGCCCAGTTGATGAATAATTGGATGAGTTCTTTGGTTTGAACCCAATACTGGTGTCTTTTACGTACACAAACCACCAGTAGTCTAGGTATATGGTGAAAGAAATTTCCTGATACCAAAATGCAGTGGTAACCTAGGAAATCGATATCACGAAGCCCAGTTGAAGCATAATTGGATGAGTTCTTTGGTTTGAACCCAATACTGGTGTCTTTAAGTACACTAAACAACCAGTGGTCTAGGTATATGGTGAACTCCTATTCTGTGAAACTGAAGAATGAGATTTGCCTCTTTACTACTCGCATGATACTGTAGAGGTGTCGCTAACCCGAATTTATAATGCTTTGAACTGATAGGTTTGCCAGTGTACATTAAACTGAAGTAGATGTTGAAAATCTTGGTGAGTCGGTACATAAAAGAATGCATCTTTTGTAACCGAATTTCTAATAATTTCTGCTGTCTCCAGTTTAAATGATGGGACAAGCAGGTATTTATTGTTGTAGTAAACGCACTTCACTCATGGGCCGTGACCGTTGAAGTCGTAGTTAGAAATCAATTCAGGACATTGAGATCTATCACAGGTCGTCATTAGCCGAGTTTCTATACAAGAAATAAACTGCCATAGAAACCTGAAGTTCTGCAATTGTTGAGTGGATAAATCGCTTTCTTTTGAAGCATTTAAGCGGTATATTTATATTTAGTACTGTAGCCATGTTTTCCTGTCTGACGTCATCGCTTTGCATTGTGGGTAGTACAGGCATTGGTGAATTCGATTGGGGAGTAATTCGACAACTCCGTCTCAAGATTCGCACAACTCTGGGATGGCAATGAAAATCTCCCATCACTGTCAGTAACACTGCAAGAAGAGCCTCCATGGTGACTTGCATTATAGTGTAGCCACGTTCTTCTGTATCCCTCTGTCCTGGTAAACAAGGAAGAGTGGTACGATGATATTTTGTAGTTAGGAGTTCAACACCATATCTCATCTAGCCAGTTTGATCTTCGTTGAGTTTGCAGAAGAATTAACTCAAAAGTCACAGTATTCCTTCCATTGGAGACAAGGTCATAGGAAGGTTTAATTCTTCAACAGGGCTGAAAAGACAAGCAGTGCACATACTGCCCCAAAGATGTCTGTTGGATCTTCATCTAAATCTACAGCAAATGAAGGTAACCTGTCCTTATTTTCATGTCTGAGAAGCAGGAAGTTCACTGTACCTGCTGGGAAACAAAATAATAACTGCAAGGATACGTGGATATGCTTCTGTAATCGTTCTTTTGGAGGGAGACCTGTTACTGTACCAGGGTGGCGCTCCACCCACAGTAAAGAATCTACGACCTCCGTTGTAAAGGTAACTAAATTCTTTCTTCTTTGTTTCCCACTGGAAACTTCACAGCAAACTCTTCTTGCAACCCTTTCCTCGACAAGCAGCTAGTTCCAGTCGAATAGAAGTTGAGTGCAGCCGTGTAACGTCTTCCGCTGAAGACTTCACAGCAAGATTTCTTGTATAAAACATCTTTATTCTGACCTTTTTCAGGACAAGGGAGGTAGAATTAGTGGTAGTACCAGTCCAGTAATGGACAACTACAGGTAGGTGCACGCTTGCACGCTTCAAAACTTCATAGATCTTCGTCTGTAAATGGACGATAATAAAAGAAAATACGTGTTGCTCCCATATCGACCAAAAATATAATGAAGAACTCTCGACATTCGTCTGTCGACAACGACTACTGCGCAAGCGCGGACATGCGCAGACAAAGGGTCACCTCTTGTGACAAGAATATTCCTTAAAAAATTCTTGTCGGTCGATACGTTTTTGCTCCACAAAACCAAACAAGCACTTGTGAGGATAAGGTAAGGCTATTTTACGCAATAAAAACAAGGGATTAAGTTATACTAAAAGCCAATTGAACCAAGATTGTAAACTTCAAGTGTCCACATCACAGTCCATGGTTACACAGAGAAAGGAATTTATTTTTCACAAAATTAAAGAAATTTTCCTACTGTGGCATATATGGGAAAGTCATTCCATACTAGTATGTTCATTGGAAGGAAAACTGTAACCAAATTGGTTCACTGATTGATGAATGAATAAATAAAACTACAGAACTTCAAGAAGCTCTGGCAGTAAAGAGATAAGGCTCAGTCAACACTTGCCCCACATTTGGTCTGTGTATGAAGACAATGCTGTCTGGCTCCACCTCTCCAACTGTGACCTCCTCTACTTCCACTGGGTGAGCCCCGTCATCATTGCCCTTATTAGGAGAGAACACTGCTGACCGCTCTCCACAGTCATTTTCTTTAAAGCTTGCAAAGTGGGTACCTGTATACATTATAAATATTGTATGATACAGCCAGGTGTTTTTCACATCAGTTTTAACAGCTAAGATCTCCGTGCACCTTGAGTGGGTAGTCACAGCATGGTGGGTACCTTAATATATTGTAAAAATGTCACAGTAGTTGACAATGTATGAATGTCCCTTTCAACAACAACCAAGGTAAAATCAGGTCAGGCTCTCATTGTATCCCACTAGAGTCTAGTGATTATAAATGTGAGACTTAGTGACCACTTGGTAACTGGCAGAGGTCAACATAGTATTATTGTAATTTAACTTAAATACTAACCTCAGATGGACAAGTGCTTATTGTTTGGTTGAAGCAAAATAAGGTCAACCAACAAGAATATTTAAAAAGTATTCTTGTTCAGGAGCATAACATCATGTCAACACATGTATGTCCCAGTTTCTTTGGATGTGCTGTCACAGGGTTACATCTCCAACCAGAGCAAATTTTTAAAAAATTAATGTTCTTGCTGGTTGATTTTTGTTTTATCTGCTAACTATCAACACTTGTGAGGATAAGATTTTTCTAAAACATGGAAGAAGGGCAATTTTTTACAAAGTTAATACAACAGTTTATACTCAGTAAATGTGCAGTGAGTATCCAAAAATGTCTGGAGAATGGGGAGTTAAATTTATAATTAAATTACAACAGCAGTATACAGCATGTTAGAAAGTTAAACAATCTTTTGATTGATCTGTAAAAGCTTTAAATCTTCAAGTCTTTGTTAGTTAATAAAGTTTGTAACCTTTTTATTGTTACTGTATCAATTTGAGCAACATGCTTAGTCTATAGATGTTAATTAATCAGCTCAGGACGACTTTCAGGATGAAACTGCTACTAAATTTCATTTTTTGGTATATTGGCTGCAGAGGTACTGTAGACACTGGTGTGTCAGTGAAGTCTTCTATAAATCTTAAATACATTCACAAAAGTTTTACAGCTTTGGTTTGTCCATTTATTGTGTGACACTTGTAATGTTTGTGTAAGGTTGTTTACTTTTGGCATCAACTTTGCGCAGTGTATTGGTTGAATTTAGGTGCTAATACACCTCTCAACTTTGGACTTTAATATAGAATGGTGCATGCATATAAATATACACAAGTTTTGAAAAAATACTTACGTTTGACAGTCATGAGGCCACCATTTGTTGGATAAGCCATAATGTTAATCCAAGGTTTTCTTGGTGCTTCGTTGGAACCAGACTGAAAAGATGGGTATGCAATGCCAATCTTTCCGCCGGTGATAGAGCTGAATATAAAAAGAAACATCAAGACCATTTATGGCAAATGGGAGATGTACTATGGTGGAGGATATGCTAATCTAAACAAGTAGGTCTTTAGCTGGCTACGGAAACCTGTTATTGTTTGTTGTGATCGTACTGATTGTGGGAGTCTGTTCCATTCTATGGGGGAAGCCACTACAAAACCTCTCCTACCGATGGCCTTTTTGTGAGAGGCTGAGGAAAGAAAGCAAATGCTAGTTGACAGAGTAGCACTTAAAAGGGTTCAATTGTATATTGATAAGTTTAAAAACACAAAGGAAAATTGTTGTTCAAAAAGATAAACAAATAAGAATTGCACTCAGTTTTGTCTGGATTAAGTTTGAGTTTACTGGCTGACATCCACTCCTTTGTATCATCCAGGCACCTGTTCAAGTTTTCAAAGGCAGCAAATGAATTCTTCTGGGATAGATGGATACAGACTTGAGTATCATCTGCATACCAATGAAACTTTACTCCTTTGTGTTTACCAATAACCAAACTAAGGGGGGTTGTATACAGAAAAAATAATAAAGGACCCAAGACAGAGCCTTGGGGCACACCAAACAGGAGATAACAAAGATCAGAGAGAGTAGAACCAATTTTTATTCACTGATAGCGCTCAGATAGGTAGGATGTGAACCATTTCAGAACTGTTACAGAACCACCAATTCCAAACCAGGTCTGAAGACAATGAAGAAGGGTGAACTATGATCAATTGTATCAAATGCTGCCGAGAGATCGAGCAGTGTCAGGGCAATCGCTTCGCCTCTTGACAAAGATAGGTGAACTTCATTTTTATAAAAAGAAGAGCTGTCTCAGTCGAGTGACCTGTTTTATATGCTGATTGATATGGATTGTCTAAGTTATGAACATGAATATGTTCCAACAGTTGCTTAGCAACCACTCGTTCAACCAATTTAGATATGAAACTAAGGCCAGATACAGGACGATAGTTCTTAAAATCATCTACAGGAAGAGTAGCCTTTTTAATAAGATGACTAACTACAGCAGTTTTGAAACCATCAGGGACACAATCATCCATGAGTGAGCAGTTAACCAACTTTGTAATTGATGGTAATAATATGTCCCTACAGTCTTTGATGAGAAATGGAAGCCAGGGATCCAACAGGCAGGATTTCGTAGGTGAGTTTCTGATGATTTTATCAACAGTATCTTGAGGAACTTCAGTAAAGGCAGTAATTTTCGGAGGATCCGAAGAAGGATGAACATCTTTTTCAGTGCCAGAGGGTATGAAAGTATAGGTGAACTCTCCTGCTAATGCTTTTGTTGACCTTTAAGACCAATATGTACATGACTTGCTGGATATTCTCCACAAGCATGCACCACTGATATCTAGACTAAAAAAGAAAGATTCTGCAGATTGGGTGTCTGATTCTTATCAATGTGCTAAGTCCCTTAGACGTCAGTTTGAAAGAACTTGGTGTAGGACCAAGAATCCACTGAATAGAATTCGGCTTCATTGCCAAATTGCTAGGTGTAATTCACTGGTTAACAAGGACAAGTCAGACTACTATAGTAAACTTATCTCTGATAATAGTCAAGACCCCAGAAAACTATGGCATGTGCTGCGAAAAACCCTGAGTAGGGTCTCTGAAGTGACTCTTCCACCTCACAAGTCTGACAAGGCATTGGCTGATCAGTTTGCCTCCTTTTTCCATAATAAAATCAAGACAATTTACTTTTCAGTTGTAAAAACTGTAAGTTCTTTAGGGAACAATTTTTTTCAAACATTTTGTCCATTATCTGAAATTCCCACTCCATTAAAAGCACCCTAGTTACTCGAGATTCTACTTAACACAGATTTACTGTATACAGTCATATTGGTACAAGCCTCATGTATGTCTTACTTGATATATACTGGATTCTAGCCCACTACCACAAAGAGAAGGGTTGGGGATTTTCAAAGTCAATAATCCCAAGTCCATTCTGACTGGAATGGGAAGTCACTCTAACCACTAAGCTTTAGAAGCAATTATATTTAAATGAAAAGTTAAAGTTGTTAATATTAAAAAACTTATACTGCAACAAAAATTTAATTTACAGTTTGAAATAGAAATTCTAATATGAATGTTACATTATAAGAGTTTCTTCATCTACATTTTAATTTTTTCTTTACACAAGCATTTAGTGTGTATTAAAAGGCACAAACAGCATGAGTTTCAAATTAACTAAATTTAACATAGATTTTCAAAAATTATGAAGGGAGTCAATATCTCCAAGAATTGCAGGTAATTTTTATCATAACTTGAGACCACACTTTTCAGGGAATTTGTCACTGTACCTTGAGTTAGTTTTAGTCTCACAGAATAAACTGTTCTAAATGAAGCAAGGGTCTTGCTACTGAAAAATCAGTTGTGAAAGCATGATTTAATTCAACCAAAACTTACGTAAATGCTCTGTTCTGACCACTGAAGCTCAGTATGTGGTTGTCGTCTGACATGATGTCAGAGGTACAGTCAAAGTCAGGACTGCTGCCAATAATAGTATTGTCTTCTATCTTGACAAACTGTTTAAATAAATTAATAAAGAAACATACAATATTAACATACAAAGGAATATCGACAGAACACTAATGTAATTCACAAGTACTTTAGTGAAGTGAAATCAAAACAATTAACTATGTCATCTTCAATCAGATATTATTAAAAGATAAAATGTCTTCTCTAAACTGGTAAGTTAAAATATGTGTAATTGTAACAGAATGCATAAATATAATGTGCTTAAACTAATACATTGGTGTCACACTGTTAACGACAGTGTTACACAAGCTGCAGATGAGACAACAGATGAAATATTGATATATGATCCCTTCAATCCTGTTTTACCTTATTTGCATTAATATGTGTCCTTGCCCCCGGACCAAGTGGCATTGTGAATATTCCTAGACCATTGTCCACCAGGAAATTATTGGTGATCATCATACTTGGTCCAGCCTGAAGGTAGATGCCATAATCCCAGGCCTTCTGTACAGTAAATCCATTCACCAGGAGACAGTCCGCTGAGAGGGCGTAATCAGGGAAGATTCCCACTCCAGTGAGAACAGCCTGAGCCTTGTTACTTGTGTACATGGAGGAGTCACTGTCACAAACTTCTCCTGTTTGAAAATATAATGAATATTGAACACCAAAGTCAAAGCTGGTGCTTTACATCCCAGTCTACAGCCAGGGTCATATTGGGACAGGTCCTCAGCATTGCCACTTGTGGGAGTTGAACTCACACAGAGGTCACTGCCTCTAGTTAGATGCTAAACTTGCTAACCACTATGCCATTGAAGACCTCTGAATATTGAATACCGAAAAAATGTAAAAGCCACCTTTGTGTAATTTCTGGCCATCCATTATATGAGCCTACCAGGTACAATGAAAAAAATATATTGCAAAATAAATGACTCCTGTAAAATATGTTATAACCAGTCTTTAAAAAGGAAATTAAGTTCCCAAGCTTGTTCTTGGTTGGCAAATAAAGGACAGACATCCTGCATAATGGCACTGGTACATTGTTTCACCATAAGGTTGCCCTTAATTTATAAACTAATCCAATCTCTTGGACTTTAGTTCCATAAAAATGATGATGTCAATCAAATAAAAATAAATAATCAAAAGGAAAAATCATGAGGAACAGAAAACCTTACAATGAATGGAGTAGTTACTGTAATAATATCATTACTATAATGAAGGAAAAGCTCATGCGGAAAGATACTTGATGCTTAGTACAATTATGTTACATCTTCATGCTAGATATATTCTTATATTTTAACATGACAATATATCTAAAGTAGTTACCTTACGCAACTAATAAGGATGACCTACCTTTTGCACCACATGCTAATTGCGTTAATTATTATAAACTGATTTATTTGGTCTTAACTTTACTTTCATACGTACACATCAAACTTAGTCATAACTCAAACAAATTCTGTGAATGCAGGTAATTCCAGTTTGATCCAGTCTACCATAGTATTACAAATTGAAATTACAAGGCAAGAATGTGACTTACCTGCAAGCATGTATGCAATTCTTTCTGCTCCAGCCACCACATTGCCTTGCATGATAAGCTCTTCTGCTTCTGTGGCCTCTACACCAGCTGTTTGATCAAAGTTTGATTCCTCCATGCGGCCATTGTAAGTGCCAGGCCACACCACGAGTGAGATCAAATTCTCTACAAGGCTGTTGTTTGTGCCTTGCATATGAACAGCTGAACAAGAAGAATCTCACAGTGACTTCAAAGTGACAGTAAAGCTTCATCTCAGGAATTGTCAAATTCTTAAACGAATGCCTCCTTACTTTTGTCTCTATTCGTCTTCATTAAAATATAATTTTTTTTTTCAAATGGAATAAATACAAAATTTATGACAATATCCCATATTGGTAATCCAGTTTTGAAATAAAATATTGCTTTAAAAATATACTTGTACCATGAAAGGATACTAGTGAAGTATCAGACAGTGATAAAACATTACCTAACTTATCCTGAATAAAATAGCTTGCAAATACTTTACTACCTGGTGTGATCAGTAATAATATAGATGCAGGGAAATTTTTATGTGGTCGTGCAGTGAGGCTGTAAAAATTTATGTTATAATTCTTATGCAACTAATTCCCCCAACATATTTATACATTATATTTTTCTACAGAACATTTTTAAATCAAATGGATAAGAAAATCACAATGTACCATGATTGACTGTATGATAAATGACATTGCTTTCAACTGCTAAGTTGCTGGTACCAAAAACACCAATTGCTGTTGAAAAGCTATGATGAAAACTACAATCTTTCACAAAAGATGGGCGAATCTCATTCACAAGACCAACATCCAGAAAAGCTAATGAGAATCTGGGATCATAGGTTGCAACAAAGCCTTCTTGTCCAGTGTGGTAAAATTCAACATTGCTCAGCCTTGCATAACCTAGAGAAAATGTGTAAAATTGATGTCATACATCTGGAAATAGATTACTGTTTTATGCAATTATTTTTAACAATACCGTAATACAACAAAACAGATGTCTTTATTTGTGAAAAAAGGTTAATTACTGTGCATAATTAGATAGGTTGCAAGTATCAACAATAGTAACACTCATATATATAAATTTAAAACTTTTTCGTCATAAACCACAACTTATTCGATTAAAATCTGAACTTGTATCTGACCAGAAAATAATATTATATAATAAAATTGTTGTAGAAGAGATAGTTTGGTGTAAAATGGGGAAAATACAAATTTGGGAGAGTAGAAATAAGGTCAGAAATTGAATATATAGAAGTCATAAACAGAAGGTCAAATAATAGACATTCTGCTGCATTAGAACTTTTTTGGATCCCTTAAGATTCAACTTAACGTTCTACTCATTAACAATCTATACATGAGAATGTTGATTAAGAACCAAGAATTTCATCCCAGAAGTACCTGTATATTCCTTCTCATCATCTGCCATAGTTCCAACAAGCACCCTGGCACCAAATGATTCTTCAAATAGGTCATTATAATGTCCCCCCACAATCCGAATGTTGTGGGACAGGAGACCCACTTGGGCGGCCATCTTGTAACTTGCTGGAGGATTTATGCCTGGTATGTCGTATGTTTCTCCTGATAAAATGATTGATACAAAAATACAAAAGTTATGCAAATTCTTGCAAAAAAACAACAACATTATGTTGATACTTATTTTCACTGGTTAATACATGAACACTGCAAATAAGAGTTAATGGTGTTATGAGTGTTCTTATGTCCATTTGGATGTGGTAGCAATAGCGAAAAAAGCAATGAATACATTAGAATAGGCTGTTAATAATGTCCATAGTGTAACCTTATCTATTGCTGATATACTCGATATAAGCAATATACTCACCTAGATGTTTAAACTTCAATGTGTCATTTAAGGTCAGTGTGAAGGAATCTCCAGATTTTCCCTGAATGCGGAATACTTCAGTCTCCCAGGGTTCATAGCTAGAGGAGGTAATGACAACCTCACTGCCAATCTCCCAATCCACTGGCTCATCCAGAGTAATACGGTTAGAGCCAGCTTCTGCAGTCTCTGCCAGATTTGTCCATTGTACTTCATTTGGGAGACCGTGTAAATCTAGACCTCCAAATACACCTGGTAAACAAATGTCAAATAAACCTCAAGGTGCAGTTAAAAGCTACATTTGATTAAGATACTATACTCAAGATACAATATAACATATGTATATACAATCTGAGCCATATTTATCAAAAGTACATCATTTGTGATACTGCGTGTAAATTTAGGCTTCCAAATAAATCTAATCACTAAAATTCAATGGAAAAAAAATCATTGCAATTAAATGAGGCATTTGGGCAACTTAAAATGTGTCAATATTACAAAATTGAGAACACCTATTTAAAAATAAATGGCAATTTATCTCACAACTAATTTGACATAGTCTGTGATTGAGATGATGTTTATGCTATATGATTTAATGAACGTTGATTTAAAAGCTATTCTAAAGCTTTTAAATCACTATAGTTGCTTTTGTGAGTTTGTAAATTGATTAAAATTGATATAATATTTGTAAATGCGAACTCTAATTGAAAAAAAAAATTCTAAAAAATACATTAAAAAATAATAATTCAGGAATCTGTGCAATTCTAAGCACTGCAATATACCTTGGTCTGCTTGGATTCACAAACATGTTAAGTTAAAGACAATTAAGGTACCAATCAGCTCAAGCTTAACATAAAAATTTTGTGCTGACATTTTGCAAACTCCAATTTTTGGATATCAGTAAAGGGCATGTATTACATGTCTAAGATATGGTAAAAATTACAAACATTCAGGGTGATGCACTCACAAACAATATAAACGTCTGCAGTTTAAGCCTGACTTGTGTGTCCATGGAATCTAAACAACAGCATTACAGATAACACTTTCAAAATAAAATCAAACACTTACTCCAAGCTTTAGCCCCTAAAGGAGGGCCCTCTTCATCCTCAGGGTATCTGAATACAGGTGTTGCATGACTTCCCCGAAGAATAATCTCCCCTTGGCCTCTAAAAGGCTCATCTGGCCAGCCCATAATAAACCTGAAAGATCATAATAATAGTTACAAATATTAAAAAAAAGTTCAGCATTAACAATGATCAGTGTAAGATAGTTCTGGTGAAAATCTGGGATGTGTACTCCAGCATACTTATTCTTTAAATGAGTCTGAAAATAGTGACTCCACATACTAGTGATAATGCAGACCTCGATCTTTATCAATGGATGGACAATCGATAATTTGATAAATTTAACTTTAAGGCAAATTTCTGTATGTAGTAACTTCTTATTTTTAAAATTATGGTAGTTTCCGTGTAAATTATACACCAATGCATGCATCTTTGAGATTTCTGGCTTTTAATTACACATAGCATGATAGAAGCATAGTTCACCAGTATTATATATTCTGCAGTTTCCCTACCTGCCTCCCTTGACAAAAATATAGTTTGCACTCAGGGTAAGGTCATGGTACACTTCAGTATCTGGTATTTTGGGTTGGTACTCAAATTCCAGCACTCCTTCTATGTACAAGACATCAAGTTCAGGCAAAGGCTCATCAGCAACTATCCAGTAACCTAACAATCACAACACAGTCCAGCACTTGTCAAGTATGTGTAGGTTTTATGTTATTATCTGGAATGGCTATGCCAGTCTGTAAACATGAATGATACTTATCTGAACAGTAGTGAACAGTAATTACCTGTCAGGATGCACAGACTTCATTAGTGCTTTTCACTGTAACTATGTTTTATTGTGTCTTAGTTTCACAATGTTATGGATGTACTGTTACAACTATCCTGCAACTTCGAGTGTCACATCTCTGTAACTTTGAATAATGAGTAATGTCAGTCACCATATAAGGCCTTATATCCACTGGAGAATTGCAATGAATTTTGCTTCTTGTTTTCATGAATTTATGGCATGGTTGTTGGATACATTTTAAATTTGCTACTAATAATACCTTTTGTGATGACGACTGAATCACCGCTCACTGGTTTTTCCTGTTCCAGTGTTTCCCATGTACTGGCATCAGACCACAGGTAATAGACATCTGGCCTCCTACATCATGAAGAAAGTTTTTGTTAGTTACTTCTTTACACACATTGAAAACAAACAGTTTCTCAATGTTGGTAATTAGGTAACATAAAGTCTCCAGAACTCTACACAAGTCAGACATTTGAACACCGAATTCCTGCCATTACCAGTGTTTTGAAAATTCAGAAATCACGTAGAAACCTGCTTCCACTGTCAGAAATGGGCA
Organism: Sabellastarte sp. h YS-2021; assembly: GCA_964017235.1. NCBI lineage: Eukaryota > Metazoa > Annelida > Polychaeta > Sabellida > Sabellidae > Sabellastarte > Sabellastarte sp. h YS-2021. The sequence continues at coordinate 81,004,429 of OZ024927.1, forward strand.
TGTTATTTTTGCTTACAAAATGCAATAAGTAATTTCCTGAGGTTTTTAGCCTGTCATTGGGGAGACAATGACAGGGGACTACCATTTTATGTCGCAACTTGAGTCATACTATATCTAGCTGTTCCTGGGGTGTGCACCCAAGTCGTCTGTGTTTTAAGGTGAGTATGTCATCCACTAGGCCACAGTGGCAGCTGAAAAGGGCCATCTTAAGGTCATTTTATTTTAGATAATTACTTTAGATATTTTTACTTAATTGGATTTAACTGTTAAATATTAACTAGCTGTTTTGATAAAAACCAATTCTGACTGACCTTGCATATATTTTTAATTCATTGAGTATTCTAACATACAGAGTTCTACCTAATTGAGCTAAACTGTAATAAAGCCAATTCACCTGTCAGCTGGTGGCACTTTGCTGGGATCCACAGGTGCTATGCAGTCTGTGTAATAACATTTATACACCTGAAAATCCACTGCCCTATTTATAAGACTTGGTGGCCCACCACTGCGCTTTTTCCTGCTTTCACCTCGGTGTGAAACTGAAACACAAGGTGAGTTTATGTTAAAATTTACTGTAAAATGTAGTATTTAGAAATACAGTTCCACCCTTTTCAGTTGAACATCAAAGAACCAAAAAGGAACTTTTTTTCAAAAATCCTACATAATAAGGTAAATATGCACTTAAAGTACCCTTCTAAATACCATGTTGGATTTTGATGCAGTAAGAACCAGCAGAAGCGCAGTTCAAATGCCTTTCAAATGATATAAAGTGTATATCTTAGGAAAAATTACTTTTAAATATTTGTAAATGATGAAAACCTGTCAACACCCATTTGCTGGAATTTGGGTAAAAATAGTTTTATGTAATTGCTTGCAACAACGAGGTTAATATGTTATGGGGTTTGTTCTTCTGTTTGTCTGTCAGTGTTCACGATTACTCTGTAACTAATATATGTATCTTTATGAAATTTTCATGCAGATCTGGGACTGTTGAAAATTAAGGATTTTATTGTGTATCCAGTGTACGATCTGGATCTTTCCCAACATTTAATCACTTCTTCCAATAGTCAGGCATTACCCATACAAAACGTTTGAGAAAGATCAGTTCAGTGCTTTTGAAATAATATTGTGAAAACTGACAAACAAACACTCTTAAAACATAACCTCCTTGTGTAGGATATTACACAAACAACAGAGAACTAGTTAAAAGGGCAAAACAAAAAAGTAAACTGTGCTTACTTTACTAAACCAAAAAAAAGTTAAATAGGATCCCACCACTAGTCTGGTTATGGACGCACTAGTTTGATTATAGCTATATTAGGCTAAGGGTATATTTAGATTCAAAAGTCTCTGTAATAATTTGCATAATCTCACACAACATTAAGTTTTTGTGACAAAAGTTTTGATAAAAGATTATTCACAGATGTATATTTTTTAACAAATATTTGATTTGTAAAACCCTTGAAAAAGGTGTTTATTGTAATATTAAATATTGTAAAAATCTAAATAATATTATTTAAATATATTTCCAGACTAACCTGAAGCAGGTAATTTATGTAATGAATGCTTTTTTGCAGTTCTTCTTGCCTAAATATAATATTCTAAAGCACTGACAAAAAGGATGGCTGAAAGATCTATTTTATTTTCAAAACTCAATTACTGTATACTTTCTCCATACCTTGAAAACCTATGTGCAAAAAATAAACTATCCGTTTCTTTGGGCCATATACCCCAAAATAAATTCTGGCAGGTAAAATGTGTGCAGTGATATTTCCATTAGATGTAACAACATGAGAAGTATTATGGGAGGGGAGGGGGGGGGGGGGGGTTTGTGTGGTTTCCTATTTTATGGAGGTACAAAACCATGTGTTAAATGTGATGTTTCACAACAGGATGTTTTAATATGTACATTTTACATAGTCATACTGATACATGTCTATACAAGTATGAAAAACTAATACAGTGGACACTCTATTAACAAAGTCTCTATTATCCAAATTTTTAATTATCTGATCTCAAATCCACTCTCCCAACTCTATTTAAGCCTGTTGTTTTAGGCTATTTTCTAATCATTCTGTTACCAGACCTAATTGTTACTTCACCAAGAGGGTACTTTCTTGTGAAAAAGGGCAAAGTTTCTTGTATGCCAATGAATAATCATTCCACTGTATGTTCATGTACTAATCAAAACAGGTAATCCTCCAGGCCAAGGATTAATATTTGAAAAGGACATATAACCCTAAAAGTAACTCTGTAACCCATGCCAAAGATTAGACATTAGCTTCTATGAGAGCTTTAAGAGACTTTTGAAAGACTAAAATGTTTAACAGTCAAAGTTTCCTTATATATTGCTCAGTACTTACCAAAGGACACTGCATGGTCATTTGGTGGTAGTTTTAATGTAGTAAACAAACCAGTCATAGCGAAGGTCATATTGTTTGGAGGGAAAATCTAAAAAATTCTATTGGCAGAGAGGTGAGGGTGTGTCAGTGGTATATAAGCTCTCCCACCGGCAGCCATCTTTAATTGTTCAGTTGTTACACAGTGTTAACTAGCAGTATGAGAGAGGTGACTAATAAATGTTTAGTTTGTCTTGTATTTACTGAAATTAATAACCTGGAATTTATTGTTTAATTTTCTTTATGCATAAAGGATGCATAATTTAAGTTACTGAGGTGAGTCAAAGTTTGATTATATGTGTTTTATTTTGTAGTGTAGTTTCAGTTTATTCAACTAAGGAAAGATACTGAGTACAGCAAACATGTAATTTGGCCTTTAGAAATGTTCTATCTACAGTATAGGAAGTATGAGATTCAACTTTAATTTCTTTTATAGATCCTAAATCAAAGTTTGTAGTAACTGTTCAGGACCATATAATATTAAATCAAACTGATTAGTTTTCATAAAATTTGATTTCCAACTTTACGGTATCTGTATTCTATAAAAATCTGATATTCAACTCAAGGATTTAAGTTTCTTTTATTGTAACATTACAAAATATCAACAGTTTCAATTTAATATTAAAATATTTCATAAATAATAAAACTTTTTTTGTTGGTGATCAAAAAGGTAAAATAGGTGTATTTAGAGGTGTTACTTGTGTGAAAATATTTCTATTAAAATTTGTGATTTTTGAAGTTAATATGAGTTTATATATATGTTCTCCAAAACCAAAAGCATACATTAAAATTACAGACTCAGATCACAAGAGTAATTTATTTTGAGCAGTTTTACTGAACTAATGAACTTAAGTTACATACTGAAAAAAAATCAAGAAATTAACAAGACATTACAATTGATGTACATGTATCAGGTTATTTCTATGGTTTGAATCCAATTCTACATAAAAGCTCTGCTCTAATCAAGTATACTGATGAATTAAATATAAGGAAGTTACTTGACAGGTATTTAAACATTGATCTAGGATTCCTTCTCTTGTACAGCTACTGCTATAATTATTTTTTCTTTGATTGTAGATTGTGGCAGTTAACCACTGAGCAATTCAAGGTGACACTTTTGCTGTTGTGAGTTGTATGTCATGGTTAAAGTTGAGGTTTTGCGCCCCCCTCAACAGCCAAGCTTATACCAACTCAGAGTCTTAGTGCAACCTACATGTTGCAATGATCTGGACATGAACCCACAACACCAGGTGAGAAGTGAGTTAATGCTAATCTTGTTAATCACTTGGCCCCCTAGGTCTCAAAGTGTGTGTAAATGCTACCTTAGGTAAGATAGTAGAGGGAGGTAACATCAGTAATCTGATAAATCAGTCAATATGTGGTGAGTTCAAATGGTTGTCTACACAATGTATCTTTCAAATATAGTGCAGGGTGGTTTAACAGTCTTAATCATAATGTACTCTTGTAGGAGGTTTAAACACAATAATGTACACTGTTCAGTAATTAACAGGCCAGTTAGCATTACAAATTCAGTTGGCTATTTTGTAGTCTGTTCTAACATGGAATGCATTTTTGGTAAGACAAAAGAAAAATTACAGCATAAATTCATTCAAATTTACCATTTCACTATAACTAGAGAGGTGCAATGAAACTTAGCCTCAGAAGTTCATGAATTCATGCCAAAAAACTCAGTAACAAGTTAAACTGTATTCATGTAATGTTCACTTTTTCAGTAAATGACATACCCTTTGATATACCCATTAGCATCATAAATTTAGGTAACTAAATAAATAAATGATATCTGACTGGTCACTCTTTAGAGGATGAAGTTGGCAATTTCTTCTTACGGAAAGTTCTTACTGTTGATTATGCTATGAATGGTATTTATTCTTCATTTAGTTTCTGTGTCTGCTCACTCTTTAGCTGATCTACTTGAGACATTGTCAACCCTCTGATGTCATTGGTAAGCAATGACATATCACCAAATCTCATAAATCAACTTTTGGGAGTTTCTTCAGATTATATTGTTTGCAGTTTCATTTTTCAAGGCTATGGGATCCTGTGGATTAGGACAACTGGTGACCATTTCCTCTGAATGCTACTTCAGATTATGTCACCAGAAGTCAACTATATCTTTTCGAAGTTTCTCTCAACAGAATGTGGTATTCTCCACTTTATTTTGTTGACAGAATTTTTTATTACGATTCAGTATTCTTTTTAGCCTAAATCTGGGAACAATAGCTTTTGTTTTTTGGCATACTTCATTTGACAACATGGAATCTTAACATTGTTAATGAGCCATGAGTTGGAACAACTTTTGTTTCATACACCTTAGAATCTGCCCATAAAGAGATCCATTTCCACCATGAATTAGATTCCAGGGAAAGTATGGAAATTGTCCATTAGTTTTTCCTTGCTTAGGACTTTCAAGCGCACACTTGAGTGAAATGGGTTATGGATGCTTGGCACAAACATCCCTTCAAGAAAACTAAAAACATTCCCATTCCAGATGCAAGTCTCTATTTGTTGATCATCTTTGCAGAATGATACGAGTGTGATGGAGAGGAGAAACTCTGTAAAATATTTTCACAGGGAGGGGGGGGGGGGGGGTTGGTGGGTTGGTTGGTTGGTTGGTTGGTTGGTTTGGTTTTCAGGGTTGGTACTGTGGTGGCCGGTTGGGAAGTTTAGTAAGGTGGGCTATTCTCATATTTTTATGAGACATTTTCTTTGCTTTTCCATTTCAGGTTTCTCCTTTTTTAGTATAATGTAACATTTTAATTAATGTTTTACATATTACACACTGAATCATTCTGATTTTTTAGAGCTCTGTTAATTGATTTTGTATTGATATTTTTTCATTAAAATATCACAACTACATAATAGAAATATAATCTGAAAAATCTCCTAAATTTGACTTATCAGATTGGTGATGTCATTGCTTACCAATTCAATCAGAGAGTTGACAATATCGCAAGTAGATCAGCTAAAGAGTAAGCAAGCACAGAAACTAAAGGGAGAATAAATAATACCATTCATGGCATATTCAACAGTAGGAACTTTCCTTAAGAAGAAATTGCCAAATTTATCAACTAACTGATATTACCTCCTTCTATTATCTTAACCTTAGGTTGTATTTACACACAAGTTATGACCTCAGTGACCTTGAGGTCAATGGGTTGGTTATTTTCTACCCTCTGACATGGAACTGTGGGATCAATTCCAGCTCACTGCAATATCTGGGATTCTCTGGAAGCACTGTCTTGATATGATCTTAGCTGTTAAAGGATGTAAAACTCCCAACCTTGACCTTAGTAAAAGTCTTAGGTTGGGAAAAAATATATGTTTAATTATGTTACATCCTTTCAACATGTTTAATTATGTTACGACTTCATGAACTCTTAAACAGAACACAGTAAAGATAGAATATTAATAATTTAAATTAGAAGTTCGTGTTATGGGGTCTTTAAAAAGACAACTTAAGCTCAGGGACATTTGTTCCTTATTTATATACCATGGTCCACATGTGTTGACAATTACTATAACTTTGCATTACAGTAAAATACCAAAAATGGTGGTCCATTGTGGTGTAATAAAAGTAAATTTTATGTCAGTGAATTATGATAAGCATTCACTACAATAATGATTTGGCATTAAGTGTAAAGTTTTTGCTGAAAGGAACCCAAATGTCCAGATGTACTATTGTAACTGGTGTTGTAAAGTTGTTAAAGGTTTTTGATTCTGTTTGTTAGGTGTGTGCTGAGTTTCTAACATGTGTCTGGTTAGCACTGACAAAAAAAGTATGTTTCAGCTGATTTAAAAATAATTAGTTTTGTGTGATTTGCAGCAGTAGAGCTAATTATGTATTTATTTTTGATATGTTGGTTTGTTGATGTCCAGTGTTTTTCAGAGCAGAATCTTGACAAACTGATGTGTACTGAGTTATTTCAACCAATTCAAATATCTTCTGTGACATTACGTTTGCAATGATGGGGCCACAGTGGCAGAGTGGTAACACTCTCGCCTCCCACCTCTGAGATTGGGGTTCGGTCCCGGCCCAACCTCAAGTGAGAAAGCTGGCAGTTGCCTGCCGTTGGTCGGCAGTATACAGTACAGAACCTTGACCAAGTGTATGTACTGGTTTCCTCTGCCCATAAAACTACCCATCGTGATATGACCTGTACAATGTGTTGAAAGTGATGTTAAAACCCAACTAAATAAATAAATTATGTTTACAATGTATTGAAAACTTAAATATATTAAAGCAAAGTTATAGGTATTTTTTATCTGCCACTGTGGCCTAGTGGGTAACACACTTGTCTAGGAACTCAGAGGACGTGGGTTCAATCCCAGGTACAGGCAGATATATAGTGGCTCGGATGACCACTTAAAATGGCGGTCCTCTGTCACTGGGTCCTATCCCCAGCGGCAGGTTAAAGAACCTCAAGGACGTTGATAAATGGTCATCCTTGAGCCTCTATCTTCCTGTTAGGGGAATGTGAGTTACTTGTGAGTTGGGGCTGTACCTGTACAGTCAGATTGGTCAAATAGTGCTTTGAGTCCTGTAGTATATGGAGATATTGCGCTGAGTATAAATACATAATAATAATAATAATAGTAATCTATTCTTCGGGGTAATATGCATGCTAAATTTGCATTGAGTTATATGGTCCTTTTATTCGCATACCTATTAAAAGATAAAAAGCTTTTAATGCGAATATAAATTTCACAACAAATATTGTTGCTTGATATGACTATAATTGGTTTTGAATTAGTCCTATTACAATACAATTAATATGGGCGTTTCTTAAAATATAGGAGGAAAACATTGAGCAAAATATTTACTTTTTATGGCATTGACTGATGTCATAATTTATTTACTTTGAATTTGTTTTTATGCAAATTTTTATTGCGAATTATCAGTATAAATTTTTGAAACTATTGTATGGCACAGTTGAGGATAAAATGCTTGTTTCTTTTGTAAATGAAAATGTTCATCTTAAAAACTATGGTAATATGCAAATTTTATAATGTAAGCTATAGTACACTTCTTTAATGTACAAAAATTATCAAAATTTAGTACTTATTGGAACTTCTCCTTGTAATGACAAAGTCCTACAAAATGAATCCCCCAGCCAACCTTTAATCTTGTGATTTAGTTGAAAGTGATACTTTTGTAATTAGAATATTAGGACAGTCACTGAAGAAGAGGTCCTCAAAGCCATTATGAAATCTCCTACAAAGTCCTGTCTCTTGGACATAATCCCAGTGTTTTGGTTAAGGCATGTATCAGTGTGCTGTTGGGATCAATTACTAAAATGGTGAATTGTTCAATATCAGAGGGTTTTATACCATCTAGTTTTGAAAAGACTAATGTTGGTCCTCTGATAAAGAGATCTTCCCTGCCAAAGGATGAGTTTGAGAGCTACTGATCCTATCTGTGGTCTCTGTTTAATCTCTCAGCTGGTTCAGAGATGGTCATGGCATCCCAGCTTATTCAACACACTGAAATCAACAGCCTTGAAAACCCCCACCTAACTTTCAACAAAAAAGGACACTCTACTGAAACCTCATTTCCTTCCATAAACAAGGCCAAAAAGTCTTTCAGTCTACATGCCTGGGCTACAAAGCCATCAGAGACACGAGTACTGTACTATAAAGTCTGGTGACAAAAACAAAGTCCGAATCAGATACATCCCATAATTAACCTAGAACTCAGACCTTCACCCATCCAAGTATTAACCTAGCTCAATGCTGCTTATCTTCAGTGATGAGACAGGTACTGATCACTATGTATGCCAAATTCGTGAAAGTTTTAGAGAACACGAGCCTTGCTAGAGCTGTTACTTACAAATAAACTTCACTTTTCTTTGGCTTAAGGTGAGCCCACCTGTCTGGCATTGCTTGACCTGTCAGCAGGATTTGATAGCATAGACCATTCCACACTTTTATCTCTCTCCTCGTGGTCTGGGGTCCCTGGAACAGCACTACAGTGGTTTGTATCTTAGCCATTTGTCAGGCAATCAGGCAATCAAGGTCAGTCCTACTGTGTCTGATCTGTGCAAGCTATTGTATGGCATATCACAAGGTTCAGTATTTGGGTTGATCCTATATCTCTCTATACACAACCTCCCTTAGCAGAGTCATTGAGAGGCATGACATAATATTCCACTTCTGTGCATAATGACACTGCTGGTGCATTTCAGAAACTGGATAAATGTCTGCACAATGTCAAACACTGAATGTTGAATAAAAAGCTCGAGCTTATTCCTGACAAAATGGAATCTATTGTTTTTTGGTTCTAAGCAACAACAAAACAAGCTAAAATCCCATTTCTCAATCAACATTCAGAGCACTTGTTTGCTTCCTGTAAACAATTCGATTGGTTTGGTTCGATGTAGGGTTCTCATTTGGTACCAATGTTAAGAAAGCTTCACACAGACGCATGATTCAGACGCACCAGAAAATACCTCACATCTATAGCTGTTTGTCCCAAATAGCAGTTTGAATCATATCAGCATCAGACTATCTGGAAGCAACACTCAGACTCTGGTGTACAAGTACCTCTACACTGTTTTTCAAAAGTATTTTAACTTTTACCTTACTCAAGCATCATGGACCTACCACACCACGCACAGCAAACCTGTTGCAAATTTAACTGATGATTCCACAATTCTTATCATCAGTGCACAAAACTATAAAGTACTTTTTACCCATAGTTTTGCATTTGATGACCAACTTGTGGAATGAATTCCCTTAGGACATCCAAACAGCAGTTTATCTGTCATCTATTTGGTACAAATTGAAGACTTACTCGATATTCAGCAAAGCCTACCCCTCCATAGCTCTCCTGTCTCCATGCCATCTCTTGTGTGAGTCTACTATGTCCCTGGATTCTGATTTTTTCCTTCTCCCTTTATGGCACTGGACACTGTCTTAGAGACTGCCTTATGATAGAGATTAAACAGTGCTATAAAATATAAATATCATATCTCTTAACATATGTGGGCCTATTCAATATTCATGTGACATTGCACTCAGTAATATTGGCTGACACCAGATTTCTTAGTTTTGGTTGCTGAACTTGGTATATATGGTAATTTAAATACTGAAAATCTGGGGTTTTGCATAGCTGGGATATTCTGTTGAGTCTATGGTATTAACAGGGGATGGTAGGGATGTGATGGTAGGTGAGTTGGTTGGGTTGAGCTTACTAACCTCAAAAATAACAAATACTAACAGTTAAGAGTAGGTGAATTAGGTTGGGTACTAAACTTAAACTAACTAGTTAATATTGTGGAATCAATAGTTTATTGATGCTATGCTCCCTGGTATTTGGTTAAAATACCCTAACTAGAATAGTATTTTGATTGAACAAGTTTGAAATATTTTTATGAAGAAATTAAACCCATCAGCAGTCACCCTAAAAACAACTGGTTCATTTTGTTTCTATTTTAGCTTCAGGCTTCAAGTATTGAATTTGAAGATTTCATGCTGAACCTGTGTTGTACCCTTTACTAAACTTGCATGAACAATATCTTTTGAATTGTTCCCGAATGCTTAGCAAACTTTCCTTGTGTTTATCCACAAAATTCCAGTGTTTGGGTTAAGCTAAACTGAATAACTTCTGTATCTTAGTCAATTTGACCTGTCAGTAACATTTTATAACAGAATCTTTAACCAGTTCACCTGAACTTCTATTTAACATACTTTATGCACAACAATATTCACTGAAACCACACTGCTGAATCCCTAGGTATTCAAATACATTGTAGATACTTGTTCAAGTCTGGATATCAATGCCATAATGAAATGGTTACTTGTGGTTATTTTAGGGTGCAAAACTTTGCAAGTTTTTCATATGCATAACATATGAAACTGGCCTTTTACAGCTATAATTACGAATCAATCATCAAAATGAGAATAAGTATAACCTACATTTTTGTCCAAAATGCATGAAACTTAGAAATACTACTGTGGTTTCTTCCTCTAACCAGGCATCTTTGGATTCAATAACTCCTTATTCATCCCCAACTATACCAGGTTGTCCATCTTCTTGACGTTCACACCCACCACTGCCAAACAGCAGTTTTTTCCCATTTTCCACCACGTGGAATGAGCTACATGATGAGATGCAGGACCTTTATCCAACTTAGCCTACAGAACTATGATCAGAATTCCAACTGTTTTTATCATTGGTGTTACAGACATGCACTTCAAATGCAACCATGCTTTCCTCTGCTGAACAATCCATTTATTTACTTTTATTCATCGTCTTGATCAATGTTTTTCCCATCCTTAGCCTCAACTATTTTATCAAACTTTATGAACACTTGATGGGTCTTACAACACAGACCGCAAATAGCACCATGGTTTCCTGCAAATTAGTAATCTCTTTTTCAACCTCCCACTGTTACTAGATTATTCATCACCTTGCTTTTAACAAATTTAGTTTCTTCAACCTAGAGACCCCAATCAACAAGACCCACACCAGTACAGTGTTTTTCAAACCTTTTTCTTGACTACTTTAATCAACACCCTGATTGATCTCATCAGACATTTTTCCTTCTGCCTACGAACCTTCGCTCGATTTATCATATTAGTAACCTTGAACTTTGACCCAAGATTCTTCTGGAGTGCCCCAAAATAGCAATTTACTATTTTAAAACTCAGATACTTTTGTTATTCCTTTATCAACACCTGATGCTTTCAGAAGTCAAGATTGTGCCAACCCTTCACTGGTGCCAACATTCATAAGTTAACTGCAATTTAACACTTGAACATCATCACTATGTATCTTTGCAGTCCGTCCTTGTACACTGAATCTTCCATCGCCTTGATGCTGTTACCATTTTTACCCTATTGTATATCATTCAAGCATGGTCCTTGAATTTCTGTCACCCTTATAACGTTGCGTGGAAATCCGTCCTTTTACGCATAAATTACAACTATCGATATGTGAACTATTTATTGTTGGAAAAGCTACCTGCAGTGGCCCTAGTAGCATGTTATTTGCTGTAACTATTTACCAAAAACTATAGATAATTGATTGACATCAAAATACGGCGAACTGTTGAACAAATAATTCTAGTACATAAAAAATCTATAATAATAGGTGATAATAAGAAAACTTTAATTCAATTAGCAAACAGTTCAAGCACTGCACTCTCCTCAACTTTTGCCATTTCAAAAATCTAAAATTTTAAACTTTTACTTTTTGCTCATGAATATTATCTTCTGGAATGCCAACTCGACTGGGCAGTATTAATTTTTTTCTTTGATTGAAGCTCCCACATAAAAGCTTAGTAAACGAAAAGTGATGTCAAATTTCTTATTTTTGTGACAATTTTAGACCATTTCAATATTTCCTTTTACAAAGCTAAAATGTTTTATTTATTTATTTGGGGTTTTACATCACTTTCAACACTGTACAGGTAATATCACAACAGGTAGTTTTGTGGGCAGAGGAAACCAGTACATACAGTTAATATAAGTAAAGGTTCTGTACTGAAAACTGCCAATCATAGGTAAGCAATTACCAACTTTCACACATAAGGTCCGGGGTTTGAACCGCTGACCTTAGAGGTGGAAGGTAAGTGTGTAATTACCACTGCACCCCCCCTTGGCTCCCTTAAAAATGTTTTAAACATCTGTTTAGGTAATATAGGTTATTTTGTCAAACGAGATTAGAATCTTTATTATCTGAAAATCTGTTAAACAAAACAATTTTTGAGCTAAAACAAAGCAATTAAAATTAAGTTGTTTATGCACTTTTCGGCACATAATTTATGAAAGGTGTATGGTCTGTGACCCAATTTAGTACAACTTTTAATAATTAAAGTGTTCAACAGTGTCTTTAAAATTTAAAACAAGGAATAATTCCTAACTTACTACTTGGGAAGTGACCCATCTTAGCTGTGTAAAATGTAATCTTTATTATCTGAACTTTATCTACGGAAAATTTAATTTCTTGTACATTTATCTTCCAAACATTTTGTGCAGATCAGTTTTTGATTATGTTTTATACACCTCAAATTTATGAAAATAAACATAAACTAGATATGTTCAGATAATAAATTGGGCCTATTTACAGCCAGAAATGGTTAAAATAAGTTATCAAAGGGCTGCGACCCAAATAAACATCAATAACATAGTTAAGAAGATAAAAAGTGCATGAGCAGTAACCAAACTCAGCTTAATATTATCAAAGGCAACAAACCAACATTGGCTTATATGTTAACCTCTATTATCTGAACTTTCATCCCAGCAGTATTTAAATTCACTACATTTATCTTCCAAACATAATTATAGATTAGTTTTCTGATTGCAATTTATAAACCTCATAATATGATAAAAGCATCCATCAGAAATGTTCAGATAATAGGGAGCAAAGATTGTTGCATACTGACAGACAGAAATGGTTAAAAGAAGTTATCAATGGGCTGTGACCCAAATAAACATAAACAACATGGCTAAGCTTAAAAGTGCATGAGCTGTAATCATAATCAGTACATTGTCTCTAATGTAACAAGCATTGCCTTATATGTTTAATGAAAAAGAAATAAATTAACAATAACATAATTTGTGAAAAGTGCATGGGCTTTGACCCAATTTAGCACAACACTTTGTAAAGGCAAGCTTCAAAAATGACGTAAAAATTTACAACAAGAAATAATTCCAACTTTATCAGATGGAATGTGTCACCCATCTTGAAAGTCTATAATGTGATCTTTATTATCTGAACTTTTATTGGAGAGTATTTAAATTGTTACATTTATCTTCCAAAGATTTGCCTGCACTAGGTTTCTGATTAATTTTAATAATTACTTAATATCAGAACAAACATTTACTTGAAATGTTCAGATAATAGAGACTGTGGCTATTTATAGCCAGAAATGGTTAAAAGTAGTTTTTCAATGGGCTGTGACCCAAATAAACAAAAACAATATAGCTAAGAAGTTAAAAAGTGCATGAGCTCTAACAAAATACAGCACAATATTATCAAAGGCAACAAACCAACATTGCCTTGTATATTTAATAAAAAAGGAGATAAATCAAAGCTGATGTAATTTGGGAAAAGTGCATGGGCTGTGTTCCAGTTTAGCACAACATCTTGTCTGCATAAAGATTCTGATTAATGTTAGTAATCTTCTAATATCAGAACAAACATTCATGACAAATGTTCAGATAATAGATATTGTGGCATATTTATAGCCAGAAATGGTAAAAAGAAGTAATCCATTTGGGCTGCGACCCAAACAAACCTAAATAACATAGCTAAGAAGTTAAAATGTGCATGAGATGTAACCAAACTCAGCACAATATTTCTCAAATGCAACAAATATTGCCTAATACATGTAATGAAAAAGACATGTATCAAAGTTGACATAATCTGTGAAAGGTGCATGGGCTGCGACCCAAATAAACATAAACAACATAGCTAAGATGTTATAATGTGCATGAGCTGTAATTAAAATGAGTTTCAGCACAATATTATCAAAGATGAATATATCAATATTGCCTTATATGTTAAATAAAAAAAAGAAAAAAATTAAAGTTGACATAATTTGTGGAATGTGCATGGGCTGCGACCCAATTTAGCACAACATTTAGTAAAGTCAAGCTTCAAATAATGCCTTGAAAATTTAAAATAAGAAGTAATTCCAACTTTATCATGTGGAATGTGTGAGTCTTTAATTCAATCTTTATTATCTGAATGTTGTCGGACAGTATTTATATTCTGCTACATTTTATCTTCTAAATGTTTTGCCTGGGCTAGGTTTCCAATTAATTCAAGTAATCTTCTAATATCAGAACAAACATTTATGAGATATGTTCAGATAATAGAGACTGTGGCATATTGATAGAAATGGTTAAAAGAAGTTATCAATGGGCTGCGACCCAAATAAACAAAAACAACATAACTCTCAATTTAAAAAGTGCATGAGATGTAACCAAACTCAGGACAATATTCGTAAAGGCAACAAACCAACATTGCCTTATATATCTTTAACAAAAAGAAATAAATTAAAGTTAGACTATTGTAAATACTGTACACAAACAATCCTTGGGCTGCGACCCATCTTGTAATGATTCTTAGATAATTTTAAAAACCAAAATGAAACCACTCAGTTAAGTAACACAAAATATGAACTGTGTGTGTTGCTAGAAGAATTTTTTGGGTGTGACCCATTTTGTGGAGCTAATGTAGAATCTGTATTGTCTGAACATCTGTTATAACGGCCATACTTATAATCCCCGACATTTATCTTCCAAACATTTTTCTTTTAGTTCTGTAAATTAACCTTTTAATTTCATGACAAATTTTCATCAAAAGTGTTCAGACAATAACAGTCTTATTTTTAACTTACATGAGTTAAAACAAAGCAATAAAAAACTTATTTGGGAAATTTTTGGGACATATTTATGAAAAGTGTCTGGGCTGTGACCCAATTTAGCACAACATTTAATAAGGCAAACTTCAAACAATGCCTTAAAAATTTAAAACAAGAAATAATTCCGACTTTATCCTGTGGAATATATGACTTATCTTGAAAGTCTATAATGTAATCTTTATTATCTGAACTTTCATCTGACAGTATTTAAATTATGTTATATTTATCTTCCAAAGATTTGGCTTGTACTAGGTTTCTGATTAATTTGAGAAATATTCTAATATCAAAATAAATATTCAAGAGAAATGTTCAGATAAAAGAGACAATGGTATATTGATAGACAGAAATGGTTAAAAGAAGTTATCAATGGGCTGCGACCCAGACATCAATAACATAGTTAAGAATCTAACACATGCATGAGCTGTAACCAACCTGAGTCTCAGCACAATATCATTATAGGTTATAAACCAACATTGCCTTATACATTTAATAAAAAGAAAAAACAATCATAAATTAATGTGATTTGTGGAATGTGCATGGGCTGCGACCCAATTCAGCACAACATTTAGTAAAGGCAAGCTTCAAACAATGCCTTGAAAATTTAAAAATAAGAAATAATTCAGACTTTATCCTGTGGAATATGTGACACATCTTGAAAGTCTATAATGTAATCTTTATTATCTGAATTTTGTCTCATAGTATTTAAATAATATTATATTTATCTTCTAAACATTTTGTGTAGATCAGTTTTCTGATTATATTTTATAAACCTCATAATATAAAAAATAATCACCAGAAATGTTCAGATAATAGAGCATAGACTGTGGCATATTGACAGACAGAAATGGTTTAAAAAGTTATCAATGGGCTGTGACCCAAATAAACATAAATAACATGGCTAAGCTTAAAAGTGCATCAGCTGTAATCAAAGGCAGCACAATATTTTTCTCAAATGTAACATTGCCCTATATGTTTAACGAAAAAGAAATAAATTAACATTGACATAAATGGTGAAAATTGTATGGGCTGCGACCCAATTTAGCGTAACACTTTGTAAAGGTAAGCTTCAAAAATTACTTAAAAAGTTACAACAAGAAATAATTCAAACTTTATCACGTGGAATATGTGCCCCATCTTGAAAGTCTATAATGTAATTTGTATTATCTGAACTTTTATTGAACAGCGTGTAAATTGTTACATTTATCTTCCAAAGATTTGCCTCTTTTAGGCTTCTGATTAATTCTAGTAATTTCTTAATATCAAAACTAACATTTTCTACAAATGTTCAGATAATAGAGACTGTGGCTATTTATAGCCAGAAATGGTTAAAAAGAAGTTATCCATTTGGGCTGCAACCCAAATAAACATAAATAACCTAGCTATGAAGTTAAAACATTCATTGGCTGTAACCAAACTTAGCTCAATATTTTTCAAAAGCAACAAATATTGCCTTACACATGTAATGAAAAAGAAATGTATCAAAGTTGACATAATCTGTGAAAAGTGTATGGGCTTTGACCCAAATAAACATAAACAACATAGCTAAGAAAAATTTTTTAAAAGTTATAATGTGCATGAGCTGTAATTAAACTTGAGTCTGAACACAATATTATTAAAGGTAAAAAAATCAACATTATGTCTAATGAAAAGAAAATAAATTAAAGTTGACATAATTTGTAAAATCTGCATGGGCTGCGACCCAAAATAGCATAACATTTAGTAAAGGCAAGCTTCAAAAATGCCTTGAAAATTTAAAAATGAATAATTCTGACTTTGTCATGGAATGTGTGACCCATCTTGAAAGTCTTTAATTGAATCTTTATTATCTGAATGTAATCTGGCAGTATTTATATTCTACTATGTTTATCTTCCAAAATTTTTGTCTGTGCTAGTTTTCTAGTTAATTTAAGTAATCTTCTAATATCAGAACAAACATTCACTAGATATGTTCAGATAATAGAGACTGTGGTATATTGACAGAAATTGTTAAAAGAAGTTACCAATGGGCTGCGACCCAAACAAACATAAACAACATAACCCTGAATTTAAGAAGTGCATGAGATGTAACCAAACTCAGCACAATATTAGCAAAGGCAACAAACCAACATTGCCCCATATATCTTTAATGAAAAGAAATAAATCAAACTATTGTAAATACTAACAAATAATCCTTGGGCTGTGGCCCATCATGAACAGATTCCTAGATAATTTTAAAAACCAAAATGAAACCACTCATTTGTATAAGTAACACAAAATATGAACTGTGTGTGTTACTAGAAGAATTTTTATCTTCCAAACATTTTTTCTTTTAGTTCTGTAAATTAACTTTCTAATTTTATGACAAATATTCATCAAAAGTGTTTAGACAATAACAGTCTTATTATTAACTTACATGAGTAAAAACAAAGCAATAAAAACTATATTTGTGAAATTTTAGGGACATATTGATGAAAAGTGTATTGGCTGTGACCTACTTTAGCACAACATTTAATAAAGGCAAACTGCAAACAATGCCTTGAAAATTTAAAACAAGAAATAATTCAGACTTTATCCTGTGGAATATATGACTTATCTTGAAAGTCTATAATGTAATCTTTATTATCTGAACTTTCATCTGACAGTATTTAAATTATATTATATTTATCTTCCAAAGATTTTGCCTGCACTAGGTTTCTGATTAATTTGAGAAATATTCTAATATCAGAACAAACATTCGAGAGAAATGTTCAGATAAAAGAGGCTATGGTACATTGATAGACTGAAATGGTTAAAAGAAGTTATCAATGGGCTGCGACCCAAATAAACATAAATAACATGGCTATGAAGTTAAAAAGTACATTGGCTATAACCAAACTCAGTCCAATATTATCAAAAGCAACAGACATATATTGTCTTATACATGTATATATGAAAAAGAAAGGAATAAAATTTAACACACGTTGACAAAGTTTCTGGGTAGCAACCCATCTTAGGATAATTATTGTAAAAATTTGACATATAAACACAGATATAAACTGTGTGTGTTTCTAGAAGAATCTTTGGGCTGTTTCCCATTTTATGAAACTTATGAACAATCTTTATTATCTGAACATCTGTTATAATGGCAGTATTTAAATTTTACAACATTTTTCTTTAAATATTTGGTCTGCAAGACTTTTTTTATTAGTTTCATTTCAACAAATTTCTTATCTCAGAAGATATTAAAGGTTGTGTCATATTTATAGCCATAAGTGGTTAAACAAAGTTATTAATGGGCTGCGACCCAAATATTCATATTTAATGTTATGATAGTAAAACTTTAAGCTAAAAATTCACAAACTGCCTAATAAAGTTTCACAAAATTAAATAATTGTTAACAAATAATTATAACCATCATTAACATATGATCTGTCATTCTGCTGTAATTGTGTCATGTAACTTTTAAGTAGTCATACCTGTATAGTGTAACTGTTTAAAAGCAATTTGTTAATCACAGATGTGTGTTTAAATAATTATTAAAATAGCTATAAATAATTAAATAATGATAAATGTACACGATTTATAAAGGTGTGATATTCTATTTAATGTGTACATTTAATGTACTGTGTACATTTATTGTCTGTTCATTAACATTTAAACATATCATATCTTCCAGTAAATCAATTGTCTATTCCAGTAAACTTTAAATATTGGCCATTTGAAAATTCATTTGGATTTACTGTGAAACATCTACAAATCTACTCATTTTTATGTACAGAAGTGGCTTAGATTCAAGGAGATACTTTTCTTGAATCCAGTAACTGGAGTTATATTTTGAAATCTTTTTTATTAATTTTTATGACTATTGAATATACCATAGATAATTTACAAAAAAGAACATCATATTGTCTAAAATACTTTTGTGTGTACATGTTTTTGGACAGTAATTAATATAGGATACAAAACAGGGTTAACCGTACACACATATTTTTGATATTATATATAATACAACATATATATATATATATACCCAAAAGATTTGGCACTTGAAGGAGTAGCATTCTCTTGTATTACAACTGAATTACCACAACATTATTAGTGTTTTATACGGATATATTAATACCCTGTATAGTAATATCATAAAACATAGTAGAAGTACCATAAACATTTAATATTACAGTAAATGCTTTGCTGATTTTGATAAATATTATTGAAGTATACATTTTAGGCAAATTACGTTTTCCAGACAATTTCTATATCTTACAGTCATGCTGGTGTTATATGGTTGGCAATTTGAGTTAGGATGGTGTGGTGAGATAATGGAAGGTGGTACAGAGTGGGCAAGTATGTGGTAGGGTGGTGTTGGAGTGGTGAGGTGGTGGGATTATTAGGTGGTGGAAGGGGTTATATGGTGGGTTAATTGGTGAGAAGGAAACCTTGAGGAATGGGTGGGGGAGGATGTTGGTTCACTACAAGGCTACCAGCAGAACTTTAAGATATGGAGAAAGTCTTTCCATTGTAATACATGTTAAATATTCATTAAATTATTAAATATGTCTTTTGTATGTTATATTTATGATAAAAGTTTTGAGACAAAGATGCATTTACCAGTTAAATATGCATAAAGAGGCAGACTGATAATGCAATGAGTTTGTAATAATATAAATAAATAATATATATTTTTCTGTGAAGCTTATCTAATGTGTGGGATAATACAACAATACTAGGCTTAATATTATAATCATGACTTAAAAACTATTTGTTAAGTACTTAGAGTTGAATTATACTTCTTCAATTGGTCACATTTCTTGGGTTCAAAATTGAAAGCCCTCCCCAGCCCTGTAAACAGTGACTCTGCGAATGTGTGAGAATTTAATATTCACATTTCAGACACTGTGAACTGGGCATGCAAACATAGCAGCAGCAAGGAATGAAATGGAACTGTTCAAATAATGCAAGCACTGGGTAGAATTACAAATACTGGATAAAATGGATCATAAAAATGTCTTGAATTGAAAGAAAAATAAAAATAAAACATGAATGTGGATCAATGCACTGCCAAAAAGAAGTAAACTAAGCCCTTTTCTTTACTACCAACAATTTAGTTGTGATTGTTTTGTGTTTTTGGACACATTAAAGATTAATATCATTTTTTGATAGAACATGTTTAATTGTGACCTGATAAAGTGAAGGAAAGAAGACAAAATTCATTTTACTGGGTTGATAACTTTGTTTAATAAGTATGTCAAAGATGAAATAAGAAAAAAAATCTTTTTTTTTTAAATTTTTTTTTTTTTGCACCTTGTAATTTAAATCAAAATTAGAGAGAAATGGTGGTTAATAAATTACACTTGGGATGTTGCTGAAAAAAGTTCTACCGTAAATTTCCAAAATAACGCCCAGGTTCAAATAAACGCCTGGTTCAAATTAACGCCTGGTACCAAGCACACTGTTTAAAATTTATTACACTGTTTTTTGTATTTCAAAAGAACGCCTGGTTCAATTTAACGCCTGGTCTGATGCCATTTGAAAATAATTAACGCCCGGGCCATATTTCGAAAAAATACGGTATTTGGACTTTCACAGCATTCAGTCTCCCCTTTACTAAGGGCTGTCTAAGACACATAGTTCCCTCAGACTGAGTGAAATATGAACATGAAATAATAGCTGGCTGGAAGGTATAATCAGTAAATAGTCACTTGGACTTCTTACACAGATAAGGCTGTAAATAGTCCTTAGATTAATTTATTTAAACTGATGTTTGTTAAAACAACTCAAACATTCACTGGGCATAAAACATTTATTGTAAAAGTGGGAGTGAAGAGAATAAATGCTCATACAACTTCAAATGCCTAAACACTTATTCATAATTTCCCTGTGGTCCAAAAAGTCTGAATAATTTTCAATATATTAATGTATACAATATACAATTCAATAAATAATGGAGTTAAAGCTAAGACCATATGAAATGATCAAAATTATTGTGGTACAAAATAAAAAATGAGATCATATTTTTATGCCCTGGAAAATTTACAGTTGATTGTTTTTTTTAGTATTTTTAGTCTATTTTGTTCATATTTTAACTATCCAGTGAAAGTTCCAGGATGTAAAAACTGTGTCAGACTATGTTTTAAGCTGTTTCTTTTAAAATTACAAAAAAAATGAACCCATTTCCAGTCATTATCATTTCTTGTTCTGCTTCCCATTCAATCACAGATATTTCAATAATAGATCCATTTATCTGTTGATATGGTTCGGTTAAACCTGGGGCCGATTTCACTAAAGGACTTAAACTAAGTCCCTTTATTGGCTAAGTCAGGGACTTAAATCTAAGACTTTGGTCTTAGTTAGGTCTGGGACTTAAAATGGATTTCACAAAAGTGACTTAGCGAAGTCCAAGCTTATCAAATAACCACAGTGGTTTTCTGTGTCATGTGACCTTTTATATCTATTCAAAATATAATATTGGTGCCATATATCCTTCACTTGATGTATTTTATCTAAGGATAAGGGCTGTTTTGAAATGGAAAGCCTTGTTGCCACATATAAACTTCCCATAGAGTACTTTAGTGAGGTGTTCTGTGTAATTATACTTTATTTACAGCCATTTCAAATTTTGAAGTGGAGTAAACTTTATGGCGGCCATATTTAAGTCCTCTTTACAAAATTTAAGCCCACTACCTCCCAGACTTAAAGATAAGTCCACTGACTTAGCAGTTTCATGGACTTAGCTGCTTTGTGAAATCTGCTAAGTCTAAGACCACAGACTTAGCATAAATTTAAGACCAAAGTCTTAAATTTAAGTCTAAATCTGGACTTAAGTCCCTTTGTGAAATTGGCCCCAGAAATGACCAATTAAACTAATCACACTACAGGCAAAATTTGGTATTTCAGTTTATAAGTCTATGAAAGAAACAGATAACAGCTAAAACCACATTATATCTAAGGAAGGCAGTACCAGCAAATATATTAGTAATTAATTTGAAAGCGATTGGTTGTAAGAAGCCAGGTTCTGTTAAAGACATTTCCATTGATAAATTATAGAAGCTAATGGCTGTGACTGAAGCTCTTTTACTTCAAATAAGGGTAATGATAGATGACAATATGCAACTTTAACCAAGTGAAATTTGCAATAATAAGACAACCTAGCTTCTGTTTGTACTAAATCCAACATTAACATTAATATGAAGCAATGACACTCCCACAATATCACATATTTTTAAAAAGTTGCATGTCTATTATGATGGGAGGCCACATGCATTCTTGATGGCACATGCAAATAAAACAAAACCACAGAAACAAGTGAAGAATTGGATTTCAACAGCAAAAAGTATAAAAAAATTCTTAGCACCCTACTGAAATTGAATGCAAGCATTTATATTTCTGTTTAGGAATTCTTATCCTGGAAGGTGAAAGGTGTTGAAAGCTGCTCATCTTTTGGGAATATTTAAAACAGATATTTAAGGCACACATAGTTTTTCTAGCTTGAAATATTCAAAAAAACATTTCCAAACACCGGAGTCAATGACCATTCTAAACCATTCAGGGACTTGTTTAGGGACTGCATTTATCCTAGCAGTCTCAGTAATTTTTCGAGATGACACTAACCACCCTAGATAAAAAGTTGATAAAATAAACTCACTCAAATATGCCAGTTCTTGAGTAAGACTGTTAAAATACCAATCTCCATCCAAGTTATTGCTGTATGAAAGTGCACTCTCAGACATTTCTCTGGTTAATCCAGGCTTTATGTTCACTACATCAGGAGGTTTTGTCACATTTGTTTCCATTACTGCATAGTCATTATCCTGAAATATGTTGAAAATGCAACTTTAAAAATATTTATTTCAGATCTGAATTTTCGGGGGCCTGGCAGTAAAACTTTCTGGTAATGCATGATAATTGTTATGGTTATTTGTACATGATTGTACATTGAATCACTTGGCCCTCATCTCTGTGGTCATGAGGTTGAATCCACCTGTTGATAAGATAAAGGATACATAAAGGACGGTCACCGTAGTTCTAATTGTAAAAGCTCTTTTTTGCGCTTAATCTTTATCTATTGACAGACTGTAAGACGCATAATGCCAGAAATCAGAGATCGTAATCATTAAATCAGAGACATTGCATGGGTTGGCACCACTGAGTAAGATGGAAACAAGACCAGAAAGGTGTGGGTAAGCTTTTGCAAAGAGATAAGTTTTCAACTTCTTCCTGAATGAAGAGAGATTTAGCTGGGCGTAGCAGTTGAAAGACATGTTTTAACACCTTGACTTTAACATTTTCTTTTACTGCCAAATGGAAAAGGCATTCTTTCACCTCCAACTGTGTGAGGGTACTGATTATATATTGCCACTATAGAGACAATATATAAACACTTTCGCGTTGACTGATATAATTAATCAAATGTTTGCATATTAATAGATTGCTGGGGAATGAAAATTTAGCATAGCTCATTCTAATAAGTAAATGTATTAAATAATAATATATTCTTATTAGGAGTTTTTATTATCAACGCGTTCATGACCAAATGTTGCTCACAATGAGACATGGCACTTTAAAACATCTAAAAGCAAAAGAAACCCAGGCTAAGAATGAAATTAATGTTGAAATTAATTATTAACTAAAGACTCAATTCAGTATCCTGGAACTGACATACAAAACATGAACTTATTTCCAACTGCTGAATAATTGACCTCTAGTCTTATACTTTGTTTTTCACTATAAAATAGATTTGAAAATCTATGTCACAAGTTTGCACTTGTTAGATGCTTATTACAATATCTTTATCTTCTGCTTTCTTCTATACAGTCACAAACACTTACCCTGAGTTCATAGAAGACTCCATCGTAACTGATGTTGACAATTTGACCAGCATTTTCAAAGCTCAGTTTGTTGGCTTTTCCAGATGGTAACACTGCCATCCAACCTTCTTTGTGGGTTAGTCTCTTGAAAGCAAAGGGAACCACACTGATGCCATGTTCATTTTCAATCAAAGCATTCTTAAATCTCAAGGAGGATGGCTCTATATGGTTGAAGGCAAACCTTAGAAAGGAAACAGATGGTTGACAAACACATCCATCAATACCAACACTAAATTCATCTTGCTGTTGACATTCATCTGGAGGGAAAAGAGCAGAGCATGGAAGAACTGTAGCCCCAGCTGTACCCACTAATGTCCCATCAAGATCTTCCAGAATACCTTCATGCTCCCACCTAAACATTGCTTTGTTTGGTGAATTGAAGAAGGACAGGCCTGTTGTTTTATAATGCCATCCTCCACACAGATTACCGCACTTGCCATCGATAGATGTAACAGCAAAAGCCTGGCAACTCCTGTCAAAGTTAATAAACTTGGCATTTTCTACTATCAATCCAGAGTCAAATGGCAAGATGATGCCCTTGGTTGTACAATCATCTCCGCTACTCGCACTAGTATGTCCAACAATAAGGGCATCCCGGATGACCCCACCATTATCTACATCGAACTTGTTGTCGCCTTTGTTCATCTTCATTTCTATGCCTGCTTTTTCATTGTTTACCATAACAAAGCCCTGAAACTGTACACTTGAACAGTCGACCCACTCAGCTCCCTTTTCACAGTTCCATGCAAAGAGATTCTCAAAGACAGCTGCAACAGGAACAGTAGATGAACAAGAACCACCTTCAGTCGGAAAATAGTCCTGAAATATCCACAGTCCAAACCAGCCAAATGAATGGGCAGAGTTGTTGTAAAACTGACCCAGTGGCACCTTTTTTGGACAGATATTTGGAGTGAAAGAAGGTCCATCAGGGTGTTCATGCATACGATACCAGTAACCAAAGTGAGATCCTCCTGCTGCAGCATTGTGTCTTATGGTGTTATTTGGGTTTGTCACCCAGAAAGAAGCAGGTGTGATGTCATCGTTCAACAAACTGGTGCTAGACTTAACAAGCACAGCCAGGTTATACTGGAATATATTTCCTGTCTCAATACCGTCCTCTAAGAACAAGGCTCCCCCTTTGACATTATACACCACATTATGTTCTATCAAGACATTATGTGTCCCATGTATATTCACAGCTCTGTTGAATGTCTGATGAATTCCACATCCCCTGACATAAGAACCCTGCATATCACCCAGGAGATGGAAATGTATGGGGTACCTTCCCAGTCTGAACTCTTGTCCTGCATAGTTGATTTCTATGTATTCTATTCTAGCTTTGAGAGTACCAGTATTCAGTGCTTGAGTGTGCATTATAATCTGTACACCAAAATCAGTAGCATCAGTCTCTTCACCAAATCTTCCCTGGAAGCAAGTCTGGGTCACAAATTCCCCTGAAAAAATATAACTCACATTAAAGTGATTGGATCTTGCTAAAAGTGATTTTTTAACAATGACTTGTACTGGTGTAAATCTCTTTTTAATCTATTCTATTCTGAGTGGCTCTGAATATTCACACTAGAACATTGCACTTACTATCTTTACATTTAAATTGTAACATATGAATAACTCAAATTCATATATTTTGTGCATAAAAGGAACAATCCTTAGCAAAACCAAGGAAAGCATTATTTTAAATGATTCTGTAGCAGACAAAAATAATGACACAATAATGACTTAAGCCTTAACAATTCCTTATGGTGGACATAATATTTCTGGTAATACACATGTAATTTTAAATCACTAAATGCTAAGACAAATCTACTTAATATTCAAACCATAACTACACAGATTAATGGAAATCCAAACTTCAAATTATACAATATAAAACAATAATCCACATTGATATTTTTGGCACTTTGCGAAATGACTGGTGGTTTTAACAATTATACAAAATCTTTGAAATGTTTAGTTAATACTCAAGATAATATGTTTATATACAATCATATTTACTCACCTGTATCAAATCCTTCCTCACAGGCTTCAATAACTTCATGCCATCCGGCATCATTTAAACCCCGGATTGTGACTGAATGAGACAACAACCCAACTTCTCCTGCCAGTGTGATTTCTTCCCCATCAATAATTTCCATCACAGATATGTGTCTGAAAAGGTATGTGAGATTACATTTTCCAATATAGCAGAGTTTTGTAAAAGTAGACCCAATGTAAAATTGATCCAAATTTGATGTCCATGTCATAAATATGTG
Source organism: Sabellastarte sp. h YS-2021 (assembly GCA_964017235.1). NCBI lineage: Eukaryota > Metazoa > Annelida > Polychaeta > Sabellida > Sabellidae > Sabellastarte > Sabellastarte sp. h YS-2021. The sequence continues at coordinate 81,030,312 of OZ024927.1, forward strand.
TATCTGAAACATCACTTTTTAAGACTTCTGTAACAGCAGAATCAGTACACCGAGTGCAATTTAAGTAAAAATGGAAGTAAACTATGGAACCACCGTCAGAAAATGCTGTATCAGTGTTAAGTAGCCTTAACCAGAACCAAATCTTGTGGATATTGGAGGTTCTAGTTACACAAAGTCAGATGTAATCAGTATGCAATGACCTTACACTTATGTGTCAGGATGTGAATGCAGGTTAAAGTACAGATGTTTCAAACATGTTATACCCAAGAATTTTGTGTTGTTTTCTTTTTTTTTCTGAGAACTGTAATTAGCAGTTCACAAGGCCACGCGTCTACTGATCTGATCTGACATACATCAAAAATACATCATGAATGAAGATGACAATATCATATGAGTATGTAGTACAATGGTAATGCTAAAATATATTTCCATGTGGCAATATGACAATATTTCTGTCCCTAATATATACACAATAACATGACTTACTCATAGTCCAGTGTTTCATTAAGTGTGAGAGTCCTGCCGTCTGGAGATATGGCACTTATTTCTTTCACCTCATTCTGGATCTGGGAATGTCTATCACCTGTAGATGCCAGCACAATCAGGTCACCAACCAACCAGTTCACTGGTGTTTCTAAGACTACTTCCCGACTTCCTGCTGCAGCAGTTTGATTTAAGCGAGTCCATGTAACTGGGGTGGGGCGACCTGTACAATGGTTACCTCAATGTATTAGTAAAAATATACTAGCAATCACTGATTTTTTAATTTGTCAAACATAACGGATTAAATCTTTTCTCAGTATTTGCAAGTAGAAGGTCATTAACCAACCAGCTCATGTGTTTTTGGGAGTATTTCCGAATTTTTTACTACTGTTGTTTGGTCTTATTCTGGGGTGGGGCCGACTGTACAATTGTATATACAATGCATAAATTAAATAAACAAGTAATCCATTTAAATTGGTCTCATTATGTAGTAATTTGCTTAAGCCTCTGCAGTTTGAACTCAGTGAGTCTATGTCACAGGGGTGGAATGGCTTTTATAATTAAACCCTGAATGCATTAGAATGCAATTATTGGCTGAGTAATTCAGTAACATATGTAGGATTTAACTTAAGCCCAAGCAGTTTGGTCCAAGTGATTCTATGTTACTGGGCTGGGATTACCTATAGATGCCTCCCAAAATGCATTAGAATGCAAGTAATCAGTGACCAAGTAAACTGGTAAAAAATGTAGGATTTAACATAAGTCTCAGCACTTTGAGTCCAATCATCAGTATTTTTAACAATTTGTTGTGACCTGGATGAATAGAATTATCCAAGTGAGCATATTTTAAATTTGATAACCAATGGGTCACTGAATACCAAACTAATATAAACTAAAATATATACAAAGTCAGTAAAAGTCTTAATTGTATTGAGCAAAGTAACATACCAATAGTGTATTGAAAGCCAAGTGAATCTCACTTGAATTTATTTTCAAAAGCCAAGTACAAAATACATTTTGTACCAAGGTACATCAGTTACAACTTCTTACATTGAAATCAAATATTTTCATTACTAATCACAAGTTGTTTTAGCAGTCTCATTTGTATTCAAAACCATACCCATCTAATGCAATCTGTGTACTTTTTATTAATGTATTGTTAACATGTATTTTTCACATACATTCACAATAAACAATGCAGCAAAATAATATGGATATTGTTCTGAAAAATTTCAGGCAACATCTCCACAACAGTTCTCAGATGAAATAAAAATATCACCTGATTGGAAACTATAAATCTACATAATTTTTATAAAAATTTTCCCGTCACATTGACATACCATGTAATTCTAGGGTTCCTTCTCTAATGGCTAGAGTTTTTGCACCATACAGAGGCAGTTCTTGAGATCTCCAGTGTCCATGTAATTTAATGTTTGCTTTTTGCATAAATGGTTCTTCTTCAGTGCCAACCTAGTGTAAAACAAATTAAAACTACCAAATAGATCATACAATTTGAGACTGAGACTGAACTCCTTAAAATCTGAGTAACAATAAGTGATCTTTATTGAAATTTTTGCAGTATGTGAGGTAAATAGTACAATGTTAAAAATATAAATATGACAAAAATATAAGGACGAACCAGAACTTAAAGTCAATCACATAATAGCCTCAAATAATGGATAAATGCATTTTATAGTCAATCTAGAATTCCTGTTTTAAGCGGAGCTGAATATTGGGTCCTTAGCTTTTGCAGTTTAAAATTTACCCAATTATCTGGAAACCATAGTTAAGTTGAAATATAATCTTGTTCTGTACCTTCTTGGGTTATGACCTGGCTTTGTTAATGTATTAGCTCTTACTAAACATGTTTTTTGGATTGTTGAACATTAGATTCTGTCAAATGATGTAGATTAAGTGGTATAAACCTCCATATTAGATTAGATTAAGATTTAAATAAACAAGATCCAGCTGCATACAGAAAGAATATTTTATCTGACATAAATAACCAAATTTTTGCTATTATTTTTTATGCCAATGTAAGAATGAATAATTTGTCATCAAAAAGAAAAGTAATGTTTTAATTAAATATTTATTTTCTTTTTGTCTTTTAACATATAGAAAATTATAAAGAAATGAATTAATTTGGTGCATGTGAAGAGCTAACCTGAAATAATCCACCGTTTGTCACCAAAATGTACTCAGCATTCAGTTCTACATCCTTCCTGTCAAATATCAAACTGCCACCTAAAAATAACAGCCACAAACATTTTAATAATTCAAACATAAATCCTCTACTTGTAAAAATTCCATTAACAGATATTTCATTCCAATGTGTCATTTTTATAGCACCTAAGTTATAGTTTAACATTCTCCACTCTTTAAAACTTATTGTTTCTTCCAACTTTATGACTTTCTATAAAACTTAAAGTTTGAAGATAATATTACACATTTTTGTACTTTTTTACTTTGATTAAATCATAGGCAGGGTAAAGTAATACCTCATGTCAGTAATATCTTTGAAACAGATGCAGCACTTATGTACAACTTGGTATTACTATTTATTAACTTCAAATCTAACAGTTGTCAGGTAGCTTCTTTAATGTACTTTTGATGATTCGAGAAGAAATCTGTGTCTTTCCTTGAGTCAATAACTTTAATGGTACAAGTATATATCTGTGTTTTACCTTGTATCAACATCTTCAGTACAGGTATATATCTGCATCTTACCTTGTATCAACAACATCTTCAATACAGGTATATATCTATGTCTTACCTTGATCAACAATAACTTCAGTACAGGTATATATCTGTGTCTTGCCTTGTATCAACAACATCTTCAGTTCAGACATATATCTCTTTCTTACCTTGTATCAACAACACCGTCAGTATAGGTATATATCTCTTACCTTGTATTAATAACATCTTCAGAACAGGTATATATTTGTGTCTTACCTTGTATCAACAATATCTTCAGTACAGGTGTTCATTAAGATTTATCAACAACATATTCAGTACAGTACAGGTACATATTGATAAGTGACTTCCCCTGTATCAATAATATATTTCAGTACAGCTACCTGTCTGTGTCTTACCTTGTATAAACAGCATCTGTAGTACAAGTATGAAATACTATCTATGTCTTACCTTGTATCAACAACATCTTCAGTACAGGTGTATCTGTATCCAGTAATACAGTCTGTCCCTCCCTAATCACCACCAAATCTCCCTCTATAGGTAGTGGCCCTCCTCCCCAGGTCCAGGGAGATGACCACTGGTCAATGTACTCAAAGTCTGCATTATCTAGAGCTGCAATTCCCTTTTCGTTAACCTGGAGCCTCACTTTGGCTTTAGTTGTGACAGGGATGCTGTTTGTTACACATACTACAGAAGTGGAGTTGCTTTCTGAGGTATCCACATCACAGGGTACATCTGCTATAGTGACTGACACTTCAGAGGGTGAAATCCTGAATTATAAATAAACACAATTAACGCAATTCTTGTAGTGTCTTTGTAACTGGTGGGGCCAATTTTTATTGCTGAAAGAGATATTATATTAATATAGAAATAAACATTTTACCATCAGAGCTCACAATACCTAGTGTACATATCTGAAAAAAACAATTCTTCACCTCAACAGATCTAGTTGCACATTCATTAAATTTACAGGTTCAACTGGCTGTTTTGAAATGCTTTAATTATTATACTTTAATTACTTTTTACAAAGTAAAGATTTGTCATGTTTTCACCAACAATTTTTAATCTAATCTGAGAATACAATACTATTCATCAGATCTTATCGACTTCTCATCATTTACTCCCTATTTACCCCACCCAATAACAAGAGTGTAATATTACAAATTTGCAATTTTATTCTATATTTATTTAGTCACATGGTATAATTGGAAGTTAATCAGTTACAGGTTACCACTTGTGTCTAAAACTGTGGATAATACTTTCCTAGGGACATGGAGGACCTGGTTTGATCCCAAGTACAGAAGACACTACTTAAAATTACCTCACTATGTCATATATGCAGTGTCAAGCTACCAATACTCAGGAATGTTTAGAAATGGTCATCCCTAAGCCTCTATTCAAAAGTTTGAGAAATATCAGCCACTAGAATTTGTAGGCTGTATGTATGCTGTCAGGAGAGGTCAAAGAGTGCTATGAGTCTTGCCATAAGGAGATATTGTGTAGACTATACACAAATTGCACACCAATCCACTATCGTAACCATAATGCTAACACTGTCACTTCAATGTAAATTCTTACCCAAAATCTGATCCACTGATGGTAAGTCTGGTTCCACCTCCTGTACCTCCCCTTATTGGACTGACACTTGTTATGACTGGAGTTTTGTCAATGTCATATGTGTAAGCATTTGATACTGAGGCATTGAGGCTGTTTACAGAGACAGTCACATCACAGTCTACATTTGTTTCACCTAAATCACACAAAAATACAAACTATAAAACTATAACACAAGAATATATTTTCAGTGGACTTGAACACATCTCAATTCGGCAGCCCGCATTGTACCATTTGAAAGGTCTTTTGCATTCTGTCCTTCAATCAAAAATCCTATCCTATGTTTTTTCATTGGTGAATAGAAGACCAGCACCCGGGATTGCCACAGACTGATTAATAATCAAACTACACAAGCCAGTCCACTTTTGGGCACTAAATGGTATAAGACTTTCAGGGAACGTGAACTGATAATCTACAGTTCCAGTTAGCCCACTCTCTACCAGTTGGGCTACACAGGAAAACCCCACAGACCAATCCAGAAGTAGTAGGTTTGTCACTTTTTGGGTTGTGTCACACTTATATATGTTACAGTGAATATGTGTAATCAGGGAATACGTGCATTCCCTGAAAATTTCAGTGAATACGCGTATTCCCTAAAGTGATCAGTGAATACGTGTATTCCCTGAAAATTTTAGGGAATACGTGTATTCCCTGGTTTTGATGAAAAGGGAAAATGCGTATTCCCTAACTAGAAATTGTTGAGAATGCAGCTTTGTATTCTTGTGAAATAACTTTTGTTATGGACTCCTATGTGTTTATGTACTATAACTATTAAAATCTCCCAACATGATTTTACATAGCTTTTACTGTACCATAACAATATCACTTTGCCAAAAGGCAGTATTCATGTCTGTTAACATTGAGCTCTGCAACTAACTTTTACTTGTGAAGGCAAGACAAGTTGCAACTGATTTCAAAAAAGCTAAAGAAAGATTTTCAAGAACAGTGTATTATTTTGTAAATATTAAATGATGTTTTAATAGGTTAGAAAATGACACATCTCAATCTGTTTGGTTTCCTAGTCCTTTGATTTAACTCTATAAATGACCAGTATAAAGGTCAGTAATAGTACAATAATGATGATTGTGTTGAGAGTCAGGGGAAGCAATGTAGCTGGGTACTGAATTTAAAATTTAAATATATTTTGACAAAAAATAATACAAGAAGCTGACTATTCACAATATTACATATTTATTTATTAAACAATATGAATGCTTATCATTTATTAGACATCAACTTGTCATAGCAGTTTTCTCTCAAGACTTAAAGTATTAATTAAACAATCTCAGTTAATCCAATTGGCTTCCCAGTCCTCTGATTTGTCTTTATTTTGCTCTTTGATCTTTAATACTTTCAATTACAGATAAGTCATCCATTCTACAGTGGTCAAACAAGTGGTTAAGGTTACAGAAATAATCCCTTTGTTATTATAAATTCAAGGGAAGCCATTCAGTCTGCAACTAAATATGTGTTTTGTGTCAAAAATATTTGTCAGGGATCTATAACTAAAAATTTTATTAATTCAAAACAACCGTCTATTTTAAATATTCTAAAATAGACAAGTGTGTCAAACTAAAAGTTAAAGTCAAGACTTTTTGCATAGGATATAAAAACATGAAATTTAAATCACAACATTCATATAATCTCTACCCAAAGGTTCAATATTTAAAAAAGCAACATGCATATAATCTCTACACAAAAGTTCAATATTTAGAAGCACTAAAAACAGATGACCCATTACACATATTCACTGATTTCAGTTCAGTGGATATATGAAACTATTACTTGACAAAACCAGTGAATACGCGTATTCCCTAAAATTTTCAGGGAATACGCGTATTCCCTGACCACTTTAGAGAATACGCGTATTCCCTGAAAATTTCAGGGAATACGCGTATTCCCTGATTACACATATTCACTGTAACATATACAAGCTTTTGTACAAACATTAACGTACATATCAAAGTAGTAACACTGCTATGATTATAAGTATTAACAGAAGATTTCATTGTCACAAAGATGCTTTTTAGAATTGTGATAAGCATGTACAATATATTTGAGATTAAAGAGTCGTACAAGTTTATAATATTGGGACCTCCAAACCGGTTCCATTCATTCCAAAATTTGACTTATAGTGGTTTTATTTAGGGAGTCCTTCTGTAGCATTAAATTATACAACAAGGACAAACCTGACATTTCTGCTGTGAAACATTGTATTCCATTCAGTGTAACATTCATAATGTCACAAGGCTTGTCACATATCCATACTGAAGTGGCTCCTTCATTAGCATCAAACCCTGAGCCTGACACTGTCACCAAGTGGCCTCCACCAAAACTACCTAAAATATAGGTTACATTTGTGCAGCAACAATTACCAAACAATTTAACTGAATAAATAAAAAAGCAGTTAAAATGGTTTCACTGCAATATTTAGGGATATATTATCCACAATTAAGCAGTCTCTGTGAGTAACAGCTAAAGTACTGAACTTTGGAGCATAATGTCTGAGGTTCAATCCTCACTGAGCTCATGGAGATAGTATCTTTGACAAAGGTTCTGCACATGTGTCACTCTAATGTATAACAGCATTGATATATGAAAAAGGTTCATAGAAAAAAATGAAATCTTTTACAGGAGACATACCACATTGTCATTTGATGTCATAGCCATGACTTTATTAATAATAAAGTGAAAGCAAGACAAAACATAATGCCTTAGTTTCACTCTTGTGACTATCAAATAACAAAAAGTCAGCATCTTCTCTCTTTTATTTTAAGTTAGAATCAACAGAAAATCTACCACCAAAATATATCAAAGGAAGAGTACAGTTTTGAAAAGTTGAGTTGTTATTTGGACATGAAATATAAGAAATCATCTTTAAGTGTAACTCTATTAGTATAACTGCCTATTATTATAAATAGAATTAAAAGGACTTTTTTCATTCACAATGATCAGTTATAATACAAGTTGCTTTTCTGGTCTATCAATACATATAACTACTTAACTTGCTTGACCCCTGCTATGCCCCTGGATACAGAAATTTTGATGTCTGCTTTTTGCTTAGTTGCGCCTTAGAGTCCTCTTATTTGGGGAGATTAAGCGCTATAAAAGTCCAATTAAAATTAGAATTAACAGGTGTTACACTGTAAAGTTACCTGCATCAGGGCTAACAGTAGATACAGTTGGATCATACTGGAACATGACACCATCATCTACAGTGGCTGTACCCACACCTGAGACATTTACACTGATACTGTAAATCCCTGCTGGCAAATCTTCATATGCGCACACTAGCAGTAATCCAGTGACACTGGATGGATTGCAGGCATGTTCTCCAATACTAACCAAATTATCTGCTGGAGTTACACTGAAACCTGTACCAGAAAGGGTCAGTGAACCAGAGCTGCTGGCTGAAATGTGGAAAATAAAGTTTGCTGTAGAGTGTCTTCTATCTGAACACAGTCTGGGGGCCAAATATTTTATTTGGATAAAGAATCTTCATAATACAGATGTCATTTTCAATTGTATTAAACTTGGAAAATGTAGAGTGTAGAGTGGAACTGAAATCACAGCACTGAATATTCAAATGACAGAAGTTTAGATTAATATAATTATATCTAGAATCAATACTGATATCATTTGGTTCTGATTATACCTGATTTATAATCATGACTTTCTAAAGTAAAATTTTTTTTAACTTGTTTCCACTTTCTGCTAATTTTGATGTAGGTATACAGGCATGAAAACAGACAATGCACTTTACTACGATGCAAGAAATGGTAAGGATACAAAAAAATTTTACATTTGTAGTTTTCACTTGGAAATAAAATTTTAAGAGCTGCTTGCATTTTAACATTTATAATACTGTATTTTTTACATAATTTTTTTATATATTTTAGCTAATACGAAAAATTAATACACAGCAAAATGTTAAATATAAATTATTATGTAAAATATTGAGTTAAAACTGAGCCATTTGTAAACACCTTTTCATAATGATTTTTTTAAAATCCGCAATTTTTCTTCCAGCTAAAATCTCCCCCATAGATGTGTATAATAAATGTATACCTGAAGTAGGAGTGACTGAGTTAACTACTGGTGTGCTGGCTTCACTGTAATCATACATTCCACTGCCAGTTATTGTAGTCAGTGCTGTAGTAATGACCACATCTACATCTTCAGCAGAATGGGCAGAGGACACACAGGTTATACTGTCATGTGACACAGATACTATCTCACATTTAGAATCTCCGATATGGACCTCTGAAGAATCCGGATCAAATACACTGCCTGTGATTGTCACTTCAGTTCCCCCATTGATGCTTCCTACATTTGGTGTAACTGTGTCAATATCACCAGCTACTGTTACTGTTGTTGCCGATGTTTGAATATCTGCCAAACCTGAAGGACTGATTCTCACTGACAAATCATGACTACCTGACACCAAATCTGTTAATCTACAAGTAATTTCTGTGTCACTCTTTGTCATTAATTCGCATGATTTTGGACCTGCTGAAATACTTATGCTTCCTTGATCTAGACCACTGAAATTTCCAGTCAGCGTGATAATATTAGTGAGGCCAGTTATATTGACAGGGGACCAGTCACTCACAACAGTGGTCACTGCAGCTGAGTATTCAAAACTACAAGGACTATCTGTACAGTTCAATTCTTGACCAAATCCATTGGTTTGCAGTGAGACCTTGACAGTTTCTACACCTTCTGTTCCCTCTCCTGTCTCGCAGTGGATTTCTGTGTATGTTGTGCTCTTTACCACACACTGAGACGCACCAACCTCTACCTCAACATCATCAGGATCCTCAGGAAATCCACCTCCACTAATGATCACCAATGTTCCACCAGCTAGTGACCCTATTGCAGGAGTAATACCTGCATTGTGGGGTTTAAACACAACAGATCTGTCCTGCATGTTTTCTGTTTTCCAGAGTGCTTGGCCTCTATTCACTACACTTACTGTGGCCGGTAACCTTGTGTATACATCAGGTGCACCCGATAGATCCATGTGACAGTTCAGAGTGGTATCAGTAGAGGTATTCACGATACATGGCACATCACCTATAAATATTCACAGTTGATATTTGAAGTAGTTATAAGTATTGGTAAGAAAGGATTTCTCTTTATCACACAGTACTCCTATGGTTTTGGACAGAAATGTCTATAAAAATGAGTTAATGTTCTTTATTACCTTTTGGTTTCATGGTTAATAACTAAGCAGGAGACAGGGATGGCAAAGAAAATGGGACAAGTTATCAAAATTGCTAAAACCAACCTAAGTGTGGGTACTCCCATTCCATGGAAGACTAAATGGTGGCTTTACTGAAGCAACTATGGTGGTTGATGAAAATAAATTTATCCAAGAAAAATTTAAATATGCATGAAAACACAAAAAAAAAATGTTTAAGAACCAATATTAAGTCAAAAAATAGGTTGAATATTGGGTTTCACTCTTATTAATGTTCCCATGCAGCGGCTAGATAATTTTGTAAAAATTATTTCTTATTGATGTGTCTTAACATTAACCAGTACAGGTATTAAATACTATAAATAGCATAACTTTGTTTAACATTGTAAATATATAAAGTAATTAAATAGGACAAACTGGGTATGATTAAAGTTTGTATAAATTATATAAAGAATATAAAAAAACCTATATTTGGGTTTCATCCTTACCAATAATAACTATATTTTCACATGGATTCACACTAAATCCAGTTCCTATGATGGTTACTGTTTCATGTACAAAGAGCTCATTCGGTTCAACTGATTGTACAGTTGGAGTGAGACAGTCACTGAAGGTAAAGTTGAAATGTCCTGATGAAGACTGGTCTCTTCTCACTTCATTATCTGTGCAGTTTGGAGCACTACTATCACTTGAACCACCATGACAAGTCACAGCAGGGGAAATTGTAACACCTGCAAAATATGACAATCTTAAATATCCCACACCTGTTAATTTTTTTTCTCAAAAAGGCATTATTTATTTTCAAACTGCAATTGCCAAGTTACACATTTGTAAAGAAACTTTTTATATATTATATTTACCCTCTCTTGTACTTTTGCTGTGCAATCCTTTGTTTGTCTATGTATTTGTTTTTTTGCGATAACCCCCAAATTATCAAACAGACATTTCAGAAATTTTCTCTGGGGTAGGGGCCTGGCCAAAGTGATTGAATTTTTGGGAATATCCATGTCATATTCTAGATTCCAAAATATCTTGAATTTTCAAAGTTCCAATGTCAAACCTATTTGCCATGACTATTTTCAATCCCCAATTTTTTTTTAGTTCAAGGTCACCTTGGTTGCAGGCGGGTTTAAAATGGATTGATAATTGTTTTATTTAGATGGCTAGAAATTAAAGAATTTTATTTCTACCAGCTTGAGTGTTAGAATCGCTGGAACATGGACATTTAGTTAAGTTTTGAAGATGATTTTAAAGGGTAAACATGCTTTTATAGTGATTGGGTTTGAGAGGAATTAATTTAACCTTTTACATGCACTAAATTGTAATTGTGAAAGCTATATTTACAATATAATGTTAAGTTACACACATTCTTCACATCAAGTTTCTTGCCACAAGAGTTTCAGAGAACATTAAAGTTATTATTTTTTTTTATAAATTTATTGATACGAAACCTATATTTAATCTGATTAAAATTCAGATTAAAGATGCAATATCTAATTAGAAAATCTAAAAATCCTGTCATGTAAAACAATTTTGGCTTTACCTGAGTTGGTCTTGTATTCCGCATCAAAGCCAGCAACCTGAACAGAAACTTCCTCCACAACAGATGACCTTCGCTTGACCTTAACAACACCCTTCATTTCAATAGTTCCAGATTGGTCTATAGGTCCACTTGTGTAATGGTAATGCCCTGGCACATCAAAGGACTTGGAAAAGCCACCTTCAAGTGATGAAACATTACTATTATGCAAATGAATCAATGAATTAATATTAACAAAGCATGAATTTTCAAAAATGAAAGCTTAATTTTGAAAGCTTCTGGATGGAGCTTTGTTAAGGGGTATTTGTTGAGGTTAATAGTCACAAGTAATAAATGCTTAAACAATAATGATATCTATGGACAAAACAAATTGTGCCATCCACAATTCTTTTTTTCTTCAAAATATGGTAATTACCTTTGACAAGGTCATGTCTAATCATGTTTGATCTTTATATAGCTTATGATTGTGCATCTTTTAGTCAAGGTCATTATTTCTGGTTTTATTTACTCACCTGTGGGAGTTTTACCTCCACTGTTAAAGCCTCCCTCTGTAGTATTAGTATCGGAGGGTCCATTGACCTGTATAACTGCATAGCCATTGTGCCTGACACCGTCAGGTATGACCCACCTCCAGTTTACTGTGTCTCCAGCTGTGATCTCCAGGACCTGAGGCTTCCAGGCATATCCCCTGCCATACTCTAAAATGGAAGAAAAGGTGATAGACATGACATAATTTTAATCAAATTTTTCAGGGCAAAATTTATTTTTTCATGTGAAAATACACGTTTCCAAACTGAACACACGCCCACACACAAAAAATGTTCAATCAAAAGGGTCAGCTGGAAGTTTTTATTTTAACTGTTTCAAATCTGTATAAGCTGATACTGATTCTCTGCATCAAGTGAAACATAGGTTATTCTTGTCAATTTAAAATATTTATTCATGCAATGTATGAACAAGCTGATAATTCAAGCTTCCCTGAGTAGTACAAAACAACAACATTAAAATATTCTTTTCTGTAATATTGTAAATACTGCAGGCTCTATTATTGCATTATACATTATTTATGATCATTTTAAGCCGTAATTTTTTTCCTACCATGTGTCAGGTATGTTCATACCTTATAACTAGTAATCTGGATACATGGTTTAATCTTTGGATTTAGTTCAAGCCTCACTCTCACTCTTTTAAAAGAGTCAATATGTCAACATGGATGATATGGTACTAAATTTACTGTATCTTTTTACTGTCAATGCAAAACTCTTTTGACTCCAGTTTCAGAAAAATTGTGTTCTAACATAGCCCTAATTTATCAGGCCAGCTAATAGGAAGGAAATAAAACAAAACATGGTAGTTCTGTCCAAAGAAATAGCTAGTCTAAAAATTTATAAAAACATATGTCATAAAAGGTTAAATTTCTCTCAGGTTTATGATTTCCTTATGATATCTTAAGTTTTCCTATCATTATATGGTTTGACAGTATTACGCTGGTTATAATGGTTTGTTAAGTTTTCAATAAAATGGCCTGAACACCAGAATCAATCCCTACTTTTAGAGAATATGACAAAGTCTTATGTAACTAGTCTAAGTTAAAGTAACTAAATATACTGAGTAACATTTCATTTTACATACCAGGATGGTTCCCCAGGTTGGTAATCTCATGGTTTTCAGCTGGTGAATCTAACAGGCAAACAATCTGATTGGCTGATGTACTCTCTACATCACATGCTGTGTTTTCTCCTACTCTCACCTCAAGTTGAGAGTCTGTAAGATTTGCTGGGAATCCTTCTCCTTGAATGGTCAGCCTTGAGCCACCCATTAATGAACCTTCTGTAGGTGTTATTGCATCGACTGACAGCATGTAGTCTATTTGTGGGATATTATTTGTCCTGTAATAAATATATATATCACCTGCATGTACGTTAAAAATGTTTCTCAATTATAATCTAAGCAAGTCTTAATTGTATAGGTATCCTTCATTGATGTAAACAGTTAAATTTAAATTGGAAACTTACAGGAGTTCATTATACCTCCACCATTCTGGAGTAAGGGGGGATAATCTCTGAAGATACAAATTTGTCAGGGCTGGCTGTTTTCCCAAAAGTCATACAGTACCCTTATGTTACACAAAAGACAAAAGGACTTGGTGAAATCTAAAGTTGTATAAGGTGAGTAGCAATCTGCTTCATGTAGATTAAATACCAAGTCATTTAAGAACCTTCCAATTAAACTTTAACCAATTATCTGAAATTCCATGATAAGATTAAGTATTATTTAAGTATGTACAAAAGATTAATATTATGGAGTTTAATGTGGTGTTTATATTAATACATGTAACTCCTTCTCACAAAGCTTAGATGTTCTTTCATATAATTTTTCATAGCCACTTTCAAATATAAATGCACTGTTTATGGCAACAATTAGCCTTTACCAGATTGAGGTAAATCACTAGATGAAAGGTTCAATTTGAGCCTTCCTGCTTAGTTGCTTGCTGTATCTTTAATTGTACACAATGATATGATGACAAAACATATTAATTACAGAACTATTTTCCTTCTTCCTTCCTCTATTGAATAAATTTTACCATGTCAACACCTGGCTGTGATTATTTTTAAATTACTGCCTTAGAATCAGTTCTATGTTATTCTTTGGCTAATGACTTTGTCTTTAGTCTGAAGCATCATTACAAGGAAGACATGGTTGGCCCAACAGTACATTACAGTTCATTTTCTTCATGTACAAAGTGTTGCCTGACAAACAGTTGAACTTACTTTGTATCGGCATATCCCACATTTGACAACTTGACCAGCACATCGTAAGACCCAGGCCTGTGAGGTGGCAGAATCACAGCGATGTCAGTGTTACTACTATTGACCACTTCAGCTGGGGCTGTGTCAATATTCACTGACAGTGTCTCTCCAACTAAAGGGAGAAATAAACACAGAAAACTCCACAATGAAGGTATAGATTATGCATTTTATATCACGACAGGATCAATTTATTGTCAATTAAATGATAAAAGTACTGTGTAGTACTGAATTAAACCTGCACCTAAGAAATTGCTTGACACAATAGTATTATTATAAACTAGACTTGATTCTTTTATCTAAATTTTTTGTTTGTATCATCTCTTACCATGCCAGTTTATAATCAGTGGTTCCCAAATACTGTAATTTTTATAGTGAAATACCCTTTCCAATTCTCAAAGACATCCTCACTTTTGATGACCAACAAAATTAATGAAGTAAACAATATGTTTGTGTGACCTAATTGGCAGGAGGATGAACTCCTGTAACCCAATGGCTTGGTTAAGGTTGTTATATAAGCTTAAATTCGCATCTCTGCATCGCCCATTGGGTTGGATGGCTTCAACTAATAGATACTGTTAGGAAATGGTAAGTATTTCTAATAAAAATTTAAATTACTATTAAATTTTCCAAATTTGTAAACCATTTTCTACATCCAAGAAGCATTGCATGGGAGGCTAATTTTTGGATGGAATAAAATTTCACTAATTTTCAAATTTTAATACTAAATTCACAAGACTTAATGGTCAGTTTTAGTTAAATGAATAATTGAAATTTCAGATCCCATGATGTATTTATTTTCACTGTCCAAGTTTATTGGTACAAAATAGCTAGACTTAAAGACCTGACACATATCTCTGCACATCATAATTCTAATGAAAAGGGTTTGTTTAATGCTAAAACCCCAAAAACACTGGCTAGTATACCTGAAGGTTCCAGGTTAGTTCCAGATATAACAAGTTGATCCCCTCCTTTCACACTACTGTCTGTCAGACTGATGCTTGTTACTGTTGGTGTGAGAGCATCACTGTATGTGAAGTCATCTGAACTTGTGAGAGTTCCTTCAGGATGTGTGACTGCCACAGTGGCTGTACTGGAGGACAGTGATGCAGGCTTTGCCGGAATGCGGCAGGTGATGGAAGTGTAGGTGTGATTAAGGATTTCACAGACTTCTCCACCCACTAAAACACTGGATTCATTACTGAAGCCACTTCTGTAAAATTCAAGACAGAAAGTTATATATACAGTAATATATTAGTTTATATATGAGAGGTGTCATAATTATGGAGATTTGACAAAGGCATTGCAGGAATGTGACAGTTGATGGTATGTAGGTGTCTTCAAGTATGACATTGACTTACCAACCCACCAAGATATTTCAAAGCAAAAACTGATGGAAAAATTGTGTAATACAGATGCCCAAAATGGTAAAGACTTCATCCATGGAATGGGTCTACTCTAAAGTTACATACAACAAGTAGGTTTGCAAACTTGAGGTACAAAATATAAGCTGTCTTAATATACCGGAGGTTTGAAGGCTTGGCAAGAATACAGCAGTAATAGAGAGTGGTGTGTATTGTCAACAGATTAAACAGACTTTGCAGCCAACTACAACACTGGGTACCTTAGTGAGGTTACTCCTGTTTTGATGATAGTAGAGTGGATAAAGCAACAAATTGAAGGAAACATTCTGTAGTGCACTGTTCGCAAAATAGGAAAGACATAGACTGACAAATAACTAAAGACATAGTACAGATATTGGATAGAGTTACAATTAATAAAACACTTGTAAAGGAGGTTTGATGAAGTCCTGTTAAGACTACAGCAGGTAAAAGTGTAGATGTACTTTAGGATATTACAGACTTCTCCCAAAATTAAAACATTGAACTGGTCAGTGAGGACTTCATAGAACAGTGTATGAAATGTAGAAATTTAGACTAGTAAGTCTTGCTCAACATCTTGTCCATCCAAGAAGATTTTAACTATTTCTTTGATGTTTTCATATGACCTTAGGGTCTGCTGATAAAAATCTTTAGTTACTGCTTAAAACTGCAAACAACAAGATGCACTCAGAGAGAGCAAAACGCTCGACTCGATGTGACCAGTCTCACAAGTGTTATAAAGTATAACACACATCCATCATGGTGGCATTTCCAGAAATTCTGGAGGCTTCTTGGTATCCAATATATTAATTGGATCTTTCCTAAACTATAATCACTCCTTCCCATGGCTAGTCCCTTCCTACTTCAAATTTGACATCAAAATTTATTAATTACTTTTGAAGAAATATGAAGTAGAAAGCTAAAATCATTAAAACACATTGAAATGGGACCTATGAAAATTCATGATTTTTTTGTATCCAAAATATGATCCACGTCTTTCCCAAAAATTAGTAATTTCTTCCTTTCACCAGGTCCTACTCACAAATTTTTTATAAAGATCTGTTCATCGGTTCTGGAGTAATCTAAACACCAAAAACAGGCAGACAAATAGACAAAAAAGCACACAACAAACATAAATTCCTGGTAGAGGTAAAAATATTGGTTAAAAGCCACTTCTTGGTCAAAATTACTCAGAGTAAATTTTTGTGATGGACTGTCAAGAAATTGAAACAAACAAACAAAAAAAAAACAAAAAAAAACCAGAAATAAATAAACATGACAAATACACCACTTCCCTCTCAATTGTATTTATGTCAATTTCAAGACATAAATTTAATCAGAAGAAGTATATCACACGTATCACAAGCTAGGTTTTGTGACCTCACAATGACAATTGCATTGTGACATCATTAAGTAATGACATCATCAGACAGCAAAATATTGATTTTTTTACTTATGCAATAAAGAAAATCACATTTCTCTGTATATGCCCAATTGATCTATTATTGTCCATCAAGTTGAACACTTTATCTTGGTTAAAGTTTTTTTTTTTTGAACAGTAAAATTTTAGATGCTGTGTTTTTTTCTTTTCTTTTTAAAAGACCTTTAAAAAAATTGCTAAAAAAAACCTAAAAACAAAAATTAAAAAAAAAAAAAATTTAGAATTGACTGGTATTGAACCCCAACCATGAGATTACAAGTTCTACACATTACACTCACAGCCACAGAGGATATCTGATGAGGCAAGAATGGACCGTTCCATAGGCCACGCCCACTTCCTGGTTTACGCTATTTTAGTTGTCTCCATGTCAGGCCTTGTCTGACAAACAAATGGCGAAAATGGCGGGAAATTAAACGTAAACATTGAGTATTTTAAGATATACGAGAAATAACATGTATTATAAATGATTGGATGGGCCATAGAATAAGAAATTATATAATAAAGTATATTTGCTTTATTGTGACAAAAATTATAAAATAAATAAATAAACAATTTAATGATCAAAACAAATCCTCGTGCATTGCAGTAAAATGTAAACAATGGCAGCTTGGGGACATATATATACATTTCAGACATTTTAAAGTAGGTAGGATTGATGATATAATTTTTTTATCAAATTATACTTTGGTTTGATTTTATTCCATTATCAGAAAGCAATAATATTTACAAATATGTCCCTAAAAATGGCCACGTTTTTGTAATTCAAAATGGCGCTGATGAAAACCGGAGGAAATGATTGGTTGTTGCTATTGTAGTAAACAGGATATTTGCCGATTTGCGGTATTTTGATTGACACCGTGGAAAGGTCCATTTATGAGGAGGAAATCCTATCATGATATTGATTTTTGAAGACAAGTAGCTAGGTTTCACTGTATATACCCAATTAAAAATTTAAAAACCTGTCTCCTGACTTTAATTTTCAAACAAATTACACCAAATTTGGAAGATTCCGTCTGTACCCCATGAAATATCTACCCACCAAATTTGAGCTCGATTGATGATATAGTTTTTGAGTTATAAGGGCAAAACGGTGCACAGACAGACAGACAGACAGACTGACAGAAACAAACTGATTACAATAACCCTCTCCTATCGTCGAGCGTTAATAAATTGTTTAGAAATTACTACTTTTTACAGTATCCAAATGGAACATAATAACTCAGTTTTTACAAGTAGAAGAGAGAAAATATCTACAAACCCATTAATATGAAGCAATAGTCCTCCACTGTTAGATCCTTCTAGTGGGTGAATAGAGGTTATTACACCAGTGTAGGTGAACTGTTTCCTGGCACTGTCATGTGCAGCCAGTCCTGCAAAATATACAACAAAGGTAAAGATTCAACATATATTTCTGTGGATATTCAAAGCGGTCTTCTGTTGAATAATGAAATTCGCTCAGTGAAATGACAAAGTATCATTTAAAGGTTTCAAATGCTACACCCCAGATAGCATTCCGCCGTCGGACCGACGTTGGCCCAACGTCAGCACATCCGTCGGGCCAACGTTGGCCCAACGTCGGCAAACCACCAGTAAAAATTATATTGTATGCATAGCATGAGCCAATCAGATACTGTTCACCAACAACTTTTTGGGTGTAAATTTATAATAAGAATATCATTTTTATGTGTAAAATTGTTAAATGGTTAGCTAAAATTTGTGGGCTGACTGAAATATGACTTTTAGATATACCATAATTAATAATTTTTTTCTAAGTTTCCCCAAATCCCCTATTATTGCTCGCCGCCATCTTGAATAAAAATCCACCGTTGGCCCAACGTCGGCCCAACGTCGGCAAAATATAGAGAAATCTAACATGAATAGTGGTTGGCAAGCCACCGTCGGCCCAACGTCGGCCCAACGTCGGCAAAATCTGCCGACCTTGCGACCAACAGCCAACGTCGGTCCGACGGCGGGATGCTATCTGGGACGGACACTGTGAAGTGTGGCAAGTCAAAACAATCACACAAAAATTCAACAGTTGTTCAAGACATTTTCACATCTGCACATTTTAAACTTACCTTGTACTATGTATCAGATATTAATTGATAATACCAAGGAATGACATCTTTGAAAATGTTACACAGTCAAACTATACTCACTAAATTTGTATTTCATTTATATAATTAATGTAATTAATTCAGTTTTACCTTGTAACATATAAACTACGTTAGACATCAAACATATTATGAAAACCAGTTAATTACTGTTCTGTACCTTTTCCTCCAATGTTAACTTCTACATCATAAGCACCCAGAGGTCCTTGTCCTACGTCACACTCTAGTGCAGAGGCAGAGACACTGGTGATGTCACATGACACGCCACCTATATGGACTGAAGAGTTGTCTGCAGCATCCACTGTAGCTTCAAAACCTGTCCCAGATATTGTGAGGGTAGTACCCGCTGACAGTGAACCTGAAAAACAAGAATTATGTCTGTAACAGTGAGTTTAGTGCCTGCTAGAAGTGAATAAGGAGATTATAAGTGTACTGAATTATAATGTGGTGAGGACTGTGTCTGCTAAAAGTGACCCTGGTAGTGCCTGCTAGAAGTGAGCAAGGAAATACAAGTGTACTGAATTATAATGTAGTGAGGACTGTGTCTGCTAAAAGTGAGCCTGGAAATACAAGTACACTGACTCAAAATATCTGATGTGGACAGTGGCTTCTGAAAGGAAACTTGTTATTACAAATGTACTAAATTATAATATCTCTGATGATGAGGGGAGTAAATACTAGTGTATCGACTTAAAATATCTGTGATAGATTGGACAGTATAATGTATAATGGAATCAAGAAATAAATATATATCATCTTGCAATATCTGAATTTTGTGATGTACACAGCCCTAATATAGCACGTTATGTGAGATGCGGACCTCCGCTGTTAGTATGCGGTAACGCAAATTTACTAACGGCCTACATTAGGGCTGTGATGTACAGTGCTCTATTTCAGACTTTCACAGTCTCACCAGCACCTAACATCCTCTTTGACATAAAATGTTAAAAAAATTCTTCTGTGAGAGACAGTTCTCTGATTTAGACTTTCAACCTTCTGGAAGTATTAGCCAGCATTTCTCTGCTAGTTCATTACCTGAGGTTGGACTGATACCAGTGACTGTTGGTGTTTGTGCCTCTGTCCATTCAAAGCTGCAGTTTCCATTACAGGCTGTGGGGATATTGTTAATGGATACGACAACCTAGATACATAAATGAATAGAAATAATAACACCATAAACATGTGAGATTTAACAATTATACAGTATTGTGAAAGTGTATTATGTGTTCTTTCCTGTTGTTAAAACCCAATGGCCTTTCTACCAATTATCGCTGGGTACCAATGATAGCCACCAGTAAATAAAATGTGCATATTTCAATAACGGCCACATGTTTTGAAAGCCTTTTGTTGTGTATTTGTTCTATTTGTTTTAGAAATGGTTCTACCTTATTTACTAGACTTGGGATGTACTTTTGGTAACTGGTGCCGGATGATAATTGGTATAGGAAGGCAGTATGCAATTAAAGTTTGTCTGTAACCAAATGTAGACATTGTATAATTGGAACCTTCAACATCCACAGGTTTTAGTTAGTTAGAGTAAATGTTCATAAATTATTTCATTATGTTTGGACTTCCAAAACTGACTCCACTTGTAACTAATTTGACCGACATCAGTCCAACTAATCGAGAGTTTATTATAATAGTCAAAATGGCTAAAAATAAGTTGCAAAAAGAATATGTTTCATTAATTTTCTGCTTTTATTTCCATTGAATCTCTAAAAATTCATATTTCCTTTCCATTTCTATATGTGTAAAATTAGATTCAAAATAATTTTAAAATTAAAAAAAATGCATTTAAAACATCCATGGCATTTTGTTTTTTAATCTGACAAGTGTGTATTGTTCTGAAACATTTATTTAGAAGTTAAAGCAAAGGTAATGCAGTATTTTTTCAACCAGTCTGTTCTTTAAGTTACTTGTATTTAAAAAAAACAATTACAAGAAAATGTATATTCAGATGGGTATAGCATATGGCATTATTCTCTACATACCTGAGGTTTCTCTTCATAGGTTTGCAAGAACTCGCCAGGAATGACATTATACATGATACCACCATCAACATCACTCCAGCTTGTTATGCTGACATTATGTCCAACCAAGTTTGAGCCATTTACCTGTGAACAAAAAATGCATGAAAAAATCATTATCTTGAGCTGAATAATTTTAATTCTAAATCAGAGTAACAATGTAACATTCATGACAGAATATTAATTCTGTTAGTTTGGGGAATAAAACTACATCACAACCAAATCTTGATTAAATTCAAGTCAAGCCTCTGAAATACCAGAAGCTTTTGAAATAAACAAATACATCATTAAAGCTAATATCTACTGTTTTTACTAATGAAATCCTACATTTTTAAACAAAGTTTATGTATATTTAAAACTATTTTGTCTGCTTTTTAAAAATGAACATGCCACTGGTTTTTATGACCCCTTTATTATGCAAAACAAATCTGTCCCAAAAAAGTTCAAATAATTAAGGATAAAGTCTAGATTGATATCACCACAAAGGTTTGATCTACCCCCACATCTGCCCAGTGGAATTTAACCATTCTTCTACTTTTTATGAAGCTTCCATTATGTTAAATTGACTTCTCTTTCTGTCTCAATAGCTTCAGCTTTTCATTCTGAAAATCTAGATCTGGTTATGTCTAACATCCTCTTATACTTAAGAGATACTGTATAACAGTAATTTCCTAAACAGGTTGCAGTTGTAAACTGAATATGACTTACAGTCAGGTTCTACTGATGTAAACTCATATACAATATGATCTTACCATAACAAGAGGCTGATCACCTCCCACATCTATCCATTGCATAGTCCAGCCATATCCATGGCACTCTCCTGACCTGTACACTTCCACATGTCCCATTCCCAGTAGTGTACGCAGCAGTGACTGCACTTCCCCTTCTGATGAATCAGCTGGGATTGCTGTAACAAAACGTGTCAAGTTGAAAAAAAAACTCAGAATGCCTTGGATTATCATCTAAAGTGTAAAATGCTATAATAGTGAAAACAAGGCCACTTCTGCAGTAGTAATATCTCCCGCCTTAAAATGAGTAATAATGGAGAACTAAAGGAAACATAAGGCTTTTGTAGTAAGTATAACCCCACGTGACATTGAAAAGGGGGTCAAAGGTAAAAGTCAGCAGTTGAAAAAGTCTCAGGCCATGAAATTCTTTAAGTTGTTTTCACATTTGGAACCCCTAATAGCAATGATAAGAGAGATATAAGGCCTTTTTCATGGGATAATCCCATTTAACATTAAACATGTGATATGACGGCCATTTTGTTTTCGAAACTAGGCCAAATTACTATCAGGCTAACTTTCCTAGCCTTATATCTTTTGTGCAAATTTGATTAACCTAGCTGCGATATCTCAAGTTTTAGAGTATCGTAAGGATTTTGAAATAATTCTCTATGGTGGCCATTTTATTCAAAATAAGGCAAAAATTTTTCTCAGACAAAACATTTGCAGGCCAGGACTTTTCATGGTCTATATTTACATTCTAAAGCCATAGCACCAGTAAAACGGGAGAAATAAGGTCGTTTTAGTGTGATGACCCGATTTAACCTTGAAGCAGGGGTCAAAGGTCAAATTCAACACCTGGAAAAGATTCCCAAGCCATGACTTTCTACAAGTTGTTTCACATTCCGAACCTCTAGGAGCAATTTTAGGGGAGATATAAGGCCTTTTTAATAGGATAACCCTGTTTGATATAAAACATTCGATATGGCGGCCATTTTGTTTTTTGAATTAGGCCAAAATTTCTATCAGGCTAGCTTTTCTAGCAATATAGCTTTTGTGCAAATTTGATGAAACTAGCTGGAATATTTCAAGATTTAGAGCACCTTTATGATTTTCAAACAATTAGCTATAGCGGCCATTGTTTTCCAAAATGAGGCTAAAATTGTGCACAGACAGGTTTTCATAGCCATAAACATTCCCTGCAGATTTGGTGAATATATCTTTATAAATGAATGGCCGCGGCCGCGGGCGGGAGATAAAAAATCTTTAAGCATTCTTTTGTGTATTTCTTAATTGATGCAGCAGTGATTGAAACTCTCCTGCTAATTATCAACCAAGATTTCTGACCTATAAAGTATGTACATTGATGAGAAAGCTTCAAACTTCTGCCATTGTAATAATTTTTGGTTTCTTATTATATACTCATTACAATCAAGTAGTTTATGTAGTTTTATATTATTGGCAGTGATTGGGGCACCCTTTAAACGTAAGACAAAATAATCAAAATGTGCTAATTCTGAGCAGGGCAGATAAGAGATCTAATGAAAAAAAAATCAGAAATGTATAAATAAATTCCCACACGTTAAGGTAACAGAACAGGCAAATTTTACTTCATTGGCAAATATCATACAAGTCTTCAACAGGACAACTACATGGAATAAACTATGTCTAACTGTAAATCTTGCTTAAATTTGGTATTAACTTATGTGATGAATCAGTTGGAATTCACGAACCTTCAATGACCTGGTCTTTGAAGGTAAGGTCAAATGTACCCATGACAGGTGCAGAAGCTGCCTGTGTTCTCTCTACATGTACAGAGGCATTGCCAGTCCAAAGGTCATGGTTGTAGACTTTAGAGTCATTGCCATCAGATTCCACCTGGAATATGTTGTGAAAAAAATAACTAATGCATGTAGTATAATCAATAAGTTTTCTATGATTACTGAATTATCTCAACACTACATGTAGTATAATCAATACGTTTTCTATGATTACTGAATTATCTCAACACTACATGTAGTATAATCAATAAGTTTTCTATGATTACTGAATTATCTCAACACTACATGTAGTATAATCAATACGTTTTCTATGATTACTGAATTATCTCAACACTACATGTAGTATAATCAATAAGTTTTCTATGATTACTGAATTATCCCAACACTACATGTAGTATAATCAATAAGTTTTCTGTGATTATTGAATTATCTGAACACTACATGTAGTATAATCAATAAGTTTTCTATGATTACTGAATTATCTCAACACTACATGTAGTATAATCCATAATTTTTCTATGATTACTGAATTATCTCAACACTACACTTATGACACCAAATAAATGATCATGGCTCTTGACAAAAGAAGCATTAGTAGTAGATTGTTTTCTGGAATAAAACTGCAGAAAACAAGGTAGGTAATGAAGACATGGCTACACACCTAGGGGCCAGTGGATTTAGTCCAAATTAATCTGGAATACGTTTTCAGAAGACAACCAACAAATACAGTAAACTCAAGGTAATTGTATGATGAATATAGGTAAACTTATGCAAGTGTTGGTATTAAATGGGGGCATTATGATAAAAGCACCAGTTTAAGATATAAGTGACTGTAGAATACATGTAAGTTTCTAAATTTAGAATTTCTGTTAGGTGATATGGAAAATTGCCTAAATATAGCTTAGAAAGTGCCTAAAATTGCAAAATACTGCCAAAATAGTAAGTATATATAAATAACAATAATATATAAAATACCGTTAATGCGACAATCACAAGTTCATTATTGTATGTACAATGGCCATCTATAGTTAACTGCAAACTTTATATAAGCTGTCTTAATAAAATATGGAGCAGCAACATCCACGGAAAATAATCACCCAATTAAATAACACGGGAAAATCAAAGGCTATGTTAAAATTCCCATAAAATAGCTAAAAGTTTTTTAATGAAACAAAAACTAAAATGTCCCTTATTGTGGGTAGAATACTCGACCATTAGATAAATAAACTGGAAAAGTTTACATATTCAGATATCTTAAAATTAAGAAACTAAGCAGCAACATTCACAGAAAAAAACTGCCCCATTAGAAAACACTGGGAAATTTTTTTCTGCCAATCACATTGATGCAAAGAATATTTCCATGGCCAGAAAGCCTCAATAACATAGCTCTGCCATATTATTAAATATGTATATTGGGCAATTTTTAGGTGATTTTCTGTTTTCTTCAACGAATTGTGCCACTTTTCCATGGTTTAGAAATAACCAATTTCAAGTGGCTCAGTAAAGTGATTAACACATATCTGTTGCTTTATTCTACTGCCCAAACTACTGTAAAAATAAAGTCCGAGGGTGAGTACTTTATGACCTCTATAAAAGGACGGTACTTCCGGCAGATAATGGACGAGCGCGGAGCCGAGTTCATTATGTCGGAAGTTTTGTCCTTTTATAGAGGTCATAAAGTACAAACCTGAGGACCTTATTTCTATTATAAAGACTGGTTTCTTTTATTAATCCATAAATATTATTGTAAATATGCTGTTGTATACACCTATTTGTCGCACTATATTTTGTGTGTATTGTTTGGTTCTCTATTATCGGCGATCGTCCATTTATTGCCTCAGATAAATGTACCAAAAATATGCGCACTGCATTGTTTTGTGTGGTCTGCGCACTTTCGGTCTTTATAATTATTTTTATATAGCCAATACAATAAGTTTGAAACAAAGTTAAAATTAATTCAACTAGACATGATTAACATGTGTAAACTGTACTTGATACAAATATAATTCACTAAATACTCAACCATTTTTTCCCAAGTTACCTGAGCTCCTGAAACTCTAAGGAGAGGAAAGTCAAAGGCACAGTTGTGAGGTTCTAGAGTGACTTGATACTTCGATTCTGCTAGTTTCTCCACTGAAATGTTGTGTATCTGCACATCCATAGGTGGAGACAGCCTCTTCTGTGTTATTTCTGCATGACAAAATTTGCAAAAAAAAATGGAATAGTGATAACCTCATTTAGCAAAGACAAATTAGTGTATCAGTCACAAAATTCTGACTTAAACAAAAATTGGGAAACTATTTGGAGAATACAATAAAATGCAATTAACATCTACAAAAGCTACTGGATAAAAATGTTAAAAGTTACTTCTACTTAACAGGGCCCATATTTACAAAAGTGATTAGAAAAGATAAGCAAAAAATCAGCTAAAATTTAGTACAAAAACCAAGGTAGTAAAGCTACCTTTTCATAAATCTACTGCTAATCTCTTTCATAAATATGACATCCGAGTTCTATTAAAAAGGCTAAAAATGTAATTTATATGATTTACCTGGCCACATAGTACTAGGTATAGTCTCAGTGACTGCAAATTCCACTTCATCAACAAAGCATTCTTCTTGATCTGGATATATCTCCAATCCAATCAGCTTATGCTTACTAGATGGTCCATCTATGGAACCTCGTATGAGGCTTTCGAGATCCAGGCATGTATAATGCCATCTATATAATATTCAGAAAGAGGGAGAAATATGTCAGAGTTTTCAAAAGGCTACAAAGTTTAACCAAAAAAAAAAAAAAAATTAATGTCACTATTTTTTTAAGAAAAATCACCAGAATTATTTGTCACTAATGGTTGGTCTCCACTTAGAGATTGATATACAATTATTTATAATTTAACCAGGGATCAGTTTGAACCATGGAAGCTCATTAACTAAATAAGACCATATTATAGCTTTTAAAAAATTCCACAAATAAAGTATATATCCTTGAGCACATATTAATTCAAATACTTTTTTTAACATGTTTTTACTGTCTCGATCAAAATGATAGAAAACATTCATTATGCAGATGTATGAACTATTAAATACTTATGTCCTATCTGGAAAGATCTTGTACAATATTTGTAAGCACACCTTCCATCTGAAACAAAGTCCACAGGAATGTCACTCTTCAAACTCAGCTCCTCATCCTCCGAATCTTTCCAGGAGTATTCTGCCTTAAGCAGGGGTAAAAACGTCCCTCTGTAGGCCAGACACATCTAGAGAAATACAATAGATCGCCTTTATTAGAGCAAGAAATCTAAAATTCGCCACAT
Organism: Sabellastarte sp. h YS-2021; assembly: GCA_964017235.1. Classification (NCBI taxonomy): domain Eukaryota; kingdom Metazoa; phylum Annelida; class Polychaeta; order Sabellida; family Sabellidae; genus Sabellastarte; species Sabellastarte sp. h YS-2021. Next base: position 81,057,439 of record OZ024927.1, read on the forward strand.
ATCTGAAATTCGCCACATGTGAAAATACTAATAAAATAAGTGAATTGTGGTGAGATTTGTTGAATGTATAGTAAATTATGGCTTTTTGAACTGAAAAATATCAATTTTTAGACAAAAGCATCGTTTTCTTCATAAAATTAACTAAGGTTTTAGAGGTGGCGAATTTTAGATTCCTGGCTAATTTTAGATTGCTTACTCTACTAGTATTTGTTTACTTCTGTTAGTATTGAGTTTTATGAACTCATTTATATTTTCCCAAATTTGTGTAAACAAGGACCATATAGAGAAACATTATCAATATAATCCATGAATTTTATCCCAAAATTCAAACGGAAAAAACTATTTTACAGTCTTCCAAAATTACTGTAGTTTTCTGTTTTATATTGAATTACATCTTCTATTTTGGTGTATTTTTGGTTATTACTTGAAATAATATTCTCTCCCAGTATTGAAACATGTTCAGATAATAGTTATTCTGTTTCATGAAAGCTACATCTAGAAAATACTGCATTACACAGGAAAATATAAACTTGAGACTAGGAAAATTTAGTATTAAAACAAAATGATTTTACATGGTGTAACCTCAAAATCATTGTGATGTTAATATCAGATTAACATTTTTATGTTTTTAGAAGTTTAAGTTTTAAATCCAAAGCAACTTGAGATAATACCACCTTTCTGCTCACCAAAAAGGGACTGTTGTTATTAAAACAAAAGTTATATTTGAATTCTGACAAATGGACACCAAAGGAAACACAAATGTGTGAACTTCTTTTGTATAAATTTTTGAAAAATAAAATGAAAATAAATATATATGTTTTCAAAAATAAAACATCTGATGGAGTCTAAATTGAATTTTTTTTGTTAATAAGGGACATTTGGTGAATCACAATTGTTCATTTAATGCTTCTCCCTTTAAACAGCACTGGTCATTAATTATTCATACAAATTTTAGACTTTTTTTTTAAAATAAAACATCTGGCTTAATGGGACATCAATTAGGAAATATTGGGTAAATAAAATTTATTAATCATTACCCATTAATTATTAAAGCAAATGACCATAACAATTCATCCAAGGGAATGTAAGTTTACAAACATGCATTCCAGATTTTGTTTACACTGAATTAATTAGTGAATCAATTGAATGGGAGGTGGTCAATACCTTAAAGTGACCACTTCTTGGACTTTCAGCCCTAACAAGTAAATCTCTCCTGGTCATTACCACAGGAAATGGGACTTTCCATTAACTTTATTGATTCAAAGGAATAATAGCCATTGTACACAACAGCATTAATAAATCAGGTTTCCCACTGCTTACCTAACACAAAAATAACAATAATCTCTCCATTTTCTAGACATTTCAATAATATATCAGTGTTGACCAGCCACATGAAAATATTTTGCTACTTTTACAGTAAATATTGTACATATTCTAATTCCAGTGATCTATATTTCATAACCAGCTACTACTGAAGACATATTTAAAGAAACTATTGTACTATTATTACTCAATACCACAAATAAACATGTGAGCACATACAAACACAACCTGTCTATTACATGTCATTCACATATTAAGTTTTTCAAGCAGAAAATAAAGTATTTAGAGGAATTAGTAATTACTGATATATGCATTGATGATAAGCCCTAAATATAACAAGTTCCCAAACCTCCATCAGTTGAAAAAGTAAAGTACAAAGCCTATCTCTGAGTCCCTATCATTCATGTCTGAGGAATATTTAAAATAAGTTTGCTTCCTGTGCAATACAAGTTTTGTTTCCTATTTTAAAATGTAGAGTATATTATTACTCAGGAGATTTAACTGCTATCCCTGAATAAAATTCTTGTATAATATTTTCCAATCAGAAAGCACTTGTACAGTGCAAACAAGGCCAAAATATTCACAAACCATTATTTCCACATGATTGGTTTGTGGATTAAAAAAAACATATTATGTGGCTTGACAAGAAATATCATGTTAAACACTTACCTTCGGATACATGTACAACTTCAGTGCACCAATATCATTTGAGTAGAGGTAACTGGGATGCTTCAGTGATCCTCTGCCACAGAATGGCTCACTACGGAAATTGACCTCCCCCCAAGAATGTGAAGGAAGTTCCTCCTCTGACTCAAAACTAAAGTGATGCTTTCTTAAACCTGTGGGATCCTCTCCAGATGTTGAGACAGACACTGGGCAACGAGTGCTGAACATGTCCCATAATGCCTCCTCCACCTTTAATGACACAAAAAATTTTAATCAAAACCTTTGTCATTTTTTTGTGGCCACTGGCTACTTTCTGCCCAGAGTTGGTACTACCCAACTTGTTATAATGATAGGAACCCCAAAATACCAAAAAAACTTGTGTTTGCCATGTCCTTGTATTTACCACAAAACTAACTAGAATGCTGATTCTTCACTATGTTTATAGAGGGTTATGGGGTACACCACCATACATACTTGGTGAATTCTAATCTTGAAAGTTTGACATTGATAATATTAAGCATTTATAAAGTGTCAAATTGATACAGACATCCTCCAAGGCACTGATATGCAATAGGGGAGAAGACTATGGGCAAGCATAGACTGATCTGAACAGGTGAGTCTTCAACTGTTGTCTAAATCCAATGACACTATCCTGGGTTCTGATGGCTTGAGGAAGCCTGTTTCATGGTATCACTAACTTTTATCCTACTTTTTTGATGGTAAAATTGTCATGCTAATGTCAATAAATTTTCAAACACTGAAATCTTAAAATCTTGCAATGTTTCTGATTTAATGATTATGATCTGTTATTTCTGGCATTATGCACCTTAGAGTCTGTCAGTAGATGGAGATTAAAGAGTTAAAGATTAAGAGTACTATTAGAATTAGAATTAAAAATCAACATGAACTTGTCTGTGAAACTTTGTGGATAAGTGCTGGACATTGAGCAAGAGGTCTGAGATCTGGTGATCCAGTTTATGGAATCTGAAAACTTTAGAAAAGGTAGATTCTACAAAATATTCTCTCTCGCTATATACCCTAGACTATAAATGGGAATGACCAACAGGATTTGGAATAAAAGCTGTGGAGAAAAAATCAGTTGTTAGCTGCTGCATTTACTGTAAGCCACTAAACTCATAGAATGATTTTACTTTATTTTATTTCAAATCTTTGATCCAGCATAGAAATATATAACATACATCCACTGTAATACATTTGTATTTGGCAATTTTTAGACACAGTAATTAACTTTTAATAATAATTAAAATAAAGATTTAAGCAAATATTAATTGCACCCACTTGATAAGTTAATTATGGATACATAATCTGAATCTTTTGTACATGATATCTGCATCAATTGTCTAAGAAATAGCATGAATGGTTACTGCTAACTAAGTTGCTGAAGTGATTGGACTGTTCTATTCCGTATTACAAAAAGGAACGTCTTATAAGCTAGGAACACTGACCACGTCTGCTGTTGCATCATAGGATATGGCCACTGAAGGCACTCCATCCAAAGTGAGGTGTACATTAGTAAGGTCAGCTACACCCGTTGTTTCCTCAGTGACTGTTACAGTAGCTACACCTGGTGGCAGTACCATGACATCAATGTCCTCCACATCTCCTACAAACACAGTTTACATCAAAGAAGAGGAGTTTTATATGTTCATTAGAATCTGTGTACATAAAACTACAGTATGTTGAACCAAGGTATGTTCAATTAAGATGTACCGGTAAGTAGAACCAATGGTGATATCCCAAAAGTCTTATTTTTTTAATCATAAGTGGAAGTTTCTAGTACCATAATGCAAACCATATTAAGCACACATAGTAGGTTACCCATAAAGACTACTATATTTTCATATGTATATTACACTAAGATAAAATACATCCATAGAGACCATTTATTGTAAATATTTCAAGTAAGTTATAAAGGCTTGTAGCACTTAGCATGAAAAATCAAGCAATAGGCATTCTGGAAAATGACACATTTTAATATTCTGCTAGTAATTAATTTTCATTATTAATAGGTAAAATGTATCTTACATCATACAAAAATGAAAAAAAACATCAAGTACAAAACTGCCTGGAAATACTTAGTTTCAATGAATGAAATTGTTCTGATTGTAAACATTTTATTCACTTACCCAACCCAGCTGGAAAAGTAAGCAAAAAGTCTTGTCCATCTTTCTGAATTGTCACAGGTTCTGAGAATAAGGTCATGAGGTCATTAAGTGCTTCCTTTAACTCTGCTGTACTGGATACCAGAGGTAGTGGTTCTTAAATAACAAACATACAGAAGAACAGATTCCATGTACAATTCATGTTGAATTCTTTTCAAATAACAATTTTGGATATGAAAGATGAAATGCTATGGCATTTTATGATACTTTTAAAGGATAATCCAAATTTTATGACATAGGCATTTATAAGGATATCTTAAAATGTAGAATCAGCTTAAAGCATTGATGATTTGAGCACACATATTCAAGAACACTCGCAGGTCACTCATTGAGTTCTGACACTCTGAACTACCCCTTGTCCAAAGAGTAAAACACATTTTTTTTAAAAACTGAGATGCAATAATCTACCCCCAAAAAGATTATATCACAAATAAGAACACGTCTTAAAACCTGAATCCTTTTTGTTATACAATGTTTCTTCATTTAAAATAATAAATTGCACCTTTGAACAATGAATTCCTACCTGTAAATGCACCAGCAAAACCAAATTTGATGTCAACTTGGCTGGAAACAGAACCATTACTCATTTCAAAGGTTATTCTCTGTTGTTCAGCTACAGGTGTTTGTGTTTCCCAGTTCTCAAAGCTGATAACCTGAAAATCAAATAAGTTCAGTAATTTTAACCATTTCATAACACTGGTTCATACTTCTTTTCTGCATAGGTTAAAGATTAAACCTGTACTGGTATATAACGACCTTGCCTTTATACATTTTTAACCTATAACGAGAGATCTGTATAATTACAATGAAAACATAAGCAGAGATCTGTTTATGGAGGAAATGTCTATGACTTCAATTTCCATATTTGTATGAAGGAATGGAATAAGGCAACTTAACAGAAATTCAAAAAAAAATTTATTTATTGGGAATAAAAGAGTGGTGATGGCTTTCTTGTATCATAACTATTTCACTGAAATAGCAAAACAAAACAAACATAGAAACCGGCTACTTGATTACTACTAGTACCTAAACTGGTGAGATAATCTTAAATCTAACAGATAATAATTTTTATATCTTTTATTACATATGCTATCAGATATTTTAGCTTCTATGGTGGTTTTTATCAACAAAAGTCATATGTTTTATTATTTTTATATATCTTAACTTTCTGTTAGCAAATCTATTTCATTGCGATTCCACCAGAACAATTTTTTTGGTATCCTGGAAATAAGACACTTTTAGATTTGCAGGATACCACTATGGAACATTCAGTACATCCCACTCCTTCAGTATAAACCATAGTAAAAGCACTAACCTGTATCTCAGATGTTGGTGTGGAATCTATTTTGATGGTCTGTACTTCATCGTGGACATTGACACTTTGAGACTGTGTCAAATGAGACTTAAACATCTTGACACCAACTTTGAGATATCCCATACCTTTGTATTCAACATTCAGGGCCTCATAGAAGTACCTAGACAAAAGTTTTAAAAAGGCCTTCAGTGTATTCCTGATATTTGACTCATGACAGTAATGTGCCTTAGCATCCACAAATTTGTAAAAAGAATCAGTAATGTGACATTTACCACAGTCTGTAAAATTCAAAACTCGGGAGACGATCTTTTTAATTAAATATCAAAGATAGGCTGAGTAATTTATGGCAGTTACACTCTAGTAATGACACTCAGTCTCCATCTGAGCAGATTCTAATGTGGAAAGATAGAATCATATATGAACATAAATTAAGCCACTAGATTTGTATAAATCATAAACCAGAGGTGCCAGGGAATGAACAAAATATTGAAATGCATTGGACTATCAGATACATGCCCAGTTATGATCATATGATCATAATTTTTGTGAAGAACACTAAACATGAGACTTTTTCTCACAGCATATTTTACACAGTGTAAGTAAATGTGAAATTTGCTAAATTGTGATATTCACCAGTGAGTGATGAAACCCCCTTTTATTTCTTGAACCTTTTGTGACTTTCTGTACACATTTGTGAATTTTATGACTACATTAGCCCTGTGGGAAATGTAATGTGTTGTTACCTTATGTAACACCACCAAACACTCAAATGTTGCTGGATGCTACACACTATCAGTACTGAGCTATAGAACAAGGCATACATAGTCAAAAACAGTTAATTAATGACATTTAACAGATAACCTGTATGCACCCACACTCAGGATTAAAAACCCTATAAATAAGTAACTGTTATGTTCTGTCGTGATATTTCTGAACCATTAGAATACAGTGTTCCATTTTAAGGTTGGAAAATTCTTAGAAGTTATTACTCTTCATAAAACCAATTAATTTGCTTTTTGTTTAAATCCATTTTAAGAGAGGATATAATTTTTTTATGAATGTAAAAATTTGCATCAGTTAAAACTTACATATATGTCAGATTAAATGCAACAAACTTTTATCAATTCTCTATTTGAGAAAACCAATAATCAATTTAAGTCTTGAACTCCCAACACAAATTAACCATAACTGCAACATTTGCAAGACAAGGTCACGTGGTTGCTTTTGAATTATTAAGAACTGGTAGAACATAGTTAATCTACTTAATTATAATGTTCCCGCAACCTCAAATTTTCACTTGTTTCACAGAATTGACATCTTTATAAATGCTTTTGCCTGTCAAGGTAACTGGAGCAAAAATTTAACAGATTGATGATTTAAACAAACAAAAGACATATAATACATAGTGCATGCAGCACTTAGAGAAATTAATAATTTAAGGAAGCACTTAGTTGCTCCAGTTAAATTATTTTCTGAACAGCAAGATTACTACAATCAAAAAACACTTAAAAATAAGAATTATTTCTAAATATAATGCTTTTAAATATTAACTTTTTGCATTTATTAAATGGCCGAGGCAAAAAACGTCAGACTAAATATGTAAAGAACACTGTCTTGTAATTTGTAAAACAATAAGTGTTTAGATTACGTGATTACAGCTGTTAATTAAGAATTAATATACTGTACATGTATTCAGATTAAAGGCCTGTACACAGTGACATAAATACAAGATAGGGCAATCTCATAATATAGCTAGGAAGTGATATACTAGTATAGTATACTTACTAAAAAATGAAACGTAAGTTTTATAAAGGGTAAGTTACAATATATCTTGCATTTATTTTTAGCTAAGTATACATACCTTGTCTGTATAATGCAAAGGTCACATGTTTCCCTATGATTGTATCTATATATATATGATTTGTGCTTGATGACCTTGGATCTGGCTATTGCATGTTAGAGAATGAGCCTTCCCCTATATATATCCGCCGACCCCCTCTCAATACCCCTCCATCCCTCGAACATGTACATTTTAATACAGTTCATGAGGGGATATGTAACGACTATTTCAAACATTTGAAAAAGAAAACATCCCAAAACATATTCTAAGTTGTGTCAAATCACGATTAACATGTCCTATTTAAACGTGAATCCCACTGAATTACACCAAATGCATTCTACCCAAATACAAGACGGACCAATTGCCAACTGATGGTGGACAAGCTTGTTAGCTTGTGGCTTCTCACCCCAGCATGGAAAGCTGTGACCGAGGTATTAGCATCAGAAATGATACAAACTGATATGATATGAAGCCATTTTCCTTTTTTAAAAATAATTCTCACAATTCTATCAGGTTGATAAGAAAAGTTTTAAAAATTACCTCACCATCTTTTTCAGTGTAATGAAAACGTATATTGTCCATCATACTGTATTGTGTTGAATCTGTTTTGCCACAGCAGTGACAGGACATGAAATTTGTCACACACCACCCCCCCCCCCCCCCCTTAATAATTAAGCAAAATTTACAGAAGTTTAGAAGAGATTGAGTAAAATCATCCAAAACAGTCATATAAACTCACAAAAATAGCATCAGAGATGCCCGCACCCTACAGCCTGGGGAAATAGGTTTGAACACCATGAAATATAGAAGTAGTGAAACAGTAGAAAGATCTAGATATTTTCAGAGGGATGTCAGTTAAATAAAGCTCCAAATAATGTTGAAGTAGAGAAAATAACATCTAAAAGAAAGAAAATGTATGTAAAGATAAAGTATTAAATTAAGGCATCTCAATAACAAGATGACAGCATTAATCAGTAAACTAAAAATTACAAATCTGTAAATTTTATTAATTGGAGTATAGCTGTCATTGGTAATAGCATAATTATACAAAAGTCCATAAACTAATCAGTTGCAGCAATCTATATATCTTTGTCATAAGACAAACATGTCTCAAATCTTGTAGGTGAACACACTTTGGCAGAGCCAAAGTTAAAGGTCACACCATGATGCACACCTACACCCCCTAACCAATGTCCCTACCAAGTGTCAACCTTCTACACCTTACTGAATCCAAGAAATAGCCTAGACAAGGATTTCAAACTCATGGTCACGACAACTAGGTTATAGGTCTAATCAAGATTACACCAAGATGATGCACATCTACAACCCCCAACCAATGTCCCTACCAAACTTTCTACACCTTACAGTTTCCGAGATATAGCCTGGACTAGATTTTACAGGTCAAGGTCGCTACAGCAAGGTCAAAGGTCAAATCAAGGTCAGACCATGACGTTGCACACCTACAACCCCCAACCAATGTGCCTAGCAAATATCAACTTCCTACACCTTACAGTTTCCAAGATATAGCCCAGACAAGATTTTATAGGTTAAGGTCACTACAGCAAGGTCAAATAAAGGTCACACCATGACGTTGCACACCTACAACCCCCAACCAATGTCCCTATCAAGTATCAACTTCCTACACCTTATGGTCCAAGATATAGCCTGGACAAAATTTTATAGTTCAAGGTCACTACAGCAAGGTCAAAGGTCAAATCAAGACTACACCATGACGTTGCCCACCTACAACCCCTAACCAATGTCCCTACCAACTATCAACTTCCTACACCTTACAGTGTCCGAGATATAGCCCGAACAAGATTTTAAATGTCAAGGTCACTATGGCAAGGTCAAAGGTCAAATTAAGGTCACACCTTGACGTTGCACACCTACAACCCCTAACCAGTGTCCCTAACAAGTATCAACTTCCTACACCTTACAGTTTCCAAGACATAGCCGGGACAAGATTTTATAGGTCAAGGTCACTACGACAAGGTCAAAGGTCAAATCAAGGTCACACCCATGACGTTGTACACCTACAACCCCTAACCAATGTCCCTACCAAGTATCAACTTCCTACACCTTACGGTTGCCGAGATATAGCCTGGACAAGATTTTAAAACTCAAGGTCACTGCAGTAAGGTCAAAGGTCAAATCAAGGTCAAACCATGACGTTGCACACCTACACCCCCTAACCCCTATACCTTATGGTCTCTGAGATACAGCCTGGACAAACTTTTTCCGTCGCACGACCACCGACCCAAACGCCCGCCCATCCGGACACCATGGGTGAAAACAATACCCCGACGGCTTTTAGGGCTGTGGGGTAAAAATAATGCAACTTTCCTGCAATTAAAAGATAAAAAAGGCTGAGAGTAGGAGGGAAAGATGTTGCATGGTTGCATCTTGCGAATTCATGTAATGAATTTCACCATTCATTGTCTGGCATTTACAATGAAAGGTTTGGTTTCCCCGTACCTTTATTTTATATAAGTCAAATTCCTGAGTTACCTTTTTCCCTCTTGAAGCATAAAGCGCTTTGATTTCTGTGACTCATACGTGTCATAGCTGTAGCAGTGTGATGGACAAAACATGATCAGTTCCTGTAAGAGATTAATAATGATATATATTACATGTATCTACATACATGTATATATTATGTACAAATTAAATTTTTATACAAGTTGCACAAAGAGTCTGTACAAGTTGCAAACTGTGCAGACATATAGAAGTTGTAACTATGCTTTTGTATAATTGAATGTTCAGTAAAATGCAAAAATTACCAGTAAATAGATTTACTGTAAATATTGGTATGCATACTGTCTATGAAATTAAGCAACCATTAGTTCATATTAAACAATTTTCCTTTACTTCACATGCTGAATTAATTTCAGTCATACACTAGTATATGTGACATGCATATATAAAATTAAAAACAGTTTATATTACACACTTTTCTCAACCTAAGTCCATTTTTCAACTTGAACATGATAGTTGTTCAAGTTGGGTTTATTTAAAGGTTAAACTCTGAAAATATACCTTGGATGTATAAATTTTAAAGCAAATTAAAATGTGTCACATTTTTTATACTAATGGCAGCAAATAAATATTGAGTATCGTGTATTGTCAGCATTACTGAAGAGATTAAAACATGAGCACTGATATATGTAGAGCAGGTTATGCTTACTTTATCCTCAGGACGGTCAGACTCACTGAAGTAAACTTGTCCACCATCATCAGAGAGCATATGAAACTCGTATTCTCCACTCCTGGGTGGAACAAAGAAACCCCGAGCTAGAGTTGTATAGTCATCTACATTCTCTTCATTCTCATAGTAAGACGCATCCGGAGACCAAAACGTGCGGTAATCTGAACCATTGAATGTGTAGTTGACAATTTCAGGCAGTTTATTGTATGCAAGGCTACCTGAATGCCACTGATGTATCTGAACGCCACGGTTACCTGAAATTTAAGGATCCATTTTCAGTAATTCTGAATAACACGTCTAAATATCTTATATACTTAATGTCTGGCAATTCTATTGGTTGATAGTTTGCTCAAAATGTTCCTTTTACTTTAACTGCAATGTTTTCATACTGATGGAGTTCTGCTAAGTCAATCACTCTTCTTACTGGTACCGGTGTAAAAGTAAATCTGTCCCCTGTAAAATAGTTCCCCCCCATACAGTAATTTCCAGAAAATAGGCCTCCATGGTGAATATTTTTCAGACAACCTCGCAACCCCTCCTGCCTGGGATAATTTCTGGTGGGGGGAGAGGCGAGGGTGTATATACCATGTAAAACAGTTTCCACCAGAAAATAGGCCCCTATGGTGAATGTTCTCCAGATAACCTCCCACCCAACCTCTCTTGCCTGGGATAATTTCTGGTGTGTGTGTGTCTGTGGGGGGTGATTTATCATTACACAGGATCCTTTTTTTCTGAAGTAAAGGCATTCATTAATTTTAAACACCAGTTGACATATCAGGCAATCACCTAAGTAATAGTTGCCTATTGCCTGGGCTTTAATTTTAAATGAGTATTTTATTTTTAATCAAGTTGACTTAGACAAACCACATGCCACAAGAAACCATAATGAAAGCATCAAATGAGGCAAAACTTTTTGGAAAAAGCAATTTTCCACTTGACAGCAATCATTTTATAAAGTAGTGTCGCAAATTATTAGGATTTTGTTCATGCATACATGCTTACTGATGTTGTGAAATCAATATATATGTAAAATATTAGATGCATATTTTGAGACTTTCGTACAGTACAGAAAATGTGCTGTTTAGGATGATAGGTTTATCTTATATATTCATTTGTGTTGATATGTCACCTTCCAACAAACACAGACACACATCTTCTTTGTTAAACTGACTTTTTTCTCAATACAAGCTAATCCCATGGCAAAATACTTTCCATAATAAGATTATACCATTGATAACCATCAAACATTCTCTGTACGGGACCTTTATTGGTATTCCTTATCCAAACAATATATTCTTGACTTGTTAATACTTTTACATTTTATTTGAACCTAAATTAATAGCTACTTAAATAAAATCAAAATGGATTGGAGAATTATATTATTTTGTTTAAGCTTTTACAGAAGGTAATGCTAAAACATGTTTTCACTTTTGTAGAGCTAAATTTACAAAAGAACATCATTAAGGGTATATGATCCAATTAGAATAATAGACAAGTATTCTTATGTGGGTGTTCCACCACATGACTAAGGCTCCCGATTAAGGGTTTTGTGGGGTCAGTTGCAAAAATTTGCTTAGTCCCAGGCGTCCTGTAAGGGTCGGTTGTGGTCGGTTGAGGCCGTGTGAAAAATCAAACATGTTTGATATTTCTCCTGACCCCAACCGATTATTTTTTCCCACCATTGACAAAATGTCCAGTCCCAGGCTTCCTCAGGCCTCCTCAGACCAAATTTACACAGTCCTATGTTGTCCCAGGCCGCCTGCGACCCTTAGCCCCCGACCCTTAGTCCCAGACCCTTAGTGCCTTAGTCCCAGGCCTCCTGCGACCCTTAGTCCCATTGCAAAACAAGAATTGGCCATCTCAGTCTGGGGAAGCCTGGGGACGCCTCAGGACACCTTGGAGGGTCGGGACTTAATCATGGGTTAGTCGGGGCTTAGTCCCAGGAGGCCTGAGGCGTCCTGGGACCCAGTCGGCTTGTCTACGACTAGAAAAATGCTTTAATCGGTTCTTAGTCCCAGACCAGTCTGTTACTGTCTGGGGCCGCCTGGGGCCTCCTCAGGCCGATCTGAACTTAATCCCAGACTTTCAGTAGTCCCGCCCATTTTACCTTTTTTGTCACAGACTGTCCACGATTAAGGGTCGGGGACAGGGTCGGGGCTTAGTCCTTTGGTGGAACAGGGGCATTAGTTTATATTTCTTTTATATTTCATCTATGTTTTAAAATGCTGCAATTTCAGGAATCACAATTTCAGATATCAAGTTGAGATAAAACTTGCAAATGTTTATTTTCTGTAGAAATAATTTGGCTTTGTATTTGAAAAAAATCTGAATCTCCCACATCAGTATTTTTCCATTCCACCTTTTTATCTGGTCATGTGGTTATAATCTTGCTCAATCTGTTTTCCTGAAATAAGGCTTGGCAAGTCTAACAACCAAAACTTTCTTTAACCTAAATTGATTCTCAGACCATGTTCCACTAACATTTACAGTGTTAAAGTAGATAAGTAACTTTTCTGGTTCTTCTAGTTTGACAGGATTTAGCTGTATGATAAATTCAACTCACCAGGATAAGAGGTTTGTTTCTCTGGTTCAGGGGGTGTCCTACACACTATTTCAGTAATGGTCACGCTCTGCACTTCACAAGGTACACCTAAACACAGGGCAACATACAAACTAATGCAGTAAATGTGACAACATGAGACATGGAGGGAAGCAAAACCTGAGTGTGACCACATTTAGTATGTAACTACAGTATCGATGTATTAATTGTTTTTTCTTATGATAACTGTTGAGACAACAAAGATTTACACTAAACACTAGTAAACAGAGATAGGTAATGATACATTATTGTGTTACTTTTTGTGCAGTCTTTTGAAACAACTTGTGTGATTTCAGTGGGTAACCAGTCCTGAAGATATTTATGGTTTGGTTTTTAAATCTTCAGAAGATCCCTGATTAAAAAGTAAATGATTATTATAGTCTACAGAGCTGCAGGCATTTTGAACACAAGTCTTGAACATAATTACTTTAAGTACAAAATCTCTTCCATATCTGAAAATGTTTATTTCTGAAAATGCCAAATTCCTGACAAAATCCATCACTTCCCCATCTCAAAATATTTGCTACCGAAAACATTTGTAAATACTATACAGTTGTTTCTTTTACATGTATATGTGCATATTTTATTGATTATATTATACATGAAAAGGTTGCAAGTAAAACTCCTTACCTCCTACTTTCACTTTAGCTGGGTGAGTTTTGTCAAAGTAGTTTCCATGTATGTGTAATTCAGTCCCTCCTTCAATGCTTCCTTCTTTAGGGCTAATATTATAAATTTCTAAAAACAGACAAATACATTTCTTACAATATAGACACAAATCTAAGTAAGTCCAGTCAAATTTGTTTTAGTAAAACTACTTGGAGTGAATTTTCTTTGAAGTAGAAATACATTTGAAGTTGAAAAAGGTCATTCTCCTCAGATATTTAACCTGACGACTGGAGTTTATGGGTAATACCTAGGTCACACTGTTTTGTGCTATCCTCAAGAGCTGCTTTAAATTTCTTTAAAGATTTATATACAAAATGGTAAGTGGTGACAGAAGACCATCTAGTTGGTGAAATACCATCATGTTTTAACATTCTCAGAGTTTTCTAGAAATAATTAGAACACTGAGATTCCCCAAATTGACAAAGTATAATGTGTTTCACTTATAGTTTTTAAAGAATGTGTAACATATTTAAAATCATTTTTGGAAACAAAGAACCAGTTTTGGAAAGTTCAAATCGACTGCAACTCCAGTGTCTCTGTACTTTATGGGGGTACAATATTGGTCTGAGTTATGGAATATTTTGTGCATCCATGATATACAATTTTAAAATTGCATTTGACAATGATGTCTCTATCTGGGATATTTATTTCTGAAAAGGCTCCATTAGATTTACCTGCATGTGACTGAAACATGTACAGCTGCCCTGAACCACTGACACGGTAGGTAGAACTGGCAGCAAGGGATCGACCGAATGATTCCACAATGAAGCTCACATTGCTATTGCCTGAAAGGAAATATTGTCAATGATTTACAGTCTTCTTGTAACACAGGAAAAGAACTGAGTACCTGTATTGCATTATTCTCATTATTTTTTTTTGAGACTTCTCCAAGGCTTATATGCTTCTAGTGATCACTTTTTTGTTGTTGTTTTTTTCTCAGGACTTTCACGAGCTGTGCACTAGTCTAGTGCACTACTCATGTTTCTGATTGCTTTGCAGCTTGCGCATGTAGACTGAAACAAATTTTGGCTTTTTTTATAATTTGCTCTAAAATTGGTTTATTTGACACAAATAAGATTCGCTTAAAACACAGAAATCCTTTCAAGTTAAGCCTCTATGATCCGTGCGATTTAGGTGCCCTCTATCACATATTTATTATCTCAAAAATACAAAGTGAAAATAATGAAAATACCTGTTATATTATATATTGGTGTTTTACATACTAAAAATGTGTTAGATATTATCAGAACAGCTATTAAGTAAATGGCCATAACTTAAAATATGCCATCATTCAAGCCAAGTTCAACATGTCGACTTTTTACGTTCAAGATTTATAGTATAATTATTGTTTCCCGATGAAAATATCAAACAATAAACAAACTTCTTTTCTGTACAGCAAACATTAAAAGCTGGCTATTGTTCAGTAATTAGCAATGGTATAATTATATATATATATATTATCGAAGATTTATTCCAATCAGATAACCACAGGCTTCAACTTTTATTATTCTACAGAAGCATACAACATTTTCAGTAAAGTTTGCACTCACATGACTCTGTTAATTTCCACATGTTATCTCAATAATATTTATCTTGATGTTGTTTCAGATATGACTTTCAATTTCCTTTCTTTTTTTTTTGAAATTTTAAAGCCGGTCGAGTATACCAGTATCATTTTATAAATATTAATTATGCAAGAAGCTTTAGAAAGAAAGAATACTCAAGTACATGTTCTACAAAAGACTAATGAACAATTATTCTAACTACCAAAATACTCATTTGATGCTTGATAACAGCAATTTTTATTATCATTATTTATTGTTAACATGGACAAAGTAATAGTGATGAAGCGTACTTGGTTTTAAACACTTTTTCTTCTTGCAGCCTGAAATATCACAGCTGCCACTTTTTTTTTTATAAAAAAAATCATGCAACTACTTACCAATAAAAGTGCCAACGTTTTTACATTTTATCCAGCCATTGTCAGACAGACCACCTCTATCCAGTTGGATCCCATACCTAGTAAATAAACATTTAAAAACATCCTCTATTATAGGGAATATCTGATGTCAAGACAATACTTTTATTCTGTCAAATGTATTATATCAACCATTTACACTTTCTCAGCATTTTACTCCAAAGTATATTTCCTATTCTAATATCATAGATTATATATCACTTTCCCAATATAATTAGTCTGAATAATTCAGATAATAAAGGTTTATTGTTTCAAATAGTGCAATTTCAACCTAAGTATATAATTTATCAGTAGGACCAGTAAATATGAAATTTGATCTGAGAAGAACCCTTTTCTAACCTTCCAACATCAGCAAACGCTGTATTTCTGTACGTAAACTGGAAAATATGCAGCATTTATTCATTAAATTGACATATTTATCAAAACTTTTGTTTTGTGTACATTTACAGCATTATATTTAAAAGAAGTGGATATTTAAAAATTCTTGCAGAATTGGTTTACACTTCATTACAGAAAGTGCTTTACTGAATAATGTCCAGTCAGTAAAGTGGATGATTGATCACACTGAAAAATTGTCGCTTATAACCAAGACTACTTACAATTGATCTGGGTTTGAATCATCTGTCAGGTCACACTCTTGAAGTCCGACATAAGCTCGTCTGAGTGCTACACTTCTACCATTAGTTGATGTAGCTCCAGTCTTGAAGAACAGTGAGGTCATTGGCCGACCGGTTATGGTCAGTATAGTTCCTATTAAAACAAACAAAAATCACACTTTTAAAATCACTGATTTTATTTATGTGTCCATATTTTTCATTTACTTATTGAAAAACATTGCTTCACTTCCTTACAAATACAAACACGAGCCTTTTTTTGTCAATGTCCAACACCTCCACTTTTGCTTTTGAGTGCAATGATAAAAAAATCCTTTAGAAAATCCTGACTCAAGAACAGAACTGATTGTGGATCTTTCTCAAAATTAAATCAGTTCTAAGTTAGGCCAAGATCTTTTGAAAAATTATGATTTAAATCTTTTCAGTTTTTTTTTCAGATAACCTAGCTAAAACAAACAAACAGAATCCAATGACCACATATGTCCACTTGGTGGTTGGATGTAACAACACTGACCTGGGGTTCCACTGGCAGGTTCCACCGAGCTGATCCCTGGAGAGGCTTTCTGAGATATCTAAAACAATAGAATATCACTGTTGAGCACCAACTCGCGATCGGGAACATCTCGAGATTGTCCTTGCACAAACTCAAGATCTTGAGTTGAGGCAAACATCTCGAGATGGGAGTCCCATCTCGAGATTGGGCTGCACAAACTTAAGATGTTTACCTAAGGCTGTGATTTGCTAATTAATTGAATCTATTAATAACTGATTGGCTAATTTTAGTGACTAGTCAATATTGTGTGTGCTCACTCAGTCAGGTAGTCCTTGTCATTTATAATTGCAATTTTTTTTTGATTATGATGAGTCCTTTGTTGATGTTTTTTCTAACTGCAAAGAATCAAATAGATATATGTATCCATGTTTACATGAAATGTGATTTATTTCTGTGAATCTGGGTTTTAGACATATCTCAGAAAAAATGTAATGAAGAACTAAAAAGTCATCAATTTTAACCATTAAGTATTTATAGATGACTTTATCTCAGTAACTGTTTTTTTATTGCTACCTTAAACATCATTAAGTGTTAATATCCATCAGATTCAATAAACCTGCTAATAGGAGGATTCAGTGCTATAAAGTGCAATTGGTAATCATAGTCAAGGGAGATACCTGACAACACACCAACAATTATAGAAGTGCAATTAAGAATCTGAGAAAAAGTTCAGACAACACTTTACACAAACAAATTCTTTTGATGAGATAATCAAAGAGTTTTATGTTCAATACCATTGTAATCCTTTGCCAGATTATATTTGGAAGCCATATTTGTGGGCTTTCTCTAAATACAACCATGTTTAGAGTTAATGAAAATTCAAAATACATCATCTTAAGTTTGGGCAGCACCATCTCGAGATGTTCTGCACAATCTCGAGATGTTTGCCTCAACTCAAGATCTTGAGTTTGTGCAAGGACAATCTCGAGATGTTCCCGATCGCGAGTTGGGGCCTAACATCACCATAATAGATTTATTACACATTTACTTCAAATGACAACAAAATGCCAAGATGGCTGAATTTTATACAAACACCAAAACAAACATTCTTCTGCTGTATAAAGACAGGCTGTTGTGTTCCTATCACCAGTAATGGTTAGTCACCACTGCCATACTGATATATATTATATGCTTTCTCCAAAAGACTTTTTATGGTTGGTACAAAGTTTTTAAAGGTCAAGGTTACTATTACTAGCTTACTACTTACACACCTTTATCCCCAAACCAATATCCCTGTACCAAATATTCTCTTCTTACACCTTGCAGTTTCTGAGATATAACATAATACTGATAATAAACATATTTTACTGTTTATCTTTCCAGAATAGTTGACAGACCAGAAATGTATAACTGTGCATTAAATTTCATGAATAAGCCATAATCTGCTTTTGTCTAAAGGGTCATTCTGCTGTGTCTGTTGAAAAAGAGGTCATGGCAGGTTTTTCAAACATGTCAAAAATCCATTACATTTTGAAAATGTTGTGTCAAACGCATCTTACGTGAATACAAACGCATCTTACGTGAATACAAATCCTGACTTATTAAACCTTAAGGACAAACTAAAATGCAGTTAGAAACAAGTCCTGGTGAGTTAAATATTTTGAGCTTGTTAGTAGATTGTAATACTAGCACAGAAGAGTCTGATCTAGATATATGTAGTCCTGTTACTTACATAAATTGTACACCTGTTGTCAAATTCCCACCTACAGTGGTTTTCAAGTGGAACCTTCCTTCCATCAACTGACACTCGTACCAAGTAACTGCCTTCTTGCATGGGCCTAAAAGATATATATATATATATATACATTTAGATAAACACATTTCTATAGCGCTGATTTCTGGATTGTCCTGTTCACTAGTGCTTTGGCAATATTTAAAATCAAGTCAAGTACTATTAAATGGATATGTGCAATAAGGTATTCAAATAACATGTAGTTATATTCCATAAGTTTTTTTTCAAGAGATGTGTCTTTAGCTCTTTCTTAAAAGAGTGGACTGATTTGCAGGATCGAATGTCAATTGGTAAGTTATTCCAAAGTTCAAGAGCAGCTTTAGCAATGCATTGTTCCCATAGTTTTTCAGTCTTGTTCTTGGAACTGTCAGCAAATAATTGCCAGAAGACCCCGAGGACATGGTGTGGAGTGTGTGGTATAAGATCAGTAAGGTAGTCTGGACCTTTTCCATGCAGACACTTAAAAGTAGTTAGAAGTATTCTGAACTGTATCCTTTGTTCCACACAGGAAGTCAATGGGTTTTTTTGAATAGTGGAGTGACAGAATCATATTTTTTCCCATGAAAAATGAGTGTTGCTGAATAGTTGAGGACTCACTGGAACTTGTTTTTCAGGGTGTTACCTTACGATGTGGCAGTACATTGTACATAGTATTTTCCAAGTTTGCTGTCTATCCAGCTGAACAATTAAGTGGGCATTTACGTCCCTGTCACTTATACAGGTTGTGCCTCATGGTTACCTTAGCTTTACATTTGGGTGATGGAGCTTTGGCACAACTCAACTTAATACCGAAGCTATGCTTATAAGACTCTAATTTTCAATAAATTTGATAACTGATTAAATTCAGTTTTAGGTAATTTTGCAAGAATTGACTTTAAAGACACTGATGATATAAAATAGAATAAGCTATTTGACAAAATTTTTACACTGGCTGGACATTAATTTTTGTGAAATTGTGAAAAAACAGAGGGATACTTGTTTGATAATTTGATATTTTATTCCAATATAATTATTTCCGGTTGTATTAGGGCCAAGTTAATATGAATGTCTTTTTAGGTTGGACTTATCAAAGAAAAGATAATGTAGTTACGATCATAGAAATCACATAAAACAGTTGTTACAATAACAAGATATAAGAAAGCCTCCGGCCTCCAGTGGACAGACAACTTTGATTTGTACAAATTGCCTTCAGCTTACACTCTCGCCTCCCACCTCTGAGGCTGGGGTTCGGTTCCCGACACAGCCTTAAGTGGGAAAGCTGGTAGTTGCTTACCGTTGGTGGGCAGTTTACAGTACAGAACCCTGATGAACTGTATGCACTGGTTTCCTCTGCCCTTCCAACTACCCGTCGTGATATGACCTGTACAGTGTTGAAAGCGATGTAAAACCCCAAATAAATAAATCAGCTTACCTAGTGTAACATGTGATTTGTGTCTCGTGACACCCATCTTTTAATATATCACAAACATAAGACCGGGTTCCTGACACAAACACCACACTGTTCCCCAGGTCTTCATTACCGGGTCCATGGTTAAACAAATTCTTAGCAAAACCTACAAGCATAAATTGAGAAAAATATTCTTTATTAGTATGTTCTTAGGCTTGACCCTCATGTATTATTACAAAAAAAAGTGAAAAGCCTGAAACCTGGTTAAAACTCTTCCTAAATACCACCCCAGAATAAAGCCAAAGTTATTAGTTATGTACGCTCACTATGAATACTTGATTATACCATGTAATAACTGTAAACTTACCAACTAGAAAACGACAACGTTTTGAAAAAAAAACTTATAACAAAGGAAAACTTTTTAATTCACATTAACCACAAAAATGTCATCGTATTATTTTGCATAGATGTATGTTTTGAAATGATAGCTAATTAGTGTAGAAAATTAGAGTATACTTTGTTTCAGATTCTGCTTTTTATGTATACTTATTCTGGATGTGTGATCCTTACTATAATACTAACGTATAACTCTCTTGAAAATAAAACATACTTACATAACTGAAATTATAAATGTATAACTTATATATTTACAACTAGCCTTTGCTCTGTTAAGATTATACTTATCTCTTGCTATTTAAATGTAATTTTACCAGCATGTACATTTACACTCTGAGTAAAAGTATTTGCCAGGTTTTTTACCTGTGCCACGTATGGTCACTAAAGTATGACCAGCAATGCTCCCATGTCTGGGACCTATAGAACTGATTTCTGTCACAGTCTCTGTAATAAGAGAAAATATATTTAAAGTTTATTACAGTAACACAAATATACAAATATAGGTTTTCATATGGAAACAAAATATACACAGCTTTTTTAAAATTAATATTTTAAAGACAAAGTTGAGATCTCTCGATTAGTCCAACATCAGATCCTGCACCCGGCCAATCTATCTTTAAATCCAACATTTATACCGACATATAAATTGGGTTCAATTTGTTATCCAATAATACGTTTTGAAGGTGATTCCATTGAATAAATGAATAGAAAGTTTTTAATGATATTGTTCTTTATATATGTAAGTAACATCACGTACGTAAGTGAACTCAAACTGTGAATTATGTCTCAACTTCCCTTTTACAATCTGTCACAAATTATGGGGAAGACTATATTCAAGAGTTTAAAAAAAAACGATATATACAGAATTGTGACGGTAAACTCATCGTAAGATTTCATTCTTATAATTTGGTCTAGGGCCAGTCTTTAGATTGGTGAGATCTTAAAGTTTGGCTACAACAATATCTTCTATGCATGTTCATACCATATTCAACCTATTATTGTTCCATTTATAACACCACAACTATATAAGCTTTCCCTGAAGATATAATCAATAAATTAATTGCATCTCCTGGCAGTGCAAACAGAATAGTTAGGATACTAACTGTCAGTCATGCATTTTAAAGTTTATTTTACATCATTATTGTGACCCATATTCATATTTCACACATTCATTTAACTGCTTGAGGCAAAAGACACACGTAAGTGATAAATATCTCATTTAGAGCTATTGTAAGAATTTAAAAAATAGAATGTGGTTACATTAAGTTTTCCATTCATTCTGCTACACTGGCTATTTACACACACACACACACACACAAAAAGCTTTTTTTTTTGTCGTCAAGTTCCAAGAAGAACAGACCAAACGTAATATTTCAATTGACAGTTTTGTTACCTTTTTATTTTACACAAAAAATAATATCCTATATACAAGTTTAAAAGAAAAGTTTCAATGAATTATATCATCAATTTTATATTTTCAGAAAAAAACTAAGACAAACGATATCTACAGAAGAATTGTACTTACTATTTGAAAAAAAAAACCTTAATATTATGAATTCCAGGTTTCACGCCAATTCATTCATAGTGATCATTCTTTTACATTTATTGTGATATACTTTTAATAACTGATTACTTTCATATGATAGGATTAAATGGTAAATTGTTAAACAAAATTGGTAAAACTTTTAAACAAAAAAATTCAACATTTAACTTAAAAACTGTACATAGCAATAACTATACTAACCTGCATTAATAAAAGACAATGAGAAAACAGCAAAAATAGCAGATATAATACTGTACTCCATCTTTGATCCTAGATCCTTCGTCAAGGCCAAAAACAAAATGAAATTTACAACAAAATTTTAGGCATCATGTAACCTCCCTTGAATGTCCCTTTTGCCCTATTTACAGCAATGGATGTTACTGGTGTGTGTGTGACTTTCTCCCCTTTACTGGTAAGCTCTGTAAAAATAATTGAATAATTAATCAATGCATCTGGTTGGTTAATGGCAATCACGTGTTTTTTTGGCATAGGGTACAAAATTACTGCGCACATAATTACCGATAATTTCTCCCCTTACATAACTACAGATCTCATTATAAATAAACATTGAAAACCACCAGAGTCAAATGCCAATAATTTAAACTACGTGTTTAATATTTTACATTTGAAATTAACTTCAATTAGTTTAATATTTTACTTTTGGAAATATAATACTTTGAAAATGACTATGTAATGGTTAATTTATTTGTAAACTTACCAAACTATAGATACATTGGGTGGGGTAAATAGTGATTATTGTATCAATGCATGACTTAGTCACAAAATGATCACCCATTCTTCAGGAGAAATTGTAAAATTCATTATTATTATTTTCTGAAAATAAGATACCCTCTGAAATGAAACAATCCCCTTTAACATATTATAAGATTGGCTACCACTTAATTACTCTAGATGTAATAGCTGTATTTAGGAATTACTCTAGATGTCATAGCTGTATTTAGGAATACATGTACAGTTACAATAATCACAAATATATCTCTTTTTACCATTAAAGTATTGTCTGTTTTGCATTTCACCCAATCTTTATCAGTGAAATAGATTATTTATCTGTAAGTAAACTAACTAGCCAAAATTTACTGTGCAATCTACGAATGTGTCAAAATCTTTAATTTAGTTGGAATTATTCGATGAAAACATACCTCAGATAAACTTGATTAAAAATACCCTAATTTTCTAAAGTCTCACTTTAAATTCACTCTACCAGAAAACACCTCCACTCAGCTCCAAAGTCTGGGTTAAAAGATCCCCCGCTTTAAAGCATCATTTATTATATATAAACATTTAACCTTAGGATTCCCCTAATAAGGCTTAGCTAATGTACTCTGATAACATAAATAAGTCTGTCAAAACAGGTATCGAAAGTAAATTACAAGGTAAAATAAAAGTGGATTTGTTGATTGAAACAAGGCATTTGTCTGTGGTATTTGTCAAAACAAAACTATATTAACATCTGGCTAACAATCTACCCAGTCTATAGCTAATAAGACTTTTGACTGTGACTACTCAAATAATACTTGCCTTAAGCCGACGTCATTTTTCTGTTTATTTTGATTTTACTTTCCCCTATAAGTGTATTACTATTGAGAGATCTTCTGGTATTATGCATCTTATTGGAATCTCATACATTGATTTGTGCTAATTTGTATTGATATATGTTTCAATGTACAGACTCGGATGGTTTAATGTAAGTTGTTCACTAATACTTATTCACAGTTCACAAGCATCCGAATGAACAAGCCTAGTTCTTAGACTCTCTCAAGATGAACAGGGAAAACAAACGAGGCAGAACAGTTGATGAACATGTTCACAAGTTTTAGAATGATCACTATTCTAATAGAAATAAACATGAACATAATAGAGATACATTAGGTTGTATCAATATATTAAGCAAAACATGGATGTAGTGTAATATTAATGGGTCCCTATAACATATTTGCATGGAAAGTCTACAGATGTGTCCCTCGCTTGACCAAAAAAACAAACTACAGTGTTTCTGTTTTTGTCCAGACTGTATTGAGCGGATTGAAACAATCTGGATGTCTTGTCTCGTGGATCTGAAACTGCAATGTCCCAACACTTAAAACAAGAACACCCGGAGACTGCATTCCTCTGTCATGGCCCAACACCTGCAATATTATTTACTTTTTAAAAAATCCTGGATCCAGAGTGATCTAGGTCACTACCAAAATCTAATCGGCTCTTTCTGATATCATGGTCAACATTTCCTGAAAATTTCATCAAAATCTGTCCATAACATTTCGACATATTTTGCAAACAAACAGATAAACGCACATCAGTAATGCCTTCCTCGATAGAGTTAATAATATGGAATATTGCTAGATTTTGAGACACGTCTCCTAATGGATGTACATCCGGGTGATTATTCTTGACATAGTGTGAACACAGTATTAGGTGAAAACCACTGCTCAAACTGTTAAGTATAAGAGTGTAGTTTTTGTTTTTATGTACAGTTCTAATAGTGTCCTGCTGACAACTTTTTCAGATAAATTTCAAATATTTGGAATGTGCATGTAAATATAATGAAATAACCCTTTACTGTACAGTCAGACAGAGGATGATCATTTCAACGTGATTTTTAAAATTTCATTATTATTTATTGACTTATTAAAGTCACAAGTGTAATAACTATAAGGAAATAACAAAAACTTTAATTAACCGTAGCATATTTTGTTTTTGTTTGTCACAACATCAAAAATGTTTACTAACAATAGATATGGTGTTAAAATTGAAACAACACACACATGTTTATTTTGAATAATATATTATTTCTTTGAAAGTACATTATACAAATAAATTATGAAAGACCCTTTACAATAACTTGTCAACAACTTGTAGAAACCGATACTGAGAAACATTTGAAACAAAATATTTGAGTAAATGTTTTCGGACGTTCAAATGAAAAGCTGTTGTAACACTGAACATCAACACATAAGTAATATCACTGGATAACTGTTTAAAAGAAGAAATATATTTCATTCTACTTAATACTATTTGTTGATTCTTTATTGTATGTTGTATATTTATACTCAACACAATATATCCATGCACTACAGGACTGAAAAGAGCTATTTGATCCATCCCAATTGAACAAATACAGCTCAATTCTTAAGTTACTGACGTTCTCCTGACTGAGAGACAGGGGCTCAAGGATGACCATTTATGTTTATTGAGGTCCTTTAGCCTGCCACTGGGGATAAGACCCAACGACAGAGGACCACCATTTAAAGTGGTCATCTGATTCACTTGTATCTGCTTGTACCTGAATTTGAACCCACGTCCTCTGTGTTCCTAGGGGAGTGTGTTACCCACTTGTCAACAGTGGCAGATTCTTAATTTTTTTTCTCAATTATTTCACAACAGTGTACCATATATTGACATGCACATGTAGGTGTGAAAAGAATGATACTTGAAGGACTGAGTATAATTGTCCATTTTATTATGAATAAAGTAAAAAAGTATCATACTTTTAATTGCAAGTGTTTGGACTGAATGATGAACCCAGTTTGGATGTAAAGAAAATATAAAACATAAAACTTGCGTTTGTTATATAGTCACTTCAGTGAAGTATGATAATACAATAATTACAGACTTTTTTGAGATCTTGTTTCTAAAATAAAGGTAAAAAAACAAATGATATTTTGATAGATCACAACTCGGAATACCGTGAAACAACTCCGTGACATATTGTGATCAAAATACGTGATGTCTTAATTAGTATGACATTATGCCTAGTTTACACTTCTACTGCATATCAATTTAGTTAAGACATTTTATATCAAGGTACATGAGTTACGGCGAGGGCTGGGGAGATTTTGCAAAGAAACGCCATTCTTGATAATACCCCGGTCACACTACAGATGGTATTTCTGCCATTTTTTTATAGTTGGCGGAATATACCGAGGGAATGTTTTACCTCCTGTGAAACCCAGATATACAGCTGTAGCTTAAGTTTGGGTGTCGCAGTGGTAACACACCTCCTACCTCTGGGATAGGAGTTCCAATCCTGACCTAACATCAAGTGGGAAAGCTTGTAGTTCCTTGCTGTTGGTCGGCAGTTTACGGTATAGAACCTTGCCCAACTGTATGTATCCTCTGCCCGTCCAACTACCCTTCAAAAAATAACCGATACAAAGGTACTATGCATGGTGTAAAACACAAAATAAATTAATCTAGCTACAGTTTTGCTTCAGGATAAAATCAGAATTGGGGAGGCCAATGGACATTTTTAATGCAGAAAAGATGCTGAAAATATGGTACAAATATGTTACCATAATATTTTGGAAAAAAATTGAAGTTCACTGGAGGCATGGGAAGACAGAACAACACATAATTCGGAGGAAAGGCAGTAGAATAGCTACGGAAATAACAGGATACTCTGAAGCAACTCTACAGAACTTGATACCGTTTATTGCAGGCTGAAATTTGGCACACTGAGAGTTTCTCTCTGTGTGTGGGCAGTGAGAGTAGACACTATAACAGCATGCAAGGTTTACTGACATAAGTCTGGCAGTAATGAATGAGTTGTAGAATGTGTCTATAAAAGTATCAATACTGCCGTTAGTTGTACTTGGACATTAGCAGACCTGCTCCAAGTCTTTGTATTTCTTATTCCACCAAATCTAACTTACGTGGAATCATTATGAATCCACCATGGTGGATGAGCATATTACTGTCTGCTGAAATACAAATTATGTCAGAACCAAATTCTTGAAAAAAAGATCATTCAGTCCTCATATAATACCTAAGAGAAAAGGACTTGAGGAAAGTCTAGGCTATTAGCAAATCCTGGGTAAAATGTCCTGCGAAAAGGTACCTGGTGTAATATGGATGTTTTCTACATTTTCCGTTGGGATTAAATTTACAATGCTGGAAAGTTCAATGTTATTATTATGGCGGTGACCTATATTTTATTGTTAAGTACATTGTCCTTTTTAGGGAGATTTACATTTTTAAGAAAGATGTAAAACTGTCAAGTTGATATTATTTATATTCTTTTCTGTGTGTCATATTAGTATCCAATTGACCATTGGACTCCATATACATATGCATTAAAACGAGTGTGAACAAAAAAAATTTTGGAAAACAACAAAGTGTATTATAAATGACATGGTCCTTTCTTTGGTCATTAGTATGCTGTTATTTACGCACATTCATCCATATCTTAATCTAATCTAATCTAATATGGAGTTTTATAGCCCTTAATCTCCATCTTAAATAAAAAGAAATAAAATATTAAAAGATACCTGTTGAAAATACTGTCGGATTTCTTTGGAAAAGCTAAGTGACTGATGCTTTAATTTTGTCCAAAATCATTTATAATTTCTCTGCAACAAATACAATGGAAACAGAAATAATTATAACAAACCGGAATGTATCTCTGTTAGGCCCCAACTCGCGATCTGGAACATCTCGAGATTGTCCTTGCACAAACTCAAGATCTTGAGTTGAGGCAAACATCTCGAGATTGTGCAGAACATCTCAAGTTTGGGCTGCACAAACTTAAGATAAATTTGATAGAATACCTCAGCCTCGTTAATAGCTTAATCAAAGGGGTTTTGTTGCTGTGATGTTTTCTGCACTTTTTCTAGATTGTGAATTGCACTTTTACAATTGTTACAATTATGGAAAGTTCGTTGATTATATAATTAAATGTTCTTGTTTGTGTGATATGCTTCCCTTACATTTGAATTGCACTTCTGTTAATGTTGGTGTGCTGTCAGATGTTTCCCTTTTGAAGGTTATCAATTGCTATTTTAGAATTGTTTCTGGTGTAGTATTGAATTCTCATATAAACAAATTGAGACTCTATGTAGTTACATAGAAACAAACCACCAAATTGCCCATCATGATGTATAGGACAATTGCAATTATAAATGGTAAGGGCTGCCTGACACCATATAGCTCAGTCATTAAAATCAGCCAATCAGCTAATAGTTGAGCACAAGTGATTAGCAAATCACAGCCCCAGATCAATATCTTGAGTTTGTGCAGCCCAATCGCGAGATGGGACTCCCATCTCGAGATGTTTGCCTCAACTCAAGATCTTAAGTTTGTGCAAGGACAATCTCGAGATGTTCCCGATCGCAAGTTGGTGCTCAACATCACTAATGTCGCTCAAAAATTGTTATTTCAGAATGAATGTATCTTTAAAAGGTTGTGGCAGTCTAGGAACGTGACCTTCACTGGCCTGAAAACAGTCCCCAAAAGATTGTCAGTGTCTCGGATTTGGGACACGATAGTTTGCAAGAGTTTAAAACATCCAGGGTGCCTTTTGTTACAGATCCATTAACGCCTAGGTCACCCTAGTACTGCAGTCAAATGCTGTGACATGGTCTCAGAAATATAAAGATATGGTTCCAAAAAAAGATAAATTGGGCCATCTTATGGAAAATGAATTGGCAACAGGGTATCACTTGTTGAAATAGACTTTGCAATCTGAAGTTTGAACAGTTCAATGCCCCTCCTGGTTAAAGTAATATTATCTTATGGTAAGTGAAATCATTAAAATTGTAGACAACATTTTTTATGGCTGTAGGCCAATCTTAAATAAATGGAGTGGTGGAAATTAGAGGCAATATCTGTACCTATTTTAGCCACAACCAAGTTTATTCAAAGTATGTATGCATACGGTTATTAAGGTAACATGGTATTTTATACACAAGTGTGTTTTTGAAAAAGATGAGTTATCCACTGTATAGCTTCAAATTCGACAAGAACTTATGTTTGGTGTGTTATTATTAAAATTATATAATATTCTGTCTATTTTCTTTTCCAATTAACATTTACTGTGTAATATTTACCCCTGTTTCTAATTTCGCTGAAATAATTACTATGCATTACGTGTATCATACAGGTTAAAGGTAAGCAAGTATAAAGCAATTCAGTATGGTGTTTCATGCTCAGTTCTTATCGATTCTAGTTTTACTACAAGAGTAAAATATAGACACACAGATAGGCGTTCAAAAATATCTCAAATTCCCAAACACATTTATACCCTTTATTATTTGGAAGTAGTTTGAATGATACTACATTTATTTGGAAAATCATCAGCAATGAGATTTCTTGATGGGTAAGTAATCCTTTTAATGCCTTTAAATGTCTTTACTTTTTCTTTTATTTTAAATACTCGGCACTAGAAGAGATTTAACTATAAAGAATTCCTACATAATTAAAGTATCTCTGATGTGTTCTTTCAAAAACTAAAACTCAAATTCTTAAATTTAAATTCAAAACTGAACTCAAATCAGAAATATTTCTATTGCCATAACCCAACTTAAAATAACAAAAGTATGGCCACATCATCCATAAGCATACATTTTCCTACATCATTTGGCGTACATGTCCAACTGGAAACTTGGTGAAAAGTGATCCATTCTTCGGGTGACATATAAACAAGGCATCAAGGCATAAGAATGGCCTCGAGTTCATAAGAATGATAGAGGATAATAAGACCAGTCAGAAGCAGGATAATTAATTATTTCATGGTTGATCCTTTTTAATTCACCGGCAACATGTACAAAAGTGAACATGTGAGCTGAAATCCCCAAGCATCTGCCTTTTTGTACCAGTGATTAGTTCTTAACATGCCATATCCCTGAAGCTCCTAGACTGTGGTTACATTGATATACTATGATGTTTCATAATCTTGTCATTAGTGAAATGAAACTACTATTTATATTTATATGTTACTTGCATTACCTATGCTAATCATAGAGGTTTTATTGTTTGGAAGGAGTTTTACCCTCTTTTAGAAAAAAGATTCCGTAGCAGATTATTTTGTATATTGTGTACAATTCAAATTGGACTACGATTAATCTGGTTCAATGATCATCAATCTATTCCAAACCAAAGTTCCTGTAATCCGGGCTGTATGTAAACGTGGTCTAATTGGGTCTGCAATATACAATATGCAAAACAAAGAACACGAAAAATACAACATTGCCCATTCCTGAAGGGGGTTATAAATCACTCTTAATCAAGATAATTATTAACATGGTTATAGTATCAGATAAATTACAATGTTATCAGCATTAGGCATGAAATGTCATCGAGGAGAAATTTTTAACAACTAGTACTAGTTATCTTTAATGACAAATTTACCTACTACAGATAAATCGACACACACTAAAATAGAATGACGAAGTATGTTCTATTTATATAGCAAATTTTGTATTTTAAGCAGTTGGTTTAAAGGTGGAGTAGGAGCTATGTAGTAGCTTCTGTAGCCAATTGGAATTTGCTCATACAATAGATGAGAGTCAGATCTAACTTAGATACATATATATATTTGGCTCTGTAATTAGTTTCACCATTAGGTTATATTTTGGGGTGTGCTCGTCTGTCTGTTTCTCTACCTGTGTTTATGATAACTCCCTAAGTAATGAATAGATCTTTCTGAAATTTTGTGTGTGGGTAGTGCATGGCCAAAGGAAGAAGTGATTAATTTTTGGGGAAAATCCGGAACATATTCTTGTTACAAAAAAATCCGGAATTTTCAATAACACCCCCTGGTGAAGGTTTGTACTCCACGAGAGCTTTCACGTTTTATATAAAATGTCTGATTTTGTCTTGCTAAACTAATTGTAAGTCATACACTGAATTAGTTTAATACACAGAATATGACTCTTCAACTGTGTTATAGCCTTCATGTTGACAGGTTGATAATAAGATGTCTCTCTTTGTACAGTTTTTTTTTGTTATTTTTCCGATCAAGTGCATTCCTTTCCCTTGTGGCAGTTGTCATTTCTATGTGCTAATAAATCAAATACCTTTGGCATTTTGCCTTAATTATTCATGTGTAAAACAAAATGGTTTGTTTCTAGATTTCTTTGAATTTTAGGCCACAGTGATCTATTAAAAACAATAAATTAAAACTCACCAATTAATAAATCATTCAGTTTTTAGCTTTGACACACGGATTCTGTCTCGTATTATTGTGTAAAATCGTACCTCAAGTCTGTATTCTTAAAATCATTTTAATAATTTGTTAATGTTTTGAAATCCCTGAGTGGGATGTTTAAAGGATCTTTCATTTATTTATAAATGTGGTTAATAGTGTCCTTGAACAAAATGATCATTGATTTGTGACGGTTACTTTCGTCATTTAGTACTGTTGTGTTAATCAGTCCTGTAATTCTAACTTTACACTGAGTTGCTATTTCAATGTTTAACAGTCGAAACTTATGGGGGTGTTCCACTGGGGCTAGCCTGTCAGTAACTATGCATTTTTGTTGGGACCAATGAGAGTCGGTAAAATTTCAAACATGTTTCAAATTTCTACAACCGTTGCCGACCCTTGTATCTGACCCTAATTTCAACTACCTAGCAACAGGCCTGTCGGTTAACTTAACGGCCTGTTGGTTAACTTAATAGCCTGTCGGTTACACTTCCCGGCTTGTCGGTTAATCAAACAGGCCTGTCTGTAACAAGTATCTGGCTTGTCCCAAATATGGACTTTACGACTGTACATGAAGACAAACAGACTGTGTGGGAAGTGTTACAATACAGTCGGTAGGTTTACCCCACCCGTCTGTAACTGTTTCCGACAGGCCTGTAAAGTTGCAAGGCCAGTTTGTAACTTTTACCGACTGGGTCCTAGAGTCGGGAAAATTTGTAACCGACAGGCTTAAACTAAAATAGACAAGCCGTAAACAACAACTGACAGGCCTGTAACACTAACAGACAAGCCGGGAACTGTAACCAACAGCCAATATTTTTGCCTCTTATATGGCCTGTGGGTAGACAATCTGCGTATATTTGGGCTTTGACTTGTCAAGAGACAACTGGTGTGCAGCTTTTATTTCAAGTGTTTCATTTTTTAATTAGCTTAAGGTTGAACTAGGCTGGACTGGCTGGGAGTGAAATCTGTTTTATGATCTTTCACTTTTATTTTTAAGTTTTGTTTTTAAACAAGCTGTACAAATGATTGATTGATCAGCATGCCAAGGGGCAGAAGGAGAAAGATTGAAGTACCAACTGACACTCAACCACAGATTGAGTTAAAAGATACAGCTGAGGATATAGAGGGAAGAAGGAGGGAGAGAGAGGAGAGGGATCAGTGGTTCGAGGCTCAATGTACCAGATATGGCAAGCTCACTCAGATGAAGTCAGGACAAGCAGCTGAGAAGAGCACAGAACGACAGACCTGTCTTAAGGACAGTTTCAGTTTTTCTACGAGGTCACATTAGAAGGAAGGGAGTTTCCAAGTCTTCTGCATTCAAGTCACCCCAGAGACCTTCTGCAGCCGCAGCCTCAGCTTCAGTTCCAGATACATCCAGAGACACAGAATCTGAGATGGAAATCAGCATTGCATGAGATGTTACTCATCAGCCTTCGAGCACCAGCGCCAAGCGACAACAGTCTCCAGTCGTGACTACCACCACTGCTGCAGATCCAGTCTTAGATCAGTTCCAGCAAATGAGGTCGATGATTTCCACATTTCTAGGTGCATGTCAGGACCCCACTCCAAGTCCAACACAGTCATTCTGCAACTATCTCCACTCTGAGATTGAACACCTGGAGGAGCGAGACTTTTTGACCTTCAGGAATGAGACAGTGAAGCTTCTCAGTGAAATACAGCATAAGGCCGATATACGCAAGAGACAGGTCACAACAAGTCAACAGGTCACCACATTTCAGCTTCCAGAAGCAACACAGGCCACAGCAGGACATGAATACATACTCACCATACCGGAAACTCAAGCAGTCTCCATTCCAGTTGTGCAGCCTACACAGATAGCCACAACACAGCCTGCTACAGTGATTGCCAAAGTGCAGCAACCATCAAGGCCTTCATCAGGGTCAGCACAGCCAACTTCTTATGTAGTTGTGGAAGACCAACAGCGTGGGACTTCCAGACAGATGATTTTCAGCCCACCTTCAGTTGCAGCTTCACAACAGGAGGAAAGTCAACACAACACTTCTGGATTATCCAGTCTCTTTGGAGCTATTCCGAGTGTACTACAGTACCAGCAGATCGACACACCACAGCCATTTTAACCCTCTCAACTTCAACCAGCACCGTCACCAGTGCCATCTTCCACTCATCAAGATCAGTCAAGACCTCCCAGCCAGTCCAGCCAGCAGAGTCAGCCCAAATCAGTGGATTAGCCCACACAAGTCACACTAAAACCGGCCCTTCTAAGGGCCACCCAAATCTTCCAAAAACAATTATTCAGCTGTTGTTACCAAAAAAAAAGCACACCTTCCAACACTTACACTTCCCCACAGTACACCAAAAATTATGTGAATGAATGAGTGAATGTTGAACAAATATTAATAAAGTTCCACCACAAAACAGAGAAAAAATAAAGAAGTAAAAAAAAATTTTTTTTTTTAATTTTAAAAAAATTGGAAAAAAAAAACTTAAATAAAATTTGTCCCCTAAGATTTCTAAAACAATCCACCCCCACCCCCCAGGAGGCAGGTTAGTTTCTTTTACAATAAACCCGGGTCATTTTGGTGCGGGATGTGAACTTTATAAATTGAGGACCTCGGTTTAAATCTGCATGAGATGATATTTAATTTTATGAACGGAGTTTGGGAGGGATTTGTGTTTGTGATGGGGAATATTTTTGGTGAAATTGAATTTGCATTAAATTGTTAGAAAGTTGGGGTTATTTTTGGGGCAACACTTTGCTAAATAAAAGTACTTGGATTATTTGGGTAGTCCTGAAAAGGACTGATAGATGACAGCATGTTCTCCCCCTCAGTCTTCTCCCCTCAGTCTTCTTAAACTCCTGCCAGTCAGTGCCCCCATGTGATTGAAGTAGTCTTTCAGTAGGTCTCATTGATGTTTGGCTTCCCTCGATAGGTTACTGAAGTTACGATTATGTCCCTGTTCCCCCTGGTCTGCCTGTGGTGCTAGTATGTCAGCTGGAGTGGGTCATCTGTCAGCTCTCCCCTGATGGCTTCTCAGCATGTTATGCAGTACCACACATGTTAACACAATGTCTCTCACTACTTTTAGCCTCTGCTCCATGGTGGTCAACAATCTATTGATAAGTATACCAAATGAGTTCTCGACCACCCTCTTGCCCCTGGATATCCTGTAGTTGGCTATTCTCTCCTCCCTGGTCAGTGGTTGTCTACTGTAAGGCTTGACCAGCCAAGGAATCAGGGCAAAGGCATCGTCCCCCAGCAGGAAGTAGTGTAGATCCAGCCTCCTAGGTCCAAGTGGTTCAGGTGGTGGTAGCCCCAAGGTTGCGTTCTCAATTCTTCTTTTCAGTTTGCTGCGGTTGAATATCTGAGCATCAGATGATGACCCACTGGTCCCCACATTGACCCACAGGAATTTGTAATCTGCATCGACTAAAGCCAAAAGTACCATGGAGAAGTAGCCCTTGTAGTTGAAATATTCACTGCCTGACTTCTTGGGCACCTTTACAACAATGTGTTTTCCATCTAGTGCACCAACTGAATGGGGGTCATTCCATCTGTTTCTAAATCTTGCTTCAATTTTCTTCAGTCTTCAGGATGAGTGGGACACATCAAATATTCTTGTTGAAATTCTTTCAAAATGGCTTTGCAGACCTGGGGGACAAATTTTCAGATGGTCGTTCTTCCAACCCTCCAGTGGTATTGCAATGAAGTGTAGCTTTCCCCTCTGGACAAGTGTCTCAAAGTAACTGCCAGTTTCAATCCGACATCCAGTGGCTTCCTGAAGTGGGTGATTGACTTCCTGAGATGGGGGTGATTCTTTCTTCAATCAAATCCCAAATGCTGGTTCCATCCTGGTAAAGTTTCTGTAGCCTGGTATGTCAGTACTGATTAACTAGTCCAAGAGTGTTCTGTAGCAACCTCTGTCTTTTCTCTGCAGTATCCAGGGCATGACCCATGTATTCAGTGGCTTCCTTCTCCTTCTGGGTGGTGGGGGTGATGCTGGCTGGGGATTGGCTTGGTTCTGCTGTCTTCTGTGTCTTGAAATTATCATGTACAATAAAATATTTAACTCAATAAAAAACAAAAGGACCCTCAAGTGATCTATCAGATGCTCTTGATATGTTCCTGTCATCTTTGAAGTGTGAAATGAATGGCACATCACAGGGGAGGGGGGGTTATATAGTGTTATATGGATCCCGATTCTGATCCCGACTATAAATACTGACCCACAAAAACAATCAGTCCTGTCGGGAAGGGTTGGGAACATGCTCCCGGCTTGTCTGTTTGTCTTTACGGCTTGTCTGTTTGTGATCTGGCTTGTCTGTTAGGGGTTTAGGGCTTGTCGTAGTAGTTCTACGACTAGGCATGCAAAATACTTTCCCGACTCTACGTCTTGTCGGGATGCTCATCACGTCCTGTCTGTAACTATACCGACCTGTCAGAGATTTCATAACCGACTCAGCATTTTCGTGTGCTTTTTCCCACGACCCTACCACTTTTGCAACTGACCCCAGAGTTGTAGGGTCGGTTACAGGGTCAGCTCCAGTGGAACACCCGCATTAAATAATATAAAGATAGGGAGAATGAGATATGACTGTTAAAAACCTAACAAACGTTTCATTAATTGATAATGCTTCCCTCCTTTAGGTCCTGCAATTAGAGAGGGCAAGTGCTATAATGTATCAATACATTAGATGAAATCCTACAGTGAAAAATGCATTCTTTTTTAGTTAGTTTAAACATATTTTATTCACAATTAGGCAACAATTGATTTAACAATTATATCAAGCCTTCTTGCACAATGGGATTTATTTACAATGATAAATGAAATGAGACTGCACTATCACATCATGAATACCTTGCACAATTAAAACCGCTTGCTTTGAGCAATAAATCTGTGGGCTGCATTAAAAATAACTTTATTTTGATCATATTTTAAATTTCTGCTTCCGTATAAGAGTAAATTGGCATTTATTGTTATTTGGCCTTGTATAAAGTGAAGGGATTCTAAGAGATCATGCCTGATGTTGGCATACAAAGGGCAACTGATGAAAAAGTGGTCAGGATCTTCATTTGGAAATCCACAGAGGCAAGACTCACATTCTCTTACATACATATTTTTCTTTAAATGTGAGTTTAGTTTACTGTAACCCAGTCTGAGGCAAGTATGGGCAATGTTTGTAGCCCTGTCCCCCAAATTGTAAAGTTTTTGTAAATTTTTTAGATAAGGCGATGGTTGTAGCTTGTAAAATTTGAGAACCTCTTTGGAAAAAGAACCTAGTGTTGGTTGATTCCTAATATAGGTGGGTATTTTGTTCCATAACTTAGCCCCAACATATGGAAAGAGACGTTCTTGCAACTGAGTCCTGTTTCTAGGGAATATGAAATCACCTACTGATGGCCTGGTATCAATGTCTTGACGGAGTCTTAGTAGTGAAGATGGAACTTCAGATAATCTTGGCAATAAGATGTCTTTCATATAGTTAGCACTTTCATTGTTTATAATTTTATATAACATTTTGAGAGTAAGAATATGCCTACGTGTTTCAAGAGATTGCCATCCTGTCTCTTTGTATAGACTTGATATGTTTGACCTTGCAGGGGCACCAGTTGCAATTCGCATTCCTTGCACTAGTATATTATCTAGTCTAGAAAGTAATTGTATGGGAGCTCCTGACCATACAACACAAGCATACTCCATAATTGGTCTAACATAAGTCAGAAAAAGTTTTTCTAAGACTGCCCTTGACACTGTAAGCTTGAGACTTCTTAAGATTCCTAATAAAGGTAAACATTTATTTATACAACAAGTTATATGGGTATCCCATTTCAAATTGTTAGATATCCAGAGTCCTACATGTTTGTGATGGGGAACATTTGTTATAGGAGTATTGTAAAACACTAAGCGTGGAAGATTGCATGCTTTGTGAGTTTGGAGAGATATAAACATTGACTCAGTTTTAGCTGGGCTAAACTTTACCAGCCATTGTGAGGCCCAAGTTTCGATGTTACTTAAGTCTTCATTTAATACTTTTGCAGATTCGTAGGTGGAAGAAGACTTAGTAAAGATACAAGTATCATCGGCAAACATCCTTATTTCAGAATGTTTCACTACAGATGTAATGTCATTAATAAAGACAAGAAATAGTAGAGGCCCCAGGACAGACCCTTGAGGGACTCCAGCAATTATTGGTAGCCAGTCAGAGAACTGTCCATTGATGATTACTCTTTGATACCGATTGCACAAGTAATCTGAAAGCCATTTTAAAAGGGTGCCATTAATTCCATTTTTCTTAAGCTTATATAATAGGCCGATCAAAGGCTTTGGATATATCTAAATATACAATTCTGGTATGTTCACCTTCCTTTATGGATGTACTAAAATAATGATAGAGTTCTAGTAGCTGTGTTACAGTTGATAATCCCGATAAAAATCCTGACTGCCATTTACTTATTAATGAATTTTCAAGAAAGAAGTTGTAGATATGCTTATAAATTATACGTTCAAAAATTTTACCAAGAATGCAAAGTAAAGACACTGGCCGATAGTTATCAGCAAGTTGTTTTGAAGATTTTTTGTGGATAGGTACAACATTTGCCCTTTTCCATGCAGATGGGAATACTCCTTGGCACAGTGAGAGGTTGTATAACTGTGTAAGCGGTTTAACTAAGGCATCAGTTGCAAGTTTAATAAAGTGAGGGGATATACTATCAGGACCATATGATTTATTGCAATCTAAAATTTTCAATTGGTCTAGTACTTCATCTTCTCCAACTATGATGGAATCTAGTGACAAACGAACGTCAGAGTTGTCATTCTGTGGTAATTTAGCGGACGAATCATCCAAAACAGATGCTGATGCAAAGAATTTATTAAAGTAATTTGCTTTATCCTGATCATTAACAATTATATCCCCATTTTCAGTTGCAAGAGAAGGAATAGTGTTTTCACATGAGGCTGATAAAACATTTTTGGCAAGGCTGTAAAATCTTTTAGGAGATTTAATTTCATTTTGTAAAGCATCATTTCTTTGCTTTAAGAATTCTTTTTTCGCCTTTTGAACTTCTCTAAGATACAAGTTTCTTTCAGACCTAAACTGTTCCCAGCACTCGGGCGTATTAGAGTTTTTAGCTTTGTTATGTAGTCTGTTAAGCTTACGTTTCATTTGCCGTAATTGGTTGTTGTAAAATGATTTATCATTAGGTCTTATCATTACAATCTTGTTGGGAATGTATTTCTTAGCAGCACTGAAAATTATTTGTGTAATAAGATCACATGATTGATCCACAGTTTTATCAGGACTGAAGCAGGAATCCCAATTATAACTACTCAGAAACCCTTTATAGCCTTCAATATCTGCATCTGAAAATTTCCAAATTTGCCTCCTATAGGATTTACCAATTGAGTATTTGAATTTCAAGTTAAGAAAAATTGTGCAATGGTCATTGTTGGCCAGTGGTGGGAGGACACCTGTGTTTTTAATGAGCGCGGGACAATTTGTTAAGCATTGGTCTAAAACGGAACTTGATCTTTCTGTTATCCTAGTTGGTTGGTTTATATGAATGGTAAGCCTGTTCGAATGTGCAAAAGCTTTTAATTTATTACCCATGTTTGTGTTCAAATCTGAGTTTAGGTCACCAATTATAATGAGATGATTTGGAGATTGAAGGGCATTATCCAAAGAGATTTGGAAGTCATCATAAAATGATGTGACATTTGGTGGCCGATAGACTGTGCAAAGTAAAAATTTCTGATTGTTGCACCTTACTTCCAGCCAGAGAGCTTCAAGATTAATTACTTCGATGTCGTATCTACGTTTAGCAGCAATTCCATTTTTTACCCAACAGAGAACTCCCCCTGCATGGCTTGATCTGTTTAAGACAAAAGGTGGCTGAAATCCTTGAATTTCAAAATTATTTAGGTTATCGTTATTAGTAAGCCATGTTTCGCTCAATGTAATTATATTAAATGACT
The DNA here is from genome assembly GCA_964017235.1 of Sabellastarte sp. h YS-2021. NCBI lineage: Eukaryota > Metazoa > Annelida > Polychaeta > Sabellida > Sabellidae > Sabellastarte > Sabellastarte sp. h YS-2021. The sequence continues at coordinate 81,096,342 of OZ024927.1, forward strand.
TTGATATTTCATTTCTGATTAGATCTAGTTTCAGCCTTTCCCCATTGTATGTAGCTTTAATGCTTCGGACATTTATATGACAGATGCTTAAATCCATCATTGGACTGAGATCATTTTGCGGACCTGGATTCAATTCAATATCCCAAGATATAAGGATGAGTATGTCTGACCATGCAAAAGCTTCTGATATATTACCCAAAGGTGTCTCAGTTAATATAGAAGAAGTAGTCAACAGCCAGAGATGGAGGTCAATTCTGTTGACTTCAAAAACAGTATTACCACTGATAAATGCAGCCCATGCATGTCTACTAAAAGTATTCTTTTTTGAAAATTAACAGTAGAAAATGTGAAACTGTTATTTTAAGTTAATGTCAAATATACGACACACTTTTTGTAGGAATGATTATGGGAAAGTTATTCTTAAAAGGGTAGAAACTAAAGGTGTTTTTAGAAGAAGTGGGTTTTTTGCGGTTGTCAGAAACAGTGGTGTTTTTATGGTTGTGTTTTAGTAGACCGTGAAGCTAGCCACAGTGAGTCTAAACTCGCCACTCAAGATATACACAGGGGCAAACCAGGGGATTGTTTTCACACATACTGTGCACCTATCTTAATCTTATTATACTTTTTGCAATGTCATTCCTTAGTGCATTATGATTCTCTGAGAGCATTTCCCTTCCAGTGAGAGTGTAAAATCCAGAATGTTATAAAATGCACTCATTCATTGTCTCAAAAAATACACCAAAGAACAGACTTGTGAGCGAGTGTGCAATCCTATAGAACAATATATCTTTGTGCTAGTGTAAGTATCTAGACATCTTTTGAGACAAGGAGTGGAGTGGGCGGCAGTAAGTCATGTGACGAGAAGGGGGTTAATTAGTACTTGGCATATTTAAAGTATTTGCTGTTAAAATGACTTTTGATACAGAGTGTTTCACAGTTTTACCCTCTCCATAATGTATTATGTCTTGCTAGTTTCCCTTTAAATTTAGAGAGTGAGACGTTTCACTGGAGTTTCACTGCTTTCCTTTATTTTATAATGCACTCCAATGGAAAAAGATTTGATCTATACCTCTCTGTGAAAAAAAGAAAGAAAAATATTTTAAAATATTGTGACAGGTTAACCTAGCATAAGAATGCTATTTAGTTATTCATAAAACGGACTCTTTTTTAAAAAAAAATACTATGAATAGTTTACTGAAAAATCGAATGCGTAAACTATTAAAAAGTTAATTGAATTCAAATTCCTTTGAAAATCAAAACATTAGCTCTTGCTATATCTAAGCAAAGGGGAGGTGGTCTTCCATGAGTGTGAAATGATTAAAAGACCGAAATATGCACAAATTTCAAATAAATTGATTTATGCCTATTGGGTGGATTGCTCCAATATTCCACATCCACCACTTCTCACGCCTCCTTCTGTGGGCTATAGATGGAGTGTTGTATTTGGGAGTGCACCATTCAAGTATAGAAAACTGCATATCCTTAGCTGAGTGACCCTTTCCAGTAAAATGTTTGGAAACTGGGGTTACTCTGCTATCCTTTGGTTTATTGAATAATTCACCGAGAGTTTGTGTTCATAGATTCGTGCTCTGAACGCCCTTCCTGTTTCACCAACATAGTATTTATCACATTTTTTTGCATGCGATCAAATATACAATATCACTCAATTCACATGATATTGATTTTGGGAGATTTTTGGGCTGGTATTTATCCCCACTGATTTTACAGGTAATTTCGTTGTTTCTTGAAATTATAGGGCAATATTTACATTTACCCAGTCTCGTGCAGTGAGTGGGTATTGGTTTTTTCGGCTCCATATTATTTGGTGGGTAAGATATGGTAGCATTGGTAAGCAAATCTCTAAGATTTGGTAATCTCTTAAAGCCAATGATGGGTTTGTCTGGGAATGTGTTAGCACAGTCATTGCTATGTTGGATTATATTCCAATTGTCATGGATGAACCCCTTAATGTCTGGGTTACGTGGATGATATTTGGTAGTCATGACTAGGGTGGTAATAGGATCTTTTGTCCTAACCTCAAGTAGGTCATTTTGTGTGAACCTGCTTGTGAAGGCTCTCTTGAAGGTGTCAAGGGTTTTGTTTGGTGGATTAGGTCTCCAATTTGATTTGTTTTTGAATGTTTTATGTATTTCATTGTATGAGGTAGTGATGTTAGTGTCATCTAAACCTGTGTCAGTGTTTTGATTCATGAAATCAATTATACTTTGAGATATTTCTAGGTCAATTTTTTCATTAGTTGGTTGAAAAAAATTGTGCTAGTTCTAATCTTCTGTGGAATTCTTTAAAGTCATTCCAGATTTCCGACTTGTCTGGTCCCTTTGGTGTGGGGCAGAAAGTCAGACCCTTTTCCAGCGCTCTGAGCTGGTGTTCATTGAGTTCAGTATTAGAGATGTTAATGACATTATGACCTATATGACTTTCAAATTCAGTGTTAGGTGGTGAGAAAGTTTTACTTACAATAACTTTCGAAACACAATACACATAAGTGCAGATATTGTGTAAGGCACATCCACGATATCTATTGTGAACTTTTTACTTGAGTGAGAATTTGCACTTCAACAAACCCTTGTTGTTATCTTGCTATATCTAAACCGTTCAAGTTAAAATATTTATATTTTTCATATGTTTGTAAAAAGATTGTAAAGTATTCATGAGGAAAAAAAATGTTTGCAAATATATCGGTATTATTCTAATATAAAGTGATTTTTGCTATCCATACAATCTGTTTGACCTATATACCAGGACATACTGGATAAGATTTTTGTTGATTTTGTTTCACTGCCTTTTACCATGGATAATCAATGTTAGAAGTGTATAAACAAGTGCTTATTTTTCATTAATTACACAAGTTGGAAATATATTATATAAATGATTTGACAGGTATTTCTATTGGGCTTCTGCTCGTTAAAATCCATGCCGAAATCGCCGAGAAATCTTGAGTTAAACATTGAATTTTATATTCACTGGTGTCTTTAAATGTATATGTTGGAGCCCAACTTAGGAGTCAGCCCATCTTAAGATGGGCTATAGCCCAACTTAGGATCCTAAGTTGGGTAGCCTATCTTAAGATGGGCTTAGCCCATCTTAAGATGGGCTAGAACATACTAGCCCAACTTAGGATAAGTAAACTCAGAAACAATTTTAAAACTAAAATTTAATATTAACCAGCGAGTTTAATATTAATTTGTTATGTCACACTTCATTGGTGGTTTTAATCATAAAATTGAATATAACCATGCTAGTTTATTTAAGTACTTATATTTCAATTATACAGTATATGTTTGTGAAATATTATTTAAGATTTGTTGTGCTTATCTCATCTTAAGATTTGGAAACAAATATTATCCCAACTTATAATTTGCACATGTAGTTTTTATTTTTAAAATTTAAATATTATTTACTTATTTTTCTACTTAGATGTTACTTCTTTTCATTACCTCATTATATTTATTTATTATCAAATTTGTACACTAGGTACACTAAATTTAAGTACAAAATAACACAAATGTAAATACATGTTCAATACCATTTTACAAGCAACACACACATATATTGATAGGATTAGTCTTAATCCCTTTATTGTTCCAAGACTCTGTCTCAGTTAATTTGACAATTGGAGGGTCATCAGGTCATAAGTTGTCTATTGTTCAACCATTGCTTTCAACTTGATTTGTTTCACTTGTGGGGAGTGATTAGGCAACTGGATTAGATTGTGATATATCTATTGTTTCAACATTTCTTTTAAGTTGATTTGTTTGACTATGTGTGTGACTTGGTAACTGGATTAGTCTTAGATTTACCTTTTGTTCTAGCATTCTTTTGAACTTGATTTCTTTCACCTCTGATTGACTGACTAGCTAACAGGATTAATGAGGCATTGTCTTAAGTCTTTTATTGTGTCTTGGGGATGATACTTTACAGGTTTGTAAACAAAGTGATTAATTTAATAACAATTTTCAAATGTCTAATGTTAAGTTCTTAAATGGACATTTACCCATATAACCTAATAGAAAACACCAATTTTATATGCCATGTGTATTTTATCATTTTTTATCAATTTTATGCATCAGTGTGTTGTTTGACTAAATTCATCAAATTAACTTGTTTAGATTTAATTGTATTTTCAAATTAATTAATGTTGCTGAGCTCCAAAGATAAAGCACTTTATAAATCCTGTTAAAATGCTGTTTTTAATATAAAAAAAGGAATTTTATAATTCTTTGTTAAACTTAAAATATCATGGGTTTGATAGAAGTAAGCCTCATTATATCTAGAGATTACTTTGATGTTGATTTGTTTCACTTTATGATTTGGGGTATTCCCTATTGTGTACTTTCCCCACCCCAGGTGAAACAAATCAACATCAATAGAATCTTGAAACAATAGCCACAGATCCTATTAAGAAATCATTGCAATGACAGACAAATGAAATAGCCATCAAAGGAATACTTTAATGCTTTCAAGGCTCAGGAAACACAATTCATTTTAGTTTCTGCAATTAGATACTTTTTGTTGAAGTTAGATAAGTTAAACATGTTTATATAAAATAAAAAAATGTACAAAGTACTTCTATACAAGGGATAGTTAAGTTTATCAATGTCAATGTCATATGTTTCATGAAAAAATAATTTCCTTGTAAATAGTTTATATTATATTCCACAAAAAATCATTCTTGAATTTTATTATCTTAAGTTGGGCTGATATGTTCTAGCCCATCTCAAGATGGGCTAGCCCATCTTAAGATGGGTTACCCAACTTAGGATCCTAAGTTGGGCTATAGCCCATCTTAAGATGGGCTGACTCCTAAGTTGGGCTCCAACATATACATCCACAGCTAAGTTTTCTTTACAATCTTTTAGTAAAATGGACTTATTTTAATTATCGTTGAAAGACACTTAGGATATCAAAAATAAAATTTGAAAACCCTCATAGTGTACACTTTCACCAAGTCCTTTTGTCTTTTGTGTAATATATTGGTACTGTATGAATCTTACAGCAAGCCCTGAGTATCCCCCCTTACTCCAGAATGCTGGTAGTATAATGAACTCCTGTAAGTTTCCAATTCAAATTTAACTGTTCAGGTTAATGATACAAAGACTTAGAGAAAGTCTAATCTGAGTGCATTTTTTTTTAAAATTTTATCACCCAAGAAGACAAAATACACACAATTAATCCTCATCTTTCAGACTCGGATTGTACTGAACTATCTTCTGTCATTTACAAAAAATAAAATAAAAATTATGCATTCTCGTCTTAATAGTTTCATATGTCGATCCCACCTTCACACTCAATATGGTAACATATTTCAGTTGTTTTTTTTTTAAATACTGATGAAACAATTTAGGTTCTATAAAAGACACAGGCCGAAGTTTTAGTTTTATAGATCATGTTCAAGAGCCAGATTCTAGTGTATAATATGAGGATACTTTATTTCTGTTCACAAAACACAATTTTTAGTAATATCCAGGCCAAACATGGGGGATTTTTGAAAACGAATATTTGCAAATAAAAAGTTCTTTAAAGTTTGTTCTTTGTTAATCCTGTATTGTCAGTAACCCTCTTCATCATTGTCCCCCGCTATGGTAACAACCTGCTGTTCAAAATTGTTGCAGTAATTCATCTTTGAAGTTCATGTGACAAGTGGGAATATTGTTCACTCTGTGATGTGTACGTCCTTCATCAGAGCAGTTGTCAGTATGTCTCACTTGTTTCTTGTTCTAAGTAAATTCTCTGAATAGTCTTCCTTATTCTCATATTGTCTCCCCCCGCTTAGTTTGTGGCAGAGAAATCTTCACATCTCCTATTTCATTCTTCCCTGCCTGTAGCTATTTGTCTCCAACTCTTTACCAGTCCATAGATCACTTCAATCACAATCATTCTTTGTTGAGGTTTTATCTCGGCATTGAACAAATATGGAAGTTTTTTAACCACTTGACTCCAGTTTCCCTAGTCTGTGGAAACATTGTTCACCACTTTTAAATTGCCTGGATTCTCATTTATTTGTCAAAGTTATCATAGTGAACCCTCCAATACGTTCCCTGGGCATTAATTTCTAGAATGTTCGGGATGCAAAAATAATTTACAAAAACAGTCGTTTACACTTGAATTGCAAGTTACTGATTGACTGATTAATTGATTTGTGCTTAACATGATTTCAGCATATCATATGTGTTACATCACGTCGTAGGTGTAGTTTATTGGTTGGAGGTTGCATTCTAGCTGGTCACGATTCTGGCAGGGAAACAGGGAACTGCATAACAATTAACAACTTTGCCACTTTAGGTCAGTCCGGATATCAAACTCATTACCTGAACAAACTATGCCACCGTTAGCCTTGCCACTGTCATTAATATGTATAATAGTATAACCACAACTGTTTGATTGCATTATAATTATTATTATTGTGTTCTCATATATTTATTTCGTGCTGCAAACAATCCATCGCAGACACAAGTAAACAAACTGAGTGGTTGTGTTTTTAGCCATGCTTAGAAAGCCTGAAAAGCTGGCACCAAATGAGTTGATTGAAATAGAATTCATTGAGTTAATGTGATTCAAGGGGTAGTGTGCATGCTCTATATTTGTGAAAATATTTAAATACCTTGAATAAACAAGCAGGCGGATAGTACGTATACTATGACAAAACATTCTGTTGTGCTTAAATAAAGTAAAAAAGTTATGACACGGAATATATCCTGTCCTGACAAATAAAAATAATAAAACAAGTACCAGCAAGAGGGAAAGCTGTGTGTTGCAGATATCTTTTTACTGCACCCTTGTTTACATAAGTACGAATATTCTTTCCCAAACAGGCATCTGAAACAAAGAAATGGCCTTCTACGAGAAAATTAATAAAGCAGATATATCCACAAATTGGTGATTTCTGTCAAAACAACAAGATGGAAAGTAATTGGCTTGTTTATTAATGCCTGCAAATGTTAGACTTGCTCCAAGTCTTTGTATTTCTCATTCCACCAAATCTGACGTGTATGGAATCATTCTATGAATCCACCTAATCAGTGGGGAACCTACTGTCTGATGAAATAAAATACACTTTTGTCAGCCCCAAATTCTGGTAAAAAAAGTCATTCAGACCCCATATAATACCTTAGACGAGAGGACTTGAAGAAAGTCTATGCAAATTTGTGTGAAAGCAGCAAAACCATCATATTTGGTGATTTTTTTTTTGGTGATAAAAGCAATTGCAAATATGCAATGATTATATTATACATTGACTCATGATGTGGTACAGTTTATCATCACAATGATCTTTAAAAAGAAGAGCTATGAAACTTTACTTATTTTCTTAATACTCCTGTTCCACTGTCTCGAGGTTATCTTCTTATAGGCCCAAACAAAATGAAATGTAATCTCCATGATCCATCCCAAAGATACTCATTGTATGATTTACCTAGACATAAATTATTCATAGTAAGTGATCTGTTCCAATATGTCATAGGTTTACATCCCTGTAAATTGTCTATTCAGGAGGTTGATTTTTTTTCATTTAAAATGCTCAGTCACAATCACAGTCAGAATATTTGTCACTGACTTGAAATAGGCAGTTTTCGATCAGAAACATTTGGGAACATCCGGGAGTATAAGTCATGTATGGTCCTGAATAATTCAATCTGTTTGGATCTAATTGGAACATTTTGAGGAGAAAAATTGGATGGATCGGAAAACACTTGCAATGTTTTCAGGAACCAATTGGAAGATTTCCAGAGTAAAGGAAAAGCACACTATAGAGGAAATTGGAAAGAAATGAAAGTATATATTGCTCTACATTTTTAGGATAGGTGGCAGATAATAACTGGCAGCATTTGTGTGCTGGTGAATCAATTCTGTAACAATTTGTGTTTTAATGCTTCAAGGTACCTTGACCACAATGCAATTTGTTGCATTAAACAACCATAAGACCACAGCTGTTTTAAGTGATGCAAAACCCCAACTTTAAACTTTGTTCTGTTTAAATCATTGGCTTACTAACACAGTGGTAGGTAGTTTTACTGTGAATTTCCTATACAACCTAATGTCTCTAGTAATTGCAGATTAGAAGTTGTGGGTGAAAGACTGGGCTATTGGTAAACTTTTGTTGTACCCGTACAACGAGATTAACTTTGTCATTGTACTTACTGGATATGCATAATGAACATAGTAGTTATGGTTCTTAGTGGTTCTTAGTAGTGTAATGTATCTAGTAGCTGCAGATCTGCAGTGATCGATAAAATGCTAGACAACAGGTAAATTGCAATTACATGTACTTTAATGCTATGAATTAACTTTAATGCTATGAATTAACTTAAAAGTGGTGACAAAAGTATGAAAACTGGCTGTTTTTGACAATGATCTTCAAATATGATTTATTATCTTTTTTATTCTCTCCTATTTAATGCCAGATCCCAACAGACCATTTGGAGTTCCCAACTCAAGACTCACTTTTGATCGGTTTTTGGCCTGTCCCTTTTTGGATTCCCGCACATAAGAGCAAACACACAAATATACATGGGGTTCAGATGAAAAGTAGTCCAGAATCCAAGGTGTAGATATCTTAGACTGGTAAGTAAGAACAATAAAACAATTGTCTAGTAGAATCTAGAATAACTGTATACTTTTTCAGTGTTCTTTTTTTTAAAAAAAATCTCGAGCAAAGGTTTCAGACTTTGCCTAAAAATCTGGTACAGGTCAAGAAAATATTAAGGTTTCAGTCAGCTAGACTATTTAAGTTCGTCTTTGTCAGTTCTACTTATAACAAGGCCAAAAGGTGTTTTGGTCCCCTAGTGCGAGCGCAAAGCCATAAGAGACACGATTAGTGCAGTAGAATTTACGAAAATTCCAAGTCACACACATCCCACAGCTGGTCTAGAACTCAGACGGTCACCCATCCACGTACTTACGTAGCCCATTGCAGCTTAACTTCAGTGAGCAGACAAATCCTCATCACGCTGCGCTACAGTTCATGAAAGTTCAGAGACAAAAAAGGGACCTTTAGAAGCATGAGCTCTTTCTAGGCTTGTGCTTAAAAATGCTCACAAACCAGTCTTTACCTGACTTGGGGAAGTGCATGTTCTGTCCTACACATAAGGCTAAGACAGTGTAGTAAACCTTTTTCACCAAAGGTTACGTCTAGTGCCAGGTCCTTCTCCAGTGCACTGTTGCTCACTGATAATATTTCACACAAGAAAATTTGCAAGTCTATTTTCAGTGAGAGTGTAAATCCACACTGTTATATATAGCACTCATTCATTGTTTTGAAAACATAAAGAAAAGACTTGTAAGCAAGCCTACTAAAAGTTTATGGATGGCACAAAACTACTTGTTAATTTAATAATATAATATGAATTGTCAATTGCAAGCAGTGCAGGCATCAATACTCAAGTGAGCCTAAAGGACCATTTAAAAAGAATACACACAACAAATGTATTTAAAACTCCCAATTCAAGTTTTAATAATACTTTTATAACGCTTAATCTCCATCACAAGACAGCGTCTAAGGCATATATCTTACAGGAATGTGATAATCTAAAATAATTAAATTGATGGACACTAAAAACCTGGATAGCATTCTGCCATCAGCCTGACATTGCATGGTCAGCAGATTTGGCCACCATAAGACCATGGTAGCTTCTTGACGACTGTTCAGGAACCCTATCTCTATATTTGACCACTGTTGGGCCAACGTTTGGTCAACAGTCGATTATTATTTAAGATGGTGGTGAGCAATAATGGAGGATTTGAGGAAACTGTCGGGAAAATCATTTATTTTACTGTGCCTAATAATCAGGTTTGTGTGAGTGCACATGACTAAGTAGCATGACTGATTACATCCTTGGCCATATAACTTATCAGTGATTGCTTAACTACAACCTGTCAATCATTTACATTTTCTACACAATGGTCATATAACTCCCCAGTAAACATTTTTGTTTTTTCCAAATGTTTGAAAGGAAACGTTTTGTGAAGGTTAAAAAATTATGGGTATGAAAACCATTTATAATAGAACGTTTTCAAAACGTTTTATGTATACCATTTATTAAACATATAATGATAGATGTTAGAAAAACGCTACAAATGAACATATTATTGTCTGAATAATATTAGGTTGAGCTGTCAAATTCAATATCTTTTAAAGGTTGCTTGGTAATGAAAATATTATTTTTTCCTGTCTAAAATTGTATAATAGTGGCTTAGAAATTGTTCAAATCTTACTTTTAGGGATTGCATGTGGGGCAATTTTTGTAAACATTTAAACCATTTTAAAACGTTTCTAATGTTTACTGGGTCCATGCTGCTTTCCGTTTAGTTCATGCTGTCTTCAGAAGTATAATTCTTACAGTTGGCTTTCCAATGAAGTGTTTACCAGCCAAAAAAGCTTGCAGAGGTCTGAGTTGAACTTATTTAGTTTTTGTTTTAATTTTTAAATAGGAATTAATTATTATAGAGCATTTTTCTGTTGCTGGTAAATTCATATACATTGACATGAATAATTACTAGCTACTATTTGTAGTGAATTTTATTTTGTCTCAAAAGAATATTTCTATGAAACATAACTCTGAAATGTGATTATAGTATATCACTAGGTGAAGTAAAATATAGTGCTCTCAAATTATGTGAATAACTGGCATTAACTCATCAGTGAATTAGCAGATTTTTGTTTTAGAAATTAGCAGCTTTCCAAACCTATTGGATTACTTCTCAGAACATTAAATTCCAAACTATTTCTAACCTACTAGAGCCATCATTGTTTACTCTGATTATTTATCTGGTAATCTTGTGTATGGGTGTTAGCCCTAAACTTAAGATCGGTAAAATCTTAAGATTTGCTTGCTCAAGCTTAGGACCCTAAGTTTAGGCAGAAATCTTAAGATTGTGCTAAAAATCTCAAGATTTTGCTGCACAAACTTAAGATGAAATCCTCTATACTCATTTAGTGATAAATAAAGATAATTAAAGATAATATGAGGGTTATGTAATGTCAATATCTGTATTGTATATAAAAATATATCATATTTTTAATTTGATAGCATACAAAGGATTATTCTATAAAGGGATTATATCCCATTGTCACATATCTTACATAGGAAGGTTTTTACTAATTGTACTTCACAATTCTTTGGTGTGTTGTCTTAAGTTTGTCAATTTTAGATCTTACAACGCATATATATTAACTGAGAAATTTCTTCTTACATTATATTTTTAAAGATTATTATCAATAGCAATTCTACACTTGTAAATAACAATTGTGTATTTGTTTTATTGTTAAATCTCTTATTAATAGTTTTCAATTTTACTGTTCTGTAAGTCTCATTTTAACTTATTTTGCTGTGATTTGTATATAAAAAAGAACAATGACAAATAAAGTGATGAATAAATGATATTATATGCCACTTTTTGTTTTAAATGACAAGGGGCTTCTGGTATGCAATAATTGCAATTATAATAAGAAACATAGGCCCTCTTCACACAACCATTGATCAATCATAATAATCAACCAATCAGCCAACAATAGACCACCAATAAAAGGCCAATCACAGTCCAAGGCAACATCTTAAGTTTAGGCTGCCTAATCTTAAGATTGGGTAGAAATCTTAAGATTTTTGCCTAAATTTAGCATCTTAAGTTTGAGCAAGCAAATCTTAAGATTTTACCGATCTTAAGTTTATGCACAACATGGGCACTAGTCATAATAAGCCACTTTGTCTACAAACTCTTGACTACTCTATTACCCTGATAATGACTTTGTTGGATAAGAAAAACTATTTGTATCAGAAGTGCTGTTATTGGTGACGTTATATTCACATACTTTTCATAAAGTTGAAATATTTATCCAGTTTTACCATGTAAAATTAGCGTGTAAGTCTTTCAGTTTCCCAATTTCATTAACATGTTACAAATAAAAATCAACAAAAAATCGAAAAAAATAAATAAAAAGGATTTGCAAAGTTTGTCTTGTGTTTGTTGAGTTTTTAATATTTCTATTTCTGTTTGGTATTACATGTATAAAAAAGATACAGTATTTGTTATCGGGTTTAAAGATATAAATTGGTGAAAAGTTGTTGCCAAGTAAGCTAATGATTTGTTAAGAACTCAGTTAAAGATTTGGTTTCCCACACATATTTTTCTTTCTGATATATCCTTTTAACCATTTCTTGCAGACGAAAAAAATTAAGGTCAATCGCTTCTCAAAAAGACATAAATGTTATATCTAGATATCATCAGGACAAAGTTCAAAGGCTGGCAATGCTCATTGTGTACATGATAGCCAAGTATTTTACTGGGTCAGATACAGGATTTTCTGAAAGTTGAGGGGGGGCGTGTGTTGTCAAGGGTTTGAATATTTCATACTTGGACATTTCATAACAGGACATATCATGTGGTGTGTAAACAAAACTCCAGCGGACCAAAGCTGGTGGACAAAACGTTGGTCAAAATTGCAAGGGAGGACAAAATGCTGATCTTTTCAAAACACTTAATAAATCGTACTGATGGTCAAGTAAACTGCTCTAACAGAAAAAAAGCATCTGTATAAAAACCCGCAGTAGAAAATGCCTCAGTATAAAAGCCCTCTAACTACACCAAACATTTACACAAGCACTGACAATTAGTATACACCATGTAACATAGGTTTGGGTATTTTTCCAATACCCCCAGGGTTTTTTCTACTAGGATTATTTATTGATACCCTAGTTTTCTGCTGTGACATTTTCTGTAGTTTTTTTTCTACTAGGGTGTTTTTCTGCACTCAATTGTCAGTACTGACATATAGTAGTTTACTGTCATGAACAAAATAACATAAAACCATAAAATAAATTTTAAAGGGGCTTCTCATAATATACAGTTGTGTAACTTTTGTGTAAAATTTTGTAGAGACACATACTTTAATCTAAATTTGTGTGCCACATCATTTTCCTTTAAAAACACATACATCAACTGATTAAATTTGATGAAACATGCTGACCTCATAAATAAACTTATGTTTTTGAGAAGACTATTATTAAACTTTCAGATACCTTTACCCTTTGAAAAGTTATTTGCTGTATCATCTAGAAAGAAAACTCAGTGGTCAGATTTATAGCCTGTCTTTGTGTTACAATTATAAACCAAATCTGCCATTGCACCTGAGGCTAGAAAAAAGTCAAGTCTTAAAGGTTTAATATGATTTTTCTTTCTCCATGTATACATCTATGTGCAGCTGGATAAAATACTATGAATATCTAAAAGTTCAATATCCTCACAATTTTTAAGAACAGCTTGCATAATGCCTATAAGCCTATATAATGCCTTTATTAATAATGCATTTATTTTTTGTAAAGAGTTGGTTTAGCTTGCAAGTACTGATATAATTTTCGATGTTCATTGCGGTATATGTGCGCATTACAGACATCTGCATTTAACATGTTCCCAATCTATCCCATAATGCCCAAACAAAACAAACATGGCGAAAATTTGAGATTTCCGTTGGTCTGTTTTGTAATGTGCGCTTGATAACTACCTTCTTAAACCAAGCAAAGAAAAAAGGTGAGTTTCTTTATTCGCTGTTTTTTCACATAGTTTTGTTTGTTCATAAATAGCACGAGTGTTAATGTTAATGACGCAAGTGAGGTTGTGGACAAGGGTGACATGACTCACAAATTACACCCTGTTTGGGTTCAGGACATAATGCTGCATTCAGACGGAAATTCACGAGTGGTGCGCACCACCTTTGAGTACAGCGGACAGTTTTGACCGTTCTTAACAATTCACCGCCTGTGTGTTTATGTGTGTATGTAAACGGACACAAATCGCAAAGAGAAATAAATAAAAGAAATCACAATATTTCGCTATCCACCATGCAAATGATGCATATTTTATTTGTTAACCCTTTTCCAATGTTATTTATCAAAATCCAGAGTACCGAAACACGTTATTTAACACGTTTTTATAGCTAAAGTACGTGTATTCTGCATCTTTGTTGTCATTAGAGGTGAAGGTCAAAGTTTGAAAAGTCTCTGGAGGTACCCAAATTATGAGTGGTATATACCACCTGTGAGACCATTCTTGACCAATTTACAGGCTGTGAGGTCGTGCTTACGACCGGTAAGAACGCTGCACAAGCCCCCCGACAAAGGCCCCCTGGTCCACCTGTGGAGGGCATTAGCCAGCCCCCCCCCCCCCCCCCTCCCCTTTGTAGAGACGGTGATACTAAAAGGCATACGGGACAGGGTTGGGGTCAAGTACATTGAAATGTACTTAAGTACAAGTACTTGCTTGTCAATTTTCAAGTACAAGTACAATTACAAGTCCTTTTTTCATCAAAGTACTTAAGTACAAGTACTTTGCAAAGTACTTAAGTACAAGTACAAGTACTTTCCATCCGTGAATGACAAAGTAAATTAAAAAATATACCACCAAGTTTATTCAAACATTTAAAACAGAAACATATAACCAGATTTTCATAGTGGTTTCTTAACAATATTTTTTTGCTTTAAGATCAAATACTAGATGGACTATGGAGCTCATGAATATTTATATATGTGTAGAAAATATTTGACGATTCCATGGGATTTTTTAACAATATTTTACTTGAAGAATTTGTGGACTACTCATTAATATTCATTAGGTCACAGTATTCTGTGGGGTTTTCCAACATATTTGTACGAATTGATGGTATAATGACTGAATTTGTGATGTTGTGACTTTAGACGAAAACTTAAAACCACGATGCTGAAACAGGAGTCATTTTGATATAAATATTGATATTATTTATATTTATCTAATTAATTTGAAAATATTAGCTAAAATATGGGTGTTCAGTGATAGATAACCGCTACTTGTTGGGTAGCCAAGTGGCCTTGATCACTAATTAACAGAAGTCCACTGTTAAAAATGTCTAAATAAACTGAAAAAGTATTTTTCATTAGTTTAAAATTTATCATAAAGTTGTCCCCCAGAATTTTTAGCCCCTCCCCCACATTTTGTGCAGTGGGAGATCGCCCCCACCTTTTGAAATTCCTAGAATCAACACTGAGTTACCACTCCAATATGCTTTTTTACAATCATATATGCCACCATACACTCTTCAGTGCCACCCCTGTAACTGTAGGGCTAAGTTCCCCCTTCCAATAAAACTACTTCAAGTTTGATTGTTTATTTGAAAGAATAAATTTCAGTTTTAAGAAGAGGGTTTAATTTTAAATGTTAAAGAGGGACAATTGCAATACTGTATTAAAAATGTAAGGGTGTTTGTTAAGAAATTTTACTTTACAAGAGGGTCAAATTTCAAATGAATTTTTAAAAAGTCAAAGGACCTTTTTTGCCTTATTAAAGGAGCAAAAATTGAGTGACTGAAAACATTCAAAAATAAATGGGTCACTTTCAAATACATTAAAACAGAAGACTAACTTCTTATTACTTATGAATTTGCTTGTGAAAAAAAAATTATGTCCCATTTTTACTACAATTGTAATGTATTAAAAAATTGTTGCACCACCAAAGTCCACCATTTAATTGTCTTTATAATATTTTAGAAATTTAAATTGGGAAAAAAAAGATATATGCCACTTGAAGATATATCTGTTTTTCTTTCCAGTTTGTCATTTAAGTTAACAAGATCTCTGCAAATACATCTCTGAGAAGCCATTTGTTTGTACTGTGGGGCTGCTGTTTCCCTCGTTTTGTGGTGCCCTGGTTTTGCCAGGGTATGGCTTACCGTCGGTATGAAAGCCGAAGACAGTACGATGACAGCAGCGACTGTGACACTGAATATTCTGAACCTGATGAGAGGAAGAAGACCATTCTAAAGAGAAATAGGTTAGTGTTCCTACTATCTTATTTTTAAAGGCAAACTTTTCAGAAGAATTTGATACCTTATAACATATCACAGAATGTTTGAATGAAAATCGGTTAATTTTGCATCATATTTCTTTAAAATGTAATGTTACTAAAATTTATTGTGGGTTCAATGGCCAGAGTGGATTACATGTTTCTATCTCACTCATAGTACACCTAATGATTCAATCCACTATAGAACTATCCTTTTATTGTCTTTCAGTTTTGCGCATACCTTTTTGTAACTATTTCTTGTGACATGATAATATTGTAATAACCAAAGTGACTGGATATTAACATTCTTATTTTGGATAAATTGGGAAGCCTTGTCTTTCAGTTCATATACAACTGCACCAAAAAGTAAACCAATACTAGTAAAACGCTCCAGTAGTATGACAGGAAGGCAAGAGAGACAGGATATGATAGGTGCTGGTGTTGGAAAACAAGGCCAAAACCAAGATTCGAGAATGATGCGTTCCAATGGAGGTATAATTTTAAAAACTTATTATCACCAAAATTACACACAGAGAGTTGATAAGAAACTTTCATAATTAAGTGATTGTTCACAAACATAGAGACTAAATCAGTTGAGATTTGGTTGAATAAAAAGCCAGTGATTTTTTATTGCCAGTTTTGGCTGATACATGGTATACTTCTAATGTTAAAATTAAAACAACTATATCTTCCTCAGGTATTATTCTCCAAACATTTTAGCTTTTTTGCTGAGGTACTTTTTAACAGCCACAGTTTAAGATATAACATGTTTATTCTTTAATAAGTCTTAAAGAAAATTTGATTTTCTTTGTTTTCAGGTTCCAATGATGGTTATGGTACATCTGCATCGGTAAGTCGAGCAACATGCATAAGTATTCATTAACTTCTTCTGAAATGTTACAAGTTATATGATAAAATTTTTTTTTTTTTTTTTTTGTGGTGAATTCAGAATTTTATGTATGGTATGATACAGAAATTTGAAGTTCTATATGTTTTCCATCTTAAGTTAATATGTGTATTATATCACTGCGTATACAGTATAATCCACAGGGGCCACGGTGGCTGAGTGGTAACACTCTCGCCTCCCACCTCTTGAGGACAGGGTTCGGTTCCCAGCATGGCCTCAAGTGGGAAAGCTGGTAGTTGCTTGCCATTGGTCAGCAGTTTACAGTACAGAACCCTGATGAACTGTATGTACTGGTTTCCTGTGCCTTCCAACCACCTGTCGTGATGTGACCTGTAAAGTGTTGAAAGCGACGTAAAACCCAAAATAAATAAATAACAGTATAATCCACAGGAGTAAAATACCTGATGAACAGGAATTTCTAGTGAAGTAGAAATGTTTTATTGGCGGATGGTCTGTCCTGTTAAAATTTGACCTATTATTTCGAAATTCTGGTTAAGTAGTAGTATTTTTCTGGTCTCAGATTTAACTCAACATTTTCAACTATACTCTGAATATGACCAGATGGATTATTCCTTGAAAAACTTGGAAGCATGATTCATGCAGCTCAAGAAGGCGTTTCACTATTTTTAGGGGATGCTAGGGCGCGGTAGCTCTGATAAGCTGACACTAGTAGTAGATGATACAAGATTTGTGATAGAAACTGAACTGCTGCGAGCTCACCCAAATACGATGTTAGGAAGGTAAGTTTGGAGAGAGGGTGCCGAAAATAATATTTGTGTTATGTATATAGTTTTAAAATAGTTGTAAAATAGAGTTTTTGCAGAAAAATTGTGAAGAACATTCAACAGAGTAGAGTTTCTGTAATTCAAACATATTTAGAAGAGGGGATGAGTATATAAATATTTTTTTTTTAACTATAGATAAAGTAGCAGAAGCATTTTGATTTAAAATAAAAATGGATCTTATAGTTGTCATTGTTTTGATAGAATATATTTATATGGATGATACAGGCCAACTTAATCTTTTTTTTCTTATGCAAAGATAAAAAGGGAGTTGCAATAGATGTGAAGTAGATGAAGTACTTGCAATGTGATCTTTGTTCTTGGTAACTAGATTTCGTGTACATATGCGTCTCTCAGAGATGTAACAGACTAATATCTGTTGAAAGGTTTTTGCAAAAATAATACTGTTAAATATGTTGTTTTTTTTCAGAATGTTCAGCTCTTCCTTAGAAAATAATTTTGTAAGACCCAATGACCTGGGTGAATATGAAATATTAGATGGCATATCAGCAACAGTTTTCAGAGCAATACTGGTATGTTTATTTTTTGTTTAAAATAGAAATTATTAAACTGTCTTATGAAGTGTTTTATTAAATTAAAGTGCCTTATTAAGTGTAATTAAATAGATATTTAAAATTTATTTAGCCATCTTCATGAAATCCAAATATTTTACAACAGTTTCCCAAATGAGATATGATTGATGCATTTTGTTCAGGCTCAATAAATATTAAAAACCCAGAAGCTGCAATTAATAGTGCATCCTATTACTAGTTCAGATCAAGGCTCAAATGGCTCGTCTGTATAAAGGAACTTTTTCTATCAAAACATGTACTTTAAATAAAGAAATGATCATGAGTTTCTGTAATTCTCTATAGTAATTCAGAGTAACTTAAAATATATCTACTATTCATTTGAAATAATTCTTCAGTATTAGTCCATCTTGTAATATATTTATCTATCAAGATAAAACTCATCCAACAATAATAATCGGAACAGTTGCAGCTAGTGGTGGGACTGTTTACAGAAATCAAAACCGGTTACCAGGGCTTTAAAACGAATGCAATTCAGTATTTCATATGCATGCTAGTGTGCAGTAAAATTATTCACACGGCATACATGAGGAAGAACTTGTAACTTGAAATGGCTTTCGCGATAAATTAGTAAGTGCATAAACATGATTTTTGCTCAATATTAAGTAAATATGTGACATATTTCACAATTATATATATATTTTTTGTTGTTTTGATGAAGTATCAGCCATTAGGTGGCCTAAAATGACGACATTTTTCAATAACCGGTTCCCAAATATTCTCAGTAAATTTTGCTATTTTTGCAACAAACGAACGAAAAACCGCATGCCGATTTATCGTTCACAACACTGGTTGCAGCTCATTTCTCTAAAAATAACTTGATAAAATACCAAGTAACTGTGCATGACATAGAATACCATATGTCACAATTTGCCTGAAATACATCAGGCAAGTTGTGTAATAAACTGGTTAAATTTTAGGTGTTTCATGAAATGCCTTGAAATTGTAGACATTTCATGAAATAATTGGTTTCACAATTTTCCTGCAGCCTCTTTACAGGACTAATATATATAATGGGTGTAGCCCATTCACTACTGCATATATTCTCTCTTTATAGGATGATCACAAAGGAGTATATCATATGTAGCTAGTAGGGTATGTCTTGGGCGGAAAGTGGACTGGGCATCAGTTGTAAAACCAGTAGGATTCTGGATACTATGTTTTCGTTGAAACAAACGGAAGTACATGTAAAGAAAATGTGATGGATGATGTAAGCAAATTTACCAAAAATAATATGTTTTAGTTTCTCAATATAGACTGCTCACTTCAATTACCCAGGGACTTTGTTTGTAATGGGGTTGTCAGCCTGTCACAGACTTAGTTTAAATTGTTAATAATTGTCAACTACAGAGTGACTGTAGTTCAAGTTTCTACATGTCCGTAAGACAAGCACAAGTCTGACAAAGTTATATTTTCATATTTTTTACTCTTTCATTCTCTATACTCTTTCTACAGGATTACTACAAAGTTGGAGTAGTCCATTGCCCAGCAACTGTCTCAGTACCCGACCTGCGTGAAGCCTGTGACTATCTGCTCATCCCTTTTGACGCTCACACTGTCAAATGTCAGAACCTACGTGGCCTATTGCATGAACTGTCAAATGACGGGGCCAGGGACCAGTTTAATGAGTTCCTAGAGGATATGATACTTCCACAGATGGTGCAAAGTGCTCAGGTTAGAAGGTCTTCTATTAAATAATGTTTGTGTGAATTTACACTAGAATTCCAGAGCATTGAGGTGAACAGCTTTAATGAATTTACTACATGTACTTTTCTAGCATTTTAAGATCTGCCAGTTTGGAATGTTTACATGTGCAGCGCATGCACATCTGATGTTTTCTTTCTGTCCTTAAATATATTGTACATTGGAAACAGCTGACTGGTTAACTGGTAATGCAAGCAAGTACATGGTTACCAAATTAAGCTGAATGTTTCAGACTTTTGCCCCATTTACACTACAAGCAGTACGTCCCGTGGTTAAAGGTTTTGCTTGGTTGCAGAACCACCCGCAAGGACGCCAAATAACTTTCAAGACTTGGTGTTTCATTTACACTACAAGCAGTATAATTTGTGGTTATAGGCACTGGGCGAAATGCCCCTGTCCTTTAACTTCTGTCCGAGGTTTGTATGCAACCTTGTGACACAGTGCAGAAATGTCCATGTACCTCCACTCGCACCATATTGCACCAAAAGGCAACTGTATCACAACTTTATATACACTGTGGACCACAGTTTCAGTTACCGCAGCAAGAAATGATTCTGCGCATGCTCGCATCCATCAGTGCATGCTCAACATTACCAAATTCAAGAGGCGGAAGTTTTAAACATTTTAAAATATTTTGTAGACGCGCAAGGTAATGGACAGTTCGCCACTGACTCAAAAATTTGGAAACAGACTTTTCACCAAAACACCGCGGGGGATACTGCCTGTAGTGAAAATGTTCTTTTGATTGTAACACTATGTCATACAGGTTTTGAAACACCAACTTTGACAAATAAACTTTATTCTATCATATATTACTCGAATGAAAGGCTCTATTATATTAATTGTATGATCTTGATTTTTGTATATTTTTACAAAATAACACAAGCAACTCATCTGTAGGTGAAGGCAGACACTAACCTGGTAGTTTAGATATTTTCATGAAATTAATAGACAAGTTAATCTTGTTCATTGATCTGTCGTGAGATCAATTATTTGACAAAGTAGACTTCAGTGGTTCCTCTTCTTCAGTAGAAAAGAAATGTGATCAAATTTGTTCATAATGGATTAACATCTTTATATCTTAACTGAATAATAGATAAGACTGATTAACATGCTGTAGCCCTGTTCATGAACTAGAGATGAATGTTATCACCATGAAATATACATCATATTCCAATGCAAAACATGAGATGGGCCAAGAGTTGTTGCATTATAATTACACTCAGATATGAAAATGGCTTCTTGTGCCAACACCAGTAAAACTTATTTCTGGGGGTTGTAATCATCAGAAATGGCTATTCTTGCCTTGTTTCACAGAGAGGGGACCGTGAATGCCATATCGTGATCCTGTCAGAAGAAGACATTGTGGACTGGGATGAGGAGTTTCCTCCACAAATGGAAGACACACAAGGTAGGAACATATAAGCAAAATAAACAAGTACAGGTTACCAGTATTTCTTATCTGTATCTTTATATGAAACGTACAGAGCTGTGTCAAATAAACTTCTGTATCAAAGTATGTATCAGATTCTTTGACCCTTTTCTGTTAACATTAACCATTATGTTAAATAACTTGTTCAGTGGTTATGGTGACTTGAGATTCAACTTAGCAGGATTCAGATGTACTTGAGTGAGAGAAATTTCATTATAGGCTAAGAATTTATCAAATATTTGAAATAAGTATTGGCCGTTACATGTGTTGATGTGTGTGTTCACGATATATATGATGCATTTTATAGTCTCTCTGAGAGTTAAGGGTGCATTCTTCTTGTTTGATGTGTTTATACATGCACATGTGTCAAGTAAAAATATGAGATCTTGTACAATCTGTAACATAAACAAAATGGGCACAAGTTGTTGTTGTTAACATTTTAAGTGTAAACCTGTATACTTGTTTATTCATCTTGCCATCTAAAATGCAGCCTTTTAATGAGATATTTCTATGATGTCAGAAAAATTTCCCTGGAGTATTTAATATGTCATCATCTTGAGATTTTGGATATTTACCATTATCCACGAAGGGCTCTATTTATGTGGTTATGAGTCAGTATTGTGAAAGTCAACCATTTTATGTGTTTCTTTATGTTTCAGTAATCTATAGCACCCAGATGTATCGCTTCTTCAAATATGTAGAAAACAGGGATGTCGCAAAACTAGTATTAAAGGAAAGAGGATTAAAGAAGATACGACTTGGCATTGAAGGTTTGTAAACATAATGCTATTTTTAGTGATAAATGTGTAAATAACTTTCCATGTCTTTACCAAGTTACTTAAAGTGCAAGCACCATTTTCACCTTTCATCGATTGCTTTATATTATTTAATTCTTCACTTCTCACCACAGGCTACCCAACCTACAAAGAGAAGATTCGTCGCCGCCCAGGCGGCCGCCCAGAGGTGATCTACAACTATGTGCAGCGACCATTTCTGCACATGTCCTGGGAGAAGGAAGAGGCCAAGTCAAGGCATGTGGACTTTCAGTGTGTCAAGTCCAAGTCCATCACCAATCTCATAGAAGCTGCAGCTGCAGACGATGCTGCTTCACCACCCTTGCCTCCTCCACCCCAGCAGAACAACCAGCAAGAGATCTTGATGATGTTGCCACAGCAACCACAGCTACATCAATTGCAGCAACAGCAGTCGCAACCACAGCAGCAAATGCAGATGCAGCAGCAACAGGCTCAACAGCAGTTACAGGAGGATCAGCCGCTGCCTCCGCCACCCCCTTCCCCACCCAATGCTCCCATCTTGCCACCTGTGCCATCACCCTCAGAGCCCTACCCAGATGTACAGCTACCCCCAGAACCTGGAGAAAATGAGTAAAAGAGAGGGAGAGAGAGAGAGAGATGTTTGATGACTTTTATGTTTTTCACTGTGGCAGGAGGAGAGAAACGAGTGTATTGGTAAATAAGGTTATTTATAGAAGGGTCAGATATTCTGCCTGTGAATCATACTCAGATGTACAGTTTTCCTTAGAATCGTGGGAGAATGAGGACAGTTAGGTGTGTATATTTGTGTCTTTAATACATGCAAAGGATTTATGTGAATATTCTCTGTGCTGGGCATGGATTGGGTTGAGCCATTGATACATGATGTTGCATTATAAAAGGGTTGGAACCCTGTCAGTTGATTATAGGGTTTTGATGTAAAACATTGCTTATGTAATTTGGTGATCTGTATCTATGTTACAGGCAATCTGTGTAACCAGGCATTACGCGTAATGACTGAACATTTCAGTCATTTCGCGAAATGCCTAAACTGTTTAGGCATTTCGCGAAACAGCTAGGCATTTCGAGTAATACAAGGTTCAGTGTTACACAGATTGCCTAAACAAATATTGAAGGTTTCAGGCAATCTGTGTAATCATCTTTTAAATAATACAATATTGTTTTTCTCTCTTTTTACAGATATTTAATGTTGTAGTTGGTGTATTATTGTATGGAAATGCCAAAAGTGTTGGTATTTTACTTTTCAGTAACATACTATTGTTTTTTTTTCTCTCATAAAAGACATTCAGAATGCTCTTACAATCATATGGTAATCTGTTGACTATATGGTGACATTGTATACTGTATGTTTTTCATATGATTTTGTTTTTATGTTCTCATATTTAATAGATATATTTAATGTTGCATTTGCTATAGTTTGAAGGTGGCCATATAAAATAATAGAATTAATTAAAATATATAAAGTATAACAGCTGCAGCCCTTGAAGTATTCAAAAGCATTTTGTTTATTCTCTATTTCTGTTGTATGGGAGGGCTTCTTTAATTTTTAAAACAAATGCTGAAATCTTTTCTTTGATGTTAATTCTGTCACTGTGTCACAAGGCTGACTGCAGTTAAGACTCCCCAATAAGTTGTGTGATCATTGGGTTAGCTAAACATACTGAATAGAGGCTCCCAGATGAAAGGTTCTTGATAAAACCTTTGATGTTAATCCTGTCTGCTGTAATAACTGCAATCAGGCCATTTTTTTTTTGGCCTGAGCAATAAGTTAGTTGAGTTCTCTTGACAATGGTACCCTAGATGAATGGTACTTGCATCTTTGATCCCTGACAATCACAAGATACTTTTTGAAAACACACATGAAAGGTATTATTGAGTTATAACTCACTCCTGAGTACATTCCAAGTACATTCTGGCTGAGAGAAATGCTGCCAATTCCTCGCAAGTCAATCAGGCTGAAAGAATGGTGAAAAGAAGTAGGCTTCATCTACCACCTGGGCAACCTGGAGACACTGTGGCAGTCCCCATCCCACTTGTGGACAGGGGCCGAGGTGATCCAAGAAACCTTCTTGGGATCATTCTCAACCGTGATGGCAATGACCTGTACACGATTTGTGTCAGTTCAGGGATCCTAAAGGGAAGTTTTACCAGGAATCAATTTGACCTATGCCAACAAGCTATCTTGAAAGAAACTGATGTCAACAAAACCCGTACCATTACTCTGCGTGCTGCTGTTGGTGAAGAGTCTGCTTCTGGTGGACAGGGTTATGTGAAGTGTAACTGTTTTGGATGCAAAAAATGTGAAACAAACAGATGCAAGTGTCATAAAACTAAGCTCAAGTGTTCAAGTCGTTGCCACAGTGGACTCTCATGTAAAAATAAATAGTTCTTTTGAGTAGTTAATAATGCTTTTGCTTTAATTAGTTTTCAATTTTGTCGTTTTTGAATGTATTTTATGTTTATGTTTTACATGTGTAAAAAGTTCAATAAAAGTGATAAAATACAAGTTTTGCTGTTGCTCTTCATCAATGGGATAGCTGGTATATGCTCAAAACCTATCACAAGCAAGCTTATCAGTGTATTATACCAAGACATAGGTACCTTTCTGTCATATTTGATACAAAACTGTGTTTAGGCATTACGCGTAATGCCTAGAGCTCACTTTTAGCCATTATGCGAAATGTCTAGCTGTTTCGCGAAATGCCTAAACAGTTTAGGCATTTCGCGAAATGACTGAAATGTTCAGTCATTACGCGTAATGCCTGGTTACACAGATTGCCTGTAACATCTACATTTGAACCCCTTCAAGTAGACACGTACCCTTTGACAAATAGAACTCCCTTTTATGTTACAGTAAATAACAGTTAATTTGACAGTTGTTTTCACTGAAATTGAGGGGGCTTTTTCCATGTAACCTACCCTGTTCTGTGGAAATCCTGAATAAGTAGAAGTATTATTCTAGTCTAAAGAAATTCAACTTAACATTCATGTGTATCTTTTAGAGATTGAAATACTAGGTTTATTGCTTGAAAAAAAAAAAAAGCATTCTTCAGACAGGGATTGAAAATAGTTCAAATTTGGAAGAAGGGGTGGAATTTTGATTATACAAAATTCTATTAGAGGTTTTTGATACAACAGAAAATGGTAGAATAGTGTAAGCTTATAAATTGCAGTTTTGGAAGAAGAGTCCTCATTTCTTCACTCGTATAATTATTGATTTATGAGTTATGTGTACTTTAGCAGAAATACACAGTATTGTGTGATGCAGCGCTATTGAAGCATTTTAGTGTTGCAGCAGAGGTGATCTGATTTGCATTTAAAGCAATTCTGTATGGACTATTTCATTAGGTGTGGCTTTTTCTATAGAAGAATTAGATATGGAGGCATGTTACCATTGTGGTTGTTTGCTTCTCTGTTACTGTTTTGGTACCAGATGATGTATTATGTCGTTTTGTGTGTGATGTTGTTAGCTCTTAGAAAATAATTTGTACAAAATATGGGTAATTTTCTGTATTTGTGTCTTATTTTGTGAGTTGTGTAAAGATATGTGGTTATTCAAGATTAAGCGTTTCAGTGAAATCTGGTGTTATTGTGTTTCTCTAACTTGCCATAGTTTTCTTTGCATATTTTGAACTCTAGTTTACAGCAATTGTTTCCTTTCATTCTATAACATTTTCTGATATTCTTCAAAGCTGTTTTTTTTTTCAACTTTGGACAAGTGACCCATTGACCATACTCTCAGTTCATTTTACAGTATCAAACATTTGCCAACAAGGGAAATTCTAAAAGTTTTATATTCAAGAAGTATAATTCTCTTCAAAGTTAAAATTTAATATCAACATTTGAATTGTTTACAACGGTTTTATGTATAATACGGTTTGTTTGAAGTAGGTAGTTTAAAAAAAATTGTTAAATATTATTTTTGTATATTGATGATACTGCAGGCAAGAAAAGCTCTTTGAAGCTTTCAATTTAAAATATCAAAGTTACTTAATAGTATTAATGACAAGGAATTGTGTTCTCTTATGTATTAAACTTTCTGATGTGTTTGACTGTCTCTTTTCAATTGAAATTTATTCTTAACTACACTAGAAAGGAATTTTCTTAGTGCAAGTGGTATGTAGTTATTAATTTAAAATAATATCCTGGACATTGGTATATTGTACATCCGTCATGGCATTTGCTGTTATGGGAAGTGGATGTAATGTCATTTTTCAAGCCTAGGAACCAACCTTATTGTGGCTGTGGCTATGAAAGGTAAATACATGGAAAAGAACAAGTAATAAATTTTTGTGCGTATAAAAATTACAAAAGAATACTCTTTTTGTTGTTTGATCATGACAATATTGCAAATATTCTCACAAAATCAACCTAAAAGAAGTCAGATTATGTAGTTTTTGCAAGTAATCGGGCAAAAGCTAGTTGTTTTAATACTGAAAAAAAAGAGTATTTGTTAGAGTACAAAAATTACTACTAACCCTAATAATGGGGAAAGGCTATTTCCACTTTCTGTCAGACTTGTAATCTATTACAGTTAATTTATTACTATTACATTTTCAAATTTCAGTCTATCAGTATTACTGTGGCATCTATTACTTTCTATTACATTCTATGACAGTTTGGCATGTATTTAAGAGGTACTTTACCATACATATATATTTTGTATATCAGGGACATGACTTAGACCAGAAAATAGTAAAATTATATAATTAAATATTTCTCTCAAATTGTGAGAGGTTTTCAAGTGCTGAACAATGTTAAAACGCGTAATAGGTATTATTAGAGGATTTTCCAATTTAATGAATTAACTGCCATATATATGTTGTAAGATTTAAGAAAATATGAAAACTCTATAAGAAGTATTTAAGTGTTGTATAATATTTCTATGACATATTGAGTCTTAAGGGTCCCAATCTGTCATAAATAATCCTGTCACCCAGTTGTACTCTGTGAAGAGGAACAAATATGTCTATATCATACCTTATCCAAGACTTAATTGACGAGTTAACCATGTTACTAATTAAAATGACTCGGTTTTAATTTATTGTGAGGCAATAAAAACACAAACATCTCTTTATTGAGATAAGTCTCACTTGCGGTATTTTGGTGCATCTCTTTATATTTATTGAGAAAAATCTCACTGCTGGTATAAATGCAAATTACCAAACTCAAGAAGGTCTGCAGTGTCAGAAGTGGTGGAAGATATGTTGTCCCAGATCAAAATCTCTATGATTGAGGCATAAATTATTGTGAGGGGGAGTAAGAGAAATAACTAACCCAGATATGAACATGTTGATATTCATGATCTTAAACTGGGTCAACTATACCTCACCAGTGAACATACTTGTTCCTGGATAGTTATTAAGAATGTTAACATTCAGATTACTAAAGTTACTGTGTACATTTTTAGAGTGTCGGAAATGATTGTAGCATTTTTTATCTTCATTTTTTTAAATATATAAACAAGTCAACATATTATCATTTTTTGATCCACCATGTTAAACCATATTTTGTTACCAGGTCCCTGTATATCCTGATGTAACTGAGTTAATACTACTCTCTGTTTTGTTACTGTGTGTATGGTGCAAAGAAGCTAGCACAGAAGACTGAATCTTTCACACAATTTTGTAATTTGTCTGTTCAATGGGTGATTTTTAGGCGGGTTGCGTGTAACCAACCCGCCTATTAGATTGATGTGTCCGACGTCCGTCTGTCCGTCTGTCTGTCTGTCCGTCTGTCCGTCCACATTTTTCGTTTCCGGACTCTAACTTTAAAATGGTTTGACCAATCAAATTCAAACTTCACAGGGAGATAGATCACCATCATAGCTAGGTTCCTTTCGAAATTGGTGAAATTCCGTGTGTTCGTTTGTCCGTTTTTCGTCCGTTTGTCTGTCCATCCATCTGTTTGTCCACATTTTCGTTTCCGGACTCTAACTTTAAAACGGTTTGACCAATCAAATTCAAACTTCACAGGGAGATAGATCACCATCATAGCTAGGTTCCTTTCGAAATTGGTGAAACTCCGTCTGTTTGTTTGTCCGTTTTTCCGTCCGTTTCTTCGTTTTTGTCCGTTTTTCTGTCCATCCATCTGTCCGTCCACATTTTTGTTTACGGACTCTAACTCGAAAACGGTTACTCCAATCTAATTCAAACTTCACAGGGACATACATCACCATCATAGCTAGGTTCCTTTCAAAATTGGTGTAAATCCGTCTGTTCATTTGTCTTGTTTTTCTGTCCATTTGTTCGTTTTTAGATTAGAAGTATTACATTTCTTAGCACGTCGAACACATTTACCTTAAGTGGGTAACCTAACATTTCTTTCCTTGTTCCTAAATTTAATGAGAGCAGTTGCTAACCTTGTTTCCTGCGTGCGCAACCCGCCTTTTGGGGCACCTCTGACCCTCTTGTTTATTAAATTATTTGTAAAGCTAATTGTAATACTGAAGTGAATTTTTAGAATGTGCCATTGTAAATTAGATTTATCTTGTTCTTACAGATTTGTCCAATGGCAAATGGTTCTGCCTAATGCTTTTGAGGCCTGTATATGTTGCTTATGTCATTGATTTTTCTGATCTAACATTAGTAATAGACCAAGTGAGGAGTCTTCTTGTCATGGTTTATGGAATTTTTTAATGTTGCAGAAAACTCTGCTATCCGGTTTGTGTGTACTTCCCGGTACGTTGTATCGCTTTGGCACTAAATTAACAAAATGAAACTATTGAGAAATGTGGCTGTTGAGTAATGACAAAACAAATGCTCCAAAAAAAAAAAGATATACATTTAAGCATGGAACCAAATTGTATTTGTTAATTTAAAAATATAAATTTCCGATGTAAAAATTACAGACAGGTTATATAAAATTTTAAATGTATATAGATTTCAAAATGTTGAAATCTGTAATAAACATGTTTGTTACCAAGATAATTCAGTTGAATAAATTTGTCCTCTTTTGGCAGTCATTTTAAGAAAAATAAACTGAAAGCCAATTTTTTATTTTTAGTCTCAAGATATTGCATTATCATTCTGATGAAAATCGTCAAGTTTTACTATTAGCTGTTACAGCTGTTTCATTAAAGCTTTGAAGAACATTTTGCAATTTTCTGTTTGCATGTTTAAGGAGTATATCCAATGCAAACATTGGTAGTGTGCCGTCCATTGTGACTCAACAGCTCATTTTGAATACTTTTATACACAAAATAGTAGAAATGAGACATTTTTCAATTTCTGAGGGTCAATTTTGTGTCCAACTCGACAGAAATTTTCCATTTTGTCTATAATTATAGATTAAGGGTCAGACAAATGAATGATGGACCATAAACCCCACAACTTTCCAATTAACTTACTATATTAAGACTTCTATCTAGTAACCTCAAATCTGCTTCCATTTTTTGTCAGTTGAAAGTTGAAATGATTGCATTTGAAATATGAATACACCAGAAGCATCTTGTATGAAAAGTCATGTTAAACTGCAAGCCTAGAAAATGCTCCTATTTCCCTATGACAAAACTCATTCCAGAAAGTTTGCGGTATTAATTTTATTGAGTCTACAATTTATGTCCAACTGGTCCAAATGACATTTTTGTCCAATCATTTACACTGGTATCAAAAATTGAGGAGATGCCTATACGCCATAGCCAGGGTTAATGGCATTGGACACCAATGAAGTGGAAATAG
The DNA here is from genome assembly GCA_964017235.1 of Sabellastarte sp. h YS-2021. NCBI lineage: Eukaryota > Metazoa > Annelida > Polychaeta > Sabellida > Sabellidae > Sabellastarte > Sabellastarte sp. h YS-2021. Next base: position 81,126,052 of record OZ024927.1, read on the forward strand.
AAGACATGAAAAAAGGGAGTCTTTCAGAACAGTGTAAGTTGTATAAAGGTAAGGTCAAAGGTCAGACCATAACAATGCACACCTACACCCTCCAACCAATATACCCATGATGTACCAGATTCCTACACCTTATGGTTTGTGAGATATAGCCCAGATAAAATTTCCAAAGTAAAAGTCACATGATTGCACATCCCCCTCTCCCAACCAAGGTCCCTGGCCAGTATCTCCTTACAAAACCTTATCATTCCAAGATACAGCCCGGATGAGATTTTAAAGCTCAAGATCACTACCTGGCAAGGTTAGACTATGATGTTGCACACCTAAATGCCCTAATCAATGTCACCATCAAGCATGAACTTCACACATGCTACAGTTTCTGAAGATAACATATGGGCAAGATTTTTGCTTCCACTGGCCAGCCACGTTTAATGGGTGAAAACCATACCCACACAACCTTTAAAAACTGTGGTTAAAAAACAAACCTTAACTAGTTTGGATAGGGTATTAACTTCTAAAAATTTAATTAAGCGTCCCTGAAAAGGGCGCTTATTTGGTTTCACGTCAGTTTCCTCGCCGCCGCCGTATTATGGTCTCCCTTAAATATCTTATTAATAATACCTTATTATTGGAAGCTTTTTAACCATATTTGGCAGTTACATACCTTAGGCGTGGGAAAATTTTTCCACATGCTTAAATTTGACCTTTCATCTTTATCAAGGTCACATGATCAAAAAATAATTTTTTTCCTGTACACCCGCCTGTCATCGCAGTTCAGGAAAATCTACTGACCGCAGAGGCTTGTAACTTCATACATGTGTTCATACTATCAAAAACACGAGCTGATTAGATTTTGGGAGCAATCCAATGAAAATTGACCGATTTATGGGCGATTTTCTCACAGGTACCAATCAGAAAGCGTAAAATTCATGTGAACCCCCCTATTATCTTCTTAAGTATTGCATTTAGAGCCATCAAATGTATTGGGAGGTAGTAGGAAACCATATGTGGAGAGTCTAGAAAGCAAGTCAAATTTCCCCTCCAACCCCCCTGTAGGGGTCAAACTGGGGTCATAAAATAACCAATTTCGTCTTTTTCCCTTACATCTCCTTTATTCTTGTTTCTACAGCTTTAGAATGTATTAAGGGGTATTGGGAAACCATATGTGAAGAGTCAAGATAGCAGGTCAGATTTACCCCTGGACCCCCCCTTATGGGTCAAACTGGGGTCATAAAATAGCCAATTTTGTGTTTTTGCCTTATATCTCCTTTATTCTTGCTTTTACAGTTTTAGAATGTATTAAGAGGTATTGGGAAACCATATGTGAAGAGTCTAGATAGCTGGTCAGATTTACACCCTGATCCCCCCCCCCCCCCCCCATGGGTCAAACTGGGGTCATAAAATAGCTGATTTTGTGTTTTCGCCTTATATCTCCTTTATTCTTGCTTTTAGAGTTTAGAATTTATTTAGAGGTATTGGGAAACCTTATGTGAAGAGTCTAGATAGCTGGTCAGATTTACCTCCAGATCCTCCCCCCCCCCCCCCCCCCCCCCCCCTTATGGGTCAAACTGGGGTCATAAAATAGCCGATTTTGTGTTTTGGCCTTTTATCTCCTTTATTCTTGCTTTTACAGCTTTAGAATGTATTAAGAGGTATTGGGAAACCTTATGTGAAGAGTCTAGATAGCCGGTCACATTTACCCCCTGAACCCCCCTTATGGATCAAACTGGGGTCATGAAATAGCCAATTTTGTGTTTTTGCCTTATATCTATTTTATTCTTGCTTTCAGAGATTTACAATGTATTAAGAGGTATTGGGAAACCTTATGTGACGAGTCTAGATAGCGGGTCAGATTTACCAGATAGATGTGGTCAAAGCATTGTGTCATAAACTTCTTGCCTTTCTAAAGGCTCACATTCTACTATGCCTTTTTCTAAAATGTAAATAGATATATGGCATTTATAAAGCACTGTTACTCTTTAATTAAGTAGTTTTATGGTGTAACTTTCGACCTATTATAAGTATTGATGCTTTATGCATTCTTAGCCAGAGCATTTATTCAATTAACTTTTCGCAATTTATGACCATAGAAAACAAAATAAAGCTTAAATTTTTCTTTCATGTTAATGCATGAACTTCCACACTGTCTGCTTAACTTTCACTTCTTCTCTCAGCACTGCATGTTTTTATTTTCAAAAACCTTTTTCTACTGTATATTATATTGCAGTGAACCTTTTTGGGACGCTTAGTTTTTGTTAACAAAAACATTTTTCTAGTTTTCAACCTATTATAAGTATTGATGCTTTATGCTTTCTGAGCCAGAGCATTTATTCAATTAACTTTTCACAATTTATAACCATAAAAAACAAAATAAAGCTTAAATTTTTCTTTCATGTTAATGCATAAACTTCCACACTGTCTGCTTAACTTTCACTTCTTCTCTTAGCACTGCATGTTTTTAGTTTCAAAAACCTTTTTCTACTGTATATTATATTGTGGTGAACCTTTTTGGGACGCTTAGTTTTTGTTAGCAAAAACATTCTTCTAGTTTACTTATTAAATTTGCAAATTTTAAAACAACATATGATACAAGATCTTTAGGAATATGGTCATCAACATTATCAATAGTCTTTTTAGTTAAATAATAACAAATTACAGGAATTACAAAAATATTACAATATTTCAGTGGTCACAATACAGGATCTAACACTTTATAAATGTAAGTAGTCACAAAATAATCTTACTGATAAGTGTATCTGGTGGATACTTTGGTTTAGCGTTCGATACGCCGCTGCGCATAAAGAGATTTTCGCCGTTAACGCTCTAAGAGGAAAACTACATCGGCTAGGTTCACCAAATTTGCAGGATATCTTCGTTGGGGGGTAAGCTTCTCTGGGAAGGAAATTAGCCTCATTCTGAAAAACAAGATGGCCGCCGCGGGCATTTCTTTGAAAATTATCTACATTTTTCTACTGGCTGTTTCTCATAGGTAGAAGGTTGAATGTCTTCATAGGGGATATGTATAACAGATATACATGTCCTCTACAACCTTGCAGACATTTGACCTTGAAGCACTTAATTCAAGGTCATCCATGGAGTGCCAAAGTAACCCACATAGCGGACTTTAAAAGTGCTTATATCTCCCTTATTATTGGTCCTAGAGGTTTGCAATGTGAAACCAACCTATAGGAAATCATGTGCTGCGAATCTTTTGAAGTGGTCAGATTTGACCGTGGACCCCTCCTTCAAGGTCAAACGAGGATAGCCAAACTAAAAAATTGCTTATAACTCGCTTATTATTGGTCCTAGAGGTTTGGGTTGGCAAACCAACCTATAGGAAATCATGGGCTGCGAATCTTCTGGTGTGGTCGGATTTGACCTTGGGCCACTTCTTCAAGGTCAAACGAGGATAGCCAAACTTAAAAGTGCTTATAACTCCCTTATTATTGGTCCAAGAGATTTGGGATGGTAAACCAACCTATAGGAAATCATGAACTGGGAATCTGGTATGGTTGGATTTGACCTTGAACCCCTCCTTCAAGGTCAAACGAGGATAGACAAAGTTAAAAGTGCTTATAACTCGCTTAATATTGGTCCTAGAGGTTTGGGATGGTAAACCAACCTATAGGAAATCATGGGCTGGGAATCTTCTGGTGTGGTCGAATTTGACTTTGGGCCCCTCCTTCAAGGTCAAATGAGGATAACCAAAGTTAAAGTGCTTATAACTAGCTTATTATTGGTTCAAGACGTTTAGGATAGTAAACCAACCTATAGGAAATAATAAGCTGGGAATCTTTTGGTGTGGTCGGATTTGACCTTCAGCCCCTCCTTCAAGGTCAAACGAGGATAGCCAATCTTAAAAGTGCTTATAACTCCCTTATTATTGGTCCTAGAGGTTTGGGATGGTAAACCAATCTATATGAAATCATGGACTGGGAATCTTGTGGTGTTGTCGGATTTGACCTTGGGCCCCTCCTTCAAGGTCAAATGAGGATAGCCAAAGTTAAAATGCTTATTACTCGCTTATTATTGGTCCAAGAGATTTGGAATGGTAAACCAACCTATAGGAAATCATGAACTGGGAATCTTCTGGTATAGTCGGATTTGACCTTGAACCCCTCCTTCAAGGTCAAACGAGGACAGCCAAACTTGAAAGGGTTTATAACTCATTTATTATTGATCCTACAGGTTTGCAATGTGAAACCAACTTGCAGGATATTGTGGGCTAGGAATCTTCTGATGTCAGATTTGACCTTTGGCCCCTTTCAAGGTCAAATGATGGTTCACTGGCTTTGGTGAGTTGTCTTTCTGGTGGATACAGATTTGCATCGGTTCTCCGATGCGTAGGTCTAGTTTTAAAAAATATTTTAACTATAGACGATGATAAATCGTAAAATTCATGCAGATCTGTCTGTTTGTTTGTTCCCCAGAGCCATTAGAAGAGAGGTAACCCCACCCAAAGTGTGAAAATTTCAACACCTTATCACAATTTTCTCATTGCCTATTGAAGGGATTTCTCTTATCTTGCATATTTGTACTAGGCTACAGGTAGATTCCCTTGTCAGATTATAAGACCTGGATCTTTCTTACTTATTTTTTTTATGAATTTTTTAAGTAAGTTTTACCCCACAGCCCTTAAGGGCTGTCGGGGTACTGTTTTCACCCATGGTGTCCGGATGGGCGGGTGGGCGGCGGGAAAAAGTTTGTCTGGGCTGTATCTCAGAAACCGTAAGGTGTAGGAAGTTGATACATGGTTGGGACATTGATTAGGATTTGTAGGTATGCAACGTCATGGTCTGACCTTGATTTGACCTTTGACCTTGCTGTACTGACCTTGACCTATAAAATCTTGTCTGGGCTATATCTCGGAAACTGTTAGGTGTAGGAAGTTGATACTTGGTAGGGACATTGGTTAGGGGGTTTAGGTGTGCAACGGCATGGTCTGACCAGTACTTGACCTTTGACCTTGCCATAGTGACCTTGACCTATAAAATCTTGTCCAGGCTATATCTCGGAAATCGTAAGGTGTAGAAAGTTGATGCTTGGTAGAGACATTGGTTAGGGGTTGTAGGTGTGCAGCATCTTGGTGTGACCTTGATTTGACCTTTTCGTAGTGACCTTGACCTTTAAAATCTTGTTGCACCTTTGGGTCTGTCTTTTGATGCAGATTAAGCACTGTTAAAGTCATATTAGAATTCATTAAGAATTTTACTTTTACAACTTCCCATTGTAACAGATGGAATTTCATCAAGTGAGCCACAGATTTTGTCCAACACCACACATAAGCATTCATTGAATGTATTACCACTTCTGTATGCATTGTAATATTCAAAACGCCTAAACCATAATTCGGCCATGCCAGATGTAGATAAAGAGTACATGCATTATCTTTCTCTTAGACATTATTATATCCCCAGACGAAAGTCGGGGATATATTGGATTCAGGTCCGTCGCGCCGCCGCCGCCGCCGCCGCCGCCGCCGCCGTAGAAATTTCCTTGTGGACGCGATAACTCAAAAACAAATTAATATTTTTTTTTCAAACTTGGTACACATGTTAAGGGTGCCCAAAGGAAGATCCCTATTTTAAGGTGACCTTAAACTCCCAGTAAAAAAGAACTTATGGCCACCTTAAGGTCAGAAATTGCACTTTTGGCCACTTAGAGCCCTGTAGGTCACAAACTATGATGCTCAGCTGGCTGAAATTTTACCTGACAACACATTAATATGTTCTTAGTACATGTGCCGAAAATCATGACTTTAAGTTGAGGAGAAAATTGTGTTTGAGGCCCATAAATACCCCCACTTAGGGATTTTTTGCTATACTTTTCACATATTTTGCCCTATAATTTGGAAGTGATAATTCTGATGAGTCTCAAACTGCGCTAGGTATAACTTTGATATGTAATCCTTGTCTGTAGAAAATTTTAGGGCTGTAGGTTTACCCAAAGGGGTCGACTTAAGGTCTCAAAAGTGCCCACAGAGACCCAATTTATGCACTTTTTGCCACTTTCAAGCACTGTAGCTTTCAAACTATGTCTCTCATCTAAGTTAAATATCATCTGGGAATATATATATGTGTTTTCTTATATGTGCCCCAACATTTAGGCCTTTAATAGACAGTTAACCTGTGTATCAGGACCATAAACACCCACCCGAGTGACCCTTATAAGACATTTTTCACATCTTTTTCCCTGTAACTTGGAAATGGTAAGTCTGAGAAGTTTCAAACTGTATTAGATATATATTCTGTGTGTAATCTTAGTATGTAACAGATTTTAAGTCTGAAGCTTTAATTTTGAAGGTCAAATTGAGGTCTCTAAAAGGCTCCCAAAGACCCAATATTTGGACTTTTTGCTACTTTTAAGCCCTGTGACTGTCAAACTATGTGACTGATAGAGCTCAAATCCTATCTGAGAAGATATTAGTATGTTATTTTTATATGTGCCAAAAATTAAGGCTTTAAGAAGACATTTAACCTGTGTATGAGGACCATAAATCCCCACCCGAGTGACCATTTTTAGACATTTTTCACATATTTTTCCCTGTAACTTGGAAATGGTAAGTCTAAGAAGTTTCAAACTGTATTAGATGCATATTCTATGTGTAATCTTAGTATGTGACAAATTTTAAGTCTGAAGCTTTAATTTGAAGGCCACATTTAGGTCTCTAGAAGGCCCCATAAAGACCCAGTATTTGGACTTTTTGCCAATTTTAAGGCCTGTGACTGTTAAACTATGTGACTGATAGAGCTGAAATCTCATCTGGGAATACATTATGTTCTTTTTACATGTGCCAAAAATCAAGGCTTCAAGTAGACATTTAACCTGTGTATGAGGACCTTAAACACCCACCTGAGTGACCCTTTTAAGACATTTTTCACATATTTTGCTCTGTAACTTGGAAATGGCATCTGGGAATACATTATTATGTTCTTTTTACATGTGCCAAAAATCAAGGCTTCAAGTAGACATTTAACCTGTGTATGAGAACCTTAAACACCCACCTGAGTGACCCTTTTAAGACATTTTTCACATATTTTGCTCTGTAACTTGGAAATGGTAAGTCTGAGAAGTTTCAAACTTTATTAGATACATATTCTATGTGTAATCTTAGTATGTAACAAATTTTAAGTCTGAAGCTTTAATTTGAAAGCCACATCGAGATCTCTAAAAGGCCCACAATGACCCAATATTTGGACTTTTTACCACCTTTAAGCCCTGTAACTGTTAAACTATGTGATTGATGGAGCTGAAATCCCATCTGGGAATGCATTATTATGTCCTTTTTACATATGCCGAAAATCAAGGTTTTTAGTAGACATTTAACCTGTGTATGAGGGCCATAGACACTCGCCCAAGTGCCTTTTTTGACATTTTTTCCATATTTTGCCCTGTTATTTGGAAATGCTTAGTGTGACAAGTCTTAAACTGTATTATATATAATTTTTGTTTGTTATGTATGTCCCCCAAAAAGTTTCAGATCTGTAGTTTAATTGCTAAGGTCTCTTTAACAATTGTAAAATGCCCACAGAAACCCAATTTATGGATATTATGCCACTTTAAAGCCCAGTAACTGTCAAACTATGTGGGTTATAGAGGTGAAATCTTTGAATTTTTAAAAGGAAATGCCTGTCTATTTAAATTTTGAATATTAATAATGTTATGGCTATCTTAGTCTTTTAAGAACTTATTTTTGTGTGTTATACCTCTGCTTGCTGAGTTTTTCACTTTTTAAAATGAAACTGGTTAAACATATTCGAGTAGACAAAATGGACACTTTAAGTGAGCTTTAAGTCCCAATATTAATGAAATTATATCCTTATGTAGTAAAACTAGGGGATTTTTAACCCTCAACTAGCCCAGTTTTATTCAACTTGCCTCAGTTAATTTTGGCACAGCTCCTACAGTTATGAACTCATTTCAGTTGATAATCACATACTTAAAATTCTCAATTCTTTTTGTATTTGAGTACCCCTTTTATATAGATTGTTTGTTTACCATTTATGCTCAACCCACATCCCCCACCCGGATTCCCCCCACCCACCTCTGGGACCTCCAGCTATATTGAGTGACACGAAATAAACAAAGGTATTTAATGATATCAGATGAGAAACAAAGAACTCAATGGGGTTGCAGATCTTGTGTAATAGTGAGAGAGGTGTGGAGAAGGGGAGAGGTGTGGGGGTGGGAGGTGGTGGGCTTCATTACATATAACACAAAGGGGAGTCAGAACTGAGATTGTGTCACATATTTAGGTTGCATATATATGGACCACATATATAGGTATAGAGGAAATGAATAACTGAAAACAATTTGCAAATTCTAAAAATAATATAATAAAATAATAATATAAATATTTTTTTTTTAAGTAATATTTTATTTGTGAACAAATATAGAAACAGATATGCGCTTTTGGGATTATGAATTTTAGAATGGACATTGAATCATCAATCATTTAAATACTTTGAAGGAAGATTGAAAAATATGATGAGTTGAGTTAAAAATAATATTTTATTTGTCAACAAATATAGAAACAGATATGCTCTTTTGGGATTATTATTTTAGAATGGACATTCAATCATCAATCATTTAAATACTTTGAAAATAGGTTTAGAGTTATCATTGCAGGAAGATTGAAAATATAATTTGAGTTATGTATTCGGCGTCTGGGGATACACCATCTTCCTTGGGGAGATATAAACAGAGTAGATTGATGTGCTGAAGTTCATATAATAATGGGTAATTATGTTTTAAAAAATTCCCGATCAAAACCTGTGGCGTGAGTGATGACCTGTCTGGGGATATGTTGGCGCCGAGTTGGCCCAATCTAGTTTTTTCTATTTAAACATTGTTTGGAACTTTATATAACTGACAGTGCTCTGAAAGTATCCTGAACTTTGTACTGATACAGTACTTCTATACCTCATGGTGTTAAAAATATTTCCCTAGGCCGTGGGGCATGGGCATCTCTGATGCTATTTATCATGCATTAAAACTGATGAGTTCATGCACTAAATCACTTATAATTTGAAAAATATTGCATTTAGAAAATTTTGTTTAAATATGTTATTCAGCTACTTTTGAGTCAGCTATAATAGTAAAATTTCAGACCTGTAGCTCATTGCATAGCTGAGTAATAGCGACTTTGTGGTTGTCACTGTTCAGTAAATCAGTTATAGCTTCACAACTATTGCATTTAGAGCATTTTTCTTTTAATATGTTATTCACTTACTTTTGGGTCAGCTATAACATAGTATAAATTACAGACCTGTAGTTCATTGCATAGCTGAGCATTAGCTACTTTAAGGTTCTCTCTGTGAAACTATTTTATTTAGAGAATTTTGTTTTAAATATGTTATTTACCTACTTTTGGGTCAGCTATAACATAGTGAAATTGCAGACCTGTAGCTCACTGCATAGCTGAGCAATAGCTACTTCCAGGTTCTCACTGTTGAGTAAATCGGTTGTAACCTGAAAACTCTTGCATTTACAGTATTTATGTCCACCCCACTGGGGGGTGGACATATTATTTTTGCTTTTTCCGGCGTCCACCGTCCGTCACACTTGGTTTCCGGTCATTTCAAGGAAAGTATTTATCCTATCTTTACCAAATTTGGTATGGGTGTTTATTGGGTTAATACCTTGCATGGGATTGCTTTTGGTGAAGATAGCGCTATAGCTAACTGAGTAATAGCTACTTAGCTACTTTTGTGTACTTCTTTTGTTTCCGGGCATTTTAAGGAAACATATTTGACATATCTTTACCAAATTTGGTATGAGCAATAGTTAGGTCAATAGCTTGCTTGGGATTCCTTTTAGTGATAATAGCTATATAACTGACTGAGTAATAGCTACTTCGCCAGTTTGAGTAGCTCTTTTATTTTAAACATTTTAAAGGAAAAGTATTTCACCTATGTTCACAATAAAATGGGATGGAGGATTATTGGATCAGTAGCTTGCTTGGGATGGCTTTTGGTGATAATACCTTTATAGCTAACTGAGTAATAGCTACTGTGCTATATATCTATTATGCTACTTTGAGTTGACTTTTTTTCTGGACATTTTAATGAAACAATGTTTTCTACCTTCACAAAAATTTATATGAAGGATAATTGGTTCAATAGTTTGGCCAGGATAGCTTTTGGTCGGTGATAGCTTTGTAGCTATCTGAGTAATAGCTGCTTTGCTACTTTGAGTCTACTCTGAATTACATTTCTGTTATCACTCTTTTAAAAGAAACATATTTAACTCATCTTTGTAAAATTTGGTGTAAGGTTTATAGGGTCAATTGCTTGCTTGGTATTGTTGTTGATGGTAATTGCTTTAACCTCCTGAGTAATAGCTACATAGCAAAAAAGATAAATATGTCTATCTCCTAAACCGTGTGAGATAGAGCAATTTCGTTGAAATTTTCGACCCACAGGGTATCCAAGCAGTGTCCTCTTGGCACTTTTCAAAAAATTTCCTCTCCCCAAAAATGGCGGCCATTTTGAATTTTCGCCAAAAATGCAAAAACACTAATTTGCTTCTGTCTCCGTAACCGTGCGAGATAGTGATTTCATCAAAATTTTCCACCCACAGGGTATCCCAAAAATATACTCTTGCCAATATTCAAATAAATAATATGGCGGCCATTTTGAATTTTTGCCAAAAATGCAAAACACAAATTTGCTTCTATCTCCTTAACTGTGCGAGACAGAGGGATTTTGTTTAAATTTTCAACCCCCAGGGTGTCGAGAGTGTACTGGCAACTTTTCACAGAAATCACTTTCCCACCACTTTTGGCAGCCATCTTGAATTCCTGCGTGAAATGTTAAAAACACTTATCTTGGAAACGGTGCGAGATAGAGCGATTTCAACGAAATTTTTGGCCTGCAGGGTATATGAAGAGTCTACTGGCGAATATAAGCCAAAATCGCTTTCCCCCCAATTTTTTGGTGGCCATCTTGAATTTCTGCGTAAAACGCAAAACACATTTATCTGGCAAACCGTTTGTGATTTCGACGAAACTTTTGATCCAGCTCTGCAATCTTAAGATCAGTGGACACACAAGATCCTCCCACTGACCCCGCTATCAGTTTACGAAGGGTCTAATAGGTTTAGACAACGAAAAAGATGCTATGACGTCATGCTGTCTAGACAGGAAGGAAGTCCGACACGCCATCTTGTGAGTGCACTAGTACTAGGGACCGGCCGGCCTGTGGAAACACAGGAGGTCTTTTTCTGACATTTGACGGGCTGGTCTGCACCGACCGGATTAGCAACTGTCCATTGGATAGGGTATTAACTTATAAAAATTTAATTTACTTATTAAATTTGCAATTTATCTTGGAAACAGTGCGAGATAGAGCAATTTCGATGAAATTTTTGGATCCACAGGGTATCTGCAGAGTCTACTGGCGACTTTTTGCAAAAACTGCTTTCCCGCCACTTTTGGCAGGGATCTTGAATTTCTGGGTAAAGCGCAAAAGCGCATTTATCTCAGAAACGGTGTGAGATAGAGCGATTTCGACAAAATTTTGGACCCACAGGGTATCTGCAGAGTGTACTGGTGACATTTTGCAAAAATCACTTTCCCGCCATTTTTGGGTGGCCATCTTGAATTTCTGCGTAAAATGCAAAATACATTTATCTGGCAAACCGTTTGTGATTTCAACAAAATTTTGGACCCACAGGGTATCTGCAGAGTCTACTGGCGGCTTTTCACAAAGATCACTTTCACGCCGTTTTTTGGTGGCCATCTTGAATTTCTGCATAAAATGCAAAACACATTTATCTGGCAAACCGTTCGTGATTTCGACGAAACTTTTGATCCAGCTCTGCAATCCTAAGATCAATGGACACACATGACCCTCCCACTGACCCCGCTATCAGTTTACTAGGGGTCTAATAGGTTTAGACAACGAAAAAGATGCTATGACGTCATGCTGTCTAGACAGGAAGGAAGTACGACACGCCATCTTGCGAGTGCACTAGTACTAGGGACCGGCCGGCCGGTGGAAACACAGGACGTCTTTTTCTGACATTTGGCGGGCTGGTCTGTACCGACCGGATTAGCAACTGTCCATTGGATAGGGTATTAACTTATAAAAATTTAATTTACTTATTAAATTTGCAATTTAAACAAGAACAAGGGTGGCTCACGAGTGTGAAATGAGACCAAAATGCACACACAGTTAGATAAATTGGTTAATGCCTATGGGATGGATTGCTCCAATATTCCACATCCACCACTGTTCATGTCTCCTCCTGTGAACCTGTTTGGGAGTGTTATACTTGGGAGAACGCCATTCAAGGACAGAGAACTGCATATTCCTAACAGAATGACACATACCAGTAAAATGTTTGGATACAGGGGTAATTCGGGAATCCTTAGGTTTAGTGACAGAGAGTTTATGTTCATAGATTCTTGATCTAAATGGCCTGCCAGTTTCACCGACATAGTATTTATTACATTTGGTGCATGTAATTAGGTATACTATATCACTTAATTCACAAGTGATATGTTTTGGTAAGTCAATGGTGTTGTGGATCTTACAGTAATTGTACACGTGACATTATCAATTTTCCTGATAATGGGGCAGTATGTGCACTTGCCTAATCTGGTGCAGTGATTGGGCATAATTTTGCGAGTCTTCATTTCTTTGGGTGGATAAGAGATGGAGGCTTTAGTAAGCATATCTCTAAGGTTTGGTAACCTTTTAAAACCAATAATTGGTTTGTCTGGGAATGTAGTAGCGCAGTCATTACTATGTTGAATAATGTTCCAATTGCCATGAATGAATTCTTTAATATCAGGGTTCCCTGGGTTGTATTTGGTGGTCATAACAGGGGTGGTGGTTGGTTCTTTAGTTTTGACCTCCAGTAGTTCATCCTGGGAAAATTGGCTTGCTCTAAGTATGTGTTTTCTGAGTTGCTTAAAGGGATATCCACGCTCTAAGTAGTATTTGAGCATTTTTATGCCATTATCAATAAAGTCATCATTTTTGGTGCAGATCCTTCTAATTCTAAGGAATTGTCCAAATGGACCTTTAGTATGGCATGGGTTGTGATGAGCTGAGTCATGGTGTAGATACATGTGTGTATCAGTAGGTTTTTCAAATAGGGTGCTATATAGTTTCCTATTTGCGTCAATTTTGACTAGTGTCCAGGAAGTTAACTTCTTTGTTGCTAACCTCAGAAGTGAATTTAATTTTTTCATGTATGTGGTTAAGGTAATTGATGAATTTGTCTAATTCATCTTTACCATGTGGCCAGATCATGAATATGTCATCTATAAATCGAAGCCACAGAATGGGTCTTAAGTGCCAGTTGGCCAGGGCCCTGGTTTCGAACCTGTCCATGAAAAGGTTTGCATAGTTAGGTGCCAATGCAGTACCCATTACTGTACCACCTATTTGTAGATAATTTTGGTCATTGAATGTGAAGTTCATACTGTGTAAGACCAATTCTAACAATTTTAGTAGGTAAGGGGTGATAGGGTCTTAGTTCTGTCCCTTCTTAAATGGGCAGCTACGGCTAATATTCCTTCATGATTGGGGATATTAGTGTACAAAGAAGACACATCCAGGGTGACTAGCAGGGAGCCAATTGGGACAGTCCCTATGTCTTTCAACCTTTTAATGAAATGTTGTGTGTCCCTGACATATGATGCTGTTTTGGGTACATACTCCTTAATGTGGGTATCTACCAATTTACTAATATTGCTGGTGGGATGACCAATTGAGCTACAGATTGGTCTTCCAGGTACTTGTTATCTCCCGCCGGGCTTTAGCCCGGGAGGGAGATTATGAAATGATGTCTGTGTGTGCGTGCGTGCGTGTGTGTGTGCATTATTTTTTATGAATTTTGGGGAGCAAGTAAAATCTGCCTGCTTTGGGTTCCTTAATATTTAGGAAGTCAAAGTTTTTTGCAGTTATGATTTTAATGTTCTTCATTTCAGTTAGGACTTTACAGATTTTTTCTGAAATCTCATTGGTTGGGTTGTGATCTAATTTGGTATAGAAATTAGGATCACTAAGTTGTCTATATCCTTCTCTAAGATAATCAACAGTGTCCATGATTACCACTGCTGATCCTTTATCTGCCTTTTTAATGATAATATTAGGATTTTTCCTAAGTTCCAAAAGACCTTTCCATTCATCTTTAGAGAGGTTAGGCAGTATGAGTTTGTTATTTTTGCTCATCAGTAAGTTTTGCCTGAAAGCCCTCTTGAAAGTATCCAATGTCCTATTTGGTGGGTTTGGCTTCCAAGATGATTTATTTCTGAAGGGCCTATGTATGTTTTCATATGGGTCCTTATCTTCCTGATTTTCTGCTTCAAAACCAGCATTTTCATTCATGAAGTCAATAATACTTTGTGTAATTTGATGGTCTACTTCTTCATTGGTGGTTTTGAAGAATTGAGCCAGCTCCAATCGTCTATGGAATTCTTTAAAGTCATTCCATATTTCGGATTTGTCTGCCCTTTTGGGGGTGGGACAAAAGGTTAAACCTTTTTCAAGAGCTTTGGTTTGGTGCACACTTAGATTTACCTTTGAGATATTAATAACATTGTGGCCAATATAACTCTCAAACTTAGTACCAGGTGGTAGAATGCCTGGTGTAGCATTCATTGCATCTAGTTCAATTTGTTCCTTAATGTTTGCCATATTGGAATATTGTTGAGAGTTAATATGATTTCCATTTTCCTTGAGGTAGAAAAAGTTGGTGTAATTGCACCTGTGCAGATAATAAAGTAGCTACAAGTGTGACTGAGGTACTATTTTTATTATTAGTGTTCAGACATATACACATTTATGTTTTGTGAACATAGGTAAGTGAATAGAAAAAGTGAATGTTTATATGAAGGTAAACAGTCTCAATTTATAAATAATACTGAGAATGCAGTATTAGTTGGTTACTTTAACAGTTTCTTTAATTGGGGCACAAACTGTTGGATTTGATTGTTCTCATTCCTCCTTCTTTGGGGTTTGGGAGCAGTCTTTCTTCGCGTAGGTGCAACTGGCTTTTTCTCCTTCCTTTTGGGGGGTTCATACTGGCGCTTGTTCTTTTGTGCCAGCATGGGTGCCATGCCATGGTCCCTCTTTTTGAGGAAGTCTTTGATCTCTATGATCTGGCTTTCATTAAGGATTTTGGCCAGTTCATCATAGTCGGTGCTGATAGCATCCTTAATGTTGCTGTACCTTTCAAAAAGTTCATCAAGCAAAACTGTGGTAAGTTTATGTTTGCAGTCACGGATTATGGTTTCCCAGAACTTTTTAACTTTATCACTTCTGTTGGTGTTAATGTTGAATTTGAATTGCACACTGGATGGATACACTCCTTTTAACAGCTGTGTGTGCATGTTATTGATTTGGCTGGCAATACCAATCTTCCTTCTTTGGTTGGTTTTGAGGCGCAGGTAAATGGGTTTGGCTTCAGGTGGATATCCACTCCTGTCAGTAGCTGGTTCAGTGGATGGTCCTGCAGAATCCTGTCTGGCTCTTTTCACGCCTTTGTTTCTGCTTGTCTCCATGGCTGTCTCTTCCAGCTTGGAGTAGGCTTAGTTTAGGACATTGATGGTTTCATCAGAAATCCTCTCTCTGGGAATTGGAGTGTCTGCAGATCTCATGCCTAGGCCATCAGATTGTAGATCAAGCCTAGACACGGCAGTAGTCAGAGTCGAGTGGCTAACATTTTCAGACACCACACTCATAGTGAAAACAAAGAAATAACACTGAAGTGTAAAAGGCACTCAGAGTATAATGTTCACTAAGAATATATGATGGTATGCCTTACACAAGTATATCAGAGGCTGATGAGAAAGTTCACCCAATAACTTTTGAAACATAATATAGCAGCAACTATACTTGTGTAAGGCATACCATCATATATTCTTAGTGAACATTATACTCTGAGTGCCTTTTACACTTCAGTGTTATTTCTTTAAATTTGCAATTTATCTTGGAAACAGTGCGAGATAGAGCAATTTCGACAAAATTTTTGGATCCACAGGGTATCTGCAGAGTCTACTGGCGACTTTTCGCAAAAATTGCTTTCCCGCCACTTTTGGCAGGGATCTTGAATTTCTGGGTAAAGCGCAAAAGCGCATTTATCTCAGAAACGGTGTGAGATAGAGCGATTTCGACAAAATTTTGGACCCACAGGGTATCTGCAGAGTGTACTGGTGACATTTTGCAAAAATCACTTTCCTGCCATTTTTGGGTGGCCATCTTGAATTTCTGCGTAAAATGCAAAACACATTTATCTTGCAAACCGTTCGTGATTTCGACAAAATTTTGGACCCACAGGGTATCTGCAGAGTGTACTGGTGACATTTTGCAAAAATCACTTTCCTGCCATTTTTGGGTGGCCATCTTGAATTTCTGCGTAAAATGCAAAACACATTTATCTGGCAAACCGTTCGTGATTTCGACAAAATTTTGGACCCACAGGGTATCTACAGAGTCTACTGGCGGCTTTTCACAAAGATCACTTTCACGCCATTTTTTGGTGGCCATCTTGAATTTCTGCGTAAAACACAAAACACATTTATCTGGCAAACCGTGATTTCGACGAAATTTTGGACCCACAGGGTATCTGCAGAGTCTACTGGCGGCTTTTCACAAAGATCACTTTCACGCCATTTTTGGTGGCCATCTTGAATTTCTGCGTAAAATGCAAAAACGCATTTATCTTGGGAACGAGATTTTGGCTGCCACCTTGAATTTTGGCAGAAATGGAAAATGTCATTTATCTGAAAATCCCTCAGAGGTAAAGTGATTTTGAGCAATGTTTGGACCCTTTGGGTACTAGAGACCTTAGATATAGTGCCTGTGAAAGTTGAATTTCCAGAATTTTGTCGGCCATCTTGAATTTTGGCGGAAATTGAAAATGTCATTTATGTCAAAAACTGGAAGGGATAGAGCAATTTCAAGCTAATTTTTGACCATTTGGATATTAGAAATCTTTGGTATATTGCCTCTGAAAAAATGTCAAATTTCTCAAATTTTGCAAAAATCTTCAAAAATTTTATCGGAAATCGAAAATGTTGGTTATCTCAAAAACCTTTAGAGTCAGAGTGATTTTGAGCAAATTTTGAACCAATGCAAAAAGGCATGAAGCTGAAATAATTTACATGTATACTAATAAATATTTAAGCATCATTGATATATTTTACAAAATTTCTGCTAAAATTCAAATACGGAGGCCGAAATTTGGAAATTTAAATTTTTTTTCATTTTTCACAAGCCATAAAGGAAGAGTCCTTAGTACCAATCTAAACTTTGGATCTAAATTTTGCCTGAAATCGCTCTATTTCTAACATTTTTCGAGATGAATGACATTTTCAATTTCCACCAAAAATCAACATGACAGCCAAGATTTGGGAAATATAACATTTCAGAAGCACTATACTCTATCTCTAATGGTTTTTGAGATGAACAACATTTTTGATTTCTGCCAAAATTCAAGATGGCAGCCGAAATCCGGGAAGTTTAGAATTTTTCAGAGGCACTATATCTGAGGTCTTTACTACCCAAAGGCTCCAAAATTTGCTCAAAATCTCTAATGGTTTTTGAGATAAACAAGATTTTTGATTTCCATCAAAATTCAAGATAGCAACCAAAATTCGGGAAATTCCGAATTTTTCAGAGGCACTACGTCTAAGAACTTGTGTACTGTATTACTTCTGAAGACATAAGCCATTTACTCATTAAAAAATGAGAAAGTAGCTATAATTCACTTGGTTATTGTGATACATCAAACTACCAACCATACTGAAGCTGTGGTGAATGCAGCTGAACAAGATATTTCACCAAAATACTCTAAATGTAAGAGTATTCAAGTTAAAACTTATTTACTCAATGCAGCTTAAATTGCCACCACTCGCATAACTTTGGGCTTAAGGCAAACATTAATTGTAAGAAATAGCATCAGAGATGCCCATATCCCACAGCCCGGGGAAATAGTTTTCAACACCATGAGATACAAAAGAAGTGAAAGGGTACAAAGATCAAGAGACTTTCACAGCAAACGATGTCAGTTATGTAAAGGTCCAAATAATGTTAGTAGAGAAAATAACATTTAACAGAGAAAATGTCTGTAAATTATAGCTGCCAATAGAAACAGCACAATTAAGTAAAAGTACATAATAACAATCAGTTACAGCAATCCATATACCTTTGTCATAAAAGAGATATGTCTCAATTATGGCACGTAAACACTCTTTGGCAGAACAAAGGTTAAAGATCACATCAAGACTCAGCATACCTGCATCCCCCAACTAATGACCCATCCAAGAATAAACTTTCTACACCTTTCTACAACTTTCTCTTGTTACAGTTCCTGTGATATGGCCCAGACAAGATTTTAAAGGTCAGGGTCAATACAACAAGGTTATATCAAGATTGTTGCTCACTTACACCTTCTAACCAATGTTCCAAACATATATCAATTTCCTACACCTTGGAGTTTCAGAGATACAGCCCTGACAATATTTTAAGTGTAAGGTCACTGGCGAAGGTCAAATCATTATCCAGGCCATACCATGACACTGCATACCCAACCCCTAACTTATGTCCTCACCAAATATCAACCTTTCAGACCTTACAGTTTCCAAGATATAGTCTAGACAAGATTTTAATGGTCAAGGTCACTACAACAAGCTCATAGGTCAAATCAAGGTAACACCATGACATTGCACACCTACACTCCCTTACCAGTGTCTCTACAAAGTATCAACTTCCTACACTTTACAATTTCTGAGATATAGCCCGAACAAGATTTTCAAACTCAAGGTCACTAAGGCAAAGTCAAAGTTCAAATCATGTTATGGTTTCTAAGATATAGCACATACAAGGTTTTAAAGGTCAAGGTCATTACAGCAAGGTCAAAGGTCAAACTAAGGTCACACCATTACATTGCACATATACACCCCCTTACCATGTCTTGCCAAGTTTCAACTTCCTACACTTACGGTTTCTAAGATACATCCTGGACAAAATTTTAAAGGTCAAGGTCACTATAGAAAGGTCAGAGGTCAAATCAAGGTCGCACCATGACATTGCACACCTACACCCCCAACCAATGTCCCTACAGATTATCAACTTCCTATGCCTTATGGATTCTGAGACATAACCCGGACAAGATTTTAAAGGTCAAGGTAACTACAGCAAGGTCAAAAGTCAAATCAAGGTCACACCTACACCCCCCAAGCAATGTCCCTAATTTCAACTTCTACAACTTATGGTTTCTCAGATACAGCCCAGACAAACCTTTTCCTGCCACCCGCCTGTCCATTCAGATATCATGGGTGAAAACAATACCCGCACAGCCGTTAAAGAGTGTGGGGTAAAAAATAGGCCTCGGTGGGACATTTTAGGGGTCAAAGGATGACCTTGAACTAAAAGCTTCAAGGTCAAATATTTGTGGGTCCTATATATATAAATATATATGTATTGTAGAAGACATATATATTAAAACATCAACCATAAATAGATACACCTTTCCATAGACAAGCACCAGCCTTAAGATGTGTAAAACTCCTTAACTATCAAAGAATCATCCCTTGCAGCCATCTTGTTTTTCAAAATGAGGCAAAGCAAATTCGCCGGCAAACTTTTTAAATAATAAACATATCCTACAAATCTGATAAGTTTACCTACAACAGCTTTTCCTGCAGTAGTGGCAGCGCTGGCGGCAGCAGTAGCAGCTTACCCATGGATAAACCATACTATCCACCGGATGTTATCTGGTGGATACAATAACGCAGTATGCTACTCGACACAAAAAAAAAAAATAATAATAATAATATTTTCTGACCATTAAGAAAAGTATTTTCTAAACAGGATACTTTGATTAACTAGCACATTGACATTTAGTTTCTTTAATATAGAAATTCACACCTGACTGAGCTGATGAGTCATTTAGATATGCATGACAAACATTTTATTTTCCACGTAAAATAACAAAAGTGTTAGTATTATATTAGATCAATTTTTGTTGAAATAAACTTGTACAAGAAACACCCCTAAAATAAATTAATCAGACATTTCTTTCAACTTGTAAAATTGATCAAAAATTTTTTACCTGAAATAATGTGCAGCTAACAATTACCGAGACCACTGTTTTCATAAATAATCTCATAATATTCAAGTTGAATATTCACAAGTCTCAAGCCACTCAATAATATATATGTAGGTTTATAAGTCTCTGAAAAATTTTTTTTTAACAATTTTGTTCAGCAACAAATACACCCCTCATAACAAAGAAATAGTGATGGTGGACCAATTCACGCCCAGGTACCAATTCAGGCCCACCCTCAATTTTCTTGAAGATTTATTATTTTTCATTGAGAAGAGGTTTACCACATCATAGATAATCATCAAATGGATCATTTACATTTGTAATTTATTGTTTAACTCTGATTGTTTTGGATAAATTTAAGGGTGGGTGTGAATTGGTACCCGGGCGTGAATTGGTCCACCACCACTATAAAACTTGTAAATTATCTACACATACATATACCTTGGATTGGAACAAGGAAGTAATTTCTAGTCTGTATTTCATATGTAAAGTAAATCATCAAATGGGTCTTCACAAAGAAATGTTATTTCCTTTGGAGATATTTTTAACCTGTCTTGAAATAAGTGTATTGACATATACAGGTATTGGCAAGGTACAGAAATATGATTCACATGCTTTGGTTGATTTTAACATGCACAGTCACACATTAAACCTATAGTGGTGGTGGACCAATTCACGCCCGTGTACCAATTCACGCCCACCCCTAAATTTATCCAAAACCAGCACAATTACACAATAAATTACTTGTGTATATCATCAATTTGATAATTATCTATGATGTGGTAAACATCTTTTCCATGAAAAAGTACAAATCTTTGAGAAAATTGAGGGTGGGCGTGAATAGGTACATGGGCGTGAATTGGTCCACCACCACTAGATAATCTGGCATACACAAGATAATCTCAAGAAAACCTTCACTGCTGTTTTAACATTCCTTAAAATACAGTAGTGACGTCACTCTATTGTTAAAACAGTAGATTCATACAACAGAATGTACTATTTTCAGTACATTGTGATGCACGAATCTACAGTTTTTTGTGTTGATATTGCCAATGGTTTGCAAGCCCTGTGCTGCATGAAAAAGAAATTTATCATTTTCAGATATATCCAAATTATAATTGTCATATATAAAGTATTTTTTTTATTTTCTAAATCACTTGATGGATAATTCTTTTCCAATTATTATCCTTGCTTTCAGTAGTGAGGATACTTTATGAAGTATACTAGAGGACTGCCTATAAAAGGCAACTATTTTTGTAAAGGGAGCCAAAGTACAAAGCCTGACCATTTACAGTTTAGCCTTCAAATATCACTACATGTTAAATTCCTGTATCAGTGTTTTACTTTCTTTAAAAAAAACATTCAAAATACACTGTTTTGTGTGTGATATTCATAATTTTAATGTAATACAAGTTGATATTTAAGAACTATGTAAAAATGTTTTAACATTTACTTACATTAATTTTTCGTTGTGCAAAACTTTAAATTGGGAAATATTAAATATACGAATATATTTAAAGGTTTTACGTTTTGCAAGTGTACTAGTCAAAGCCCAGATCTATTTGGCATTCTAATTTCTACACTTTAAGTATTTAAAGGGGAAAGTTTTCGACCCTGGACAAAAATCTCCTCAAATTACAAAGATCATATATTTGAAGTCTTTATATACAAATGTCAACCAACACCACAGCTTACTGGGATATAACATATCACCTTTGACAGCACTGATAAACTCTTCCAGACTAAAAGGGCATACGTTTCTTTTCAAATGTTTCGTAACAAACATTTGCAAAACCCCAAAATGTTTACTGGGTATATGTATTTTAAATCTCAAAAGTCACTTTTAATACACCTACCTGGGTTAGCATGAAATGGGTCAATTTTTCATATTTTGTGCGATAACTAAATGACATAGAAACATGATATTTGGCACAAATATAGAAACAAGCAATCAGTGCCCATGAACGGGCTCTGTGTCAGCTGACTGTGTGTTTTGAGTTTCAGAGTAGAAGTGACAGGACACAAAAGTTGTGCCCTGCAAATAGTATTCAGAAGTAAAGTAACAAGGTAACTGTTCAGGTGTGAAGAGTAGGTTAAACACAAAAAATACTGCAAATGCAATAGTTTTTGAGAAACAACTGATTTACTCAAAAGTGAGAATCTCAAAGTAGCTTTTGCTCAGCTATGCCATCAGTTAATGGGCTGCAATTTTAATATGGTATAGCTCACGCAAAAGTAGGTGAATAACAGATTTAAAGAAATACTGTAAATGCAATAGTTTTCAAGTTACAACTGATTTACTCAACAGTGAGAACCTAAAAGCAGCTATTACTCAGCTATTCAAGGAGCTACAGGTCTGCAATTTTACTATTTTATAGCTGACCCAAAAGTAGGTTAATAACATATTTAAACAAAATACTGTAAATGCAATAGTTTTCAAATAACAACTGATTAACGGAACAGTGAAAACCTAAAAGTAAGTATTGTTCAGCTATGCAATGAGCTACAGGTCTACAATTTCACTGTCATTGCTGACAAATAAGTATATGAACAACATATTTAAACAGAATAGTTACTCTATTAGTAAGTGCAATAGTTTTCAAGTTAAGTTACTCAACAGTGAGAACCTCAAAGTAGCTCTTGCTATGCTATGCCATGACATACAGGTCTGCAATCTTACTATGTCATAGCGGACTCAAAAGTAGATGTACAACATATTTATAGAAAATACTTTAAATGTCACTCCCTCCGACCGTCACCGTAATAGTTATCAAGTTACAAGTTACTCAACAGTGAGAACCTGAGAATAGCTTTTACTCAGTAATGCCATGAGCAACACATCTGCAAACCTAAAGCTATTACTCAGCTATGCAAGGAGCTATAGGTCTGCAACTTTACTATGTTATAGATGACCCAAAAGTAGGTAAACAACATATTTAAAGAAAATACTCCAAATGCAATAGTTTTCATCTTGTTTTAATTGATTTACTGTGACAGTGAGAACCTGAAAGTAGCTATTGTGCAGCTATGCCATGACATGCAGATCTGCAATTTCACTATGTTATAGCTGCACCAGAGATATACCACATTTTGGTAATGTTTCACTATATTTTCCCATATGAATACCAGAGGCCTGTTTACAAACCATCCAAGTTCAATCTACATACATTACAGTGCATCCAATATAGTGCAGCTAGAATTGCATCAAACACCAGTCCATAGGCCAGTATAACTTCTGTGCTTAAGAAATTGCATTGGCTTCCTGTTGAACAGCGCACAGTGTTTAAGACAGCCACACTTGTTTTCAAGTTTCTTCATACAGGTTTTCCCAGGTATTTTGCTCCATATCTTTCTTCCTATAGCAGTTCTTATAGTACCAGGTGCAGTCAAGTGGTGGGAATTTTCTTGTCATTCCAAAGTTCTACCCTTCTGTTCACAAATCTGTCAAACAGTTTGGTAATAGTTTTGCTTTTGATGCTCCAACTGTTTGGAATGCTCTTCCAGAGATTCATGCCTCTCCCTCACTACCCTCTTTCAGAAAGCAGCTTAAAACCTACCTGTACACTAAAGCATACCCACCTTAGCCTGGATCATCCCCTTGTGTTCTTGTTTTGTTGCGCCTTAGAGTCCTCTTGTATGGGGAGATTAAGCGCTATAAAAATCCAATTAGAATTAGAGTTTGTGTCACATCAAAGAAACTACATTTTTTCATATGGACATATTGCTATACAGTACCCTATTACTACAAACGTATCCACTTCAAATCTAACATATCTCTTAAGACAAGAGGGTCAAAGATGCCCCAAAAGTCGGGTTGCGCAGGCAGCAATAAGGTTAGCGACTGCTGTAATTTAATTTAAAAACAAGGAAATAAATGTTAGGTCGCCCAGTTAAGGTGAATGTGTTAGGCGTGCTAAGAAATGTAAAACTTGTAATCTAGTTTACATAATTGTATCTATGCTATAAATGGACAAACAAAAGGATGGAATTACACCAATTTTGAAAGCAACTTAGCTTATATGATAGTGATCTATCTCCCTGTCAAGTTTGAATTCGATAGGACAAAGCATTTTCGAGTTAGAGTCCAGAAACGGAAATGTTGACGGACGAATGAACAGACAGAATTACAGCAATTTCGAAAGGAGCCTAGCTATGATGGTGATCTATCTCCCTGTCAAGTTTGAATTTGATTGGACAAACCATTTTCAAGTTAGAGTCTGGAACAGAAATGTTGACGGACAGACAAATGGACAAAAAACGGACAAACGAACGGATAGAATTACACCAATTTCGAAAGGAACCAACTATGATGGTGATCTATTTCCCTGTCAAGTTTGAATTCGATATGACAAAGCATTTTCGAGTTAGAATCTTGAAACAGAAATGTTGACGGACAGACAAATGGACAAAAAATGGACAAACAAACGGAATTACACCAATTTCGAAAGGAGCCTAGCTATGATGGTGATCTATCTCCCTGTCAAGTTTGAATTTGATTGGGCAAACCGTTTTCGAGTCCGGAACGGAAATGTTGATGGACAAACAAACAAACGGAATTACACCAATTTCGAAAGGAACCTAGCTATGATGGTGATCTATCTCCCTGTCAAGTTTGGACAGACAAACGGACAAACAAGGCCACTGCCACAGCGGTTATCTCCGGCCTTAGAATTAGTAATAATGGAGAACTAACGGAGATATCAGGCTTTTGTAGTAAGATTACCCCACTTGACATTGAAGAAGGGGTCAAACTTTCCTAGCCATATATATTTTGTGCATATTTCATGAACCTAGCCGCAATATTTCAAGTTTTAGAGCATCTTAATAATCTTTAAATAATTGGCTATGGCGGCCATTTTGTTTTTCAAAATAAGGACAAAATTTTACTCAAGCAAAACATTTGAAAGCCAGGACTTTTGATGGTCTGTGTTTATATTCTCAAGCCATAGCACCAATAATAAGGGTGAAATAAGGACATTTTAGTGTGACAATCCCATTTAACCTTGAAGCAGGGGTCAAAGGACAAATTCAACACCTGGAAAAGATTCCCAGGCCATGACTTCCTACAAGTTGTTTTCACATTCTGAACCTCTAAGAGCAATATTGGGGGTGATATAAGGCCCTTTTTAATAGAATGATCCTGTTTGACATTAAACGTGATATGGCAGCCATTTTCCTTTTAGAACTAGGTCAAAATTACTATCAGCCTAGCTTTTCTAGCCATATATCTTTTGTGCAAATATGATGAAGCTAGCTGGAATATTTCGAGATTTAGAACAGCTTTACGATTTTTTAACAGTTGGATGGCGGCCATTTGTTTTTCAAAATGAGGCCAAACCTTTTGCAGAGACAGGTTTTCATAGCCATAAACATTCCCTGCAAATGTGATGAAGATATCTTTATAAATAAATGAGATGTTAAGGTTTATGTTAAAACCTGACAAACGAATGCACGGACAAATGCACAACCTTTTGCAGAGACAGGTTTTCATAGCCATAAACATTCCCTGCAAATGTGAAGATATCTTTATAAATAAATGAGATGTTAAGGTTTATGTTAAAACCTGACAAACGAATGCACGGACAAATGCACAAACAGACACATGTATGGAAGGTGTTTACAATCTCTCGACCACAACCTATGCTTTTCATGGTCTGTGTTTACAATCTGAAGCCATAGCACCAATAATAAGGGAGAAATAAGGACGTTTTAATGTGATGACCTCATTTAACCTTGAAGCAGGGGTGAAAGGTCAAATTCTACACCTGGAAAAGATTCCCAGGCCATGACTTTCTACAAGTTGTTTTCACATTCCGAACCTCTAGGAGCAATATTTGAGGAGATATAAGGCCTTTTTAATAGGATAACCCTGTTTGACATTAAACATGTGATATGGCGGCCATTTTGTTTTTTGAACTAGGCCAAAATTACTATCAGGCTAGCTTTTCTAGCCATATAGCTTTTGTGAAAATTTGATGAAGCTAGCTGGAATATTTCAAGATTTAGAGCACCAAACAATTAGCTATTGCGGCCATTTTGTTTTTCAAAATGAGGCTAAAATTTTTCAGATTCCCAGGCCATGACTTCCTACAAGTTGTTGTCACATTCAGAACCTCTAGGAGCAATATTTGAGGCGATATAAGGCCTTTTTACTAGGATAACCCGTTTGACATTAAACATGTTATATGGCGGCCATTTTGTTTTTTGAACTAGGCCAAAATTACTATCAGGCTAGCTTTTCTAGCCATATAGCTTTTTTGCAAATTTGGTGAAGCTAGCTGGAATATTTCAAGATTTAGAGCACCTTTATGATTTTCAAACAATTAGCTATGGCGGCCATTTTGTTTTTCAAAATGAGGCTAAAATTTTTCAGACAGGTTTTCATGGCCATAAACATTCCCTGCAAATTTGGTGAAGTCATATCTTCATAAATGAATGAGATATTAAGGTTTATGCAAAAACGTGACACACGGACGGACGCATGGACGGAAGGCGTTTTATAATCTCCCGACCATGGCCTTCGGCCGCAGGCGGGAGATAAAAACGAACGGACAGAATTACACCAATTTCGAAAGGAACCTAGCTATGATGGTGATCTATCATCTTGTCAAGTTTGAATTCGATGGGACAAACCGTTTTCGAGTTAGAGTCCAGAAACAGAAATCTGGACGGACAGATGGACGTCGGACACATCAATCTAATTTGGCGAGTTGGTTACATGCAACCCGCCTTAAAATTATTTAATGTTGCATGCCTTGTAAACGTTGCACTAAACCTCTCTATTTTTATGTAAATCCTAGTTTTGAACTTCAGAACAGCTCGGTATGCATTTGCTCCTGAAGTGAAGAATTTCAGAACTAATGTGGGTGTTCCACTGGAGGCGACCCTGCTACCGATCCTACGACTTTAGGGACGGTTGTGAAAGTCATAGGTTGAAAAAACGGTGCGAAAATGCATAGTCGGTAAAGAAATCCACAACAAGACATTATACTTCCTGACAGGATGTGAGGACTACACCGACAAGCCGTAGGGGCGGAAACTTTTTTGCACAGTACAAGTAGTACAAGCCCTAAACCCCGAATAGACAATCCGCATTGCAAACAGACAAGCTGTAAAGACAGACAAGCCGGGACCACGTCCACGACCCATCACAACAGGACTGATTGATTTTTAGTATCAGTATCCATAGTCCGGATCCAGAATCAGGATCCATATCACACTATATAAACCCCTCATCACATATGAAAAGCCACCCATTTCTCACTGCAAAGATGACAGCTACACATGAAGATGAACTGTTTGACAAGTTGAGAACCCAGCACATGTAAATTATTTCAGCTTCATGCCTTTTTGCATTGGTTGGGTCGAAAATTTGACGAAATCACTATCTTGCACGGTTAAGAAGATAGAAGCAAATTTCTGTTTTTGGCAAAAATTTGAAAATTCAAAATGGCCACCATTTTTGGGAAGAGGAAAATTTTTTGAAAATTGCCAAGAGTAAATTTCCTAGATACCCTGTGGGTCGAAAATTTGGACGAAATCGCTCTATCTCGCACGGTTAAGGAGATAGAAGCATTTTTGTGTTTTGCCATGTTTGGCAAAAATTCGAAAATTCAAAATGGCCGCCATTTTTGGGGAGGGGAAAATTTTTTGAAAATTGCCAAGAGTACATTGCTCAGATCCCCTGTTGCTTGATAATTTCGATGAAATCGCTCTATCTCGCACGGTTAAGGAGATAGAAGCAAATTTGTGTTTTGCCATTTTTGGCAAAAATTCGAAAATTAAAAATGGCCGCCATTTTTGGGGAGGGGAAAATTTTTTGAAAATTGCAAAGAGTACATTCCTTAGATACCCTGTGGGTTGAAAATTTCGACGAAATCGCTCTATCTCGCACGGTTAAGGAGATAGAAGCAAATTTGCGTTTTGCCATTTTTGGCAAAAAATCGAAAATTCAAAATGGCCGCCATTTTTGAGAAGGGGAAAAGTTTTTGAAAACTGCAAAGAGTACATTCCTTAGATACCCTCTGGGTTGAAAATTTCGACAAAATCGCTCTATCTCGCACGGTTAAGGAGATAGAAGCAAATTTGTATTTTGCCATGTTTGGCAAAAATTCGAAATGGCCGCCATTTTTGGGGAGGGGAAAATTTTTTTGAAAATTGCCAAGAGTACATTGCTCAGATCCCCTGTTGCTTGATAATTTTGACGAAATCGCTCTATCTCGCACGGTTAAGGAGATAGAAGCAAATTTGTGTTTTGCCATTTTTGGCAAAAATTCAAAATGGCCGCCATTTTTGGGAAGAGGAAAATTTTTTGAAAATTGCAAAGAGTACATTCCTTAGATACCCTGTGGGTCGAAAATTTCGACGAAATCGCTCTATCTCGCACGGTTTAGGAGATATGAGCACATTTGCCTTTTTCAGTACTCAAAATAGCCAA
The DNA here is from genome assembly GCA_964017235.1 of Sabellastarte sp. h YS-2021. Lineage (NCBI taxonomy): Eukaryota > Metazoa > Annelida > Polychaeta > Sabellida > Sabellidae > Sabellastarte > Sabellastarte sp. h YS-2021. Next base: position 81,154,553 of record OZ024927.1, read on the forward strand.
TTACTCCTTTATTTAATTAATTACTCACTCATCTATGAAGCAATTCCCCCCAAAAGCAATCCCATACAAGCAATTAACCCAATGAACCTCCATACCAAATTTCAGAAAGCTAGGCTTAATAGCATTCCTTAAAATGTCTGAAAACCAAAGAGATACTCAAAAGTAGCAAAGTAGCTATTACTCAGTTAGCTATAGAGCTATCATCACCAAAAGCAATCCCATACAAGCTATTAACCCAATAAACCTGCATGCCAAATTTGGTAAAGATAGGATAAGAACTGTTGTCTAAAATGTCTGGAAACCAAGTGTGACGTCGGACGGCGGAAAAAGCAAAAATAATATGTCCACCCCCCAGTGGGGTGGACATAATAAAGGTTACATTATGACGCTGACACAATTATGACAAGGTCACCTACACCCACCAACCAATGTCTCTACCAAGTATGAATTTTCTATATGTTACAGTGTCTGCCATGATGCCGGATGCCATGGGTGAAAACAGTACCCACACAGCTTTTAAAGGCTGTTGCGTAAAAACAGACATTTAACATTTCAGAATTAATCTATGCTATAAAAATTCAATCACTTGTTTTACCTGGGAAATAATGAAACACTTTGTTATTCTTAAAAATCAGTTTTATTGTGAATTTGTTATACAAAACTACACATGTTTTAAAAGTATCAAAAAGTACTCTTTTATTACATTTTAATGAAGCAATATTTTAAAACAACATTTTATACAATATCTTATGGATTATGGTCATTAAAAATAATCAAAAAGTTGTTTTTGTTGAATTTTAACAAATTACAGAAATTACAAATATATTACAATATTTCAGTGGTCACAAAGCAGGATTTACAAATGTAAGTAGTTACAAATTTAATGTCACTGGTAAGTGCAAATAAGATTTAAATGTAATCAGAAACACAAAATAAATCACTGGGAATTGACTCTTTTGAGTGAAACATAAAAAGAAAGACAAAGCTGATACAACTGATTCCAGAATAAATGTATCTAGTTAGCATCGATAATCTTTATAAAACTGCACTAATAAAATATTTTACAGTCCATTGCATAGTTGTAGAAATATACTGTTAGGTGCAGATTTTATCAGCCAATGTACTTAAGTTGAGGTCATTTTTGTGATAAACTCCAAGCAAAAGTCAATCATTATAATGCACAAATCAATCTTCTATTCAATTTTAAAATTTGTTTTTGATATTATATTGTAATATCATGTTCAAAGAATGCAACAGACATCAACTATTCACATGACATCATCTCTAGATCTCTGAACAAAGCTTTGGATTGGAGGAACATTTCCCTGCTTTTCTGAGTTTACTTTATTAGGTCTGGTGGCCTAAAATTAACACAAACCTTGGGGTAATGGTCACCCTTGATTAAGTGGTATTTACTGCCAGTATGAACATTGGCTAAATCAAATCAATATTCCACATGGGCTAAATCAAATCAATATTCCACATGGGCTAAATCAAATCTATATTCCACATGGGCTAAATCAAATCAATATTCCACATGGGCTAAATCAAATCAATATTCCAGCCAGAACATGATACATCTCCATGTCTAATGAATTACAGCTACTTCTGGCATGCAGCCAATCACTGACAAGGGGTTTCACATTAATACCAGGAACATCAAGTTTCTAAATCTTAACTATTCATACAGTCTTTCTTATATTTCTTCTTGTAAATATCTTGGCAAATTCTAACTCAACCATGAAACCCTGAACAAATGCTAATCATAACTGCTTTTGGTTAAAAGGAAATAAACCTCTCGACTTTCCATGAATCACATTCTGCACTGGGTGAAACATGAGCCTTAACAATGATTTTTTTTGAAGGGGGGCACACTTGGTTTTGTAACAGAGATAACCCTACATATTTTTTGAATGATGGAACAGCCAAAATGGCTTTAGATTTGTTTTGATTTCATGGAACATTTATACTCTATTTTTACCACACTATGAGTGTAACCATTTTGGAATGAATAACTTTATGGGTTTAGCTTAGCTGATTGATATTTTAAAACCAGCATGAAGCACTTGAATGTGTCATTTATTTTAATAATACAGCATGTACCATTTGTCACCAAAAAATTATTACTGGTACATGTATTCTGTTTAACAATTGGCTCCACGCCCTCTGCCTTACTAACAGACCATTTGAGATTTCCTACAATTATAGGATATACTTCTGCATAAAGTAAATAAATACATTAATAGTTCCAGTTTCAGCTCCAGTTTAATTCTAATAGATACACTCGATGGTTTTTTTCCCTGGAATTGTAAGCCTTAGTATTTATACAATAAACACAAGCTACAGTAGCATACAGCACATATTAGAGAATATATAAATATACCAAAGGATATCTACACGACAATAATAAATGAGCTAAAAGATATACAATTAATAATAAGTCAAAGTAATGTTAAAACAGATAAATTTGAAGGTTATTGACCGATTAAATTATCTTGACCCATAATGTAGAGTAAAAATGTGAAATTTGCAGAGGAAGCCTCCATTTCTGCTTCCTTAACTTGTGGCAAATTGTTTACACTTTTATGACTTAGGTAACTTTACTTGACCTCTGATCTCCATTGATGTAAACTACACAAAAATTCCCCCCACCCACCTCAAAGTTAAGAACTTTACACACAGTGACCCAATTTCACATTTTTAGTGTACCCTCTAAAACATCAGTCATTTAAACTTAAATCTTCAAGCTCATCACACAAAACAAAAATTAATTTACGAGTTTACGGGACAATAAAAAGCTACCTTCAGATCTAACTTCCACAAAAATGCTTTGAGAGACAATTTATGCAAAGAAATGCAGGAATACACAGATGTTTTGCTGAAGTACAAGTCTTTAGACTAAGCTTTAACAGTCAATCCAAGTACATTTGAGCAATACAACTTTGCTTTAGGTTATATTAAACATTTTTCAATATGTCATTTAACCTGATCACTGGCCCTGTCCCATATTTCAGCAATTTACTGGTTTTTTAAAGTTGCAGATCTTAATTTTTTATATATACACCTCCAAGACCACAGCAATGGATTTTAAATGTCAAGTCAGAGCCAAAGCAAGTTTATTAGCCTTGCGGCATTAAAATAATACAATAAATACAAAATGAATTAAAATAGATAAAATAACACATGTGAGACAGGAGTGGTCAGCATAACTACTTAATTAATAGTATGACAAGCCAGAAAACAACATGCTGTAATGCTTCACACTATCAGGAAATTAAACTCTAATCTAATCTACTGCTTTGCAGATGCAATATCTTCCCCACTAAGGGAAATTAAAATCCTTATCACATAGAAAAAACCATCAAAAGAATAAATCAAGCCCTATTGTAGGATATTAGAGTAACAAATCTAAAATTTGCCACATATCTGAAATTCGCCACATGTAAAAATACTAATAAAATAAATGAATTGTGGTGAGATTTGTTGACTGTATGATAAATTAAGACTTTTTGAATTGAAAAATACCAAAAATACCAATTTTTAGACAAAAACATAATTTTCTTCATAAAATTAACTAAAGTTTTAGAGGTGGCGAATTTTAGATTCCTGGCGAATTTTAGATTCCTTACTCTAATCAGGGTGCCAACAAGAATTTGAAAACAAATGACCTCTATGTACTTGTTCACACTGCTCAATTTTTAGCATGTAACTAATAATTTTATTGTGTTAAGACCTATCTTCCCACACTGCTGTGAATTCTGATCTGATGAATATTTCCTTGAAAACTAAGTTCATGTATGATACATAGACTCGTTCTGCAGCCAACATTTCAAATTCTGCCAACTGAACTTGAAATATGGTTAATACAAACAAAACTGTTGAAGAACTAGTATATGTTCAATCAAAAAGTAATATCTAAAGGGATCAGAAAGATACTTTAACTGACCAGAAGTTTGTGAAAACAATGTTAATATTTTCTTTTTAATATTGTAATGTATTTTAACACAAAATTGAATGTCACAATGTAAGGAATATTTTCTTTTTAATCTAAGAACATATTTTAGCACAAAAGTTTGAACTACTTAAATTGTACAAAAGGCAAAACGTCCAAACTGCATGTGTGATACACACAGAATTTACAAATGAAACCGATGACATTGAATTTCTGTCAAGAAAAACATATGGTTGAGTACATTGGATCACTGTTAAACATGAAACACAAAAAAGCTTGTTAATATTGTTCAATCAAAAAATATAAACAGCAAATGAACAGTAAAAAATTTAGAAAGTATGAGACACATGTTGTCACAAACATGAATATATCATAATATCAAAGTGTAATTTCACAATATCCTTGTGTAATCTTTGCAAAATGTCATATTTAACACTGTGTACACATGATTAGTTTGAAGCATTAATAATGCACATACATAAAAAATAAAATAACATTAACCCTCAAATGTAAAGTAATATTTCCAATCGCAATTTTTATCGTAAGAGCTTGGAATAGTAAACTAGTACAGTGTGATGGCCACAGTTATCACAACACATTATACAAATACATACATCACTTTGCTCAGTAGTTAAAGGTGCATTTAAATAAACATTAAACTTGCACTGATGTTTTTACAAGACTGTTAAACAATGGCCCAAGACATTATCAGGATGCATTTCTTATATATAGATATAAAATGCACTTGAAAGATATGCACTTATAAATACAGAATAAGCTTTTAAATGGTAAAAAAAATATAAAAATATATGTTCAACCTAGGAATGTTTATTAAAGCGCTGAATCGCACAAGGCATTGGGTAAAGATTTCTTAAGGTCCCAGCTTGTGGAATGTTACAATGTTCAATTCCTGTCTTCTTATACCTTCATGTTTTTCGTCATCTCATCATCATCTGAAACATAACCATGTGTAGGCTTCTATATTTATTTGTAGGATGCAGACACACTATAACTTGTCACATTTTTTTCCAATATACTCACAACATTATAATTTTCAAATAAAATAGACTAAACATTAAACTGGAGCATGCATGCATCTCTATGGAATGTCTTAAATTATGATGAAATTACAATCAAGATATTCTGCATCATACATTTATTTCAAGTTAGTATCAGTTTGAATCCAGGCCATATATGGTTAATTTACTGTTCACATTATAGATGTAATATAAGGCATTTGAGCAGACTTTATCAGGATTTCAGAAAAGAATATATGGATCTGCCCATGGGCTGTTAATTATGATACTACCTCATATACTACATCTTTTATTCTGTTTATACTATCAAAGTGTTTGACCCATATCTTAAAAGTTATAAAATGCATTGGCTTTATTGTCTACAAACATAGTACATGTATTTTAATAACCATTTGTAGCCCCAGTGATAAAAATTGATGCACAATGCAATTCTTCTTAAGTTTACACAGGTTACTGCATTGCGTATATCATATCGTTTTTTAAAAAGTCAGACAGATTTGAAATTTTCAAATCAGTGATGGTAGATCTTCATTCAAGATAAGGACTATAAATGCCATGCAGCCTTTCACCTATTTATAGCCTGTCCTCTGACTTATATCTGTATTTATAAAGGATAAAATTATACTATTTCACCCATTAAGTTCATAGAATGAGCATGGACGCATAATAACAATAAAAGTGTTTTGTACAAGTTATTATTTTGTACAAATTAGACCAAAAATATATACTTGAACACTACTGAAGGATATTGGGGTTTTTACGTCGCTTTCAACACTGTACAGGTCATATCACGACGGGTAGTTGGAAGGGCAGAGGAAACCAGTACATAGAGTTCGCTAGGGTTGTGTACTGTAAACTGCCGACCAACGGCAAGCAACTACCAGCTTTCCCACTTAAGGCCATCACGGGGATCGAACCCCGGCCTCAGAGGTGGGAGGCGAGAGTGTTACCACTCTGCCACCATGGCCCCCCTGAAGGATATTGGGGCACAAGCCAAACACTGAATGAGTGAGAACTTTTAAAACTCAGCTATACCAGTAATAACTTGTTCAAGATTTTATGTTATAACTTGTAACAAAATCTGCATTAAGTTTGTACATGACATATATTTATGGCATCTTTTGGGGAGGGATTTGAACTTTCTGCAACTTATATTGAACCATTTGTTTTAAATTACAAGAGTAAAAACAATCCTGGGGGTGTAACAAATAAATCAATGTTACTATTCTTTTTCTTTTGTGGTTGTGTTCTAATACCACATTATTTCATGTTCACTTGTTTACATGACCTTGGTTAGTACAGTTAACTATGGAATTTGAATATGCCTAAGTAAAATAAGTACAACTAACTCCAGCATGCAAAAACTGTCCAAGATGTTGAGAAGATGTGTGAGCAATGTCAAAATAAATACCTATTTATGTAAAAAATCATAAAACACAAGCATAACTGTGTAACAGAAGACTGAACTAATCATACCAGGCATAAAAAGAATAATTTCCCACAATTGCTATTTCAAGCCAGTTCGAACAAGAGAAGCAAGAAATGTTCGATCTTTACTAAAAAAATTGAAAAAGGTCATAATAAGAAAGCATTCTCACTGCATGCACAATATTTTCAACTGCGTAACAATGTGAATATTGTTTTTGCAATTTTAATTTTTAGATATGAAATGTAAGATTTTAACCTTATTAAACCTTAATCTTTACTAAACAGTAAAAGAGAGAACAATAAACATCCACCATATATCATTCCCTAGTGAAATTGCATGACTATTCCACAATATTCCCATCAGCCACTTACATACAAAATAAAGTTCACAAATTTTAACAAACCATATTTTTATTTATGTTTACTAAATATAATTTATCACTCATCATTGAAAAAAAACTAGAGGATCGCTCGCAAAAAAAAAGATAATGTTTTTGCATAGCAAAAACAAAGCGTCCCGAAAAGGATATAAAGGTGAGTGCTAAAGTATTAAGAAAATGCTTCGTTTCTAGCCTTATACTGTTGTGGCAACCAAAGTCAGCGCAGTCTGCTCTATCTAGCACGGTTTTCAAGATATAAGCATTTTTGTGTTTTGCAAAAAATAAAAAAATTAAAAATGTCCGCTATATTTGGCGAGACAAAAATATTTTGAAAATTGGCATGGGTACTCTGCAGAGATACCCAGCAGGTCCAAAATTTTGTTGAGTTCGCTCCATATAGCACGGTTTTTGAGATATAAGCATTTTTGTGATTTGCAAAAACTTTGAAAATTCAAAATGGCCACCATTTTTGGGGAGACAAAAATTTTTGTCAAGACCACTGCTGCGGTGTGTATCTCCCACCGAGCATTAAAGCAGAAGAAATAGCTTTTCCGAGATATTCACAATTTTTCATTTTCGTGTGTGAAAGCTCTTCCAAAAGTAGGTGAATGAGTTATTTGAGAAAAATTGGCTATCTGCAATACTATTAAGAGATAATTCACATTTACTCATTTTGAGTAGGTGAATAATTATCTATGGGTCTGAAACTTCACCAAGTGAAAGCTCTCCCAAAAGTAGGTGAATGAGTTATTTGAGAAAAACTGGCTATCTGCAATACTTTTAGAGATAATTCGCATTTACTCATTTTGAGTAGGTGAGTAATTAGCTATGGGTCTGAAACTTCACCATGTGAAAGCTCTCCCACAAGTAGATGAATGAGTATTTGATAAAAATTGGGTATCCGCAATACTTTTACAGATAATTTGCATTTACTCATTTTGAGTAGGTGAATAAATAGCCATGGGTCTGAAACTTCACAGAGTGAAAGCTCTCCCAAAAGTAGGTGAATGAGTTATTTGAGAAAAATTGGCTATCTGCAATACTTTTAGAGATAAGTCACATTTACTCATTTTGAGTAGGTGAATAATTAGCTATGGGTCTGAAACTTCACCAAGTGAAAGCTCTGCCAAAAGTAGGTGAATGAGTTATTTGAGAAAAATTGGCTATCTGCAATACTTTTAGAGATAATTCGCATTTACTCATTTTGAGTAGGTGAGTAATTAGCTATGGGTCTGAACTTCACAGAGTGAAAGCTCTCCCAAAAGTAGGTGAATGATTAATTTGACAAAAATTGGCTATCTGCAATACTTTTAGAGATAATTCGCATTTACTCATTTTGAGTAGGTGGGTAATTAGCTATGGGTCTGAAACTTCACCAAGTGAAAGCTCTCCCAAAAGTAGGTGAATGATTTATTTGAGAAAAATTGGCTATCTGCAATACTTTTAGAGATAATTCGCATTTACTCATTTTGAGTAGGTGAGTAATTAGCTATGGGTCTGAAACTTCACCATGTGAAAGCTCTCCCACAAGTAGATGAATGAGCTATTTGATAAAAATTGGGTATCCGCAATACTTTTACAGATAATTAGCATTTACTCATTTTGAGTAGGTAAATAATTAGCTATGGGTCTGAAACTTCACCATGTGAAAGCTCTCCCAAATGTAGGTGAATGAGTTATTTGAGAAAAATTGGCTATCTGCAATACTTTTAGAGATAATTCGCATTTACTCATTTTGAGTAGGTGAGTAATTAGCTATCGGTCTGAAACTTCACCATGTGAAAGCTCTTCCAAAAGTAGGTGAATGAGTTATTTGAGAAAAATTGGCTATCTGCAATACTTTTAAGAGATAATTCGCATTTACTCATTTTGAGTAGGTGAGTAATCATCTACGGGTCTGAAACTTCACCATGTGAAAGCTCTCCCAAAAATACATGAATGAGTTATTTGATAAAAATTGGGTATCTGCAATAGTTTTTGAGATAATTAGCATTTACTCATTTTGAGTAGGTGAGTAATTAGCTACGGGTCTGAAACTTCACCAAGTGAAAGCTCTTCCAAAAGTAGGTGAATGAGTTATTTGAGAAAAATTGGCCATCTGCAATACTTTTAGAGGTAATTCACATTTACTCTTTTTGAGTAGGTGAGCAATTAGCTATGGGTCTGAAACTTCACCAAGTGAAAGCTCTTTGGGATAGCTGCTCTGCAGAAATACCCTGAAGATAAAAAATTTTGTCGAAATCGCTCTATGTAGCACGGTTTTCGAAATATTAGCATTTTTGTGTTTTGCAATTTTTGCGCAAAAATTCGAAAATTCAAAATGGCCGCCATTTTTGACAAGACAAAATTTTTTTGAAAATTGGCATGGCTACTCTGCAGAGATACCCTGTGGGTCAAAAATTTCGTCGAAATCGCTCTATCTAGCACGGTTTTCGAGATATAAGCATTTTTGTGTTTTGCAATTTTGCGAAAAATTTGAAAATTCAAAATGGCCGCCATTTTTTGCGAGAAATTTTTTGTTTGAAAATTGGCATGGCTACTCTGCAGATATACCCTGTGGGTCAAAAATTTCGTCGAAATCGCTCTATCTTGCAGGGTTTTCGAGATATAAGCATTTTTATGTTTTGCAATTTTTGCGAAAAATTCGAAAATTCAAAATGGCCGCCATTTTTGGCGAGACAAAAATTTTTTCAAAATTGGGATAAGTACTCTGCAGAGATATCCTGCGGGTCAAAAATTTCGTCGAAATCGCTCTATCTAGCACGGTTTTTGAGATATAAGCATTTTTGTGTTTTGCAATTTTTGCAAAAATTTCGAAAATTCAAAATGGCCGCCATTTTTGGCGAGACAAAAATTTTTTTGAAAATTGGGAAAAGTACTCCACAGAGATATCCTGCAGGTCAAAAATTTTGTCGAAATTGCTCTATCTAGCACGGTTTTTGAGATATAAGCATTTTTGTGTTTTGCAATTTTTGCGAAAATTTCGAAAATTCAAAATGGCCGCCATTTTGGACGAGACAAATTTTTTTTGAAAATTGGGAAAACTACTCCGCAGAGATACCCTGTGGGTCAAAAATTTCGTCGAAATCGCTCTATCTAGCACGGTTTTCGAGATATAAGCATTTTTGTGTTTTCCTTATTTGGAAAATTCGTAATGATTAATTAATCATTAATTACTCGGCCATTTCTTGACCAATCAATGCCAAAATCTAATGATTTCCAGATTTTAATAGAATGAATGTATTTGCCAAGTTTCAGGTGAATTGATAAAATTCCTTTCAAGTTATCATCCGGACAAGCTTCCCCATCGAAAAAAGACATTTTTGGTCATGTGACCTTTCTGATTGGTTGAAATGTCACTGCAGCATATGCAGCATATGCTACTGCCTAAACCTGCCAAATCCGCCTAACGGTTACAGAGTTATAAGGAAAACAAAATGCGGAGCCGGCGGAGCCTGAAGCTCTCCCATACACAAACAAGCGTCCCTTGCGGGACGCTTAATAAATTCTTGACACATACAATTTACATATTTTGAAAGATCTCCCAGTAGAGCAATGCACTCCATCTTTACGCCCCAGTCACGCTACAGGCAGTGTGCCACATGGTTAGAGGTTTTCCTCTAAAGGTTGCATACAAACCTTGACGTAAATTGAAGGACAGGGGTGTTTTGGCTAACACCTATAACTGTGGGACATATTACCTGTTGTGTGACTGGGGTTTTACTGATTCCAATATCCAGTAAAAAGCACCAAAAAATTTATTGACAAAATGACATGTTTCTGAAGCATATATTGTGCCCAACAATACTCTGAAAATCAGATATTTGAAAAGATGAAGGTCAGAGTGTGTACCATTTTTTCATGCAAGAATAAGTTCTGTTCAAAGCAAACATTTTCACTGTGATTTAAGCTTTTTGCTTAGAAAAATGAGCCTCAATAATGATAAACCAATTTCTGGTTAAATTTTGAAATATATATGAATCCAAACATGAGTGTAAATGAATTCATATGTATAGTGATCCATGGGGTTTTCGTGGTAATTAACATTTTATATGCTTATAATTTCTGACAACATTGAAAAAATTACATTAAAAACATATTATTTCATGAAAATATAACACTACGACAGTGTCAGTGTTGAATCCTAAGGTTCAATATAATAGAAGTTCTCACCATACCACAAAAACTCCAATGACACAAAAATACCACAGCCACCCATATTATAGACTTTTTAAATTTGACTTTGATCAAAACTTTTCTTCCAGATAAGATTGTGACTTGTATTCAGACCAGAAAACACCACATTAACTTAGGTTTAATGTAATGGACAAATACACATATTTGTCATGCAGTATCTTACCCAACTTGCTCTCTGTATCTGAAGGGGCCTGATCAACTGAACCCTCAGGTAGCATGTAAGCTAACCTGGCATTATTACCTGGGCTGTATGAATCTATGTGCAATACACAAAGATTAAGCCAGCTGTACATTTTAATTGAAGCTAGTTGCTTTTCTTTCAAGCTTATACATTTTATAGATTTCACTGTTATATCCAAGTTTAATGTTGGTGGAAGGTAGAGCCAAAAAGCACTGTGAACTCCAAAATTTATGAAGCAAACTGAAGGTTTTTTCAAAGACAGGAGGCCAGTTATTGTGACAGTCACAATGAAAAGATCAAAATTATTTAGATTTAGCATTGCATGGTTACTGTACTACTCTGTCTCATTTTTTTCACTCATACATTACTCACTTGACTAAGAATGAGTCATAAGTGAGCTGTACTGGTGGAGGAAACACAGTGTGTGGCTTGGGGTGAAAAACAGGGTCTTGAGTTTGTTGTGTGATAACTGTGTTTGAGTGTTTGCTAAATGGAGGAACTAGAAAGACAAATATCACTATGGTGATTGATGAAAACAAAAATATCAAATGTCATTGAAAATAAGGATATTATGTTTGAAAAGCAATCTTTGCCATTTTAAGTCTTTCCTACTGATTGCATGGGCCTTTGTAAGGTTCATAACCCATTAGAAGGAATTAGGAGATCAGAAAATTTCAGAAACCAATTAGATGAATCAAAATACATTTGCAACATTTTGGAGAGCCAATCGGAAGGTTTCTAGACCCATGGTAATGTCAATCTGAAAGCTAATGTTAATCTATCATAAACTATCATAAAATCCAACTATAGATCCTAAGTTGTTTTATTTTTTCCAATTGGGAGGTTAGTTTTTGACCCACTTGTGGCTACAGAATAGCCCACTTAGAGGAATCTAACAACATGAAGTATAAATGACAAACATATGACAAAGTTTTTCATACAAAAGTAGAGAAAAAGAATTCAATTCAATGACATGCAAGTTGGTTATGGCAGATTATTAAACTAGAGGATCGCTCGCAAAAAAAAAGATAATGTTTTTGCATAGCAAAAACAAAAGCGTCCCGAAAAGGATATAAAGGTGAGTGCTAAAGTATTAAGAAAATGCTTCGTTTCTAGCCTTATACTGTTGTGGCAACCAAAGTCAGCGCAGTCTGCTCTATCTAGCACGGTTTTCAAGATATAAGCATTTTTGTGTTTTGCAAAATATAAAAAAATTAAAGATGTCCGCTATATTTGGCGAGACAAAAATATTTTGAAAATTGGCATGGCTACTCTGCAGAGATACCCAGCAGGTCCAAAATTTTGTTGAGTTCGCTCCATATAGCACAGTTTTCGAGATATAAGCATTTTTGTGTTTTGCAAAAACTTTGAAAATTCAAAATGGCCACCATTTTTGGGGAGACAAAAATTTTTGTCAAGACCACTGCCGTGGTGTGTATCTCCCGCCGAGCATTAAAGCAGAAGAAAATAGCTTTTCCGAGATATTCACAATTTTTCATTTTCGTGTGTGAAAGGTCTTCCAAAAGTAGGTGAATGAGTTATTTGAGAAAAATTGGCTATCTGCAATACTATTAAGAGATAATTTACATTTACTCATTTTGAGTAGGTGAATAATTATCTATGGGTCTGAAACTTCACCAAGTGAAAGCTCTCCCAAAAGTAGGTGAATGAGTTACTTGAGAAAAATTGGCTATCTGCAATACTTTTAGAGATAATTCGCATTTACTCATTTTGAGTAGGTGAGTAATTAGCTATGGGTCTGAAACTTCACCATGTGAAAGCTCTACCACAAGTAGATGAATGAGTATTTGATAAAAATTGGGTATCCGCAATACTTTTACAGATAATTAGCATTTACTCATTTTGAGTAGGTGAATAAATAGCTATGGGTCTGAAACTTCACAGAGTGAAAGCTCTCCCAAAAGTAGGTGAATGAGTTATTTGAGAAAAATTGGCTATCTGCAATACTTTTAGAGATAATTCACATTTACTCATTTTGAGTAGGTGAATAATTAGCTATGGGTCTGAAACTTCACCAAGTGAAAGCTCTGCCAAAAGTAGGTGAATGAGTTATTTGAGAAAAATTGGCTATCTGCAATACTTTTACAGATAATTCGCATTTACTCATTTTGAGTAGGTGAGTAATTAGCTATGGGTCTGAAACTTCACCAAGTGAAAGCTCTCCCAAAAGTAGGTGAATGAGTTATTTGAGAAAAATTGGCTATCTGCAATACTTTTAGAGATAATTCGCATTTACTCATTTTGAGTAGACGAGTAATTAGCTATGGGTCTGAAACTTCACCAAGTGAAAGCTCTCCCAAAAGTAGGTGAATGATTAATTTGAGAAAAATTGGCTATCTGCAATACTTTTAGAGATAATTCGCATTTACTCATTTTGAGTAGGTGAGTAATTAGCTATGGGTCTGAAACTTCACCAAGTGAAAGCTCTCCCAAAAGTAGGTGAATGATTAATTTGAGAAAAATTGGCTATCTGCAATACTTTTAGAGATAATTCGCATTTACTCATTTTGAGTAGGTGAGTAATTAGCTATGGGTCTGAAACTTCACCGAGTGAAAGCTCTCCCAAAAGTAGGTGAATGAGTTATTTGAGAAAAATTGGCTATCTGCAATACTTTTACAGATAATTCGCATTTACTCGTTTTGAGTAGGTGAGTAATTAGCTATGGGTCTGAAACTTCACCAAGTGAAAGCTCTCCCAAAAGTAGGTGAATGAGTTATTTGAGAAAAATTGGCTATCTGCAATACTTTTAGAGATAATTCGCATTTACTCATTTTGAGTAGGTGAGTAATTAGCTATGGGTCTGAAACTTCACCAAGTGAAAGCTCTCCCAAAAGTAGGTGAATGATTAATTTGAGAAAAATTGGCTATCTGCAATACTTTTAGAGATAATTCGCATTTACTCATTTTGAGTAGGTGAGTAATTAGCTATGGGTCTGAAACTTCACAGAGTGAAAGCTCTCCCAAAAGTAGGTGAATGAGTTATTTGAGAAAAATTGGCTATCTGCAATACTTTTAGAGATAATTCGCATTTACTCATTTTGAGTAGGTGAGTAATTAGCTATGGGTCTGAAACTTCACCAAGTGAAAGCTCTCCCAAAAGTAGGTGAATGAGTTATTTGAGAAAAATTGGCTATCTGCAATACTTTTAGAGATAATTCGCATTTACTCATTTTGAGTAGGTGAGTAATTAGCTATGGGTCTGAAACTTCACCAAGTGAAAGCTCTCCCAAAAGTAGGTGAATGAGTTATTTGAGAAAAATTGGCTATCTGCAATACTTTTACAGATAATTCGCATTTACTCATTTTGAGTAGGTGAGTAATTAGCTATGGGTCTGAAACTTCACCAAGTGAAAGCTCTCCCAAAAGTAGGTGAATGATTAATTTGACAAAAATTGGCTATCTGCAATACTTTTAGAGATAATTTGCATTTACTCATTTTGAGTAGGTGAGTAATTAGCTATGGGTCTGAAACTTCACAGAGTGAAAGCTCTCCCAAAAGTAGGTGAATGAGTTATTTGAGAAAAATTGGCTATCTGCAATACTTTTAGAGATAATTCACATTTACTCATTTTGAGTAGGTGAGTAATTAGCTATGGGTCTGAAACTTCACCAAGTGAAAGCTCTGCCAAAAGTAGGTGAATGAGTTATTTGAGAAAAATTGGCTATCTGCAATACTTTTAGAGATAATTCGCATTTACTCATTTTGAGTAGGTGAGTAATTAGCTATGGGTCTGAAACTTCACAGAGTGAAAGCTCTCCCAAAAGTAGGTGAATGAGTTATTTGAGAAAAATTGTCTATCTGCAATACTTTTAGAGATAATTCACAGTTACTCATTTTGAGTAGGTGAGTAATTAGCTATGGGTCTGAAACTTCACCAAGTGAAAGCTCTCCCAAAAGTAGGTGAATGATTAATTTGACAAAAATTGGCTATCTGCAATACTTTTAGAGATAATTCGCATTTACTCATTTTGAGTAGGTGAGTAATTAGCTATGGGTCTGAAACTTCACCAAGTGAAAGCTCTCCCAAAAGTAGGTGAATGAGTTATTTGAGAAAAATTGGCTATCTGCAATACTTTTACAGATAATTCGCATTTACTCATTTTGAGTAGGTGAGTAATTAGCTATGGGTCTGAAACTTCACCAAGTGAAAGCTCTCCCAAAAGTAGGTGAATGATTAATTTGAGAAAAATTGGCTATCTGCAATACTTTTAGAGATAATTCGCATTTACTCATTTTGAGTAGGTGAGTAATTAGCTATGGGTCTGAAACTTCACCGAGTGAAAGCTCTCCCAAAAGTAGGTGAATGAGTTATTTGAGAAAAATTGGCTATCTGCAATACTTTTACAGATAATTCGCATTTACTCGTTTTGAGTAGGTGAGTAATTAGCTATGGGTCTGAAACTTCACCAAGTGAAAGCTCTCCCAAAAGTAGGTGAATGAGTTATTTGAGAAAAATTGGCTATCTGCAATACTTTTAGAGATAATTCGCATTTACTCATTTTGAGTAGGTGAGTAATTAGCTATGGGTCTGAAACTTCACCAAGTGAAAGCTCTCCCAAAAGTAGGTGAATGATTAATTTGAGAAAAATTGGCTATCTGCAATACTTTTAGAGATAATTCGCATTTACTCATTTTGAGTAGGTGAGTAATTAGCTATGGGTCTGAAACTTCACAGAGTGAAAGCTCTCCCAAAAGTAGGTGAATGAGTTATTTGAGAAAAATTGGCTATCTGCAATACTTTTAGAGATAATTCGCATTTACTCATTTTGAGTAGGTGAGTAATTAGCTATGGGTCTGAAACTTCACCAAGTGAAAGCTCTCCCAAAAGTAGGTGAATGAGTTATTTGAGAAAAATTGGCTATCTGCAATACTTTTAGAGATAATTCGCATTTACTCATTTTGAGTAGGTGAGTAATTAGCTATGGGTCTGAAACTTCACCAAGTGAAAGCTCTCCCAAAAGTAGGTGAATGAGTTATTTGAGAAAAATTGGCTATCTGCAATACTTTTACAGATAATTCGCATTTACTCATTTTGAGTAGGTGAGTAATTAGCTATGGGTCTGAAACTTCACCAAGTGAAAGCTCTCCCAAAAGTAGGTGAATGATTAATTTGACAAAAATTGGCTATCTGCAATACTTTTAGAGATAATTTGCATTTACTCATTTTGAGTAGGTGAGTAATTAGCTATGGGTCTGAAACTTCACAGAGTGAAAGCTCTCCCAAAAGTAGGTGAATGAGTTATTTGAGAAAAATTGGCTATCTGCAATACTTTTAGAGATAATTCGCATTTACTCATTTTGAGTAGGTGAGTAATTAGCTATGGGTCTGAAACTTCACCAAGTGAAAGCTCTCCCAAAAGTAGGTGAATGAGTTATTTGAGAAAAATTGGCTATCTGCAATACTTTTAGAGATAATTCGCATTTACTCATTTTGAGTAGGTGAGTAATTAGCTATGGGTCTGAAACTTCACCAAGTGAAAGCTCTCCCAAAAGTAGGTGAATGAGTTATTTGAGAAAAATTGGCTATCTGCAATACTTTTACAGATAATTCGCATTTACTCATTTTGAGTAGGTGAGTAATTAGCTATGGGTCTGAAACTTCACCAAGTGAAAGCTCTCCCAAAAGTAGGTGAATGATTAATTTGAGAAAAATTGGCTATCTGCAATACTTTTAGAGATAATTCGCATTTACTCATTTTGAGTAGGTGAGTAATTAGCTATGGGTCTGAAACTTCACAGAGTGAAAGCTCTCCCAAAAGTAGGTGAATGAGTTATTTGAGAAAAATTGGCTATCTGCAATACTTTTAGAGATAATTCGCATTTACTCATTTTGAGTAGGTGAGTAATTAGCTATGGGTCTGAAACTTCACAGAGTGAAAGCTCTCCCAAAAGTAGGTGAATGAGTTATTTGAGAAAAATTGGCTATCTGCAATACTTTTAGAGATAATTCACATTTACTCATTTTGAGTAGGTGAGTAATTAGCTATGGGTCTGAAACTTCACCAAGTGAAAGCTCTGCCAAAAGTAGGTGAATGAGTTATTTGAGAAAAATTGGCTATCTGCAATACTTTTAGAGATAATTCGCATTTACTCATTTTGAGTAGGTGAGTAATTAGCTATGGGTCTGAAACTTCACAGAGTGAAAGCTCTCCCAAAAGTAGGTGAATGAGTTATTTGAGAAAAATTGTCTATCTGCAATACTTTTAGAGATAATTCACAGTTACTCATTTTGAGTAGGTGAGTAATTAGCTATGGGTCTGAAACTTCACCAAGTGAAAGCTCTCCCAAAAGTAGGTGAATGATTAATTTGACAAAAATTGGCTATCTGCAATACTTTTAGAGATAATTCGCATTTACTCATTTTGAGTAGGTGAGTAATTAGCTATGGGTCTGAAACTTCACCAAGTGAAAGCTCTGCCAAAAGTAGGTGAATGAGTTATTTGAGAAAAATTGGCTATCTGCAATACTTTTAGAGATAATTCGCATTTACTCATTTTGAGTAGGTGAGTAATTAGCTATGGGTCTGAAACTTCACCAAGTGAAAGCTCTCCCCAAAGTAGGTGAATGAGTTATTTGAGAAAAATTGGCTATCTGCAATACTTTTAGAGATAATTCGCATTTACTCATTTTGAGTAGGTGAGTAATTAGCTATGGGTCTGAAACTTCACCAAGTGAAAGCTCTCCCAAAAGTAGGTGAATGATTAATTTGAGAAAAATTGGCTATCTGCAATACTTTTACAGATAATTCGCATTTACTCATTTTGAGTAGGTGAGTAATTAGCTATGGGTCTGAAACTTCACCAAGTGAAAGCTCTGCCAAAAGTAGGTGAATGAGTTATTTGAGAAAAATTGGCTATCTGCAATACTTTTAGAGATAATTCGCATTTACTCATTTTGAGTAGGTGAGTAATTAGCTATGGGTCTGAAACTTCACCAAGTGAAAGCTCTCCCCAAAGTAGGTGAATGAGTTATTTGAGAAAAATTGGCTATCTGCAATACTTTTACAGATAATTCGCATTTACTCATTTTGAGTAGGTGAGTAATTAGCTATGGGTCTGAAACTTCACCAAGTGAAAGCTCTCCCCAAAGTAGGTGAATGAGTTATTTGAGAAAAATTGGCTATCTGCAATACTTTTAGAGATAATTCGCATTTACTCATTTTGAGTAGGTGAGTAATTAGCTATGGATCTGAAACTTCACCAAGTGAAAGCTCTTTGGGATAGCTGCTCTGCAGAGATACCCTGAAGATAAAAAATTTCGTCGAAATCGCTCTATGTAGCACGGTTTTCGAGATATTAGCATTTTTGTGTTTTGCAATTTTTGCGCAAAAATTCGAAAATTCAAAATGGCCGCCATTTTTGGCAAGATAAAATTTTTTTGAAAATTGGCATGGCTACTCTGCAGAGATACCCTGTGGGTCAAAAATTTCGTCGAAATCGCTCTATCTAGCACGGTTTTCGAGATATAAGCATTTTTGTGTTTTGCAATTTTGCGAAAAATTTGAAAATTCAAAATGGCCGCCATTTTTTGCGAGAAATTTTTTGTTTGAAAATTGGCATGGCTACTCTGCAGAGATACCCTGTGGGTCAAAAATTTCGTCGAAATCGCTCTATCTAGCAGGGTTTTTGAGATATAAGCATTTTTATGTTTTGCAATTTTTGCGAAAAATTCGAAAATTCAAAATGGCCGCCATTTTTGGCGAGATAAAATTTTTTTGAAACTTGGCATGGCTACTCTGCAGATATATCCTGTGGGTCAAAAATTTCGTCGAAATCGCTCTATCTAGCAGGGTTTTCGAGATATAAGCATTTTTATGTTTTGCAATTTTTGTGAAAAATTCGAAAATTCAAAATGGCCGCCATTTTTGGCGAGAGAAAATTTTTTTTCAAAATTGGGATAACTACTCTGCAGAGATATCCTGCGGGTCAAAAATTTTGTCGAAATTGCTCTATCTAGCACGGTTTTTGAGATATAAGCATTTTTGTGTTTTGCAATTTTTGCGAAAATTTCGAAAATTCAAAATGGCCGCCATTTTGGGCGAGATAAATTTTTTTTGAAAATTGGGAAAACTACTCCGCAGAGATACCCTGCGGGTCAAAAATTTCGTCGAAATCGCTCTATCTAGCACGGTTTTCGAGATATAAGCATTTTTGTGTTTTCCTTATTTGGAAAATTCGTAATGATTAATTAATCATTAATTACTCGGCCATTTCTTGACCAATCAATGCCAAAATCTAATGATTTCCAGATTTTAATAGAATGAATGTATTTGCCAAGTTTCAGGTGAATTGATAAAATTCCTTTCAAGTTATCATCCGGACAAGCTTCCCCATCGAAAAAAGACATTTTTGGTCATGTGACCTCTCTGATTGGTTGAAATGTCACTGCAACATATTCAAAAAAATTCTCCAAGGCTACTGCCTAAACCTGCCAAATTTGAAAAGAATCCGCCTAACGGTTACAGAGTTATAAGGAAAACAAAATGCGGAGCTGGCGGAGCCGCCGGAGCCTGAAGCTCTCCCATACACAAACAACGTCCCTTGCGGGACGCTTAATTATATATATGTTTCTAATAACTTTACAGGAAAGGCTCTCCATCAGTCCAGACAAAGTTATTCTGCGTATGAATGTTAGCAGGTATCACAAATCAGATATCCACTGTTGATGTTAGTATAAGGTATAGATAAATTCATGGCTACATAACAATACAAAGCTCTCTATTCATTTACAATCTTACAGATAAAAAGCTCTTACTCTAGTATTCCTCACTTGGAGGTCGATGTTTTGCTGAAATAGGTGAAGTGCAGACACTCAAAATTTAAACTGGTGTATAAACAGCATTGCATTTCTTTCTAACAGCATATATCACTTGTTGTATTTATATTACAAACTCACAACTGATAGGATTATAAAAGTTTGGGATTAGAACTACATTATCCACAGACACATTAAAATATGTTACATTAGGAAACTAAAAGGCAGACTAAATTATTGATAAACATGTGACAGTATTCTACAGTATTTCAGTCAATGAAAAAAAGTCAATGCTTAGAAATAACACTGACAGAGGGGAAGAAGTACTTTTGTTTTTATAAAAAAGTTATGAGAGATACATACATGCATCATTCACATAAGCATTGTTGTACAGTCCCTGGTTCGACACTTCCCCTTCCAGTACTGATTTCAGGGATTTGTGGATAAAGATGTACTGTTGCTGAAGTACAAGAACAGAAAATGAAAGAAACTACTTATTAATTAATAAACAATATAAAAAAAATTGCTAATAATGTTTGATATCTACATTTAAATGGAAAAGTTATTATATATTTCATGCTCATTTTATTGAACAACTGACTTAATAAAGTAAAATTGAGAAAGGTCTGTTTATACATTGAAGTAGAAGTTATTGTATCACATGTACATATTACACATTTTAGAAGTTGAGCATTATATGACCTTGACTTTGTATTGTAGATATATTATACAAGTGCATTATATATAAGTTTTCATATATTTCTTGGTACCATACTTAGCACTAAATATACAGAGGGAGAATATTATATTAAATCATAAATTTATTGACTGGTAAAAAAATACATATGTATGTGACACAACAAGTTAATTTTTTTTAAAATAAATAATTATTAATCTGAGAACCTATAACCCCTCACCAACACCTGTGTATCCAAGCAAATATGACCGTCATGTTTGTAAATATTTTACATTTGTGCAAAAGGTTCGATTATTTTGCTAAATTTACTCTTACAATACATTATAATTTATTCTTTATAAAAATTGCATTCTTTTTTGGTTAAGTATAGAATAAAAAGATATAGCTACACATTAGTACTACATTCTGTTACAGAGGTCTATCACACATTGATTGACCACATTAAACAAGGGATTTTTGTGATAATAAATGTTTATGGAAAATAGGGTTATTCACTTTTTAAATTAAAAGTAACACAATTTATGATAACACAATTGTTAAAAATTCATTATAAAATTCATAGTTTTTATACACTATTAACTTCAGTTGATAATTTCAACTGTGTGTGTACTGACAGAATCCCAAGACTTGCTATTTTAATATTATTAGAGTGAATTCAGGAGACCTTTGCAAACAAGAGGACAGTAAGTAAGACTTGTACCTCGGTCTGTACCATGAAGACACGATACTTCCTCATTTCATACACAATACCAAACACATCAATAGTCTCTGCCTTCTCACTACGAACATGTTGCAGGAGCCGGTCAAGTACAACATATGTTCCAGAGCGACCCACACCAGCACTAATACAGACAAAACACCATCATGCATGTAATTAATTTATGATTAACTAACAACATATAATTGTGTATGCAAGAGGTATATAACATGTTTCCCACCACAAGTTAAAAAGTCATATAATAGCATGAACTTTAGACAGCTTTGGATGACACAAAAGCACTTTACCAATTTCTGACAACAGTGCATGTGTATGGAGGAGCAGAACCAGCAAGTATAATTTGAAATATGTTAACTCTGAAACCAAATTTTAATGTCCAAACACCTGAAAATTTGATGCTGGTAGAAGTGTCATTCATATATGTGTAGAATCAATATCTTAAGTTATGTGGACTGCAAGGTATGCATGATCAAATTCTCCTTTATAAACAAATGCAATGATTCTCTCAGTGGAGTCGTAATATTCATAAACATGTTGCCTTTTCCCTCAACCTTTGATGACCTTATTCCTGGTCAAGGAACAGATGAATGATTATGTTCATGCATTCACTGGTCATTGACATGGTCATAGGGGTCATATACTGATAAACTTGAAGAATTATGGAATAACCAAGGGCAACTTAAGGGTTCTTAAGTGTCCAGTCAAGAGAGACAAAGCCAGTTAGAATTTGTTTTATTTTTATGAAGATACCATTGTCAGGCGTTCACACAAACTTCAGATTTTTTTAACT
The DNA here is from genome assembly GCA_964017235.1 of Sabellastarte sp. h YS-2021. NCBI lineage: Eukaryota > Metazoa > Annelida > Polychaeta > Sabellida > Sabellidae > Sabellastarte > Sabellastarte sp. h YS-2021. The sequence goes on from OZ024927.1 coordinate 81,176,710, forward strand.
TGTGAAAAGAAGAGGCATGCTGAACATATAATTAAGTGTATGGTTAAACCTTGGTCACACTTTAGTTAACTGGTGTTAGGAACTTCCTAAAAGGCTCACATATTCATTTGGTACAGTATATTTTTTCATCATTTTTTAATTGGTACTTTAAAGCGTTCCCTGCAGGATTGCAGTAATAGTTAGTACAAAGAAACGCAGTTGACAAAGTCAAGTTATATTTGGCACAGATACCAATGGTGATGGCACAGATTTTGAAACATGCTTGAGGAGTATTGAAATGTTGACACTGATGGAGACTTATAAAGTCAAATATGCTATGTATAAATCAAATGTGTACTTGGAACAAAGATTCGCTGGGACAAATACTGGCTAGTACTGAGTTTATTTTGTGCTTCATGTCCATAGCACAAGGCGGATGCAATCTTTGTATATGAATGTCCCTGGTTTATTGCAATTGGTCTCTGCAGCAACCACACACACAGTTCACCTCAATGTGACCAGGCCTTAATGTAAATGTAGAATGCAGTGTGCTGGTACTGAGTAATTTGACCAGGATATCTGGTAAATTACCATCAAAATAGTAGGTTTTGGCTTTGTCACCTGTGCTGTAACAAATTTGAGGTAGAAGCATATACAAATGGCAATATGCAAAATAAAGTACACTTTTTTTATAAGTATGGTCAATCATTTATCAGTAAATACAAAGTGCATTCAACATAATATATATAGAAGAGAATAACAAAATAGGGAATGAAATTAATAATAACCTAAATAGCCACCACAACATTTAAATCAATAAAGTAAAACATCAAAAATAAGAATTGCCTAAAACTGGAGCAGTATGAGCAAACTATTCAAAGATAATCTCTGAATTCATGTTATGCCAACTGGTGCCCTCTATTATAAGCCCGGCTACAAGCCTAAGAACATCTAAACATCTTCTGCTTTTCAGTTTGAAACAGCCCCATTTAATTCATCCATACCACTGAACAGCATATAGAAATGTAAATTGGTTTTCTTTGATGATCTGAAGTAAAGCCTGCACCAACCATACCCTACACATACAAAGGTATGTACCACTATGGCCCATATTTAGTGTAGAAGTATAATTTATTTCAAAATAGTTTTGGTACATTTTGTACCACTGTATCATTGAATTAAATAATATTTGGTTGAGTACAAGAAAAGAAAAAAAAAACTTGCACTATATTACAAGTAATAAAATAGATAATTTATATAAATGCTATAGTTATCAAACCTATCACATGTAAATTTCTAATCATTGTTTCTTGAATGAAAATTTTTCCTTGTGTCCATATATAGGTTTGAATATAATTGAACTGATGGTTTTATTCAGGAAGGGACAACACAAAACTAGTAGTTCCTTCACAGCAAAGTGGGTCACAATTAATTTGATAAGTTCCAAAAATAATAAAACCAAGTAGATCCTGCACACCTACAAATCAAATGAAAGCATATAAATAAATGATACAGTAGACACTGTCTTGGTAGAACCATTATAAGTGGAAGTTTGGTTTCAGTTTGATCAACATCGCAAAATGCTGTATTTTTGGTGGTACAAGTGGAAGGTAGCCATAATTAACTCGAAACAATTTCTAATTCTAATTTAATCTCCCCTTTACAAGGGGACACTCGGGTACATCATAACCGTAACAGTCAACTAATGCCAGTATCCAGGGACAGAAAGGGTTCAAGCACCTTGGAGAACAGCCAGGGGGGGATATTAAGACAAAGGTGGGCATGCCTTGCAGATTCTTTTGGAAACTGGAGGCTCTAGTTATACAGAGTCTACTGTATGTCACATGTCCCGACAACAAAAATAGTTTAACAAAAAGAAACTATATAACTGTGTTAAATAATATAAAGTTTCATGCATTGAAATACAATAAATACTGGTGTTTTTAACCATCACCTACAAATGACTATTTCAAACATCTCTAGTTTAATATTATTGGTGTATCCTACCATCAAATACACAAAAAGTAAAACGTTTTTAAAGATAACAGTACCTATTAAATTTGATAACTATATAATATGGTTTTCTCAATGTTTATACATAAAACATTCAGACTTTAAACTGGAGATGATTGATGCAAAATAGTGACAATTAATGCAACAAACATGGAAAATCCCTGTAATAAATAATCATCCACCCTATGTGTGTGTAACCATATTATGACACTCGAGTACCTCATTCTGCACCATGTTGGTTCTGTACAGACGGAGCAAGGACACACAGCCAAATATATCAATGGTATCCTTTTTGGACAGGTAGAGCTGCTGCAGCATGTGGTCAATCACAATATATGTCCCACTGCGGCCTACTCCTGCACTGTTAGTTGATGACACGAGTTTGAAACGTTTGGGTTATTATAAGCATGACATTTAACACTTAGTATAGGTCGTATCAGGCGGGGTACATGGGAAGACTTTTAAATGAAACTCTGCCAAGTAGAATTCCATTTAAGTGGAAGTAACATCAGCTCCACAGAGGGCATTTGTATTAGTAATTTAGCATGTTCTCTTGAAATCCTGATTAAACTGTAGTTTATTGGTTGTTTATACAATATTTGGGTGTAATGTCTCTATAATTGTAAACCATGTGAAATGGTGCAAACTGATTTAGTAAAGATTTGAAATGAATGTGACAATGATGAGAAACTGCTAACTCTCAGTTCCGACAAAGATTCAAACCCAGGACTACAATAGCAGAGCTGAGTGTAGTTTTTTGGTTGATTAAGAAAGTGTAGAAAATTGTGCTCGTTACTTTCCAATGTCAACTCCCATCTTTGGCACATAAAAAGTCCAGGCTGAGATTCAACTGCTATGGGCACAGCTGTTAAAATATTTTTTATGGAAACCATTGCATAAACTCTTTTAACAATTGCAACATTTTCTTTGAAATATTTTTTATGCATGGAATGATACAAAGTATTAAAATATACTGGTGGTAAATTTTGTGGACTTGGGTAAGTATTTTGTACATTGTTGGTATGGCTGTTACAATGAAACTCATTTTTACACCAAAATACACGTTATGATTAAAAGGGAACTTCAAGATCATAAATGCAAAAATTAAAATAACACAACCTCTCATGTCTGAATACATCAGTATCATAAAATTTTGTGACGATATTTGATAAGTAATAAAAAATAACAGATATGTTTCAAAATGGACAACAGAAATATAAATGCATATACACAGATTATATCTTGATAATTTCAGATGGTAGAATCTGCATTACATTTTCGGATAAAAGTATAATGTAATACCTGCAGTGAACAAGTACAGGCCCCATATCTTTGGTAGAGTTGAGTTGGTCTCTGACAAGGTGGATGAAGTCCAGGATACCCTGTGGATCATCAGGCACTCCAAAATCTGGCCAGGCCACAAAGTGAAAGTGGGGAATGCACCGGGTTGTCTCACCCTGTATAAATTTAACCGATTTATGTACAGAAGACTGCAGATGTAGAACCAATGTAACTTAAATGGAGGTATAGTTCATAGTACACTGTATTAGCAGAACCAGTGTCAGTGAAATGTACATATTAGGGTTCACACTTTTGTCAAAAAAATGCTGTCTTATTTACGGTACAAGTAGAAGTTATTCACAATAGAATCCAATCCTATGTGTGCTGTATTTAATTTTTAAATTATATTTTAGGTTATAATTTTGCTTTCAACATATTATAAATCTCATAGTACGGCAGGTAGCAAAGTAGAGAAAGCAGGACATGTCTTCTTGAAACTTAAGTACAAAATGCTACAAATATGATAAAATCCAGAAAGCAACTGAAGAAATTTTGTCCATAAAAGAAAACAAATGACATACCCAAGTGCTGTACAAGAATGTCCTTATTGGCCTTATCATTAGCAAGTTTAGCATCTAATCAGAGGCTATCACAGACTCTGTGTGATTTCAACTTGAACAAGTAACTAGAAATAGGATGCCCTGTTGATAGTAGCTGCGACATATGAATAGAAACAGGATAGCATAGAAGAACACAGATTATCATGTGTAATGTCCACCCCATGAACCTTTTGCAAAAATTGTACAGTAGTTTTACAAGACCATGTTTCATTTGTAAAATATATCAATGATGCTTAAATATTTATTAGTATACATGTAAATTATTTCAGCTTCATGCCTTTTTGCATTGGTCGCTCTATCTCGCACGGTTAAATAGACAGAAGCAAATTTGTGTTTTCCATTTTTGGTAAAAATTCGAAAATTCAAAATGGCCGCCATTTTTGGGGAGGGGAAAATTTTTTGAAAATTGCCAAGAGTACATTGATCAGATACCCTGTGGGTCGAAAATTTCGACGAAATCACTCTATCTCGCATGGTTAAGGATATAGTAGCAAATTTGTGTTTTTCCATTTTTTGGCAAAAATTCGAAAATGCAAAATGGTCGCCATTTTTGGGGAAGGGAAATTTTTTGAAAATTGCCAAGAGTACATTTCTCAGGTACACTGTGGGTCGAAAATTTCGATGAAATCGCTCTATCTCGCACAGTTAAGGAGATAGAAGGAAATTTGTGTTTTGCCATTTTGGGCAAAAATTCGAAAATTCAAAATGGCCGCCATTTTTGGGGAGGGGAAATTTTTTTTGAAAATTGCCAAGAGTACATTGCTCAGATACCCTGTGGGTCGAAAATTTCGACGAAATCGCTCTATCTCGCACGGTTAAGGAGATAGAAGCAAATTTGTGTTTTGCCATTTTTGGCAAAAATTCGAAAATTCAAAATGGCCACCATTTTTGGGGAGGGGAAAATTTTTTTGAAAATTGCCAAGAGTACCTTGCTCAGATACCCTGTGGGTTGAAAATTTCGATGAAATCGCTCTATCTCGCACGGTTAAGGAGATAGAAGCAAATTTGTGTTTTCCATTTTTGGCAAAGTAGCTATTACTCAGTCAGTTATATAGCTATTATCACTAAAACCAATCCCAAGCAAGCTATCAACCTAAGTAATGCTCATACTAAATTTGGTAAAGATATGTCAAATATTTTTTCTTAAAATGCCCGGAAGCAAAAGAAGTACACAAAAGTAGCTAAGTAGCTATTCCTCAGTTAACTATAGACCTATCTTCACCAAAAGTAATCCCATGCAAGCTATTAACCCAATAAACACCCATACCAAATTTGGTAAAGATAGGATAAATACTTTTCCTTCAAATGAGCGGAAACCAAGCATCCGGATGGCGGACGGCGGAAAAAGTGGGGTGGACATAATAATACTGAGGACCTGTACCAATGTGACTCTATATGCTGAACAGGATGTAAAATAACAACTTTGAACTATGGCTGCACAGCGAAAAGTAAGATCTTCAAAGCAACTGAAAGGTTTCACAAGTTTCTATGGCTGTTTTTGTTGAACATTACAGCATGATTTTGTCCATCTTAATACTGAACTTACCTTGGAAATCTGGAACTGACTTATGACCCATTCAGTTTTCTTGTCCTCACTTATGATCTCCACCTGGACATCACCATAGAACATTGGCTCTCTGTCTACTGGCCAGTAGTGATGACACTTTTCCTGTAAGATGAACAGTAGCTTCAATCAAATACCTGTTGAATGTGCAGGGTTTGATTTCTACTTCATGGATATTGCACATTTGATCAGACAAAAAGAACATAAAAATGTAAATATTTCATAGTTATTTCACCTTCAAACAAAGCAGATTGTAAGCCTAATAATACAAACTCAATAGATATAAATAAAAATAGCATGAGAGATGCCCGTACCCCACAACCTGGGGAAATAATTTCAACACCATGAGACATAGAAATAGTGAAACAGTACAAAGAAGTTGATACTTTCAGGGCATTGTCAGTTATATAAAGCTCCAAATAATGTTTAATTAGAGAAAATAACATCTAAGAGAAAGAAAATGTATGTAAAGATAAAGTATTAAAACAAGACAATTCAATAGCTAGGTGACAGCATTAATCAACACACTAAAAATTACGGAGCTGTAAATTTTATTAATTGGAGAATAGCTGTCAATGGAAAAACCACAAGTATATAAAAGTGCATATAATAATCAGTTGCAGCAATCCATATATCTTTGTCATAAGAGAAAAATGTCTCAAATATGGCAGGTGAACACACTTTGGCAGAGCCAAAGTTAAAGTTCACACCATGATGCACACCTACACCCCCCTAACCAATGATACCAAGTGTCACCCCAGAAACAACCCAGACAAGATTTTAAAACTCATGGTCACTACGGCAAGGTCAAATTTCAAATCAAAGTCACACCAAGATGTTACACACCTACATCCCCAAACCAATATCCCTACGAAGTATCAACTTCCTACACCTTATGGTTTCCGAGATATAGCCAGGACAAGATTTTATAGGGCAAGGTCACTACGGCAAGGTCAAAGGTCAAATCAAGGTCAGACCATGACGTTGCACACCTACTGTCCCTAACCAATGTCCCTACTAAGTATCAACTTCCTACATCTTATGGTTGCCGAGATATAGCCCGGACAAGATTTTATAGGTCAAGGTCACCACAGCAACGTCAAGGGTCAAATCAAGGTCACACAATGACGTTGCATACCTACACCTTACGGTTGCCGAGATATAGCCCGGACAAAATTTGCAAACTCAAGGTCACTGCAGCAAGGTCAAAGGTCAAATCAAGGTCACACCATGACGTTACAGCTTACGGTTTCTGAGATACAGCCCAGACAAACTTTTTGCCTGAATGCCCGAACGCCCATCCGGACACCATGGGTGAAAACAATACCCCGACAGTCCTCAAGGGCTGTGGGGTCATAGAACAATTTTCAGTGGATTATCAACATATGTTGCTGTGAAACGCTAAAATGTTTAGCACATATCTTCATACTTACTCGTCCTTTCTCTACACACTTTGTCAGCATTACTATAGCCCGTACATTCTGTTCCCAGATCATGCGCCAGAAGTCATCCACTGTTGAAGGAAGTGGGCCTTGGGCACAAATAAACTCTCTCTTGGAGTTATACCCCTGTTAACACAAGGAATTGGAACGTTGTATTGAAAGTTTAGATTTAATTCCACAATGACAAGGACTAATTTGTGGAAATCCCAAAACTCTATACAAACTAAGGGGTTTCCCAATACAACACAGTTGCTGGCAAATGTATATTCCCCTATTTTTACCTGTAACTTATTTAGTTGGATTGCACCAACTGATAGCTATTGTCAGGAATAGTACAAACATTTATCACCAAAATGTAAGATTACTGTACCTATTTTCAATCTGTTATCATAGTTTCATACACTCTTTTGCCAGAATATTTGAAATTTTTAAATCAATTTATGTTATTCAAAAACTTATGTTTATAACAAGCATATATATTTTCTACTTGAGGTAGGTCTACGTTGTAAAATTCTACTTGAAGGAATAAAATGCTTACAGGCATCCAACAAGCATTGATGTAATCAGAGCCCTCCTCATCCTCACTGGGCAGAAGTTTCACCCTTGAATGGTCATATGGCAGAATGTTCACAAAGCGATTCTTCAGTCTATTTGGTTCTAGCTGCGAGTTGTCACAAATCTGATCCCGTCCAATTGGTTTTAGCTCCTGTTAAAAATGAAACTAGAGGATCGCTCGGAAAAAAAAAAGATAATGTTTTTGCATAGCAAAAACAAAGCGTCCCGAAAAGGATATACAGGTGAGTGCTAAAGTATTAAGAAAATGTTCGGTTTCTAGCCTTATACTGTTGTGGCAACCAAAGTCAGCGCAGTCTGCTCTATGTAGCACGGTTTTCAAGATATAAGCATTTTTGTGTTTTGCAATTTTTGTAAAAAATTCAAAAATTCAAAATGGCCGCTATATTTGGCGAGACAAAAATATTTTGAAAATTGGCATGGGTACTCTGCAGAGATATCCAGCAGGTAAAAAATTTTGTTGAATTCGCTCCATCTAGCACAGTTTTCGAGATATAAGCATTTTTGTGTTTTGCAAAAACTTCGAAAATTCAAAATCGCCACCATTTTTGGTGAGACAAAAATTTTTGAAAACAAGACCACTACCGCGGTGTGTATCTCCCGCCGAGCATTAAAGGAGAAGCTTTTCCTGAGATATTCACAATTTTTCATTTTCGTGTGTGAAAGCTCTTCCAAACGTAGGTGAATGAGTTATTTGAGAAAAATTGGCTATCTGCAATACTTTTAATAGATAATTCACATTTACTCCCAAAAGTAGATCAATAAGTTATTTGATAAAAATTGGGTATCCGCAATACTTTTAGAGATAATTAGCATTTACTCATTTTGAGTAGGTGAATAATTAGCTATGGGTCTGAAACTTCACCAAGTGAAAGCTCTCCAAAAAGTAGGTGAATTAGTTATTTGAGAAAAATTGGCTATCTGCAATACTTTTAGAGATAATTCGCATTTACTCATTTTGAGTAGGTGAGTAATTATCTACGGGTCTGAAACTTCACCATGTGAAAGCTCTCCCACAAGTAGATGAATGAGTTATTTGATAAAAATTGAGTATCCGCAATACTTTTACAGATAATTAGCATTTACTCATTTTGAGTAGGTGAATAATTAGCTACAGGTCTGAAACTTCACCGAGTGAAAGCTCTCCCAAAAGTAGGTGAATGAGTTATTTGAGAAAAATTGGCTATCTGCAATACTTTTAGAGATAATTAGCATTTACTAATTTTGAGTAGGTGAGTAATTAGCTATGGGTCTGAAACTTCACCATGTGAAAGCTCTTCCAAAAGTAGGTGAATGAGTTATTTGAGAAAAATTGGCTATGTGCAATACTTTTAAGAGATAATTAGCATTTACTCATTTTGAGTAGGTAATTATCTACGGGTCTGAAACTTCACCATGTGAAAGCTCTTCCAAAAGTAGATGAATGAGTTATTTGATAAAAATTGGGTATCCGCAATAGTTTTAGAGATAATTAGCATTTATTCATTTTGAGTAGGTGAATAATTAGCTACGGGTCTGAAACTTTACCGAGTGAAAGCTCTCCCAAAAGTAGGTGAATGAGTTATTTGAGAAAAATTGGCTATCTGCTATACTTTTAGAGGTAATTCACATTTACTCATTTTGAGTAGGTGAGTAATTAGCTATGGGTCTGAAACTTCACCATGTGAAAGCTCTCCCAAAAGTAGATCAATGAGTTATTTGAGAGAAATTGGCTATCTGCAATACTTCTAGAGATAATAAGCATTTACTCATTTTGAGTAGGTGAATAATTACCTACGGGTCTGGAACTTCACCATGTGAAAGCTCTCCCAAAAGTAGATGAAGAAGTTATTTGATAAAAATTGGGTATCTGCAATACTTTTAGAGGTAATTAACATTTACTCATTTTGAGTAGGTGAGTAATTAGCTATGGGTCTGAAACTTCACCATGTGAAAGCTCTTGCAAAAGTAGGTGAATCATTTATTTGATAAAAATTGGCTATCTGCAATACTTTTATGAGATAATTCGCATTTACTCATTTTGAGTAGGTGAGTAATTAGCTATGGGTCTGAAACTTCACCATGTGAAAGCTCTTGCAAAAGTAGATGAATGAGTTATTTGATAAAAATTGGCTATCTGCAATACTTTTATGAGATAATTCGCATTTACTCATTTTGAGTAGGTGAGTAATTAGCTATGGGTCTGAAACTTCACCATGTGAAAGCTCTTCCAAAAGTAGGTGAATGAATTATTTGAGAAAAACTGGTTATCTGCAATACTTTTAAGAGATAATTCCCCATCTAGCACAGTTTTCGAGATATTAGCATTTTTGTGTTTTGCAATTTTTGCGTAAAATTAGAAAATTCAAAATGGCCGCCATTTTTGGTGAGTCAAAATTTTTTTAAAAATTGGCATGGCTACTCTGCAGAGATACCCTGCGGGTCAAAAATTTCGTCGAAAACGCTCTATCTAGCACGGTTTTCGAGATATAAGCATTTTTATGTTTTGCAATTTTGGCGAAAAATTCGAAAATTCAAAATGGCCGCCATTTTTGGCGAGATAAAATTTTTTTCAAAATTGGGATAGCTACTCTGCAGAGATACCCTGTGGGTCAAAAATTTTGTTGAAATCGCTCTATCTAGCACGGTTTTCGAGTTATAAGCATTTTTGTGTTTTCCTTATTTGGAAAATTCATAATGATTAATTAATCATTAATTTCTTAACCAATCAATGCCAAAATCTAATGATTTCCAGATTTTAATAGAATGAATGTATTTGCCAAGTTTCAGGTGAATTGATAAAATCCCTTTCAAGTTATCATCCGGACAAGCTTCCCCATCGAAAAAAAGACATTTTTGGTCATGTGACCTCTCTGATTGGTTGAAATGTCACTGCAGCATATTCAAAAAAATTCCCCAAGGCTACTGCATAAACCTGCCAAATTTGAAAAGAATCCGCCTAACGGTTACAGAGTTATAAGGAAAACAAAATGCGGAGCCGGCGGAGCCTGAAGGTCTCCCATACACAAACAAGCGTCCCTTGCGGGGCGCTTAATTAGTAATCATACCTCAAGAGCTGCTCTGTGTATTAGTGCAAGAGATATGAAATTTGCCAAAGTACATAAAATTTGGCAATTTAACATCAGGGGAAATTACATGCCTAATGTAGTCATAAAATGTGAAAATAATTTATAACCAAAAGTCAAGGAAATAGAAAAGGATTTCCTCACTGGCTAACTGTAAATACTCTGCTGAAATAGTAATGGAGAAGACAATATAAATATTGGAAGAAATGCTTGAAAAATTGGAAATAGTAAAATGGAATTTTGCAATGCTTTCAAAGATTTACAAGAAATGGCATTATACCTAGATACAAAATTATATTGCACACAAACAGCCCTTTGTAAGTTGTTAAACTCTAGTTGAGTGAGAGCTAGATCTTTCTTAACTTCCCATACAAACTGATTGACATGTATGCTTAGTACTTACCTCATACTCAGCAGCAAACTGGTAGTCAGAATCTTTGGACATATTCTCCACATGTTGAGGAAAATCGGCAATGTTGATAGGTCGGCTACAAAATTTGAAAAACAACAGCATGACTATCAGTTTTGTAAATTTAATCTGCAAAATTAATCAGAATTTATTCATGTTAATGGGCAGATTTTATAATATCATTAAAATATATTTCAACATATTTAAATACACTGATTATTAACTATGTGACATTTAATTATCAATTAATTACCGTAATTCCTGTATACCCAATCAAGATACATTCAACTATTTCTAATGAAATAAGACATAAAATTCAGACAAAGCTGCACTCTGGTCGTGCACTAAAATGAGCAGATACATTTAAACAGACATATGGAGCAATTCCAATTCACTGATCAGAAATACTTTAAAATTTATATATTTTGGAACCTTAAATGCTGACAAAAAGGATCGTAGAGTTGCTCTGAGATTAATTTTGTCATAGCTTTAATATAATAGGAAGGCACATTTCACAGACAATTTGTTATCAAGAATGTTTTTTAAATGTTACTTAAAATGTTCTTTGACAGTAATAATTGCACAATCAGTAAATTTGTAAATTGAAACAATATATACAAAGTCAATGTTTAGTTTTTTTGTCCCATTTAACAAACAATGTTACATCATGACAGGCTTTCAGTAAATCCCCCAAGAGGAGACCTAAGTGAATAAATGTCATATTTAACAATCAATCAGTTGCTGTCATAGGTCTAAATTGTGTAAAAATTAAGCTTATATATCTATTACATTGTATTAGTTATAGCTAGGCTGTGACTTAGGGTACTAGGTAACAGAGCTGGGTATCTCTATTGCAGTAACCATCCTGAATTTGGGTACTATCAATAAAGCAAATTTGGTGGCTCCTGGGAACATGTTTAATTAAAAATAAAATGTTAAATATCAGCTTAATTAAGGAGTATTATCTTGAAACAAATATTACGTTCACCAATTTGATTGATAATTAGGTTTCACTGACGATATTTAATGGAGTTACACTGTATTTTATTTGTTTCACGAGTACCCTGTTCCCTTAAGTCTCGTCAAGATACAAGGCCCATTTACCAGTTACTGGGCACCCTGTCACAGGTCTTATTAGTATCAGGCTGTTAGATAAAACACTGAAAACATAAACAAGTGTTAGCTTAAAAAAAGGATGTCATTACAAACTACAACTATATGTACAAAATGTCATCTATAAATTTGAAAGCATCACTGGACTCACATACTATGAATCATAATGACCCCAAAAAATACTCTGAAGTTTGTAAGGCAAGATTTACAGAAACTGGTGTTGAGTTCAAAGGGAAATTGTGTTCTAGTGATAAGGACTTTTTTGAATAATAGGCAATACCATTTAACAGTGTCATATACTTCACAAATATTTAAGAATGTTTAGTTCTTTAAGTGGATTTAACAATTATTTTATTCCATTTAAAGCAACTTTAAATCAGTTGACTATTAAAGTGTTTTACTGTTAAAGGGACAAAATTTAATGACATGTTAAAAAATTGAATTTTTACTGAAGAAAGACTGACTTTGATTTACAGAATGAAATACAGTCAGAATAAGATAAGGTAAAGAAATGACTTAGTGAATGGAATAGATGTGCCACGTTATTGTTTCTGTGCCAAGGATACTGTTAAAAGGGACATTCCATTAGTCAAAATATTAGTTTCCTCTTCAAAAATCATTTGGAAATTGTTGAGTTTCATGCACAACTACTTTGGTTTACAATACAAGAAAAAATTTGAGTTAGTGCACAGCAGCCATCTCTTACAGAGCAAGACAATAGATGTCCACAAACAAATGAGTTTGCTAGATAAACTGCAAGCTTCTATTTATGCATTCTGGATCATTTACCAGCATGGTACACAAACCAATTTCAGCATCATACTATATTCTTAGTACAATGTTAACAAAGTTTTTGCAACTTGGGTGCATGCCTTGTCATGTCTCTTCCTGTGAGAACTAATAACTATCTTTAGTTTCCTGCTAAGGTATGTTATTGATTCCTAAGCCTTTTTTATGTCATATAAAAGCAAATGACTCAAAAGCCCATGAAACAAATGTTTTACTTTTGGTCTATGATGGGTATGGGTGTCCTTTTCATAGTGCCAGAAACTGAATGTGCCACAATTTGTCTTGAGTGGCATATAGTTCCTCTTCTATAGAGATGAAACACTAGACCTAGACTGATAGAAATGGCTAGTACCCCCACAATTACTAGCACAGCTACCAGTGCTATAAAAGCTGCATCAATGGGTTCTTTATCTGAAAACATGAACAAGTTTTGACTATTTTCCCATTTAAGATCACAGGATGATGCTACAAAAGTAGGCAGGCATAGGTCAGTGGTACATTTTCCATACAGGTATGTGCTAATGATTAACCATTCTCATTAAAGGATAGCAAAAGAGCTGTGATCTGATAGAGTCACAATTAAACTGGCCTGCCTACAGGAAAAAGTGTTGAAGAAAATAAATTAATATGCTCATGAAAATTTCTGTGAAAAATAAAACTGTCATGTTTTGGTTGGTATACTGGAGGTCAGAAGAATGATGAAGAAATAGGGGACACTTGGGTAGGGCAGGCATTCAGAGGACACTAAAGCCCATACAAATATGTTGATACTTGCTGGGCGAAGGATGGTGACTGCCTACATATTAAATATTGGAGGTCCTACTGATACAGAACTTACTGTATTGCGAGATAGTAAACCCATAATAAGAAAGACATATGATACAACAAAATTATTGCAATGATGCTCTTTTTATATTTATACACGTATTTATATACAGGAGTAATATACAAATAACTTAAACATGCACAAGCCATGTCTTGAATAATTTCCAGCTATAAGATTATGAAATATTTTAAATGTAAATGCATTGCAGAAAGTTAGTTTCTTCAAACAAAAATAACACTGAAGACACCAAAAGTCAAAAGAGTACAGCTTAAATCTTACCAAACCAAATTCTATCAAAGTAATCAGGCCAGTTTTTTCAGAACTAACTGTTTATTTGCTGAGAGTGTCAGAGGTATTCACTGTTAGGACATAGCACAAAACAACACAACATTTGTAAATACTTTGGTACCTGTGAATGAGTGGAAATGAGTTCATAAAAATGGAACATTCAGATTATAGAATGTCAAATCGAGATTTTTTTTACTGTCTGGATGTTGGTTTGGTAACATTCAATGGGTTTTGTGAGTATGTTTATATCAGAGACAGTAATTGTTTAAAGGCTATGTAACACATTCACTTCTTACTTCACTACAGTTGGATAAACAGTTTCAATGCCAGTGAAACCATCATCCTTATTCGGGCCACACAATGAACCCCTTCTTCTGGTCCTTATTACCAAGAATACTATAATTGCTACTGCAGCTCCAACTGTTATAACCAATACTACCCCAATAATTATACTGGCTGTGTCCACTGGTTTTTTATCTGAAAACAAAATTTAGGTTAAAACAAGTCTTAGTCTACTACTGGACTATTCCTGATAGATGTACTTGACAACGTCTATTTTTAAGGTGAAAAATAGAGGGACATAAAATTCCAGTTTAGTAAATATGTATTTTTGATATAACATGTACATAACACCCCAATGCATGAAATGTATGTACCTGTAAATGATATAGCAGGAAATTAAGAGTGCATCAGTCAAAGGAAAGCAACATGCAGAGGTAATTGAGTTTCTGCATTTGCCATAAACATCTTAACATGAGGATATCATGATCTCCTCCCCCTCCCCTCTCCGTCCTATCAGAATTACCTTAAATAGGGAGATTATGAATGTGGGTCCCAAGCTGATTCTGTGAGTACATTGTACATTCCATACTAAAAATTTGTCTGAAAGTATGGTTAGTTCAGAAGCCGTTCAAGGTTAGCTACAGTTGATGTTTTGAGGAAGGCCCAGTACTATGTCTTCATTTATGTATACAGAGGTAAGTATTGTATTAAATTGAATTATATGTACTAAAATTAAAAATTCCAATTCACCAAATGGTTAGGCTACATTCAAAACATAAAATTTCGCACAACCACCAATATGGATAAATATATAAATTGAAGCCATAATAAACAAATATTGATGGATCCCAGAGCCTGATCTTATACCTTGGAACAATAGAAAGGGTTGAAAAGGGGTCATTGTCCTTTTCCTTTTTCTGCCTTCGCATGTACATGAACATGAATATAAGCAGTCCTATGATGATTAAGGCCACAATGGTGAGAACAATACCCAGAACCACTTCCAGTACAGGAAATGGGGATTTATCTGAAACACCAAAGGCGAGACCATTCAGACAAAAATAAACAGTTTTATAAAAATTGACCAATTTGTTTTTGTCTGTACAAAGCTGTTGAGGAAAATTTTCTGTGGAAGATCATTTTGTCTAATTGACAAAATGTTTCATAAGAAAACCTATCTCTCTCAGAAACCGTAGTGTTTATGATACACTGAATATTACAGCTTCAATATACATAACAATAAATATACTAAAGCTTATTTAACCATAAATAAAAAAAAATAGCATAAGAGATGCCCATACCCCACAGCCTGGGAAATAGTTTTCAACACCATGAGATATAGAAGTGGTGAAACAGCAGAAAGATCGGGATACTTTCAGAGCAATGACAGTTATGTATAGGTCCAAATAATGTTTAAGGAGAGAAGGAAAATGTATGTAAAGATAAAGTACTAAACAAGACAATTCAATAGCAAGATGACAGCATTAATCAGTAAACTAAAAAAATATGAAGCTGTAAAATTTATTAATTGGAGAAAAGCTGTCAATGGAAACAGCATAATTATGTAATAGTATATATAACAAGCATTCTGACGCATGCATTTATCTCCCGCCATATAAATTAGATGTACTAAAGATAGTGAAATATAAACTTTTGCCACGAGCTATAGGTCTGAAATTTTATTATGTTATAGCTGACCCAAAAGTAGATGACCAACATATTTGCCCAAAATTCTCTAAATGCAATAGTTTTCAAGTTACAAGTGATTTTACTCATGATGGAAGTTAGTGAAAAATCCAAAAGTAGCTATTACTCACTTAGCTATTGTGATAGACATCGAAGTTACTCACCATGTTGTAGCTATGGAAAAAGTAGCTGAATAACATATTTTAACAAGGTGCTCTAAATGTAATACTTTTCAAGTTATAATTGATTTAGTGCATGATTTCATGAATTTTAATGCATTAAAAATTATTTAAAAAATTCATTAAAAAAATTTAGCATGTGAAAGCTCTCCAAAATGTAGGTGAATGAGTTATTTGAGTAATATTGGCTATCTGCAATACTTTTAGTGATAATAGGCAGTTCCTCATTTTGAGTAGGTGAGTAATTAGCTACGGATCTGAAAATTCACTAATTGAAAGCTCTCCAAAATGTATGTGAATGAGTTATTTCAGAAATACTGGCTATCTGCAATACTTGTAGAGATAATTTGCATTTACTCATTTTGAGTAGGTGAATAATTAACTACGGGTGTGAAACTTCACCAAGTGAAAGCTCTCCCGAAAGTAGGTAAATGAGTTATTTGAGAAAAATTGGCCATCTGCAATACTTTTACAGATAATTCACATTTACTCATTTTGATTAGGTGAGTAATTAGCTACGGGTCCGGAACTTCACCATGTGAAAGCTCTCCCAAAAGTAGATGAACGAGTAATTTGATAAAAATTGTATCCCCGCAATACTTTTACAGGTAATTAGCATTTACTCATTTTGAGTAGGTGAATAATTAGCTATGGCTCTGAAACTTCACCAAGTGAAAGCTCTCCCAAAAGTAGGTGAATGAGTTATTTGAGAAAAGTTGGCTATCTGCAATACTTTTAGAGATAATTCACATTTACTCATTTTCAGTAGGTGAGTAATTAGCTACGGGTCTGGAACTTCACCATGTGAAAGCCCTCCCAAAAGTAGATGAATGAGTTATTTGATAAAAATTGGATATCCACAATACTTTTAGAGATAATTCACATTTACTCATTTTGAGTAGGTGAATAATTAGCTACGGGTCTGAAACCTCACCAAGTAAAAGCTCTCCCAAAAGTAGGTGAATGAGTTATTTGAGAAAAATTGGATAACTGCAATACTTTTAGAGATAATTCACATTTACTCATTTTGAGTAGGTGAGTAATTAGCTACGGGTCTGGAACTTCACCATGTGAAAGCTCTCCCAAAAGTAGATGAATGAGTAATTTGATAAAAATTGGATATCCACAATACTTTTAGAGATAATTAGCATTTACTCATTTTGAGTAGGTGAATAATTAGCTACGGGTCTGAAACTTCACCAAGTGAAAGCTCTTCCAAAAGTAGGTTAATGAGTTATTTAAGAAAAATTGGATATCCCCAATACTTTTAGGGATAATTCACATTTACTCATTTTGAGTAGGTGAGTAATTAGCTACGGGTCTGGAACTTCACCATGTGAAAGCTCTCCCAAAAGTAGATGAATGAGTAATTTGATAAAAATTGGATATCCACAATACTTTTAGAGATAATTAGCATTTACTCATTTTGAGTAGGTGAATAATTAGCTACGGGTCTGAAACTTCACCAAGTGAAAGCTCTTCCAAAAGTAGGTTAATGAGTTATTTAAGAAAAATTGGATATCCCCAATACTTTTAGGGATAATTCACATTTACTCATTTTGAGTAGGTGAGTAATTAGCTACGGGTCTGGAACTTCACCATGTGAAAGCTCTCCCAAAAGTAGATGAACGAGTAATTTGATAAAAATTGGATACCCGCAATACTTTTACAGATAATTAGCATTTACTCATTTTGAGGAGGTGAATAATTAGCTACGGCTCTGAAAATTCACCAAGTGAAAGCTCTTCCAAAAGTAGGTGAATGAGTTATTTGAGAAAAATTGGCTATCTGCAATACTTTTACAGATAATTCACATTTACTCATTTTGAGTAGGTGAGTAATTAGCTACGGGTCTGGAACTTCACCATGTGAAAGCTCTCCCAAAAGTAGATGAATGAGTAATTTGATAAAAATTGGATATCCACAATACTTTTAGAGATAATTAGCATTTACTCATTTTGAGTAGGTGAATAATTAGCTACGGGTCTGAAACTTCACCAAGTGAAAGCTCTTCCAAAAGTAGGTGAATGAGTTATTTTAGAAAAATTGGATATCCACAATACTTTTAGGGATAATTCACATTTACTCATTTTGAGTAGGTGAGTAATTAGCTACGGGTCTGGAACTTCACCATGTGAAAGCTCTCCCAAAAGTAGATGAATGAGTTATTTGAGAAAAATTATGTCATTATTTTGCCACAAATAAGAAAATAGCTATTACTCACTTATGGCATGCAATAGAACCCCAAACTATATGCATTTACCCTACAGTCACAATTTCAAAGTAGGTATTACTCGGCTATCCAATGGGCAACAGGTCTGAAACTTTACTATGTGATAGGTTATCAAAAACTAGATGAATAACATATTTGAAAATATTTCCCTAACTTTAATACTTTTGAAGATATTTGACATTTACTTCTTCTGTTATTTAGCTACAAATGAGAAAATAGCTATTACTCACTTATGGCAAGCAATAGAACCCCAAACTATGTACCATCTTATAGCTAAGAACAAAGTAGCTGAACAACATATTTTAGGAAAATACTCCAACTGCAATAGTTTTGGAGTTACAATGGATTTACTCAACAGTCACAATTTCAAAGTAGCTATTACTTAGCTATGCAATGTGCAACAGGTCTGAAACTTTACTATCTGATAGCTTATAAAAAAGTAGATGAATGACATATTTGAAAAGAATTCCATAACTTTAATACTTCTGAAGATATTTGACATTTACTTATGTCATTATTTTGCTACTAATAAGAAAATAGCTATTACTCACTTATGACATGCAATAGAACCCCAAACTACATGCCAGGTTATAGCTAAGGACAAAGTAGGTGAACAACATATTTTACGAAAATATTGTAACTGCATTAATTTTGGAGTTACAATGGATTTACTCAACTGTAGAATTTCAAAGTAGCTATTACTCAGCTATCCAATGTGCAACAGATCTGAAACTTTACTATGTGATCGCTTATGAAAAAGTAGATGGATAACATATTTGAAAAGAATTCCCTAACTTTAATACTTTTGAAGATATTTGACATTTACTTATGTCATGATTTTGCTACAAATAACAAAATAGCTATTACTCACTTATGGCATGCAATAGAACCCCAAACTATGTACCATCTTATAGCTAAGGACAAAGTAGCTGAACAACATATTTTAGGAAAATACTCTAACTGCAATAGTTTTGGAGTTACAATGGCTTTACTCAACAGTCAGAATTTCAAAGTAGCTATAACTCAGCTATCCAAGGTGCAACAGGTCTGAAACTTTACTATGTTATAGCTTACGAAAAAAGTAGATGGACAACATATTTGAAAAGATTTCCCTAACTTCAATACTTTTGAAGATATTTGACATTTACTTCTTCTGTTATTTAGCTACAAATGAGAAAATAGCTATTACTCACTTATGGCAAGCAATAGAACCCCAAACTATGTACCATCTTATAGCTAAGAACAAAGTAGCTGAACAACATATTTTAGGAAAATACTCCAACTACAATAGTTTTGGAGTTACAATGGCTTTACTCAACAGTCAGAATTTCAAAGTAGCTATTACTCAGCTATCCAAGGTGCAACAGGTCTGAAACTTTACTATGTCATAGCTTACCAAAAAGTAGATGGACAACATATTTGAAAAGATTTCCCTAACTTTAATACTTTTGAAGATATTTGACATTTACTTCTTCTGTTATTTAGCTACAAATGAGGAAATAGCTATTACTCATTTATGGCAAGCAATAGAACCCCAAACTATGTACCATCTTATAGCTAAGAACAAAGTAGCTGAACAACATATTTTAGGAAAACACTCTAACTGCAATACTTTTTTAGTTACAATAGCTTTACTCAACAGTCAGAATTTCAAAGTAGCTATTACTCAGCTATCCAAGGTGCAACAGGTCTGAAACTTTACTATGTCATAGCTTACCAAAAAGTAGATGGACAACATATTTGAAAAGATTTCCCCAACTTTAATACTTTTGAAGATATTTGACATTTACTTCTTCTGTTATTTAGCTACAAATGAGAAAATAGCTATTACTCACTTATGGCATGCAATGGGACCCCAAACTATGTACCATCTTATAGCTAAGGACAAAGTAGCTGAACAACATATTTGAAGAAAAAGTTGTTACTGCAATAGTTTTTGAGTTATGAGCCCTTTACTCAAAGTAGCTAAGATTGCTATTACTCACTTATCTTTAGGCCTAAGTCAATAAAACCAAAAAAATTTTCAAGGGCATGAAAATTCATTGGGACAATTAATTTACAAAAAATCTGTAGCTGTAGTAGTTTTGCAGAAATTTGCGTGACTAACTAACGCACACACGCACACACAGACATCATTTCATAATCTCCCTTCCGGGCTAAAGCCCGGCGGGAGATAAAAATCATTTGCAGCAATCCATATATATGTTTATGTAAGTATATATGTGCATCATGGTGTGACCTTTTTGCTCTGCCAAAGTGTGTTCATCTGCCATATTTGAGACATCTTTCTCTTGTGACAAATATATATGGATTGCTGCAAATGATTTTTATATGCACTTTTACAGAATTATGCTATTTCTATTGACAGCTTTTCTCCAATTAATAAATTCTACAGGTATTAACTTTCTACACCTTACAGTTTCCACAATATTGCCAGGACAAGATTTTCAAACTCAAGGTCACTACGGTAAGGTCAAATCAAGGTCAGACCATGACGTTGCACACCTACACTTCCTAACCAATGTCTCTATCAATTTTTAACTTCCTACACCTTAAGGTTTCTGAGATACAGCCTCGGACAAACTTGCCGCCCACCTGCCCGCCGGCCCATCTGGACACCATGGGTGAAAACAATACCCAGACAGCCCTTAAAAGCTGTGGGGTAAAACCTTAAATATATATTTATATATATATGACCATTATACAGAAATGATGTAATGATTGTGATATGTAGTTCTACAATTACAACACATACATGTGAGAGTGTTGAAACATAAACACATCAACCTGTAAAAGATATACTATTATGTCTTGTAAACAAGGCCGAAAAGTGTTTTGGTCTACATGCGTGAGCTGAAAAGCAATCAAAGACACGAGTAGTCGAGTAGAGCACTGGAGTTTATGAAAGTCTGGCAACAAAAACAATATTGAGTCAGATACATTCCATACCTCGCCTAGAACTCAGACGGTCACCCATCCAAGTACTAACATAGCCCCTGTTGCTTCATTGGTGAGACGGATGCTTATTACACTATGCCACAATTTTTTGTTGAAAGTCCAACAAAAAAAAGAGCTCACACTTAAAAATAGATACAAATATATCACTGATGTCTCTTCACTTTTTCCCAACATTGTTGAGATTAAAACCATTGCTACAGATGAATGACTGAGCCCCGGATGACATGCATTTTGTGAACATTTATGTCAAGTTCTTTATATATACTGCCACAAGACTACCAAGTCATCAGACTATAGTTTTCACACAGCTATTAAAAAGTACTTGAGTAATTGTTGAGCAATAGATTTATGGATTATTTGTAGTTGAAAATAAAGAAAGGAGTACTCTTTTCTCCTTGAACATTGGATCTTTTTAAAATGTTCCAATAAACATGGACTTCATTAAAAATATGGGTCAATTAACTTTCTTGGGAAAATTGCTTTTTTTTTGCATTTATTGCTAAAATGAGTATTCATTGACGAGTATAGTAATGATTAAAGAGTACTCAAATACAAAAATTACCAATCTTAACAGATATAAGGTTTCATGGAATAAAAATTTTCACCAGATGCCTCCGTTGTTTATTCAGCATCTACATTTACATGAAAAGTGTACTTCTGACATTGTGACAAGGGATAGGTGAAGCCTGTTAAGTTATATCTCAAACAACCACAAAAAACTTGTACTTGACCTGGAATTTCCCAGAGAACAACGTCAATTTCTATGGAAGAGGTCCTGTGTGGACCTGATACTTATTTTTATTTAAAAGTGGAACTAACTTAACAGAGTTCTATACACAAGGGTTCCCACTATATACCAATGCCGTGCACTGTATTGGCCATATTTTCGTAAGCCCCCCCACCCTAAAATCTTATATTATTGCCCATAAATTGTTTTTGTCATTCTGAGATAAACCACTCCATCAAAACCCAATAATGGGTATAATTTAAATACTTTATATTAATTTAATAAAATGTTCCTTATTTCAGTAGTTATTTACAATTTACTTTATAGAGATTTGTCTACATCAATCAGGCTTTACTTCCAGGTGGTACCTACAAAAACATGAGTAGCTTGTGTTCATTGTCATAAATGCCCATCTCCAACTTTTGGATATATTTGGTCACATGGCCCATGGACATTTTAGAGCATGGATCCAGTATGTTCCAGTATGAATCACCAAAACAAAGCAACACAGAAAAGGACCCCAGATAAAACACCCCACATAAAACACAGAGTGCAGAAAACAAACAGCAAAACACCAGCCAGACAAGAGTAGAGGGTGTAACAATGTAAGTAAGACACAGTCACACTGTGAGGAAACCAGGTGTAATCATGCCCTTATCTACTACCTCATTAGTGCATTTTGGTATTTATGTTGTGACAAACGTATAGTCTCCCCAGCAAACTGTCCATCCTTCCTCTTGTCAATCCCTTTACTGCAGATGACGCCCCTTCTTTTCATGCAGATGACGATGAGGGCAATGAGAATAAATAAGGAGGCCACTATCAGGCTTAAAACCACTTCCAGCAGAGGAAACTTGAATGGAGATAAGTCTTGGGAAGTATAAGGAAAATATTTTGAATAATACAATATGTTTTCTGCCCATGTTTTTATTATAATTTATGGATAGTTCTTATATGTCATATAGCTTTTGATGCTTCCAGTTGGTCAGTTTAGTTTCTGTGGAACAAACACAATATATAATCAGATGGTGCATCAGTAAAACCAGTGTAACTTAAACTTATGGGTAAACTGAATCAGTTTTGAGGTCAAAAATAGAAAAATGCTGGAATAAGTGGAAGTTAGATATATTCACAACTAAAACTCTCAAACAATTGGAGTTTAATTTGTTTAATTCTAGTTGTACAGAGTCTGTGTACTTAGTTTTAAAAGACTGATGCTGTTGTACTTTTGACCAAAATTGTGAGCTCTGATCCATTTTATTAAACAATGTTTTGTATATATTTATATTGATTTTATATTGGTTTAATACAGGACAGTTTCTATCATCTAAACATGCTGAGAAAGAATGATGTTTGTTCAATAATGAAATGTTCATAAATTACACAGGGAGTTCAGTATTAAACAGTGTCAAGCCAAATATGGAAGTGCAATGAGATTCAGTTTGTAAAATTGAATATGTGCTTAACAGAAATTTGGATAATCACATTCCATTGTATTTACACATTCCCCCCATGAAAAATTAATCCTAAAATAGCTCAAATAGAGGAATATCAAAACAAGAATATTATTCATGATAGGACTTAATTTCCAAAAATGTTGCTATTTTTAGGATTATATTTTTTATTTCCTCCAAGGCTGAGCCATATTCTATAAAAATAGCATCAGAGATGCCCGCACCCCACAGCCTGGGAAAATAGTTTTCAACACCATGAGATATAGAAGTAGTGAAACAGTACACAGATTGGGATACTTTCAGAGCAGTGTCAGTGTCCAAATAATGTTTAAGTAGAGAAAATAACATCTAAGAGAAAGAAATTGCATGTAAAGAATAAGTATTAAATCAAGACAATTCAGTAAACTAAAATTATGAAGCTTTAAGACTTCTCCCATTTTGATTTTCATTTGTATGGTCGAATTATAGTTTGGATGTTTTGAATATTACCCATACATACAGATGTATCAATACATGCTTTTATGTGGAATTGGGGCAAAACCTGTGGCTCACTTGATGCAATACCATCTGTTACAATGGGAAGTTGCAAAAGTAAAACAGTTAATGACTTCTAATATGACTTTAACAGTTCTTAATCTACACCAAAAGACACCCAAAGGTGCAACACCCAAGATTCAAGTAAAAAGATATAAGAGAGATATAAGAGAGATAAATAGTATCAGATATCCTCGTAGAGACATAAAACAGCATCAGATATGTAAGATCAAAGGTCAAATCAAGGTCACACCATGACGTTGCACACATATAACCCTTGACCAATGTCCCTACCAAATATCAACTTCCTACACCTTATGGTTTCCAAAATATAGCCCAGACAAGGCATTATAGGTCAAGGTCACTACGGCAAGGTCAAAGGTCAAATCAAGGTCACACCATGACGTTTTACATCTACACTCACTAGCCAATGTCCCTACTCAGTATGAACTTTCTACACCTTTCGGTTTCCGAGATATAGCCCGGATAAGATTTTATAGGTCAAGGTCACTACGGCAAGGTCAAATCAAGGTCACGCCATGACGCTGCATAGCTACACCCCCTAACCAATGTCCCTACCAAATATCAACTTCCTACGCCTTACAGTTTCCGAGATATAGCCTGGACAAGATTTTATAGGTCAAGGTCACTACGGCAAGGTCAAATCAAGGTCAGACCATGACGTTGCACACCTACACCCCCTAACCAATATGCCTACCAAGTATCATCTTCCTACACCTTACGGTTTCCGAGATATAGCCCGGACAAGATTTTATAGGTCAAGGTCACTACGGCAAGGTCAAAGGTCAAATCAAGGCCACGCCATGACGTTGCACACCTACACCCCCTAACCAATGTCCCTACCACGTATCAACTTCCTACACCTTACAGTTTCCGAGATATAGCCTGGACAAGATTTTATAGGTCAAGGTCACTACGGCAAGGTCAAATCAAGGTCAGACCATGACGCTGCACACCTACACCCCCTAACCAATATCCCTACCAAGTATCAACTTCCTACACCTTACGGTTTCCGAGATATAGCCCGGACAAGATTTTCAAATTCCAGGTCACTACAGCAAGGTCAAAGGTCAAATCAAGGTCAGACCATGACGTTGCACACCTACACCTCCTAACCAATGTCCCTACCAAGTATCAACTTCCTACACCTTACGGTTTCTGAGATACAGCCCAGACAAACTTTTTCCCGCCACCCGCCCACCTGCCCATCTGGACACCATGGGTGAAAACAATACCCCGACAGCCCTTAAGGGCTGTGGGGTAAAAAACTGGGGTATTATCCTCTTTACAAAAACATTCAATATTCTTCACCCAAGGTATGCTATAGAAATACACAACGACGAGTGAGGGGTTATAGGAGATTTTACAACGATTAGCAATATTAGGATCACGAAGGCGGAGCCTGAGTACTTCTAATGCGCTAATCGTTGTAAAATCGCCTATAACCCCGAGCTCGGAGTTGTCTATTTCTATTCTAACATGACATTTTAAAAAATCTTATAAAAATTAGTTTTGAAGATATTTTGTACAAAAATATACAATATTCTATAAAGATTTTTTTTATTGAAGGGTGCAGTTGAATTATTGGAACAGCCACAAAATAAGACAACCCTTTTCTTTGTTAAACGTTGATAAACTTTACCACATTCATATCAGTATATTCTATGTTCAAATATAAGAATCCCTGAATATCGTATTTACCATTATTTGTCTATTTAATGAAAAAAATCCAGGCTGTTACTTCAACTTTTCTTTTTGCGGAGCAGCATTGTGAGCGATAAAATAGAATTCATAAGGTTATGCAGGGTTTTACAGAGCAATTTTTTATTTATTAGCCAATCAGAATCGCAGACACAGCTGTGTCATGTTAGAATTCACATTTGACTACAATTATTGATTGCCTTATGTATAAATAAAAGTCTACAGTTTCAATAAATGACTTTGTCACTGACACAAAGGTATACTTAAAGCCTGCTTTGTATTCTGCTTTGTATATGAAAATGAACTGCACTTAAAAACAATCGATGTAAACAACTCTGTATAACAAGTCAATATATTAATATTTGTCTGCACAAACCAAACTACAATGACAACATAAAACATACAAGAGTATGTGTCTAATCCAAATGAAATGAAAGGTTCTGCACTGAAAATAACAGGTAGAGTTACAATTAATGGCACTAAGACAAATGAGAAGGTATTATATCTACTGAATATTTTCTACCATTGCGTGATGGTCAATAAAGATAAAACAAACTGAAATAAAAAAGATAACTAGAGATTATAACCACTAAAGATTTAATAATTAACACAATAATGACACATATAACTCTTTGACCTTTGTTTATAATATGTAGAGCATGTTGCACATATTCTTAAACTGTGTCTTTAGTCCAATATTTAGGTAATTAAGAGACAATCATCTTGGTGCTGCAAATAGTGTTCAGTTCTAGTATTGACACAGCTGCTATACTGTGACAAATGTGGCGTAAATCTGTGCAAAAGGTCATTACAAGTGTGATTGGAATACTCAGGCCTTTGAAAGGCACTATGATATACAAAATGAACATAGGTATTCTTGAAATTAATTGATATTTGACAATGTTACAAATATACAATATATTTTCTGAAAATCACAAAACAGCTAATTAAACTTGGAAATTTAAGATTTAATATGTCTCATGAAATATTAAAAATATAATTTATTAAAATTTAAAAATATACAGTACTTTCACTTCTACATTGTGACCAGTGATGATCTATTCAAGTTTAACTGGACCAAACTGAAAACTTTGAAAAGGTGTATTTTAAAACACTGTAGAAATTTTTAAAACTCACACCTAACATTCAATTGAGTTACTTAGTGATTTGAAAAATGTACTGTCCATAGGTGTTCTCTCATTCATTAGCTTTAAATTAACCTTAAAATAAAATATCAGATAATTAAATGAACGACCCTGTATAAACCAGTAGAATACTTAAAATATCTTTGAAAAGCTAAAAACATTCCTCTGGCAAATATTATTTTAAGTAACAAAAGACTGTAAAGCACATGAGTTACAGTATAATCATTACACCTTTCACAGTTATGATATGGTAAGAACTTTTAGTATTCTAAACAGTAACTTTCAATTTTCCAAAGAAGTACAAAGTGTCTGTAAACTGGAATATTCTACAAACTGTGCAACCTACCTGTGCGAAATGGTTTAGAGAAAGGTGTGTCTGTGATCAAACCATTTTCAGTGTATGCTCTGAGAGCAAAGAAATACTCGGTGTCTGGTGTCAATGGCCCATTGCAATACTCTCCAGTTTTCTTTTTATCACAGTCTTCACTTTTCCCTGTATAAATTATCTAAATTATTTATTCTGTAGTAACATTGTATAAATAAACAATTAACAATACCTGAAAGATTTGAAAACAATTTAGTCACATCAGTAGTAATCTAGTGTTGACAGTTAAGTAATATATTAATAAGCTCAGATATATATACCCTCTTTAAGCAGAAGAAAGTACTGACAAAAATCTCAAAATCAGCCCAAACATTATGACAAAGTTATATTCACTTTAAATAGAGCTGTGTTAATATGCAGACAATAGCTAAATTTTCTTCAATTGCCTCATATCCTACCACAGCAAATTGTATGTCATACAAATTCATCATGAAATTGGCTTGCATTGTACTGCTGTTAGTGCTTACAAGCCTTTTTACTGAG
Source organism: Sabellastarte sp. h YS-2021 (assembly GCA_964017235.1). Lineage (NCBI taxonomy): Eukaryota > Metazoa > Annelida > Polychaeta > Sabellida > Sabellidae > Sabellastarte > Sabellastarte sp. h YS-2021. The sequence continues at coordinate 81,204,460 of OZ024927.1, forward strand.
GATTTTTTTTCCTAGAACCCCACTGACAACCCAAGTGCCCCTTTTGGAAATTCCGCTATCTGCCTATGGTAACTGTTACAAGACCACAACTGTTACCACTTCAATGTGCAGTCAAATCCTTTCAATATAACTCTTTTAATAGAAAGAAAATTTCAGGTTATTAGGTGGAGCCTTTTCACTGACATTTCCCATTACATAAGATTTCTTGTTAAGTAAGTAAGTAAGTAAGTAAGAAACACTTATATAGCGCCGAATTTGATGTAAACATCCTCTAAGGCTTTTAAGCAGCAGTAAAATCATGCTTCGGTTATGTAGGATTCTTGGTTAAATACATTACCAATGAGCGTAGAGAATCAACTGATCAGACCTGACACATATGATGTTGTACACCTACACACAGTTGACCTTCTTATGCCTTTTGGTTTTATGAGATATAACTCAACAGTAAAGAGGTATAACAAATTCTAACTCTCATCCACCAAAGCTGTTGGAGAAAAATGAACTAAAAATGTATAAACAAAATAAAAAACTAATAAACAATATTAAATATTCCTTTGGAACATAGTAAAAGTACAATACTGTTTCTGAATTGAACGACAATATTTGAAACTAATTATTGTAAAACTAAATTAAAGTTAATACTGTGTTATACAAAAACTTCTCACCAATTGTTACAGATACTTTGTCTATCTCTTGCCCAGGTGACAGCTGTCTTTTCAAGCGTTGTTTGATGTTGCAAAGCTGTCCTTTACGGAAAAATCCTTCACATCGGAATATGGCACACCAGACTTGTGAGCTTGAGTCAACTTGACTTGCCCAGGTATTCTCTTCTATTTCTTTATCCTTACTGGTGGAAACTATAATGCTGAAGTAACTAATGTCACCATTCACTTCCAGGAAAACATTCCTGAAGGTCACCTCAACTTCATTATGTGTCAAAGACCCTTTAGAAGCAGATGGTGCTCTATTCTCCTCTGCTATATCTGGATTCCATGCTGGCTCTGTCAAGTCAAACAATCACACTAGGCAACAACCATGGATAGTGACTGTACGCTTCACATACCAGATAATGACAGAGTAATAACTATTCTCAATTGTATTTTGAAAATATTCAGTAGAATTTGCTCTAAATGCCACAAAATGCCAAATAAGGCCAAGCTAGGCCATTATAAATTAGAAGTATGTGTTACATTGTAAAACTCCACTGAGTATTTCATATATTTATATATTTTTGCACACTGTCATGATTACCTTTGAGGATAAAACTTACGTATTTCCATTTGATGTAATAAAACATAATCCAAAAGAGATTCTTATATATTAACATTCTTTATTGAGGATAAAGATACAATGAACATTAAAGTTGCATTGCAGGGAGAAAGCAAAAGGTCACCAATAGCAGATCAATAGACAACATTTATACTAGTTTTAATTAATTTGTTAACTTTGTAAAGCAGTATAAAAATCATATACACATCAAGTGGTCACATAAAGTGTGGAGCAAAAACGAGATGTCCAGTTAAGGCTAAAACTAGAGGATCGCTCGCAAAAAAAAAGATAATGCTTTTACATAGCAAAAACAAAGCATCCCGAAAAGGATATACAGGTGAGTGCTAAAGTATTAAGAAAATGTTTCGTTTCTAGCCTTATACTGTTGTGGCAACCAAAGTCAACGCAGTCTGCTCTATCTAGCACGGTTTTCAAGATATAAGCATGTTTGTGTTTTGCAATTTTTGCAAAAAATTCAAAAATTCAAAATGGCCGCTATATTTGGCGAGACAAAAATATTTTGAAAATTGGCATGGGTACTCTGCAGAGATATCCAGCAGGTCAAAAATTCTGTTGAATTCGCTCCATCTAGCACAGTTTTTGAGATATAAGCATTTTGTGTTTTGCAAAAACTTCGAAAATTCAAAATGGCCACCATTTTTGGTGAGACAAAAATTTTTGAAAACAAGACCACTGCCGTGGTGTGTATCTCCCGCCGAGCATTAAAGGAGAAGAAATAGCTTTTCCGAGATATTCACAATTTTTCATTTTCGTGTGTGAAAGCTCTTCCAAACGTAGGTGAATGAGTTATTTGAGAAAAATTGGCTATCTGCAATACTTTTAAGAGATAATTCGCATTTATTCCCAAAAGTAGATGAATGAGTTATTTGATAAAAATTGGGTATCCGCAATACTTTTAGATATAACTAGATTGGGCCAACTCGGCGCCAACATATCCCCAGACAGGTCATCACTCACGCCACAGGTTTTGATCGGGAATTTTTTAAAACATAATTACCCATTATTATATGAACTTCAGCACATCAATCTACTCTGTTTATATCTCCCCAAGGAAGATGGTGTATCCCCAGACGCCGAATACATACCTCAAATTATATTTTCAATCTTCCTGCAATGATAACTCTAAACCTATTTTCAAAGTATTTAAATGATTGATGATTGAATGTCCATTCTAAAATAATAATCCCAAAAGAGCATATCTGTTTCTATATTTGTTGACAAATAAAATATTATTTTTAACTCAACTCATCATATTTTTCAATCTTCCTTCAAAGTATTTAAATGATTGATGATTCAATGTCCATTCTAAAATTCATAATCCCAAAAGCGCATATCTGTTTCTATATTTGTTCAGAAATAAAATATTATTTAAAAAAAAATTATTTATATTATTATTTTATTATATTATTTTTAGAATTTGCAAATTGTTTTCAGTTATTCATTTCCTCTATACCTATATATGTGGTCCATATATATGCAACCTAAATATGTGACACAATCTCAGTTCTGACTCCCCTTTGTGTTATATGTAATGAAGCTCACCACCTCCCACCCCCACCCCTCTCCCCTTCTCCACACCTCTCTCACTATTACACAAGATCTGCAACCCCATTGAGTTCTTTGTTTCTCATCTGATATCACTAAATACCTTTGTTTATTTAGTGTCACTCAATATAGCTGGAGGTCCCAGAGGTGGGTGGGGGGAATCCGGGTGGGGGATGTGGGTTGAGCATAAATGGTAAACAAACAATCTATATAAAAGGGGTACTCAAATACAAAAAGAATTGAGAATTTTAAGTATGTGATTATCAACTGAAATGAGTTCATAACTGTAGGAGCTGTGCCAAAATTAACTGAGGCAAGTTGAATAAAACTGGGCTAGTTGAGGGTTAAAAATCCCCTAGTTTTACTACATAAGGATATAATTTCATTAATATTGGGACTTAAAGCTCACTTAAAGTGTCCATTTTGTCTACTTGAATATGTTTAACCAGTTTCATTTTAAAAAGTGAAAAACTCAGCAAGCAGAGGTATAACACACAAAAATAAGTTCTTAAAAGACTAAGATAGCCATAACATTATTAATATTCAAAATTTAAATAGACAGGCATTTCCTTTTAAAAATTCAAAGATTTCAGCTCTATAACCCACATAGTTTGACAGTTACTGGGCTTTAAAGTGGCATAATATCCATAAATTGGGTTTCTGTGGGCATTTTACAATTGTTAAAGAGACCTTAGCAATTAAACTACAGATCTGAAACTTTTTGGGGGACATACATAACAAACAAAAATTATATATAATACAGTTTAAGACTTGTCACACTAAGCATTTCCAAATAACAGGGCAAAATACGGAAAAAATGTCAAAAAAGGCACTTGGGCGAGTGTCTATGGCCCTCATACACAGGTTAAATGTCTACTAAAAACCTTGATTTTCGGCATATGTAAAAAGGACATAATAATGCATTCCCAGATGGGATTTCAGCTCCATCAATCACATAGTTTAACAGTTACAGGGCTTAAAGGTGGTAAAAAGTCCAAATATTGGGTCTCTGTGGGTCTTTTAGAGATCTCGATGTGGCTTTCAAATTAAAGCTTCAGACTTAAAATTTGTTACATACTAAGATTACACATAGAATATGTATCTAATAAAGTTTGAAACTTCTCAGACTTACCATTTCCAAGTTACAGAGCAAAATATGTGAAAAATGTCTTAAAAGGGTCACTCAGGTGGGTGTTTAAGGTCCTCATACACAGGTTAAATGTCTACTTGAAGCCTTGATTTTTGGCACATGTAAAAAAAACATAATAATGTATTCCCAGATAGGATTTGAGCTCTATCAGTCACATAGTTTGACAGTCACAGGGCTTAAAAGTAGCAAAAAGTCCAAATATTGGGTCTTTGGGAGCCTTTTAGAGACCTCAATTTGACCTTCAAAATTAAAGCTTCAGACTTAAAATCTGTTACATACTAAGATTACACACAGAATATATATCTAATACAGTTTGAAACTTCTCAGACTTACCATTTCCAAGTTACAGGGAAAAAGATGTGAAAAATGTCTTATAAGGGTCACTCGGGTGGGTGTTTATGGTCCTGATACACAGGTTAACTGTCTATTAAAGGCCTAAATGTTGGGGCACATATAAGAAAACACATAGATATATTCCCAGATGATATTTAACTTAGATGAGAGACATAGTTTGAAAGCTACAGTGCTTGAAAGTGGCAAAAAGTGCATAAATTGGGTCTCTGTGGGCACTTTTGAGACCTTAAGTCGACCCCTTTGGGTAAACCTACAGCCCTAAAATTTTCTACAGACAAGGATTACATATCAAAGTTATACCTAGCACAGTTTGAGACTCATCAGAATTATCACTTCCAAATTATAGGGCAAAATATGTGTAAAGTATAGCAAAAAATCCCTAAGTGGGGGTATTTATGGGCCTCAAACACAATTTTCTCCTCAACTTAAAGTCATGATTTTCGGCACATGTACTAAGAACATATTAATGTGTTGTCAGGTAAAATTTCAGCCAGCTGAGCATCATAGTTTGTGACCTACAGGGCTCTAAGTGGCCAAAAGTGCAATTTCTGACCTTAAGGTGGCCATAAGTTCTTTTTTACTGGGAGTTTAAGGTCACCTTAAAATAGGGATCTTCCTTTGGGCACCCTTAACATGTGTACCAAGTTTGAAAAAAAAATATTAATTTGTTTTTGAGTTATCGCGTCCACAAGGAAATTTCTACGGCGGCGGCGGCGGCGGCGGCGGCGGCGGCGGCGGCGGCGGCGCGACGGACCTGAATCCAATATATCCCCGACTTTCGTCTGGGGATATAATTAGCATTTACTCATTTTGAGTAGGTGAATAATTAGCTATGGGTCTGAAACTTCACCAAGTGAAAGCTCTCCCAAAAGTAGACGAATGAGTTATTTGAGAAAAATTGGCTATCTGCAATACTTTTAGAGATAATTCGCATTTACTCATTTTGAGTAGGTGAGTAATTAGCTATGGGTCTGAAACTTCACCGAGTGAAAGCTCTCCCAAAAGTAGGTGAATGAGTTATTTGAGAAAAATTGGCTATCTGCAATACTTTTAGAGGTAATTCGCATTTACTCATTTTGAGTAGGTGAGTAATTAGCTATGGGTCTGAAACTTCACCATGTGAAAGCCCTTCCAAAGGCAGGTGAATGAGTTATTTGAGAAAAATTGGCTATGTGCAATACTTTTAAGAGATAATTAGAATTTACTCATTTTGAGGTGAGTAATTATCTACGGGTCTGAAACTTCACCATGTGAAAGCTCTTCCAAAAGTACATGAATGAGTTACTTGATAAAAATTGGGTATCCGCAATAGTTTTAGAGATAATTAGCATTTATTCATTTTGAGTAGGTGAATAATTAGCTACGGGTCTGAAACTTCACCGAGTGAAAGCTCTCTCAAAAGTAGGTGATGAGTTATTTGAGAAAAATTGGCTATCTGTAATACTTTTAGAGGTAATTCGCATTTACTCATTTTGAGTAGGTGAGTAATTAGCTATGGGTCTGAAACTTCACCATGTGAAAGCTCTCCCAAAAGTAGATGAATGAGTTATTTGAGAGAAATTGGCTATCTGCAATACTTTTAGAGATAATTAGCATTTACTCATTTTGAGTAGGTGAATAATTACCTACGGGTCTGGAACTTCACCATGTGAAAGCTCTCCCAAAAGTAGATGAATCAGTTATTTGAGAAAAATTGGCTATCTGCAATACTTTTAGAGATAATTCGCATTTACTCATTTTGAGTAGGTTAGTAATTAACTATGGGTCTGAAACTTCACCATGTGAAAGCTCTTGCAAAAGTAGGTGAATCATTTATTTGACAAAAATTGGCTATCTGCAATACTTTTATGAGATAATTCACATTTACTCATTTTGAGTAGGTGAGTAAATATCTACGGGTCTGAAACTTCACCATGTGAAAGCTCTCCCAAAAGTAGATGAATGAGTTATTTGAGAGAAATTGGCTATCTGCAATACTTCTAGAGATAATTCGTATTTACTCATTTTGAGTAGGTGAGTAATTACCTACGGGTCTGGAACTTCACCATGTGAAAGCTCTCGCAAAAGTAGATGAATCAGTTATTTGATAAAAATTGGGTATCCGCAATAGTTTTACAGATAATTAGCATTTACTCATTTTGAGTAGGTGAATAATTAGCTACAGGTCTGAAACTTCACCAAGTGAAAGCTCTCCCAAAAGTAGATGAATGAGTTATTTGAGAAAAATTGGGTATCTGCAATACTTTTAGAGATAATTCGCATTTACTCATTTTGAGTAGGTGAGTAATTAGCTATGGGTCGGAAACTTCACCATGTGAAAGCTCTTCCAAAAGTAGGTGAATGAATTATTTGAGAAAAATTGGCTATCTGCAATACTTTTAAGAGATAATTCCCCATCTAGCACAGTTTTCGAGATATTAGCATTTTTGTGTTTTGCAATTTTTGCGTAAAATTCGAAAATTCAAAATGGCCGCCATTTTTGGTGAATCAAAATTTTTTTGAAAACTGGCATGGCTACTCTGCAGAGATACCCTGCAGGCCAAAAATTTTGTCGAAATCGCTCTATCTAGCACGGCTTTCGAGTTATAAGCATTTTTGTGTTTTCCTTATTTGGAAAATTCATAATGATTAATTAATCATTAATTACTCGGCCATTTCTTAACCAATCAATGCAAAAATCTAATGATTTCCAGATTTTAATAGAATGAATGTATTTGCCAAGTTTCAGGTGAATTGATAAAATCCCTTTCAAGTTATCATCCGGACAAGCTTCCCCATCAAAAAAAGACATTTTTGGTCATGTGACCTCTCTGATTGGTTGAAATGTCACTGCAGCATATTCAAAAAAATTCCCCAAGGCTACTGCATAAACCTGCCAAATTTGAAAAGAATCCGCCTAACGGTTACAGAGTTATAAAGAAAACAAAATGCGGAGCCGCCGGAGCCGGCGGAGCCTGAAGGTCTCCCATACACAAACAAGCGTCCCTTGCGGGACGCTTAACAAGCATACGATAATAATAATTACACAAGTCTAAACCAAAATGAACCCACCATGTTTCAAACCCACAGTCCCACCCACCAACAAACAAAAGTTTACTGGGCAAAATCATTTCTGAGAAATATAACAAAAAAATACTGATCAGAAAATACAATAGTCGTCTGATATTATACATTTTTATCATTTCATTTCCACTCTCCCAAATTTGTATTTGCCAATTTTGTATACAGAAATATGTTTTTTATTTTACCAACCTTGTATTATCTAACTCAAATTTTATTCTAATATGCTTGAATAAAAAAGGTTCCATACAACAGTCATGCTGTAGTATAAATGAACCTTTTCTCCTTACCTACTATGGGCAGAAGTCGAGAAATTGATTTCTTTGTGCCACCCCCTTTATCATTGACAGCATAAACCTACAAGAATAGCTAACTGAATTACCCAAGAGAATAGACTCTTCTTGCTAGTTTGATTCTATTTCTGCAGTAAAACATCAACATTAAAGTAAATCATGAATCAACTGAACTGATTAGCAGTGATATGCCAGTGAAAACTATATCAAGTATTTTAATGTTCCCTTTACAATAAATGATTAACATTTCTCAGTGACAACAATCGTTTTGGTTGTCCAAAAAAAAAAAAAAAACATATTTGAAAGCAGTGCCTTGAGAATTATTTAGTCCATTGCTATGCATTTAATAAATGCTTGCGTTTCATTTTTTTTTATGAAATTAAGCTACAAAAAGAGGTCATATCAGTATAATGCAATTCTAATGTCAAAACACCTTTGGACTTTTCTTGAAATCTCATAATTTACTGTCAACATGAAATGTTTTAGTTTCAATATTTCTTAACAGAACTCTGTGGAAATTTCATCAGTGTTGTAAGCATATTAATTTCTTTCATCAAGACATCTAACTAGGCCTAAGATTAAGACTTTGAAATAATTTAAAGAATAAGTTTTCATATTCTGTGAAGTAGTTAGGTTGATGTGATCAAAATAAAGTATGAAATAGAGGCTATGAGATACACTTTTTATGATGTTGATTAAATGTACAAGAAAAGAACTGTATACTGCTTCTTTTGAGCAAGTCATTTCATTACACACTTCTGCAAACATACCCTTGCCACGCTCTGTAACGCCCGTGGGCAATGTGACCAAATATTTGTGAAAGTTGGGGATGGGCGTTTACAACAATGAAAACCAGCCAGGCGTTTCGAAAAAAATAACCCGAATTTAGGGAAACCGCGTTTTAGCACACACCGACTGGAAGTAAAATATGCGGTTGGTAAACAAATCTCGATGCAATAAAAGTTGTCATAACTGCTAAAATAAGGAAAATTTTGTTGAAAAGTGATATAAATTAATAACATTTCACCGATTATTGGGTTTATATGGAGACAGTTTACCTCGAAACGACATATGAGCGAAAACGTAAGATTGTGGATGGGCGCTTTCAAAAGCATGAGCGTTATGGAGCGCGGCTACGGTATATTCTACAAAGCAGCATTTTATTTTCATGAATTAACAGCCCTTGAAAAAAATGGTGGAAATAATTAAGATTTGAAAACAGCAATTAACATGAGTGGTATGTACCATTGTACACAATAAAATAAAAAATATCCTTCATTTGTTGATTTATGAATTACTTTCTGCTTAAATATCATCACACCTTTATTGTATTTGTCTTCTTAAATTATAGCAAGCATATCAGTACATATACACTACACACAAGTGATTGTTCAAAACACAAACACAACTAAAACTATATTACTGTTGTACTTACCGTAAATGTGTAGTTGTATCCAGCTTTAAGAGGGTTTGAAAGTGTTCCAAAAGAATATTCATAATTTTCTGGATCTGACTCTGATTTGGGTATACTAACAGCTGAACCAGTCAAGCCACTTACAACACCCGCCTATGAATAAACACAAGTTAAAAGGAAGAGGTTACATTTACTTTTATTTAAATTATTACAATCTCAGTGCTACAGTCCCATTAAAAGGCTCAGCCTATAATATTCGGAAAAGAAGCAGCAGACTTAGTGTTAACTAGAAATGTGTTGCTGAATAATTGAAAAAATAAAATAAGATAAATTTATTTTACAACTCCTTCAGCATATAAATTCTGCCTGTGAGGTAAAATAGTTTTTACGTGTCAACCTGTAAGCAAAGAATATATGTAATTATGTGTCTGTGTTTTAATAGGAGACACATATAAAATTAAATGCCAATAAGCATAATTTTACTTCCTACCAAGTATTACTAAAGTCTGTTACACTACATGATTACAGTTCAACCCAATTACACTAAATTTCAATGGGCCACAAAACTACACATAACTCTTATTTAACAAGGATTTTCAAATAAAAGGATAAATTTCAATGGAACTTGCCTTATATTAGTTTCAACATAAAGGAAATTCTACTTATCAAATACAATTAAATATTTGATTATATTACCTTCTTGGCACTGTACTCTATCATGTGTTTCACAACTTCTCCATTTTGAGCCAAGGTCTCTCTCCAGGTCAAATTTACCTGATATGGTCCATAGCCAACAACTGTCAGATCCTCTACTGGGCCTGGAGCTGTAATCAGAATATAGCAAGAGTAAGCATTTGATTCTAGCAAGACGTTAATGTGGTGGCTGAAAAATTTGCAAATAAGCACCCCTTTCTACAAATTGAACTCTTGGGTAAAGGTAAACATGAATATATCCAAAACACAGAGAGTAAAAGAAACAACAGTAAGGGCAGAGATGATAACAGAGTCCAAAGAAAATAATACTTACGCGAGGTATCAGTTGTGCAAGACATTTGCACTGGCCCACTCTCTTTTGTGTTTTTGCCAATTGTCACTTTATTGTTTGTATAAACAGATTTTACAGTGTATTCATAGGTCTGAGAAGCTGTAAGTTCTGAGTATTTTTCATTGCCTGCAATACAAGTTGTATACACGGCATTGTGTAATATACATGCACATAAATAATCAAAATATAAATAGTCAAAAGATTTTTTTGACAGCAAATAGTAAGATTTTATATAAAAATAACCATGGGAAATGCCCATACCCCACGGAAATAGTTTTTGACACCACGAGATATAGAAGGGAAACAACACAAAGATCTGGAGACTTTCAGAGCAAACAGTGTCAATCATGTTAAGGTCCAAATAATGTTTAAGCAGGGAAAATAACGCTTAAGACAGCAAAAATATAATTTATGTAAAGTTAATGCATTAAATAACAGGATGACAGCATTAATTAGTAAACTAAAAATTGAAGTGAACAACTTAAATTGTCTGCAAATTGTAATAATTTTACTAGATTTTTTGGTATTTTTATCCCTTTTACTTTGATTATTTTGTCTTATTGCAATTGACAACAATTTAATGCATATAATGAATAGGTAAAGTGACAATAGGTCACTTTGTCTTACTTCTTGTCTCATTTGGAAAATACTGGCATGTGTGTCCGTTGATTATTATACAACTAGAAATGGCCTATCGGCCCTTGTCCAATATCACTTGCCCTTGGGCTTTATTAATCACATTATTGGTCAGAAAGAAGTGTTTTATTCTGTAAATATGCTAAAATTTTACTTAAACTAGAAGACTGAGTTATTCTTATGGTTAACATACTGAGAAAGTTTAATACCATTGAAGCTTCAAAAATTTGGTAATGGTAGGTCAAGTATTATGGATGTGAGAAGAAAGACAGACATAAGGATGGAGGGTGAATACTCATTTTTCCCCTTTCAACTTTCACTGAAAGGATAAAAAAAGACATTATTCCCACTCCCATTACAACAGCTTCATATCCCATGAACAATGAACTCTAGATATCTGTTAACCCTTTTGCCAGAACAACTAAATTGTTTGTCTCAATATATCCAACCTCCTTGATCAATAAAAGGGAATTGCAAGTCATTTTTTGTTATATTCTGTTTAACTTTAAAGCATGGGTCAACTCTATCACTGGTTAAAGAACTGGATATCCATAATTTACTGTTTTTCACAAAATCTTTGGTAAATTTTAACTAGATTGGGCCAACTCGGCGCCAACATATCCCCAGACAGGTCATCACTCATGCCACAGGTTTTGATCGGGAATTTTTTATGTAAGCCATTTGTTGTATGCCATAAATCGTGGGAAAAGTTACATGAACTTCAGCACATCAATCTACTAAGTTTATATCTTCCCAAGGAAGATGGTGTATCCCCAGACGCCAAATACATAACTCAACAGAGCATATTTTCAATCTTCCTGCAATGATAACTCTGAACCTATTTTCAAAGTATTTAAATGATTGATGATTGAATGTCCATTCCAAATTAATAATCCCAAAAGAGCATATCTGTTTCTATATTTGTTGACAAATAAAATATTATTTCTAACTCAACTCATCATACTTTTCAATCTTCCTGCAAAGGGTGACTCTGAACCTATTTTCAAAGTATTTAAATGATTCATAATCCCAAAAGCGCATATCTGTTTCTATATTTGTTCACAAATAAAATATTATTTAAAAATCATATATTATTTATATTATTATTTTATTATATTATTTTTAGAATTTGCATTGTTTTTCAGTTATTCATTTCCTCAATTCCTATATATGTGGTCCATATATATGCAACCTAAATATGTGGCACAATCTCAGTTCTGACTCCCCTTTGTCTTATTAGATAATGAAGCAAACCCCATCTCCCAACCCCACCCCACCCCTCTCCCCTTCTCCACACCTCTCTCACTGTTACAGAAGATCTGCAACCCCACTGAAAAGTCTGGTTCTTTGTTTCTCATTTGATATCATTCAATACCTTTGTTTATTTAGTGTCACTCAATAGCTGGAGGTCCCAGAGGTGGATGGGGGGTCGGACTACAAAGAGATAGAGTGCTACAGCACAAATGGTAAACAAACAAAAGGGGTAATCAAATACAAAAAGCTCAGTTAATCTTATCACTAAAATAAAATCAAATATATAAATAAGGAATGTCCAACAGGAAAATTATATACCTCCAGAATTAAATATAAATTATCAAACCACAAGAACAGATTTATAATAATAATTCAGAATTGAGAATTTTAAGAATGTGATTATCAACTGAAATGAGTTAGTAACTGTAGGAACTGTGTCAAAATTAACTGAGGCAAACTGAATAAAACTGGGCTAGTTGAGGGTTAAAAATCCCCTATTTTTACTACACAAGGCTATAATTTCATTAATATTGGACTTATAGCTCACCAGAAAATAACAGTGTCCATTTTGCCTACTTGAATATGTTTAACCAGTTTCATTTTAAAAAGTTAAAAACTCAGCAAGCAGAGAGATAACACACAAAAATAAGTACTTAAAAGCCTAAGATAGCCATAACATTATTAATAAAAATTTAAATAGACAGGCACTTCCTTTGAAAAATTCAAAGATTTCAGCTCTATGACCCACATAGTTTGACAGTTACAGGGCTTTAAAGTGGTATAATATCCATAAACTGGGTCTCTGTGGGCATTTTACAATTGTTAAAGAGACCTTAGCAATTAAACTACAGAGCTGAAACTTTTTGGGGGACAAACATAACAAACAAAAATTATATATAATACAGTTTAAGACTTGTCACACTAAGCATTTCCAAATAACAGGGCAAAATACGGAAAAAAATGTCAAAAAAGGCACTTGGGTGAGTGTTTATGGCCCTCATACACAGGTTAAATGTCTACTAAAAGCCTTGATTTTCGGCGCATGTAGAAAGGACATAATAATGCATTCCCAGATGGGATTTCAGCTCCATCAATCACATAGTTTAACAGTCACAGGGCTTAAAGGTGGCAAAAAGTGCAAATATTGGGTCTCTGTGGGCCTTTTAGAGATCTCGATGTGGCCTTCAAATTAAAGCTTCAGATTTATAATCTGTCACATACTAAGATTATACATAGAATATATATGTAATAAAGTTTGAAACTTCTCAGACTTACCATTTCCAAGTTACAGAGCAAAATATGTGAAAAATGTCTTAAAAGGGTCACTCGGGTGGGTGTTTATGGTCCTCATACACAGTTTAAATGTCTACTTGAAGCCATGATTTTTGGCACATGTAAAAAGAACATAATAATGTATTCCCAGATGAGATTTCAGCCCTATCAGTCACATAGTTTAACAGTCACAGGGCTTAAAGGTGGCAAAAAGTCCAAATACTGGGTCTTTGGGAGCCCGTCAGAGACCTCAATGTGGCCTTCAAATTAAAGCTTCAGACTTAAAATTTGTCGCATACTAAGATTACACATAGAATATGTATCTAATACAGTTTGAAACTTCTCAGACTTACCATTTCCAAGTTACAGGGCAAAATATGTGAAAAATGTCTAAAAAGGGTCACTCGTGTGGGGATTTATGGTCCTCATACATGGGTTAAATGTCTATTAAAGGCCTAAATTTTGGAGTACATACAAGAAAAACATATTGATATATTCTCAGATGATATTTCACTTAGATGAGAGACATTGTTTGAAAGCTACAGTGCTTGAAGGTGGCAAAAAGTCCATAAATTGGGTCTCTGTGGGCAATTTTGAGACCTCAAGTCGGCCTAACAGGTAAACCTACAGCCTTTAAATTTTTCACAGACAAGGATTACATATAAGAGTTACACCTAGAGCAGTTTGAGACTCATCAGAATTACCACTTCCAAATTATAGGGCAAAATATGTTAAAAATCTAGGAAAAAAGTCCTAAGTGGGGTCTTTATGGGCCCCAAACACAATTTTCTCCTCAACTTAAAGTCTTGATTTTCGGCACATGTACTAAGAATATATTAATGTGTTCTCAGGTAAAATTTAAGCCAGATACGCCTCATAGTTTGTGACCTAGAGGGCTCTAAGTGGTCAAAAGTGCAATTTCTGACCTTAAGGTGGCCATAAGTTCTTTATTATTGGGAGTTTAAGGTCACCTTAAAATAGGGATCTTCTTTTGGGCATCCTTAACATGTGTACCAAGTTTGAAAAAAAAATATTAATCCGTTTTTGAGTTATCGCGTCCACAAGGAAATTTCTACGGCGGCGGCGGCGGCGGCGCGACGGACCTGAATCCAATATATCCCCGACTTTCGTCTGGGGATATAATGATGCTGATTGTGTATTTCCACAACTACAAGCTACTATATGCTTGAACTTGGATTAAAGGGTATCCATGGAAAACTTTTTCTCTCTGTGGGTGACCTAAAATTAAGAGATTCGAGTTCATTTTGCAGGATTATACAGAATAAATATATCTACACATTGATCAGACCATGATCAAAACTTCACTATGCAAAATAGACCAAGGATGCATCTGTGGCCAGATGCACGATGTATCCACCGGAAAAGGCCAACTAATATAGTTTCAAAGATAAAGAGCATTTTTCAATAATAAGCAAGTTGTAAGCACTTTTAAGTTTGGCTACCCTCATTTGACCTTGAAACAGGGGCCCAATGTCAAATCTGATTTTTCATTTTCCGCAAAAATTGAAGATGGCCACCAAAAGTTGTAAAAATTAAAATTTTTTTGTGTTGCAACTAAATACTAATCTACTACCCTGTGGGTCCAAAATTCACTCGAAATCGCTCTATCTCTTACGGTTTCAGAGATATTTGCAATTTTTCACTTTCCGCAAAAATTTAAGATGGCCGCCAAAAGTTGTAAAAACTGGAATTTCTCGTGTTGCAAGCGAACACTATTCTACTACCCTGTGGGTCCAAAATTCACTCGAAATCGCTCTATCTCTTACGGTTTCAGAGATATTTGAGATTTTTCATTTTCCGCAAAAATTCAAGATGGCCACCAAAGGTTGTAAAATTGAAATTTTCGTGGCTTCAGAGATATTTACGATTTTTCACTTTCCGCAAAAATTTAAGATGGCCGCCAAAAGTTGAAAAAATTGAAATACTTATCTACTACCCTGTGGGTCCAAAATTCGCTTCAAATCGCTCTATCTCATACGGTTTCAGAGATATTTGCGATTTTTCATTTTCCACAAAAATTCAAGATGGCCGTCAAAAGTTGTTAAAATTGAAAATTTTCATGTTTCAACAGAATACTGTTGTACTACCCTGTGGTTCCAAATTCGCTCGAAATCGCTATATCTCGTACGGTTTCAGAGATATTTGCGATTTTTCATTTTCCACAAAAATTCAAGATGGCGGCCAAAAGTTGTTAAAATTGAAAATTTTCATGTTTCAACAGAATACTCTTCTACTACCCTGTGGGTCCAAAATTCGCTTGAAATCGCTCTATCTCTGACAGTTTCAGAGATATTTGCGATTTTTAATTTTCTGCAAAAATTCAAGATGGCCGCCAAAAGTTGTAAAAATTGATAACTTTCATGTTTCAACAGAATACTCTTCTACTACTCTGCGGGTCCAAAATTAGCTTGAAATCGCTCTATCTCTTATGGTTTTCGAGATATTTGCACTTTTTGTATTTTGTAAAAAAACAGTCAAAGAAACACCCACGGCGGCTATCTTGTTTTTGTCCAGATATCCAGAATAATTTCCAAGGAAGCTTTGACCATGATAAACATATCCTGCAAATTTGGAAAGTGTACATTGCATGCCCTTTGATATACTGGGGCAGCAAAAGTCTCTAAAAATTTGAAACAGCCGTGGCGGCCATATTGTTTTTGGAAACGAGACCAAAAAAACTCGGAGGCAAGCTTTTGTACCATTGAACCTATCCTGCAAATTTGAGGCCTCTACCGCTAATACTTTTGGCTGCAGAGGGGTAACGAGAAATCATCTACACACTGCGGTGCCGGCGTACCCCTGCGAAAACCATAGTATCCACCAGATGCAAAAAACTAGACCTAGCGCATCGGAGAACCGATGCAAATTGTACCCACCGTAGAGACAATGCACCAAAGCCGAGCAAGTATTGCCTACTTGGAAGGAGGGCCACAAGGTAAAATCAGACCACATGAGAAGATCCCAGGCCATGATATCCTTTTGGTTGGTTTCACACTTGAAAAATGTATGAGCAATAAGGCAGTTATAAGCACCTTTAAGTTTGGCTGCTCTCATTTGATCTTCAAGGAGGAGCCCAAGGTCAAAGGTGACCACATGAGAAGATTCCTGATCCATAGTTTCCTGTAGGTTGATTTGGCATCCCAAAGCTTTAGGAGCAATAATAAGTGAGTTATAAGTGCCCAAATTTGGCTACCCTCATTTCACCTCGAAGGAGAGATCCAAGTTTAAATCTGAATACATCGTACGATTTCTAGTCCATGATTATCTTACCTTGGCCTCACATTGTAAATCTCTACAACTAATAATACATGAGTTATAAGCGCTTTAGGTTTGGCTACCACTGTTTGACCTTGAAAGAGGCCCCAAGACCAAATCTGTCCACATCAAAAGATTCCAGCCTATGTCCTACAGGACGGTTTCATATCCAAAATTTCTAGCAATAATAAGGAAGTTGCAAGTATATTTTAAAGCTTAGCTTCCCTGGTTTCACTGTAAAGGAGGAGTCCAAGGTCAAAACCAAACATATGAAAAGAATCCCAGCCCATGATATCTATCTGGTCAGATGGTGTCACACCCTAAACCTCTAGGATCAATAATAATTGAGCTAGAGGCACTTTTAACTTTGGCTGACCTCATTTTACCTTAAAGGGAAAGGACCAGGGTCAAAGTGAACCACATCACAAGAGTTTTAGCCTATGAGTTATAAGCGAGTTATAAGCACTTTTAAGTTTGGCTGTCCTCGTTTGACCTTGAACGAGAGCCCAAGGTCAAATCCGACCACACCAGAAGATTTCCAGCCCATGATTTCCTACATGTTGGTTTACCATCCCGAACCTCTAGGACCAATAATAAACGAGTTATAAGCAGCTTTAACTTTGGCTAACCTTGTTTGACCTTGAAGAAGGGGCCCAAGGTCAAATCCGACCACACCAGAAGAGTCCAAGCCCATGATTTTCTATATGTCGGTTTACCATCCCAAACCTCTAGGACCAATAACAAGCGAGTTATAAGCACTTTTACCTTTGGCTATCCTCGTTTGACCTTGAAGGAGGGGCCCAAGGTCAAATCCGACCACACCAGAAGATTCCCAGCCCATGATTTCCTATATGTTGGTTTACCATCCCAAACCTGTAGGACCAATAATAAGCGAGTTATAAGCACTTTTAAGTTTGGCTGTCCTCGTTTGACCTTGACGGAGGGGTCCAAGGTCAAATCCAACCACACCAGAAGAGTCCAAGCCCATGATTTCCTATATGCTGGTTTTTTGGCTGTTCTCGTTTGACCTTGAACGAGGGGCCCAAGGTGAAATCCGACCACACCAGAAGATTTCCAGCCCATGATTTCCTATAGGTTGGTTTACCATCCCAAACCTCTAGGACCAATAATAAGCGAGTTATAAGCACTTTTAAGTTTGGCTGTCCTACATGTTGGTTTACCATCCCGAACCTCTAGGACCAATAATAAACGAGTTATAAGCAGCTTTAACTTTGGCTATCCTTGTTTGACCTTGAAGAAGGGGCCCAAGGTCAAATCCGACCACACCAGAAGAGTCCAAGCCCATGATTTTCTATATGTCGGTTTACCATCCCAAACCTCTAGGACCAATAATAAGCGAGTTATAAGCACTTTTACCTTTGGCTATCCTCGTTTGACCTAGAAGGAGGGGCCCAAGGTCAAATCCGACCACACCAGAAGATTCCCAGCCCATGATTTCCTATATGTTGGTTTACCATCCCAAACCTGTAGGACCAATAATAAGCGAGTTATAAGCACTTTTAAGTTTGGCTATCCTCGTTTGACCTTGACGGAGGGGTCCAAGGTCAAATCCAACCACACCAGAAGAGTCCCAGCCCATGATTTCCTATATGCTGGTTTACCATCCCAAACCTCTAGGACCAATAATAAGCGAGTTATAAGCACTTTTACCTTTGGCTATTCTCGTTTGACCTTGAAGAAGGGGCCCAAGGTCAAATCCGACCACACCAGAAGAGTCCAAGCCCATGATTTTCTATATGTCGGTTTACCATCCCAAACCTCTAGGAGCAATAATAAGCGAGTTATAGGCACTTTTACCTTTGGCTGTCCTCATCTGACCTTGAAGGACTGGCCCAAGGTCAAATCCGACCACACCAGAAGATTCCCAGCCCATGATTTCCTATATGTTGGTTTACCATCCCAAACCTCTAGGAGCAATAATAAGCGGGTTATAAGCAGTTTTAAGTTTGGCTGTTCTCGTTTGACCTTGAACGAGGGGCCCAAGGTGAAATATGACCACACAAAAAGATTCTCAGCCCATGAGTTTCTATAGGTTGGTTTACTATCCCAAACCTCTAGGAGCAATAATAAGCGGGTTATAAGCAGTTTTAACTTTGGCTATCCTTGTTTGCCCTTGAAGGAGCGGCCCAAGGTCAAATATGACCACACCAGAAGATTCCCAGCCCATGATTTCCTACATGTTGGTTTACCATCCCGAACCTCTAGGACCAATAATAAACGAGTTATAAGCAGCTTTAACTTTGGCTATCCTTGTTTGACCTTGAAGAAGGGGCCCAAGGTCAAATCCGACCACACCAGAAGAGTCCAAGCCCATGATTTCCTATAGGTTGGTTTACCATCCCAAACCTCTAGGACCAATAATAAGCGAGTTATAAGCACTTTTAAGTTTGGCTGTCCTCATTTGACCTTGAAGGAGGGGCCCAAGGTCAAATTCGACCACACCAGAAGATTCCCAGCCCATGATTTCCTATATGTTGGTTTACCATCCCAAACCTCTAGGACCAATAAAAAGTGAGTTATAAGCACTTTTAAGTTTGGCTGTCCTCGTTTGACCTTGAATGAGGGGCCCAAGGTCAAATCCGACCACACAGCCCATGATTTTCTATATGTTGGTTTATCATCCCAAACCTCTAGGACCAATAATAAGCGAGTTATAAGCACTTTTAAGTTTGGCTGTCCTCATTTGACCTTGAAGGAGGGGCCCAAGGTCAAACCGACCACACCAGAAGATTCCCAGCCCATGATTTCCTATAGGTTGGTTTACCATCCCAAACCTCTAGGACCAATAATAAGCGAGTTATAAGCACTTTTACCTTTGGCTATCCTCATTTGACCTTGAAGAAGGGGCCCAAGGTCAAATCCGACCATGCCAGAAGATTCCCAGCCCATGATTTTCTATCTGCTGGTTTACCATCCCAAACCTCTAGGACCAATAAAAAGTGAGGTATAAGCAGTTTTAAGTTTGGCTGTCCTCGTTTGACCTTGAATGAGGGGCCCAAGGTCAAATCCGACCACACAGCCCATGATTTTCTATATGTTGGTTTATCATCCCAAACCTCTAGGACCAATAATAAGTGAGTTATAAGCACTTTTAAGTTTGGCTGTCCTCATTTGACCTTGAAGGAGGGGCCCAAGGTCAAACCGACCACACCAGAAGATACCCAGCCCATGATTTCCTATAGGTTGGTTTACCATCCCAAACCTCTAGGACCAATAATAAGCGAGTTATAAGCACTTTTACCTTTGGCTATCCTCATTTGACCTTGAAGAAGGGGCCCAAGGTCAAATCCGACCATGCCAGAAGATTCCCAGCCCATGATTTTCTATCTGCTGGTTTACCATCCCAAACCTCTAGGACCAATAAAAAGTGAGTTATAAGCACTTTTAAGTTTGGCTGTCCTCGTTTGACCTTGAATGAGGGGCCCAAGGTCAAATCCGACCACACCGGATGATTCCCAGCCCATGATTTTCTATATGTTGGTTTATCATCCCAAACCTCTAGGACCAATAATAAGCGAGTTATAAGCACTTTTAAGTTTGGCTGTCCTCATTTGACCTTGAAGGAGGGGCCCAAGGTCAAATCCGACCATGCCAGAAGATTCCCAGCCCATGATTTCCTATATGTTGGTTTACCATCCCAAACCTCTAGGATTGATAATAAGCGAGTTATAAGCACTTTTACCTTTGGCTATCCTCATTTGACCTTGAAGGAGGGGCCCAAGGTCAAATCCGACCATGCCAGAAGATTCCAAGCCCATGATTTTCTATATGCTGGTTTACCATCCCAAACCTCTAGGACCAATAAAAAGCGAGTTATAAGCACTTTTACCTTTGGCTGTCCTCGTTTGACCTTGAATGAGGGGCCCAAGGTCAAATCCGACCACACCAGATGATTCCCAGCCCATGATTTTCTATATGTTGGTTTATCATCCCAAACCTCTAGGATCAATAATAAGCGAGTTATAAGCACTTTTAAGTTTGGCTGTCCTCATTTGACCTTGAAGGAGGGGCCCAAGGTCAAATCCGACCATGCAAGAAGATTCCCAGCCCATGATTTCCTATATGTTGGTTTACCATCCCAAACCTCTAGGATTGATAATAAGCGAGTTATAAGCACTTTTAAGTTTGGCTATCCTCCTTTGACCTTGAAGGAGGGGTCCAAGGTCAAATCTGACCACATCAGAAGATTCGCAGCACATGATTTTCTATAGGTTGGCTTCACATTGCAAACCTCTAGGACCAATAATAAGGGAGATATAGACACTTTTAAAGTCCGCTATGTGGGTTACTTCGGCACTCCGTGGATGACTTTGAATTAGGAGCTTCAAGGTCAAATGTGTGGAAGGTTGTAGAGGACATGTATATGTGTCATACATATCACCTATGAAGAGATTCAACCTTCTACCTATGAGGAACAGCCAGTAGAAAAATGTAGATTATTTTCAAAGAAATGCCCGTGGCGGCCATCTTGTTTTTCAGAATGAGGCTATTTTCCTTCCCAGAGAAGCTTACCCCCAATAAAGATATCCTGCAAATTTGGTGAGCCTAGCTGCTGTTGTTTTCCTCTTAGAGCGTTAACGACGAAAATCTCTCTATGTGCGGCGGCGGCGGCGGCGTAGCGAACGCTAAACCAAAGTATCCACCGGATGCTTCCGGTGGATACAAAAAATGCAAAAAAGCGGCCACCAATGACCTGGACTTTGAAGGTCAAGGTCTCAAGGAAGAGGCTTCTTTTGCTTGCTCACATATACCTACATACCAAATCAGAAAAATCCAGGTCAAATGCTTTTGAGTTTTCAGATCAGGTAGAAAATCTCTGTGGTGGCATGACAAGCTTAAACTAATATAACCCTAGCTTTCCTCTGGGATTATAATAATTGCAGAGAACAATAAATGTCTTTTGTGACTAACTATCATCAGTCGTGTCAGTTAAATTATCAGGGACCAAAGAAAAGTTTGTAAAACAGGCTATACTTTAGTGGAAAATGCCTTCTGTAGAGGATATGTTGCTTCTACACCACAAATTTGACTTAGACTTAAAAGGGAATTCTACACCACAAATCTCACCTAGACTTAAAAGGGAATTCTACAGCAAAAATTTCTACTTAATTGTGTTTAACTTCTTCTTGAAAGGGAATTCTACACCACAGATTTCTACTTTATTATGTTTGACTTCTACTTAAAAGGGTATTCTGCACCATAGATTTCTACTTAATTGTGTTTGACTTCTACTTAAAAGGGAATTCTACAGCACAGATTTTTACTTAATCATGTTTAACTTCTACTTAATAAAAGGGAATTTTACACCACAGACTTCTACTTAATTGTGTTAAACTTCTACTCAAAAGGGTACTCTGCACCATAGATTTCTACTTTATTATGTTTGACTTCTACTTAAAAGGGTATTCTGTACCATAGATTTCTACTTAATTGTGTTTTACTTCTACTTAAAAGGGTACTCTGCACCACAGATTTCTGCTTAACTGTGTCAGACTGTACTTACAAAATAATTGGTCCCTATTACAATGTATGTTTTCAAAATCTATCTGCTTCTGACCATCTGTGCATGTTTCTCCATTTGTCACACAGTCAATGGTAAATTTATAGTCCAGCAAATTCCCGCCTTTGCCTTGTGGCTCAATGTGTAGAGTTAGTGTTGTGGGTGCAATTTCAGTGCAGTTTAACACTGGGGCAAGGGGTTCTACAAGTACAAAAATCAAAAGAGGATAGTTTATTTCATAAACATATACCTCTATTAAAAGTATGAAATTATAAAGACGTGTATCAGGTCAAATGCTTTTATAACCTACTTTTGAAAGCTGACAAATCAGGATCTTATTGGCAATAACTGAAAAATAATTATAAGTTTTAACAACTATAAAGGTTATTTTTTCTTCAAAACACTATTTTAAAGTGTGAATTGTGTAAATTGTGGGGATATCACAAGCAGCCATTTTCAATCTTGCCATATCTAACATTTTGGGAAGTGATGATCATAAATGGAGTTGCAGCATGACTCAATATTAGATTTCAACATCAATACCAAAGGTACACATTGCAGTGGTGTTTCCACAGTTTATTTTTGATTAATACACATTTTAAATACTAATATTGTGGCAGTATATAACTAATTAACAGCACAATCAGTAATATTCATGATTTATTCAGATATATATCTTTATGAAATTCTACACTTTTGTATGTTTCTTACTAGTAATGATTAAAAGCTCTTCTGGTGCACTCTCCAACTCCCCACTCTCAGTTTTGGCAGATATAATATACAGAGTACCAGAGAGAAGACCACTGAAAGTCACTTGTCTGTCTTCAGTTTTGTCTCTTCTTCTTATGGTGGAGGATCCATCATTGATTTTAAATTGATATTTGTCAAACACTCCAGAATCTTCTGTATAGGAGATGGTCACAGAGTTTTCAGTGGAGGATTCTTCAGTGAGAACAGACATAATTACTGGCACTGAAATCAAAAGCATACATAATAATTATGTGCTTCCTTTAAATTTACTAATTTTATAGATCCTGAGAAAATAAGTATAAAGTTTAAAATTTAAAAAAATACATGCATTTTCATTACTTTCATTGTATAAACTTACAAGTGTATTGCTAATAAAATACAAAGGCAAGATGTAGCTAATTTGGAGCTTGAAGCAGAACTATGAATCACACCAAACTATTTTGGAAATACCTGATACCAATATAAAAAAAATTAATAAACTTATGTAGGACAACGAAACATTTGACTATTTAAAAACCATGGGTAATTTAGTAAAATAATTTTTTTACTTAAAATTTAAATGTACCTTTTATAAACTACATGCTTATGATCTGGGACTCAGTGCTATCTTGGGTGGCCACTTGCAGCTCAGCCAAATCAAGAAAAAAAGAGCAAAAAATGACCACGTCATCTGTTAGGTGGCAGGACTAGCATCACCAAGATGACCTACATACTGACATAAAATAAAGTTTCCTTTTCTGAGTTGGAATTTTGCCCTTACCCCTCAGCTGTAATACAGTGGGGATGTAGGGTGGGACTTTCCTTAATCACAGATTGTAAGCATGTAGCTTATAAAAGCTACATTTAAGTAACTAAAATTTCCAATTTTATTGCACTACAATAGCTTATCAACTGGGGCTACTGCTGAATCCAACTTGTTAGGCTGAGGGATTACAGCTGAGACTGGATGTACTTTGGTGATTTTCTCTTGTACTCTATTCATGATAAGTACAAAATTTGTAGTCTGAATACCCATCCCAAATACAGTGCACATGCTAACCAGGCACCATAATAGCCAAAAATTTGAATGATAGTCTCAAACAGCAGACACTACTACTGTCTGGATATATGTAGTTATGAAGGAAGTAAGTGAGCCCTACACTCACCATAGCAGCAGCTCACAAAGGCTTCACTATCTATGAATGCAAGTTGTCCAAGCTTGACTAACATCTTATATTATTCATTAATTTTTGCCACTCATAGTTTAGAAATTTACAATTCTCATTTATGTTTAGTCAGGCTTGGCTGCAGAGGCTGAGTTCCCAGCTTCTTTTTTTAATGAGGATGACTACTCTGAGGGGAAATGTCTGGGCTTTCTTGAGCCGACACTAATGCACCCAGGTACATATTGTGTTTTTGTTTTCTGACCAGGGTAAGCCTTTTACATTAAAAAATTGTGAATGTGTTATGTACCATCCAGTGACATGGTTGAATGATTTGGTCCACTGAAAGCCCACTGTTAAAAGCATTAGAGGCTGTGAAGGCTCTAATGTTGTGAGCTTTGACTTGGACTAGGTCAAGAACTTCATGATCTGCTTGTTTTGTAGGACAGGGTAACTGGTCTGATGTCTGAAGTACGACTCTTGGCAAAGGATCCTGTCTTCTCTTAATTGTCTATCAACCTTCTCTGGCTAGCTGATTTTTAGTTATGAAATCTGAAGAGGGAAACAATGCCACCTTTTCCAACTGGCCTAAATTTGACACTTTGTTTGCAACCCAGGTATGGATTTCGCTGCTGAGCTTGCGAGAGGCCAGAGCTAGCAATAAGGCTGTTTTTAAGGTAAGATGTTTCTGGTCTGTGTCTTTCATTCACTCAAAGGGTGAATTAGTGAGTTCATTTAACAAATCAGAAAAGTTCCACTTGGGTAGATTTCTGGAACTCTTGGGACTATCCTTATGAAAGCTGGTGGGCAACCTGTTGAGCTCAGAGCTTCAGAAGTGTGGAGACCCGCTAGGCCCAAAGAGTGAAACAACAGCAATCTTGTAGCCATCAACAGTTGACTGGCATCTATTCATATCCTGGTACAGCCACATAACATGCAGTCAGTGTCTGTGAATGGACTCTGTGTCAGCTGACTGTAAGTTTTGAGTTTCAGAGAAGTGAAAACAGAAGTTGTCTCAAAAGTTGTGCTCTGCAAAATGGATTCAGAAGGAAATAACGTACAGAGTTAATTAAGGAATAAAAAGCAGGTGAAAAACATACGTAAACAACATACTGTAAATGTAATAGTTTTCAAATTACAACTGATTTTCTCAAGAATGAGAATCTCAAGTAGCTTTTGCAATTTTATTTTGTTATAGCTGAGTCAGAGCCAAAGTTAGGTGAATAGCATATTTAAAGAAATACTGTAAATGCAATAATTTTCAAGTTACAACTTATTTATTCAACAGTGATAACCTAAAAGTAACTATTGCTCAGCTATGCAATGTGCTACAGGTCTGCAATTTCACTACATTACAGCTCACTGAAAAGTAGGGGAATAACGATTTAAAGAAAATACTGTAAATGCAATAGTTTTCAAGCTAAAACTGATTTAGTCAAAAGTGAGAGCATGAATTTAGTTATTGCTCAGCTATGCAATAAGCTACAGTTCTGCAATTTCAATATGTTACATACTAAAACAAGATTCTCTAGTGCAATAGTTTTTGAGTAACAAGTTATTTACTCAGTGAAAACCTGAAAGTAGCTACTGTTCAGCTATGTAATGAGCTACAGATCTGCACTTTTACTATGTTATAGCTGACCCTAAAGTAAGTCCAGGGTTCCCAGACTTTTGATAACTGAATTTAAGGTCTTTTCAAGGATTTTCTAGGTCAACAACAACAATTCTTAAGGATATATATTAAGGCACAGCCTCCTTTATCTACCCTTCTAGCTGTCCGCTCCTCCTACAAAATTTCCTAGTTGTCACATAATTATATAAAAGCCATATATAATTCAAGGATATTCACTTTAATTTTCTCTTAGATCTGAGTCTGCCATAGCCATAAAACTAGATGATGCAAATGCAGAAGCTGGGCAATAACAAATTCAAGGCCTTTTCAAGGATTTTATTCAATTTTGGCCAAATTCAAGGACTTTCAAGGCCTTGAAAATGAAGCAATTTTTCCAAGGATTTTCAAGGATGTGGGAGCCCTGTTAAGTCTATAGCATATTTAAAGAAAATACTCTAAATACAATATTTTACAAGTTACAAGTGATTTACTCAGTATGGAAGGTACTGAAAAGTCATAAAGTAGCTATTACTCAGTGACTTAACTATTGGGATAGGTTCCCAAGTTACTCACCATGTTGTAACTATGCAAAAATAGCATCAGAGATGCCCGTACCCCACAGCCTAGGGAAATATTTTCAACACCATGAGATATAGAAGTACTGTACCAGTACAAAGTTCAGGATACTTTTAGAGCACTGTCAGTTATATAAAGTTCCAAACAATGTTTAAATGGAGAAAATCATGTTTAAAAGAAAGATAATGCATGTGAAGATGAAGTATTAAAACACAATAATGCAATAACAAGATGACAGCATTGATCAGTAAACTAAAATTCAACACTCTTTATCTACATCTGCATGGCCGAATTATGGTTTAGATGTTTTGAATATTACCATGCATACAGAAGTGGTAATACATTTAATGAATGCTTATGTGTGGTGCTGGAGCAAAATCTGTGACTCACTTGATGAAATTCTATCTCTTACAATGGGAAGTTATGAAAGTAAAATTCTTAATAAATTTTAATATTAATTAACAGTGCTTAATCTGCATCAAAAGACAGACCCAAAGGTGCAACAAGATTTTAAAGGTCAAGGTCACTACGACAAGGTCAAAGGTCAAATTAAGGTCACACCATGATAATACACACTTATAGCCCCTAACCAATGTCCCTACCAAGTATCAACTTCCTACACCTTACAGTTTCCGAGATATAGCCCAGACAAGATTTTAAAGGTCAAGGTCACTATGGCAAGGTCAAAGATCAAATCAAGGTCACACCATGATGCTGCACACCTACACCCCCTAACCAATGTCTCTACCAAATATCAACTTCCTACACCTTACAGTTTCCGAGATATAGCCCGGACAAGATTTTATAGGTCAAGGTGACTACGGCAAGGTCATAGGTCAAATCAAGGTCAGACCATGATGTTGCACACCTACACCCCCTAACCAATGTCCCTACCAAGTATCAACTTCCTACACCTTACGGTTTCTGAGATACAGCCCAGACAAACTTTTTCCCGCCACCCGCCCGCCCGCCCATCCGGACACCATGGGTGAAAACAATACCCCGACAGCCCTTAAGGGCTGTGGGGTAAAAAGTAGCTGCATAACATAACAAATGCTCTAAATGTAATACTTTTCAAGTTATAAGTGAATTTTAGTGCATGATTTCAATTTTAATGCATTAAAACTTATTTCAAAATTCAGAAAAATAAAGATCCAGGCCTGATACTCACACAGGGAATCTACTTGTGGCCTAGTACATATGTGCAAGATAATGGAGAAATCCCTGCAATAGTCAATGAAAAAATTCTCATAAAGTGTTGAAATTTTCATACTTTGGGTGGGGGTACCTCACTTGTAATTGCTCTGGGGAACAGACAAATGAAGAAATCTGCATGTCTTTAACAAATTTTAATCTTCGATAGATAAGGTATCTTTTAAAAGAAACAACATGCTCAGGACCTTGTACTTTTGGAGGAGACGCGGATGTGGTTCACATGGACGTAGACACAGCAGAGTGATGCCATAATGCCAGTTGACTGATAAGTTGGTGGACATAAAAAAGTTTGACATCTTCTCCACAGAGGGTGTGGAGAAGTCCACCAAATTGTCTCTATACCATTTAACAGGGCCAACATGGACTTGTTGATGGTCCTAGTTGATCCTTTGAGGGCAGCAATTCTTTCTCCCACTTCCACAGAGAAGCCTTGTTTTTGGAGTTAATCACTCCTTGACACAAGATATGAATGTTAAGATGTTGTGGGTTGTTGTGAAACACTTGGTTATGGTACTGCTTGAGGAGTGTTGTTCACACTGATAATAGGAGTGGGATTTCCATTGAGAGATGCACAAAGCCCCAAAATCAGGGCATGCTTGGCCAGCCTGGGGCTATTAGTATTATGAGACAATTGCTCTGACCTATTTTCTGGAACACAGAATCTATTCCCCATGCTTGTTGGTCTGGAACTGAGGATATGTACAGTGGTTCAGATGAGTGGCAAATAGGTTTGTGTGGAATGAACGACTTTGGACAGATCCGCTTGAACGCAAGCAAATGCAGTTATCTGTGGATTGGATCTGAGTCGACCTGGACAAAGAATTGGTTATCACATCAAGGCACCCTGTAATAAGCCTGGCATGGAATGTTATTTTGTAAAGATGGTACCAACCTATGATTCGCCACAAGAGAGCAAATCAACTGTGACTTTTCAGATTAATAGTCCACCGCAAAGACTCCGTTAGATTCATGATAGTCTTTTGAGTTCTGTAGAGCAACTCATTTATATAGAGCCCTGATGAGCCAGATAGTCCAGGTAATGGTGAAGTCTGATTCGTTTGGAGAGGTACACAATCTTGACTTCCTTGACTATAATTATAAACAAGACTAGTTGGGCTGTCGCTAGGCCGAAGGGGAAAAAGGTGAACTGGTAAATTTGAGACTTCTGAGTGAACCACAGAAACTTCCTTGAGTTGGGTGGGTAGGGGTGTAAAGGTAGGCATCTGAGAAGTCCATTGGGGTGACCCATTCTCTAGACCCAACAAGGCCCTTGTTGATTACCTTCAGAAAGGTGTATAGCCTGCTGAAGTGTATAACTGGCCACCATCTTTGATAAAACTTTGAAATTCAAAACAGGAGACTATAAAACCCAGAGACTTTTCCTTCTCTATTTGTGTTCTTGCCAGGAGCCACTTGATATGAGAGGCCAGGGCTTGGTCTATCTGATGGTCGTTGTATCCTGAGATGTTCTGGGATTATTGGGTTATTTTTGGTTCGCAGTTGAAGGGCAGATCATAACCAACTGACTGATAATGTTTAACACGTTTAAGCAGTTTTCTTCTAGTCAGTCTCTACTTAAAGAACTGAGTCAACCTCCTACTTGTGGGTTATTTGAGGCTTGACAGCATAGCTTAGAGGGGTTGTCACACCCTCTGCAACTGCGGAGTGGTCTACACTGACCCTAGTTGTCTCTCATTCAAATTTTCACCCTGTTCGAGGAATATGACTGGTTGCTTCTTGGGGTGGGAACATCCACAATAGGAGCACTTTCTCTAGGAGTCTCCTTTGTTATGGTGGGGGCCTTGGAAAGGTTGATTTTGATAGGGCCCAAAGCCCCTCAATTGCTTAGCAGTGCTTTTTGAGGAGGAATGCTTCTCCTTCCTTCAACATCTGTGAATAGAGTAGAGATGAGGGGGAGAAGTTTGAATTCCTGAGCTGCTGTCAACTGATCTCCCACAAGTCAGGTTGGAGATGTGTCATCTCCAAATTCTCCTAATGAGACCCTTATTTGCCATAACAGCATAACAGCCCATAACCAGCATTGCTCTGGCAAACCTGCCGTCCTCTGTTGGATGAGAAACGTGATCAAGGATATCCAAATAGGTGTCAGCCCCTTTGGAATTTGTTGCTTTCCCCACTTAACAACAGATTTAATGCTGTCCCTGTGGGCATTCCATGAGTCCAATAACTATAATATGCTAACTGACCATTCATTATTTGTTGTTTTTTTCCCACAATTTTATTACTGTATTCAGTTCAAGGATACAAAAAAAAAACTTTGACACCAAGAAATGTAGATCATTTCCTGGAATAAACAGTGCATCTTGCCTGCTGTTGGATGTCAGTGGTAAAAATCAGTTACTGCTTGAAAGTTAAAGTAAATCACAACCTGCGCATATGGAAACATTTCTTTTATATCTTTAGCAATTGAAAATTTTACTACATGCCACACACACAACCCATGAAGGCATACACTGAGACCAATATTACTGACTTGTCCTCTGCTGGAAAGTGATGTAATCACTGGTCACATTAGCTGCTTGCAATCCCATTAGCCAAACACTGTGGAGATGTCCGGGTTTAAGATTTCTTAATGTCACTTTATTCTGATATGTGGTAACTGTTTTAAGCTTTTTGGTCACATTAAAAGGCCAATACCAAATTTGAAACTTCACATCTTCCCAATGTCTGTCCCATTGGAATGTGATTGAAGTGCTTGTTATATCAAGGATATAAAACTTTCTTAATTCAAAAGAGTCACATATATACAGTATTAATGGGAAACAGATTGTAAAAATGAATGTGTTCTTTAAAAACATTGTTCAGCTCCAAAATTAAAATCCACTGAAAGGGGTTTATCCTCTTGGAACTTCTGTTCATTTTTTTAGATGCACTTTTTCAAAAATGATAGTCCTATTCCCATAGGAAAATTAACTTCACAAAATGAACACAAAATAAAAAATAATCATTTTTTTTTTAAATCCTTAATGAAAAAGCCAATCGCATGAATATACTTAACACTATACTGTAGAAGGTCATCGAACTAAATGACAAAAACAAGAAAAAGAACTAAGACACTGAAAATCAGAAATATTGGGCTGGTATGAAGAACTGAGTTGTGATTAAACATGTAGTCATATAGCATATTGACACCATCTGTCTATAAACTTAACCGTTGTCATTTTGTAACAGGTGGCTTACAATATCAGACACAATCATTTCTATCTGTAAACATTCATTCATTTGTGACAGACACAAACTTTCCTAGTTCAAGTAGTCATAAAAATAAAGTACTGTTGTATCTTATAACTGCATTTCATAGTAAATTGATCATTACAGAATCTGAAACCATCATGACATATATGTTACAGTAAACATGTGAAATCAGTAAATATGCGATTTTCAGTAAATACTCGTATTTACTGATTTGGTCAGTAAATACGCGTATTCCCTAAAATTTTTAGTAAATACACGTATTTACTGATTTATGATGTGTGTTATTTCACAAGTTTACTGGATTGACTTTCAGTAAATATGTGAAATGAAACTTTGATGTTCACTGGTTGTAAATATATAATATTAAATGGTAAACCAAACTGTACTTTATACTGGAACAATTTATTCTATATAATATTAAAAGGTAAACCAAACTGTGGATTATATTGGAACATTTTGCTCTATTATGATGACTATTAGAACATACTAAGCATACTTCATTTTACAGTACATTACATGCAAATATGTTGAAAAAAAAGCACTGGGCTTTTAAATATTTATTTTTAAAAAATTTAGGTATGTGCTTTCTGTAGATATTTCACTTAAGCTTATATTATTTTCAATGCCACAGCTATTAAGGACATTTGTTATCCCTAGAAAAGATTAAAGATCATTTAAATTTTCACTATTTTTATGTGACTGATACATAAAAAGCATTTTTACTGGAAATAAATAAAAGTTTAAGAAATTAATTTAAATTATAGTTTCAAAATTTTAACATATTTTAATTATACTTTCATTCATTTAGTACAGAATGATTTACACCCAAACAAGCTGTATGTATTCTTTAAGAATCTCTTGTTAAACAGAGATTATTACCAAGTTGTGTCTTTATTTTATTTCAATCAAGGCTTAATATTTTGCCATTTTCTGGTACATTTATGAATTTAATGTAGCTACTTGATCAAAGAATTGTTGTTAACAACAATGAAAAGGCCAGCTAACCCCTAATTGGAATTCATCATAATCTTTCAAGGGGAACTAAATCTCTTTTAAGGCATCTATGGTTATGGTGTGGCTTCCTCTATTAAAGAGACAACATTAAAGGGAAGTTTTATTCAACCCTAATTATAGATCTAAATTTTATTAGTGACCTTTGGAAAAGAAATACATTGTTAAAATACATAGTTAAAACTACAGTGAAATTCAGTTCTTGAACAAGAAATATATCTTAATCTTATTACCCTTGCTTTTTGTTCCTTATAATTAAAGTATCATAATTTGATAAATATTTGGATATTTAAATTTACAAACTTGAAAATTTTAATTACTTAAATGTAGCTTTTATAAGCTACAAGCTTACCATGTGGGACTCAATGCTGTACTCGGATGGCCACAAGGCATCATGGCCAACGTCTAAGAAAAAAAGACGTTTGTAGTTGGCCGTAGCCTCTCGTTGTCGTCATGTGATAACTTCTGACCAATCGCCCTACTTTCTCGTTGAAATTTTCTAAAACCTACCCCTCAGCTGTAAACAGCGGGGAGGCAGGGTGGGACTCTTCTGAGTCCCACATGGTAAGCTTGTAGCTTATAAAAGCTACATTTAAGTAATTAAAATTTTCAATTTTATTACGCTACAATACCTTACCATGTGGGACTCAATGCTGAATCCAACCGCCCGGTGGCGGGATTACAGCTGAGACTGGAAGGAATGTCAATTTTTTTCTTAGATTTGAAGTAATAATTATATTAGAATAGTGTTAGAAATACCAGTCTGAGTCCCATTTACAGTGCCCCAATCCTGAAGACTGGGCCTGTAAGGAGCCAAAAACCTATGTAGAATAGAAGACAGTGCTAAAACTGTCAAGATGTTTTGATTGTAGGACGGAAGTGCAGCAGTGCTCACTTAGAGGTCTAAAGGTCCCTAGGGACCCATCACGAGTGACATACCAGCCCAACCCCGGCGAAATGGTGACCATGAATGACCATGGACTGCATGGTATTTGATGGTCGACCATGGATATCCATGAACAACCATCAAAATCCATACTCGTACGAAGGCCCAGACCGTCAAAAACCATGGACGTGATGGTTTTTGATGTCCTGACCATGGACTGCATGTAAGTGTCCATGTTAGGCCATGGACTCAGTCTAGTTGTCCGTGTTTGACCATGGACTACATTCAAGTGTCCATGGTTGACCATAGAGTTTGTTCTCTGGTCCATGGTTGACCATGGATTCTGTCCTCTGGTCCATGGTTG
The DNA here is from genome assembly GCA_964017235.1 of Sabellastarte sp. h YS-2021. Lineage (NCBI taxonomy): Eukaryota > Metazoa > Annelida > Polychaeta > Sabellida > Sabellidae > Sabellastarte > Sabellastarte sp. h YS-2021. Next base: position 81,237,342 of record OZ024927.1, read on the forward strand.
ACCGAGAACTGCAATTAAGTATTCATGGTTGACCAATATTGGACTCTATGTTAAGATCGAGTCCATGTGAGGCAGCATATGACCTTTAATTGTCAGTCCTCACTGTCTAAATTCATGTTTATAAATTATATACTTTTGTTTGCAACATGAAAAAAATATTACTGTTAGGCTTGTTGTGACGTTTGTGGATCCACTATATAATGGAAAAGTAGAACATGAAAAATCATGGCAAACCAACATTGGCAAAAAATAAAAATAATTTCAACATAATAATAATATTTTTTCATTTGGTTGTATCATATATTAACAAATGAATAAAACTTATCTGAATCTCCACATTTTAGTGTAGTTATACAAACTAGGGAAGATTTTATGTGATGGGGAAGATAATGAAACATTTAATACAGTGGACACAATTTCATAGTCTTCTTGAAAGGCTGTTCTTATTTGATAATTGGCTGATAACTAAGCTGTTACATATCAAATCATAAAGCTCTGAAAAAAACTTTTCTATCCACATAACAACATGTTACAAGTTTTTATTCTGAAATAACAGGTATATTCAGTTACACTCTAATAATTTGCTGATGATACATATATTTAAATAAATAAGATTGTGTAAGAATGAGGCTAGCAACTGGAAACTACACTGATGGCTTTTCTGTCTGTTGTGTATAAGCTGTGTTCACTGACAAGGGTGTCCAGATAGAAGTAACAGGTTATCTTAACATGAAAGTTTGCCTTAATTTATATATGTCTAAGTACACCTGTGTCTTTGCAAAACAACTTGTATCAGTTTAGGATTGGTCAATTTATATTAAATCATGTAGAACCTATCTTATGTACATGGGGTGATTACACTAATTTGTGATAATGATTATGCTGCAAATATAAACTAAGGTCAGTTATTCCACAGGTTACTGTACATACATAAGGTTACTGTGCTGCCTGTGAGTGTGATAACTTAAGGGTCAGGTCACCTTAAAGTGAAAAATATATGAAGGAAGATTTGCAACATACTCAAGTTATGAAGTGTAAGTCTATAATTTTATTCTATTTCTTGATTTCTCCAATCCAAATTGTATTGTTTTTTTGTTTATTAATTTCTAGCTTTTGAAGGCCAGTCTTCATATCTAACTATAACTTATTAACACCAATTTAAAGTAACAAGTACTCCTGTACCCAAGATAGGGTTCTTTACCACTGGCTGGATTTTGGCTCCAAACCTGTTCTCAAGGGATTTACATTGAAGAAAGCCAAACTCATTTTCACTCATTATTTCAAACAAAGAGCTGTGTTTTGTTGGAATCTATTCCATAAAATGATTGGTGAAAATTTCTTTATATTCAGTGTTTAACATATTTCAGATGTATTCATAATGCCTGTTTGTGTTCTACATGTTAGATTAAATTGGATAATCTTGGATAATTATAAAAATTAGATTAAAAAAGGAAATAGTGTTTTACATACTTGAGATGTATTCAAAATGTCTGTGTTATTACATTCTATATTGAATGAGATAATCTGGATAATTATATACATTACATTAAAAAGGAAATATAGTAATGTGTAGTATGTCAGGCTATCTTCAAAGCTGATATTCCAAATAGACTAAAGGTATGTAGCTTCTAATTACCTATTTTTTTTTCGAACATCTACAGACATTCTTGCATATTGAACATGGCCAACCATGGGTAGTCCATGGACTATATCATGGAAACCTGACCATGGTCAAAGTCCATGGACTAGACCATGGTCACTGAGTCCATGGTCTCTGACCATGGTTCCATGTAATAAAACATGGATGTCAATGGCCATACATACACACTGACCATGGATAAATTCCATGGATAACCCTATGAAGTCCATGGACTAGATCATGTTTTACATACCACGGACTCTGACCATGGTCAGTGAATCCATGGTCTTTGACCATGGTGTCATTTAACAAAACATGGATATACATGGAAAACCATGGACAATGACCATGGTTTAAGTCCATGGACAACTTGTTAAGTCCATGAAGTAGACCATGGTTTCAAAGTCCGTCATCTTTGACCATGATGCCATTTAACAAAACATGGACATCCATGGACAATGACCATGGTTAAAGTCCATGGACTAGACCATGTTTTGACAGACCATGGACTCTGACCATGGTCATTAAGTCCATGGTCTTTGACCATGATGCCATTTAACAAAACATGGATATCCATGGACTTGTGCCCCTGGACATCCATGCAAGTCCATGGTCAAAATAAAATTTTTTCGCCTGGGTATGGTTGGAATTCTCATAAAATTTTTGCCACCTGAATATGAGATTAATGACAACTTAATAAGTCCTTAATACAAATTACTTTGATAAACTAAAAACAAATATGACCTTACCCGTAACATCTTGAAGGTAAAAGAATACCTAGATCCTGGGAGAGACTCCTGAAGACTTGGTTGTAGCGGATGTGCCCCCCCCTTTTTTCTTTCCGAGGACAACTGGTCTGAGAGGAAGGATCTAGGACTTGTTGTGCCGCCACTACGGGTCCCAGATACATATTGTTGTCGTTGTCTGACCAAGTAAGGTCTTTTAGGTAAAAATTTGTAAATGTGTTGTGAGCTTTCCAGTGACAGGCTTGTATGATTTGGTCCACCGATACCCCACCGTAAAAGGCCTTAGAGGCTGCGAAGGCCCGGATGTCATGCGCTTTAACCTGGACCAAGTCCAAGGCTTGTTGGTCTGCTTGTTTATAACAAAGTAGGATGGTTTGTTTCAACCATGAAGAGAGAGTAGCGGGTCTGATGTCTGAGGTATGTCCTTTCTTGAAGGAGATGAAAAGGAGGGAACGAGACCCTCTCAGGTCTTTGGTCCGATCCAGATAGTACCTCAGGGCCCGCACCGGACACAGGGTCCTGTCTTCTTTGAATTGTCTATCTACAATGGTAGTCAAAGCAGGAATAATCACCGGAGACACACTTTGAGAACCTTCTCTTGCTAGTTGGTTTTTGGCTATGAAATCAGAAGAAGGGAACAAGGCGACCTTTGCCCATTGGCCTAGATTAGATATTTTGTTTGCGACCCAGGCATGGATTTCGCTGCGGCGTTTGCCGGAGGCCAAAGCTAGCAAGAAGACAGTTTTGAGGGTAAGATGTTTGAGGTCTGTGTCTTTCATAGGCTCAAAGGGTGCTTTTGTGAGCTCACTGAGAACAACAGAAAGGTTCCACTTAGGAAGATTTCTGGAACTTTTAGGACGATCCCTGTGGAAACTGGAGAGTAACCTATGAAGGTCTGCATTGTGTGCAATATGGTGGGCCGTTAGGCCCAAAGTGTCAACGATTGCAGTCCTGTAACCATCAATGGTCGAGGGGTGCCTGTTTAGGTCTTGGTACAAGTACATGAAAAAATCTGAGATTTGTTTCACAGATGGAGTGGAGAAATCCACCGAATTTTCTCTGCACCATTTTTCAAATAGGGCCCACTTTGACTTGTAGATGGTCCTTGTTGATGACCGCTGAGGGGCAGCAATTCTCTCTGGCACCTCCACAGAGAAGCCTTGTTCTTGGAGTTGTCCACTCCTAGACACCAGGCGTGGAGGTTCAGCTGCTGGGGGTTGTTGTGGAACACATAGTTGTGGGACTGTTTTGAGTAGGGTCGTTGACACTGGGAGTTGTAGTGGGATCTCTGTTGAGAGCTGCACTAGGTCCCAAAACCAGGGCATCCCTGGCCAGCCTGGGGCTATTACGATGATCAGGCAATGGCATTGCTTGATCTTTTGGATCACTTTGTGAAGGAGAGCCGTAGGAGGGTAAGCATAGGCAGTGAGACTCGTCCAGTCTATGTTCAGAGCATCGATGTCCCAAGCCTTTGGGTCTGGGACAGGAGATATGTACAATGGAAGTTTCTGGTTCAGATGAGTGGCAAATAAGTCTACATGAGGTGTGAACCACCTCTGGCAGATCTGTTTGAACACCTGCGGATGCAGAGACCATTCTGTTGACTGCACTTGGTTGGACCTGGACAGAAGGTCGGCCATCACATTCAGGCACCCTGGAATGTGCCTGGCTTTCAATGTTATGTGTTAGTGATGGCACCAGGTCATAATCTTCCACAGGAGAGCACACATCTCTGCTGAGTGAGTTCCTCCTTGTTTGTTGATGTAGGCTACCTCTGTTGAGTTGTCTGTAGCAACTAACACTGTTTGGTTCTGGCACTGGTCCTTGAAATCTCGAAGGGCCAGTGAGACCGCCTTCAATTCTAGGATGTTTATGTGTAGCCTTTTTTCCCGATCTGACCACAGACCCTTTGTAGAATTTTGATCTAAGTGAGCGCCCCAACCTTCGTTTGAGGCGTCGGTAAAGAGTTGAATACTGTGGTCCTTGGGATGAAGGTCTGCGCCTTTCATCATGTTTGAGGGATTTTGCCACCAGTCGAGGTGGGCTGCAATGGCTTCTGTCCAAGGAAGGAGGCTGTCCAGCGACTGAGGATATCTCCAGTGCTCCTTGAGATGAAACTGAAAGGGTCTCATGTGAAGGCGTCCCTCCGGGACCATTTTCTCCATTGAGGCTAGCAACCCAATTAGCGACATCAAACATCTTGCAGTCAAAACATGTTTTAACTTGAGTCTTAGGATCAAATCCTGAAGTTTGAGCCATCTCTCTTGAGTGGGTTTTACAAGGGCTGAATCTAGATGGTATTCGTAGCCCACGAACGAAAACACCTGAGTAGGATTCAGTTCTGATTTTTCCTGATTTATGATCCAACCCAAGGACTGAGTTAGGTCTACCACCGCCTGAGTGTTCACTTGGGCTTCCTCCTGAGACTGGGACCTGATCAGCCAGTCGTCAAGGTATTGGTGAACTCTGAGTCCTCTGGACAGGGCCATTAGTTTCACTTCCTTTACAATCATTGTAAAGACCTGGGGGGCTGTGGCTAGTCCGAATGGGAGGGAGGTGAACTGGAACACCTGTGACTTGTAGCAAAACCTTAGGTATTTCCTTGAGTTTGGATGGATGGGGATGTGTAGGTAAGCGTCCGACAGATCTATCGACGATACCCACTCCCCTGGAATCAGAGAGGTCCTGATGGACTCTGGAGTTTCCATTTTGAACTTTTCTATGTGTAGAAAGTGTTGAGCCTGCTTAGGTCTATGACAGGCCTCCACCTTTGGTGAGGCTTGGGTACTAGGAACAGGCGACTGTAAAACCCGCGAGATTTTACATTTTCCACCCTTTCGATTGCGTTCTTTGACGGAGAGACTGGATACAAGAGGCCAGGGCTTGGTCTTTTGATGGGCCTTGTACTCTGACAGTATCAGAGGGAATCTGACCAAATTTGGCTTTGAAAGGAATGGCAGTACGTAGCCATTCGTGATAATGTTTAACACGTTTTGAGAACATTTGTTTCTTTGCCAGTCTCTCCTGAAAGAACGGAGGCGACCTCCTACTGGTGGACTGAGTGAGGCTTTGGAGGAGTCATTGGGAAGAGGGGTTTCCACGCCCTCTTCCCCTATTATGGGGTCGAAAACGACCCCTGGAGCCTCTGAAGTTCGGTTTCCCCCTTGCTGAAAGGGCTTGTTCTGATAGTGTGTGAAACCCTGAGAGTCTTTAGAGGTGCTTTTTTGAGGAGGAAGTATTCACCTTCCTTCACAAGTTGAGACTCGAACAAGGAAGGGTCCCAAAAGGACGAATTCCTGAGTTCTTGGCATCTCGTTTCCCCCAAATGAGGTTGTAAGAGGGCCATTTCGGCTTTGCGCCTAAGCAAGCCGGTATCAGCCATAGAATATAATTCCCTCTGGAGAATATGGGCTAGGGATTTGCTGAGGCATGTAAGGGGCCTGTGTTGGATAAGAACTGTCTTATTCCAAAAATCCATGTACTCACAGACTTCCTCATATCCACGCTTTGCTGCTTTTTCAGGATTGGCACCTTTTTGGATCTGTGTCTTAATCTTCTTGACAGTTGACTTGATGCTATGTTGACACTTCTCAAGGGAAGCATTGCAAGAAGAAGAAGTTTTAGCAAAGGCAGCGGTGAAATTGAGGGTTGAGATATTTTGCCTAGCCTGATGTTCCAACTCTTTGAGAATTGGAAGGGGGACCTTGCCCATAGGGGCTCCAGAGGGTTTAGGAGTAATACAGATTTTGGCGAAATCTGTATTCAACTCCTGACATTTGTCCTGATAACAGGGCTGTCCCACCCTGTACCACTTAGATGTGGCTGGAGGAGGCTTGACGTATTTACCCTCGGGTAAATTAGCAGCCTTAAAGTCATGTTGAAATTTATCAAAGGCGTCCTTGATAACTGAGCTAAGTGGAAGAATAGAGGAAGGACCTCTAGGTCTGAGCTCTTGACGGCCTTTCTCATCATCCAGACCCATGACTGAAGTTGAGGACCTAGGCATAGACTCCCTGGGGTCAGGGAGGGAAAGAAGTCGCCTAAAAGTGTCGACCTCTTCAGCGTACTGTGAGGGAATGTCAGGCAGAGCTACTTCCCTATAATAAGGGGGGTCTGGATCATGTTGAGGGAGGTCTTGATCAGAAACAGCCCCTGAGGGCTGAGACCCAGAGGGCTTAGAAGACCGGTGTCTGACTACAGGGGACTGATCCTCCCCTGAGGAAGATGACACATATCTGGACCTTGATTTGTGTTTACTCTTATCAGAGTGCTTTTTAGGTTTGGTAGAAGGGATCCGAGGTTCATCGGAGTCCTCATTAGATTGATCCGAGGCAGACCTGGGTTCAATTTCATGCCCACTGCGAGAGTGGCTATGCTTTTTAGGTTGGTCTGAGACCTTTTTCGGAGGTAGTTCAGATGTAGCAACGTACTGATCCGAGGTGTCATGCTGGTCAAGTACTAGACGAGGAGGGAGTGCTGGACCGTAGTCCACATCCATAACCTCGGTTTGAATGTTAGTACTAGGTCTCGGAGGGGGTAGGTCCAGATTAACAGCAGTACTGGATGTACTAGGTTTGGAAGCAGGAAACGAGGTTTGATCCACCTCTGTTTTCTTTTTAGCAGTCAACTCCTCTCGGAGAGACTGAAAAGCTTCCAACATGGATGCCTGGAAGGAACCCATTTGTTGCTGTAAATGAATATTTAAAGAATTTCCCAGGGATTTTTCAAGATTTGTTTCAATTTTGTGTTGTAAGGCAGTACCTGGGGTGGGTGGGACAGATTTGGCTGGTGTTTTAAGTGATAAAGAACTGAAAGAAAGGGGCTGAGGACGGGGGGGGGGGGGGGGGGGGGTGGTGGTGAGGTAAAAAGATTGTCAGCAGCACTCTCGAGGTCTGCATTTGAGCCAGTGAAGGAATCCCTGTCGCCTTCACCCAAGAGATCAAGTTCATCATCTTTTGTACTAGTTTCCGCCTTTTGTTTTTTAAGATAGCGTTTCCTGTGCTGAATTTTCTTCATCTGTTCATCTGTAAAAGATGCACAGATATCACAGGGCGTTTCAAAGGTGACACAGGGGTCATCACCCTTGCCAGCCTCCCTACAGGTAGGGCAATAGTTGTGTAAGTCGAAACTAAAACAAAAATGGCGGCATTTCTGAGCTCTCGGTTTGTCTTTATTCGTTTGGTGGATGGAAATTTTAAATGCAATAAAAGACGTACAATATCAAGGGCCTGAACTGAGGAAAACTCAAAACACACAAAAACAAGAATTATACTTATCCTGTCAAAATAAAAATTTTACAGAATGATCTATGTTATATAATGAAAGAAATATCCAAAAAAGAACCTCCAACAATAAGTAAAAGCTGAGAAATAAATGAAAATGTCTGTATATTTACAAACTGCTACCAGTTCAACGTGGCCAACGAGAAAGTAGGGCGATTGGTCAGAAGTTATCACGTGATGACAACGAGAGGCTACGGCCAACTATAAACGTCTTTTTTTCTTAGACGTTGGCCATGATGCCTTGTGGCCATCCGAGTACAGCATTGAGTCCCACATGGTAAGCTATTGTAGCGTAATAAAATTGGCCTGTTTACATTACAATTTATTTTAAATCCAAAAAAATATTACAAGTTTGTATCACATATCACATGCAACTGCTTTTGAAATTATAAAGTGATGTAAAATAGTTATCCCAGTGCTGGATTGTAAACAAGTATCAAACTTTGAATATGACAAAGCTATTTAAAGTTTTAAATAACTGTTAATATAAAGACATATCAAAGGACACCCAACTATTAAATATATAATATGAAGACTTAGCAGATAACACCCAACTATTAAAGATATTAAGTCTTCATTATGATTTTAGTAAATACGCATATTTACTGGACCAAAAAACCAGTACATACGCGTATTTACTGAAATTTTCAGGGAATACGCGTATTTACTGATTTCGCATATTTACTGTAACATGTATATTACCTCAAAGTTTTTACATTCACAATACAATCACTTTGCAATATGTCAGGACTGAAAATAGTGCATGTTAGATACAATATTTTGGATGTTTACGGAAAGTATAACTAAGAAAAATATACTGGCTCCAAAGTCCAGTAAATGACACTTGGTGTTTTCATGCAATATGATCAGTAGTCAAATTGACTACTGCAATTCCCTATTTTATGGTGTGAATAAATATAATGTGGCTTGATTCAAAAGATTCAAAATGTCCTTTGTAGGATTATTTTCAGACTTGATAAAAAAGTCATGTTACTTCCTTTCTGCAAAAACTACATTGGCTCCCCATTTCATACTGTATCCTGTTCAAATATAATCTTATTACATTCAAGGCTATCTAATTCTTAACCCACATACTTATCATCCATCATCAAAACCAGTAGCCTTACTCTTGGAAATTAGCTTTCTCTTTTCTCAGTTCGTCCCAATCAGGCCATTGGTAGGCGAGGTTTTGCAATGGCTTCTCCCACTGAATGGAACAGACTCCCACAATCAGTCTGATCACAGAACACAACTAGAAATAGGATGCCCTGTTGATAGTAGCTGCGACATATGAATAGAAACAGGACAGCATAGAAGAACACACATTATCATGTGTAATGTCCACCCCATGAACTTTTGCAAAAATTGTACAGTAGTCTTACAAGACCCTGTTTCATTTGTAAAATATATCAATGATGCTTAAATATTTATTAGTATACATGTCAATTATTTCAGATTCATGCCTTTTTGCATTGGTTTGGGTCGAAAATTTCGACGAAATCACTCTATCTTGCACGTTTAAGGAGATAGAAGCAAATTTCTGTTTTTCAATTTTTGGCAAAGTAGCTATTACTCAGTCAATTATACAGCTATTATCACTAAAAGCAATCCCAATGAAGCTATCGACCTAACTATTGCTCAAACCAAATTTGGTAAAGATATGTCAAATATTTTTCCTTAAAATGCCAGGAAACAAAAGAAGTACACAAAAGTAGCTAAGTAGCTATTACTCAGTTAGCTATAGAGCTATCTTCACCTATGAAGATATCTAGGATAAATACTTTTCCTTCAAATGAGCGGGAACCAAGCGTCTGGATGCCAGACGGCGGACGCCGGAAAAAGCAAAAATAATATGTCCACCCCCCCCCCCCCCCCCCCCCCAGTGGGGTGGACATAATAATAGGGTTTTGAAGCCTGTTAAAAACCTACCTGTTTCCATACCCTCCACCATAGTACATCTCCGATTGAGGGCACTAAATTTGGATTTTGATCCGGCATGTCCCTCAACTTTCCCTTTTCTTGCCTCAAGTGCATTAGAGGATGTTGAGTCAATTTTTTCACTAAATAAATGTTTCATTTTTATTCTATTCTATGTGCATTATTATTATATACCCATACAGGATAAAAATAGAGAAACCTCTGAAATTCTGTGAATGAATGTTTGAAGATATAAACAATACTTAGGTATTTGAGGTAGATAATATGGGGACAGAATAGTACAACAAGCACAGATAACTTGCAGGAAGCAATATGTAAAATAGCCTCAGAGATGTCCGTACCCACAGCCAGGGGAAATAGCACTGAAAACCCATGAGATATAGAAGAGGTGAAACAGTGCAAAGGTCAGGAGACTTTCAAAATAAACAGTGTATGAAAAAGTAGGCAGAACAAATGTCCCAACCTAGTATCAACTTTTTACACCTTACGGTTTCTGTGCTACAGTCTGGACAAGATTATTGTTCCCACTGCCCAGCCTACCTGCCAGTCAATATTCTCAGTAATCCATTACATCCTGGAAAAGTGGTAAAACTCTGAGAGCATAGTTTGACTCTGAAGTCCATTTTTCTAGACATGTTCAGTGTCTGTAAGGCCTGTTTTGTATAATACAGAATTGAGGGATCTTAGGAGACTCAGATATCATACACATGAAGTGGCTGTAAAGGCTGCAAATGCTCTCGTGAGCAGACGGCTTGACCATTGTAATTCCTTATTTAGGAGCCTTTCAGAGTTAAACGTTAGGAAGCTCCAAATGTACAGAACAGCTTAGCTAGGATTGTCATCAACACAACCTGATACTCATACATAACTCCAGTACTTAGGAGTTTGCATCAGTTGCCTTTCAACAGCGGTCAGTGTTTAAAACAGCCATAATAGTCTGTAAGTTCCTTCAGAGTGGTTATCCTAATTGTTTCAGAGCTTTTTTGAATCCTAGAGAAAAGCTTTTACAATACTAGGGGTAGCTGGATGGAGGGTGAAGTCCTTGAGGTGCCTCAGCTTATTACATTTGTTCATAAGTCATCTCAGCGATTAGGTTTAGTTTTACCTATGATGCTCCCAAGGTTCTGGAATGAGTTGGCTAATGAATCCGCTGTGCCGCATCTCTTCTATCTTTTTCAAAAGAAGCTGAACCTTTTCTCTTCATAAAAGCCTACCCACCCTAGTTTTTATTGTATTTTTTTATTGTCTCTGTTGTGTGGACAACCCTCCTGTGTCTCTGGACTCTGATTTTTTTTAGTCTTGCTTGTTAGTTGCACCTTATAGAGCCTGACAGTGTCTTTTGATGGACATAAAGTGCTTCAAAGGCCATTACAATATTAGTATTAGAATTAAAATAGAAAAGAATGGACACCATGTGCAAAAAAAACCCACACAGCCTTTAAAGGTTGTAGGGTAAAAAGTTAACTGCAGCAAAAAAAATAAGATTTTATAAATTATTAAACAATTTCCACAAATTGAAGCTGTGTCAATTTTTTCAATATAATGATATAATTTCTTAGTGTTTATAAATTTCCAATGATACTTTATTTTATTTGCTCTCAAGTACACAAAAAGATAGCAAGAAATTTTCTGTCATTCATTTCACAATGGAAGCAATGTCTTTGTTTATTGCCATTTTGACTTCAATCAAAATTTGTGCAAAGTTTCATTTTGCAAATCTCTTGCTTTATATATCGGAGATTTGATTTCACATTGTTTTTTCTCCTCATTCCACAACAACGTCTTTGCACAGTGTTATTTTCTTTAACACATCGTGTGTATCACTTGAAGACAGGATGCTAGATAATTATTTAAATATAGTTTTTTTCCAAAAAAATATTATATCTATAAGATACCTCTGCAAAATTAAACAAGAGGAGAGTGCCTGTGAACGGGCACTGTGTCAGCTGACTGAGTGTTTTTGATTTGTGAAGGTGATTAGAGGACAGAACTAGATTGGGCCAACTCGGCGCCAACATATCCCCAGACAGGTCATCACTCACGCCACAGGTTTTGATCGGGAATTTTTTAAAACATAATTACCCATTATTATATGAACTTCAGCACATCAATCTACTCTGTTTATATCTTCCCAAGGAAGATGGTGTGTCCCCAGACGCCGAATACATAACTCAAATTATATTTTCAATCTTCCTGCAATGATAACTCTAAACCTATTTTCAAAGTATTTAAATGATTGATGATTGAATGTCCATTCTAAAATAATAATCCCAAAAGAGCATATCTGTTTCTATATTTGTTGACAAATAAAATATTATTTTTAACTCAACTCATCATACTTTTCAATCTTCCTTCAAAGTATTTAAATGATTGATGATTCAATGTCCATTCTAAAATTTATAATCCCAAAAGCGCATATCTGTTTCTATATATGTTCACAAATAAAATATTATTTAAAAAAAAATTATTTATATTATTATTTTATTATATTATTTTTAGAATTTGCAAATTGTTTTCAGTTATTCATTTCCTCTATACCTATATATGTGGTCCATATATATGCAACCTAAATATGTGACACAATCTCAGTTCTGACTCCCCTTTGTGTTATATGTAATGAAGCCCACCACCTCCCACCCCCACCCCTCTCCCATTCTCCACACCTCTCTCACTATTACACAAGATCTGCAACCCCATTGAGTTCTTTGTTTCTCATCTGATATCATTAAATACCTTTGTTTATTTAGTGTCACTCAATATAGCTGGAGGTCCCAGAGGTGGGTGGGGGGAATCCGGGTGGGGGATGTGGGTTGGGACTACAAAGAGATGGAGTGCTACAGCATAAATGGTAAACAAACAATCTATATAAAAGGGGTACTCAAATACAAAAAGAATTGAGAATTTTAAGTACACTTAAAGTGTCCATTTTGTCTACTTGAATATGTTTAACCAGTTTCATTTTAAAAAGTTAAAAACTCAGCAAGCAGAGGTATAACACACAAAAATAAGTTCTTAAAAGACTAAGATAGCCATAACATTATTAATATTCAAAATTTAAATAGACAGGCATTTCCTTTTAAAAATTCAAAGATTTCAGCTCTATAACCCACATAGTTTGACAGTTACTGGGCTTTAAAGTGGCATAATGTCCATAAATTGGGTTTCTGTGGGCATTTTACAATTGTTAAAGAGACCTTAGCAATTAAACTACAGATCTGAAACTTTTTGGGGGACATACATAACAAACAAAAATTATATATAATACAGTTTAAGACTTGTCACACTAAGCATTTCCAAATAACAGGGCAAAATACGGAAAAAATGTCAAAAAAGGCACTTGGGCGAGTGTCTATGGCCCTCATACACAGGTTAAATGTCTACTAAAAACCTTGATTTTCGGCATATGTAAAAAGGACATAATAATGCATTCCCAGATGGGATTTCAGCTCCATCAATCACATAGTTTAACAGTCACAGGGCTTAAAGGTGGTAAAAAGTCCAAATATTGGGTCTCTGTGGGCCTTTTAGAGATCTCGATGTGGCTTTCAAATTAAAGCTTCAGACTTAAAATTTGTTACATACTAAGATTACACATAGAATATGTATCTAATAAAGTTTGAAACTTCTCAGACTTACCATTTCCAAGTTACAGAGCAAACTATGTGAAAAAATGTCTTAAAAGGGTCACTCAGGTGGGTGTTTAAGGTCCTCATACACAGGTTAAATGTCTACTTGAAGCCTTGATTTTTGGCACATGTAAAAAGAACATAATAATGTATTCCCAGATGAGATTTCAGCTCTATCAGTCACATAGTTTAACAGTCACAGGCCTTAAAATTGGCAAAAAATCCAAATACCGGGTCTTTATGGGGCCTTCTAGAGACCTAAATGTGGCCTTCAAATTAAAGCTTCAGACTTAAAATTTGTCACATACTAAGATTACACATAGAATATGCATCTAATACAGTTTGAAACTTCTTAGACTTACCATTTCCAAGTTACAGGGAAAAATATGTGAAAAATGTCTAAAAATGGTCACTCGGGTGGGGATTTATGGTCCTCATACACAGGTTAAATGTCTTCTTAAAGCCTTAATTTTTGGCACATATAAAAATAACATACTAATATCTTCTCAGATAGGATTTGAGCTCTATCAGTCACATAGTTTGACAGTCACAGGGCTTAAAAGTAGCAAAAAGTCCAAATATTGGGTCTTTGGGAGCCTTTTAGAGACCTCAATTTGACCTTCAAAATTAAAGCTTCAGACTTAAAATCTGTTACATACTAAGATTACACACAGAATATATATCTAATACAGTTTGAAACTTCTCAGACTTACCATTTCCAAGTTACAGGGAAAAAGATGTGAAAAATGTCTTATAAGGGTCACTCGGGTGGGTGTTTATGGTCCTGATACACAGGTTAACTGTCTATTAAAGGCCTAAATGTTGGGGCACATATAAGAAAACACATAGATATATTCCCAGATGATATTTAACTTAGATGAGAGACATAGTTTGAAAGCTACAGTGCTTGAAAGTGGCAAAAAGTCCATAAATTGGGTCTCTGTGGGCACTTTTGAGACCTTAAGTCGACCCCTTTGGGTAAACCTACAGCCCTAAAATTTTCTACAGACAAGGATTACATATCAAAGTTATACCTAGCGCAGTTTGAGACTCATCAGAATTACCACTTCCAAATTATAGGGCAAAATATGTGAAAAGTATAGCAAAAAATCCCTAAGTGGGGGTATTTATGGGCCTCAAACACAATTTTCTCCTCAACTTAAAGTCATGATTTTCGGCACATGTACTAAGAACATATTAATGTGTTGTCAGGTAAAATTTCAGCCAGCTGAGCATCATAGTTTGTGACCTACAGGGCTCTAAGTGGCCAAAAGTGCAATTTCTGACCTTAAGGTGGCCATAAGTTCTTTTTTACTGGGAGTTTAAGGTCACCTTAAAATAGGGATCTTCCTTTGGGCACCCTTAACATGTGTACCAAGTTTGAAAAAAAAATATTAATTTGTTTTTGAGTTATCGCGTCCACAAGGAAATTTCTACGGCGGCGGCGGCGGACCTGAATCCAATATATCCCCGACTTTCGTCTGGGGATATAATAATTATCAGGAAAAGGGCTGTACAGAAATACAGTAAATGGTAACTGAACAGCAAGTTCGAAAGAAATTCCGAAGCTGACAGAAGAAAAGGATAAAAAAGTTGTGCCCTATAAATGGTATTATGAAGGAAAATAACAAGGTAATTGTTTAAGTGTAAAAAATAGGTTAAAACATATTTAAAGAAATACTACAAATGCAATATCCTCGTTCGACCTTGAAGAAGGGGTCCAAGGTCAAATCTAACCACACAAATACATTCCCAGCCCATGATTTCCTATGGTTTACCATTCCAAACCTCTAGGACCAATTATAAATGAGTTATTCTAATTCTAATTCTAATAGCACTTTTATAGCGCTTAATCTCCGTCAAAAGACAAACTCTAAGGCGCATCACACAAAAACATTGTTCAATATTCAAAAACCAGAGACATTGCAGGGGTCAGCACCGCGGAGAAAGCAGAAAGGAGATTGGAAATTTAGGGTGGGTATGCTTTTCCAAAGAGGTATGACTTCAACTTTGACCTGAAAGAGGCAAGTGAGTTTGCAGAGCGGACCTCATCAGGAAGGTCATTCCAAATCATAGGTGCGTCATACGCAAAACTGAGTCCAAAATGTTTTCGAGACTTGAAAATTGAACCAAAGTGGGGAACCTCAAGAAATATGCCATCAGATTGACTTCGACGAGTGTTATATGCACTATGTCTGGGAATGAGGAAGGGTTCAAAGTATTTGGGGTTACCACTGTGTAGGAACTTATGTACCAGCATGGCAGTCTTAAAGATAGTACGGTACTTAATTGGCAACCAATGTAGTGCTTTTCTAACTGGAGTGATGTGTGAGTACTTGGTGGTGTTGGCAACAATTCTGGCAAGGCTATTCTGAACACATTGAAGTTTGCGCAGATCTAGAGCTGAGAGACCTCTGAACAGAGAGTTACAGTAATCTAGTCGACTTCCGACCAGAGCATTGGCAGCCATAAGAGTAGCTTCATGTGTCAGATGTCCTCGGAGTCGCTTAAGATCCCGGACATGAGCAAAACAAGCCTTGCAGACCTTCCTAACATGGCAAGAGAATGAGAAATCAGAATCAAACCAGACACCAAGGTTCCTAACTGCATCTGTTGGTGATATGAGATTACCAAGTATGTTGACCGGGAAGGACTGATTAAGTTTTTCGCGCTGAGACTTTGAGCCAAACACAATGAATTCGGTCTTATCTGGATTTAGCTTGAGCTTATTTGTAGAGAGCCATCTCTTTACGTCTTCAAGGCAGTGTGACAGCTTATCAAGGGCAGAGGCAACATTTTTATGTGTGAGGTGTACATACAATTGTGTGTCATCAGCGTAGAACTGGAAACTAATACCAGGATGATTCTGTATGACTTTACTCAGTGGAGTAGTATAGAGTGAAAAAAGGATTGGCCCCAGGACAGAGCCTTGAGGCACACCATACAATAACTTTTTGGCATCAGATAAAATTGACCCAATCTTAATGCACTGAACACGGTCTGAGAGATAAGACTTAAACCAATCGAGGACAACCCCGCTCACACCAAACCAGGAGCTAAGAGAATTAAGTAGCGTATCATGATCAATAGTATCAAACGCTGCTGATTGATCCAAGAGAACGACAGCAGTAGCCTC
The DNA here is from genome assembly GCA_964017235.1 of Sabellastarte sp. h YS-2021. Classification (NCBI taxonomy): domain Eukaryota; kingdom Metazoa; phylum Annelida; class Polychaeta; order Sabellida; family Sabellidae; genus Sabellastarte; species Sabellastarte sp. h YS-2021. Next base: position 81,253,709 of record OZ024927.1, read on the forward strand.
ACCTTTAGCAAAAGCCAAATGAACATCATTCTTAATTGAAAGCAATGCAGATTCAGTTGAGTGACCTAGTTTGTAGGCAGATTGCCTGACATTCTCAAGTCCGTTCAAACTAACATGGTCATTCAACTGAGAAGCAACAACACGTTCAACCAGTTTGGATATGAAGCCCAACCCAGAAACAGGTCTGTAGTTTTTTAAGTCATTGGGTGGTAGTGATGACTTTTTAATCAATGGGGTTACAATAGCCTTCTTGAACTCGTCAGGTACAACACCTTCTGACAACGAGCAGTTAACAAGCCTGGTGATAGAGGGCAGTAAAATATCAATACATTCCTTAACAAGAAATGTAGGCCATGGGTCTAACAAACAAGATTTAGTGGGTGACTTCATGATAATTTTTCTAATTTCCTCTTGAGCACTTTTAAGCTTGGCTGTCCTCATTTGATCTTGAAGGAGGGGTCCAAAGGTCAAATCTGACCATACCAAAAGATTCCGAGCCAATGATTTCCTATGGGATGGTTTACCATCCCAAATCTCTGTCACCAATAATAAGCGAGTTGTAGGCACTTTCAATTTTCGCTATCCTCATTTGACCTTGAAGGAGGGTTCCAAGGTCAAATCGGACCATATCAACAGATTCACAGCCCATGATTTCCTGTCTGTTTACCATCCCAAACCTCTGGGACCAATAATAAGCGAGTTATAAGCACTTTTAAGTTTGGCTATCCTTGTTTGACCTTGAAGGAGGGGTCATTGAAGGTCAAATCTGACCACACCAAAAGATTCCCACCCCATGATTTCCTACAGGTTGGTTTATCATCCCAAACCTCTAGGATCAATAATAAGGGAGATATAAGCACTTTTCATGACTGACAAAAAACACCTGTGGCGGCCATCTTGTTTCTCAAAATGAGGCCAAAAATATTCCCAGACAACATTTTATGGTTATTAATATATACTGCAAACTTAAGAAAGCTAGCTATAATATTTTTTTTCATCAGAGCAGTAATGGTGAAATCTCTCTCTACACACTGCGGCTATCCAGTGGATACAATGATTTACTCAACAGTGAGAACCTGAAAGTAGCTATTGCTCAGCTATGCCATGACATAGAGGTCTGCAATTTCACTATGTTATAGCTGACCAAAAATTCTGTGAATAACATATTTAACAAATTACTCTAAATGTAATAGTTTTCAAGTTACAACTGATTTACTCAACAGTGAGAACCTCAAAGGAACTATTACTCAGCTATGCAATGAGCTACATGTCTGAAATTTTACTATGTTATAGCTAACCCAAAAGTAGGTGAACAACATATTTAAGCAAACTACTGTAAATGCAATAGTTTTCAAGCTACAACTGATTTACTCAATAGTGAGAACCTGAAAATAGCTATTGCTCCGCTATGCCATGAGCTATAGGTCTGTAATTTCACTATGTTATAGCTGACCCAAAAGTAGGTGAACAATATATTTTAACAAAATACTCCAAATGCAATATTTTTCAAGTTATAGCTGATTTACTCAACAGTCAGTACCTGAGAATAGCTATTGCTCAGTTGTGCCATGAGCTATAGGTCTATAATTTCACTATGTTATAGCTGACCCAAAAGTAGCTGAATAACATATTTGCACAAATTTCTGTAAATGCAATAGTTTTCCAATTATAACTGATTTACTCAACAGTGAGAACTTCAAAGTAGCTATTACTCAGCTATGAAATGAGCCACAGGTCTGAAACTTCACTATGTTATAGCTGACCCCAAAATAGGTGAATAACATATTGAAACAAAATACTCTAAATGCAATAGTTTTCAAGTTATAAGTGATTTACTCAACAGTGATAACCTAAAAGTAGCTATTACTCAGCTATGCCATGAGCTACAGGTCTGAAATTTTACTATGTTATAGCTGGCCCAAAAGTAGCTGAATAACATATTTATACGAAATTCTCTAAATGCAATAGTTTTTAAGTTACAAGTGATTTTACTCATGATGGAAGTTACTGAAAAGCCCCAAAGTAGCTATTACTCACTTAGCTATTGAGACAGACACCCAACTTACTCACCATATTGTAGCTATGAAAAAAGTAGCTGAATAACATATTTTAACAAAATGCTCTAAATGCAACACTTTTCAAGTTATAAGTGATTTAGTGCATGATTTCATGAATTTTTATAATGCATTAAAAATTATTAAAAAAATTTATTAAAAAAAAAGTAAGACAGATCCAGGTCTCATACTCACAGAAGAGAATCTACCTCTGGCCTAGTACATATATGCAAGATATGAGAGAAATCCCTGCAATAGTCACTGAGAAAATTGTGATAAAAAGTTGAAATTTTCACACTTTTGGTGGGGGTACCCCCCTTGTAATGTCTCTAGCAAACAGACGAACAGACAGATTTGCATGCCTTGAACAATTTTTCATCCTCGATAGATAAGGTATCTTTTAAAAAAAACAGCATGTCTCTAGGCCTTGTAGTTTTGGAGAAGAAGTTGTTCACGCGGACGCGTATGCAGACGCGTACACCCACGCCGCAGAGTGATGACATAATGTCAGCTGACTGACAAGTCAGCTGACATAAAAAATATATATTTGGCAAGAATATATGTCAGCTTTGGATACAAATTGCATTTAAAAATAATGAATAGAACTTTCAGTGACTTACAAGAATTCAGCAGCATGACCGTCAAAACTTTTACAACTGCAAATAAATGCTACCTCCTTATTTTTTCTTGACCTTGGTATGTCAAATATGAATTTGCTTTAATGTCCCTGGTACCATACATTCACTACTTTCAAGTCACAGTTGAATAGTTTGTAGTTTACATGAAATAGATATTTTACCCAGGCCAAAGTCTAATGGATATCAAAATGGAGATATCAACTCTAGGCCTATGTGTAACCACAAACTAAATATGAAAGAATGTACAATCGACTTTAAAAAGTATCCAAATTTGTGTAAACTTTAATTATTTTTGTTACTATTTAAAAGTTTGAATGCACCATATATAAAGTAGATGACTAATGTCATCCCTGCATTTTGATCTACATACTCACACACCAGATATTGATTAGATTCATGAAGTATTAATTTTGTAATGCTTGTCTAAATTGGGATACCTTAATGTTGTTATAATCAATTTGTTGGAACTTTTAGGTCATCTTAAAATACATAAGTTGCACCCCAAGGTGCATTCACAAACCAAATATGGCTCAAACCAATGACTAACAGAGGTACATTTTGATTGATTGACCCTGACAGTGGTAAGGTGAAACTTATTTTATACAAAGTTCTCCTAAGATGTCGTTGCACTTACATACCAAGTATGAATGTAATCTAACAGGTAGCTTACGTTCATTACCTATGTCAAACAATACAATGCACAAAATGCTTTTTATAATTTCCAGTCTGACATAACAGAGGGAGAAATTAAACTTCATGAAATAGTGTTTAAAACAGGAAGGCTCATCACTTTTTAAGTGAAGAATGATCCAATGAAAGAAAATTATTGTGCAATTAAAATACCTTGGCAGTCTTAGCAGATATCAAACAAAATACACTCAAAGAATGCTTCAATATTTCATTTTGTTCAATTTAAGGAAAGATCTTCATGACAAATATGTTTATTGCTTTAAACCCACCTTTTGATAGATCTCTTGTGTGACTTTTCTACGAATAGCATAAATGGGTCACTCTAAAATAAAATAGCTTACCCACAGTCCCATCAGTTTCTTTGGGTTCACTTTTCACATCTTCGTATGTGATAGTTGTTAATGTTACTGTGTATGTCTGACCAGCAGTAACTCCTTGGAATGTGTAAGTAAATGTTGAGGCACTAACAGTAACTGGACCTTGTTTTTTCTCTGTAGATCCTTTTTCTCGAAGTACAAGTTCAAATCTAGAACAAACATCTCATATTACACTTTCAGGGAAGAGATTGCTAATTTGGTGTTTCAATGAGGGAGTACAACATAGAAAGTACAGATGAAATGTGCAGAATCAGGACTTTTGCCATTTTCTAGTTGGAAAATCACAACACAAATAGCCAACAGAGGTTTTGTAACGTAGAAACATGGATTAACTAGATTGGGCCAACTCGGCGCCAACATATCCCCAGACAGGTCATCACTCACGCCACAGGTTTTGATCGGGAATTTTTTATTTAATCCATTTGTTGTATGCCATAAATATTGGGAAAAGTTATATGAACTTCAGCACATCAATCTACTAAGTTTATATCTTCCCAAGATGGTGTATCCCCAGACGTCGAATACATAACTCAACAGATCATATTTTCAATCTTCCTGCAATGATAACTCTGAACCTATTTTCAAAGTATTTAAATGATTGATGATTGAATGTCCATTCTAAATTAATAATCTTAAAAGCGCATATCTGTTTCTATATTTGTTGACAAATAAAATATTATTTTTAACTCAACTCATCATACTTTTCAATCTTCCTGCAAAGGGTAACTCTGAACCTATTTTCAAAGTATTTAAATGATTGATGATTGAATGTCCATTCTAAATTCATAATTCCAAAAGCGTATCTCTGTTTCTATATTTGTTCACAAATAAAATATTATTTAAAAATCATATATTATTTATATTATTATTATATTATATTATTTTTAGAATTTGCATTGTTTTTCAGTTATTTATTTCCTCAATTCCTATATATGTGGTCCATATATATGCAACCTAAATATGTGACACAATCTCAGTTCTGACTCCCTTAATGTCTTAGATAATTAGATAATGAAGCAAACACCACCTCCCACCCCCACCCCACCTCTCTCCCCTTCTCCACACCTCTCTCACTATTACAGAAGATCTGTATACCTTTGTTTATTTAGTGTCACTCAATAGCTGGAGGTCCCAGAGGTGACTGGGGGATGGGGGTGGGACTACAAAGAGATGGAGTGCTGCAGCACAAATGGTAAACAAACACTTATAATATAAAAGGGGTAATCAAATATAAAAAGCTCAGTTAATCTTATCACTAAAATAAAATCAAATATATAAATAAGGAATGTCCAACAGGAAGATTATATACCTCCAGAATTAAATATAAATTATCAAACGACAAGAACAGATTTATAATAATAATTCAGAATTGAGAATTTTAAGTATGTGATTATCAATTGAAATGAGTTCGTAACTGTAGGAGCTGTGTCAAAATTAAGGCAAGTTGAATAAAACTGGGCTAGTTGAGGGTTAAAAATCCCCTATTTTTACTACATAAGGCTATAATTTCATTAATATTTGGGACTTAAAGCTCACCAGAAAATAACAGTGTCCATTTTGCCTACTTGAATATGTTTAACCAGTTTCATATTAAAAAGTTAAAAACTCAGCAAGCAGAGAGATAACACACAAAAATAAGTTCTTAAAAGCCTAAGATAGCCATAACATTATTAATATTCAAAATTTAAATAGACAGGCACTTCCTTTGAAAAATTGAAAGATTTCAGCTCTATGAGCCACATAGTTTGACAGTTACAGGGCTTTAAAGTGGCATAATATCCATAAATTGGGTCTCTGTGGGCATTTTAAATTGTTAAAGAGACCTTAGCAATTAAACTACAGAACTGAAACTTTTTGGGGGACATACACAACAAACAAAACTTATATATAATACAGTTTAAGACTTGTCACACTAAGCATTTCCAAATAACAGGGCAAAATACAGAAAAAAAATGTCAAAAAAGGTCACTTGGGCAAGTGTCTATGGCCCTCATACACAGGTTAAATGTCTACTAAAAGCCTTGATTTTCGGCACATGTGAAAAGGACATAATAATGCATTCCCAGATGGGATTTCAGCTCAATCAATCACATAGTTTAACAGTCACAGGGCTTAAAGGTGGCAAAAAGTCCAAATATTGGGTCTCTGTGGGCCTTCTAGAGATCTCAATGTGGCCTTCAAATTAAAGCATCAGACTTAAAATCTGCTACATACTAAGACTACACATAGAATATGTATCTAATAATAAAGTTTGAAACTTCTCAGACTCACCATTTCCAAGTTACAGAGCAAAATATGTGAAAAATGTCTTAAAACGGTCACTCGGGTGGGTGTTAATGGTCCTCATACACAGTTTAAATGTCTACTTGAAGCCTTGATTTTTGGCACATGTAAAAAGAACATAATAATGTATTCCCAGATGAGATTTCAGGTCTATCAGTCACATAGTTTAACAGTCATGGGCCTTAAAGCTGGCAAAAAGTCCAAATAGTGGGTCTCTATGGGGCCTTTTAGAGACCTCAATGTGGCCTTCAAATTAAAGCTTCAGACTTAAAATTTGTCACATACTAAGATTACACATAGAATATGTATCTAATACAGTTTGAAACTTCTCTGACTTACCATTTCCAAGTTACAGGGCAAAATATGTGAAAAATGTCTAAAAAGGGTCACTCGGGTGGGGATTTATGGTCCTCAAACACAGGTTAAATGTCTACTTAAAGCCTAGATTTTCGGCACATGTAAAAAGGACATAATAATGCATTCCCAGATGGGATTTCAGCTCCATCAATAACATAGTTTAACAGTCACAGGGCTTAAAGGTGGCAAAAAGTCCATATATTGGGTCTTTGGGAGCCCGTCAGAGACCTCAATTTGACCTTCAAATTAAAGCTTCAGACTTAAAATCTGTTACATACTAACATTACACATAGAATATATATCTAATACAGTTTGAAACTTCTGAGACTTATCATTTCCAAGTTACAGAGCAAAATATGTGAAAATGTCTTAAAAGGGTCACTCGGGTGGGTGTTTATGCTCCTCATACATGGGTTAAATGTCTATTAAAGGCCTAAATTTTGGAGTACATACAAGAAAAACATATTGATATATTCTCAGATGATATTTCACTTAGATGAGAGACATAGTTTGAAAGCTACAGTGCTTGAAGATGGCAAAAAGTCCATAAATTGGGTCTCTGTGGGCAATTTTGAGATCTTAAGTCGGCCTAACAGGTAAACCTACAGCCTTTAAATTTTTCACAGACAAGGATTACATATAAGAGTTACATCTAATGCAGTTTGAGACTCATCAGAATTACCACTTCCAAATTATAGGGCAAAATAAGTTAAAAATATAGGAAAAAAGTCCTAAGTGGGGCCTCAAAGACAATTTTCTCCTCAACTTAAAGTCTTGATTTTCGGCACATGTACTAAGAATATATTAATGTGTTCTCAGGTAAAATTTGAGGCAGATAAGCCTCATAGTTTGTGACCTAGAGGGCTCTAAGTGGCCAAAAGTGCAATTTCTGACCTTAAGGTGGCCATAAGTTCTTTATTATTGGGAGTTTAAGGTCACCTTAAAATAGGGATCTTCCTTTGGGCATCCTTAACATGTGTACCAAGTTTGAAAAAAAAATATTAATCCGTTTTTGAGTTATCGTGTACACAAGGAAATTTCTACGGCGGCGCGACGGACCTGAATCCAATATATCCCGACTTTCGTCTGGGGATATAACTATCATGCAACTTCAGCCATTACTGTGAAAAGTTTTATCATTCTACTACCTTTTAAACTACTGTAGATAATATCATTGTCATTTAATCAGAGTAACACTCATTATAACTAGAAATAGGACGCCCTGTTGATAGTAGCTGCGACATATGAATAGAAACAGGATAGCATAGAAGAACACACATTATCATGTGTAATGTCCACCCCATGAACGTTTTGCCAAAATTGTACAGTAGTCTTACAAGACCCTGTTTCATTTGTAAAATATATCAATGATGCTTAAATATTTATTAGTATACATGTAAATTATTTCAGCTTCATGCCTTTTTGCATTGGTTGGGTCAAAAATTTCAATAAATCGCTCTATCTTGCACGGTTAAGAAGATAGAAGCAAATTTTTGTTTTTCAATTTTTGGCAAAAATTCAAAATGGCCGCCATTTTTGGGAAGAGGAAAATTTTTTTTAAATTGCCAAGAGTACATTGTTTAGATACCCTGCGGGTCGAAAATTGCGACGAAATGGTTCTATCTCGCACGGTTAAGGAGATAGTAGAAAATTTGTTTTTTTCCCATTTTTGACAAAAATTCAAAAATTCAAAATGGGCGCCATATGTGGGACGAGGAAATTTCTTTGAAAATTGCCAAGAGTACATTTCTCAGATACCCTGTGGATCGAAAATTTCGACCAAATTGCTCTATCTCGCACGGTTAAGGAGATAGTAGCAAATTTGTGTTTTGCCATTTTTGGCAAAAATTCGAAAATTCAAAATGGCCGCCATTTTTGGGGAGGGAAAATTTTTTGAAAATTACCAAGAGTACATTTCTCTGATACCCTGTGGGTTGAAAATTTCGACGAAATCACTCTATCTCGCACGGTTAAGGATAGAAGCAAATTTGTGTTTTGCCATTTTTGGCAAAAATTCGAAAATTCAAAATGGCCACCATTATTGGGAAGAGGAATATTTTTTGAAAATTGCCAAGGGTACATTGCTTAGATACCCTATGGGTCGAAAATTTCGACGAAATCGCTCTATCTCGCACGGTTAAGGAGATAGTAGCAAATTTGTGTTTTTCCATTTTTTGGCAAAAATTTGAAAATACAAAATGGCCGCCATTTTTGGGGAGGGGAAATTTTTAGGTCGCACGGTTAAGGAGATAGAATCAAATTTGTGTTTTGCCATTTTTGGCCAAAAGTTGAATATTCAAAATGGCCGCCATTTTTGGGGAGGGGAAAATTTTTTGAAAATTGCAAAGAGTACGTTTTTTTAGATACCCTGTGGGTCAAAAATTTCGACAAAATCGCTCTATCTCACACGGTTAAGGAGATAGAAGGAAATTTGTGTTTTGCCATTTTTGGCAAAAATTCGAAAATTCAAAATGGCCGCCATTTTTGGGGAGGGGAAAATTTTTTGAAAATTGCCAAGAGGACATTTCTCTGATACCCGGGGGATGAAAATTTCGACGAAATCACTCTATCTCACACGGTTAAGGAGATAGAAGGAAATTTGTGTTTAGCCATTTTTGGCAAAAATTCGAAAATTCAAAATGGCCCCCATTTTTGGGGAGGGGAAAATTTTTTGAAAATTGCCAAGAGTACATTGCTTAGATACCCTGTGGGTCGAAAATTTCAACGAAATCGCTCTATCTCGCACGGTTAAGGAGATAGAAGCAAATTTGTGTTTTCCATTTTTGGCAAAGTAGCTAAGTAGCTATTACTCAGTCAGTTATATAGCTATTATCACTAAAACCAATCCCAAGCAAGCTATCAACCTAAGTAATGCTCATACTAATACATATATATGTCAAATATTTTTCCTTAAAATGCCCGGAAACAAAAGAAGTACACAAAAGTAGCTAAGTAGCTATTACTCAGTTAGCTATGGACCTATCTTCACCAAAAGCAATCCCATGCATGCTACTAACCCAATAAACACCCATGCCAAATTTGGTAAAGATAGGATAAATACTTTTCCTTCAAATGAGCAGAAAAAAAGTGTCCGGACGCCGGAAAAAGCAAAAATAATATGTTCACCCCCCCACTGGGGTGGACATAAATAGCCTGAAGCTACAGTTTTTAAATTTGTTAGCCAAATTTCACATTCGGGTAATACCAGCATTTTGATGTCTTTATTTTCCTTTGACATATCCAAAAAGACAGTGAGTCTTTTTATTAACCACTATATGCTGTGTATAACCTGCAGAGGGGATACACAGACAGGGACATATTTTTTTTGTATACAGCAGTGCCCTTTTACCATGGATAATTAGTGTCAACAATTTGAAAATTTTAATTACTTAAATGTAGCTTTTATAAGCTACAAGCTTACCATGTGGGACTTAATGCTGTTCTGGGGTTGCCACACCCGGGGCCAACGCCTTAGAAAAAAAGACAGTTCTTGTTAGCCACCGGATACACTGCTAGTTGTCGTCACGTGATATCTTCTGACCAATCGCCCTACTTTCTCGTTGAAATTTTCTAAAACCTACCCCTCAGCTGTAAACAGCGGGGAGGCAGGGTGGGACTCTCCTAAGTCCCACATGGTAAGCTTGTAGCTTATAAAAGCTACATTTAAGTAATTAAAATTTTCAATTTTATTACGCTACAATAGCTTACCATGTGGGACTTAATGCTGAATTCAACCGCCCGGTGGGGGCCACGGTGGCAGAGTGGTAACACTCTTGCCTCCCACCTATGAGGCCGGGGTTCGATCCCCGTCAAGGCCTTATGTGGGAAAGCTGGTAGTTGCTTGCCGTTGGTCGGCAGTTTACAGTACACAACCCTAGCGAACTCTATGTACTGGTTTCCTCTGCCCTTCCAACTACCCGTCGTGATATGACCTGTACAGTGTTGAAAGCGACGTAAAACTCCAAATAAATTGTGAAAATCAACCGCCCGGTGGCGGGATTACAGCTGAGACTGGAAGGTATGTCATTTTTTCTAAGATTTTGAATTAATATGTATAGAATAGTGCCAGAAATACCAGTCTGAGTCCCATTTACAGTGCCCCGATCCCGAAGACCGGGCCTGTAACGAGCCAAAAACCTAAGTAAAATGAGAGACAGTGCTGAAACTGTCTAGATGTTTGATTGTAGGACGGAAGTGCAGCAGTGCTCACTTCGAGGTCTAAGGGTCCCTGAGGGCCCTTCACCAGTGACTGACCAACCCATGGTTGGACATCTCATAAATTTTTGTAACCTGAATATGAGATTAATGACAACTAAATAAGTCCTTAATAGAAATTACTTGATAACTAAAAAACAAAAAGACCTTACCCGTAACATCTTGAAGGTAAAGGAATACCTAGATCCTGGGAGAGACTCCTGAAGACTTGGTTGTAGCGGATGTGCCCCCCCCTTTTTTCTTTCCGAGGACAACTGGTCTGAGGGGAAGGATCTAGGACTTGTTGTGCCGCCACTACGGGTCCCAGATACAAATTGTTGTCGGTGTCTGACCAAGTAAGGTCTTTTAGGTAAAAATTTGTAAATGTGCTGTGAGCTTTCCAGTGACAGGCTTGCATGATTTGGTCCACCGATACCCCACCGTAAAAGGCCTTAGAGGCCGCGAAGGCCCGGATGTCATGCGCTTTAACTTGGACCAAGTCCAAGGCTTGTTGGTCTGCTTGTTTGTAACAAAGTAGGATGGTTTGTTTCAACCAGGAAGAGAGAGTAGCGGGTCTGATGTCTGAGGTATGTCCTTTCTTGAAGGAGATAAAAAGGAGGGAACTAGACCCTCTCAGGTCTTTGGTTCGGTCCAGATAATACCTCAGGGCCCGTACCGGACACAGGGTCCTGTTTTCTTTAAATTGTCTATCTACAATGGTAGTCAAAGCAGGAGTAGTCACCGGAGACACACTTTAAGAACCTTCTCTTGCTAGTTGGTTTTTGGCTATGAAATCAGAAGAAGGGAACAAGGCAACATTTTCCCATTGGCCTAGATTAGATACTTTGTTTGCGACCCAGGCATGGATTTCGCTGCAGCGTTCGCCAGAGGCCAAAGCTAGCAAGAAAGCAGTTTTGAGAGTAAGATGTTTGAGGTCTGTGTCTTTTATGGGCTCAAATGGTGCTTTTGTGAGCTCGTTGAGGACAACAGAAAGGTTCCACTTGGGTAAATTTCTGGAACTTTTGGGACGATCCCTGTGAAAACTGAAGAGTAACCTGTGAAGGTCTGCGTTATGTGCAATATGGAGGGCCGTTGGGCCCAAAGTGTCAACGATTGCAGTCCTGTAACCATCAATGGTCGAGGGGCACCTGTTTAGGTCTTGGTACAGGTACATGAACAAATCTGAGATTTGTTTCACAGATGGAGTGGAGAGATTCACCGAATTTTCTCTGCACCATTTTTCAAATAGGGCCCACTTGACTTGTAGATGGTCCTTGTTGATGACCGCTGAGGGGCAGCAATTCTCTCTGGCACCTCCACAGAGAAGCCTTGTTCTTGGAGTTGTCCGCTCCCAGACACCAGGCGTGGAGGTTCAGCTGCTGGGGGTTGTTGTGGAACACATACTTGTGGGACTGTTTTGAGTAGGGTCGTTGACACTGGGAGTTGTAGTGGGATCTCTGTTGAGAGCTGCACTAGGTCCCAAAACCAGGGCATCCCTGGCCAGCCTGGGGCTATCACGATGATCAGGCAATGACATTGCTTGATCTTTTGGATCACCTTGTGAAGGAGAGCCGTAGGAGGGTAAGCATAGGTCGTGAGGTTGGTCCAGTTCATGTTTAGAGCATCTATGTCCCAGGCCCTTGGGTCTGGGATAGGAGACACGTACAGTGGGAGCTTGTGGTTCAGATGAGTGGCAAATAAGTCTACATGAGGTGTGAACCACTTCTGGCAAATCTGTTTTAACACCTGTGGGTGCAGAGACCATTCTGTTGACTGCACTTGGTTGGACCTGGACAGAAGGTCGGCCATCACATTCAGGCACCCTGGAATGTGCCTGGCTTTCAATGTTATGTGTTAGTGATGGCACCAGGTCATAATCTTCCACAGGAGAGCACACATCTCTGCTGAGTGAGTTCCTCCTTGTTTGTTGATGTAGGCTACCACTGTTGAGTTGTCCGTTGCAACTAACACTGTTTGGTTCTGGCACTGGTCCTTGAAGTCTCGAAGGGCCAGGGAGACCGCCTTCAATTCTAGGACATTTATGTGTAGCCTTTGATCTGACCACAGACCCTTTATAAATTTTTTTTTTTTTTTTTGGTCTAAGTGAGCGCCCCAACCTTCGTTTGAGGCATTGGTAAAGAGTTGGATACTGTGGTCTTTGGGATGAAGGTCTGAGCCTTGCATCACGTTTGCGGAGTTTTGCCACCAATCTAGGTGGGCTGGAATGGCTTCTGTCCAAGGAAGGAGGTTGTCCAGCAACTGAGGATATCTCCAGTGCTCCTTGAGATGAAACTGAAACGACCTCATGTGAAGGCGTCCCTCCGGGACCATTTCCTCCGTGAGGCTAGCAAGCCAATTGGAGACATCAAACATCTTGTAGACAAAACACATTTTGACTTGAGATGTAGGATCAAATCCTGGAGTTTGAACCATCTCTCTTGAGTGGGTTTTACAAGGGCTGAATCTAGATGGTACTCGTAGCCCACGAACGAAAAACACCTGAGTAGGTTTCAGTTCTGATTTTTCCTGATTTATTATCCACCCCAAGGACTGGGTTAGGTCTACCACCGCCTGAGTGTTCACTTGGGCTTCCTCCTGAGACTGGGACCTGATCAGCCAGTCATCCAGGTATTGGTGAATTCTGAGTCCTCTTGAGAGGGCCATTAGTTTCACTTCCTTTACAATCATTGTAAAGACCTGGGGCTGTGGCTAGTCCGAATGGGAGGGAGGTGAACTGGAACACCTGAGCCTTGTAGCAAAACCTTAGGTATTTCCTTGAGTTGGATGGGTGAGGATGTGTAGGTAAGCGTCCGATAAGTCTATCGACGATACCCATTGCCCTGGAATGAGGGAGGTCCTGATGGACTCTGGGGTTTCCATTTTGAACTTTTCTGCATATAGAAAAGTGTTGAGCCTGTTTAGGTCTATGACTGGCCTCCACCTTAGGTGAGGCTTGGTACTAGGAACAGGCGACTGTAAAACCCGAGAGATTTTACATTTTCCACCCTTTCTATTGCGTTCTTGACAGAGACTGGATACCAAGGCCAGGACTTGGTCTTAGAAGGGCCTTGTATTCTGACCGGGTCAGGAATCTGGCTGGATTTGAAAAGAATGACAGGATTTGTTGCCAGTCTTATCTGAAAGAACGGAGGCGACCTCCTACCGGTGGACTGGGTGAGGCTGGAGGAGTCATTGGGGGGGAAGGGTTTTCATGCCCTCGTCCCCTGTAGTGGGTCGAAAAGACCTTGGAGCCTCGGCTACTTGAATTCCCCCTACCTGGGGAAAACGATGGATACTGCTAGGGATGGAATGACCCCCATTGGGGTGGTTCCTGTAGGAGCCTCTAGATGTGGGGAATTGGAAAGGGTTGATTAATAGGGCCTAAACCCTAAGTGTTATTACAGGTGCCTTGATGAGGGACTCCTGTCCCTCCTAAAGTAGTTGTGACTGGGGAACTTTAAGATCTAAAGATCCAGTATCTCACCTGAATTCACCATACCCCTTCTGACTACTTATGTGCACCATGGAATTGAGTTTGACCTGTCTGGTAGTAGCCTTGCTACTGTCTTAACATAAATATATATAACCAGGTTGTATTTAGAAACAAGAGTAGAGTGCCCGTGAATGGGCACTGTGTCAGCTGAGTGAGTGTTTTTGATTTGTGAAGGTGATAATGAGAGGAAAGCATAATTATCAGGGAAAGTGCTGTACAGAAGTACAGTAAATGGTAATTGAACAGCATGTTCGAAAGAAATTCCGAAGCTGACAGAAGGACAAATAAGTTGTGCCCCGCAAATGGGATTATGAAGGAAAGTAACAAGGTAATTGTTTAAGTGTAAAAAGTAGGCTAAAACATATTTAAAGAAATACTGCAAATGCAATATCCTCGTTTGACCCTGAAGAAGGGGTCCAAGGTCAAATCCAACCTCACAAAAACATTCCCAGCCCATGATTTCCTATAGGTTGGTTTACCATCCCAAACCTCTAGGACCAATAATAAGCAAGTTATAAGCACTTTTAAGTTTGGCTGTCCTCATTTGACCTTGGAGGAGGGGTCCAAAGGTCAAATCTGACCACACCAAAAGATTCCCAGCGCATGATTTCCTATAGGATGGTTTACCATCCCAAACCTCTAGGACCAATAATAAGCAAGTTATAAGCACTTTTAAGTTTGGCTATCTTCGTTTGACCTTGAAGGCAGGGTCCATGGTCAAATTCGACCACACCAAAAGATTCCCAGCCAATGGTTTTCTATAGGTTGGTTTCCATTCCAAACCTCTAGGACCAATAATAAGTGAGTTATAAGCACTTTTAAGTTTGGCTATCCTCATTTGACCTTGAAGGAGGGGTCCAAGGTCAAATCGGACCACATCAACAGATTCCCAGGCCATGATTTCCTATATGTCTGTTTACCATTCCAAACCTCTAGGACCAATAATAAGCAAGTTATAAGCACTTTTAAGTTTGGCTATCCTTGTTTGACCTTGAAGCAGGGGTCAAAGGTCAAATTTGACCACACCAAAAGATTCTCAGCCCATGATTTCCTACAGGTTGGTTTACCATCCCAAACCTCTAGGACCAATAATATGGGAGATATAAGCACTTTTCATGACTGACAAAGAAACACCTGTGGCGGCCATCTTGTTTTTCAAAAGGAGGCCAAAAATACTCCCAGTCAAGATTTTATAATGAGGAACATATCCTGCGAATTTGAGATCTCCATCTATAATACCCTTTGCTCTAGAGGGCCAACAAAAGTCCTGGTTTAAAGTCGAATTAATGTCCCTGGCAGCTATCTTGTTTTTCAAAATGAGGCCCAAAATATTCCCAGGCAACATTTCATGGTTATTACGGTAATATATCCTGCAAACTTAAGAAGGCTAGCTATAATATTTTTTTCGTTAAGAGCGGTAACGGTGAAATCTCTCTACACACTGCGGCTATCCAGTGGATACAATGATTTACTCAACAGTGAGACCTGAAAGTAGCTATTGCTCAGCTATGATATGACATAGAGGTCTGCAATTTCACTATGTTATAGCTGACTAAAAATTATGTGAATAACATATTTAAACGAAATACTCTAAATGTAATAGTTTTCAAGTTACAACTGATTTACTCAACAGTGATAACCTCAAAGTAGCTATTACTCAGCTATGCAATGAGCTACATGTCTGAATTTTTACTATGTTATAGCTGACCCAAAAGTAGGTGAACAACATATTTAAGCAAATTACTGTAAATGCAATAGTTTTCAAGTTACAATTGATTTACTCAATAGTGAGAACCTGAAAATAGCTATTGCTCAGCTATGCCATGAGCTATAGGTCTGTAATTTCACTATGTTATAGCTGACCCAAAAGTATTTGAACAACATATTTAAGCAAATTACTGTAAATGCAATATTTTTCAAGTTACAACTGATTTACTCAGTAGTGAGAACCTGAAAATAGCTATTGCTCAGCTATGCCATGAGCTATAGGTCTCTAATTTCACTATGTTATAGCTGACCCAAAAGTAGGTAAACAACATATTTTAACAAAATACTCAAAATGCAATATCTTTCAAGTTACAGCTGATTTACTCAACAGTCAGTACCTGAAAATAGCTATTGCTCCGTTGTGCCATGAGCTATAGGCCTCTAATTTTACTATGTTATAGCTGACGCAAAAGTAGCTGAATAACATATTTACACAAATTTCTGTAAATGCAATAGTTTTCCAATTATAACTGATTTACTCAACAGTGATAAGCTAAAAGTAGCTATTACTCAGCTATGCCATGAGCTACAGGTCTGAAATTTTACTATGTTATAGCTGACCCAAAAGTAGCTGAATAACATATTTATATGAAATACTCTAAATGCAATAGTTTTCAAGTTATAAGTGATTTACTCAACAGTGATAACCTAAAAGTAGCTATTACTCAGCTATGCCATGAGCTACAGGTCTGAAATTTTACTATGTTATAGCTGACCCAAAAGTAGCTGAATAACATATTTATATAAAATACTCTAAATGCAATAGTTTTCAAGTTATAAGTGATTTACTCAACAGTGATAACCTAAAAGTAGCTATTACTCAGCTATGGCATGTGCTACAGGTCTGAAATTTTACTATGTTATAGTTGATCCAAAAGTAGCTGAATAACATATTTATACAAAATTCTCTAAATGCAATAGTTTTCAAGTTATAAGTGATTTTACTCACGATGGAAGTTACTGAAAAGCCCAAAAGTAGCTATTACTCACTTAGCATTTGAGACAGACACCCAAGTTACTCACCATGTTGTAGCTATGAAAAAAGTAGCTGAACAACATATTTTAACAAAATGCTCTAAATGCAACACTTTTCAAGTTATAAGTGATTTAGTGCATGATTTCATGAATTTTAGTGCATTAAAAATTATTAAAAAAATTTATTTAAAAAAAATGAAGACAGATCCAGGTCTCATACTCACACAAGAGAATCTACCTCTGGCCTAGTACATATATGCAAGATATGAGAGAAATCCCTGCAATAGTCACAGAGAAAATTGTGATAAAGTGTTGAAATTTTCACACTTTTGGTGGGGGTACCCCCCTTGTAATGTCTCTAGCAAACAGACGAACAGACAGATTTGCATGCCTTGAACAGTTTTTCATCCTCGCTAGATAAGGTATCTTTTAAAAAAAACAGCATGTCTCTAGGCCTTGTAGTTTTGGAGGAGAAGATGTTCACGCGGACACGGACGCGTACGCCCACGCCGCAGAGTGATGACATAATGTCAGCTGACTGACAAGTCAGCTGACATAAAAACCTAGTGAAGAGCAGCCTGAAGCTCAACTCTTGCTGACCAGAAGGGGAGGAGGGGCTTACCCAAGGAGGCCCCTAAGGAGATACAAATTTGAAAACTTGTTCCATTTTAGGGCAACCTACTTCCCTAAAATACAGAGCCAGGACTGAATGAAGGACCTTGTTTAGAAGGCCTCTTGGGCTTGAGGACTTGGACTTGGACCCAACCCTCCAATAGGTGATATTTACTGCCAGGCTGGTGAACCATTAGTCCAAGTTTTTTTTTTTTTTTTTTTTTTGGTGTGTGTGTGAGGATTGTTAGTGTTCTGATCTGGAATCAACATCCGAACATCAGATTAGATGATCCGATCATCCGAGGATCAGATCTACATACAATCCACCAAGCATTAGATTTCAGATGATCCGAGAGATGCAATGAAAACCGAGTATCAAATCATACTTGGGTGAATAGAAGTTGGGAATACTGCATCCGATTCTCGGATGTATTAAAAATCTCAGATGAACTAAGATCTTATCTGAATTTAAGCAGGGATCTGATCCACCCTGGAGAAAGAAGTTGGATATTATAATTTCTATGTAAGCTTTCCTTAAGGTAAGCTTCCATGTAAGCTTTGCCTTTCCTTCTTTGAAGGAACTACACAACTAGATTTACGTAAGTAAATCAACTGTGACACAAGGTCACCTGCCCCACCCGCCTCACTGCAGGTAGGGCTAGTTGTGAGATAAGGAAAGCAGAAATTACACAGAATTTGATTAAATAACATAGAATCTAAAAAAAAAAAGTAATTATAATTTAAAACTGGATGAATTAAAATATAATTAAAATAATGGGTAACCAAGGTTACCTTATAGCCTAAAGAGACACGTAATGTCTAGACGATTAATGAAGAATTCTATTCCTGTTTATTTAAGTAATAACCTTATAAATGGTCAATAATACAGGAAAGAAGGGATAAAATATATTATTTAATTTAATTTATTTTATTTATATTTATAAATGTACTGTAAGAAACCCGCGTCTCTCAGCACATGCGGTCTAGACGTGACGTCATCACAGGGGTTTCCCCGAGGATTCCCCCAGTTAGAATCGTGCTTTATATCATATTTTAACCCTTAAAATGGACCAATAGAGTAGAAGAATGGGGATAAACCCTTGCAAAATTTATTTTATTTGATTTCAACAGGCATATATTCCTGTATATAAACTACCTACACGAGACGTGCAAGTTGCAAGAAATGCTGTCTCGATAAAAAAACGGAAGTGGTTTCGATTATTTCACTCGACAAGGACTCGTTTGTGTTACATTTATACACTTTTAAACCCTAAAAATGGTCAAATAATGAAGCAGATAGGGGTTAAATCTTTTATTTTATTTTACTGACAGGCATATATATATATCCTGTATTAGAAACCACATAAACAAGTCGCTGTTCTTTACAACGTGAACCCGGAAGTGGACTTCAGTTGTAAAATATGCTAAAAATACTTATCTGAACTATGAAAAGACATCGAATTGTGATTCTATGTAATAAAATAAAGAAACTGATGTAGTTTCCATATCCAACGACAAGTATATCCTTGTAAAAATGAAATAATATTCCTTGTAAAATAAAGCATTGTTAATTCGCGTGGCCAACGAGAAAGTAGGGCGATTGGTCAGAAGATATCACGTGACGACAACTAGCAGTGTATCCGGTGGCTAACAAGAACTGTCTTTTTTTCTAAGGCGTTGGCCCCGGGTGTGGCAACCCCAGAACAGCATTAAGTCCCACATGGTAAGCTATTGTAGCGTAATAAAATGATGATTTTTCAATATCTTGAAAACTATGTAACCTACAAATATGTATTACATACCACTGGAAAGGTATTTTAACATTGCTTTAGCAGTTTTGTTGCATAAAAATCCATATTGAAATAGCTCAGAAATCACAAGTTAAATATTGAGTTTTTTTATATTCACTGGTGTCCCTGTATATATGACAGCCTCTTTCACATTCTTTCTTTAAATATAGATATATTACATGAAATGGTGGACAATAAAGTTAAACATCCCTCATTAGACCTGCATAGAAAAAATATATCACTCATGAAGATTTACAATATAATACTCTTGCTACACACTTATATAATATTATCTTCATTTGTGATATCTGTATTCTGTATATGTCATTCAGGAAGTTTAACTATTACATCTGTGCACAAAAGCTTACCCCTCTGCATGATATGCAGCATTGTCACTGTAACTCCAAGTAAATGTCACTGCAGTTGTGCTGGCTTCATCTTTGTTCCATACCGGAGTTGGAGCATTTGGTACTAAAAATAAGATGTATATTCAGCCTCTCGTAATACCAGCAAACTCCATATAATTTAAGCTCAGTCAAAATTCTTACTGTATTGACATCATTTTCATTAAAATAGTCATGTGCTGTATCTATTTTATTCCAACATTTGTGTATGCATGTATATGAATACAAAAACAAGAATTTCTCACCAAGTACCACAGTAATATTTTCTTTTGTGCTGTCTTCTGTACCACTTCTGGCCCAAACCTCAAACTCATACTTATCACCAGGAAGTAATCCATCATACATCTTTTCTGTCTCTTGAATATCTTCTGGAGAAGACCAGCTTGTTGATGTAGCAGTACCTTTGTATCTCACTCTAAAACTGTTTTGATATGTGTTTGTATTTGTTGTCCAAGCCAGAGTGACGCTTGTCTGTGTTTTGCTTGACTGTAAAGACATCACTGGTGCAGGCACTGATCAAATACAAGGGGAATTAAATATACACAAGTTCACATCATCAGTGGGTCTTGACAAAAACTAACCAAATTAAAAAGTGGACTCAAATCTAATAAAATACACAGGAAATATTTGAAAAAAACTATCATCTATCCTGTGATAGTAGGCAAAATATAAAGATTAAAACACAATGTTAAGAAGAAGACAAGAATGAATGTTTTCTAACAATCACTGAAAGCATGAGATTTCACATTCTCAGAATGACAGAATGTGATTGTTCTTCACTGTGATCTTGTTGATAATTTCATCAGGATTATAAGACTATCTAAAAATAGCATCAGAGATGCCCGTACCCCATAGCCTAGGGAAATATTTTTAACACCATGAGATAGAAGTAGTGTATCAGTACAGAGTTCAGGATGCTTTAAGTGAGCGCCCCAACCTTCGTTTGAGGCGTCTGTAAAGAGTTGGATACTGTGGTCTTTGGGATGAAGGTCTGAGCCTTTCATCACCTTTGAGGGACTTGGCCACCATTCTAGGTGAGCTGAAATGGTTTCCGTCCAAGGAAGGAGGTTGTCCAGCGACTGAGGTTATCTCCAGTGCTCCTTGAGATGAAACTGAAAGGGCCTCATGTGAAGGCGTCCCTCCAGGACCATCTTCTCCGTTGAGGCAAGCAACCCAATTAGAGACATCAAACATCTTGCAGTCAAAACACGTTTTGACTTGAGTCATAGGATCAAATCCTGAAGTTTGAGCCATCTCTCGAGTGGGTTTTACAAGGGCTGAATCTAGATGGTATTCGTAGCCCACGAACGAAAACACCTGAGTTGGGTTCAGTTTGGATTTCTCTGGTTTATTATCCACACCAAGGACTGGGTTAGGTCTACCAAGACCTTTGTGTTCACTTGGGCTTCTGTCTGAGATGGGGACTGAGCAGCCAGTCATCCAGGTATTGGTGAAGTTTGAGTCTTCTTGCGAGGGCATCAGCTTCACTTCCTTTACAATCATTGTAAAGACCTGGGGGGCCGTGGCCAGGCCGAATGGAAGAGAAGTGAACTGGAATACCTGAGACCTGTGGCAAAACCTTAGGTATTTCCTTGAGTTTGGGTGGATGCGGATGTGGAGGTAAGTGTCCGATAAGTCTATCGACGTTACCCATTCCCCTGGAATTAGGGAGGTCCTGATGGACTCTGGAGTTTCCATTTTGAACTTTTCTATGAGTAGAAAAGTGTTGAGCCTGCTTAAATCTATTACTGGCCTCCACCTTTGGTGAGGCTTGGGGACTAGGAACAGGCGACTGTAAAACCTGAGAGATTTTAAATGTTCCACCCTTTCGATTGCATTCTTTGACAGAAGAGACTGGATACAAGTGGCCAGAGTTTGGTCTTTTTGAAGGGCCTTGTATCCTGACTGAATCAGAGGGACCCTGACCAGACTTTGTTTTGCTAGGAATGGCAGAACGTAGCCATTGGTTGTAATGTTTAACAAGTTGGATGAACATTTGTTTGTTTGCCAGTCTCTTCTGAAAGAACGGAGGCGACCTGCTACTGGTGGACTGAGGGAGGCTATGAAGGAGTCATTGGGGGGGGGAGGGGTTTCCACGCCCTCGTCCCCTATTGTGGGGTCGAAAACGACCCTTGGAGCCTCTGAAATTCGGTTTCCCCCTGCCTGAGGAAAACGATTGGTTACTGCTTTGAGAGGAGTTGCCCCCATAGGGGCGTTTCCTGTAGGAACCTCTTTTTTGTGGGGACCACGAAAGGGCTTGTTCTGGTAGGGTGCAAAACCCTGAGAATCTTTAGAGGTGCCTTTTTGAGGAGGAAGTCTTCTCCTTCCTTCACTAATTGAGACTTGAACAAGGATGAGTGCCAAAAAGGCAAGTTCCTCAGTTCTTGACGTCTCGTTTCCCCTAGTTGTGGCTGTAAGTGGGTCATTTTGGCCTCGCGTCTAAGCAGGCCGGTATTGCCCATGGAATATAACTCCCTCTGGAGTATATGTGCCAAGGATTTACTGAGGCATGTGAGAGCCCTGTGTTGGATAAGAACAGTCTTGTTCCAAATATCCAGATACTCACAGGCTTCTTCATATCCCCATTTTGCTGCCTTCTCAGGATTGGCACCTATCTGAATCTGAGATTTTACTGTCTTTAAATGTGGATTTAAGACTATGTTAGCACTTCTCAAGAGTGGCATTGCATGAGGAAGAGGTTTTGGCAAAGGCAGCCATGAAGTTAAGGGTAGATATATTTTGCCTCGCCTGATGTTCCAGTTCCTTAAGAACTGGTAGGGGAACCTTGGCCATTGGAGCCCCAGAGGGCTTTGGAGAGATACAGACCTTCGCGAAGTCTGTATTCTGCTTTTGTATTTTCTCTTCGTGACAAGGCTGTCCCACCTTGTACCACTTTGCAGTGGATGGCGGAAGCTTAACTAGTGTTCTCAAAGTACCCTTTTTGGTGGGACCGGGTAGGTATTGATGTCAACGGGCGGGTACCCGGGTACTCGCGCCGATGGGCAATAATAGGTGATGGTACAAAAATCTGCACATTTACAAACTTAAATCTTACATAAATAATGAGATCCAGCCATTTGCTTATTTCTTGTCGGCCACCTTTTTCAATCAAAACAGTACGGCACAAAAGAAATGTTAACCAAGAAAAGATTTCTGTACATTCAAAACACGGTTGTTTATTGCAGTGTCCATAAAAGTGGCGTCACATGACCTATCAAGTAAAGCATTCACTGTTGCTCGAATGTAGTTTCGGAATTGAAACTTTATTTTTTTTCAGGCAGGTAAGTGACCTTTATTAATGCAAAATTATGAATTACTGCTTGAAAATATTGTTCTTATATTTAAGGTGTGCAGGTCAGTATATTGGCAATACACAACGTTTCATGCCATACTCGGAATTAGGCAACTGTGTTAAAATACTGACAATTTTCAAAGGGTATCGGCATTTCGCAATGCATAAACAACCAAAATAAAAGACAAATAAAATGCTGTAAATGGTGTACAAGGGTGAGAAAACATTACTCGTGTGCATTGTAATTGAATAGTTTAATTTTTAGGTGAATTTATGAAGTCGAGATATGTCTGTACTCGGTCAGCCAAGGTGGGCGATATTGAAAGTAATTTCGGGTACTCGGGTATGTGATTTCGGATTCGGGTAAATATTCAGGGTTCGGGTACCCGGATATCCGGATACCCGTTGAGATCACTAGGCTTAACGTATTTACCTTCTGGTAAATTTCTCAAAGGCGTCTTTGATCACTGAGCTTTTAAAGGGAGCATAGAAGAAGGGCCCCTTGGCTTTACCTCATGACGACCTTTCTCGTCATCCAGCCCCATAACGGAGGTTGAGGACCTAGACATAAACTCCCTTGGGTCAGGGAGGGCAAGAATTCGCCTGAAAGTGTCCACCTCCTCCGCATATTGTGAGGGAACGTCAGACAGGGCTACTTCCCTATAATAAGGGGGTCTGGATCATGTTGTGGTTGGTCTGGATTAGAGAGAGCCCAGAGGGTTGGGAAGACCTGTGTCTAGGTGCAGGGGACTGATCCTCCTCTGACGAAGACACATATCTGGACCTCTTTTTATGTTTACCTATGTCTGCATGCTTTTTGGCTTTAGAAGATGGAATCCGAGGTTCATCAGATTCATCAGTGATGGTCCGAGGCAGACCTCATCTCACTAGCATGTCTTCTATGAGAATGCGATTTCTTTTTAGGTCTAACTGAGGCAACCTCACGAGGCTCCTCGGAAAGGACAGAGTGGTGATCCGATGCATCATGATCAGATCCGAGACCTGGAGGTAAAGCTGGGTCATACTCGATTTCCATTTCCTCAACTACATGCGAGGCAGTTCCAGGTCTCGGTGGGTCCAGATTTGAAGCAACTTGGTGTGACGGTCCAGGTTTAGAAGCTGAAACGGAGATGTGATCTACCTGTTTCTTTTGGTTTAGACATCTTTTGAAAAGACGATACATCGTCAGGAAGAGACTGGAAAGCTTCTAACATAGATGCCTGGAAAACACCCATTTGTTGTTGAAGTTGCAAATTAAAGTATTACCCAGGGATTTCTCAAGATTTGTTTGAATTTTCTGCTGTAAGGCAGTACCTGAGGTTGGTGGGACAGTTTTGGCTAGTGTCTTGAGAGACACTGAAGGGTAGGGGCTGAGGACGTGGGGGTGAGGTAAATAGATTCTCAGCAGCACTCTCAAGGTCTGCTTGTGTACCAGAAAAAGACTCCACGTCCTCGTCCCCTAATAGGTCCAATTCATTGTCTTTGCTAGTGTGTTGCTTCTGCTTTTTAACATATCGCTTTCTATGAAGGATTCTGTTTAATTGCTCTTCTGTAAACGAAGAACAGATCTCACAAGGGTTTTCAAATGTGACACAGGGGTCATCACCCTTACCAGCCTCCCTACAGGTAGGGCAGTAGTTGTGAGAATCAAATGGCAAGCAGAAGTGACTACACTTAGCAGATCTGGGCTTTTCCTTACTCGCTTGGTGGGTGGACATTTTACACGCAATAAAGCGAGACGCAATAAAAGCCTGTACTGATGAAACCCAAAAACACCAATAATTTAAAAAATACTTATCCTGGCAGCACGAAACGTCTACAGAATAAAGTTAAGGATATATTACATCAAATAGCCAAAAAGGAACTTCTAACAGTATGTATATACTGAGATCCAAATAAAATGAGTTCTGAAGAAAATAGAAGCGTTCAAAACTCGAGGCCAACAAGAAATGGGGGTACATCCTGTGTCTTCCCACAAGACGACAACCTGAGGCTACGGACAACTATAAACGTCTATTTTTCTTAGATGTTGACCGTGATGCTTTGCGGCCATCCGAGTACAGCATTAAGTCCCACATGGTAAGCTATTGTAGCGCAATAAAATCTTATTTTTATTCACAGTACCCATCTGTTCACCATATTGTTGAAAAAATAAAGCAAATAGGTCCTGAGGCATTATTATACAAAGTAGACATAAGTAAGGCATTTAGGCACTCACATTAATCTGGCCGACATAGACCTGCTTTGGTTACACCACAAACATATCTAGACGGATCTATGCATTCAGATATTGTCTTGGATCCGGAATTTTTGGGAGGTGTAGCAATGCCATTAGGTATATTAACATAGGCGTAGGAACTGGGGGGGCAGCGGGGGCGGTTGCCCCCCCAACCATACAGTTGGGGGGGCGAGAGTATCTTTTCGCCCCCCCAACTTTTTGCAATGGAACTAAACTTCAGTTTTGAAGTTTATGCAAATGTTTACCGGTAACTCAATAATATATGATCAAATTACACTTTGACCCTATTCACTGTTCACATCTACCATTGTGTATGCTACCATTTGAACTATGAAATATTTATTTTTATTATTTGTAAAAGGAACAATTTCAGTAAACCCACCATGGGAGTTACAAAATTCTGTGAAATGTTTTGTGCAGACCAAAATTATACATATACTAATTTTCAACATTTAATTTACCTTGTTGCTAATTATTTAGACCTTGGAAATGTAGTTTCAAATTCATACACTGAAATGGTTTAGAACAGCAATTTGTCAGCTGATGAGATGTTTCCCAGAAAACTTGTTCTTTCTTTACTCTGGGTTTATTTCATCTAGCCGGTCCTCTTAATATACATCCCCTCAATTCAGGGATTAACCGTACTAAAATAGGTTTTGCATCACCTAACATTTAGAGGAAAGGTCACAAGTTCTGGAAACATCTGGAAAAAAATATGTGATTTTCATTATCATGTCCTAAGCCAAGAAAAGAATGTCACATGGTCAAGATATTAGAAGTATCTTTCAAATGCAGAGGTCACTATTTGTACTTCTATACTGAGATAAAGTTGGGGATACTTAGGATTAATGTCAGTCACTCCACTGTCACAGAGATTTCCGTCAGCACATGATAATAATTTTTTAATTAGACCTTTTGAATTTGTTTATTAACTACATGCAATACATTCTGTAAAATTAACCGAAATTGTTAAACATAATAACAAAACATCCTAACAATAGACTTTAGTTTTGATATTTAAAAGATATATTGCCAAGTGAAAACCTTATGATATTCCAGGATAAAATTATATGTTGTAAGAAAAAATTCAAAAGTTCATTAACCAACTGTATTCCTTTAGATTAAGCTTTGGCTAATTATTTAATAATCTTTTTTTTATTTCAAATTTAGAAGTCCCAGGTAAAGACATGAAACAAGTATAATGAATTTTGAACCATATAAAACTTTGGTGTTTTATCATTTTTTTCGTTTTGACAGGCAAAGTATAGCTAAAAAGGTTTATAATAAACATGACTGCATAGAAAAACCCAAGAGCTCTGTATATATTTTATTATATCCCCTGACAAAAGTCTGGGATATATGGGTTTCACCTCCATTGCGCCACTGCAAAACGTTTTGACTTGTGTGCCCGATAACTTAAAAACTTTCATGGATTTCATTCAAACTTGGCACACACATGTATTTGGGTCAGGATTTATTTATTTGGGGTTATACGTCGCTTTCAACACTGTACAGGTCATATCACGATGGGTAGTTGGAAGGGCAGAGGAAACCAGTACATACAACTGGTCAAGGTTCTGTAAACTGCTGACCAATGGCAAGCAACTACCAGCTTTCCCATTTGAGGTAGAGCCATGAACCACTGTGGCCCCCTATGTGGGTCAGGAGAGGAACCCTATTTTAAGGTAACCTTAAACTCCTAAATATAAAGAATTTGTGGTCACCTTAAGGTCAGACATTTGACTTTTCACCACTCAGTGCCCTCTAGGTTAAAATCTATGTGGCTCATCTGGCTCAAATTTTACTTGGAAACACATTAATATATTATTTTTACATATGCCAACAGTCAAGACTTTATGTTAAGTTGAAAATTGTGTTTGAGGCCCACAAAGATCCTACTTAGACATTTTTTCAATATTTTCATATATTTTGCCCTGTGACTTGAAAATGGTAAATCTAACAGATCTCAAACTGTAGTACATATAATGTTAATATGTAACATTTATCAAGGTAACATTTAAAGTCTGTAGCTTTAATTTTAAGGTCACCTTAAGATCTCTATAATGCCCACAGAGACCCAATTCATTGACTTTCTGCCACTTTTAAGCCCTATAGCTGTCATACAATGTGACTGATAAAGCTGGAATCGTGTGGCAATATATATTAATATGTTCTTTTATGTTCTTTTTACATTTACAAAAACCAAGGCTTTAAGTAGACATTTAACCTGTATTTGAGGCCCATTAACAATCTACCCAGAGGACTTTAAATTTTTAAATTGACCAAAAATATTAAAATATGGTTTGACCAAAAACAAATAAATAAAAATAAACAAAAAATAATTTATAATTGTAAATAACACAAAATGGGTGCTACAAAACTACCCAGTGAATGCCTGTGGCGTTAGAGATGGCCTGTCTGGGAATACGTTGGCGTCGAGTCGGCGCAATCTAGTTCCTTCGGTCCTTGCCCCCCCAACCAAAAATTGCTTCCTACGCCCTTGTTAATATTATGAAACTTCATGGCCATGACAACCTCATAAACTAGATGAATGCTTTTGCTAACAAAAGCGAAGCGTCCCAGAAAGTTTAAAATGCTTTGTGGTTTTAACAAGCATGCTGTAAAGCTAAGAATGCGCAAAGCTGAACTGTACAGCAAAAGGTAAAAGCAATGAAAAAGAAGATAGTGGGTAGTGTAAAAATTTGTATTTTATAACGCTTGTTTGTGCGTGAAGGGATGAGGAAATGTTATGAACTCCTCAGACTCTCTGTTTATGGTTTGTTATGTATCATTTGGAAGTAATTTCATGTTGAAAAGATCAGTGCATACATCATTAGACAATAAACTGGAGACAGGTTATTTACAACATAATTTTGGAAAAAGAGGTTGTGACTACTGGAAATGTACTTCTGAATTGTTGAAAGATTAAAAATATTGGCAAAACTTAAAATATCTTATTAAAGAAACCATTTTAGGCGAAATAAAGTTAATTGTGATTTTTTGTAAAATGGAAATGAAGTTAGGAGGTAAAACTAACCAACTATTTAGACTGTCCAGATATGGTTTCCCAATACCACTTAATATATTCCGAA
Organism: Sabellastarte sp. h YS-2021; assembly: GCA_964017235.1. Lineage (NCBI taxonomy): Eukaryota > Metazoa > Annelida > Polychaeta > Sabellida > Sabellidae > Sabellastarte > Sabellastarte sp. h YS-2021. The sequence goes on from OZ024927.1 coordinate 81,281,966, forward strand.
GCTATGAAAACAGCAATAAAGGAGACATCAGGTAAAAACTCCAAAATAGCTATTTTTTTACCCCAGTTTGACCCATAAGGGGGGGTCGGGTGGTAAAACTGACTGGCTACTTAGATTCTCAACATATGCTTTCCCAATACCTCTTAATACATTCTGAAGCTATAAAAGCAACAATAAAGGAGATATAAGGCAAAAACTCAAAATCAGCCATTTTACTACTCCAGTTTGACCCATAAGGGGGGGGGGGGTCGGGGGTAAAACTGACCAGCTATTTAGACTCTCCACATATGCTTTCCCAATACCTCTTAAAACATTCTGAAGCTATAAAACCAACAATGAAGGAGATATAAGGCAAAAACTCTAAAGCAGCTATTTTATGACCCCAGTTTGGCCCATAAGGGGGGGTCGGGGGGTAAAACTGACCAGCTATTTAGACTCTCCACATATGCTTTCCCAATACCTCTTCATACATTCTGAAGCTATAAAAGCAACAATAAAGGAGATATAAGGCCAAAACTCAAAATCAGCTATATTATGACCCCAGTTTGACCCATAAGGGGGTAAAACTGACCGGCTATTTAGACTCTCCACATATGCTTTCCCAATACCCCTTAATACATTCTGAAGCTATAAAAGCAACAATAAAGGAGATATAAGGCAAAAACTCAAAATCAGCTATTTTACGACCCCAGTTTGACTCATAAGGGGGGGTCGGGGGTAAAACTGACCGGCTATTTAGACTCTCCACATATGCTTTCCCAATACCTCTTAAAACATTCTGAAGCTATAAAACCAACAATGAAGGAGATATAAGGCAAAAACTCCAAAGCAGCTATTTAGGACCCCAGTTTGGCCCATAAGGGGGGGTCGGGGGGTAAAACTGATCAGCTATTTAGACTCTCCACATATGCTTTCCCAATACCTGTTAATACATTCTGAAGCTATAAAAGCAACAATAAAGGAGATATAAGGCAAAAACTCAAAATCAGCTATATTATGACCCCAGTTTGACCCATAAGGGGGGGCAGTGGGGTAAAACTGACCAGCTATTTAGACTCTCCACATATGCTTTCCCAATACCTCTTGATACATTCTGAAGCTATAAAAGCAACAATAAAGGAGATATAAGGCAAAAACTCAAAATCAGCTATTTTATGACCCCAGTTTGACCCATAAGGGAGGGCCGGGGGGTAAAACCGACCGGCTATTTAGACTCTCCACATATGCTTTCCCAATACCTCTTCATACATTCTGAAGCTATAAAAGCAATAATAAAGGAGATATAAGGCAAAAACTCAAAATCAGCTATTTTATGACCCCAGTTTGACCCATAAGGGGGGGCCGGGGGGTAAAACTGACCAGCTATTTAGACTCTCCACATATGCTTTCCCAATACCTCTTAATACATTCTGAAGGTATAAAAGCAACAATAAAGGAGATATAAGGCAAAAACTCAAAATCAGCTATTTTATGACTCCAGTTTGACCCATAATGGGGGGGGGGGGGGGGGGGGGGGGGGGTAACTGACTGGCTATTTAGACTCTCCACATATGGTTTCCTATTACCTCCCAGTACATTTTATGGCTCTAAATGCAATACTTAAGAAGATAATAGGGGGGGTTGACCTAAATTTAAGGCTTACAGATTGGAAGGTGTCAGAAAATCACTCATAAATGAGACATTTTTCAAGGGATTGCTCCCAAAATCTAATCAGCTCGCGTTTTCGATAGTATGAACAGGTGTGTCAAATTATAAGGCTGTGTAGTAAGTAGTTTTTCCTGAACTACGATGACGGGGGGTGGGTGGGGGTGGGGGTGGGTGGGGGTGGGGGTGGGTGGGTGTACTTCAAAAAATTGTTTTTGATCATGTGACCTTAATAAAGGTAAAGGTCAAATTTAAGCTACAGAAAAATTTCCCCACGCCTAAGGTATATAACTGCCAAATATGGTTTGAAACCTTCTAATAATAAGGGAGATATTCAAGGGAGATGATAATGCGGTGGCGGTGGTGGCGGCGAGGAAACTGAGGCAAAAACAAATAAGCGCCCTTTCAGGGACGCTTAATTATATAGATGATTTAATATATATAGAGTTGCCCTCAAAAATACACCAATCTTATCAGTTTTTGTTATGTCTCTTGCAAGATCTAGGCTTGCAGGTAAGTGAAAGCGAACTCGTAGCAAATAGTATAAAATAGTAGTAAATACCATTAATTTGGTATACACTGGACGTCCAAATCCACCTGTACCAAAAGGCAGTTACAGTCTTTGCTAGGTTCTCTATTGTACATCACAAAGTGCATAAGACCTGCTAGGAACGTTACAGGTTCTTAGAGACAGCCATAGTACTTCTTAATCAATTTATTTATTTTATTTTATTTATTTGGGGTTTACGTCGCTTTCAACACTGTACAGGTCATATCACGACAGGTAGTTAGAAGGGCAGAGGAAACGAGTACATAGAGTTTGTCAGGTGTTCTGTACTGCCGACCAATGGCAAGCAATTACAGCTTTCCCACTTGAGGCCGTGCTGGGAATCGAACCCCGGCCTCACAGGTGGGAGGCGAGAGTGTTACCACTCTGCCACCGTGGCCCCCTACTTCTTACATCAAGTTGTCACAACAATTTCATTGTGACCTTAATTGGTTTCAGGATTTTCTTAAACAGTACAATGGGGTCACTTTCTTTAATAATAAACCAGTGGACTTCCAAGTGTACCTGGATGCCTCATTGTCGGGATTGGGGGGTGCATTTCGTCCATCAGTGTATGCCCTTCCCCTAAGTACCGAATTCCAAGATTTGTATATCACCCAATTAGAGATGTTAAATGTTGTTGTTGCCCTTAAAGTTTGGTCTCAACTTTGGGCAGATAAGAAAGTAAAAATCCATTGTGATAACCAAGCTGTAGTAGAAGTACTCACCACTGGCAAGACAAAAGACCCTTTTTTGGCCACTTGTGCCAGAAACATTTGGCTTATAGCTGCCATTTTTAACATAGAAATCATTGTAATCCATGTTCCAGGCCAAAACAATCACATAGCCGATCTCTTATCTAGGTGGGTGATAACTGTTAACTCAGAGGATAAAGTTAGGCAATATTTGCCAAATTTTATATGGATTAACACACACATTGATTTGACCAAACTCAATCAATGTATATGATTTCTATTTTCCAGATCTGCCTTTGTCTGTAGCCCAGCTGGCCACCTCAGCCTGTGTCAGATTGGCCTCTGCCTTCAGACCAGCCACTAGAAAGGCCTATGACCATATGTTTTGGCATTTCCTGTGGCAGCTGGGCTGTCCACCTTTCAGGTAAACTATTTTTGTTTATTAGCTTTCATGGAGTGCCTCCATCAAAATCATTTTTCTCCAGCCAATATACAGAATTATATGGCAGGTATCAGGTCCTAGTTTATAATGTATAACCTGGACACCTCCCCCTTTCAACACTAACAACAGCAGTATTTTCATAAATCTATCAAGATCAACAGACCCCTGCAGCCTAAGGCCCATACCTATAAAGATATCCCTCTGTTGACATCCCTAGTTGCATTGACAGAGGCCTTCCCCAATTCACCAGTATATCAAACTCTGTTGTTTGTTGCTTATTTCTCTTTTGTTAGGTTATCCAACACTCCTTCCCCACACAGTAGGCAACTTGACCCCACCAGACAACTAGCTAGAGGAGATATATTTTTCTCACCCCAGGGAGGGCTACCCTCCTCATAAAATGGTCTAAGACCCTTCAATCCAGATCCGACATCAGGACCATTCCACTCCCGTTCCTGTTTTGCATGCACTCCTTTCAACCCAACCAGGACTAAGCAATGACCCTGTATTTCGGATTTCCAGGTCCCATGGATAATGCCTTTGACTGATTCTGTTGCCAGAAAATTTTTGACCAGGCTTTCAATGATCCTCCATATGTCACCAAATTCCAAATTTAATAAGTAAATTAAAGTTTTATAAGTTAATACCCTATCCAATGGACAATTGCTAATCCGGTCGGCACAGACTGGCCCGCCAAACGACAGAAAATAGCATCAGAGATGCCTGTACCCCACAGCCTAGGGAAATATTTTTAACACCACGAGATATAGAAGTAGTGGATCAGTACAAAGTTCAGCATACCTTCAAGAGCACTATCAGTTGTATAAAGGTCCAAACAATGTTTAAGTAGAGAAATTAATGTCTAAGAGAAAGATAATGCATGTAAAGATATAGTATAAAAAGACAATTCAATAACAAGATGACAGCATTAATCAGTAAACCTAACATCAAGACACTCTTTATCTACATCTGGGACGGCCGAGTTATGGTTTGGATGTTTTGAATATTACCATGCATACTGAAGTGGCAATACATTCAATGAATGCAGACCCAAAGGTGCAACAAGATTTTAAAGGTCAAGGTCACTATGGCAAGGTCAAAGGTCAAAACAAGGTCACACCATGACATTAGACACCTACAATCCCTAACGAATGTCCCTTCCAAGTATCAACTTCCTGGCACTTTACAATTTCTGAGATATGGCCTGGACAAGATTTTATAGGTCAAGGTCACTATGGCAAGGTCAAATCAAGGTCACACCATGACACTGCACACCTACACCCCCTAACCAATGTCCCTACCAAGTATCAACTTTCTATATGTTACGGTTTGCGAGATATAGCCCAGACAAGATTTTATTGGTCAAGGTCACTACGGCAAGGTCAAAGATCGAATCAAGGTCAGGCCATGATGTTGCACACCTACACCCCCAAACCAATATCCCTACCAAGTATCAACTTCCTACACCTTATGGTTTCCGAGATATAGCCCGGACAAGATTTTATAGGTCAAGGTCACTACGGCAAGGTCAAAGGCTAAATCAAGGTCACTCCATGACGTTGCACACCTATACCCCCCAACCAATGTCCCTACCAAGTATGAACTTCCTACACCTTACGGTTTCTGAGATATAGCCTGGACAAGATTTTCAAACTCAAGGTCACTACGGCAAGGTCAAAGGTCAAATCAAGGTCACACCATGACGTTGCACATCTACACCCCCTAACCAATGTCCCTACCAAGTATCAACTTCCTACACCTTACGGTTTCTGAGATACAGGCCGAACAAACTTCTTCCTGCCGCCCGCCCGCCCATCCGGACACCATGGGTGAAAACAAAAAGTCATCTCATATAATGCCCCCACAAGCTGGCCGGTCTACCCAGTACTGTGCACTCCCCAAATGGCGCCTTGTACTTCCTTCTTCTCTAGACAATATGACGTCATATCATCTTTTTCATTGTCTAAACCTCTAGACCCCTAGTAAGCTGGTAGCGGGGTTGGTTTGGAGGGTCTTGTGTCCATTGGATAGGGTATTAACTTATAAAAATTTAATTTACTTATTAAATTTGCAATTTTATTGCGTTAATACATCCTATCCATAAATAGACCTGCTCTGAGGTAGGGGAAGAGAGGGATGAGTTCAGTCCCAGAAAGCAAATAAACCTCCCGAAGGAAGCATGACGCACATAATTCTATGTACATGTAGAACTATTTACACTATGTTCATATGTACAAATCTCCTCAATCTAAGGGCCACTTGTGGGTCTGCTGAGCAGCCACTGAACCCAATTGAAAAGGCTCTGAATCAGCCCAAGCCACATCCTTCAGATAGAACTTTGTGAAGGTATTAGGTGACTTCAGTGGCAGGCTGACCAGATTGGATCTAAGGAGACTCCCGCCTGGAAGGCCTAAGAAGCAGCAAAGGCCCTGACATCATGGGTTTTAACCTGATGTAAAGTGTGGGCCTCCTGGTCAGAGAGCTCAACATAGGCTCACAGTCTGTATGATCCACGAGGAGATAGTGGCAGGAGATATGTCTTTGCCGAAACCTTTCTTAAATGAGACAAAAAAAAAACCAACTCCTTATTCTGCCTGAGGTCTAAGGTCCTGTCCAAATAGTAGCATAATGCTCTGACTGGACATAGGGACCTGTCAGACTTGAGGAACCTACCCAGAGTTGGGGCCAGGGCTGGTATAACCACTGAGGCCACACTGTCTGGACCCTCTTGGGCCAGCTGATTCTTGGAGAGAAAGCTGGGAGATGGGTACAGAACACCTTTGACCAGTCGGATTGGTGTCTAATATTTTTGTTTTGCCAAGCATGTATCTCACTTCTACTCTTGCCCGACCCCAGGCCAAGAGGAAAACTGTCTTGAACGTCAAAATGCTTCAAGGAGACCTCTTTTATTGGTTCAAAAGGAACCTTTGTCAGCTGGTGCAAAACCAGGGAGAGGTTCCAGGAGAGGGTTCCCCTCCGGCCTTTGGGTCTGTCTCTGTGGAAACTATCCAGGAGACGGGTGAGATTTTCATGTGTACTGATATTAATGGGTGAATTTCCCAACTTATCAGCAATGGCTGACCTGTAACCATCAATGGTACTGGGCTGTAACTTCCTTTCCTGAAACAGGTACATAAGGAAGTTAGCAACTGACTTTACAGGGGGTGCCCTGAAGTCCACCTGATTAGTGATGCACCACTTTGTAAAAAAATGGCCCACTTTGCCTCATAGACTGATCTGAATGATCCTTTTTGAGGAGCCTCAATTCTTGCTGCCACTGCCTCAGAGAAGCACTGCTCCTTGATTGCTGAGGCTCTAGGAGCCATGCATGGAGATTTAGATTTGTCAGATTTCTGTGAGGGATCTGATTAAAGGGCTTTGTCAACAGGTTGGGCAGGATCAGTGGGATTTGGTTGGACATGGTCACTAGATCCCAAAACCAAGGCCTGTTGGGCCACCCCGGAGCAATCAGAATTATTCTCTTGCATGGGGGTCATGCAACTTCTCCACCACTTTGCCCAATATGGCTGATGGTGGGAAGGCATATGCATCCAGATCCTCCCATGGCGGACTGCGTGCATCCATTGCAGTGGCCAGGGGATCCGGTACTGGTGGCACAGAGGCAGCGTGTTGTTGAACCTCATGTCAAACAGATCTGTGGTAGGTGCCACCTGCTGCATATAGTTTGGAAGACCTCTAGAGGGGGAGACCACTCCGTTTGGATGGTCTGGCTTAGCCTAGATAGATTGTCTGCTACTACATTCAGCTGGCCCGGAATGTGTCGGCTTTGAGTCACTTGATTCCTGATACACCAGGTCAAGATTCTCCACAGTCGGCCCGACCCCATACCTCCTTCCTTGTTTATGTACGACACTACTGTAGTGTTGTCTGTTGCTACAAGTACTATCTTGTCTGAACAGAGGCCTTGGAACTCTTTTAAAGTTAGAAAAACTGCTTGAGTTCTGGTAGTTTATATGCAGTTTGCTTTCCGGAAGGGACCAGGTTCCTCTTGCAGTGTGCTCATATAAGTGAGTACCTCACCCTTCTTTTGATGTGTCTGTAAATATCTGCAGAGCATGGTTTATTGGGTGTAATGGTTGGCCTGCGAGTATATTCTCTTCTAGCCACCATTGTAAATGGGGGTGCAGGGACCTGGGAATTGGGATTACCTTCTCTAGAGATTCTGTTACTCTCCAATTACTTTTCAAATGCCACTGTATGGGTCTCAAATGAAGTCGGCCCAGATGAACTTGCTTTTCGGTGGCTGCTAATAAACCTATCAAGGACATGACCTCCCGAACCGGACAAGCCGGTAGGGATAGCAGTTTCAGTATTTTATTTGAAGGTTCTGCCACCGGTCCGTTGTGGGTCGGACTTGACCTGACTTGAGGTCAAACTGGTAACCTACAAAGCTGAAAAACTGCTTGGGTTCCAGTTCTGATTTCACCAGCCAACCCAATTCCACTAGATCCTGTGTATGCTGGAGACAAACCTGGTGGGATCGGGCTCTCACCAACCAGTCGTCTAGGTACTGGTGGATTCTTATACCCTTGTGTATAGCCATCAGTTTCACCTCCTTTGGTACTACAGTGAACTCCATGGGTGCTGTGGACAGACCAAAGCGCAGTACTTTGAATTGGTATGTTTGACCCTGTACATGAAATGTCCGATATTACCTGGGCTTTTCCTGTATTGGTATATGGTATTGGTATATCTTTAAAAACTATAGAGATAACCCACTCCCCTTGTTGGGGGGAGGTTCTGATGGTTTCCGGTGTCTCCAGTAAGCCTGGTCTGGTCTGGAAAGGGAGGGTGTAGTCCTCCTTCAAACCTGTACCTAGGGTCCAGCTCCCAAGGCTTCCCAAGTTCCCAAAGGTGATGTAGTCTGGCCCCTTCAGGTAGATTTAGTGCCACCTTTGGGACATTTGGTAGACTGAAAAACATTTACTGTCTCTCCGGACACTGGTCCGGCCTGGTGACAATGACACCAGTTAACAGTCCATCTGTTCTTGCTGTGGTCCAGTCCGGTGAGGCTGACACAACTTTTCACATTTTACAGACTCTTGGCCCAGGACCAGCCGCCTGTAAGGTGGAGAATGTACACATGTCATTTGTATGATGGCTGACCCCTGACCGGCCACTATGAAAACTTGTTTGAGAGTGAACCACATTTTTTTTCTTTCTTTTTTTTTGCTGTTCAAGATCCATTTGTTTTCTCTGTAACCAGCAATTTTGGCCAGTAATTCTCTGTAGCCTGTGAACTCTGCAACCAGTAAAACTGGAAGGCTAGGCTGACCATTGGATTTAGTTGCTAGTCTACTAACTAGGTACATGATCTGGTCTGCTGGTCAGTTCCGGTCCTCTGTAACCAGTATTGAAAAGGGGCAAAGAGTAATTCCACCTGATAGCAGGTCAGTAGTCTCTGTAACCAGCTGGTGTGAAACTAAACTGCTCAGTGAAAACTGTATAGCCGGTAACCAGTTGGTGAGTTCTGTAACCGGTTGAAGTAGTTTCTGTGTATGAAAAAAAAACTTCCCGAAAGGCACTACACATTATTAGGCCTGTCATCAGTCTTAAGCTGCTGATGAAGCGTGGCCAGCTGGTAGAAAGATCTGTGGGTTGGTTCTTGGTGCTGGTTTGGTAACATGCAGAAATGCTCTGTAACCGGCTAATGTGGGGTCTGGTGAGCTGTACAAGGCTGTGTAGCCGGTACCCGGTCACTCTTTAACCAGTTGCTGAAGCAATTTTACAACTATCTTTTATGTTGAATTAAGTTTACTGCAGGTTTACTCCATCAATTAAAGCATTTCTATAAGCGCACGTCTTATTTGTAGTTTGACAGTTGCTGGGAAAGCCCTTGTGAACTATTTTTAGAAGCAATTGCTGGTCGGTGTGTCACATGACCTGCTTACTGGGGGAAGATGACGTCAGTCGGTAAAGTTCTTTTGTGACACTTAAACCAAGAGCCTACACATTGATCTGGTAGCCCCCAAACCCTACTACCGACAAACAAAGCCGGAGGCATTGCTGTATCACTAGACGTGAATTCGCATTGTTGAAGTGGACATCTTTGCTGTGAAGAATGACAGATGCCGGGACAGCCCTTGTAAGCTAAAAATAGAAGCAATTGTTGGTCGGAAGGACACATGATTGGCTGATTGGAGATGATGTCAGTGGTTGCGTTTTTTTGTGATACTCAACCGGCTACTTAACAGTGTTTTTACCGTCCACTATGGACAATATAGTCGGTTGTGTGGTCGGCAGGAGCTGGCTGGTAGACTGATGCTTTACAGCAGAGAAGTCAACACCAGTGTACCCTGAAGAAGTAAAACCTGGTCGGTCTGAGAATTCTGCTAGTCCACAAATCCCACTACCGAAAACAAGGTTGGGTTGGTGAGGGAGGGACTGAAACACAGTAGACGTGAGATCTGAAGAACACAGTTCTTCAACTACTTCCTCTGATTGGTTGTTTGAAGATGATGTCAGAGGTCGCGTTCTTTCGAGCTGGCTGATCGACTGATGCTTAAAAGCAGAGGAGCCTGTACCAGTGAGCTCTGAAGATGAAAATCCTGGTCAGTACAGATCTGAAGTCGGTATCAGTGCACTTTGAAGAGGTAGGAGGCACTGTAGATGAATTTCTTCTTTCTTTCATGATAAAACCAGGAAACCTGGCCATCCACAACCCCTACTACCGACAACAAAGCCTGTCTAGACAGGAAGGAAGTATGAGGCACCATCTGGGGAGTGCACAGTACTGGGTAGACCGGCCAGCTTGTGGGGGCATTATGCACTCACATAAGGTGATTTTTTCTGTCGTTTCGCGGGCCGGTCTGCGCCAACCGGATTAGCAATTGTCCATTGGATAGGATGTATTAACGCAATAAAAACTGGTCCTATATACAAAATGTTCCTATTGGTTCCTCTCCCATTTCTCAAACTTTTCAACAGCACCTACTTTCATAGTTTGGCTGTTTGGTGGTTTTCTCACCTCCCATTTCAACCTACTCTATTCAGGTCGCCTTATTAATTTGACCTTGGCCTACAAGGTCATATGGCTTAACATCCAGGGTCACTGGTGGTTCATCCCCTCAGCTGCTTAGTGCCAGGCATTTCCATTGGTATGGGGCTTTATGTAACTCATTTGTAATTATTAAGCTTGGGGGGTTTCTTTGGCTATGTCTTGTCTTCTCTAGTGACCTTGGTTTGTGCGACTGATCAAGGTCAAACTATCATGACATTCTGTAAACTGTCAGATTATCATGTTAATAGCTTTCCTCTATCAGTGACCTTGTTTCTGTAATTCCACAAGGTCAGAGTTTAACACTAATTTGTAAATAATCACATAAATCTGCTAGAAATTGTTTGTGTTATAACAAATCTGAAGTATTAATGTAAATTATTGTCTTACAAGATTTTAGTAGAATTAAAATTATATATTAATCCCAATTTCTAGTGTTATTTCTTGCCTTGTCCCTAGGGGGAATGATACATTCTAAATTCACTTGACGTTAACCAAGAGATGGCACTTTTCCAGAAGTAACAAAACATACCTACCTGTATTTTGAGTCACTTCTTTCGACTCCCCATCAACAGTTTCTACATTAATTTCTTCACGTCTTGCCAACACATTAAATGTGAAGTGATACCCAGGAAGAAGATTCTCTATGATAACTTGAGCAGAGGCTGTACCATCAGTGTAATCTACCAGTTTTACTTTATCTGCATTAAAGGCATCTTTGTAGTTGATCTAAAATATCAGAAATTTTGAGTGAAACTTACAATGCTTTCACAAACTGAAGTTGTAAAAACTGTGACAGAAACATAATACCAAATGACATTTTATTTAGATGCTAGTCAATGTAAAGAAGTCCAGGATTTCAAAATACTTACACTAAACTTATCTTGTTTGCTGTTCATGTCAACATTCCAAGTTAACTGTATACTATTCATGTCAAGCGTGTTAGCTTCTAAAGAGGTCACTTTAGATGGTTCTGAAAAAGAAACAAGAGGTTTTAAAATTATAATTGGCCTACTAAATATCTGCATTGAAAATGGTGTATCGAAAATTTCTTCCATAAATTTCTGGATTTCAAAAGACACATATATGAAGAATAATACATTAATATTGTATCAAGGATCAAATATTTGCAAGTATATTCACACATAATTTATACAACGCAGCAGGCACTGTATGTTTATTTATTTATTTGGGTTTTAACATCACTTTCAAAACTGTATAGGTCATATCACGACGGGTAGTTTTATGAGCAGAGGAAACCAGTACATACAGTTGGCCAAGGTTCTGTACTGTGAACTGCTGACCATCAGTAAACACTTACCAACTTTCCCACAGAGGGTCTGGGGTTTGAACCATAGACCTCAGAGGTGGGAGGCAAATGTGTTACCACTGTGCCAGCATGGCCTCTAGCAGGTTCTATATGAGTATCAAGAAATACCGCATTTACATATTAGGAACAGGTTGCCCAAACCATAAATGTAGATTCTCGAAACAGATCATACTTCATTGCCTACATTTCTTGTTATGAATATCCTTATAACTCCTACTGCTTTATTAATCAAATGTATCACTTAAAAAAGGTAAATACCAACCATGAACAACTAGACCTATCACATGGGAGAACCGATGCAAATTGTATCCACCAGGAAGAAAGCTCACCAAAACCATTAAAACATCGCTTAACCTTGAAATCTGACCATATCAAAAGATTCTTAACCCATGATTTCCTATAGATTGTGACACGGCAAACCTCTAGGAACACGAATAAGTGAGATATCAGCACTGTTAATTTTGGCTATCCTCATTTGACCTTGAAAAAAGGGCCAAAGGTCAAATCTGATAACATCAAAAGATTCCTAGCCCATGATATCCTATTGGTTGATTTCACAAACCTCAAGGACAAAAAATAAGCGAGATATAAGCACTTTTAAGTTTGGGTATCCTTGTTTGACCTTGAAGGAGGGGTCCAAGGTCAAATCTGATCACATCAAAAGAATCCCAGCCCATGATTTCCTGTGGGTTGGTTTACTATTCCAAACCTCTAGGACCAATAATAAGCGAGTTATAAGCACTTTTAAGTTTGGCTATCCTCGTTTAACCATAAAGGAAGGGTCCAAGGTCAAATCCAAACACACCAAAAGATTCCCAGCCCATGATTTCCCATGGTTTACCATTCCAAACCTCTAGGACCAACTAGAGGAATGCTTTTGCTAACAAAAGCGAAGCGTCCCCAAAAGTTTAAAATGCTTTGTGGTTTCCATAAGGGGGGGGGGAACTGACCGGCTATTTAGATTCTCCACATATGCTTTCCCAATACCTCTTAATACATTCTGAAGCCATAAAAGCAACAATAAATGAGAAAAAAAGGCAAAAACTCCAAAGCAACTATTTTATGACCCCAGTTTGACCCATAGGGGGGGTCGGGGAATAATACTGACCGGCTATTTAGACTCTCCATATATGCTTACCCAATACATCTTAATACATTCTGAAGCTATAAAAGCAACAATAAAGGAGATATAAGGCAAAAACTCCAAAGCAGCTATTTATGACCCCAATTTGGCCCATAAGGAGGGGGGTCAGAGGGTAAAACAGACCGGCTATTTAGACTCTCCACATATGCTTTCCCAATATGTCTTAATACATTCTGAAGCTACAAAAGCAACAATAAAGGAGATATAAGGCAAAAACTCAAAATCAGCTATTTTATGACCCCAGTTTGACCCATAAGGAGGGGCCGGGGGGTAAAACTGACCAGCTATTTAGACTCTCCACATATGCTTTCCCAATACCTCTTAATACATTCTGAAGCTATAAAAGCAACAATAAAGGAGATATAAGGCAAAAACTCAAAATCAGCTATTTTATGACCCCAGTTTGACCCATAAGGGAGGGCCGGGGGGTAAAACCGACCGGCTATTTAGACTCTCCACATATGCTTTCCCAATACCTCTTCATACATTCTGAAGCTATAAAAGCAATAATAAAGGAGATATAAGGCAAAAACTCAAAATCAGCTATTTTATGACCCCAGTTTGACCCATAAGGGGGGGCCGGGGGGTAAAACTGACCGGCTATTTAGACTCTCCACATATGCTTTCCCAATACCTCTTAATACATTCTGAAGGTATAAAAGCAACAATAAAGGAGATATAAGGCAAAAACTCAAAATTGGAAATTTTATGACCCCAGTTTGACCCATAAGGAGGGGCCGGGGGGTAAAACTGACCAGCTATTTAGACTCTCCACATATGCTTTCCCAATACCTTTTAATACATTCTGAAGCTATAAAAGCAACAATAAAGGAGATATAAGGCAAAAACTCAAAATTGGAAATTTTATGACCCCAGTTTGACCCATAAGGAGGGGCCGGGGGGTAAAACTGACCAGCTATTTAGACTCTCCACATATGCTTTCCCAATACCTTTTAATACATTCTGAAGCTATAAAAGCAACAATAGAGGAGATATAAGGCAAAAACACAAAATCAGTTATTTTATGACCCCAGTTTGACCCATAAGGGGGGGCCGTGGGGTAAAACTGACCGGCTATTTAGACTCTCCACATATGGTTTCCTATTACCTCCCAGTACATTTTATGCCTCTAAATGCAATACTTAAGAAGATAATAGGGGGGTTGACCTAAATTTAAGGCTTTCAGATTGGAAGGTGTCAGAAAATCACTCATAAATGAGACATTTTTCAAGGGATTGATCCCAAAATCTAATCAGCTCGCATTTTGGATAGTATGAACAGGTGTGTCAAATTATAAGGCTGTGTAGCAGATAGTTTTTCCTGAACTGCGATGACGGGGGGGGTGTACTTAAAAAAATTGTTTTTTGATCATGTGACCTTCATAAAGGTCAACGGTCAAATTTAAGCATGCAGAAAAATTTTCCCACGCCTAAGGTATAGAACTGCCAAATATGGTTTGAAACCTTCTAATAATAAGGGAGATATTCAAGGGAGACCATAATGCGGCGGCGGCGAGGAAACTGACGTGAAAACAAATAAGCGCCCTTTCAGGGACGCTTAATAATAAGCGAGTTATAAGCACTTTTGGCACTTTTGGCTATCCTCGTTTGACCTTAAAGGAGGGGTCCAAGGTCAAATCCGACCACACCAAAAGATTCCTAGCCCATGATTTCCTATAGGTTGGTTTACCATCCCAAACCTCTAGGACCAATAATAAGCGAGTTATAAGCACATTTCATCACTTACAAAGACACGCCTGTGGCGGCCACCTTGTTTTTCAAATGCGCTCAAAAATATTCCCAGTCAAGATTTGGTAATGATTAACATATCCTGTGAATTTGAGATCTCTACCTGTAATACCTTTTGCTCTAGGGGGCCAACAACAGTCCTTGTTTTAAGCCAAATATACGTCCCTGGTGGCCATCTTGTTTTTCAAAATGAGGCCAAAAATATTCCCAGGCAAGATTTTATGCTTATTAATATATCCTGCAAATTTGGGAAGACTAGCTATAACATTTTTTTTGTTAGAGTGGTAACGGTGAAATCTCTACGCACTGCGGTGGCGGCGGCGTAACAAAGTGAAATCCATAGTATCCACCGGATGCTATCCAGTGGATACAACTAGATTGGGCCAACTCGGCGCCAACATATCCTCAGACAGGTCATCACTCACGCAACATGTTTTCATTGGGTATTTTTGTCATGGGACCCTGCCTGTGCGATATAATTTTGCGGGTAAACATGAACATCAACCACTTATATATTAAGAACTTGAGTAATTCAATCTACAATATTTTTATTTTGTAAACAAAATGGTATCCGCAGACGACTGATACCAACTTTGCCCACAAGAACTTTGCCCAATGCAAACTCGATCCACAGGCATTTTGCCCACAAGGAAATTTGCTGCCCATAACAATCTGACAGGGTATGATGTTCACCCACAATCAATCAATCAGTCAATCAATCAATCAATCAACCAACCAACCAACCAATCAATACTCCATTCAGAGAACTACTCAGGATATATAGTGCTGAAAGAGACAAACATTAACTGAACTAAAGTTGCACTATATAAAGTATGCAAGTTGATATCATTAGCATTTAATTCACTGTTGATAGATTTACATAGTACTGCAAAATGGAAACAATAAAAATACCAGAGGTGGCCAAAACCTTTGTAATGAAGAATGCATATACATGAAAACAAAAAAGGTTTCAAGGAAGTCCAACAGTCATTGAGAATATTATTACATGTACACTGTAACAGTACATACTTAAAATTCGATAATATAATAAGAAGCTGATCTTTAATATGGTAGATATTGCACACTTATACTTCAATAAAAAAAAATAAAAAGCTAATTTTTTGGCTATTATTTCATATCATTATTTTATGCAAAGTTCCTCCCCTGTAAAAATGTGGTGGGCAAAGTCCTTTGTGTGCAAAGGTCCTGTGGGCAAGAGTCCTTGTGGGCAATGTCCACACACAAGTTTATCTGTTTCTATGTTTTAGCATATTAGTGGATATATGAAACATTAAAAAACAAATATGCAATTAGATTTTGTCTTTTGTTCTTCAGAATTTGACATGTATCCTTCCAAGCCTTTTACAAAGTAAATTAAAGCTGGTTTCACAGTTTCATTTATAATAAGAAGAAACAGTAAAATCTGACAATATCACTTCTCAGTTCCTTGCAGAGCAAAAAAAAAGAAGAAGAAGATATGATGTATGATGATCATATAATTAAACATCTAACACTATTACTGAAGACCTAACTAGATTGGGCCAACTCGGCGCCAACATATCCCCAGACAGGTCATCACTCACGCAACATGTTTTCATTGGGTATTTTTGTCATGGGACCCTGCCTGTGTGATATAATTTTGCGGGAAAACATGAACATCAACCACTTATATAAGTACTTGAGTAATTCAATCTACAATATTTTTATTTTGTAAACAAAATGGTATCCCCAGACGACTGATACCAACTTTGCCCACAAGAACTTTGCCCAATGCAAACTCGATCCACAGGCATTTTGCCCACAAGGAAATTTGCTGCCCATAACAATCTGACAGGGTATGATGTTCACCCACAATCAATCAATCAGTCAATCAATCAATCAATCAACCAACCAACCAAAAAACAATACTCCATTCAGAGAACTACTCAGGATATATAGTGCTGAAAGAGACAAGCATTAACTGAACTAAAGTTGCACTATATAAAGTATGCAAGTTGATATCATTAGCATTTAATTCACTGTTGATAGATTTACATAGTACTGGAAAATGGAAACAATAAAAATACCAGAGGTGGCCAAAACCTTTGCAATGAAGAATGCATATACATGTATACAAAAATGGTTTCAAGGAAGTCCAACAGTCATTGAGAATATTATTACATGTCTATTGTAACATTACATACTTAAAATTCGATAATATAATAAGAAGCTGACCTTTAATATGGTAGATATTGCACACTTATACTTCAATAAAAAAAATTAAAAAGCTAATTTTTAGGCTATTATTTCATATCATTATTGTATGCAAAGTTCCTCCCCTGTAAAAATGTGGTGGGCAAAGTCCTTTGTGTGCAAATGTCATGTGGAAAAGAGTCCTTGTGAGCAAAGGTCCACACACAAGTTTATCTGTTTCTATGTTTTAGCATATTAGTGGATATATGAAACATTAAAAAACAAATATGCAATTTGATTTTGTCTTTTGTTCTTCAGAATTTGACATGTATCCTTCCAAGCCTTTTACAAAGTAAATTAAAGCTGGTTTCACAGTTTCATTTATAATAAGAAGATACAGTAAAATCTGACAATATCACTTCTCAGTTCCTTGCAGAGAAAAAAAAAAAAAAAAAAGATATGATGTATGATGATCATATAATTAAACATCTAACACTATTACTGAAGATCTAATTAACACTATTACAGAGGATCTGCAACCCCACTGACAAGCCTGGTTCTTTGTTTCTGATTTGATATCATTTCAATACCTTTAAATTGTTTATTTAGTGTCACTCAATAGCTGGAGGTCCCCACAGGGGGTGGGGATGGGAGTGGGAATACATTTTCTAATATGGCAAAGGGGATGAAGTGATAATGCATAAATGGCATATTATAAAAAAGGGGTAATAAAATACTCAGAAATCATCAATGACCCAGTCTATATATCTTATGAACTTGCAATAAAAAAAGCTCAGTTAATCTTATGACCAAAAAAAATCAAATATATAAATAAGGAATGTCCAATAGGAAAATGATACCTCCAGATTTAAATATAAACTAGACAAAAGTTTTTGTACACAAAAACAAAGCGTCCCTACAGCTTGTAAAGTCTATGTAAAGTTCTAAAGGAGCACTGTAAAGAGGTAAATGTTATTAGTGAAGAGAAATTCTACTGAAACGACTATGTTAGGATCATAAGAGCAACCGTAAAACCAAACAAGCAATCAGTGCCCGTGAATGGGTTTTGCATCAGGTGACTGTGGTTTGAGTTACAAAGTAGAAGTGAAAGCATAAAAGGAGACACAAGTTGCCCAGTTATGAAATGAGCTATGGGTCTGCAAATGTAACTATCTTATAGCTGCCTAAAAGTAGGTGCATAATATATTTAAAGAAAATTCTAGAAATGAAATAGTTTTGAAGTTACAAGTGATTTACTCAACAGTGAAAACCTGAAAATATTACTGCTCAGCTAGTTAATGAGCTAAAGTTTCGCAGAGTCACTGCTATAGGTGACCCTAAAGTTGATGAATAACAAATTAAAAAAAAACTCTAAATGTAATAGTTTTCAAGTTACAACCAACTTACTCAAAAGTGAGAACCTGAAAGTAGCTATTGCTCAGCTATGCAATGAGCTACAGGTCTACAATGTAACTGTTGCAGCTCACCCAAAAGTAGGCGATTAACATAAACACAATTCTGTAAATGCAATAGCTTTTAATTTACAAGCGCTTTACTCATTATGGAAGCCACTGAAAAGTCAGGAAGTAGTTAATACTCACTTAGCCATTGGGAAAGGTTCCAAAGTTACTCACCATGTTGTAGCTAAGGATAAAGTAGCTAAATAATATACTTTAACAAAATACTGTAAATGCAATACTTTTTAAGTTAGAAGTGATTTAGTGCATGATTTCGTGAATTTCAATGCATTAAAAATTATTTTAAAAATTCATTAAAAATAATTAACAAAGATCCGGGCCTCATACTCATGCAAGGGAATCTACTTGCAGACTAGTACATATATCCAAGTTAAGAGATAAATCCCTTCCATAGTCAAGGAGAAAAATTGTAATGAAATGTTGAAATTTTCACACTTTGGATGGGGGTACCTTTCTTGTAATGGCAATGGGGAACAGACGAACAGACGGGTCTGTATGCCTTGGAACAATTTGTCATCCTCAACAGACAAGGTATATTTTAAATGTAACAGCATGCCTCTGGGCCATGTACTTATGGAGAAGTTGTTCACGAGGATGTGGATGCGTACCGGACAATGCAGAGTGATACCACTTCGTTAAATGTCCCTTGCTCAACCTCTTTTATGTGTTGAGCAGCTACTTCACTAGCTCTCAGCATGTCAACTGCTGCATTTACATTGGCTACCTTCTATCTAAACATCTGTGCTCTTGCGGCCTTGTATTTCATCCCCATAACCACTCAGTCTCTCCACAAACTGTCAATCATTGCTTCAAAGTTGCAAGACTTTAAAAGTTGTCTCAGTCTGTTAACCCAGTGATCCACATTTTAATTGAGTAGAACTTGTACTGTTTGTAAATCTCATTTTGGGTTGCTTTGAAATAACTTTAGTTATTTGACCTAAAGTGCCTTTATGCACTTTGCTATATCTTTGCATATTTACTAAGATTCTAAAACTATGTCTACCCATAACATAGACTTTCACCAAGTCCTTTTGTCTTTTGTGTAATATATGGGTACTGTATGATCTTTGGAGAAACAACCAGCCCGTTTTTTTCAGAGACTATCCCCCATACTCGAGAATGCTTGTGCTATAATGAACTCTTGTAAGTGTCCAGTTTAAATTTAACTGTTGTAGTTGCTGATGGATATAAATACAAAGACTTGGAGCAAGTCTACCTATAACAGATCTTAAACTTGCAAACCTTACATTCTTTGATTTCTCTCTTAGTCCAGTGGTAACTTTGTAATTTTCCCATTGATCTTTGAAAAATGTCGAATTACTAAGTAAGTCACCTTTTACCTCCATTGGAGCTGGAACAAGGATATTAAAAAAAAACTTTCTGAATATTTTCATTGTGCTATGTATTATATCAAGTTGTTACTATTTGTATCCTATTATGAGATGTATTCCTCCATAATGTGGTTTTCTTCACAAGATTAAACTACTGCTGTTTACCTTTATAAAAGGATGTTAGAGTTCAAGAGGTGATCATTCCCATAAACTGGATTTACTTTACAACTGTCTTAGCCTTTCCCAAAGTCTCTACTTATAACTGTATAACTCAAAACAGGGCTCAAAGCCAAATCTATCCACATCAGATTATTCCTAGCTATGGTTTCCCATAGGTTGATTTCATATTGCAAACCCTAGGACCAATAATAAGCAAGCTAAGAACACCTTTAACTTTGGCTATCCTCTTTTGACCTTGAAGGAAAGGCCCAAAGTGAAATCTGATCACATCAGAAGATTCCCAACCCATGATTTACTGTACACTGGTTTCACATTGCTAACCTGTAGGACCAATAATAAACGAGTTATAAACACTTTTAAATTAGTCATTACAGGTTAGGATGGTTGATCAAGATTACGGCAAATATAAACCACCAGCAATTAACCTTACTTATTTCAAAAACAGTTTTACAGCTTTAAAAATAAACAAATTATCTGAAAGCTATGTTATCTGTAGATAATGTCAGTAATACATGATATTATTTCTACAATGTACTGTGGTATATTACAGGAAATAAAATGAATATGATGCAATGTCTGTTATTATTGGGACTTGTCAAATATTATTTGTATTCATCTTGGGCACATCCATCACCAATATTCCATCAGACAATGCCACAAATTGGTCTTATATTGAAAAGGTGATTAAAATGGTGATTTAAAATGAAACAATCTGTGCACCTGAACAAGGCTACATGTTTTTTTCCATCCTTGAAGTATACTGCCTTGCTACCAACTATCGCCGGCTACCAATTATCGCCACCAGAAAATAAAACGTTCATATTTCAGTTATGGTTATATATTTTGAAAGCTCTTTGTTGTGTATTTGTTCCACTCACTTTGGTTATAGTTTTACCTTATTTGCTAGGCTTGGGATGCTACTTTGGTGAAGTTATATCCATTTGAATTCTGTCTGGCGATAATTGGTACCCGGCGATAATTGGTAGCAAGGCAGTATATACAACAGTGTCTTTTCTCCAAATTCTCATTGAGTGGAAAAACAAAAGGTTGAATCCACTGTATTAAGTTGGCATGGATGTGTATATCTTTACACAGAAAGAATGTGTCCATATTGTCATGTAAAAGTAATTACATAAAATTACATAAATTACATAAAATACAGTCATCGTTAAAGGCCATAGGAAATGTTTTTCACAAAAATTGTGAAGTTAACTTAATTCAGTAGACAAACACCCAGAATGAAAATGTGGTTTATATTAAAAAAATATATGGTACAAGAGGCATAAATAGCATTAGAAATATAGGTGTATATGCATTGAACTACTTCCTTTATTTCTATTTTATTTAGCCGTGCCGCATCGCGCCGCGCTAGTGTACAATGAGCTTAAGTGGTTAAAAATTATGTAAAACCTGAGAAAAAATACAGCATCTGGAAAAAATAAAGGCTAGTGGGCTTTTTCCTGGCAAAGAAACTCGTTATCTTCCTTCAGTTTGTAAATGTATACATTAGATCTCCAACTAAACAGAACTTCCTTATGAGCCTGTGACATCATCAATCATCTTCTAGATCTTCTACGAGGAAAAACAATATGTTGGCTTTTTACTCCACCAGTGAAAACCGCTGGGAAAAATCGCCCAAATGTACAAAGTAAAGAAAATTTGCCTGCTTAGCATGTAGTAAAAATAGTACCGCGCCACAGCGTGCCGCGTAAATGTGCAAGGGCCTTAACAGTTCAAACAAACACAGATTTGCTATAAATAGGCCTGTCTTGGAATGCAGAAAGCGTAAACATTTGTATGAGATATTACCTCCTCCTATTTTGTTCAAGGTTCTTAAACTGTGATGGGAAAGTAGCCTTTCACTAGTGAAATATCTACATAAAACTAAGGATCTGTTGATAAATTCAAAAGTTGTCATTAAAATGTACTGAATACTGTTTTTTGCCTTTTATCACCGGTACTTCTATCAAGATAAAGTATGATGTAAAGTGAAATCAAAATATACAATTTGTTTTCACTTGCATAAATAATTTATCAAAGCATGATGTTGTAGTCAAATTTATTAAATTTATTTGAAAGAATCCTTAAAGTTCTAACTTTTAATAAAAGTCTTATATTATCAGTTCATGAAACAATTCATTATATAGTGGTCTTTCCTGCAGATAGTAGTTCAGTACTTTTTGACCATAAGTTTGGATAATTTTAAGTTTTGGAAATTAGCTGGTTACATTTTTTTTTCTAAATTTTTAAGCCTTTGTTGAGACTGAGAAAATTAAATGTGTTTGGTGGAAATTTTTATCAACAGTATATACTATAGTTTGGTAGCGGCATTCTGTATACTATGATGAAAGCATTGTTTACAGCCTCGATGGGAAACTTCTGAACTAATTTGGGGAACTTTTGTGATTATCCTTGCTTGAGGCCCAGTTCTAAAGACATTTATGTTGTATTTATTTCATCCCCTAGCAATAATTAGTTTTCAAAATTAAAAAATAACTATCAAAACTCATCTCACAGTTGAACCTGGTTGACTGCATTGTTTTTGATTTTTATCCAACTTGCTTATATACCTCTCTAAATAATTTTTTATCTGAAACAAATATAAAAGATGTTCTCCAGGCTATTTCAGAAACTTACAGCACCAGAATGATGTGTTATAGACAAATAAAATTCATAAAAACAGATGGCGACAGTTGTGCAAATCTTGAAAAAACAGTAACAAAGTGACTGGATATACCGTGTAACCTTGTCCAGACGCATCTTATTTTTACAAAAATTGAACTTTCATATGTATATGTTATTGTTGATGAATGATCTGACAATGTTTCCTATGACCTTTAATCAAAGATTATGAAGTCCTTTTTACAAATATAAAAAGAAGAAAACAAAGTAATATATGGTGTTTCTGCAACATCTAGGACCAATAACAAGCGAGTTATAAGCACTTTTAAGTTTGGGTATGCTCGTTGGACCTTGAACGAGGGGCCCAACATCAAATGCGATGTTGGTTTACCATCACAAACCTCTAGGACCAATAATAAGCGAGTTATAAGCACTTTAAGTTTGGCTATCCTCGTTTGACCTTTAACGAGAGGCCCAAGGTCAAATCCGACCACACCAGAGGGTTCCCAGCCCATGATTTCCTATATGTTGGTATACCATCACAAACCTCTAGGACTAATAATAAGCGAGTTATAAGCACTTTTAAGTTTGCCTATCCTCGTTTGACCTTGAAGGAGAGGCCCAAAGTCAAATCTGACCACACCAGAAGATTCCCTGCACATGATTTCCTATATGTTGGTATACCATCCCAAACCTCTAGGACCAATAATAAGCGAGTTATAAGCACTTTTAAGTTTGGCTATCCTCATTTGACCTTGAAGGAGGGGCCCTAGGTCAAATGCGACCACACCAGATGATTCCCAGCACATGATTTCCTATATGTTGGTTTACCATCACAAACCTCTAGGACCAATAATAAGCGAGTTATAAGCACTTTTAAGTTTGGCTATCCTCGTTTGACCTTTAACGAGAGGCCCAAGATCAAATCTGACCACACCAGAGGGTTCCCAGCCCATGATTTCCTATATGTTGGTATACCATCACAAACCTCTAGGACTAATAATAAGTGAGTTATAAGCACTTTTCAGTTTGGTTATCCTCGTTTGACCTTGAAGGAGAGGCCCAAGGTCAAATCTAACCACACCAAAAGATTCCCTGCCCATGATTTCCTATATGTTGGTATACCATCCCAAACCTCTAGGGCCAATAATAAGCGAGTTATAAGCACTTTAAACTTTGCCTATCCTCGTTTGACCTTGAAGGAGAGGGCCAAGGTCAAATCTGACCACACCAGAAGATTCCCTGCACATGATTTCCTATATGTTGCTATACCATCCCAAACCTCTACGACCAATAATAAGCGAGTTATAAGCACTTTTAAGTTTGGCTATCCTCATTTGACCTTGAAGGAGGGGCCCTAGGTCAAATGCGACCACACCAGATGATTCCCAGCACATGATTTCCTATATGTTGGTTTACCATCACAAACCTCTAGGACCAATAATAAGCGAGTTATAAGCACTTTTAAGTTTGGCTATCCTCGTTTGACCTTTAACGAGAGGCCCAAGATCAAATCTGACCACACCAGAGGGTTCCCAGCCCATGATTTCCTATATGTTGGTATACCATCACAAACCTCTAGGACTAATAATAAGTGAGTTATAAGCACTTTTCAGTTTGGTTATCCTCGTTTGACCTTGAAGGAGAGGCCCAAGGTCAAATCTAACCACACCAAAAGATTCCCTGCCCATGATTTCCTATATGTTGGTATACCATCCCAAACCTCTAGAGCCAATAATAAGCGAGTTATAAGCACTATAAACTTTGCCTATCCTCGTTTGACCTTGAAGGAGAGGGCCAAGGTCAAATCTGACCACACCAGAAGATTCCCTGCACATGATTTCCTATATGTTGCTATACCATCCCAAACCTCTACGACCAATAATAAGCGAGTTATAAGCACTTTTTAGTTTGGCTATGCTCGTTTGACCTTGAAGGGGGGCCCAAGGTCAAATCGGACCACACCAGAGGATTCCTAGCCCATGATTTCCTACATGTTGGTTTACCATCCCAAACCTCTAGGACCAATAATAAGCGAGTTATAAGCACTTTTAAGTTTGGCTATGCTTGTTTGACCTTGAAGGAGGGGCCCAAGGTCAAATCGGACCACACCAGAGGATTCCTAGCCCATGATTTCCTACATGTTGGTTTACCATCCCAAAGCTCTAGGACCAATAATAAGCAAGTTATAAGCATTTGTATGTTTGGCTATCCTCTTTTGACCTTGAAGGAGAGGCCCAAGGTCAAATCCGACCACACCAAAAGATTCCCAGCCCATGATTTCGTATATGATGGTATACCATCCCAAACCTCTAGGACTAATAATAAGCGAGTTATAAGCACTTTTCAGTTTGGCTATCCTCGTTTGATCTTGAAGGAGAGGCCCAAGGTCAAATCTAACCACACCAGAAGATTCCCAGCCCATGATTTCCTATATGTTGGTATACCATCCAAAACCTCTAGGACCAATAATAAGCGAGTTATAAGCACTTTTCAGTTTGGCTATCCTCGTTTGACCTTGAAGGGGGGGCCCAAGGTCAAATGCGACCACACCAGAAGATTCCCAGCACATGATTTCCTATATGTTGGTATACCATCCCAAACCTCTAGGACCAATAATAAGCGAGTTATAAGCACTTTTCAGTTTGGCTATCCTCGTTTGACCTTGAAGGGGGGGCCCAAGGTCAAATGCGACCACACCAGAAGATTCCCAGCACATGATTTCCTATATGTTGGTATACCATCACAAACCTCTAGGACCAATAATAAGCGAGTTGTAAGCACTTTTAAGTTTGGCTATGCTCTTTTGACCTTGAACGTGGGGCCCAAGGTCAAATCCGACCACACCAGAAGATTCCCAGCCCATGATTTCCTGTATGTTGGTATACCATCCCAAACCTCTAGGACCAATAATAAGCGAGTTATAAGCACTTTTAAGTTTGGCTATGCTCGTTTGACCTTGAAGGGGGGGCCCAAGGTCAAATGCGACCACACCAGAAGATTCCCAGCACATGATTTCCTATATGTTGGTATACCATCCCAAACCTCTGGGACCAATAATAAGCGAGTTATAAGCACTTTCCAGTTTGGCTATCCCCGTTTGACCTTGAAGGAGACGTCCAAGGTCAAATCTGACCACACCAAAAGATTCCCAGCCCATGGTTTCCTATATGTTGGTATACCATCCCAAACCTCTAGGACCAATAATAAGCGAGTTATAAGCACTTTAAACTTTGCCTATCCTCGCTTGACCTTGAACGAGGGGCCCAAGGTCAAATCTGACCACACCAGAAGATTCCCAGCACATGATTTCCTATATGTTGGTATACCATCCCAAACCTCTACGACCAATAATAAGCGAGTTCAAGGCTTAATCTTAGCAAAATTTTTATGAACTTATAATCAATCGCCCGTCAATCGGTCAATTATGGCCCGATTGATCCCAATATCGACTGGCGCCTAGATTCTTCCCTCAGGAATGTGCATACCAAATTTGGTTGACCCACACCCAGTACTTTCTGAGGAAATCTAGTGAAAAGGAAGTAAATTTTTTTTTGAATTTTTGATAATGTGACCTTGATAAAGGTCAAAGGTCAAATTTATGCCTGTCAAAAAATTTCCCCACGGCTATAGAAGAACACTGCCACATATCATTTGGATAGGCCTAATAACAAGGGAGATATTCAAGGGAGACGATAATGCGGCGGCGGCGGCGGCTGACTGAAAACCAGGGGTGAAACCAATAAGCGTCCCCTTTTCAAGGGACGCTTAATTATTAAACCACAAAAACAGATTTATAATAAGTCAGAATTGAGAATTTTGAATTTTAAATGTGTGATTATCAACTGAAATAAGTTCATATTTCAGCTTTATGAGCCATATAGCTTTAAAGTGGCACAATGTCCATAAATTGGGTCTCTGTGGACATTTTAGAATCGCTAAAATGACCTTAGCAATTAAACTACAGATCTGAAACTTTTTGGGGACATTGATAACAAACAAAAGTTATATATAAATACATTTTGAGATTTGTCACACTTAGCATTTCCAAATTACAGGGCAAAATACAGAAGAAAATGCCAAAAAAGGTCACTTGGATGAGTGTCTATGGTCGTCATACATAGGTTAAATGTCTACTAAAGGCCTTGATGTTCGGTACATGGAAAAAGAACATAATAATGTATTCATTCCTAGTTGAGATTTCAGCCCTGTCAGTCACATAGTTTAACAGTCACAGGGCTTAAAAGTGGCAAAAAGTCCAAATACTGGGTCTCTATGGGCCCTTTAGAGACCTCAATGTGACCTTCAAATTGAAGCTTCAGACTTAAAATCTTTCACAATCAGAGATTATACACAGAATCTAATATAATTTGAAACTTCTCAGACTTACCATTCCAAGTTACAAGGCAAAATATGTAAAATATGTCTAAAAAGGGTCACTCGGGTGAGTATCTATGGTCATCATACACAGGTTAAATATCTACTAAAGGCCTTGATGTTCAGCACATGTAAAAAGAACATAATAATATATTCCCAGATGAGATTTTAGCTCTATCAGTCACATAGTTTAACAGTCACAGGGCTTAAAAGTGGCAAAAAGTCTAATATTGGGTCTCTGTGGGCCTTTTAGAGACCTCAATGTGACCTTTAAATCAAAGCTTCAGACTTAAAATCTTTTACAATCAAAGGTTACACATAGAATGTATATCTAATTTCAGCCAACCTCCATATCTCTCTGCTCTAATTAGGCGGAGTGATCTCACACGGGGCAATCACCTATCAATTTCCTCATAAAAACCAAATAAACGCTCAGGGCTATGCAGTTTCATAGCAGGGGCTGCCACAGAGTGGAACAAGCTTCCTCAAGCCATTAGAACCGTAGAAAGCATTTCTGGTTTCAGAAAACAGTTGAAAACATACCTTTTTAGATTGGCTTATCCTCCACCATAGCCTATCTCCCCTATCGGACGCTAATATGGTAACGGACCTCTTTCTGGAACTGGACTATCCCTTTTTGCACATCAGCGCCTTAGAGGATGTTTACATCAATTTTGGCGCTATATAAGTGTTTCTTACTTACTTACTTACTTACTTACTAATACAGTTTGAAACTTCTCAGACTTACCATTTCCAAGTTACAGGGAAAAATACGTGAAAAATGTCTAAAAAGGGTCACTCGGGTGGGTGTTTATGGTTCTCACACACAGGTTAAATGTCTACTTAAAGCCTTTATTTCTGGCACATGTAAAAATAACATAATGATATATTCCCAGATGAGATTTCAGCTCTATCAGTCACATAGTTTAACAGTCACAGGGCTTAAAAGTGGCAAAAAGGCAAAATATCGGGTCTCTGTGGGTCTTTTAGAGACCTCAATGTGACCTTCAAATCAAAGCTTCAGACTAAAAATCTTTCACAATCAAAGGTTACACATAGAATGTATATCTAATACAGTTTGAAACTTCTCAGACCTACCATTTCCAAGTTACAGGGAAAACAAGCATTCTGACGCATGCATTTATCTCCCGCCGTATAAATGAGATACTAAGAAAGTGGAATATAAATTTTCTTGTGAGATGGAGGCACACATAGAAGTGACAACAAGCAAGAGGCATGAGTAGCTGAGTAATTAGTAGTGCTGTCACTCGCTGGTGCAAATGAACATCGAATATCGCCCACGTTGGCCGACCGAGTACCGACATATGTCGACTTTATAAACTCACCTCAAAACGAAACTATTTAATTAAAATGTACAATAATATATTGTTACTCACCCGAATACCTCATTTTAGGGTCATATTTGTCCTTTTATTTCGGTTGTTTATGCATTGTCAAACGTAGGAACACTTTGAAAACCGTCAGTATATTAAAATAATTATCTAATTCCGACTTTATAAAGTGCTGCATAATAACATTATAATATCATGTACGCCTAAAATAAATACAACTGCAGTGTTTTTAAAGATTATTTGAAAGCTTTACATCAATTAAATTGACTTAATAAGCATGAAAAAAAAATAAAGATGCAATTCCGAAACTACATTCGAGCAATGGTTTAATGCTTTCCTGATAGGTCATGTGACTAGATTTGTACGTACTATGTTGTCAAAAGACCGAAAATATGTTTCAAAATACTGAATAACCCTTCACTTTTAAAAGATATTCTGTCTTTATTATATAAATATGCTAATATCTTTGCAATCGGATTTGAAAAAACGCATCCGATTATCGCTCATAATAGACCTAGCAAACGATAGTATCGGAAGTAGCGAGTGTCGCGACAGCACTAGTAATTAGCTATGGGTCTGAAACTTCACCATGTGAAAGCTCTCTCAAAAGTAGATGATTGAGTTATTTGAGAAAAATTCGCTATCTGCAACACTTCTAGAGATAATTCGCATTTACTCATTTTGAGTGAGTAATTACTTACGTGTCTGGAACTTCACCATGTGAAAGCTCTCCCAAAAGTAGGTGAATGTGTTATTCGAGAAAAATTGGCTATCTGCAATACTTTTAGAGATAATTCACATTTACTCATTTTGAGTAGGTGAGTAATTAGCTATGGGTCTGAAACTTCACCATGTGAAAGCTCTTGCAAAAGTGGGTGAATGAGTTATTTGAGAAAAAATGGCTATCTGCAATACTTTTAAGAGATAATTCACATTTACCCATTTTGAGTAGATGAGTAATTACCTACGGGTGTGAAACTTCACCATGTGAAAGCTCTTGCAAAAGTAGATGAATGAGTTATTTGATAAAAATTGGGTATCCACAATAGTTTTAGAGATAATTAGCATTTACTCATTTTGAGTAGGTGAATAATTAGCTACGGGTCTGAAACTTCACCAAGTGAAAGCTCTCCCAAAAGTAGGTGAATGACTTATTTGAGAAAAACTGGCTATCTGCAATACTTTTAGAGATAATTCGCATTTACTCATTTTGAGCAGGTGAGTAATTAGCTATGGGTCTGAAACTTCACCATGTGAAAGCTCTTCCAAAAGTAGATGAATGAGTTATTTGAGAAAAATTGGCTATCTGCAATACTTTTAAGAGATAATTCACATTTACTCATTTTGAGTAAATGAGTAATTACCTACGGGTCTGAAACTTCACCATGTGAAAGCTCTCTCAAAAGTAGATGAATGAGTTATTTGAGAAAAATTGGCTATCTGCAATATTTTTAGAGATAATTCGCATTTACTCATTTTGAGTAAGTGAGTAATTACCTACTGGTCTGGAACTTCACCATGTGAAAGCTCTCCCAAAAGTAGATGAATGAATTATTTGAGAAAAATTGGGTATCCACAATAGTTTTAGAGATAATTAGCATTTACTCATTTTGAGTAGGTGAATAATTAGCTACGGGTCTGAAACTTCACCATGTGAAAGCTCTCCCAAAAGTAGATGAATGAGTTATTTGATTAAAATTGGGTATCTGCAATACTTTTAGAGATAATTAGCATTTACTCATTTTGAGTAGGTGAATAATTCGATACTGGTCTGGAACTTCACCAAGTGACAGTTCTCCCAAAAGTAGGTGAATGAGTTATTTGAGAAAAATTGGCTACCTGCAATACTTTTAGAGATAATTCGCATTTACTCATTTTGAGTAGGTGAGTAATTAACTATGGATCTGAAACTTCACCATGTGAAAGCTCTTCCAAAAGTAGATGAATGAGTTATTTGAGAAAAATTGGCTATAGCTAAGGACAAATTAGCTGAACAACATATTTTAGGAAATACTATTACTGCAATAGTTTTGGAGTTACAATGGCTTTACTCAACAGTCAGAATTTCAAAGTAGCTATTACTCAGCTATCCAAGGTGCAACAGGTCTGAAACTTTACTATGTGATAGCTTACCAAAAAGTAGATGGACAACATACTTGAAAAAATTTCCCTAACTTTAATACTTTTGAAGATATTTGACATTTACTTCTGTTATTTAGCTATAAATGAGAAAATAGCTATTACTCACTTATGGCATGCAATACAACCCCAAACTATGCACCATCTTATAGCTTAGAACAAAGTAGCTGAACAACATATTTTTAGAAAATACTCTAACTGCAATAGTTTTGGAGTTACAATGGCTTTACTCAACAGTCAGAATTTCAAAGTAGCTATTACTCAGCTATCCAAGGTGCAACAGGTCTGAAACTTTACTATGTGATAGCTTACCAAAAAGTAGATGGACAACATATTTGAAAAGATTTCCCTAACTTTAATACTTTTGAAGATATCTGACATTTACTTCTTCTGTTATTTAGCTACAAATGAGAAAATTGCAAATTTAATAAGTAAATTAAATTTTTATAAGTTAATACCCTATCCAATGGACAATTGCTAATCCGGTCCGCGTAGACCGGCCCGCCAAACGCCAGAAAAAGACGTCCTGTGTTTCCACCGGCTGGCCGGTCCGTAGTACTGTGCACTCCCCAGATGGCGCCTCGTACTTCCTTCCTGTCTAGTCAACCTGACGTCATAGCATCTTTTTCGTTGTCTAAACCTATTAGACCCCTAGTAAGCTGATAGCGGGGTCGGTGGGAGTGTCTTGTGTGTCCATTGGATAGGGTATTAACTTATAAAAATTTAATTTACTTATTAAATTTGCAATTTTATTGCGTTAATACTTCCTATCCAATGGACAATTGCTGAATAACTACCGCTTGGTCGGCGGGTAGGTTACTAGGGACTTATGTGAACTCACAAGTAATAGCAAATTAAACCTAAGGTCTAGGCTGACTTCGTCAGGAGACCTATAGGCCCAGGCCTGGGTTGACCTTAAGGTCAGGAAACCCTGTAAGGCCATGGTCGGTTGCCAGCAGCCGGTTAACCGGGGTTATACCGCCGTTGCCCCCCCCCTTTTTTACAGACCTGCTCTGAGGTAGGGGAAGAGAGGGATGAGTTCAGTCCCAGAATGCAAATAAACCTCCCGAAGGAAGCAGGCCACTCTTAATTCTTATGTACATGAAGAAACTGTTTATACATATATACAAATCTCCTCAAGCTAAGGGCCACTTGTGGATCTGCTGAGCAGCCACTACCGAGCCCAACTGGTAAAACTCTGAATCAGCCCAAGCCCCGCCCTTCAAATAGAACTATGTGAAGGTATTATGTGACTTCAGAGGCAGGCTGACAAGACTGTATCCAAGGAAACTCCCAACTGGAAGACCTTAGAAGCATCAAAGGCCCTGACATCATGGGCTTTAACCTGATGTAAAGTGTGGGCCTCCTGGTCAGAGAGCTCATAACATAGGATCACAGTCTGCTTGGTCCAAGAGGAGATAGTGGCAGGTGAGATGTCTTTGTCAAAACCTTTCTTAAAGGAGACAAAACCCACCTCCTTATTCTGCCCGAGGTCCTGTCCAAATAGTAGCGCAATGCCCTGACTGGACAGAGGGACCTGTCAGACTTGAGGGATCTATCCAGAGTTGGGGCCAGGGCTGTTATACCCCTGGGGCCACACTGTCTGGACCCTCTTTGGCCAGCTGATTCATGGAGAGAAAGCTGGGTGACGGGTACAGGGACACCTTGACCAGTCGGACTGGTGTCTAATATTTCTGTTTTGCCAAACATGTATCTCACTTCTACTCTTGCCCGACCCCAGGGCCAAGAGGAAAAACTGTCTTGAAGGTCAAATGCTTCAAGGAGGCCTCTTAATTGGTTCAAAATGACCCTTGTCAGCTGGTGCAAAAGCCAGGGAGAGGTTCCAGGAGGGAATTCCCTTCTGGCCTTTGGGTCTGTCTCAGTGGAAACTATCCAGGAGACGAGTGAGATTTTCATCCTTACTGATATTGATGGGCGAATTTCCCAGTCTATCAGCAATGTCTGACCTGTAACCATCAATGGTGCTGGACTGCAACTTCCTGTCCTGAAATAGGTACATAAGGAAGTCAGCAACTAACTTTACAGGGGGTGCCCCGAAGTCCACCTGATGAATGGTACATCACTTGTAAGAAAGGGCCACTTGCCTCATAGACTGATCTGATTGATCCCCTTTGAGGAACCTCAACTCTTGCTGCCACTGCCTCAGACAAGCCCTGCTCCTCGATTGCTGAGGCTCTAGGAACCCTACATGGATATTAAGGTTTGTCAGATTTCTGTGAGGGATCTGATTGAATAGTTGTGTCAACAGGTTGAGCAGAATTGGCAGGCTCAGTGGGATTTGACTGGACATGGCCACTGGATCCCAAACCCAAGGTATGTTGGGCCACCCCGGAGCAATCCAAATGATTCTCTTGCATGAGGAGTCCTGCAACATCACCGCTTGCCCAATATGGCTGATAGTGGGAAGGTGTATGCTTCCTGATCCTACCATGGCAGACTGAGCGAAACCACTGCTGTGGCCAGGGGATCTGGTACTGGTGACCCAAAGGCAACTTGTTGTTGAATAAAATGGCAAATAAGTCTATTTGAGGCCTCTGCTGCCTGTTGCATATTGCTTGGAAGACCTCCTGAAGGAGAGACCACTCTTGAGTGGTCGGGCCAGCTTGTCTGCGACCACCCTCAGCCGGCCTGGAATGTGTCGGGCTTTGAGAGTTACTTGATTTCTGGTGCACCAGGTCAAGATTCTCCATAGTAAAGCACAAAGTGGGCCCGACCTCATGCCTCCTTCCTTGTTAAAGTATGACACCACTGTGGTGTTGTCCGTCTCTACAAGTACTATCTTGTGTATGCAGAGGTCTTGGAACTCTTTTAAGGCTAGAAAGACTGCCTTGAGTTCTAGGTGATTCATATGCAACTTGCTTCCCGGAAGGAACCGGGTGCCTCTTGTAGTGCGTTCATTTAAGTGAGCGCCCCACCCTGGTTTTGATGTATCTGTAAAAATTGCAGATCATAGTTTATTTGGGTGTAATGGTTTGCCTGTAAGGACTTTGTCCTCTTGCCGCCACCATTGTAAACCTTTTCTAGTGACTGTTTTTTTTTTTTTTTGAGATGCCACTGTATGGGTCTCCTATGAAGTCGGTCTAGGTGAACTTACTTCCTGTGGCTGTTAGTAAACCTATCAGACACGAACTGCTGGACCGGACAGGCCAGTAGTGACAGTATTTCTAGTATTTGGTCCTGAAGGTTTTGCCAATGGTCCGGTATAGGTCGGACCCAACCGGCCACGAGGTCGAACTGGTAACCTATAAGGTCAAAGACCTGTCTTTGGTTCCAGTTCTGATTTTTCAAAATTCACCAGCCAACCAAATACTTGCATATTTTACTAGATCTAGTGTATGCTGGAGACAAACTGATAGGATGTGGCTTTCACCAACTAGTCATCTAAGTACTGGCGGGTTATTATACCCTTGTGTACGGCCATCAGTTTCAACTTCTTGCTACTGCAACTAGGTCCATGGGTGTAGTGCACAGACCGAAAGACAGTGCTTTGAATTGGTATGCCTGACCCTGGACATGAAATTTGATATGTCCTGGACTGTTCCTGTATTGATAGATGGAAGTAGGCGTCCTTGAAATCTATTGAGGTAACCCACTTCCATTGTTGGAGGGTGGTCCTGATGGCCTCCGAAAGGTTTGGTTGCTCAGACCTACAATAGGTTTCCAATGGTTGTGTGGTTTTGGAACCAAGTAAGGTTGAAGAAAAAAAAACAGATTTTGAATTGGACCAACTGCATCTTTGTCCATAAACTGATGTAATGCCTCTAACCAAAATAGGTTCCTGTGAGGATGTACACAGCAGTTTATAATTTTTTTTTTTGGTGACCTTGTCAAAACCAAGTGTAGCCCACCTTCAACATTTGTACTATCTAGGGTCCAGTCCCCAAGGCTTCCTAAATTCCCAAACGGGTTAGTCTGGACCCTATAGGCAGTGTGTGCCACATTTGGGACATTTGACAGTCTGACAAGCATTTCTGTCCCTCCAGTCTCCGGACACTGATCCGATCTGGGGACAATGATCCAAGTAAAACAGTCTCTCTGTTCTTGGTGTGGTCCAGTCCGGTTGGGCTGACACAATTTTTCACATTTAAAGGACTCTTCCCCAGGCCAGCATCCCGTGAGGTGCAGCATTTACACAGTAAATTGTCATTTGAGAGATGGCTGACCCTTGGCCGGACATGATGAAGAACTTGACTATCGACCAAATTTTTGATAAGACCTATTTCTTTTCATGCTGGTTATTCAGGTCTGCTTGTAAAGGTGAAATCTATTATCTCTCCAGTCAAATCCAGCACCGATAACCGGCTGTTGAGAGGTGTGATAAGGGAAGGTTGCCTGGAAGTAGCTTGGGACACTGTCATATCACCAAGGCTACTGACTGGTCTAAGAATTCTCTGTAACCAAATTTACCTTGGGCAACTCTCTCCGGTACCAGGTCTCCACAACTGGTAATTTTCTCTGTAACCGGCAAAAAATTGGCAGGGTGAGGTCACCAATGCATTTAGACTGCTACTGGTTTTTTTTTGGTTTTTTTTTTGTGTGTGTAACCAGTTGGGGTGAAGCATTGTACAGTAAGGACTGTGTAGCCAGCACCCAGTCAGCAGACTTGGTAACCAGTCGGTTGAAAACATATGTAGCCAATTGCTAAAGCAAGTGTACAAGGTTGTACAGCCGGTGCCGGTCAGTACACTCTGTAACCAGTTTGTTGAAGCAAGTGTACAAGGCTGTGTAGCCGGTACTGGTCGGTACATTTTCTGTAACCAGTTGTTGAAGCCAGTGTAGAAGGCGGTGTAGCAGGTACCAGTCGGTACACTCTGTAACCAGTTGGTGAAGCAAGTATACAAGGCTGTGTAGCCGGTACACTCTGTAACCAGTTGTTGAAACAAGAGTACAAGGCTGTGTATCCGGTACTGGTCAGTACACTCTGTAACCAGTTGCTGAAGCAAGTGTACAGGGCTGAATAGCTGGTACTGGTAGGTACACTCTGTAACCAGTTGTTGAGGCAAGTGTACAAGGCTGTGTAGCAGGTACTGGCCGGTACACTCTGTACCCAATGGCTACAGCAATTTAACAACTATCTCTTGTGTTGAATTCAGCTGACAGTAGGTTTCATCCATTAAAAAAGTATTTCTTTAAAAACGCACGTCTTATTCGCAGATTTGACAGTTGCTGGGAAAGCCCTTGTGAGCTATATTTAGAAACATTGTTGTTCGGTGTGTCACATGACCAGCTTGCTGGTGGGAGGGACAACGTGATTGGCTGACTGGAGATGACGATCTGCTTCGTGAACTGGTCGGTGAATCACGTGACCCACTTCGGGATATGTCCTCACTAGACGCGTTCTCTCATTATATCACAGTAAACGTAAGCTTACTGGTCGACTGATGTCTGAAGCAGAGAAATCTGTATCAGTACGCTGGAGGTGTATTACAGGAACTAAAAACTGGAATCATGGTAGACGTGAGTGCAAAGAATGTACTTCCGACCTTCTTGTTCGGTGAACCACGTGATAAACTTCGTGACTGGTCGGTGAGAACACGTGACCAGCTTCGTGAAGACACGCGATTGGCTGACTGGATATGACGTCAGAGGTCGCGTTCTTTAGCTGGCCGGCCGGCTGTTGCTTTAAAAGCAGAGAAGCCTGGACCAGTGCACTCTGTAGATGAAAATCCTGGCCGGTCTGAAGTCGGTTGTTCTTCTCAACCGGCTGTACACTCAAACCAGTTTCCTGGCCATCCACTGCCCTTACTACCGACACACGTGCCGGGTCCATAAGGGTGGGACTGAGAGTGATAGAAGTTCCTTCTATATAGCAATACTTGAAGGTCGGTTGAAGAGATCTGAAGAATTCACCTCTTGCTTCTGATGAAAAAACACTCGAGCTAGGCTGGTGTGACTGATGCTTTACAGCAGAGAAGTCGGTACCAGTGCGCTCTGAAGAAATCTGAAGAATTCATCTCCTGCTTCTGATTAAAAAACACCAAATACTTGAGCTGGGCTGGTGTGACTGATGCTTTACAGCAGAGAAGTCGGTACCAGTGCGCTCTGAAAGAATGCATCTGTGATGGGGAATTCCTTCCATTCACAGTTTTCAAAACTACGTAGACTGAAGTTCTCGTGTAGTACTAGGAGACGTTTCTATGGTGACTGTAGCTGGAAGGTTATAGATGAAACATTCAAACAAAAGACACGGATAAAAATACCTGTTAGAAGTATATCCATAATTCCTCAATATTGTTGATCTGCCCCTAACAACACAAAGGTTGAATGGGAGGAAACTAGCAAAATGGCTGCCTTCATATATCTCGTCGATTACTGCCCTATCATCAATAATAAATTGAGTCAACTAGGGAGCGTTTCCAGCAGATTTCTAAATGTATATCCGTGCTTGATCAGTTGGTAACATTTAAAAACAAAGAAACTCTCCACATATAAGGTTCAAAATCCGTCATTAAAGCACACTTTTCCTTTAAAAATCTGGAGATGTTGAAAACACGTCTGCACAGTACACGCGCCAAACGAAAAAGATGCTATGACGTCAGGTTGTCTAGACAGGAAGAAAGTACGAAGCGCCATCTGGGGAGTGCACAGTACTACGGACCGGCCAGCCGGTGGAAACACAGGACGTCTTTTTCTGGCGTTTGGCGGGCCGGTCTGCGCCGACCGGATTAGCAATTATCCATTGGATAGGAAGTATTAACGCAATAAAATAGCTATTACTCACTTGTGGCATGCATTAGAACCCCAAACTATGTACCATCTTATAGCTAAGGACAAAGTAGCTGAACAACATATTTTAGGAAAATACTGTAACTACAATAGTTTTGGAGTTACAATGGCTTTACTCAACAGTCAGAATTTCAAAGTAGCTATTACTAAGCTATCCAAGGTGCAACAGGTCTGAAACTTTACTATGTGATAGCTTACCAAAAAATAGATGGGCAACATATTTGAAAAGATTTCCCTAACTTTAATACTTTTGAAGATATTTGACATTTATTTCTTCTGTTATTTAGCTACAAATGACAAAATAGCTATTACTCAATTATGGCATGCAATACAACCCCAAACTATGTACCATCTTATAGCTAAGGACAAAGTAGCTGAACAACATATTTTAGGAAAATACTGTAACTACAATAGTTTTGGAGTTACAATGGCTTTACTCAACAGTCAGAATTTCAAAGTAGCTATTACTCAGCTATCCAAGGTGCAACAGGTCTGAAACTTTACTATGTGATAGCTTACCAAAAAGTAGATGGACAACATATTTGAAAAGATTTCCCTAACTTTAATACTTTTGAAGATATCTGACATTTACTTCTTCTGTTATTTAGCTACAAATGAGAAAATAGCTATTACTCACTTGTGGCATGCAATAGAACCCCAAACTATGTACCATCTTATAGCTAAGGACAAAGTAGCTGAACAACATATTTTAGGAAAATACTGTAACTACAATAGTTTTGGAATTACAGTGGCTTTACTCAACAGTCAGAATTTCAAAGTAGCTATTACTCAGCTATCCAAGGTGCAACAGGTCTGAAACTTTACTATGTGATAGCTTACCAAAAAGTAGATGGACAACATATTTGAAAAGATTTCCCTAACTTTAATACTTTTGAAGATATTTGACATTTACTTCTTCTGTTATTTAGCTACAAATGACAAAATAGCTATTACTCAATTATGGCATGCAATACAACCCCAAACTATGTAGTTATAACTAGCGCAGTTTGAGACTCATTAGAATTACCACTTCCAAACTAGATTGGGCCAACTCGGCGCCAACATATCCCCAGACAGGTCATCACTCACGCAACATGTTTTCATTGGGTATTTTTGTCATGGGACCCTGCCTGTGTGATATAATTTTGCGGGAAAACATGAACAGCAACCACTTATATAAGAACTTGAGTAATTCAATCTACAATATTTTTATTTTGTAAACAAAATGGCATCCCCAGACAACTGATACCAACTTTGCCCACAAGAACTTTGCCCAATGCAAACTCGATCCACAGGCATTTTGCCCACAAGGAAATTTGCTGCCCATAACAATATGACAGGGTATGATGTTCACCCACAATCAATCAATCAATCAATCAATCAATCAATCAATCAATCAATCAATCAACCAACCAACTGACCAACCCCCCACCCCCCCCAACCGACCAACCAACCAACCAACCAACCAATCAATCAATACTCCATTCAGAGAACTACTCAGGATATATCGTGCTGACAGAGACAAACATTAACTGAACTAAAGTTGCACTATATAAAGTATGCAAGTTGATATCATTAGCATTTAATTCACTGTTGATAGACTTACATAGTACTGCAAAATGGAAACAATAAAAATACCAGAGGTGGCCAAAACCTTTGCAATGAAGAATGCATATACATGCATACAAAAAAAGGTTTCAAAGAAGTCCAACAGTCATTGAGAATATTATTGCATGTTCACTGTAACATTACATACTTAAAATTCGATAATACAATAAGACGCTGACCTTTAATATGGTAGATACTGCACACTTATACTTCAATAAAAAAATTAAAAAGCTAATTTTTGGCTGTTATTTCATATCATTATTTTATGCAAAGTTCCTCCCCTGTAAAAATGTGGTGGGCAAAGTCCTTTATGTGCAAAGGTCCTGTGGGCAAGAGTCCTTGTGGGCAAAGGTCCACACACAAGTTTATCTGTTTCTATGTTTTAGCATATTAGTCGACATATGAAACATTAAAAACAAATATGCAATTAGATTTTGTCTTTTGTTCTTCAGAATTTGACAGGTATCCTTCCAAGCCTTTTACAAAGTAAATTAAAGCTGGTTTCACAGTCTCATTTATAATAAGAAGAAACAGTAAAATCTGACAATATCACTTCTCAGTTCCTTGCAGAGCAAAAAAAAAAAAAAAAAAAAGGGAAGAAGAAGAAGAAAATATGATGATCATATAATTAAACATCTAACACTATTACTGAAGATCTAATTAACACTATTACAGAGGATCTGCAACCCCACTGACAAGCCTGGTTCTTTGTTTCTGATTTGATATCATTTCAATACCTTTGTTTATTTAGTGTCACTCAATAGCTGGAGGTCCCCACAGGGGGTGGGGGTGGGAGTGGGAATACATTTTCTAATATGACAAAGGGGATGAAGTGATAATGCATAAATGGTAAGAAATAACAATACCTTTGTTTATTTAGTGTCACTCAATAGCTGGAGGTCCCCACAGGGGGTGGGGATGGGAGTGGGAATACATTTTCTAATATGGCAAAGGGGATGAAGTGATAATGCATAAATGGCATATTATAAACAAGAGGAGAGTGCCCGTGAACGGGCACTGTGTCAGCTGACTGAATGTTTTTGATTTGTGATGGTGATAATGAGAGGAAAGCATAATTATCAGGGAAAGGGCTGTACAGAAATACAGTAAATGGTAACTGAACAGCATGTTCGAAAGATATTCCGAAGCTGACAGAAGAAAAGGACAAAAAAGTTGTGCCCTGCAAATGGTATTACGAAATAAAGTAACAAGGTAATTGTTTAAGTGTAAAAAGTAGGTTAAAAATATTTAAAGAAATACTATAAATGCAATATCCTCGTTCGACCATGAAGAAGGGGTCCAAAGGTCAAATCTGACCATACCAAAAGATTCCCAGCCAAAGAATTTAGGATGGTTTACCATCCCAAACCTCTCGGACCAATAATAAGTGAGTCATAGGCACTTTTTAAGTTTGGCTATCCTTGTTTGACCTTGAAGGAGGGGTCCAAGGTCAAATCCGACCACACAAAAAAATTCCCAGCCCATGATTTCCTGTAGCTTGTTTACCATCCCAAACTTGTAGGACCAATAATAAGCGAGTTCTAAGCAATTGTAAGTTTGGCTATCCTCAATTGACCTTGAAGGAGGGGTCCCAGGTCAAATCCGACCACACCAAAAGATTCCCAGCCCATGATTTTCTATAGGTTGGTTTTCCATTCGAAACCTCTAGGACCAATAATAAGCGAATTATAAGCATTTTAAGTTTGCCTATCCTCATTTGACCTTGAAGGAGGGGTCCAAGGTGAAATCTGACCACACCAAAAAATTCCCAGCTCATGATTTTCTATAGGTTGGTTTTCATTCCAACCTCTAGGACCAATAATAAGCGAGTTATAAGCACTTTTATGTTTGGCTATCCTCATTTGACCTTGAAGGAGGGTTCCAAGGTCAAATCGGACCATATTAACAGATTCCCAGCCCATGATTTCCTACAGGTTGAAACAATGATTTACTCAACAGTGAGAACCTGAAAGAAGCTATTGCTCAGCTATGACATGACATAGAGGTCTGCAATTTCAATATGTTATAGCTGACCAAAACGTCTGTGAATAACATATTTAACAAAATACTCTAAATAATTAATGTAATAGTTTTCAAGTTACAACTGATTTACTCAAGAGTGAGAACCTCAAAGTAACTATTACTCAGCTATGCAATGAGCTACATGTCTGAATTTTTGCTCTGTTATAGCTGACCTAAAAGTAGGTGAACAACATATTTAAGCAAAATACTGTAAATGCAATAGTTTTCAAGTTACAACTGATTTACTCAATAGTGAGAACCTGAAAATAGCTATTGCTCAGCTATGCCATGAGCTATAGGTCTCTAATTTCACTATGTTATAGCTGACCCAAAAGTAGGTAAACAACATATTTTAACAAAATACTCAAAATGCAATATCTTTCAAGTTACAGCTGATTTACTCAACAGTCAGTACCTGAAAATAGCTATTGCTCCGTTGTGCCATGAGCTATAGGCCTCTAATTTTACTATGTTATAGCTGACGCAAAAGTAGCTGAATAACATATTTACACAAATTTCTGTAAATGCAATAGTTTTCCAATTATAACTGATTTACTCAACAGTGATAAGCTAAAAGTAGCTATTACTCAACTATGCCATGAGCTACAGGTCTGAAATTTTACTATGTTATAGCTGACCCAAAAGTAGCTGAATAACATATTTATACTAAATTCTCTAAATGCAATAGTTTTCAAATTACAAGTGATTTACTCAACATTGAGAACTTCAAAGTAGCTATTACTCAGCTATGCAATGAGTCACAGGTCTGGAACTTCACTATGTTATAGCTGACCCCAAAATAGGTGAATAACATATTGCAACAAAATACTCTAAATGCAATAATTTCCAAGTTATAAGCGATTTACTCAACAGTGATAACCTAAAAGTAGCTATTACTCAGCTATGCCATGAGCTACAGGTCTGAAATTTTACTATGTTATAGCTGACCCAAAAGTAGCTGAATAACATATTTATACTAAATTCTCTAAATGCAATAGTTTTGCAATTACAACTGATTTACTCAATAGTGAGAACCTCAAAGTAGTTATTACTCACCTATGCAATGAGCTACAGGTCTGAAATTTTACTATGTTATAGCTGACCCAAAAGTAGGTGAACAACATATTTAACCAAAATACTGTAAATGCAATAGTTTTCAAGTTACAACTGATTTACTCAATAGTGATGACCTAAAAGTAGCCATTACTCAGCTATGCCATGAGCTACAGGTCTGAAATTTTACTATGTTATAGCTGACCCAAAAGTAGCTGAATAACATATTTATACGAAATTCTCTAAATGCAATAGTTTTCCAATTACAACTGATTTACTCAATAGTGAGAACTTCAAAGTAGCTATTACTCAGCTATGCAATGAGCCACAGATCTGAAACTTCACTATGTTATAGCTGATCCCAAAATAGGTGAATAACATATTGAAACAAAATACTCTAAATGCAATAGTTTCCAAGTTATAAGCGATTTACTCAACAGTGATAACCTAAAAGTAGCTATTACTCAGCTATGCCATGAGCTATAGGTCTAAATATTTACTATGTTATAGCTGACCCAAAAGTAGCTGAATAACATATTTATACGAAATTCTCTAAATGCAATAGTTTTTAAGTTACAAGTGATTCTACTCATGATGGAAGTTACTGAAAAGCCCAAAAGTAGCTATTACTCACTTAGCTATTGAGACAGGCACCCAACTTACTCACCATATTGTAGCTATGAAAAAAGTAGCTGAATAACATATTTTAACAAAATGCTCTAAATGCAACACTTTGCAAGTTATAAATGATTTTATGCATGATTTCATGAATTTTAATGCATTAAAAATTATTAAAAAATTTATTAAAAAAAAAGTAAGACAGATCCAGGTCTCATACTCACACAAGAGAATCTACCTCTGGCCTAGTACATATATGCAAGATATGAGAGAAATCCCTGCAATAGTCACTGAGAAAATTGTGATTAAGTGTTGAAATTTTCACACTTTTGGTGGGGGTACCCCCCTTGTAATGTCTCTAGCAAACAGACGAACAGACAGATTTGCATGCCTTGAACAATTTTTCATCCTCGATAGATAAGGTATCTTTTAAAAAAAACAGCACGTCTCTAGGCCTTGTAGTTTTGGAGGAGAAGTTGTTCACGCGGACGCGGACGCGTGCGCGTACGCCCACGCCGCAGAGTGACGACATAATGTCAGCTGACTGACAA
This sequence comes from Sabellastarte sp. h YS-2021, assembly GCA_964017235.1. Taxonomy (NCBI): domain Eukaryota; kingdom Metazoa; phylum Annelida; class Polychaeta; order Sabellida; family Sabellidae; genus Sabellastarte; species Sabellastarte sp. h YS-2021. The sequence goes on from OZ024927.1 coordinate 81,324,784, forward strand.
GGAAAATGATACCTCCAGATTTAAACATAAATTATTAAACCACAAAAACAGATTTATAATAATAAGTCAGAATTGAGAATTTTAAATGTGTGATTATCAACTCAAATAAGTTCATATTTCAGCTTTATGAGCCATATAGCTTTAAAGTGGCACAATATCCATAAATTGGGTCTCTGTGGAGATTTTAGAATTGCTAAAATGACCTTAGCAATTAAACTACAGATCTGAAACTTTTTGGGGACATTGATAACAAACAAAAGTTACATATAATACATTTTGAGATTTGTCACACTTAGCATTTCCAAATTACAGGGCAAAATACAGAAGAAAATGCCAAAAAAGGTCACTTGGATGAGTGTCTATGGTCGTCATACATAGGTTAAATGTCTACTAAAGGCCTTGATGTTCGGTACATGGAAAAAGAACATAATAATTTATTTCTAGTTGAGATTTCAGTGCTGTCAGTCACATAGTTTAACAGTCACAGGGCTTAAAAGTGGCAAAACGTCCAAATACTGGGTCTCTATGGGCCCTTTAGAGACCTCAATGTGACCTTCAAATTGAAGCTTCAGACTTAAAATCTTTCACAATCAGAGATTATACATAGAATGTATATCTAATATAGTTTGAAACTGCTCAGACTTACCATTCCAAGTTACAAGGCAAAATATGTAAAAAATGTCCAAAAAGGGTCACTCGGGTGAGTATCTATGGTCGTCATACAAAGGTTAAATATCTACTAAAGGCCTTGATGTTCAGCACATGTAAAAAGAACATAATAATATATTCCCAGATGAGATTTCAGCTCTATCAGTCACATAGTTTAACAGTCACAGGGCTTAAAAGTGGCAAAAAGTCCAAATATTGGGTCTCTGTGGGCCTTTTAGATACCTCAATGTGACCTTTAAATCAAAGCTTCAGACTTAAAATCTTTCACAATCAAAGGTTACACATACAATGTATATCTAATACAGTTTGAAACTTCTCAGACCTACCATTTCCAAGTTACAGGGAAAAATATGTGAAAAATGTCTCATAAGGGTCACTCGGGTGGGTGTTTATGGTCTTCATACACAGGTTAAATGTCTATTAAAGGCCTAAATTTTGGGGCACATATAAGAAAACACATAGATATATTCCCAGATGATATTTAACTTAGATGAGAGACATAGTTTGAAAGCTACAGTGCTTGAAAGTGGCAAAAAGTCCATAAATTGGGTCTCTGTGGGCACTTTTGAGACCTTAAGTCGACCCCTTTGGGTAAACCTACAACCCTAAAATTTTCTACAGAAAAGGATTACATATCAAAGTTATACCTAGCGCAGTTTGAGACTCATCAGAATTACCACTTCCAAATTATAGGGCAAAATATGTGAAAAATATAGCAAAAAATCCCTAAGTGAGGGTCTTTATGGGCCTCAAACACAATTTTCTCCTCAACTTAAAGTCGTGATTTTCGGCACACGTACTAAGAACATATTAATGTGTTGTCAGGTAAAATTTCAGCCAGCTGAGCATCATAGTTTGTGACCTAGAGGGCTCTAAGTGGCCAAAAGTGCAATTTCTGACCTTAAGGTGGCCTTTAGTTCTTTTTTATTGGGAGTTTAAGGTCACCTTAAAATAGGGATCTTCCTTTGGGCACCCTTAACATGTGTACCAAGTTTGAAAAAAAAATATTAATTTGTTTTTGAGTTATCGCGTACACAAGGAAATTTCTACGGCGGCGGCGGCGCGACGGACCTGAATCCAATATATCCCCGACTTTCGTCTGGGGATATAATAATTATCACATGCTACCAGCCTGTTTCCCATCTAAATTTAATTTCAGACTAATTTTCAAATTTCACTCTGTAGGGTTATCACTTGATCCCCAGGATTCCCCACAAGTAACAGACCTCTGTTGGCCCCTAGTAAAACAGGGGATACCATTCCAAATTGGATTGATCACATACAAAATTTTAAAAATTGGCCAAACAAAAGATCTTAGTCTGAATCTGATTCCATACATGTTGTTTAGAATTACCAGTCAATTTCTCAACATTTAAGTCCCTTTATATTTAATCTTATATAAATCTTATATTTAATCTTATATTATATTATATTAAAAGTTCACAAATTTGCAAATTTAATAAGCAAATTAAATTTTTATAAGTTAATACCCTATCCAATGGACAATTGCTAATCCAGTCGGCGCAGACCGGCCCGCCAAACGACAGAAAAAGTCATCCTGTATGCATGCATACTGGCCGGCTGGCCCTGGTGTGCACTCGCCAGGTGGCGCATAGGTATTTGCTTCCTGTCTAGACAGCGTGACATCATGGCATCTTTTTCGTTGTCCAAACTTAATAGGACCCCAGGGAACTGATAGCGGGGTCGGTCGGTCGGGTCTTGTGTGTCCATTGGATAGGGTATTATAACTTATAAAAGTTTAATTTACTTATTAAATTTGCAATTTTATTGTGTTAATACATCCTATCCAATGGACAATTGCTGAATAACTACCGCTTGGTCGGCGGGTAAGTTACTGGGGTCTTGATAGAACTCAGAATGAAAACTAACAAATTTCTTCACAGCCTAGGTCGACCCTGAAGCCAGGGAACCCTTAAGGCTCTAGTCGGTCTACAAAAACTGATCAAACTGTCCAAATCGACATACCTCCCCCCTTTTTTTCTTCAGGTCTGTACTGAAGTAGGAGAGGAGAGGGATGAGTTCAGCCCCGTAGAAGTAAACCTCCCGAAGGAAGCAAATCACATTTTTTTTTGATGATCTTTTTTCTTATATACACACTTATCTATCTGTACACTATTTACATATGTACAACACTCCTCTTGTATAAGGGCTATTTGTGAATCTGCTGGGTAGCCACGACTGGCACCAAATGATAGAGCTCTGAGTCAGACCATGTCACATCTTTCAGATAGAATTGAGTGAAAGTATTGTGGGATTTCCAGTGGCAGGCTGATAAGATTTGTTCTAGAGAGACTCCTGCTTGAAAAGCCTTTGAGGCTGCAAAGGGCCTGACATCATGGGCTTTAACCTGATGTAGGGTGTGGGAGTCTTGGTCTGAGAGCTCATAACACAGAATCACAGTTTGTTTGATCCAAGAGGAGATGGTGGCAGGAGAAATGTCTTTATCAAAGTCTTTCTTGAAGGAAATAAAGACCAATTCTTTATTCTGCCAGAGATCTGAAGTCCTGTCCAGATAATAGCACAGGGCTCTGACCGGACATAAGGACCTGTCAGATTTGAGGGAGCTATCCAGAGTTGGGGCCACGGCTGGAATAACCACTGGGGCCACACTGTCCGGACCCTCCTTGGCCAGCTGATTCTTTGAAAGAAAGCTGGGTGATGGATACAGGGAAGCCTTGGACCAGTCAGACTGGTGTCTTATGTTTCTGTTAAACCAAGCATGTATCTCACTCCTTCGTTTACCTGACCCAAGGGCTAACAGGAACACTGTCTTGAAGGTCAAATGCTTCAGAGATGCCTCTTTTATGGGTTCAAAGGGAGCCTTCGTCAGCTGGTGTAGTACCAGAGAGAGGTTCAAGAGTGAATTCCCCTCCGGCCTTTGGCATGTCTCTATGGAAACTATCCAGGAGACGAGTGAGGTTTTCGTCCTTGCTGATGTTGATGGGTGAATTACCCAATTTGTCAGCAATAGCCGACCTGTAACCATCAATGGTACTGGGCTGTAGTTTCCTGTCCTGAAATAGGTACAGAAGGAAATCAGCCACTGAATTCAGAGGGGGTGCCCTGAAATCCACCTGATTAGTGCTGCACCACTTTGTAAAAATGGTCCACTTTGCTTCATAGACCGATCGGGTGGATCCCCTTTGAGGAGCCTCAATTCTTTCTGCCACTGCCTTAGAGAACCCTTGTTTCTTGATTGCTGTGGCTCTAGGAGCCAGGCATGGAGATTTAGGTTCGTCAAATTTCTGTGAGGGATCTGATTCAAAGGTTGTGTTAAAAGGGTGGGCAGGAAAGGCAGGCTCAATGGGATTTGACTGGACATGGCTAGCAGATCCCAAAACCAGGGTATGTTCGGCCACCCCGGGGCAATTAGAATGATTCTCTTGCATGGGGTGTCCTGCAACTTCCCCACCACTTTGCCTAAGATGGCTGCTGGCGGGAAGGCATAAGCATCCAGATCCTCCCATGGCAGGCTGAGCGCATCTATTGCCATGGCCAGAGGATCTGGTACCAGTGACACAAACAGGGGTAACTTGTTGTTGAACCTCGTGGCAAACAAGTCCACTTGAGGTCGGTGCCACCTGCTGCATACAGTCTGAAAAACCTCTGGGAGGAGGGACCACTCTGTCTGAATGGTTTGGCCTAGCCTGGATAGCTTGTCTGCTACTACATTCAGCCGGCCTGAGATATGTTGGGCTTTGAGGGTTACTTGATTTCTGGTACACCAGGTCAAGATCCTCCAGAGAAGTGCGCAAAGCGGGCCCGATCTCATGCCTCCTTCCTTGTTTATGTATGCCACTACCGTGGTATTGTCTGTTGCGACAAGAACTATCTTGTTTATGCAGAGGTCTTTGAACTCTTTTTGGACTAAGAAAACCGCTTTGAGTTCTAGGTAATTTATATGCAGCTTGCTTTCTGGTAGGGACCAGGTTCTTCTTGCAATAAGCTCGTTTAAGTGAGTGCCCCACGCTTCTTTTGATGCGTCTGTAGATTTGCAGAGCATGTTTTATGGGGTGTAATGGTTGACCTGTGAGAACATTGTCTTCGTCTAGCCACCATTGTAAGTGTTGGTGCAAGGACCTGGGAATTGGAATAATCTTTTCCAGTGACTCCAGAACCCTCCAGTTGTTTCTGAGGTGCCATTGTACGGGTCGCATGTGTAAGTGGCCGAGGTGAACTTGTTTTTCTGTGGCTGTGAGTAAACCTATCAGGGACATAAACTGCCGGACCGGACAGGCCAGCAGGGACAGAACTTCTAGTATTTTGTCCTGAAGGTTCTGCCACCGGTCCGGTGTATGTCTGACCCGACCGGACCTGAGGTCGAACGGGTAGCCTACGAAGTCGAAGACTTGTTTGGGCTCCAGTTCTGACTTTTCCACGTTCACCAGCCAGCCTAATTTTCGGCACATTCTCACTAGAACCTGAGTCTGTTGGAGACAGGTCCGGTGGGAAGAGGCTCTCACCAACCAGTCGTCAAGGTATTGGTGGACTCTTATACCCTTTCAAGTGGCCATCAGTTTCACCTCCTTTGCTAATACAGTGAACTCCACGGGTGCTGTAGACAGACCGAAAGGCAGAGCTCTGAATTGGTATGTCTGGCCCTGGACATGAAATCTCAGATATTTCCTAGACTGTTCCTGTATTGGAATATGGAAGTAGGCGTCCTTGAAATCTATGGAAGTAACCCATTCTCCTCGTTGGAGGGATGTTCTGATGATTTCTGGAGTCTCCATTTTGAAAATAGCCTGTTGAAAAACCCTAGAGAAGTCTGATTGTGTACTAGTTCTATTGTATTTTTGTCGATAAGCTGATGCAATGCCTCCAGCAGGTAGATGTTCCTGTGGGGATTGACATATCAGCTTATGACTGTGGGAGACCTTGTGAGATTTGGCCAGGTCTGAAAGGGGAGGGTGTAACCCTCTTTCAGGATTTGAACTACTTTTGGTCGCGAGGAGTAGTGTTATGATTTTCCGCGACTTCTCTTATGCTGAGCTTTGCCAATGTTCATCGAGGCTGGCTTACCATGCTCGAAAGAAGCCTTTCTATCTGTCTTCCTGTCCGGCCTTTCATACGGGTGGTACCGACCCTTGTTCTTTGCATTTGAAGACTGACCCTTACTCTCATACTGCACTATTTCCTCCTCCGCTTTCTTAATAAGGTGGTCCGGAAAGAGGGTAGCAATGTGAATGGGAGCCATATGTAGACCAGCCAAAGTGTCTGGTTTAACCCCTGTCCTGATGTGGGTGAGGTAGGCGTCCCGACGAGCCAGTGTCAAATTGCCCATGGAAATAAACACAAACTCCGTGAGGTGTTCCATGGTCTTTGCAGCCGCCTGACAGATACTGGAGTTAAAGTTCATGAGGTACTGCATTTCCTCCATGGCAGTAGACACCTTGGACGAGCTTTTACCCTTGCTTTTGGAGCGTACAGTCTTAAATTGTTCCTGCATATTCTGTTGTACCTTGAACAGGTATCTGTTGAAGCTGGCAGCCTGGTTACAGATAACTGTAACTTCTCTGGCCGACTTCTCCCATCGTCTGAGTGTCTCTTGAGAGATACGCCTTGAAGTGGGATGGGTAGAAGTGAGACCAGACTGCCGAGCTATTCTACTGTAGGAGCTGTTAAGCTTGCACGCGTCCGTACACCAGGTCGAGACTGTGGTAGGGTCAGCTTTGTGGTTGGATGACAGCCCATATCACTTAGACTGTGACTTTGCAGGCCTCAAGAACTGGTCCATCATCAAGCCACCAGCTTCAGAACTTCGGGAGGGATAACCCTCAACCAGAGTAACATTCAGTTTGATCAGCTTCTTACATAACCATTCTTCCGTGGGCATGTGGACCGAGACTTTCCCTGGAGTAGAGGACTTAGGCCCAGAGAAGGGGTTATAATCAGAACCCGTTGTAGCACTATCCAGTTCGGGAATATTTGACCAGCCCATATATGACCTAATGCCACTCATTGTCTCTCTATAAGTTTGTTCTTCACTAATAGCTTGGTCGGGCTCATTGGTCATGCAGTCTTGATCTTCTGAGAATTCCCCTTCCTCTGAGTATAAGTCCACAGGTGGTCGGTCAGAGTAATCAGTACCTGAAGCAGAGCTCTCACTGGAAGAACTATCCCGCTGCTGCCTGTACAAGGTAGGAGAGCCAGAGTCAGTGGCTAAAGCAGATTTAGGCTGGTCGGGCTGGGCCTTGTTATCTGAAGAATGTCTGAGAGCAGAAGGGTCGGTACCAGCATGTATGACAGGTCGGTGCCGGTCGGAAGAAGGCTGGCTGACTGATTGGTGTCCAAGGACAGAGGAATCTTTGCCAGTGCGCCCAGGTGAAGTAGATCTTGGCGGGTGGCGTTCTTGTTTCTTGGGTGATGAAGATCTAACAGTTTGTTGGTTGGTTACAAGCTGGCTGGATGACAGATGCTGAGAAGCAGAGATGTCTTTTCCAGTGCGCTTAACAGGGACGTCCGACCCAGGCTGGCTGGCTGACTGATGTACAAGTACAGAGGAGTCCGTGCCAGTGCTCCCTGATGAAAGTGGTTGAAAAAAGGGTTCGGAGTCTTTGTTGATTCCTGAAGGTGGAGAGTGAGAAGGGGGGAGTCTCACTGAAGATGAGAAGGTCGGTTGATCAGCAGGCTGTAGAGACTTAGCCATGAGAAGTGCTTCTAATCTATTGAAACGGTCGGTCCATTTCTGGTCCAATTCATCACTTGGAGTCCTCGTCCGACTTGACAGAGGGTTTCTTAGCTTTTGAAGAGAAGCAGATTTGTCTTTCTTGACCTTCTTTTCAGGTACTGCAGGGGTTGAATATGAGGCAGAAGCAGAGGTAGCAACGGGCCCAATAACGGCCACTGAGGAAGGGTCGAGAAGCGTACTGTCCTAAACAGGGGTCGACTCCATTTTCTTGGCCTCTTTTTTCTCATTTTTTGATCCTATAAGATGCTGTAGATAGCTGGGTAAGCTGTTCAGGTGTAAGTATGGTACATAAGTTACACTCACTATCTGGAGATTTCACACAAGGATCTTCCCCTTTCTTCTTTTCCCTACAGCGGGCGCAAAAGGCATGCCCATCAAAAGAAGCCATTGCATGTCCACAGCTCCCCCTTTTCTGACCAGGTGAGGACATGGTAGTCTATATACTCTCCACAACTTATAACAGTAAAATATTAAACTAAAAAACAAAATTCCTGTATATTCCACAAAATACTGAGAGCAGAAAAAAACCGTGTGCACATCCACGCACAAACGAAAAAAGATGCCATGACGTCACGCTGTCTAGACAGGAAGCAAATACCTATGCACCACCTGGCGAGTGCACACCAGGGCCGGTCTGCGCCGACCGGATTAGCAATTGTCCATTGGATAGGATGTAATAACACAATAAAACTTACATTTTTCCAAGTCTTTCAGTCATTATTATGGACCAACTTAATGGAACTCTCATTCTTCATACAAGAAACTGTCACTTTTCCGGATCTTTTTTCCCCACTTTATTTATAAAGTGTGACAAAAGATGCAACAACAGATATAATCTGGGAGGGCAAGGATAACAAACCCAAGATCACATTTTAATTAAAAATCTTTCATACACAGAATGAATTTAAGTAAATACTGCGCACATACTTGTGTTTGCTTTCAAATCACTTTGTGTTTCGGAATTTCCTGATATCACTGCAATGGACATGGTATATGTTCTCCCAGGTTTGAGATCATTGTACGTTTTAAGGTAGTCACTGTTTCTACAAAATATACAGCACATTAGTTACATACTTTTCGGTACATACAGTGTTCGAAACTCGTGCCAAAAAGTTAATGGTTGTCGCACTTATAACAAAAAATAACAACAAGAGTCCAGTGGTTAGCTTTCACCCAACCACAGAGTCGAATCTTAGGACAGGACTGGGTGTTGAAATCTGTAAACTCTGTATTATCGCCCGCATTTGGAAACCACTTTCACGGAAGTTTTCAGTTTTGTGTCGTGAGATGGGTATTTGTTTACAAATATAAAGGGTCTGTAGATGCGCAGTTTTACAAAGCTGGTTTAAGATGAAAACCACCAGCATATTTCCTGTCCACGGACTTGCCTCATTAATATTAATGAGCAAACATGTGCAGTCACGGCAGTTCTTTGAGGGGGTTTCCCCGACAATATTTTAGAAGGCTGGTTTAAGATGAAAACTACCAGCATATTTCCTGTTCACGGACTTGCCTCATTAATTTTAATCAGCAAATATGCGCAGTCACGGCAGTTTTTTATGGGGGTTTCCCCGACAATATTTTACAAGGCTGGTTTAAGATGAAAACTACCAGCATATTTCCTGTTTACGGACTTGAAGCGTGGATATATAGTACTGTATATGGATATTTTACAGAAGCAAATTGTAAGTATTTAAATAAAATATTCGTGTGTTGTTTGTACAATATTACGAATACCGGTAGCCATAATGAGCGAAAATAGGGAATCACAGATTATGCTGTATTTTATGACGTGATAACTTCTAGGACATACAAAAGCGCCTTCGAGTGGTTGAATGTAGAACTACGAAGTTTGAAAATTTTCATTGTCGATTCTGATTGGCTGAACGGCAAAGGTGTAGTACTACCGTGACGTCACTTCATTCATTAATTTCTTTGCGGTTTATTTGTTTGATAAATGGGTAGATGCGCAGACAACAATTTTACATTAACAGTCACTGCGTGATACACCAGCAGACAAATAAATTAATTGGGGATTCACGTCTAGAAACCAGCAGACGAAACGGTTAAAAAAGACTCGTTCGAGTAGAAAATCACAATGGAAATACAATAGGTTCTAGGACATACGGGTTCTTAGAGAGAGCCAGACGAAGTGCTAGACAAGCTTTTTACTTTATAAAATATAACTGAATAAAAGCATTAAAAATCTTCAAAATGGCAGAGTGTATACTATACACCTTAATGTACAGATATGTGAAGAAAATATTATGCAGAATTGATATTTAAGGGTTAAACGGCAAATTTAAAATCGTGACCGCAACTCAGTACATAACTCGAATCAAAGATTCGACTAAAAAGTCATTGTATTGATTTGTTTTGATTTTAATTTGTTAAAGTTAAGATATACTTCATTTTCAACCACCAGGGTCACAATGACTGACACAGGCTTGCAGCATTGCCACTTGTGGGATTTGGAACCCACACAAAGGTAACAGCCTATCGTAAATTAGAGGCCAGGCTTGTTAACCACTAGGTAAAAAATAGTATCAGAGATGTCCATACCCCGCAGCCTGGGTAAATAATTTTCAACACCATGAAAGATAGATGTAGTGAAAGAGTACAAAGATCTGGATACTTTCAGATCAGTGTCAGTTTTATAAAGCTCCAAATAATGTTTAAGTAGTGAAAATATCACTTAAAAGAAAGAAAAGGTATGTAAAGATACAGTATTAAATCAAGACATTTCAATAGCAAGATGACAGCATTAATCAGTAAATTAAAAATTACAAAGCTGTATATTTTATTAACTGGAAATAAAAAGTATAGCTGTCAATGAAAATAGCACAATTATACAAAATTACATGATGATAAATTATACTAATCAGTTGCACCAATCTATATATCTCAAATATGTCTCAAGTCTTGCAGGTGAACACATTTTGGCAGAGCTAAAGTTAAAGGTTACACCATGATGCACACCTACACCCCCTAACCAATGTCACTACCAAGTGTCAACCTTCTACACCTTACCGAATCCAATAAATAGCCCAGAGATTTTCAAACTCATGGTCACTACGACTAGGTCATAGATCAAATCAAGACTACACCATGACAATGCACACCTACAACCCCCAACCAATGTCCCTACCAAATATCAGCTTCCTACACTTTACAATTTCTCAGATATAGCCCAGACAAGATTTGATAGGTCAAGGTCACTACTGCAAGGTGAAAGTTCAAATCAAGGTCACACCATGACATTGCACACCTACTCCCCCAAACCAATGTCTGTACCAAGTAACATCTTCCTACATCTTACAATTTGCAAGATATAGCCAGGACAAGATTTTATTGGTCAAGGTGACTATGGCAAGGTCAAAGGTCAAATCAAGGTCACACCATGACGTTTCACACCTACAACCCCACAAACAATGACCCTACCAAGTATCAACTTCCTACACCTTATGGTTTCTGAGATATAGCCAGGACAAGATTTTAAAGGTCAAGGTCACTACGGCAAGGTCAAATGTCGAATCAAGGTGACACCATGACACTGCACACCTACACCCCCTAACCAATGTCCCTACCAACTAACAACTTCCTACACCTTACTGTTTCCGAGATATAGATCGGACAAGATTTTATAGGTCAAGGTCACTACAGCAAGGTCAAAGGTCAAATCCAGGTCAGACCATGATGTTGCACACCTACACCCCCAACCAATGTCCCTACCATGTATGAACGTCCCACACCTTATGGTTTCTGAGATACAGACCGGACAAACTTTTTCCTGCCGCCCACCCGCCCGCCTGCCTGAACACCCATCTGGACACCATGGGTGAAAACAATACCCTGACAGCCCTTAAGGACTGTGGGATAAAAAACCATATCCTTTCATTAATTCATTTATTGTCAAAAATTACTTTATACATTCAGATTTAACCATTTTGATGTGAAATATTTTCAAATTAACTTCCATGCCAAATTTTTCCACATGGATTCAAACCCAGGAATGTAGTTCTGGAAAGCAATTAAAAATTAACAACCTTCATGAATTTTCGTCTAATCAGATTGCTCGACACAAAAGCGATATGGCTACCACCGAAAAGACAATGAAAACAAGACAAGACTATGACAACAAGACAAAACGTGTACATATTCCTCTATTAACCCTTATTTTATAAAAAAATCGCTTCATATATGTTACAAGCACCTGGGCTTGCATCGACATAACAGCAAATTGCTTGCGGGCTGGCGATAGTTTGAAACGCTGTGTTTATATAAGTTTGATTGTGGGGTTCTTTAAAATTATCTTTCAGTGGATGTATATGTTGATTTATAAATATCTTGGATTTACATGACATTGTCAAAAATAAACAATATTTTAAGAACACTTTTAGGGACCAAGGATTACAACAATAACACCAATGGAAAGTTTTTCCGGGATGTTTCACGTCACATATATCTTCCAGCATTTTAAAAAAAATAGAATCAGAAGTGCCCGTACCCAGAGCCTGAGGAAATAGTTTTCACCACCATGAAATATAGAATTAGTGACATACTACAAAGATTAGGTGACTTTCAGAGCAAACAGTTTCAGTTATGTAAATGTCAAAATATTGTCTAAGTAGAGAAAACAATATTTAAGAGAGAGGAAATGTATGTACAAATAAAGTATTTAACCAAGACCATTCAATATCAGGATGACAGCCTTGATCAGGTAACTGATAAGAAACTGAGGTTCGAGACCCCAAAAGGTGGGTGCACAATCCGTATCATGGATGGCAACACATACTTGTACTTGGCATTTCTACTAGATGGATGCATGCCAGATGTATGCAACTCAATAGCTGTAATACTGGTCCTGAACATATCAATGAAGTGCTGAGTTCTGTCCTTCCACTTTGTCAAGTTTGAAATCAATTTACAGAAACCTCTTCAAGTTACAGTCTGCAAACGTAATTTCAAAATAGCAGCCATCTTGTTTTTCCAAATGGCAACAATTTTGAAAGCAACCTAGCTTAGTTGATGCCCTACCACCCTGTTAAGTTTTAAATCCATCAGCACAAGCATCTTTGAGTTAGAGTCTGGAAATGGAATTTAAAGATGGCGAGCATCTTGGTTTTCCAAATGGCACCAATTGGTGCCCTACCACCCTGTTAGGTTTCAAATCAATCGGCAGAAGCGTGTTCAAGTAACAGTTCAGAACCCAAAATGTTGGAAAGAGGGATGGACGAAAGGACGTCGGGTACATCAATCAAATAGGCGGGTTGGTTACAAGTAACCTACCCAAAAATAGCATCAGAGATGCCCGTACCCCACAACCCAGGGAAATAGTTATGGAAACCATGTGATAGAGAAGAACTGATACAGTACAAATATCAGGAGACTTTCAGAGAAACAATCTGACATGATGATGCATACCTACATCCCCTAATCAATGTCCCTACCAAGTATCAACTTCTTACACCTTATGGTTTCTGAGATATAGACGGGACAAGCTTTTAAACGTCAAGGTCACTACAGCAAGGTCAAAGATCAAATCAAGATCATACCATGTCATTACACACCTACACACCCTAGCCAATGTCTGTACCAAGTATAAACTTCCTATGCCTTACGGTTTCTGAAATAACCCAGACAAGAATTTAAAGGTCAATGTGACTACAGCAAGGTCAAAGTTCAAATCAGGGTCACACCATGACATTGGACACCTACACCCACTAACCAATATACCTACCAAGTATCACCTACCTATACCTTATGCTTTTTGAGATATAGCCCAGACAAGGTATTAAAGATTATTATTACGATAGCAATGTTGAAGGTCAAATCAAGGTCACACTATGCGTTGCTTAAGTACATCCAGTGTACTAACCAGTGTCACAACCAAGTTTCAACCTTCTACATTCTAAAACCCGGGGCCATGGTGGCAGAGTGGTAACACTCTCGCCTTCCACCTCTGAGGCCAGGGATCGATTCCAGGCACGGCCTCAAGTGGGAAAGCTGGTAGTTGCTTGCCGTTGGTCGGCAGTTTACAGTACACAACCCTAGCGAACTCTATGTACTGGTTTCCTCTGCCCTTCCAACTACCCATCGTGATATGACCTGTACAGTGTTGAAAGCGACGTAAAACCCCAAATAAACAAATCTACATTCTAAAATATAACCCAGACAAGATTTTAAAGGTCAAGGTCACCAAAGCAAGGTTAAAGGTCAAATCATAGTCACACCATGATGCTGCACACCTATATCCTCTCTCCAATGTCCCTACCATGTATCAACATCTTACACCTTACAGTTTCTGATATATAGCCCGGACAAGAGTTCGAGGGCACTACAGCAAGGTCAATGAAAAAATCAAGGTCACACCATGACATTGCACATCTACACTGCTCAACCAATGTCCCTACCAAGTATAAATTTCCTACACCTTATGGTTTGTGAGATACACCCTCAACAAGCTTTTTCCTGACACCAATCCGTCTACCAATCGGGATACGATTGATGAAAACAATACCCGCAAAGTCGTCAAAGACTGTGGGATAAAAATATCTACATATACATATATCAATATCACGAGCTGTACAAACAAACTCAGTAAAATATTCTGATTCTTGATGTATATTAAGGGATTTCATTTATGACAGTCATTCTTGATTATAGATCAATGTCTGTATTTATGTTCTAATTCCAAAACTGATTTATACTATTTTTGAGAAGCATAAATTATTATTATGCACTTGTAATAAATAAGAATCCATTTTTGAAACTATTTTACTTCTGTACTGTTTCTTTCACTGGGGTGAAGTCTGCATGATCATTGGATGATATCTGCAACTCAAAGTTGTCGAATTCAGTATCAGCTGGCGCTGGCCAAGACACACTTATAAAGTCTGTACCCCTGGAGTCAATGTTAAGAGATGTGCCATCTGGTACTGAAAATATACAATTGAGATAATATTATAACCAAGGTCACGGTCTGTAAACTGATGCAAAAATAGGCCAAATATCACAATACAATATCATATTATGACGAACAGAACATGTTAGGTATCAATACACAGATTACAACTGTTAGGAAAATGTACATCTTCATTTCTCTAACTATCATAGACCTGATTTTCTTTTAACATGTCCTAAAATCCTATATTTACTAAAACTAGTATACGTTATAGATCTTTAAAATGTGTTCATGAGACTTTTTACCAATGTTGTTCCAAGTAGTTGGCTCTTCCAAAGTACCAAATTTATAGTGAAAAAAGAGATGACTCTCCTTATGTTAGACACATTTGTCATCTGAAAGTGTTCTTAATAAGATGTTCAGTGACCAAGGTACCACTTACTTGTTGTGGAAGTTGTTGTCCCTGCTGCACTTAGTTGATCCCCACTCTTTGTTTTAACCTCTATATCATATTTTCCACCAATAGCTAACCCACTTATGTCATATTTATATGTGTCAGCAACAGGAATTACATCACTGATTTCAAAGCCATCAGAAGATCGTTCTCTTTTCCAGTACACCATGAAGCCAGAATATTCACTGTCACTGGGGGCAGACCAAGTCACTCCAAGGCGGGTTTGTGCTTTGTTCTCTTTAAGTACTTGTACTAATGTGGGTTTCTTGGGTACTGAAATACAAGTCAACTTACATCAATTTTCAACATGCAACAATAACATGTTCAGGAATATAGATGCAACTAGATTGGGCCAACTCGGCGCCAACATATCCCCAGACAGGTCATCACTCACGCCACAGGTTTTGATCGGGAATTTTTTAAAACATAATTACCCATTATTATATGAACTTCAGCACATCAATCTACTCTGTTTATATCTCCCCAAGGAAGATGGTGTATCCCCAGACGCCGAATACATAACTCAAATTATATTTTCAATCTTCCTGCAATGATAACTCTAAACCTATTTTCAAAGTATTTAAATGATTGATGATTGAATGTCCATTCTAAAATAATAATCCCAAAAGAGCATATCTGTTTCTATATTTGTTGACAAATAAAATATTATTTTTAACTCAACTCATCATATTTTTCAATCTTCCTTCAAAGTATTTAAATGATTGATGATTCAATGTCCATTCTAAAATTCATAATCCCAAAAGCGCATATCTGTTTCTATATTTGTTCACAAATAAAATATTACTTAAAAAAAAAATATTTATATTATTATTTTATTATATTATTTTTAGAATTTGCAAATTGTTTTCAGTTATTCATTTCCTCTATACCTATATATGTGGTCCATATATATGCAACCTAAATATGTGACACAATCTCAGTTCTGACTCCCCTTTGTGTTATATGTAATGAAGCCCACCACCTCCCACCCCCACCCCTCTCCCCTTCTCCACACCTCTCTCACTATTACACAAGATCTGCAACCCCATTGAGTTCTTTGTTTCTCATCTGATATCATTAAATACCTTTGTTTATTTAGTGTCACTCAATATAGCTGGAGGTCCCAGAGGTGGGTGGGGGAAATCCGGGTGGGGGATGTGGGTTGAGCATAAATGGTAAACAAACAATCTATATAAAAGGGGTACTCAAATACAAAAAGAATTGAGAATTTTAAGTATGTGATTATCAACTGAAATGAGTTCATAACTGTAGGAGCTGTGCCAAAATTAACTGAGGCAAGTTGAATAAAACTGGGCTAGTTGAGGGTTAAAAATCCCCTAGTTTTACTACATAAGGATATAATTTCATTAATATTGGGACTTAAAGCTCACTTAAAGTGTCCATTTTGTCTACTTGAATATGTTTAACCAGTTTCATTTTAAAAAGTGAAAAACTCAGCAAGCAGAGGTATAACACACAAAAATAAGTTCTTAAAAGACTAAGATAGCCATAACATTATTAATATTCAAAATTTAAATAGACAGGCATTTCCTTTTAAAAATTCAAAGATTTCAGCTCTATAACCCACATAGTTTGACAGTTACTGGGCTTTAAAGTGGCATAATATCCATAAATTGGGTTTCTGTGGGCATTTTACAATTGTTAAAGAGACCTTAGCAATTAAACTACAGATCTGAAACTTTTGGGGGGACATACATAACAAACAAAAATTATATATAATACAGTTTAAGACTTGTCACACTAAGCATTTCCAAATAACAGGGCAAAATACGGAAAAAATGTCAAAAAAGGCACTTGGGCGAGTGTCTATGGCCCTCATACACAGGTTAAATGTCTACTAAAAACCTTGATTTTCGGCATATGTAAAAAGGACATAATAATGCATTCCCAGATGGGATTTCAGCTCCATCAATCACATAGTTTAACAGTTACAGCGCTTAAAGGTGGTAAAAAGTCCAAATATTGGGTCATTGTGGGCCTTCTAGAGATCTCGATGTGGCTTTCAAATTAAAGCTTCAGACTTAAAATTTGTTACATACTAAGATTACACATAGAATATGTATCTAATAAAGTTTGAAACTTCTCAGACTTACCATTTCCAAGTTACAGAGCAAAATATGTGAAAAATGTCTTAAAAGGGTCACTTAGGTGGGTGTTTAAGGTTCTCATACACAGGTTAAATGTCTACTTGAAGCCTTGATTTTTGGCACATGTAAAAAGAACATAATAATGTATTCCCAGATGCCATTTCCAAGTTACAGAGCAAAATATGTGAAAAATGTCTTGAAAGGGTCACTCAGGTGGGTGTTTAAGGTCCTCATACACAGGTTAAATGTCTACTTGAAGCCTTGATTTTTGGCACATGTAAAAAGAACATAATAATGTATTCCCAGATGAGATTTCAGCTCTATCAGTCACATAGTTTAACAGTCACAGGCCTTAAAATTGGCAAAAAGTCCAAATACTGGGTCTTTATGGGGCCTTCTAGAGACCTAAATGTGGCCTTCAAATTAAAGCTTCAGACTTAAAATTTGTCACATACTAAGATTACACATAGAATATGCATCTAATACAGTTTGAAACTTCTTAGACTTACCATTTCCAAGTTACAGGGAAAAATATGTGAAAAATGTCTAAAAATGGTCACTCGGGTGGGGATTTATGGTCCTCATACACAGGTTAAATGTCTTCTTAAAGCCTTAATTTTTGGCACATATAAAAATAACATACTAATATCTTCTCAGATAGGATTTGAGCTCTATCAGTCACATAGTTTGACAGTCACAGGGCTTAAAAGTAGCAAAAAGTCCAAATATTGGGTCTTTGGGAGCCTTTTAGAGACCTCAATTTGACCTTCAAAATTAAAGCTTCAGACTTAAAATCTGTTACATACTAAGATTACACACAGAATATATATCTAACACAGTTTGAAACTTCTCAGACTTACCATTTCCAAGTTACAGGGAAAAAGATGTGAAAAATGTCTTATAAGGGTCACTCGGGTGGGTGTTTATGGTCCTGATACACAGGTTAACTGTCTATTAAAGGCCTAAATGTTGGGGCACATATAAGAAAACACATAGATATATTCCCAGATGATATTTAACTTAGATGAGAGACATAGTTTGAAAGCTACAGTGCTTGAAAGTGGCAAAAAGTCCATAAATTGGGTCTCTGTGGGCACTTTTGAGACCTTAAGTCGACCCCTTTGGGTAAACCTACAGCCCTAAAATTTTCTACAGACAAGGATTACATATCAAAGTTATACCTAGCGCAGTTTGAGACTCATCAGAATTATCACTTCCAAATTATAGGGCAAAATATGTGAAAAGTATAGCAAAAAATCCCTAAGTGGGGGTATTTATGGGCCTCAAACACAATTTTCTCCTCAACTTAAAGTCGTGATTTTCGGCACATGTACTAAGAACATATTAATGTGTTGTCAGGTAAAATTTCAGCCAGCTGAGCATCATAGTTTGTGACCTACAGGGCTCTAAGTGGCCAAAAGTGCAATTTCTGACCTTAAGGTGGCCATAAGTTCTTTTTTACTGGGAGTTTAAGGTCACCTTAAAATAGGGATCTTCCTTTGGGCACCCTTAACATGTGTACCAAGTTTGAAAAAAAAATATTAATTTGTTTTTGAGTTATCGCGTCCACAAGGAAATTTCTACGGCGGCGGCGGCGGCGGCGGCGGCGGCGCGACGGACCTGAATCCAATATATCCCCGACTTTCGTCTGGGGATATAATAAACATATGCTCTAAAGCTAATGAGCAGCTCATGACTGTTAAATATTGGCATTTGGCAGTTTTATTTAAATTATTCTTTACACCAATGTACTGCATGATGTTTTTTAAAAGCATGTAAAATCAGTTATGTTAACCATTCCCTCAAAAACCAAAAAGATGTTGCTTTATGTGAATTGCAAGAAAAAACTGCAAATTTAAAATTTAATTTACTTATTAAATTTACAATTTTATTGCATTAATACATCCTGTCTAATGTACAACTGCTGAATAACTACTGCTTGGTCGGTGGATAAGTTACTAGGGACTTAATTGAACTCACAAACAAAACCAACAAAATCTTCTCCAGGACCGGGTCGACCTTGAGGTCAGGAAACCCTCAAGGCCATGATCGGTTATCAGAAGCCGGTTACCTGGGGCTACACCGATGTTAATAATAATAATAATAATAAACTAGAAATAGGCCGCCCTGTTGATAGTAGATGCGAATAGAAACAGGATAGCATAGAAGAACACACATTATCATGTGTAATGTCCACCCATGAACCTTTTGCCCAAATTGTACAGTAGTCTTACAAGACCCTGTTTCATTTGTAAAATATATCAATGATGCTTAAATATTTGATAGTGTAGATGTAATTTATTTCAGCTTCATGCCTTTTTGCATTGGTTGGGTTGAAAATTTTGACGAAATCACTCTATCTTGCACGGTTAAGAAGATAGAAGCCAATTCCTGTTTTTCTATTTTTGGCAAAAATTTGAAAATTCAAAATGGCCGCCATTATTGGGAAAAGGAAATTTTTTTGAAAATTGCCAAGAGTACATTTCTTAGATACCCTATGGGTCGAAAATTTCAACAAAATAACTCTATTTTGCACGGTTAAGGCCAGTTTGTGTTTTTCCATTTTGGGCAAAAATTCGAAAATTCCAAATGGCTGCCATTTTTGGGGAGGGGAAAATTTTTTGAAAATTGCAAAGATTACATTCCTTAGATACCCTGTGGGTTGAAAATTTCGACGAAATCGCTCTATCTCGCATGGTTAAGGAGATAGAAGCAAATTTGTGTTTTGCCATTTTTGGCAAAAATTTGAAAATTCAAAATGGCCGCCATTTTAGGGGAGGGGAAAATTTTTTAGAAATTACCAAGAGTACAATGCTCAGATACCCTGTGGGTCGAAAATTTTGACGAA
Organism: Sabellastarte sp. h YS-2021; assembly: GCA_964017235.1. Lineage (NCBI taxonomy): Eukaryota > Metazoa > Annelida > Polychaeta > Sabellida > Sabellidae > Sabellastarte > Sabellastarte sp. h YS-2021. The sequence goes on from OZ024927.1 coordinate 81,344,479, forward strand.
ATCACTCTATCTGGCACGGTTAAGGAGATAGAAGCAAATTTGTGTTTTGCCATTTTTGGCAAAAATTCGAAAATTCAAAATGGCCGCCATTTTTGGGGAGGGGAAAATTTTTGGAAAATTGCAAAGATTGCATTCCTTAGATACCCTGTGGGTCGAAAATTTCGACGAAATCGCTCTATCTCGCACGGTTAAGGAGATAGAAGCAAATTTGTGTTTTGCCATTTTTGGCAAAAATTCGAAAATTCAAAATGGCCGCCATTTTTGGGGAGGGGAAAATTTTTTGAAAATTGGAAATATTACATTCCTTAGATACCCTGTGGGTCGAAAATTTCGATGAAATCGCTCTATCTCGCACGGTTAAGGAGATAGAAGCAAATTTGTGTTTTGCCATTTTTGGCAAAAATTCGAAAATTCAAAATGGCCGCCATTTTTGGGGAGGGGAAAATTTTTGGAAAATTGCAAAGATTGCATTCCTTAGATACCCTGTGGGTCGAAAATTTCGACGAAATCGCTCTATCTCGCACGGTTAAGGAGATAGAAGCAAATTTGTGTTTTGCAATTTTTGGCAAAAATTCGAAAATTCAAAATGGCCGCCATTTTTGGGGAGGGGAAAATTTTTTGAAAATTGCAAAGATTACATTCCTTAGATACCCTGTGGGTCGAAAATTTCGACGAAATCGCTCTATCTCGCACGGTTAAGGAGATAGAAGCAAATTTGTGTTTTGCCATTTTTGACAAAAATTCGAAAATTCAAAATGGCCGCCATTTTTGGGGAGGGGAAAATATTTTGAAAATTGCAAAGATTGCATTGCTTAGATACCCTGTGCGTCTAAAATTTTGCCGAAATCGCTCTATCTCGCACGGTTAAGGAGATAGAAGCAAATTAGTGTTTTGCCATTTTTGGCAAAAATTCGAAAATTCAAAATGGCCGCCATTTTTGGGGAGGGGAAAATTTTTGGAAAATTGCAAAGATTGCATTCCTTAGATCTCCTGTGGCTCGAAAATTTTGCCGAAATCGCTCTATCTCGCACGGTTAAGGAGATAGAAGCAAATTTGTGTTTTGCCATTTTTGGCAAAAATTCGAAAATTCAAAATGGCCGCCATTTTTGGGGAGGGGAAATTTTTTTGAAAATTGCAAATATTACATTCCTTAGATACCCTGTGGGTCGAAAATTTCGACGAAATCGCTCTATCTCGCACGGTTAAGGAGATAGAAGCAAATTTGTGTTTTGCCATTTTTGGCAAAAATTCGAAAATTCAAAATGGCCGCCATTTTTGGAAAATTGCAAAGATTGCATTCCTTAGATACCCTGTGGGTCGAAAATTTCGACGAAATCGCTCTATCTCGCACGGTTAAGGAGATAGAAGCAAATTTGTGTTTTGCCATTTTTGGCAAAAATTCGAAAATTCAAAATGGCCGCCATTTTTGGGGAGGGGAAAATTTTTTGAAAATTGCAAATATTACATTCCTTAGATACCCTGTGGGTCGAAAATTTCGACGAAATCGCTCTATCTCGCACGGTTAAGGAGATAGAAGCAAATTTGTGTTTTGCCATTTTTGGCAAAAATTCAAAAATTCAAAATGGCCGCCATTTTTGGGGAGGGGAAAATATTTTGAAAATTGCAAAGATTGCATTGGTTAGATACCCTGTGTGTCGAAAATTTTGCCGAAATCGCTCTATCTCGCACGGTTAAGGAGATAGAAGCAAATTTGTGTTTTGCCATTTTTGGCAAAAATTCGAAAATTCAAAATGGCCGCCATTTTTGGGGAGGGGAAATTTTTTTGAAAATTGCAAATATTACATTCCTTAGATACCCTGTGGGTCGAAAATTTCGATGAAATCGCTCTATCTCGCACGGTTAAGGAGATAGAAGCAAATTTGTGTTTTGCCATTTTTGGCAAAAATTCGAAAATTCAAAATGGCCGCCATTTTTGGGGAGGGGAAAATTTTTGGAAAATTGCAAAGATTGCATTCCTTAGATACCCCGTGGGTCGAAAATTTCGACGAAATCGCTCTATCTCGCACGGTTAAGGAGATAGAAGCAAATTTGTGTTTTGCCATTTTTGGCAAAAATTCGAAAATTCAAAATGGCCGCCATTTTTGGGGAGGGGAAAATTTTTTGAAAATTGCAAAGATTGCATTCCTTAGATACCCCGTGGGTCGAAAATTTCGACGAAATCGCTCTATCTCGCACGGTTAAGGAGATAGAAGCAAATTTGTGTTTTGCCATTTTTGGCAAAAATTCGAAAATTCAAAATGGCCGCCATTTTTGGGGAGGGGAAAATATTTTGAAAATTGCAAAGATTGCATTGCTTAGATACCCTGTGCGTCTAAAATTTTGCCGAAATCGCTCTATCTCGCACGGTTAAGGAGATAGAAGCAAATTAGTGTTTTGCCATTTTTGGCAAAAATTCGAAAATTCAAAATGGCCGCCATTTTTGGGGAGGGGAAAATTTTTTGAAAATTGCAAAGATTGCATTCCTTAGATCCCCTGTGGGTCGAAAATTTTGCCGAAATCGCTCTATCTCGCACGGTTAAGGAGATAGAAGCAAATTTGTGTTTTGCCATTTTTGGCAAAAATTCGAAAATTCAAAATGGCCGCCATTTTTGGGGAGGGGAAATTTTTTTGAAAATTGCAAATATTACATTCCTTAGATACCCTGTGGGTCGAAAATTTCGACGAAATCGCTCTATCTCGCACGGTTAAGGAGATAGAAGCAAATTTGTGTTTTGCCATTTTTGGCAAAAATTCGAAAATTCAAAATGGCCGCCATTTTTGGGGAGGGGAAAATATTTTGAAAATTGCAAAGATTGCATTGGTTAGATACCCTGTGTGTCGAAAATTTTGCCGAAATCGCTCTATCTCGCACGGTTAAGGAGATAGAAGCAAATTTGTGTTTTGCCATTTTTGGCAAAAATTCGAAAATTCAAAATGGCCGCCATTTTTGGGGAGGGGAAATTTTTTTGAAAATTGCAAATATTACATTCCTTAGATACCCTGTGGGTCGAAAATTTCGATGAAATCGCTCTATCTCGCACGGTTAAGGAGATAGAAGCAAATTTGTGTTTTGCCATTTTTGGCAAAAATTCGAAAATTCAAAATGGCCGCCATTTTTGGGGAGGGGAAAATTTTTGGAAAATTGCAAAGATTGCATTCCTTAGATACCCCGTGGGTCGAAAATTTCGACGAAATCGCTCTATCTCGCACGGTTAAGGAGATAGAAGCAAATTTGTGTTTTGCCATTTTTGGCAAAAATTCGAAAATTCAAAATGGCCGCCATTTTTGGGGAGGGGAAAATTTTTTGAAAATTGCAAAGATTGCATTCCTTAGATACCCCGTGGGTCGAAAATTTCGACGAAATCGCTCTATCTCGCACGGTTAAGGAGATAGAAGCAAATTTGTGTTTTGCCATTTTTGGCAAAAATTCGAAAATTCAAAATGGCCGCCATTTTTGGGGAGGGGAAAATATTTTGAAAATTGCAAAGATTGCATTGCTTAGATACCCTGTGCGTCTAAAATTTTGCCGAAATCGCTCTATCTCGCACGGTTAAGGAGATAGAAGCAAATTAGTGTTTTGCCATTTTTGGCAAAAATTCGAAAATTCAAAATGGCCGCCATTTTTGGGGAGGGGAAAATTTTTTGAAAATTGCAAAGATTGCATTCCTTAGATCCCCTGTGGGTCGAAAATTTTGCCGAAATCGCTCTATCTCGCACGGTTAAGGAGATAGAAGCAAATTTGTGTTTTGCCATTTTTGGCAAAAATTCGAAAATTCAAAATGGCCGCCATTTTTGGGGAGGGGAAATTTTTTTGAAAATTGCAAATATTACATTCCTTAGATACCCTGTGGGTCGAAAATTTCGACGAAATCGCTCTATCTCGCACGGTTAAGGAGATAGAAGCAAATTTGTGTTTTGCCATTTTTGGCAAAAATTCGAAAATTCAAAATGGCCGCCATTTTTGGGGAGGGGAAAATTTTTGGAAAATTGCAAAGATTGCATTCCTTAGATACCCTGTGGGTCGAAAATTTCGACGAAATCGCTCTATCTCGCACGGTTAAGGAGATAGAAGCAAATTTGTGTTTTGCCATTTTTGGCAAAAATTCGAAAATTCAAAATGGCCGCCATTTTTGGGGAGGGGAAAATTTTTTGAAAATTGCAAATATTACATTCCTTAGATACCCTGTGGGTCGAAAATTTCGACGAAATCGCTCTATCTCGCACGGTTAAGGAGATAGAAGCAAATTTGTGTTTTGCCATTTTTGGCAAAAATTCAAAATGGCCGCCATTTTTGGGGAGGGGAAAATATTTTGAAAATTGCAAAGATTGCATTGCTTAGATACCCTGTGTGTCGAAAATTTTGCCGAAATCGCTCTATCTCGCACGGTTAAGGAGATAGAAGCAAATTAGTGTTTTGCCATTTTTGGCAAAAATTCGAAAATTCAAAATGGCCGCCATTTTTGGGGAGGGGAAAATTTTTGGAAAATTGCAAAGATTGCATTCCTTAGATCCCCTGTGGGTCGAAAATTTTGCCGAAATCGCTCTATCTCGCACGGTTAAGGAGATAGAAGCAAATTTGTGTTTTGCCATTTTTGGCAAAAATTCGAAAATTCAAAATGGCCGCCATTTTTGGGGAGGGGAAATTTTTTTGAAAATTGCAAATATTACATTCCTTAGATACCCTGTGGGTCGAAAATTTCGACGAAATCGCTCTATCTCGCACGGTTAAGGAGATAGAAGCAAATTTGTGTTTTGCCATTTTTGGCAAAAATTCGAAAATTCAAAATGGCCGCCATTTTTGGGGAGGGGAAAATTTTTGGAAAATTGCAAATATTACATTCCTTAGATACCCCGTGGGTCGAAAATTTCGACGAAATCGCTCTATCTCGCACGGTTAAGGAGATAGAAGCAAATTTGTGTTTTGCCATTTTTGGCAAAAATTCGAAAATTCAAAATGGCCGCCATTTTTGGGGAGGGGAAAATTTTTTGAAAATTGCAAAGAGTACACTCCTCAGATACCCTGCGGGTCGAAAATTTTGCCGAAATCGCTCTATCTCGCACGGTTAAGGAGATAGAAGCAAATTACTCAAAAGTAGTACTGAAAATACACAATGAAGTACCTAAATGGCTATTACTCATGTACTGACAAAGCTATCAGTCCCAAATGCAATACCAAGCGAGCTATGGACATAACAATCTTGTATTCAAAATTGTAGTAAAATATCTTTAATTATTTTGGCTTAAATGCACGGAAACCAATGGGTACTGAAAATAGCTGTACTTAAGTATTACTCAGTAAGCAAAAGAGGTACAACAGCCAAAAGCAATCCCAAGCAAGCTACTGACCCAATAAGCCTGCATACCAAATTTGGTGACAATAGCTCTAATACTTTTCCTTTAAATGAGCGGAAACCATGCGTGACGCCGGACATCGGACGCCGGACGCCGGACATCGGACATCGGACATCGGACGGCGAAAAAAGCAAAAATAATATATCCACCCCCCAGGGGGGTGGACATAATAAGTTTATTCAGCAAATAGTTACAAAAAAAAATAAAATAATACTGAAAGAGAATATGTTGCCCCCCCCCCTTTTTACAGACCTGCTCTGAGGTAGGGGAAGAGAGGGGTGAGTTCAGTCCCATAAGAAGCAGAAATAAACCTCCCGATGGAAGCACATCAGGTTTTATTTACATATGTACAAATCTCCTCTATATCCTGGACTATTGGTGGATATGCTGAGCAGCCACAACAGGTCCCAGGTGGTAGAGCTTTGAATCAGTTCAGGCCACATCCTTCAGGTAAAATTGTGTGAAGGTATTATAGGACTTCCAGTAGCAGGATGATAGGATTTGCTCTAAGGAGACTCCAGACTGGAAGGCCTTAGAAGCAGCAAAGGGCCTGACATCATGGGATTTAACCTGATGTAAAGTGTGGGCCTCTGGGTCAGAGAGCTCATAACATAGGATCACAGTCTGCTTGATCCAAGAGGAGATAATCGCAAGTGAGATGTCTTTGTCAAGATCTTCCTTAAAGGAGACAAAGACCAACTCCTTATTCTGCCTGAGGTCTGAGGTCCTGTCCAAACAGAAGAGCAATGCTCGGACCGGACAGATGAACCTGTCAGACTTGAGGGATCTATCCAGAGTTGGGGGCCAGGGCTGGTATAACCACTGGGGCCGCACTGTCTGGATCCTCTTTTGCCAGCTGATTCTTGGAAAGAAAGCTGGGTGATGGGTACAGGGACACCTTTGACCAGTCAGATTGGTGTCTAATATTTCTGTTTAGCCAAGCATATATCTCACTTCTACGCTTGCCCGACCCAAGGGCTAAGAGGAATAAATGCCTTGAAGGTCAAAAGCTTCAAGGAGGTCTCTTTAATTGGTTCAAAAGGAGCCTTTGTCAGCTGGTGTAAAACCAGGGAGAGGTTCCAGGAGGGGATTTCCCTCTGGTCTTTGGGTCCGTCTCTGTGGGAACTATCCAGGAGATGAGTGAAATGTTTCTCCTTGCTGATATTAATGGGGGAGTTTCCCACATTATCAGAGAGGGCTGATCTGTAACCATCAATGCTGCTGGGCTGTAACTTACTGTATTGAAAAAGGTACATAAGAAAGCCAGCAATTGACTTAACGGGAGGGGGGGGGGCTGAAGTCCACCTGGTTAGTGATGCACCACTTTGTAAAAATGGCCCACTTTGCCTCACAGACTGATCTGGTTGATCCTCTTTGAGGAGCCTCAATTCTTGCTGCCACTGTGTCAGACAAGCCCTACTCCTTGATTACTGAGGCTCTAGGAGCCATGCATGGAGATTTAGACTTGTCAAATTTCTATGAGGAATCTGATTGCCAACAGGGTGGGCAGGGTCAGTGGGATTTGGATGGACATGGCCACTAGATCCCAAAACCAAGGCATGTTGGGCCACCCCAGAGCAATCAGAATTATTCTCTTGCATGAGGAGTCCTGCAACTTCACCACTTTGCCCAATATGGCTGCTGGTGGGAAGATGTATGCATCCAGATCCTCCCATGGTAATGTGCATCCACTGCTGTAGCCAGGGGATCAGGTACTGGTGACACAAACACAGGCAACTTGTTGTTGAATCTCGTGGCAAACAGATCTATCTGTGGCCGATACCCGTTGCTGCATATAGTTTGGAAGACCTCTGGAAGGAGAGACCACTCTGTTTGGATGGTCTGGCCTAGCCTGGATAGCTTGTCTGCTACCACATTCAGCCGGCCTGGAATGTGTCAGGCTGTGAGAGTCACTTGTTTCCTGGTACACCAGGTCAAGATTCTCCACAGTAGGGCACACAGTGGACCTGACCTCATACCTCCTTCCTTGTTTATGTATAACACTACTGTAGTGTTGTTGGTTGCTACAAGTACTATCTTGTTTGAGCAGAGGTCCTCGAACTCTTTTCAAACTAGAAAGACTGCTTTTAGTTCCAGATAGTTTTATATGCAGTTTGCTTTATGTAAGTGGCCAAGTCCCTCTTGCAGTGTGCTCGTTTAAGTGAGTGCCCCACCCTTCTTTTGATGCGTCTGTAAATATTTGCAGAGCATGTTTTATTGGGTGTATTAGATGCCACTCTGTGGGTCTCGTATTCAGTCGACCTAGATGAACTTGTTTCTCTGTGGCTGTAAGCAGACCTATCAACGACATGAACTGCCGAACTGGACAAACCGGTAGGGATAGCAGTGTCTGAATTTTTGTTTGAAGGTTCTGCATCCGGTCCGGTGTGGGTCGGACCCGACCAGACCTGAGGTCGAACTGATAACCTACAAGATCGAAAACCTGTTTGGGTTCCAGTTTTGATTTGTCCAAATTTACCAGCCAACCTAAGTCCTGGCACATTCTCAATAAATCCTGTGTATGCTGGAGACAAACTTGGTGGGACCTGGCTCTAACCAACCAGTTGTCTAGGTACTGATGGATTCTTATACCCTTGAGCATGGCCATCAGTTTCACCTCCTTTGGTATCACTGTGAACTCCATGGGGGCTGTGGACAAACCGAATGGCAGTGCCTTGAACTGGAATGTCCGACCCTGTACATGAAATCTGAGATATTTCCTGGACTGTTCCTGTACTGAAATATGGAACTAAGCAACCTTGAAAAACTATAAAGGTAACCCACTCCCCTTGTTGGAAGGAGATTTGATGGTTTCTGGTGTCTCCATTTTTTTTCGTCCATAACCTGATGTAATGTCTGCAACAGGTAAAAGTTCCTGGGGGGACTGACATAGCAGCTTATGATGTTCAGGGTCCTTGTCAAGCGAGGTCTGGTCTGGAAAGAGAGGGTGTAGTCCTCCTTCAAAATTGTACTACCTAGGGTCCAGCTCCCAAGGCTTCCTAAGTTCCCCTAGGTGATTTAGTCTGTTGTTTAGTGCACATTTGGTTGACTGATAAACTTTTACTGTCTCTCCGGACACTGGTCCGGCCTGTTGACAATGATACCAGTTAACAGTCCATCTGTTCTTGTTGTGGTCCAGTCCGGTGGGGCTGACACAACTCTTCACATTTTACAGACTCTTGGCCCCAGGCCAGCCGCCTGTAAGGCGGAGCATGTACACATTGTCGTTCGTTTGAAGGCTGACCCCGACTGGACACGATGAAAAAATGTTTGATTGTGGACCACCTTTTCTCTTGCCGTTTAAACGACCCATTTGTTATCTCTATAACCAGCAATTTTGGCCACAGTAATTCTCTGTAGCCTTTGATACTCTGTAACCAGTAAAACTGGTAGGCTAGGCTGACCAGGGAATTTAGTTACTGGTCTATTAACTAGGTAGTCCCTGGGTGGGTTTGCTGGTCAGTTCCAGTCCTCTGTAACCAATATTGAAAAGGAACATGACAGTAATTGCACCTGATAGCAGGTCAGTAGTCTCTGTAACCAGCTGGTGTGGAGCAAAACTTCTCAGTGAAAACTGTATAGCCAGTAACCAGTTGGTGAACTCTATAACCGGTTGAAGCAGTTTATGTGTAGGAAAAAACTTCCTGTCAGGGACTACACATTATTAGGCCAGTCATCAGTATTAGGCCGGTGAAAAGGCTGCTGATGAAGAGTGGCCAGCTGGTAGAAAGACCTGTGGGTTGGTGGATTCTTTGTGCTGGTTGATAATAGGCAGGAAGGCTCTGTAACCGGCTAATGTGAAGCAAACTGTTCAGTGCAGTCTGTCTGGCCGGTCAGTAGACTCTGTAACTGGTCGGTTGAAGCCATATGTTGTAGATGCTTGCTGTCTGCCTGCCCCAGAATCAACACATAATTGAATGGACTTGATCAGAGGGCTCTGTAACCGGTTGGGTCAGGTAAGCTGTACAAAGCTGTGTAGCCAGTACCCGGTTTGGTACACTCTGTAACCAGTTGCTGAAGCAATTTAACAACAGTTTACTATATTTGTGATGAATCCAGCTTACAGCAGGTTTTCTTAAAGCAATTTAACAACTTTATTGTGTTGAAATTCAGCTTACTGCAGGCTGAATGGAGTAGGTAGGGAGACTCTGTAACCGGTTGAGAAAAGCACATACATTAAGGGCTGTGAAGCCGGCAGCTGGTCGGTAGACTCTGTAACAGGTTTGGTGGGGTACACTTTACAAGGCTGTTTAGCCAGTAGGTATGCTCTGTAACCAGTTGTCAAAACAATTTAATAACCATCTTTTGTGTCGAATCCAGCTTACAGCAAGTTTTCTTAGTTCTTAAGTGTCTTGTTGTGAAAATTTGACAGTTGCTGGGAAAGCCCTTGTGAGCTATTTTTAGAACGGTATTGCAGGTTGGTGTGTCACGTGACCAGTTGGTGAAGATGACGTCAGTGGTCACATTCTTTGTGTGATACTTAACCCGCAACTTTAGAGTATTCTGACTGTCCACAAAACCCCACTACTGACAACAAGGCCGGGTCTGCAAGGCAGGGACTGGTATCACAGTAGGTGTGAGTTCTGAAGAATGCACTTCCAACTTTCCTGGTCGGTGAATCACATGACCAGCTTCGTGGAGAAGATAACGTCAGAGGTCGTGTTATTTCGAGCTGGCTGGTCGAATGATGCTTATAGCAGAGAAGCCTGAACCAGTGCGTTCTGAAGGTGAAAATCCTAGTCCGTGCCGGTCTGAGGTCGGTACCAGTGCTCTCTGAAGAGCTAGGAAGCTCTGCAGATGAATTTCTTTCTTTCATGATAAAGCCAGGAAACTTGAAACAGTGACCTGGCTATCCCCAACCCCCACTACCAACAACAAAGCCGGGTCCGCCAGGGAGGGACTGATATCACAGTAGATTGTTGAAAACACGTCTGCACAGTACATGAGCCAAACAAAAAAGATGCCATGACTTCATCTTGTCTAGACAGGAAGGGAGTACAAGGTGTCATCTGGGGAGTGCACAGTACTGGGACCAGCCAGCTAGTGAGGGCATTATGCACTCATATAAGATGACTTTTTTCTGTTGTTTGGCGGGGCCAGTCTGCACCAACCGGATTAGCAATTCTCCATTGGATAGGATGTATTAATGCAATAAAAATTTGGATTTTACTAACAGCCAATATACAGGGAACATATTTTCTTGTACCTGTGAATCTTTAGTAAATATACAATAGGTCCCCACTTTATTAAACAGTTTACACTTCACCAAGATAATAGTCACTCACCCAGTGTGACAGAGCCTGTCAATGCAGGGCTGTAAGATCTTTCATTATTGTGATCCAACTTATATGCCTTAATTTCAATGCTGTAAGTGGCTCCGGCTCTAAGACCTGTAAAATCTTCTGAGGTAGAGGTAACATCAGCTGTTTTTTCATCTCCTTCAAAATTCAGCTTCACTTCATATCCACTCACATCTGCAGTTTGTGCTGGTTTGGTCCAACTTACTCGTGAACTGGATGTGTCTGTATTGGCAGTGTTTAAGCCAGTTGGAGCTTTTGGTTCTACAAAGTCAAACATAGGTGATTTGACATGAACCTGTTACCAGGACACTAAAAAACTTTCCACCTGTTATCTCAATAAGACTAAATATAATGGAGCTTATTAGTATTCATTTTAAGTTTTGGTCTTACAATAGTGAAACAAATACTAAAATCATACCAATTCAGATAATGCATTGGTGGTAGATTTACGTCGGCTTGATGATAGTTTATTATGTGTATAAAAACGTCAGTGTTAAACTTATGATTATTACTGAGTAGGTATATTAACATAACTGTTATACTGGGAACTTGTAATGCACTTGACCTTAATAACTGAAATGTCAGTGTAGTCTTAAAGGAAACTTCAATATTTAAATCATGAATTAATCAATTTCACGCCTGTCAAAAATATTTTCCCATGCCTATTATAGATAATAATTGCCCAAAACATTTTGATAGGCCTTATGAAAAGGGAGATAGTTAAGTTACATAATACTGTGGTAGCAGTGTAAAATGTCTGAAAAATGGGTTGCAAAACCAATTAGCCACTACTTTTCAAGGACGCTTAAATTTTGTCAATAATTTCAAAAATGGAAATTAATCACCATTCAAAACCACACAAAATATACTTTATTTTCAGAAACAGTATCTAGGATTGCTACACATGAACTGCAGAAAACAATGGTATTGATAATGTAGAAACCATATTTTCGTTCAATCATACCTGTTGTAACTTCCTTGTTGATTTCAGTGCTTTTTATTTCATTTCCACTGTCAACAATATAAGCAAAAATCTTAACAGTGTAAATAGTTCCTGATTTTACATTGTCAGCAGAACCAAACACGAGTGTTTTCTCCTTATCTTTGAGTACAGTTTTTTCATCAGACACAGGTGAATTGTCAGAACTGTACAGTCCGAGTTTATACCCAGTCAGACCTCCTTCTGGTGCAGTCCAGCTAACAGTCACAGTGGCTTGTGTTGCTGAGGGCTCATTTAAAGTTGGTGTATTTGGTTCTGTAATGTAACGCCAAGCACTTATTCATTAGAAATACACTAAGCATGATGTGGAATGTGTGGTGAATTGGCTAATAAGAGCATTACCATTGTAAAATAATGGATCTATTTCATATTACAGATATTATATAAATATTACAATGGGTACACTATAACTGAAAACAAGCAGCAGTCAATATTTAATGAAGTAGTTTCCAACAATTAATAAAACCACTATAAAACATTGGATTGTATTATAACTGCAAATAAATTATGTACACATTTGAAACTTTCTCAAAATACTACATGAACTTGAAGATTTTGTACTGAGAACAGCTATATAGTAAATATCCTTATTACATAATCCAATTGTTGACAAATGCTTTCCTTGTTAATAAGAATTTGTCCCTGTCTTACGTGTGTACACGTCCAGTGTGACCTCTTCACTTATTGTTTTGGCTGCAGTGGTTGCTGTTGCTGTGTCATCATCCTCTCCGCTCTGTACTCTGACTGATGCAGTGTACTGAGTCCCACCTATGATCTCTGAAAATGTGTGTGTTGTGGAACTGACCTTTTCTTCACTTCCTGATATCCCTGATAACTGCAGTTATAAAGACAGAAGCATAATTAAAGTATAAAAGATTTGGGGCTCAACAGCCAGCATCATACTGGAACTGGTCCTCAATATTGTCATTTGTGGGAGTCAGACCCACACTGGTGACAGCCTGTGATTACATGCCATCTGCTGACACACCAGGCCACTGAATACCTGAAGACTAAGGGATATAAAAGAATTAAACTCACTAACAAGTAGTTGGCTGATGGTTAGCTCATCATAGGCTTTTGAGTTCAGTCTTCTAGGTGTGATACACATATCTGTCAACTGTATACAATGAAGAAATGTTTGTAAACAAACCAATGCTAACCACACTTTCACTTGTAAAATAAACTCAAAAAGATCAGAACTTTAAATCTTGTATCAACCATCGCTACTCTAAGCTACTTTAATTATTCCTGACAACTTATCTGTGAAATGTTAATATATCTAAACATCCTTTCATGTCATGTTTACTTAACATCAGTATAGTACTGTATGGTACTGAAATCATTTTTGACAGGTTATTTGGTAAACTATGAGAATAGAAGCATGAACACAGTATATTTCAGCACATTACCGAAACAACATATTTGGTAAATTCCCCTTCTCCAGGCTGATTCCATTTAACTGTCAAAGAGTTTGTAGTACGGTTTTCCAGCTCCAGGCCAGTGGCTTTCTCTGGGTCTATTGAAAATATCAATGTTGATTCACATTATTTTTAAAATTGTTAAACTTGGTACTATATTATTAACGTACTATTAAAAAGTAACCAACTGTAGTTAAATAATAACAGTTCCTTTATGATAAACACAGGAATTACATTTTACTTCTAAGAATCTGAAAGCAAAATCTATTTCTCCATCTGCTCTGAAAGGAAAAGCATTTCCACAGTATGTCCCAATAAGTGTATTTGGTCCTATCAACAAATCACAGTCAAAATCTAAGCTGTTGCTGTTGCTCGGTTGTCTCTTAAATGGGATATTTTACTGTCACAAATCCTGTCACACCCACTGCCACTGCCCCAACCCCCAATTTTGTCAACTCCTGGTCATTGTAGAGTAAATATCTTGAGTTCCTACAAGGCCCTCGCAGCACTCAACACTAAATAAGGTTAAGACATGGTTAAGACATGGGTTCCTGAGAGACTTGCAATGGTTATAAATAAAGTATAAATATCAGTGTTTACCCTTTTTTCAAAATAGACCCAAAAACTGATTCAAGGGTTTTGGTCAATTAGCGACAGAAAAAAGTAATATTTTTAATATTTGCATAAATATTAGGGGATTAATATTTGGCACAGTAACAAAGGGATAACACACCTATTATTTGAGGTATTAACATTGAAAATATATGAAATACTCTTTGTGTTATTCAGGTTCAAAGTCAAAAATTCACCAAAATTAGACCCATAAACTGATTCATGCTTCTATCTTACTTGGTCTGAATAATCCTGTGGCTGGTTCACTTTGTGTTGTGCCTTTCACTGTGACAATATTCACCTTGTAGACACGCCCTGGGATCAATGGGGACAATGATGCTGTCTTCACAGCCTCATCATCAATTTCCCTATTAAATTAATACAGAAAACTTTGCATCAAGAAAACTACTGTGAAACATTTATTTACAGAAATATTATTTTAAGCTATAAGAATGCATGTCATGTTGCATGATTCAAATGTACTTTTATTACAAATATTGTCATCTTCTTGTCATTTCATGGAAATCATAAACAAGAGGAGAGTGCCCGTGAATGGGCACTGTGTCAGCTGACTGAGTGTTTTTGATTTGTGAAGGTGATTAGAGGACAGAATAATTATCAGGAAAAGGGCTGTACAGAAATACAGTAAATGGTAACTGAACAGCAAGTTCGAAAGAAATTCCGAAGCTGACAGAAGAAAAGGATAAAAAAGTTGTGCCCTGTAAATGGTATTATGAAGGAAAATAACAAGGTAATTGTTTAAGTGTAAAAAATAGGTTAAAACATATTTAAAGAAATACTACAAATGCAATATCCTCGTTCGACCTTGAAGAAGGGGTCCAAGGTCAAATCTAACCACACAAATACATTCCCAGCCCATGATTTCCTATGGTGTACCATTCCAAACCTCTAGGACCAATTATAAATGAGTTATAAGCACTTTTAAGCTTGGCTGTCCCCATTTGACCTTGAAGGAGGGGTCCAAAGGTCAAATCTGACCATACCAAAAGATTCCGAGCCAATGATTTCCTATGGGATGGTTTACCATCCCAAATCTCTGTCACCAATAATAAGCGAGTTGTAGGCACTTTCAATTTTCGCTATCCTCATTTGACCTTGAAGGAGGGTTCCAAGGTCAAATCGGACCATATCAACAGATTCACAGCCCATGATTTCCTGTCTGTTTACCATCCCAAACCTCTGGGACCAATAATAAGCGAGTTATAAGCACTTTTAAGTTTGGCTATCCTTGTTTGACCTTGAAGGAGGGGTCATTGAAGGTCAAATCTGACCACACCAAAAGATTCCCACCCCATGATTTCCTACAGGTTGGTTTATCATCCCAAACCTCTAGGATCAATAATAAGGGAGATATAAGCACTTTTCATGACTGACAAAAAACACCTGTGGCGGCCATCTTGTTTCTCAAAATGAGGCCAAAAATATTCCCAGACAACATTTTATGGTTATTAATATATACTGCAAACTTAAGAAAGCTAGCTATAATATTTTTTTTCATCAGAGCAGTAATGGTGAAATCTCTCTCTACACACTGCGGCTATCCAGTGGATACAATGATTTACTCAACAGTGAGAACCTGAAAGTAGCTATTGCTCAGCTATGCCATGACATAGAGGTCTGCAATTTCACTATGTTATAGCTGACCAAAAATTCTGTGAATAACATATTTAACAAATTACTCTAAATGTAATAGTTTTCAAGTTACAACTGATTTACTCAACAGTGAGAACCTCAAAGGAACTATTACTCAGCTATGCAATGAGCTACATGTCTGAAATTTTACTATGTTATAGCTAACCCAAAAGTAGGTGAACAACATATTTAAGCAAACTACTGTAAATGCAATAGTTTTCAAGCTACAACTGATTTACTCAATAGTGAGAACCTGAAAATAGCTATTGCTCCGCTATGCCATGAGCTATAGGTCTGTAATTTCACTATGTTATAGCTGACCCAAAAGTAGGTGAACAATATATTTTAACAAAATACTCCTAATGCAATATTTTTCAAGTTATAGCTGATTTACTCAACAGTCAGTACCTGAGAATAGCTATTGCTCAGTTGTGCCATGAGCTATAGGTCTATAATTTCACTATGTTATAGCTGACCCAAAAGTAGCTGAATAACATATTTGCACAAATTTCTGTAAATGCAATAGTTTTCCAATTATAACTGATTTACTCAACAGTGAGAACTTCAAAGTAGCTATTACTCAGCTATGAAATGAGCCACAGGTCTGAAACTTCACTATGTTATAGCTGACCCCAAAATAGGTGAATAACATATTGAAACAAAATACAGTACACTCTCGCTTATCCGAACCCCGATTATCCGAAAATCCGGCTTAACCGCACTTTTCTGATGTCTCCCATATTTTGGTTTCGTTGACTACCGAGTCCGATGGGCGATAATCGGTGATTTTAATAAAATCTTCATATTTACCTACCTAAAAATCGTGAAAGCCATTAAATTCATCCATTTAACCCAGTTCCTTGATCTCCCACCTTTTGTTTAGCATAACACACAGTAATCCCTCCATGCTGAGCCCTTTCTCAATGCCAGGTCTCCTATTGATTAAGTGCAATTAAGGCGTCTTCTAAATTCAGAACAAAGGGGGACCCAGTGTTTGGGTGATCAGCTTGCTTTACAAAGTGAGGCATTCAGTTAGGTAATTAACCCTCTGTACACAATAAAATGACAATGTCCACTGAATTTGTTGTCATTGAAAGGGCAGTGTGTTAAATTAATGGACATTGGTTAGGAAATCATCAAAAAAAAAGGTTCAGATGCATTGTTCTAGTTTAGAGGCTAGAAAAGAAAAGCCTTCACAAATAAAGCCTGGAACTTGGCCTTTGATCATAAAAATAGTGTGACAGGCCTTACAACATTCACTATCCATTAATTTACTAAAAAGACTGTTTGGCTGATAAAATATATTGTCAGTACATATACAAAAACGGACTGAGATGTTCCACTCTTTTATTTAACAGGGGTTATGGCAAAGGATTTTTGGTTTTCATTTACAAAAACAAGGGAAACAAGTCATTAAGTGAACTTATAAGGTGTAAAAATATGCAAAAAAATAACAAGTAAAAGTTATTAATCTTGCAAATTTTCGGGACAACCAGATGCCTCTGATTCTCCAGTAATTTCAATTTTAGAAATCTCCAAAAACTTACGTTTTTTTTTTGTTTCTAGTACTACAGTCTTCATGAAATCTCGTGATATAAAGCACATATTGATGTCTTTTAGTGAACTAATATTGTGGATTATTTATTAAACAAGAGGAGAGTGCCCGTGAACGGGCACTGTGTCAGCTGACTGAATGTTTTTGATTTGTGATGGTGATAATGAGAGGAAAGCATAATTATCAGGGAAAGGGCTGTACAGAAATACAGTAAATGGTAACTGAACAGCATGTTCGAAAGATATTCCGAAGCTGACAGAAAAAAAGGACAAAAAAGTTGTGCCCTGCAAATGGTATTATGAAATACAGTAACAAGGTAATTGTTTAAGTGTAAAAAGTAGGTTAAAAATATTTAAAGAAATATTATAAATGCAATATCCTCGTTCGACCATGAAGAAGGGGTCCAAAGGTCAAATCTGACCATACCAAAAGATTCCCAGCCAAAGAATTTAGGATGGTTTACCATCCCAAACCTCTCGGACCAATAATAAGTGAGTCATAGGCACTTTTTAAGTTTGGCTATCCTTGTTTGACCTTGATGGAGGGGTCCAAGGTCAAATCCGACCACACAAAAAAATTCCCAGCCCATGATTTCCTGTAGCTTGTTTACCATCCCAAACCTGTAGGACCAATAATAAGCGAGTTCTAAGCAATTGTAAGTTTGGCTATCCTCAATTGACCTTGAAGGAGGGGTCCCAGGTCAAATCTGACCACACCAAAAGAATCCCAGCCCATGATTTCCTATATGTTGGTTTACCATCCCAAACCTCCAAGACCAATAATACGCGAGTTATAAGCACTTTAAGTTTGGCTATCTTCGTTTGACCTGGAAGGAGGGGTCTAAGGTGAAATCTGACCACACCAAAAGATTCCCAGCCCATGATTTTCTATAGGTTGGTTTTCCATTCCAAACCTCTAGGACCAATAATAAGCGAGTTATAAGCACTTTTAAGTTTGGCTATCCTCATTTGACCTTGAAGGAGGGTCCAAGGTCAAATCCGACCACACCAAAAAATTCCCAGCTCATGATTTTCTATAGGTTGGTTTTCATTCCAAACCTCTAGGACCAATAATAAGCGAGTTATAAGCACTTTTATGTTTGGCTATCCTCATTTGACCTTGAAGGAGGGTTCCAAGGTCAAATCGGACCATATTAACAGATTCCCAGCCCATGATTTCCTACAGGTTGGATACAATGATTTACTCAACAGTGAGAACCTGAAAGAAGCTATTGATCAGCTATGCCATGACATAGAGGTCTGCAATTTCACTATGTTATAGCTGACCAAAACGTCTGTGAATAACATATTTAACAAAATACTCTAAATGTAATAGTTTTCAAGTTACAACTGATTTACTCAATAGTGAGAACCTCAAAGTAACTATTACTCAGCTATGCAATGAGCTACATGTCTGAATTTTTGCTCTGTTATAGCTGACCTAAAAGTAGGTGAACAACATATTTAAGCAAAATACTGTAAATGCAATAGTTTTCAAGTTACAACTGATTTACTCAATAGTGAGAACCTGAAAATAGCTATTGCTCTGCTATGCCATGAGCTATAGGTCTGTAATTTCACTATGTTATAGCTAACCCAAAAGTAGGTGAACAATATATTTTAACAAAATACTCCAAATGCAATATTTTTCAAGTTATAGCCAATTTACTCAACAGTCAGTGCCTGAGAATAGCTATTGCTCAGTTGTGCCATGAGCTACAGGTCTGTAATTATAGCTGACCCAAAAGTAGCTGAATAACATATTTGCACAAATTTCTGTAAAGGCAATAGTTTTCCAATTACAACTGATTTACTCAACAGTGAGAACTTCAAAGTAGCTATTACTCAGCTATGCAATGAGCCACAGGTCTGGAACTTCACCATGTTATAGCTGACCCCAAAATAGGTGAATAACATATTGCAACAAAATACTGTAAATGCAATAGTTTCCAAGTTATAAGTGATTTACTCAACAGTGATAACCTAAAAGTAGCTATTACTCAGCTATGCCATGAGCTACAGGTCTGAAATTTTACTATGTTATAGCTGACCCAAAAGTAGCTGAATAACATATTTATACTAAATTCTCTAAATGCAATAGTTTTCAAATTATAAGTGATTTGCTCAACATTGAGAACTTTAAAGTAGCTATTACTGAGCTATGCAATGTGTCACAGGTCTGGAACTTCACTATGTTATAGCTAACCCCAAAATAGGTGAATAACATATTGAAACAAAATACTCTAAATGCAATAATTTCCAAGTTATAAGCGATTTACTCAACAGTGATAACCTCAAAGTAGCTATTACTCAGCTATGCCATGAGCTACAGGTCTGAAATTTTACTATGTTATAGCTGACCCAAAAGTAGGTGAACAACATATTTAAGCAAAATACTGTACATGCAATAGTTTTCAAGTTACAACTGATTTACTCAATAGTGATGACCTAAAAGTAGCTATTACTCAGCTATGCCATGAGCTACAGGTCTGAAATTTTACTATTTTATAGCTGACCCAAAAGTAGCTGAATAACATATTTATACTAAATTCTCTAAATGCAATAGTTTTGCAATTACAACTGATTTAATCAATAGTGAGAACCTCAAAGTAGTCATTACTCAGCTATGCAATGAGCTACAGGTCTGAAATTTTACTATGTTATAGCTGACCCAAAAGTAGCTGAATAACATATTTATACGAAATTCTCTAAATGCAATAGTTTTGCAATTACAACTGATTTACTCAATAGTGAGAACTTCAAAGTAGCTATTACTCAGCTGTGCCATGACCTACAGATCCGAAATTTCACTATGTTATAGCTGGCCCAAAAGTAGCTGAATAACATATTTATACGAAATTCTCTAAATGCAATAGTTTTGCAATTACAACTGATTTACTCAATAGTGAGAACCTCAAAGTAGTTATTACTCAGCTATGCAATGAGCTACAGGTCTGAAATTTTACTATGTTATAGATGACCCAAAAGTAGGTGAACAACATATTTAAGCAAAATACTGTAAATGCAATAGTTTTCAAGTTAAAACTGATTTACTCAATAGTGATGACCTAAAAGTAGCTATTACTCAGCTATGCCATGAGCTACAGGTCTGAAATTTTACTATGTTATAGCTGACCCAAAAGTAGCTGAATAACATATTTATACGAAATACTCTAAATGCAATAGTTTTCCAATTACAACTGATTTACTCAATAGTGAGAACTTTAAAGTAGCTATTACTCAGCTATGCCATGACCTACAGATCTGAAATTTCACTATGTTATAGCTGGCCCAAAAGTAGCTGAATAACATGTTTATACGAAATTCTCTAAATGCAATAGGTTTTAAGTTACAAGTGATTTACTCAATAGTGAGAACTTCAAAGTAGCTATTACTCAGCTATGCAATGAGCCACAGATCTGAAACTTCACTATGTTATAGCTGATCCCAAAATAGGTGAATAACATATTGAAACAAAATACTGTAAATGCAATAGTTTCCAAGTTATAAGCGATTTACTCAACAGTGATAACCTAAAAGTAGCTATTACTTAGCTATGCTATGAGCTACAGGTCTGAAATTTTACTATGTTATAGCTGACCCAAAAGTAGCTGAATAACATATTTATACGAAATTCTGTAAATGCAATAGTTTTCCAATTACAACTGATTTACTCAATAGTGAGAACTTCAAAGTAGCTATTACTCAGCTGTGCCATGACCTACAGATCTGAAATTTCACTATGTTATAGCTGGCCCAAAAGTAGCTGAATAACATATTTATACGAAATTCTCTAAATGCAATAGTTTTGCAATTACAACTGATTTACTCAATAGTGAGAACCTCAAAGTAGTTATTACTCAGCTATGCAATGAGCTACAGGTCTGAAATTTTACTATGTTATAGCTGACCCAAAAGTAGGTGAACAACATATTTAAGCAAAATACTGTAAATGCAATAGTTTTCAAGTTAAAACTGATTTACTCAATAGTGATGACCTAAAAGTAGCTATTACTCAGCTATGCCATGAGCTACAGGTCTGAAATTTTACTATGTTATAGCTGACCCAAAAGTAGCTGAATAACATATTTATACGAAATACTCTAAATGCAATAGTTTTCCAATTACAACTGATTTACTCAATAGTGAGAACTTTAAAGTAGCTATTACTCAGCTATGCCATGACCTACAGATCTGAAATTTCACTATGTTATAGCTGGCCCAAAAGTAACTGAATAACATGTTTATACGAAATTCTCTAAATGCAATAGGTTTTAAGTTACAAGTGATTTACTCAATAGTGAGAACTTCAAAGTAGCTATTACTCAGCTATGCAATGAGCCACAGATCTGAAACTTCACTATGTTATAGCTGATCCCAAAATAGGTGAATAACATATTGAAACAAAATACTGTAAATGCAATAGTTTCCAAGTTATAAGCGATTTACTCAACAGTGATAACCTAAAAGTAGCTATTACTTAGCTATGCTATGAGCTACAGGTCTGAAATTTTACTATGTTATAGCTGACCCAAAAGTAGCTGAATAACATATTTATACGAAATTCTGTAAATGCAATAGTTTTCCAATTACAACTGATTTACTCAATAGTGAGAACTTCAAAGTAGCTATTACTCAGCTGTGCCATGACCTACAGATCTGAAATTTCACTATGTTATAGCTGGCCCAAAAGTAGCTGAATAACATATTTATACGAAATTCTCTAAATGCAATAGTTTTGCAATTACAACTGATTTACTCAATAGTGAGAACCTCAAAGTAGTTATTACTCAGCTATGCAATGAGCTACAGGTCTGAAATTTTACTATGTTATAGCTGACCCAAAAGTAGGTGAACAACATATTTAAGCAAAATACTGTAAATGCAATAGTTTTCAAGTTAAAACTGATTTACTCAATAGTGATGACCTAAAAGTAGCTATTACTCAGCTATACCATGAGCTACAGGTCTGAAATTTTACTATGTTATAGCTGACCCAAAAGTAGCTGAATAACATATTTATACGAAATACTCTAAATGCAATAGTTTTCCAATTACAACTGATTTACTCAATAGTGAGAACTTTAAAGTAGCTATTACTCAGCTATGCCATGACCTACAGATCTGAAATTTCACTATGTTATAGCTGGCCCAAAAGTAACTGAATAACATGTTTATACGAAATTCTCTAAATGCAATAGGTTTTAAGTTACAAGTGATTTACTCAATAGTGAGAACTTCAAAGTAGCTATTACTCAGCTATGCAATGAGCCACAGATCTGAAACTTCACTATGTTATAGCTGATCCCAAAATAGGTGAATAACATATTGAAACAAAATACTGTAAATGCAATAGTTTCCAAGTTATAAGCGATTTACTCAACAGTGATAACCTAAAAGTAGCTATTACTTAGCTATGCTATGAGCTACAGGTCTGAAATTTTACTATGTTATAGCTGACCCAAAAGTAGCTGAATAACATATTTATACGAAATTCTGTAAATGCAATAGTTTTCCAATTACAACTGATTTACTCAATAGTGAGAACTTCAAAGTAGCTATTACTCAGCTGTGCCATGACCTACAGATCTGAAATTTCACTATGTTATAGCTGGCCCAAAAGTAGCTGAATAACATATTTATACGAAATTCTCTAAATGCAATAGTTTTGCAATTACAACTGATTTACTCAATAGTGAGAACCTCAAAGTAGTTATTACTCAGCTATGCAATGAGCTACAGGTCTGAAATTTTACTATGTTATAGCTGACCCAAAAGTAGGTGAACAACATATTTAAGCAAAATACTGTAAATGCAATAGTTTTCAAGTTACAACTGATTTACTCAATAGTGATGACCTAAAAGTAGCTATTACTCAGCTATGCCATGAGCTACAGGTCTGAAATTTTACTATGTTATAGCTGACCCAAAAGTAGCTGAATAACATATTTATACGAAATACTCTAAATGCAATAGTTTTCCAATTACAACTGATTTACTCAATAGTGAGAACTTTAAAGTAGCTATTACTCAGCTATGCCATGACCTACAGATCTGAAATTTCACTATGTTATAGCTGGCCCAAAAGTAGCTGAATAACATGTTTATACGAAATTCTCTAAATGCAATAGGTTTTAAGTTACAAGTGATTTACTCAATAGTGAGAACTTCAAAGTAGCTATTACTCAGCTATGCAATGAGCCACAGATCTGAAACTTCACTATGTTATAGCTGATCCCAAAATAGGTGAATAACATATTGAAACAAAATACTGTAAATGCAATAGTTTCCAAGTTATAAGCGATTTACTCAACAGTGATAACCTAAAAGTAGCTATTACTCAGCTATGCCATGAGCTACAGGTCTGAAATTTTACTATGTTATAGCTGACCCAAAAGTAGCTGAATAACATATTTATACGAAATTCTCTAAATGCAATAGTTTTGAAGTTATAAGCGATTTACTCAACAGTGATAACCTAAAAGTAGCTATTACTCAGCTATGCCATGAGCTACAGGTCTGAAATTTTACTATGTTATAGCTGACCCAAAAGTAGCTGAATAACATATTTATACGAAATTCTCTAAATGCAATAGTTTTTAAGTTACAAGTGATTTTACTCATGATGGAAGTTACTGAAAAGCCCAAAAGTAGCTATTACTCACTTAGCTATTGAGACAGGCACCCAACTTACTCACCATATTGTAGCTATGAAAAAAGTAGCTGAATAACATATTTTAACAAAATGCTCTAAATGCAACACTTTTCAAGTTATAAATGATTTTGTGCATGATTTCATGAATTTTAATGCATTAAAAATTATTAAAAAAATTTATTAAAAAAAAAGTAAGACAGATCCAGGTCTCATACTCACACAAGAGAATCTACCTCTGGCCTAGTACATATATGCAAGATATGAGAGAAATCCCTGCAATAGTCACTGAGAAAATTGTGATTAAGTGTTGAAATTTTCACACTTTTGGTGGGGGTACCCCCCTTGTAATGTCTCTAGCAAACAGACGAACAGACAGATTTGCATGCCTTGAACAATTTTTCATCCTCGATAGATAAGGTATCTTTTAAAAAAAACAGCACGTCTCTAGGCCTTGTAGTTTTGGAGGAGAAGTTGTTCACGCGGACGCGTACGCGGACGCGTACGCAGACGCGTACGCGTACGCGTACGCCCACGCCGCAGAGTGACGACATAATGTCAGCTGACTGACAAGTCAGCTGACATAAAAACAGAATAACATAGGTTTTTGAATCTTTTATTTCATTTTTATGTAGATATAAGCAATATTGACAAAATCACTCTATTATCGTCCATTGGTGTTACCGCTAATGCACGTAGACCTCACTCTCGGCTATCCGAACCTCCCGATTATCCGAACTTCAATGATGTCTCCCTACAGGTTCGGATAATCGAGAGTCTACTGTACTCTAAATGCAATAGTTTTCAAGTTATAAGTGATTTACTCAACAGTGATAACCTAAAAGTAGCTATTACTCAGCTATGCCATGAGCTACAGGTCTAAAATTTTACTATGTTATAGCTGGCCCAAAAGTAGCTGAATAACATATTTATACGAAATTCTCTAAATGCAATAGTTTTTAAGTTACAAGTGATTTTACTCATGATGGAAGTTACTGAAAAGCCCAAAAGTAGCTATTACTCACTTAGCTATTGAGACAGACACCCAACTTACTCACCATATTGTAGCTATGAAAAAAGTAGCTGAATAACATATTTTAACAAAATGCTCTAAATGCAACACTTTTCAAGTTATAAGTGATTTACTCAACAGTGATAACCTAAAACTAGCGATTACTCAGCTATGCCATGAGCTACAGGTCTGAAATTTTACTATGTTATAGCTGACCCAAAAGTAGCTGAATAACATATTTATACGAAATTCTCTAAATGCAATAGTTTTCAAGTTATAAGCGATTGACTCAACAGTGATAACCTAAAAGTAGCTATTACTCAACTATGCCATGAGCTACAGGTCTGAAATTTCACTATGTTATAGCTGGCCCAAAAGTAGCTGAATAACATATTCATACGAAATTCTCTAAATGCAATAGTTTTTAAGTCACAAGTGATTTTACTCATAATGGAAGTTACTGAAAAGCCCAAAAGTAGCTATTACTCACTTAGCTATTGAGACAGACACCCAACTTACTCACCATATTGTAGCTATGAAAAAAGTAGCTGAACAACATATTTTCACAAAATGCTGTAAATGCAACACTTTTGAAGTTATAAGTGATTTAGTGCATGATTTCATGAATTTTAATGCATTAAAAATTATTAAAAAAATTTATTAAAAAAAAAGTAAGACAGATCCAGGTCTCATACTCACACAAGAGAATCTACCTCTGGCCTAGTACATATATGCAAGATATGAGAGAAATCCCTGCAATAGTCACTGAGAAAATTGTGATAAAAAGTTGAAATTTTCACACTTTTGGTGGGGGTACCCCCCTTGTAATGTCTCTAGCAAACAGACGAACAGACAGATTTGCATGCCTTGAACAATTTTTCATCCTCGATAGATAAGGTATCTTTTAAAAAAAACAGCATGTCTCTAGGCCTTGTAGTTTTGGAGAAGAAGTTGTTCACGCGGACGCGGACGCCCACGCCGCAGAGTGATGACATAAAAAATCTTTAAAAAATGATAATATTTTTACATTACACTATTATAGGAGATAAAATGGAGATTACTAACTCATAGCGCGTGAATATATTTCCCATTTTAAACTATGTTTTTTGTACACAGGTCAACAATTTCACCATATCAGTTACAAGCGAAGTATTGTGCTAAGGAAACTACCAAAAAAATGGCCGAACTATTGCAGTATTTTTGTCTTAATCTCACTTACATAGTACCCAGTCCATCCGGAGCACTGCTAGTACTGGTGTCTATGACAGAGACTTCATACTTATCAAAGACTCCAGGAGCTCCATCTAACCAGGTCACTTGAAGAGTTGTGGTAGTTCTTCCTGGTACTGAAATCTGGCCAGGAGCAGGTGGTACTGGTGTACAAATAAAACACAGAGTTTGACACCAACCGTTTAATGTCGGATTTCAATGATTAGTTCACACTTAACCTACACAAATGGTGATTCTAATCTATTTAATTGTGAGGGGGTACAACTTAAAACTAATTGTCAAAACATTAAACATTGTGTCATAAGAAATCACCATATAAAATAAGAAAATTTCAGTTTGAATCATAGGTGACATCTTATAACCTAATTTATCAGAGAACAGAATATCATGCAGCTAAATGATCAACAACAAAAGGCACTGAATTAAAACTGCTAGATATAAAAACAAGATTTATAGATAAGTTAAAAATTAAAAAGAAGGTGGATATTTAAAGGGCAACATCTTGTGTAATTAAACATTACTTATTCTATACACAAATGAAATCATTTGATAGGAAAATGATATACATTCACCATACCATATGACATATTAAAATTCATCCTCATGATCTAGTGTAAAAATGGTTTGGGCCATGTAAAAATTTTATCTTCATTTATGATAAATTCCTGAAAGGATTGCCAATCCTGTTGAAAGAATTATTTTATATCAACCGTCACCATCCAATATAAGATAAATATAAGACATTATTATGGAGATCTACTCATTGTGATGAACAGTATTTGAACCCATGACCCAAGACAGGGGCATAGAATGATTAAATGTCACTTAAATTACTGCTTTTAAATGCGGACCTGATAGATCTCACCATTCAGCCAGTGATGTTACTGATGCAAAGGGATGAACATGGTGCAGAAAAATAAAATGCAACATAAACTATTTGTCAACATGGTTTAATAGCTGTTTACTACATGCTATGGGGAAATAATTCAGATGAAATACCTGTATGTCCTTCAGCAGTCCCTGTATTACTGGTCCTGGTCCCCAGTGTTGCAGTGACATACACGGTGATCTCAGTGCCTGGAGCTAGAGCAGCGGACACAACAATTATACAGCCAGTTGTAACACAAGAGGTTGGTGTGGGGTCTCCAGTGGAGTCCTTCTTCTTATATGTCACAGTGTACTGAAATCAGTAGATTAATTTTAACTAGAAATAGGATGCCCTGTTGCTTGTAGCTGCGACATATGAATAGAAACAGGATAGCATAGAAGAACACACATTATCATGTGTAATGTCCACCCTATCAACCTTTTGCAAAAATTGTACAGTAATCTTACAAGGCCCTGTTTCATCTGTAAAATATATCAATGATGCTTAAATATTTATTAGTATACATGTAAATTATTTCAGCTTCATGCCTTTTTGCATTGGTTGGGTAGAAAATTTTGACGAAATCGCTCTATCTTGCATGGTTAAGCAGATAGAAGCAAATTTCCGTTTTTCAATTTTTGGCAAAAATTCAAAATGGCTGCCATATGTGGGAAGAGGAATATTTTTTGAAAACTGCCAAGGGTACACTGGTCAGATACCCTGTGGGTTCATTGAAATCGCTCTATCTCGCACGGTTAAGGAGACAGAAGCAAACTTGCGTTTTTTCATTTTAGGCAAAAACTGAAAAATTCAAAATGGCCGCCATTTTTGGAGAGAGTAAAATATTTTGAAAATTGCCAATAGTACATCGATTAGATACCCTGTGGGTTGAAAATTTCTACGAAACAAGATGACTGCCAAAAGTGGCGAAAATTGAAATGTTTCAAATTCACATAGAATACTCCTCTACTACCATATGGGTTAAAAATTCAGTCGAAATCGCTCTATCTCTTACGGTTTCCGAGATATTCACATTTTTGGGTTTTCCGCAAAAATCCAAGATGGCCGCCAAAAGTGGCGAAAAAAATTGAAATTTTTCAATTTTGTATAGGATACTTTGCTATCACCCTATGGGTCAAAAATTCTGTTAAAATCACTCTATCTCTTGCGGTTTCCGAGATATTAACATTTTCAGTTTTCCGCAAAAAATCCAAGATGGCCACCAAAAATGGCGAAATTGAAATTTTTCAATTTCACATAGAATACTCTCTCCATACCCTGTGGGTCAAAAATTCTGTCGAAATTGCTCTATCTCTTACGGTTTCCGAGATATTAACATTTTTTGTTTTTCCGCAAAAATTCAAGATGGCCGCAAAAGTGGCGAAAATTGAAATTTTTCAATTGCACATAGAATACTCTACCACTACCATGCGAGTCAAAATTTCTGTCAAAATGGCTCTATCTCTTACGGTTTCCGAGATATTAACATTTTTTGTTTTTCTGCAAAAATTCAAGATGGCCGCCAAAAGTGGCGAAAATTGAAATTTTTCAATTTTGTATAGAATACTTTCCTACTACCCTACGGGTCAAAAATTCTGTCCAAATCGCTCTATCTCTTACAGTTTCTGAGATATTAAGATTTTTTCGTTTTTCGCAAAAATTCAAGATGGCCGCCAAAAGTGGCGAAAATTAAAATTTTTCAATTTTGTATAGAATACTTTGCTACTACCCTATGGGTCAAAAATTCTATCCAAATCGCTCTATCTCTTACGGTTTCTGAGATATTAATATTTTTTGTTTTTCGCAAAAATTCAAGATGGCCGCCAAAAGTGGCGAAAATTGAATTTTTTCAATTTCACATAGAATACTCTGCTACATCCCTACGGGTTAAAAATTCTGTCGAAATGGCTCTATCTCTTATGGTTTCCAAGATATTAACATTATTTGTTTTTCCGCAAAAATTCAAGATGGCCGCCAAAAGTGGCGAAAATTGAAATTTTTCAATTTTGTATAGAATACTTTCCTACTACCCTACGGGTCAAAAATTCTGTCCAAATCGCTCTATCTGTTACGGTTTCTGAGATGTTAAGATTTTTTGTTTTTCGCAAAAATTCAAGATGGCCGCCAAAAGTGGCGAAAATTGAATTTTTTTCAATTTCACATAGAATACTCTGCTACAACCCTATGGGTCAAAAATTCTGTCGAAATCGCTCTGTCTCTTACGGTTTCCGAGATATTAACATTTTTTGTTTTTCCGCAAAAATTCAAGATGGCCGCCAAAAGTGGCGAAAATTGAAATTTTTCAATTGCACATAGAATACTCTACCACTACCATGCGAGTCAAAATTTCTGTCAAAATGGCTCTATCTCTTACGGTTTCCGAGATATTAACATTTTTTTTGTTTTTCCGCAAAAATTCAAGATGGCCGCCAAAAGTGGCGAAAATTGAAATTTTTCAATTTTGTATAGAATACTTTCCTACTACCCTACGGGTCAAAAATTCTGTCCAAATCGCTCTATCTCTTACGGTTTCGGAGATATTCAGATTTTTTCGTTTTTCGCAAAAATTCAAGATGGCCGCCAAAAGTGGCGAAAATTAAAATTTTTCAATTTTGTACAGGATACTTTTGTACTACCCTGTGAGTCAAAAATTCTGTCAAAATCGCTCTATCTCTTACGGTTTGTGAGATATTAAGATTTTTTTGTTTTTCGCAAAAATTCAAGATGGCCGCCAAAAGTGGCGAAAATTGAATTTTTTCAATTTCACATAGAATACTCTGCTACAACCCTACGGGTCAAAAATTCTGTCGAAATGGCTCTATCTCTTATGGTTTCCAAGATATTAACATTTTTTGTTTTTCCGCAAAAATTCAAGATGGCCGCCAAAAGTGGCGAAAATTGAAATTTTTCAATTTTGTATAGAATACTTTCCTACTACCCTACGGGTCAAAAATTCTGTCCAAATCGCTCTATCTGTTACGGTTTCTGAGATGTTAAGATTTTTTGTTTTTCGCAAAAATTCAAGATGGCCGCCAAAAGTGGCGAAAATTGAATTTTTTTCAATTTCACATAGAATACTCTGCTACAACCCTATGGGTCAAAAATTCTGTCGAAATCGCTCTGTCTCTTACGGTTTCCGAGATATTAACATTTTTTGTTTTTCCGCAAAAATTCAAGATGGCCGCCAAAAGTGGCGAAAATTGAAATTTTTCAATTGCACATAGAATACTCTACCACTACCATGCGAGTCAAAATTTCTGTCAAAATGGCTCTATCTCTTACGGTTTCCGAGATATTAACATTTTTTTGTTTTTCCGCAAAAATTCAAGATGGCCGCCAAAAGTGGCGAAAATTGAAATTTTTCAATTTTGTATAGAATACTTTCCTACTACCCTACGGGTCAAAAATTCTGTCCAAATCGCTCTATCTCTTAGGGTTTCTGAGATATTCAGATTTTTTCGTTTTTTGCAAAAATTCAAGATGGCCGCCAAAAGTGGCGAAAATTGAAATTTTTTAATTTTGTACAGAATACTTTTGTACTACCCTGTGAGTCAAAAATTCTGTCAAAATCGCTCTATCTCTTACGGTTTGTGAGATATTAAGATTTTTTTGTTTTTCGCAAAAATTCAAGATGGCCGCCAAAAGTGGCAAAAATTGAAAATTTTCAATTTTGTACAGAATACTCTTCTACTACCCTGTGAGTCAAAAATTGTGTCGAAATCGCTCTATCTCTTACGGTTTCTGAGATATTAAGATTTTTTCGTTTTTCGCAAAAATTCATGATGGCCGCCAAAAGTGGCGAAAATTAAAATTTTTCAATTTTGTATAGAATACTCTGCTACTACCCTACGGGTCAAAAATTCTGTCAAAATCGCTCTATCTCTTACGGTTTCTGAGATATTAATATTTTTTGTTTTTCGCAAAAATTCAAGATGGTCGCCAAAAGTGGCGAAAATTGAATTTTTTCAATTTCACATAGAATACTCTGCTACAACCCTATGGCTCAAAAATTCTGTCGAAATCGCTCTATCTGTTACGGTTTCCAAGATATTAACATTTTTTGTTTTTCCGCAAAAATTCAAGATGGCCGCCAAAAGTGGCGAAAATTGAAATTTTTCAATTTTGTATAGAATACTTTGCTACTACCCTATGGGTCAAAAATTCTGTCGAAATCGCTCTATCTCTTACGGTTTCTGAGATATTAATATTTTTTGTTTTTCGCAAAAATTCAAGATGGCCGCCAAAAGTGGCGAAAATTGAATTTTTTCAATTTCACATAGAATACTCTGCTACAACCCTATGGGTCAAAAATTCTGTCGAAATCGCTCTGTCTCTTACGGTTTCCGAGATATTAACATTTTTTGTTTTTCCGCAAAAATTCAAGATGGCCGCCAAAAGTGGCGAAAATTGAAATTTTTCAATTGCACATAGAATACTCTACCACTACCATGCGAGTCAAAATTTCTGTCAAAATGGCCCTGTCTCTTACGGTTTCCGAGATATTAACATTTTTTTGTTTTTCGTCAAAAATTCAAGATGGCCGCCAAAAGTGGCAAAAATTGAAATTTTTCAATTTTGTATAGAATACTTTCCTACTACCCTACGGGTCAAAAATTCTGTCCAAATCGCTCTATCTCTTACGGTTTCTGAGATATTAAGATTTTTTTGCTTTTCGCAAAAATTCAAGATGGCCGCCAAAAGTGGCGAAAATTGAAATTTTTCAATTTTGTATAGAATACTTTCCTACTACCCTATGGGTCAAAAATTCTGTCCAAATCGCTCTATCTCTTACGGTTTCTGAGATATTCAGATTTTTTCGTTTTTCGCAAAAATTCAAGATGGCCGCCAAAAGTGGCGAAAATTGAAATTTTTTAATTTTGTACAGAATACTTTTGTACTACCCTGTGAGTCAAAAATTCTGTCCAAATCGTTCTATCTCTTACGGTTTGTGAGATATTAAGATTTTTTCGTTTTTCGCAAAAATTCAAGATGGCCGCCAAAAGTGGCGAAAATTAAAATTTTTCAATTTTGTACAGAATACTCTGCTACTACCCTATGGGTCAAAAATTGTGTCGAAATCGCTCTATCTCTTACGGTTTCTGAGATATTAATATCAAGATGGCCGCCAAAAGTGGCGAAAATTGAATTTTTTCAATTTCACATAGAATACTCTGCTGCAACCCTATGGGTCAAAAATTCTGTCGAAATCGCTCTATCTGTTACGGTTTCCAAGATATTAACATTTTTTGTTTTTCCGCAAAAATTCAAGATGGCCGCCAAAAGTGGCGAAAATTGAAATTTTTCAATTTTGTATAGAATACTTTGCTACTAACCCTATGGGTCAAAAAGTCTGTCGAAATCGCTCTGTCTCTTACGGTTTCCGAGATATTAACATTTTTTGTTTTTCCGCAAAAATTCAAGATGGCCGCCAAACGTGGCGAAAATTGAAATTTTTTAATTGCACATAGAATACTCTACCACTACCATGCGAGTCAAAATTTCTGTCAAAATGGCTCTATCTCTTACGGTTTCCGAGATATTAATGTTTTTTTGTTTTTCCGCAAAAATTCAAGATGGCCGCCAAAAGTGGCGAAAATTGAAATTTTTCAATTTTGTATAGAATACTCTGCTACTACCCTACGGGTCAAAAATTCTGTCCAAATCGCTCTGTCTCTTACGGTTTCCGAGATATTAACATTTTTTGTTTTTCCGCAAAAATTCAAGATGGCCGCCAAACGTGGCGAAAATTGAAATTTTTCAATTGCACATAGAAAACTCTACCACTACCATGCGAGTCAAAATTTCTGTCAAAATGGCTCTATCTCTTACGGTTTCCGAGATATTAACATTTTTTGTTTTTCCGCAAAAATTCAAGATGGCCGCCAAAAGTGGCGAAAATTGAAATTTTTCAATTTTGTATAGAATACTTTCCTACTACCCTACGGGTCAAAAATTCTGTCCAAATCGCTCTATCTCTTACGGTTTCTGAGATATTAAGATTTTTTCGTTTTTCGCAAAAATTCAAGATGGCCGCCAAAAGTGGCGAAAATTGAAATTTTTTAATTTTGTACAGAATACTTTTCTACTACCCTGTGGGTCAAAAATTCTGTCGAAATCGCTCTATCTCTTACGGTTTCTGAGATATTAGCAAATTACTCAAGAGTAGTACTGAAAATACACAATGAAGTACCTAAATGGCTATTACTCATGTACTGACAAAGCTATCAGTCCCAAATGCAATACCAAGCGAGCTATGGACATAACAATCTTGTATTCAAAATTGTAGTAAAATATCTTTAATTATTTTGGCTTAAATGCACAGAAACCAATGGGTACTGAAAATAGCTGTACTTAAGTATTACTCGGTAAGCAAAAGAGGTACAACAGCCAAAAGCAATCCCAAGCAAGCTACTGACGCAATAAGCCTGCATACCAAATTTGGTGACAATAGCTCTAATACTTTTCCTTTAAATGAGCGGAAACCATGCGTGACGCCGGACATCGGACGCCGGACGGCAGAAAAAGCAAAAATAATATATCCACCCCCCCAGGGGGGTGGACATAATTAAATTAAAATTACTTTCAAATCAAAACAAGATGCACTCAGAGAGAGCAAAACGCTCGACTCCATGTGACCAGTCTTTCAAGTGATATAAAGTATTGTAAGGAAGACAATAAAATAAAACCAAACATGTAAATTAATCTTCATAGAAATATCAAGTAAAAAGCCAAAGTCATTAAAAATATATTGAAATGGGACCTCTGAAAATTCATGATTTTTTTGTATCCAAAATAAGATCCAGATTTTTCTTTTAGTAACTTCTTCTTTCAGTCAGGTCCTACCCAGAAATTTTTTAATAACGATCTGTTCATTAGTTCTAGAGTAATCTAAACACACACACTCACAAAAAAACAAACAAACAAACAAACAAAAGACAGATAAATAGACAAACAATTAACACAAAAAAAAATAAACTGCTGGTGAAGTTAAAAAAATATTGTTTAAAGGTCACGCATGGTAATTTTTTGTGATGGACTGTCAAGGAATTGAAAGAAAAAGAGAAAATAAAAACAGAAATAACTAGAAGATCGCTCGCAAAAAAAAAAGGATAATGTTTTTGCACAGCAAAAACAAAGCGTCCCGAAAAGGATATAAAGGTGAGTGCTAAAACCCTGCGGGTCAAAAATTTCGTCGAAATCGCTCCATCTCACATGGTTTTCAAGATTAAGCATTTTTGTGTTTTGTAATTTTTGCGAAAAATTCAAAATGGCCGCCATATTTGGAGAGACAAAAATTTTTTGATAATTGAGATAGTTACTCGGCAGATGTACCCTGTGGGTCAAAAATTTCGTCGAAATCGCTCTATCTCGCACGGTTTTCGAGATATAAGCATTTTTGTGTTTTGCAATTTTTGCGAAAAATTCGAAAATTCAAAATGGCCGTCATATTTGGCGAGACAAAAATTTTTTGAAAACTGGGATAGATACTCCGCAGAGATACCCTTTGGATAAAAAATTTCGTCGAAATCGCTCTATCTAGCATGGTTTTCGAGATATAAGCATTTTTGTGTTTTGCAATTTTTTCGAAAAATTCAAATACAAAATGGCCGCCATATTTGGCGAGACAAAATTTTTTTGAAAACTGGGATAGATACTCCGCAGAGATACCCTGTGGATCAAAAATTTCGTTGAAATCGCTCTATCTAGCATGGTTTTCGAGATATAAGCATTTTTGTGTTTTGCAATTTTTTCGAAAAATTTGGAAAATACAAAATGGCCGCCATATTTGACGAGACAAAAATTTTTTGAAAATTGGGATAGATACTCCGCAGAGATACCCTATGGGTCAAAAATTTCGTCAAAATCACTCTATCTCGCACAGTTTTCGAGATATAAGCATTTTTGTGTTTTGCAATTTTTGCGAAAAATTCGAAAATTCAAAATGGCCGCCATATTTGGCGAGACAAAATTTTTGAAAATTGGGATAGATACTCCGCAGAGATACCCTATGGGTCAAAAATTTCGTCGAAATCGCTCTATCTAGCATGGTTTTCGAGATATAAGCATTTTTGTGTTTTGCAATTTTTGTAAAAAATTCGAAAATTCAAAATGGCCGCCATATTTGGCGAGACAAAATTTTTTTGAAAATTGGGATAGATATTTCTCAGAGGTACCCTACGGGTCAAAAATTTCGTCGAAATCGCTCTATCTCGCACGGTTTTCGAGATATAAGCATTTTTGTTTTTTGCAATTTTTTGCGAAAATTTCGAAAATTCAAAATCGCCGCCATATTTGGCGAGACAAAAATTTTTTGAAAATTGGGATAGATTCTCTGGAGAGATACCCTGTGGGTCAAAAATTTCGTCGAAATTGCTCTATCTCACTCCGTTTCCCAGATAAATGCGTTTTTACATTTTCAGCGTTTAAAAAAATTGCGACATTTAGTAAATCGTTAATAAGTTGGCCATTTTGTATTGGATCATTCCCAAAAGTCAATGATTTCCAGACATCTATATAACAAACCTACTTACCAAATTTTATGTGAATAGGTCAAGCGCTTTTTAAGTTATTGTCCGGACAAGCACACCCTTTCGAAAAATACATTTCTGGTCATGTGACCTCTCTGATTGGTCGAAATGTCACTGCAGCATATTCCAAAAAATTCCCCAAGGCTACTGCATACACCTGCCAAATTTGAAAAGATTCTGCCCAATAGTCACAGAGTTATAAGGAAAACAAATCGCGGTATGATGAATATACCACCTCCTTCTTATTATATTTATGTCAATTTCAAAACATAAAATGAGAAAAAATATTTTTACTTAAAGACAGCAAGTATCACAAGCTAGGTTTGTGACCTCACAATGACAACTGCATTGTGACATCACTGAGTAATGACATCATCAGAAAGCAAAATATTGATTTTTTCCTTGGGGTTGAAGAGAAGCAGTTTCACTGTATTCCTAATTAAAAGTAAGAAAAACTCTCTCCTGACTTTAATTTTCACACAAATTACACCAAATTTAGAAGAATCCATCTGTACCCCATGAAGTACCTGCCCACCAAATTTGAGATTGATTGATGTTATAGTTTTTGAGTTATAAGGGCACAACGGTGCACAGACAGACAGACAGACAGACAGACAGACAGACAGACAGACAGAAACTTGTTACAATAACCCTCTCCTATCGTCGAGCGTTAACTATAGTCTCATATATTCTCATACTTTGGTGCAAAGCATCACTTATACAACTGCATAGAATAAGCAATTACTACTTTTATATTAATGGGCTAAAATGTATGCCACAGAGTTTAATGATTATTTAAAGAGAATTGCTTCTTGTCTTGGCTATTTTCAAGTAAAGTATTGCTTTGCAAGAGAAAAAGAAACTAGACATTGCGTCTCGACGCAGCGTATCCCCGGACGGGACATAGTTGAGGCGTGAATGTGTCGGGCTTGAGCCTGTTTTCCTCGGGAAGTAACTGCTTGTTGCGGTTCCTGCAATCCTCTGTAACCGGTTCCTTGTGGCTCCACAGTTCTGCGAAAACTCATAGGAGCTGGCAGAACTGGGCGAATTAGACTACATCTCAGCAGGGGTAGGCTTATATAAAACAAGATCACTCACAGAGCGCAGACCTCCGCCAAGGGAACTCAATTTCTGGACTATCATCAAAATCCGCCCTAAAATTATCCGGCTTTAAGTTCCTTCAAAAAAGTTACAGATGATCCAGACAGTGATCCAGATTACTCTCAAAAGGTAAGCACTTGTTCTTTGTCTTATTTAGGGCATTTCCTGAAAATTTCATCAAAATCCATCCATAAGTTTTTGAGCCATTTGTCTCTAAAAATTACATTTCATGGATCCAGAAGATCCAGATAGCGGTCCAGAACACTCACAAAATTGAATCATTTCTTCCTTTTACCACTTCTTCCTTTTACCATTTCTAACATATCCTAAAAAATATCATGAAAATCCATCCTAAAATTATGTGGCAGCCTGGATCCGGATGATCCAGATTACTCCCAAAATCTAATCACTTGTTCTTTGTCCCATTTAGGCCATTTGCTGAAAATCCCATCAAAATCCATCAATAACTTTTTGAGATATCAGTCTTTAAAAACTAGACATTGCGTCTCCGGATCACTTCCAAAACTCAATCATTTCATTCTTTCACCATTTCAGGCTTATCCTGAAAATTTCATCAAAATCTGTCCATAAGTTTTGAGTTACCTTGTACACAGACACATCTGGCCGTCTGGATCCAGATGATCCAGACAGTGTTCCAGATCACCCCCAAAATCAAATCACTCATTCTGTGTCTCATTTAGGCCATTTGCTGAAAATGTCGTCAAAATCCACCCATAACTGAGGCATCTGTCTTTAAAAATTATGGATCCAGAAGATCCATATAGTGATCCGGATCACTTCCAAAATTCAATCACTTCATCTTTTACCTTTTCAGACATATCCTGAAAATTTCATCAAAATCCGTCCATAAGTTTTTGAGTTATCTTGTAGACAAACACATCTGGCAGCCTGGATCCAGATGATCCAGACAGTGATCCAGATTACCCCCAAAATCTAACCACTTGTTCCTTGTACCATTTAGGCCAGTTGCGGAAAATGTCATCAAAATCCATCCATAACTTTTCGAGGTATCTGTCTTTAAAAATAACATTTCATGGATCCAGAAGATCCATATAGTGATCCGGATCACTTTCAAAATTCAATCACTTCATCTTTTACCTTTTCAGACATATCCTGCAAATTTCATCAAAATCCGTCCATAAGTTTTTGAGTTATCTTGTAGACAAACTCATCAAATCACTTGTTCCTTGTACCATTTAGGCCATTTGCGGAAAATGTCATCAAAATTCATCCATAACTTTTCAAGGTATCTGTCTTTAAAAATAACATTTCATGGATCCAGAAGATCCATATATTGATCTGGATCACTTGCAAAACTCTCATTTCATTCTTTTACCTTTTCAGACATATCCTGAAAATTTCATCAAAATCTGTCCGTAAGTTTTTGAGTTATGTTATTCACAAACAAACAGAGGGCTAGAAATGACCCATGGTCAGGTACTTTGGCAGTCAGTGGATGACCTTCAATGAAGATCTGTAACCGGTAAGCCTGGATGGTGGTACTCCATCATATACTCAACCTCTAAAGCCATAATCAAGAATTTCCATGCAGTATAGTCAGCATTAAGGGTGAAAATATCTCCAAAAAGGGCAAAAATGACCCTCGGTCAGGTACTTTGGCGGTCAGTAGATGACCTTCAATGAAGAGCTTCAAGGTCGAATTTCTGCATGCTTACAGAGGACATATATATGTATTATATGTACCAGCCATAGGATGATCCAACTTTCTGTATATGAGTACTGGGCTAAAATGTGAAAAAATGGCCAAAATCTGACCTTTAAGTGACCACCAGTGACCATGAAATTGAAGGTCAAGGTCAGAAAACAATAGCGTTTGTGGCATTGCCCATATATACCCACATACCAAATTTGAAAGGTCTAACTAAAATATTTTTCAAGTTATCGCGTCCAAAAGGAAATCTCTGAGGCGGCGGCGGCGTGACCGTACTAAATCCTAAGTATCCCCGACTTTCGTCCAGGGATACAATTGTGGGTTTTTTGCACAGCAAAGAAAAGCGTCCCAATACGTGTTAATGATTTTGTAGGAATGACTATCTTCCTGTGTTTAATATCTTTAATATCCGCGTATGCGGATGCCCTGAGGGGCAAAATTTCAAAATTGCTCTAGCTCATACTGCCAGTTGACTCTGCAGATACCCGGGGGGTCAAAATTTCAATGGAATTGCTCTATCTTGAAACATTTCTGAGATAAATGGGTTTTCTCGTTTTATGCAGACGTTTTATACCGCCAAAAGCAGTAGGAAAATGATTTTTGAGAAAAGTCGCCAGTCGAGTCTGCAGAAATTCCGGGGGGTCAAAAATTTCATCAAAATCACTCTATCTTGCACTATTGTCAAGATAAATGTTTTTGAATTTTATACAAAAATTCAAGATGGCCGCCAAAAGTGGCAGGAAAACAATTTTTGGAAAAAGTTGCCAGTTGACTCTGCAGATACCATAGAGATTAAAAATTCCATCAAAATCACTCTATCTCATCCCGTTTCAGAGATAAATGTGTTTTTGTGTTTTACGCAGAAATTCAAGATGGCCACTAAAAATAGCAGGAAAACAATTTTTGGGAAAAGACATCAGTTGACTCTGCAGGAACTCTGGGGGTAATAAATTTTGTTGAAATCGCTCATCCCACATCCTTTCCAGGATCAATGCATGTTTGAATTTTACACAGAA
Source organism: Sabellastarte sp. h YS-2021 (assembly GCA_964017235.1). Taxonomy (NCBI): domain Eukaryota; kingdom Metazoa; phylum Annelida; class Polychaeta; order Sabellida; family Sabellidae; genus Sabellastarte; species Sabellastarte sp. h YS-2021. The sequence continues at coordinate 81,383,468 of OZ024927.1, forward strand.
ATTCAAGATGGAACCCAAAAATGGCGGGAAAACAATTTTTGAGAAAAGTCGCCAATTGATTCTGCAGATAACCTAAGGGTCAAAAATTGCATTGAAATCGCTCTATCTCGCACCGTTACCAAGATAAAAGCATTTTGAAATTTTACGCAGAAATTCAAAATGTCGCCAAAAGTGGCAGGAAATGATTGTCGAGAAATGTTGCCAGTTGATTTTGCAGATAACCTGTGGGTCAAAAATTTTGTTGAAATTGCTCTATCTTGCATCATTTCTGAGATATTAAACATTTTTCATTTTCAGCATTAAGAAAAATTGTGGTGATTAGTTAATTGTTAATAAGTCAGCCATTTTGTATTGGATCACTTCCAAAAGTTAATGATTTCTAGACATCTATATATTAACAAACCTACTCCCAAATTTCATGTGAATAGGTGAAGCACTTTTTAAATTATCATCCAGACAAGCACACCCCTTTGAGAAACATGTTTTGGGTCAAGTGACTTCTCTCATTGGTTGAAATATCATAACGCCATATTCAGAAATTGTTCCAGGGCTACTGCATTATATGTGCTAAATTTGAAAAGAATCCATGCAGTGGCTGCCGAGCTATAAGCAACAAAAAATGTGGAACTAGCGGAGTTGGCAGACCCACTCTCTCTCCCTTCTACCCTAAACACAGACAAGTGTCCCTTGCAGGACGCTTAATTCACAACAAAAAAGACAATGCAAGTCAGTTATTTTAACTAGATTGGGCCAACTCGGCGCCAACATATCCCCAGACAGGTCATCACTCACGCCACAGGTTTTGATCGGGAATTTTTTAAAACATAATTACCCATTATTATATGAACTTCAGCACATCAATCTACTCTGTTTATATCTCCCCAAGGAAGATGGTGTATCCCCAGACGCCGAATACATAACTCAAATTATATTTTCAATCTTCCTGCAATGATAACTCTAAACCTATTTTCAAAGTATTTAAATGATTGATGATTGAATGTCCATTCTAAAATAATAATCCCAAAAGAGCATATCTGTTTCTATATTTGTTGACAAATAAAATATTATTTTTAACTCAACTCATCATATTTTTCAATCTTCCTTCAAAGTATTTAAATGATTGATGATTCAATGTCCATTCTAAAATTCATAATCCCAAAAGCGCATATCTGTTTCTATATTTGTTCACAAATAAAATATTATTTAAAAAAAAATTATTTATATTATTATTTTATTATATTATTTTTAGAATTTGCAAATTGTTTTCAGTTATTCATTTCCTCTATACCTATATATGTGGTCCCTATATATGCAACCTAAATATGTGACACAATCTCAGTTCTGACTCCCCTTTGTGTTATATGTAATGAAGCCCACCATTTCCCACCCCCACCCCTCTCCCCTTCTCCACACCTCTCTCACTATTACACAAGATCTGCAACCCCATTGAGTTCTTTGTTTCTCATCTGATATCATTAAATACCTTTGTTTATTTAGTGTCACTCAATATAGCTGGAGGTCCCAGAGGTGGGTGGGGGGAATCCGGGTGGGGGATGTGGGTTGAGCATAAATGGTAAACAAACAATCTATATAAAAGGGGTACTCAAATACAAAAAGAATTGAGAATTTTAAGTATGTGATTATCAACTGAAATGAGTTCATAACTGTAGGAGCTGTGCCAAAATTAACTGAGGCAAGTTGAATAAAACTGGGCTAGTTGAGGGTTAAAAATCCCCTAGTTTTACTACATAAGGATATAATTTCATTAATATTGGGACTTAAAGCTCACTTAAAGTGTCCATTTTGTCTACTTGAATATGTTTAACCAGTTTCATTTTAAAAAGTGAAAAACTCAGCAAGCAGAGGTATAACACACAAAAAAAAGTTCTTAAAAGACAAAGATAGCCATATCATAATATCCAAAATTTAAATAGACAGGCATTTCCTTTTAAAAATTCAAAGATTTCAGCTCTATAACCCACATAGTTTGACAGTTACTGGGCTTTAAAGTGGCATAATATCCATAAATTGGGTTTCTGTGGGCATTTTACAATTGTTAAAGAGACCTTAGCAATTAAACTACAGATCTGAAACTTTTTGGGGGACATACATAACAAACAAAAATTATATATAATACAGTTTAAGACTTGTCACACTAAGCATTTCCAAATAACAGGGCAAAATACGGAAAAAATGTCAAAAAAGGCACTTGGGCGAGTGTCTATGGCCCTCATACACAGGTTAAATGTCTACTAAAAACCTTGATTTTCGGCATATGTAAAAAGGACATAATAATGCATTCCCAGATGGGATTTCAGCTCCATCAATCACATAGTTTAACAGTTACAGGGCTTAAAGGTGGTAAAAAGTCCAAATATTGGGTCATTGTGGGCCTTTTAGAGATCTCGATGTGGCTTTCAAATTAAAGCTTCAGACTTAAAATTTGTTACATACTAAGATTACACATAGAATATGTATCTAATAAAGTTTGAAACTTCTCAGACTTACCATTTCCAAGTTACTTAGCAAAATATGTGAAAAATGTCTTAAAAGGGTCACTCAGGTGGGTGTTTAAGGTCCTCACACACAGGTTAAATGTCTACTTGAAGCCTTGATTTTTGGCACATGTAAAAAGAACATAATAATGTATTCCCAGATGAGATTTCAGCTCTATCAGTCACATAGTTTAACAGTCACAGGCCTTAAAATTGGCAAAAAGTCCAAATACTGGGTCTTTATGGGGCCTTCTAGAGACCTAAATGTGGCCTTCAAATTAAAGCTTCAGACTTAAAATTTGTCACATACTAAGATTACACATAGAATATGCATCTAATACAGTTTGAAACTTCTTAGACTTACCATTTCCAAGTTACAGGGAAAAATATGTGAAAAATGTCTAAAAATGGTCACTCGGGTGGGGATTTATGGTCCCCATACACAGGTTAAATGTCTTCTTAAAGCCTTAATTTTTGGCACATATAAAAATAACATACTAATATCTTCTCAGATAGGATTTGAGCTCTATCAGTCACATAGTTTGACAGTCACAGGGCTTAAAAGTAGCAAAAAGTCCAAATATTGGGTCTTTGGGAGCCTTTTAGAGACCTCAATTTGACCTTCAAAATTAAAGCTTCAGACTTAAAATCTGTTACATACTAAGATTAAACACAGAATATATATCTAATACAGTTTGAAACTTCTCAGACTTACCATTTCCAAGTTACAGGGAAAAAGATGTGAAAAATGTCTTATAAGGGTCACTCGGGTGGGTGTTTATGGTCCTGATACACAGGTTAACTGTCTATTAAAGGCCTAAATGTTGGGGCACATATAAGAAAACACAGATATATTCCCACATGATATTTAACTTAGATGAGAGACATAGTTTGAAAGCTACAGTGCTTGAAAGCGGCAAAAAGTGCATAAATTGGGTCTCTGTGGGCACTTTTGAGACCTTAAGTCGACCCCTTTGGGTAAACCTACAGCCCTAAAATTTTCTACAGACAAGGATTACATATCAAAGTTATACCTAGCGCAGTTTGAGACTCATCAGAATGATCACTTCCAAATTATAGGGCAAAATATGTGAAAAGTATAGCAAAAAATCCCTAAGTGGGGGTATTTATGGGCCTCAAACACAATTTTCTCCTCAACTTAAAGTCATGATTTTCGGCACATGTACTAAGAACATATTAATGTGTTGTCAGGTAAAATTTCAGCCAGCTGAGCATCATAGTTTGTGACCTACAGGGCTCTAAGTGGCCAAAAGTGCAATTTCTGACCTTAAGGTGGCCATAAGTTCTTTTTTACTGGGAGTTTAAGGTCACCTTAAAATAGGGATCTTCCTTTGGGCACCCTTAACATGTGTACCAAGTTTGAAAAAAAAATATTAATTTGTTTTTGAGTTATCGCGTCCACAAGGAAATTTCTACGGCGGCGGCGGCGGCGCGACGGACCTGAATCCAATATATCCCCGACTTTCGTCTGGGGATATAATCATTACATCTGCATCTTCTAGCTTATTTCAACACAACAGATATGGTATCTAGTGTGATATTTAAATGACAGTTTTTGAATGTTTTTATTGTGTCACCAGTAACACTGATCAGCCAATGAAAATTACACGCCTATGAATTGTTTTTCAAAAAATATATGCAGATTCGAGAAAAATACAATGTAAGGCAAGAAAGAATTGCATGTTATATTCATAATAACATAACATTCTTTCAATGTAACAGGCATAAGAAAGTATAGGAAAATATTTTAAGACCACTTTTCTTTCAAATAAGATTTATTACAATTACATGATATTTTTTTAATAAGCTTACTTCATATTTAGAGTCTGCTGTCCAGCCCACTTTCACTTCGGTTGTAGATTCAGGTGCTACAGTTACACCAACAGGAGTGGCAGGTTCTGTTTTAAAAACACCAAGAAAGCTTTGTAGTGAATGAGTCAACATGAGTAAGACTAAACATTATATCTGTCATCAAATTCTTTAACATGTTCATGGGGGAATTCAATTAGTACAACTGAATTAAAAATTACTGTCTTTTAAATAATTGTTTATCATTGGATATTCAAAAGTTACAGCCTCGCACAATAAAGTGTTTTCTAAAAAATACAAAAGATAGGTATGGTTTTTACTTGACACACAATCATTTAGTTGCACATTATCACTGAAGAAGTGTCTTGCAAAGCTCAAAATATTGATGAAAATGAAGCATACGTGTGTTATCTGTAACAGTTTCTGGATTGCCTTTCCAAGTATCTAGCACTACAACAATGCTAAAAGTATATTCTGTTCCTGCTGACAAGCCAGTAAATGAATGAGTTGTACTATCTTTGTCTTTTGTTCCAGTTGTTGATCCATAAGACAGTTCATATTTAATGTTCTCATCTGTATCTACAGCAGTCCAAGTAAGTATGACCGAGTCCTCTGTGACACTAGACACAGCAAAATTGTCAACAGTTGGTAAAGCTGAAATTGAGAAAATAACACAAAAATCTTATATATATTATATAAGAACAATCAATATATCTTCTTGATAATCAAGGCTTCATATTTTTTTACAAATTCAGTATAACAACTGTTTAGTTTTCAATGAGTGTATTTGACAATAAATACAAAGACATTTCTCTGTAAGAAATATATTTACCTGTCAGAGTAACATCCACAGTGACTGCTGCACTCTCTTTGTTTTTACTCACTGCTACAATACTGAATGTGTATGACTGTCCAGGTTTAAGTCCAGTGAAGGTTCTATTAGTGTCAGTACTTGGGATATTCTCCTCTTTCTCATTATCTCCCCAGCTGATGGTGTAAGACTCTCTCTCTCCTGATCCGTGTGTCCACGACAGAGTCACAGTGTTCAGTGTGGACGAGGTTCTAGTAAAAGTATTCACTTGGTCCGGAACTGCAAGGATGTAAAATATGTCAATTAAAAGTGTTACTATGTTAAAAATCACCGTTAATACACAAAATCAAAAGTTAGAAAGCATGCATTAATTAACTAGACCAAGGACGCATCTGTGGCCAGATGCAGGATGTACCCACTGACGAATGGCAACTAACATAGTTTAGAAGATAATCAGCATTTTTCTTTAATAAGCAAGCTGAAAGCACTTTTAAGTTTGGCTACCCTTATTTGACCCTGTAGCAGGGGCCCAAGGTGAAGTCTGACTACATCAAAAGATTCGCAGCCCATGATTTCCTATAAGTCGTTTTCACATTGCAAACCTCTAGGACCAATAATAAGCAGGAGGTGCCCAAGGTCAAATCTGACCACATCAAAAGATTCCAGCCCATGACTTCCTATAAGTTGTTTTCATATTAATGAGTTATTTCAGAAATACTGGCTATCTGCAATACTTTTCGAGATAATTCACATTTACTCATTTCAAGTAAGTGAATAATCAGCTACGGGTCTGAAACTTCACCAAGTGAAAGCTCTCCCAAAAGTAGGTGAATGAGTAATTTGACAAAAATTGGCTATCTACAAAACTTTTAGAGATAATTCGAATTTACTCATTTTCAGTAGGTGAGTAATTACCTATGGGTCTGGAACTTCACCATGTAAAAGCTCTCCCAAAAGTAGATGAATGAGTTATTTGATAAAAATTGGTTATCTGCAATACTTTTAGAGATAATTAGCATTTACTCATTTTGAGTAGGTGAATAATTAGCTACGGGTCTAAAACTTCAGCAAGTGAAAGCTCTCCCAAAAGTAGGTGAAGGAGTTATTTGACAAAAATTGGCTATCTGGAATACTTTAGAGATAATTTCCATTTACTCATTTTGAGTAGGTGAGTAATTTACTACGGGTCTGAAACTTCACCAAGTGAAAGCTCTCCCAAAAGTAGGTGAAGGAGTTATTTGAGAGGAATTGGCTATCGGCAATAGTTTTAGAGATAATTTGCATTTACTCATTTTGAGTAGGTGAGTAATTAGGTCTGAAACTTCAGCATGTGAAAGCTCTCCAAAAAGTAGATGAATCAGTTATTTTAGAAAGATTTGCTATCTGCAATACATTTAGAGAAAATTCAAAATTACTCATTTTAGTAGGCAAGTAATTTAGCAACAGGCCTAATTTAGACATAAAGCCTACCAATAGAATACTGTGGTGCACCCTGTAATATACCTTGCAAACTTGAGAAGGTTAGCTATAATATTTTTTTCGTTAGAGCGGTAATGGTGAAATCTCTCTACACACTGCGGCTATCCAGTGGATACAATGATTTACTCAACAGTGAGAACCTGAAAGTAGATATTAGTCAGCTATGCCATGATATAGAGGTCTGCAATTTCACTCTGTTATAGCTGACCAAAAATTATGTGAATAACATATTTAAACAAAATACTGTAAATGTAATAGTTTTCATGTTATAACTGATTCACTCAACAGTGAGAACCTCAAAGTAGCTATTACTCAGCTATGCAATGAGCTACATGTCTGAATTTTTACTATGTTATAGCTGACCCAAAAGTAGGTGAACAACATATTTAAGCAAAATACTGTAAATGCAATAGTTTTCAAGTTACAACTGATTTACTCAACAGTGAGAACTTCAAAGTAGCTATTACTCAGCTATGCAATGAGCCACAGGTCTGGAACTTCACAAAGTTATAGCTGACCCCAAAATAGGTGAATAACACATTGAAACAAAATACTCAAAATGCAATAATTTTCAAGTTATAAGTGATTTACTCAACAGTGATAACCTCATAGTAGCTATTACTCAGCTATGGCATAAGCTACAGGTCTGAAATTTTACTATGTTATAGCTGACCCAAAAGTAGCTGAACAACATATTTATACAAAATTCTCTAAATGCAATAGTTTTCAAGTTACAACTGATTTACTCAATAGTGAGAACCTGAAAATAGCTATTGCTCAGCTATGCCATGAGATATAGGTCTGTAATTTCACAATTTTATAGCGGACCCAAAAGTAGGTGAACAACATATTTTAACAAAATACTCCAAATGCAATATTTTTCAAGTTACAAGTGATTTACTCAACAGTCAGTACCTGAAAATATTGCTCAGTTGTGCCATGAGCTACAGGTCTGTAATTTCACGATGTTATAGCTGACCCAAAAGTAGCTGAATAACATATTTGCACAAATTTCTGTAAATGCAATAGTTTTGCAATTACAACTGATTTACTCAACAGTGGGAACTTCAAAGTAGCTATTATTCAGCTATGCAATGAGCCACAGGTCTGGAACTTCACTATGTTATAGCTGACTCCGAAATAGGTGAATAACATATGAAACAAAATACTCTAAATGCAATACTTTTCAAGTTATAAGTAATTTACTCAACAGTGATAACCTAAAAGTAGCTATTACTCAGCTATGCCATGAGCTACAGGTCTGAAATTTTACTATGTTATAGCTGACCCAAAAGTAGCTGAATAACATATTTATACGAAATTCTGTAAATGCAATAGTTTTCAAGTTACAAGTGATTTTACTCATGATGGAAGTTAGTGAAAAGCCCAAAAGTAGCTATTACTCACTTAGCTATCGAGACAGACACCCAAGTTACTCACCATGTTGTAGCTATGAAAAAAGTAGCTGAATAACATATTTTAACAAAATGCTCTAAATGCAACACTTTTCAAGTTATAAGTGATTTAGTGCATGATTTCATGAATTTTAATGCATTTTAGACATTTTTGTCTACCACAGACCTAATTTAGACATAAAGCCTACCAAAAAGATAGGGTGGCGAGTCCTCTTGCATACCAAGCCACCTGCCAAATATGAAAGAAATCTGGAAAGAAATGTGGACTGTAGCTCGCTAACAAGCAATATTCCACATTTTAGACATTTTTATCTACCACAGGCCTAATTTAGACATAAAGCCTACCAAAAAGATAGGGTGGCGAGTTCTCTACCGTATCAAGCCACCTGTCAAATATGAAAGAAATCTGGAAAGAAATGTGGACTGTAGGTCGCTAACAAGAAATTTCTGCGGACGCGGACGACGATGAATCCATAGTATCCCCGCTTCGCGTCGGGGATACAATTAAAAACAAAACACCAAGAATGAGAATTCCATACAAAATTGACAGACAATTTTTGCTCCATATATTCTGGCTTGCTAATTCAGCTTGCACCTTAAGGTAACATAAGCTGGAAGTCAGTAATAAAAGCCATCAGTAAAAAAATCAGTGTTACCGATACAAAATTACAAACAAAAATTTTGTACAATGTGTTTACAGATTGATTTGTGGTTACCTAAGCATCAATGTCATGCAGAAATGGTAAAAAACCTCCTCAAAAGCCTGCCAGAATGTTGGCTATTTTTCATTTAAACTAGAGGATCGCTCGCAAAAAAAAAGATAATGTTTTTGCATAGCAAAAACAAAGCGTCCCGAAAAAGATATAAAGGTGAGAGCTAAAGTATTAAGAAAATGCTTCGTTTCTAGCCTTATACTGTTGTGGCAACCAAAGTCAGCGCAGTCTGCTCTATCTAGCACGGTTTTCAAGATATAAGCATTTTTGTGTTTTGCAAAAAATAAAAAAATTAAAAATGTCCGCTATATTTGGCGAGACAAAAATATTTTGAAAATTGGCATGGCTACTCTGCAGAGATACCCAGCAGGTCCAAAATTTTGTTGAGTTCGCTCCATATAGCACGGTTTTCGAGATATAAGCATTTTTGTGTTTTGCAAAAACTTTGAAAATTCAAAATGGCCACCATTTTTGGGGAGACAAAAATTTTTGTCAAGACCACTGCCGCGGTGTGTATCTCCCGCCGAGCATTAAAGCAGAAGAAATAGCTTTTCCGAGATATTCACAATTTTTCATTTTCGTGTGTGAAAGGTCTTCCAAAAGTAGGTGAAAGAGTTATTTGAGAAAAATTGGCTATCTGCAATACTATTAAGAGATAATTCACATTTACTCATTTTGAGTAGGTGAATAATTATCTATGGGTCTGAAACTTCACCAAGTGAAAGCTCTCCCAAAAGTAGGTGAATGAGTTATTTGAGAAAAATTGGCTATCTGCAATACTTTTAGAGATAATTCGCATTTACTCATTTTGAGTAGGTGAGTAATTAGCTATGGGTCTGAAACTTCACCATGTGAAAGCTCTCCCACAAGTAGATGAATGAGTATTTGATAAAAATTGGGTATCCGCAATACTTTTACAGATAATTAGCATTTACTCATTTTGAGTAGGTGAATAAATAGCTATGGGTCTGAAACTTCACAGAGTGAAAGCTCTCCCTAAAGTAGGTGAATGAGTTATTTGAGAAAAATTGGCTATCTGCAATACTTTTAGAGATAATTCACATTTACTCATTTTGAGTAGGTGAATAATTAGCTATGGGTCTGAAACTTCACCAAGTGAAAGCTCTGCCAAAAGTAGGTGAATGAGTTATTTGAGAAAAATTGGCTATCTGCAATACTTTTAGAGATAATTCACATTTACTCATTTTGAGTAGGTGAGTAATTAGCTATGGGTCTGAAACTTCACCAAGTGAAAGCTCTCCCAAAAGTAGGTGAATGAGTTATTTGAGAAAAATTGGCTATCTGCAATACTTTTAGAGATAATTCGCATTTACTCATTTTGAGTAGATGAGTAATTAGCTATGGGTCTGAAACTTCACCAAGTGAAAGCTCTCCCAAAAGTAGGTGAATGAGTTATTTGAGAAAAATTGGCTATCTGCAATACTTTTAGAGATAATTCGCATTTACTCATTTTGAGTAGGTGAGTAATTAGCTATGGGTCTGAAACTTCACCAAGTGAAAGCTCTCCCAAAAGTAGGTGAATGATTAATTTGAGAAAAATTGGCTATCTGCAATACTTTTAGAGATAATTCGCATTTACTCATTTTAAGTAGGTGAGTAATTAGCTATGGGTCTGAAACTTCACAGAGTGAAAGCTCTCCCAAAAGTAGGTGAATGAGTTATTTGAGAAAAATTGGCTATCTGCAATACTTTTAGAGATAATTCACATTTACTCATTTTGAGTAGGTGAGTAATTAGCTATGGGTCTGAAACTTCACCAAGTGAAAGCTCTGCCAAAAGTAGGTGAATGAGTTATTTGAGAAAAATTGGCTATCTGCAATACTTTTAGAGATAATTCACATTTACTCATTTTGAGTAGGTGAGTAATTAGCTATGGGTCTGAAACTTCACCAAGTGAAAGCTCTGCCAAAGTAGGTGAATGAGTTATTTGAGAAAAATTGGCTATCTGCAATACTTTTAGAGATAATTCGCATTTACTCATTTTGAGTAGGTGAGTAATTAGCTATGGGTCTGAAACTTCACAGAGTGAAAGCTCTCCCAAAAGTAGGTGAATGAGTTATTTGAGAAAAATTGGCTATCTGCAATACTTTTAGAGATAATTCGCATTTACTCATTTTGAGTAGGTGAGTAATTAGCTATGGGTCTGAAACTTCACCAAGTGAAAGCTCTCCCAAAAGTAGGTGAATGATTAATTTGACAACAATTGGCTATCTGCAATACTTTTAGAGATAATTCGCATTTACTCATTTTGAGTAGGTGAGTAATTAGCTATGGGTCTGAAACTTCACCAAGTGAAAGCTCTCCCAAAAGTAGGTGAATGATTTATTTGAGAAAAATTGGCTATCTGCAATACTTTTAGAGATAATTCGCATTTACTCATTTCGAGTAGGTGAGTAATTAGCTATGGGTCTGAAACTTCACCAAGTGAAAGCTCTCCCAAAAGTAGGTGAATGATTAATTTGAGAAAAATTGGCTATCTGCAATACTTTTAGAGATAATTCGCATTTACTCATTTTAAGTAGGTGAGTAATTAGCTATGGGTCTGAAACTTCACAGAGTGAAAGCTCTCCCAAAAGTAGGTGAATGAGTTATTTGAGAAAAATTGGCTATCTGCAATACTTTTAGAGATAATTCGCATTTACTCATTTTGAGTAGGTGAGTAATTAGCTATGGGTCTGAAACTTCACCAAGTGAAAGCTCTGCCAAAAGTAGGTGAATGAGTTATTTGAGAAAAATTGGCTATCTGCAATACTTTTAGAGATAATTCACATTTACTCATTTTGAGTAGGTGAGTAATTAGCTATGGGTCTGAAACTTCACCAAGTGAAAGCTCTCCCAAAGTAGGTGAATGAGTTATTTGAGAAAAATTGGCTATCTGCAATACTTTTAGAGATAATTCGCATTTACTCATTTTGAGTAGGTGAGTAATTAGCTATGGGTCTGAAACTTCACAGAGTGAAAGCTCTCCCAAAAGTAGGTGAATGAGTTATTTGAGAAAAATTGGCTATCTGCAATACTTTTAGAGATAATTCGCATTTACTCATTTTGAGTAGGTGAGTAATTAGCTATGGGTCTGAAACTTCACCAAGTGAAAGCTCTCCCAAAAGTAGGTGAATGATTAATTTGACAACAATTGGCTATCTGCAATACTTTTAGAGATAATTCGCATTTACTCATTTTGAGTAGGTGAGTAATTAGCTATGGGTCTGAAACTTCACCAAGTGAAAGCTCTCCCAAAAGTAGGTGAATGATTTATTTGAGAAAAATTGGCTATCTGCAATACTTTTAGAGATAATTCGCATTTACTCATTTCGAGTAGGTGAGTAATTAGCTATGGGTCTGAAACTTCACCATGTGAAAGCTCTCCCACAAGTAGATGAATGAGTTATTTGATAAAAATTGGGTATCCGCAATACTTTTACAGATTTGAAAAATTTTGTTGTAATTTTAATTTTTATTAGATAAATACTTACCATTTCCTGACCATAGCTATTTGTTGGTGCCATCCAACTCACTGGCCAACGTTGAGAAACATTTTAAGCTACCTTAAGAAGCCAGTGAGTGAGTGTGGAAGTAGGAAGCCCCCCAATGGTCATGTGACCACGCCAATTGGCGCCATTCATTGTTTTTGTTGCAAAACTCACCCCTCGTACCCTAGTACTGACTCTGCGGGGAGGCTGGGGGGGACTATCCTGGTCAGGAAATGGTAAGTATTTATCTAATAAAAATTAAAATTACAACAAAATTTTTCAATTTTATTGCGAAAAATACACTTACCATTTCCTGACCATAGCTGAATTCAGCCTTCATGGATGGCGGGTAGTACTAGAATATAAAGACCCTAGTTACAAACCAAATGAACAGTAATAAAGCACACCACAAGCATACAAGCATTCATACCCAGACTCACCTCAATCACGAGGAAGCCGATCTGATGAGTATTACTGTGGAAGCCATAATCCATCTAATGAAACCGTTCATACCACCACCACTAACAGCCCTAACCCTCCTTGATCTCTCGGCAGCCTTCGACACCATTGACCACTCGATCCTGTTCCACAGATTATATGAATGCTATGGCATCAATGGACTGGCTCTGAGTTGGTTCAAGTCTTACTTGTCGGACAGGACTCAATCAGTCAAGGTAGGCTCTGTACTGTCACATCCCATGGACTTGAAATTTGGTGTCCCTCAAGGCTCGGTCCTGGGGCCACTCCTTTTCTCCATGTACACAAATCCACTCAGTTCAATTATTCGATCTCATAGGGGTATCAAACACCACTTTTATGCAGATGACACTCAGTTATACATTACTCTTTCACCATCAAATTTCAGTTAGTCAATGACAGCTCTAACAGACTGCCTAAATGATATACAAAATTTCATGGCTGCAAATAAACTCAAATTAAACCCAGACAAAACAGAATTCATCCTGATTGGTTCAAAACACAGTCGCAAACAACTTTATTCCCTTTTTCCCACTGATATTCTTGGGAATAAAGTGGCACCTGCCTCAAATGTCAAAAACCTAGGAGTGGTGTTCGACTCCAACCTGACCTTCACAGATCACATTTCCCAAGTCATTAAGTCCACTCGGTTCCATATAAGAGATTTATATAGGATTCGCCATCTCCTTGACCTTAACACAGCAATACTCCTTGCAAATGCTCTCGTCAGTAGCCGAATTGACTACTGTAATTCCCTCTTTGCCTCACTCACTCTTTCTGAGCTAAAGAGGTTGCAGGGTGTTCAGAACTCCCTCTGTCGAGTAGTCACTAGATCCTCGAGGTACACTCATACAACTCCAAATCTGGAAAAACTACATTGGCTACCAGTCAAATACAGGGTTCTTTTCAAAATCGGGTTGATCACATATAAGGTCCTTAAGTATGGTCAACCTGTGTACCTCAAGGATAAACTTCATCCATATACCTCATCAAGGAACACCAGACGTAGCAGTCCAAAATACAAATTCCTTCAAGTTCCTTCTTTTGACTCTAAAATACATAAGTCTCATAAGTATCTTACCAAATCTTTCAGCCATCATGCACCTGCTCTCTGGAACTCACTTCCTGTCCATGTAAGAACCAGTCCATCTGTTACATCCTTCAGGAAGCACCTGAAAACTCACCTTTTTAAATCTGCTTTTCCGACCTAGTTTCTTCCCCACGTTCACACCCACAACCATCGGAATACAGACCTGGACTCGTCCCCCACTATGACTTGGAAATTATACATGATTAGTTAGCGCACTGAGTTCCCCTTGGGGAAGATATTGCGCCTGCAAAGCAGTAGATTTAGATTTAGATTTAAGAAAACAGCAAACTAACAGCAAACTGGAATATTTACAGCTGTACACCCATCTCAGAACTCATCTGAAAAACAAGAAGCCAAATATAAGAAAACAATACAAATACTGGCTTCAAAATACAATAACATAGTCCAAATAGAATGACATTATAATAATAGAATACTAATAATGACATTACCTATTAACAATTTACAACATGTTGAGCCGCCACCACAGGCCCAATTTTCATTACATCACCATTATGCCAGCACAAATCTTTCAGATAAAAATTTGTGAACGTTGAATGGCTTCTCCAAAAGCAAGAAGCCATTATCTCATCTAGAGCAACTCCTCCCTTAAAAGCCAAAGAGGCAGCCAAAGCTCTAACCTCATGTGCCTTGACCTGGGAAACATTTTGAACCTCCTGATCAGACTTTTGGTAGGCCAAAATGATAGACTGTTTGATCCAAGAAGATATAGTAGCCTTAGAGATATCTTTTGAGTAGCCCTCCTTAATAGCTACAAAAAGAAGTTTCTTGCCTTTCCTGAGATCTTTTGTTTTGTCAAGATAATATCTCAAAGCTCTCACTGGACAAAGAGACTTATCCTGAATCAAGGAAGGATCCAATGTAGGTTTCAAAGCAGGGATCACTACCGGTTGAATAGCCAAGGGTCCCTCAGAAGCCAACTGATTTTTAGCTATAAAAGCAGTTGAAGGTGAAAAAGTAACTTCTGACCAATCCCTTTTCCTACTGAAGGAGTCAAAAGTCCAAGCATGGATCTCACTACGCCTCTTACCAGATGCTAGAGCCAACAGAAAAACTGTCTTAAAAGTCAAAATCTTAAGATCAGCTTTACCCAAAGGTTCAAAAGGAGCCCGAGTGAGGGCAAGTAGGACCAAGGACAAGTCCCAGTTAGGAATAGACCTATTTGCTGAAGGTCTGTCCCTATGGAAACTAGCAATCAAGCGATTCAAATCCAAACTTTGAGAAACCATTTGACCTGCAGAGCCTAACCCATCTGCTACTGAGGTTCTATAACCAGCAATAGTTCTAGGTTTCAAGTTCCTATCAGTGAAAAGATGATTCAGAAAATCAGCTATCTGAGGAATAGTTGGTTTTGTGACATCCACCTGATTCTCCTGGGCCCACTTTTGAAATATGGCCCACCTTGAATCATATACTCGCCTTGAGGATTCTCTCTGAGGTGCCTTAATTCTATCTGCCACCTCAACAGAGAATCCTCCTTGACCTTCTTGTAGGAGTCCAGATACCAAGCATGGAGGTTCAGATACTCCAGATTCTTGTGGAATCTGAGACTGAAGGGTTGCTTCAGGAGATTGTGCACTTGAGGAAGCCTCAGTGGAACCTTGGCTGACAATTCCACCAGATCCCAAAACCAAGGCATCCCCGGCCACCCTGGTGCTATCACAATGACCCTGCACCTGTAGGTGATCATTTTCTGAACTAACTGAGGAAGGATGGCTACTGGACAAAAAGCATAGGTGTCCAGAGCCTCCCAAGAGATGTTCAATGCATCTATCTGCCAGGCCTTGTCGTCTGGGACAGGAGATACGTAGGTTGGAAGCTTGGCATTCAAGCTGGTGGCAAACAGATCCACCATTGGCTTGTGCCAAACTTGGCAAATTCCTTGAAAGACCTGAGGATGCAAAGACCACTCCGTCTGAATGGCCTTGTCCCTCCTGGACAGGGAATCTGCTATCACATTGAGATTCCCTGGAATATGTCTGGCCCTGATCTGGATCTCCCTGGCATTGGACCAAGCCAGAATTCTCCACATCAAAGCACACATTTCGAAGGAGTGAGTGCCTCCTTCCTTGTTGATATAGGAGACCACAGTTGAGTTGTCTGAAGAAACCAACACTATTTTTTGCCTTAATTGTCCTTGAAAATGTTTCAGAGCTAGAAAAACAGCTTTCAGTTCCAAAATATTGATATGCAAGTCTTTTTCTGATGGCTGCCAGAACCCACTTACAGTACAATTGTTCAAGTGAGCCCCCCAACCCTTCTCTGATGCATCTGTGAACATCAGCATATTGTGTTCTTTCTGATGCAGATTCGAACCCTTGAGTAAGTTCTGAGGATCCATCCACCAAGCCAGATGGTCCTTTATCAACTGAGAAATTGGGACCACCTTGTCCAATGACTGGGGAAACTGCCAGTTGGTCTTCAGAAACCACTGAAACGGTCTCATATGGATCCGACCCAAAGGAACTGTTTTCTCCATGGAAGCCATGACCCCAATTAGTGACATGAGCTTCCTTGGAGTAGTGTTGTGACCTTGCAAAATGGAAACTGCCAAAATTTTGAGCTTGTCCAATTTCTTTTGATTTGGGTAGACCAAACCTTCTCGAAGGTTGAAGCGATAACCCAGAAACTCGAGATCCTGAGTTGGATTGAGTTCTGATTTTTTCAAATTGACAATCCAACCCAACTTTTCGACTAGACTGATCAATTTTTGAACATCCCGAGCACAAGAATCCGGATCTTTGGCCCTCACCAGCCAATCGTCCAAATACTGATGGATTCGAACCCCTTGTGAAAGAGCTATGAACTTGACCTCCTTCACCACTCGAGTGAACTCCAATGGAGCTGTCGCAATCCCGAAGGGTAGGGCTCTGAACTGGTACGCCTGACCCTGTACATGAAAGCGCAGATATTTTTGAAACTTTTGGTGTATGGGTACATGAAAATAAGCGTCGGTGAGATCTATGGAAGCCACCCACTCGCCTGCTTGAAGAGAAGCCCGAATGACTTCTGCAGTTTCCATTTTGAAAGTGGGAACATGTAAGAATGTATTTACCACACTGAGATCTATTACTGGTCGCCATTTGTTTTCTGGTTTTGGAACCAGAAACAAACGACTGTAGAATCCGAGAGAGTTCTTGTTTTGAACCGGAACCACTGCCCTTTTTTGAACCATTTGTTGAACCGCCTCCAGCAAAGCTTTTTGCTTCACTGGAGCCGAATAACTGCTTTTGATGGTCGGAAACCGGGTCAGAGGTGGTTTTTCTTTGAATGGAAGACAATAGCCCTGTTTCAGAACAAGAACTACCCTCGGATGCACCTTGAAACTTTCCCACACTTTCCAATAACCTTGTAAACGGGAACCAGGAAACTTTGTGCTTACCTCCATGTAGTCACTTCCTCCTGCCCCTACCCCCTCGGGCAGAGCCTCTGTTAGAATTGTAGGAACCAGACTGTCTTTTGTTCTGATCACCTTGCTTGTTTTGCTGACGAAAATTCTGAAACGCAGCATTCTGGTACCTGTTTTGTGACTGATCTTTCTTGGAATCTGCGAAATTTCGGGAACCATAAGATTCACTTCTGTGTTTCTTGAAAGCCGGCTCCCGGTTGATTTGACTCCATTGGATGAAGTTCTGTTCAACCTCAGACAACACTTTAGAATTAAATAATTCTTTCTTGGTTAAAGAAGCATTCCTGAGTCTAGCAATATCCTTATCTGTCAGTGACTGTCATCCCTATGACACAGTTTGAGAAAATTATCCCTTCTATTCAGCAACATATTAGCAGCCAAAGACATTGAAGTATCCAAAACATCATCCAGGGCCTTACCCAAGCACCCCATAGTAGTAGACTGCAGATGAAGACAATTTTGTATGAAATTCATACTTTGTTGAATGTCTTCTTGATCCACTGACTCCTTCATCTTAGACACCTCCGAAAACATTTCATTTGTAGACTTTTCAATTGCAGACTTAAACCAAAACACATGATTCAAAATCTGAATAGTCTCCCTAGAAACTGATTCCCAAGCCAAGTACTGTTTCATTGGAGTGACAACTGAGGTAGGAGCTTGATAGGGAGAAGCTGCAATATTCTTGAAAGCATCCTGAATTCTAGGAGCAGCCAGAGAAAAAGATTGAGGAGATACTTGATAAAAGCGCATTTGAGGCTTTGGAAAAGACAAAAACTGTCCTTTAGACAAAGGAGGGTGATGGGGATCATTGTCATCCACATTACTACTTCCTAATGCTGAAAACTCTTTATATTTCCAAAGTTCTACCAATGGTTGAGCCGGAGGCAAAGCCATTGACTGTTGTGCAGACTTTTTAACCTGATCCCTTCCAGAAAACACTGAGGGAGGTACAAAGCATTCCACATCCTTGACTTCCAGATCCAACCACTTTTTAATGGTTTCTAAAGTCTCAGAATAAGCTGGAGAATCATCCTCCAAAGAGGTAATTTCACCTTGTTCCACATCCGGATCCGGTTCATCAGAAGATTGAGACAAAGTCCTCTTCCTAGAAGAAACCAAACCGGTTTCCTGATGAGTGTGAGAAGCCGAAGCTTGCTGTTCAAACTCTGTCCTAGTCAGCGTGGCTGACCTTCTCTCCAGTCGACCGGGAAGCACAGACGAACTGGCAGAAGCCGAAGCTTTAGAAATCTCCACCGGTTGCTTAGCAACCTGTAAACTGTCC
Source organism: Sabellastarte sp. h YS-2021 (assembly GCA_964017235.1). Lineage (NCBI taxonomy): Eukaryota > Metazoa > Annelida > Polychaeta > Sabellida > Sabellidae > Sabellastarte > Sabellastarte sp. h YS-2021. Next base: position 81,401,984 of record OZ024927.1, read on the forward strand.
CTGCCAGAGTTACGACTGCTGACAGTTTCAGCCCCTTTCTGCTCTAAATTCTGCAATCTTTGAGAAAAAGAAGCAAATTCAGTAAAAAAACCTGTCCAACTTGTCTTCTAAAGACTTATTCTTTTGAGAAGAAATAGCTTGAGAAGCCACAGAAGCCGCAGATTCGTCCTCATCCAACAAAGAATCATCAATGTTCACCTCTTTATTGTTATCCACAAAAACAGAAGAATTCTGATCCTTCTTGCTTTTATATCTGTTCCTATTCTTAATTTTCTTCTTCTGTTCTTCAGAAAACGAGGAACAAACAAGGCAATCTGAAGAATTAGCACAGGGGTCGTCACCCTTATAGTCATCTCTGCATTTAGGACAATAATGGTGGTTGTCCCAATCTGCCATAAAATGGCCACAAAAAGAACTTTTCCTTTGTCCTTTCTTAACTTTATCCTGAGTAGACATTGTTAAAACAGATGCCTTACCTCAGAACAAACACAATCCACAATAAATCCACAAAACTTCCACAAAAAACGAATATTTCCAAAACACATCCACACTCAAGGATGGCCAACAAAAACAATGAATGGCGCCAATTGGCGTGGTCACATGACCATTGGGGGGCTTCCTACTTCCACACTCACTCACTGGCTTCTTAAGGTAGCTTAAAACGTTTCTCAACGTTGGCCAGTGAGTTGGATGGCACCAACAAATAGCTATGGTCAGGAAATGGTAAGTGTATTTTTCGCAATAAAAAATTAGCATTTACTCATTTTGAGTAGGTAAATAATTAGCTATGGGTCTGAAACTTCACCATGTGAAAGCTCTCCCAAAAGTAGGTGAATGAGTTATTTGAGAAAAATTGGCTATCTGCAATACTTTTAGAGATAATTCGCATTTACTCATTTTGAGTAGGTGAGTAATTAGCTATGGGTCTGAAACTTCACCATGTGAAAGCTCTTCCAAAAGTAGGTGAATGAGTTATTTGAGAAAAATTGGCTATCTGCAATACTTTTAAGAGATAATTCGCATTTACTCATTTTGAGTAGGTGAGTAATCATCTACGGGTCTGAAACTTCACCATGTGAAAGCTCTCCCAAAAGTACATGAATGAGTTACTTGATAAAAATTGGGTATCCGCAATAGTTTTTGAGATAATTCACATTTACTCATTTTGAGTAGGTGAGTAATTAGCTACTGGTCTGAAACTTCACCAAGTGAAAGCTCTTCCAAAAGTAGGTGAATGAGTTATTTGAGAAAAATTGGCCATCTGCAATACTTTTAGAGGTAATTCGCATTTACTCTTTTTGAGTAGGTGAGCAATTAGCTATGGGTCTGAAACTTCACCAAGTGAAAGCTCTTTGGGATAGCTGCTCTGCAGAGATACCCTGAAGATAAAAAAATTCGTCGAAATCGCTCTATGTAGCACGGTTTTCGAAATATTAGCATTTTTGTGTTTTGCAATTTTTGCGCAAAATTCGAAAATTCAAAATGGCCGCCATTTTTGGCAAGATAAAATTTTTTTGAAAATTGGCATGGCTACTCTGCAGAGATACCCTGTGGGTCAAAAATTTCATCGAAATCACTCTATCTAGCACGGTTTTCGAGATATAAGCATTTTTGTGTTTTGCAATTTTGCGAAAAATTCGAAAATTCAAAATGGCCGCCATTTTTTGCGAGAAATTTTTTGTTTGAAAATTGGCATGGCTACTCTGCAGAGATACCCTGCGGGTCAAAAATTTCGTCGAAATCGCTCTATCTAGCAGGGTTTTCGAGATATAAGCATTTTTATGTTTTGCAATTTTTGCGAAAAATTCGAAAATTCAAAATGGCCGCCATTTTTGGCGAGACAAAAATTTTTTGAAAATTGGGAAAAGTACTCGGCAGAGATATCCTGCGGGTCAAAAATTTTGTCGAAATTGCTCTATCTAGCACGGTTTTTGAGATATAAGCATTTTTGTGTTTTGCAATTTTTGCGCAAATTTCGAAAATTCAAAATGGCCGCCATTTTGGGTGAGACAAAAATTTTTTGAAAATTGGGAAAACTACTCCGCAGAGATACCCTGCGGGTCAAAAATTTTGTCGAAATCGCTCTATCTAGCATGGTTTTCGAGATATAAGCATTTTTGTGTTTTCCTTATTTGGAAAATTCGTAATGATTAATTAATCATTAATTACTCGGCCATTTCTTGACCAATCAATGCCAAAATCTAATGATTTCCAGATTTTAATAGAATGAATGTATTTGCCAAGTTTCAGGTGAATTGATAAAATTCCTTTCAAGTTATCATCCGGACAAGCTTCCCCATCGAAAAAAGACATTTTTGGTCATGTGACCTCTCTGATTGGTTGAAATGTCACTGCAGCATATTCAAAAAAATGCCCCAAGGCTACTGCCTAAACCTGCCAAATTTGAAAAGAATCCGCCTAACGGTTACAGAGTTATAAGGAAAACAAAATGCGGAGCCGGCGGAGCCGCCGGAGCCGCCGGAGCCTGAAGCTCTCCCATACACAAACAAGTGTCCCTTGCGGGACGCTTAAATATTCTGTATTTGTGACCATAGATATTCTAACAAACAAAACACATGCTGATTTGTATTAAAAACCACAAAGCACAAGCATAACTGCACTGAATTTCAGCTGAAATACCAGGCCAAGCAGTACAGTATGACATGCACTGTTTTGATACAAAAAAGGCCCATCATAGTTGTAACAAATTGATAAAGCTGAAGGGAAAATATGCTCAAGCAAATATACATGCTAACTACTCATAACATTACGATATATTATATAGCCTGGATAAATTATCATCAGGGGCAACTTGATTAATTCAAAGTTAATAATTTGGCAATAAAGATTATCTGTATAGAAAATCACATGTACCATTTGGTACAAAAGTTATGAAAGAGTGCAACATTCCATCTGCTATTCTTTTTCTGCACACTGGCATTCAAAGTCACTGTGTTTCATTGAATTTTTTCAAATAATTCTGCCATTAGTTATACCAACCCTATTGTTATTACTTTTTAAACTTAGGAATAGAATAACGAAATGTTATTGAGTAAACTTTTAATCAAATCTACACTACTGCAAAAGATTTTGTCACAAAACTCACTCAGATCAACTACCAAATTCTTAGGTGCACTTGATTTTTCACTTTCACTTATAGTCACCACACTGAAGGAGTACTGAGTTCCGGGTGTCAAGATATCAGTAAAAGTGTAAGACAGCTCCTTAGTCATCACTGGTGTGAAAGAATTGGGTGGTTCATAGGTCAGACTGAAGCGTGACCTCTGACCTTCACCCTCTACCCAGGTCAGTGTGATACTGTCTGGATCATCCAGGTCTTGGTTTGCCTCAAGAACTTTAACTGGTGAGGGAACTATGATGAAAACATACTATTTGCAAAAGTATTTAATATTATATATTGCCTTTTTCTTATAAAGTTACACAGAAACCTTCACCAAGCTTATCAATTTAGTAAAACATGTGTTAAGGGTGTTAGTTAAACACAATACCAGATAATCAGCAAGAATAGGTTAGCGGAAAACTAGCTGACTTACAAGTGACTAGTGAAGGACAAACAATTTTATTTGGGATGATAACAAACAGTCGTCACAGAATATCTGGAATTATGAGTAAAGGTGATTATCACATCAAGAGATAATTTTTTAAATAAGGGTGCATTCCACACAGTGGATATGTTACGCCCAATCCGTGAAATTGCCCATTTCGTGAAATAGGCAAGAATTCTGCCCATTTCGTGAAATAGGCAACTGACTTGCCCATTTCATGAAATGGGCAATTTTTGTAATATTCACTTGCCCATTTCGTGAAATGGGCAATTTTTACTTGCCCATTTCACGAAATGGGCAAAGCCATGCATGAAAAATAAAGTTTCGTACATTAAAATATTTTATTGTTTTATTGTAAATACAAACACCAAATCATACTATATTTTCATATTTTTAAACAAGAAACATATTTTACTACCAATATTTGTGATCATAGCAATAGTGGTGACATAACTAAAAGATCAATTAAACATTTAACACACCTGTTTCTGAAAACAATATTAAACAGTATTCCCAGCATTTATGATTTAAAAGTCACAGTTTATTCACTTGTTATTTATCCACATTGTCACAGGATTTGTGACTGTGGCAAGCACTGTTACACCTCAAACCCCTCCTCAGACAAGAGCATCTTTTTGTTAAACAGTTTTTTCGACATAGGCACCTGGTATATCCCTGACCACCAGAAAGACTCTGTTTGCGAACAATTTCCCGGATAGTGTATTGCTCAGGAGGCACATCTTCTGCTCTGAGTCCACTGTATGAAATATACTCTTGTTGATTTCTGGCTAGTTTACCTTTAATTTGGCCCACTTTAGTGCCTATGACAAAGCCAGAATTATCAACCTGAAGAACAACACCAATAATATTAGGTGGATCCCCCTTGCTGCGATCAAACTGTGACACAGGCCACTTTATCAACACCACCTAAAGATACTAATTTATAAGTTTTCAGAATATGGTAACTGTCTCTTGATAAAGTACAACCAGTTTTACCCTGCCTCAAAACACTAATAACTTTATGTTGATAGTCAACAGTCCAGAGTGATGTGCATTTTTCAATAGCCAGATCCATGTCCACTATTCAAAGAAAAACACAAAAATAATATATTTCTTTGCTGTATTCTTGAACTTTGAAAGCACTGTGAAAAACCAATGAGAAATTGGGGGTATTTATACTAGTATGCCATGGAATATGGCAATTGAAATACAAAGCTATAAAGAAATCACAATTGTAATCATATTCTTTATACTAAATTGCTGTTTTTGAAAGCTGCTCAGGTGTATTATCTGCCAAGTGATGAAAGTAATTGTTGCAAAAATTTTCCTTGTGTAGTTTGTAAAGGGATCACAGGCATGATCAAAGAACCAGTTAAACCTTTGTAGCCACAGAATCAAATTGCAATCAAATCTCAGAACCTGGACATGCAGAGGCCATGACTTGAGATTGCAATACACCTCACAGTTAGGCCCTGTTTACACATAAACTGAATGCTAATCCTGCAAAGAAGCCCTTCATTGTAACATGTCTTCTTTTCAATAATAAGGACATGCAATTTATAGGTAAGCCTTTGATATTTGACAATTTATAAAATATACATTTTAATAAGAAAAGAGTTTAAGGCCATATAGTATATACTTCAAAAGTACTACTAATTAAGACACACAATTTATAGTTTGACTTTTGATCAAACATTAAAGAATGTTCATTAAATAATGGGCCCTCTTATTTCATAATTTGGTGACATAAATATTTTAAAGTTGTAAGTTGTGTAAATATGTTACTCTTAAAAAGCAGATATTTTACCAAAGCCAGCAGAATAATGCAATTCATTTACCTTTTTCTTTTGAAATAACAGTTTCAATATTTTTAAAGTTTTTCTTCATCTATGCATGGAAATTACATTTTCATACATAAGATTGCCTATTTCATGAAATGGGCAAGCCACATATGAATAAATTGCCTATTTCGTGAAATGGGCAAGTCAGTTGCCCATTTCATGAAATGGGCAAAATTCTTGCCTATTTCACGAAATGGGCAATTTCATGGACTGGGCGTAACAGATATATTTCACCAGTACACTGGAGCAAAACGCATACAATAACCATGCATAAATAAATTTCATGCACAAATTGTAAAGCCAATATAAAGTTCAAGTTAGTAGGTAATTTGATTAATATGGAACATATAAACTTGTTGTACAAATACTTAATCATGCTTAATAAAGTATTTCACCATCTTTTTAAAGGACTCTATTGATGGTACTGAATTTGGACGGTACTAGATTCAGACAATTGGATAAAGAAATACAAAACAGCCTGAATACTGACCTAAAATTAGCTTATTTCAACACAGAAAGTTTTAGAAGACATTATTTCATCAATTTTACATTTTATTTACATTTTAAATACAAATCTAGGGCACGTGCTAGAATCTAACACCATCTGGATCCAACACCAATAATATATTAAATGGATACCAAACATTATTTCATGGCAGTGAAAATCTATGGAAATGTAATGTATGTAGGTTCAGTTGTATGGTCAATCAACCTAAAAAGATTGAAATTCACCCCATAATCCTTGACCATTTAGTCAACCATTAAAACTGCAAAATATACAGTGTAGTACAAAGTAGAATAATTGCTATTTTTACACCTATTGTAATATCCTCACGTATCTCAGTTCTATTAATACCGGGGATTATTTTTCAATAAAATATGAACAAAACTTCTTCGATATTGCATTGATATATGGTCAATCATATCTTGGAGCATTTTGTTGAGAATCATATTTTTGAATTGAAGAAGAATACAGAATTTACTGCTTAGTAATCATTCAAGATACATATATAATATACTGTTTGACAAAATAATATTCATTATTTTTGGAAGATCATAGAAATAATCTCAAAGCATGTGACTGTCTCTATGTGTAAAATACAGAATTACTTTTGGTTATAACTGGCTCTTACTGCAAGAAATATTAACATGAGAATATTTTTCTTACAGTTATCAAGACAACACAGACGGATGGGCCAGACATCAAAAACTACCTGACAAATACTTGATTATGAGGTCAATGTGGATATAAAGGATGAGTGTGACGGTGTGAAGCAAACAGTACTTAAACTTACTTAATGACACTGTTTTCTCTGAACTTTTATCACTAGTCTGACCTCCACATGTTGCTGTCACTGTAAATGTGTATGATTTTCCTGGTGTGAGATCTGTCAGTGAAGCAGGACTGGCCGATACACTGTTCCCACCAGTAGGTATTGTGTCATCTGCATCTCTGACTGTAAAGGTTTGAGCTGTACCTTGACAGGTGCCAGCATCCCAGGAAAGTGTCAGAGTTGTTGTGCCAACATTTGCTGTTTCCAAGTTTGATGGTGTTGTGGGTTCTGAGAAAGACACAAAAATACTTTATACAATTGCACCAATTACACATTAAGTGGTTTTGAATCAAGACTTTAGTGAAAAAATATAGTTGCACTTGCACATTTTCATTGTATCTGGTGTACCTATAGTTTCTGGCATTGAAGAGTAAAAACTGACAATGGTACATCACCTTTTGTGATGGAACATTAGGCTTAAGGTTTCCTTACAGATGATGCTGAATGAACACTTCTTATATACACTGTATTTATTCCATTTAACAGGGGAGAAGCATTTTTTTCAGATGGGGTGGGTGGAGGTGGCGGGGTGGGACTATTACCGATAAAAAAAAAAATGGGCAAAAATGACATACTTTACAATGGCTCTTGATCAAAACAGCTATGTTGTGTTTTGAATTTTGTCATTTTCTGTTAGTGGTTTTTTGACTGGGGATGTATTAAAATGCCTCTTTTTCGCAAATGCAAAAGTGCAGGGGAGGGAGAGGGGTTTATTGGCCTTTAATAGGGATGGGGCATTAATACAGATAAATGAAATAAGTATATCTTTGTCACAGTGGTAAAAAGTACCAATCATCTATATCCAAAAATTTAACTGTGAATTTATAAAACATAGCAATTAATATATCACATAGAACAACTTCTGTTGCAAATTTGTACATTTTAAATCAATTTTGTTCAAGTAAAATTTAAAAGACAGCACATAATCAAAGTTTCTACTATAGATATTTGATACAATTTATTTGCAATTTTTTGTTAAGAGGAATTCTCAATTTGTAAAGGTTATATATTTTGGCCTTAAATAGAAAAACTTACCATCACCTTAACTTTTTTTCAAAATAATTTAGAAATAATGATGGCAACACAAGTCCGTCTAACTTACTAGTATAAGTGGTAACACTTTCCTGAGTGCCTGTCACACTATCTAAACTAACAGCAATAGTGAAAGTATATTCTTGTCCAGCTGTCAAACTGTCAAATGTATGCATTTCAATGTCCTTGTTTAAAGTCACAGTGGGTGAAGCTGAGCCTGTCCTGGTAAGAGTATACTGTACATCCTCAGGTATGCTTAGTGCTGTCCAGGTCAGCTTCACTGAATTCACTTCAATGCCTCCATTATCAACCATAAAGTTCTGCACAGTTGGCAAACCTTAAAGATAAATTTACACATTTAAGTTCTTTATCACAAATATAAATTTACACCTTTCAAACACTGCACATAAATATGCTATAGATGTTACAATATCTTTCTTTTATTCCAAAATATGACACTCAATACAAGTACTTGGACAGTACTCACTTCCTGCAACTTAAAACTCAGAGATTTCTTGATACTCTCCAAAAATTGAAAATATTCTATAGAATATTGATATATTTGTATGAAAGAGCTTCCACTGTATTATATTTCAAGTAGAAAAATACTACTTTTCAAAATTGATTATATCTTCACAATTTATATTTAGTAAGATTATTCTCTTTTCCCTGTTCAGCAATAGACTTGGCAACTGTACTTAAAATGATTTACCAGGCAGAGTGACATCAATTGTGACAGGAGAGCTTTCCTTGGTACCACTGACTGCCAAAATACTGAAGGTGTAGCTCCCCTGAGCAGTCAGGCCTGTGATCGCTTTACTTGTGTCAGTGCCAGCAATGTTTTCCATCTTGCCATTTACAGGGCCTTCCCAGCTGATGGTGTACATGTTTCTGGATCCTGATCCATGACCCCAAGTCACAGTCACAGAGTTCAATGTGGCAGAAGTTTTATTAAAGGAGCTCACTGCAGCAGGAACTATAAATATATTTAGACACAAAACTAGATTGGGCCAACTCGGTGCCAACATATCCCCAGACAGGTCATCACTCACGCAACATGTTTTGACTGGGTCTTTTCCATGGGACCCCTTCTGTGTGATATAACTTTGAGGGAAAACATAATGAACCACTTATATAACAACTTGAGTAATTTAATCTACAACATTTTTGGACAATTGGCCGGCGGACAACTGGCCGGTGGACAACTGGCCGGTGGGACAATTGGCCGGTGATTTTTTTGGGGGTAGGACAATTGGCCGGTGACTTTTTAAAAGTTATTTTAATATTGTTTTAAATTTTACAAGTTGTCTTCATATTGCAAATAGAGTCATAGTATGTCTTTTTGCTTGGTTGCACACACTAAAGGTCCCTTGATTCCTACTCAGATTGCCTTAAAATTTTCTTTTATTTAGCTGCTCATAATTAGGAAATCTTATAATAATGATATGCTTATAAATTAATTTTTCATTACCTGCTTCCATTTATTGTAAAGATCATGAAAGAACCAAAAGCCTTTTTTCCCTAATCAGAATTTGCAATTAGGATTGCTGCAAGAGTTTGTCTTTGATAACTACTCATGATTGGTACAACAAAGAAGTAAAGGCTCTTTGATAACTACTCAGGACTGCTACAACAAGGAAGTGAAGGCTCTTCGATAACTACTCAGGATTGCTACAATAAAGAAGTAAAGGCTCTTTGTGCCAGTTTTAGTGTTTATATCAATGGCAGTGCTAATGATAATGTAATGTTTTGATGTATTGCTATTTTATGTTTCATTTCTTTATACCAATGATAGTGCTTAATATGTTTTGATGAATTGTTATAACCTTGTTTTACCCTGTATACCAATAACAGTGCTTGTGAAACACTTTGATGAGTTCAATCCTGTATGTTTTGAGTCAATAAAATTGAAAAAAAAAACAGATTCTAAAACAACTTTTAAAAAGTCACCGGCCAATTGTCCTACTCCCAAAAAAAGTCACCGGCCAGTTGTCCACCGGCCAGTTGTCCGCCGGCCAGTTGTCCACCGGCCAATTGTCCACCGGCCAATTGTCCGCGCACCGTATATATCCAATTAACATCTAACACTACCACTGAAGAGACAGCTAAAGTTTTAGTGTGGGACTTAATTAGCCCATGCAGGTAACATTATAGTGGATGTATTTACACTGGCCCATTTACACTGCTCACTCCTTTGTCATATTAGGTAATTTAAAGTTGGTGTCATGGTTTTAATTTATGATGAGAAGAAACTGTATAGGATCTCACAATATAATTTCAGACTCATTGCACTGATCTGTAAACATGAAATCATTATATAATCAGCCACAGTTTGTATAACTCCCCTCCTCCTACACTCCTCTCCCAACCCCCTCCTTTGTCTTATCATTGCCTTGAAGTCTGAAACTGACACTGTGTAAATAAACCAGAGTATGTAAATGGGTATGACATAACAAATAACACTTCAACTCAGTGGGGTGGGAATGGGTGGATCTTTTTTTTTCTGTAACAGCCTCTTCAGTATTAACAAATCAAAAATATATAAACCTGCATATATTAAAGGGGCAATAAAATACTCACAAATCATAAATGGTTAGGTCTATCCATTTTACAAAGTTAACTTACTTAATCGAATGAGCAATAAAAGAAATCAAACATATCTATAACAAATGTCCATAGGGAAAAATATATTTCCAGATTTTTGAATTAATAAAGCCACAAAAAAGATGCTGTATAATGTGCTTATTAAAAATTGGTTTTATAAAAGTATGATTATCAAAAAAATAAGTTTGCTAATACTGGGGACTCAAAGATCAACAAAAAATAATCATGTTGACATACATTTCAATTCAAAAGGCAAAATATATGAAAACTATACAGAAAATTACCCTCAGAGGACAATTATTATCCTAATACACAAGTTAAAAGTGAACTTAAAGCCTTGGTTTTTGACATATTTAAAGAAATAACATATTAATATATTCTCAAATAAGATTTCAGGTAAATTAGCCACATGGTTTGACAGCTACAGACCTTAAAGTAGGCAAAAAGTTCATAAACTGGGGAATCACCAAACTGGGTCCCTGTGAGTATTTTTGGAGTTTCATCAAACAGACATTTCTAGTAAGAAGGCAAAATAATACATATATAGAAAAATTGTAGAATAAAAGTCAACCTATGGGCGTGATACTCAAGTAAAGGTGGACTCAGGTGGGCACTTAAGGGCTCACACATAGGCTAAATGTCTACTTAAAGACTTGATTTCCGTAAAAAGAAATATCAATATATTCCAAGATGAGATTTCAGCTCTGTCAGTCACATAGTTTAACTGTCACAGGGCTTAAAAGTGGCAAAAGTCCAAATATTGGGCCTCTGTGGGCCTTTTACAGACCTCAATGTGACCTTCAAATTAAAGTTCCAGACTTAAAATCTTTCACAATCAAAGATTATACATAGAATGTATATCTAATACAGTTTAAAACTTATCAGACTTACCATTCTAAGTTACAGGGCAAAATATGTGAAAAATGTCTAAAAAGGGTCACTCGGGTGGGTGTTTATGGTCCTCATACACAGGTTAAATGTCTACTTAAAGCCTTTATTTTTGGCATATGTAAAAAGAACATAATAATATATTCCCAGATGGGATTTCAGCTCTATCGGTCAAATAGTTTAACTGTCACAGGGCTTAAAAGTGGCAAAAAGTCCAAATATTGGATCTCTGTAGGCCTTTTAGAGACCTCAATGTGACCTTCAAATTGAAGCTTCAGACTTAAAATCTTTTACAATCAAAGATTATACATAGAATGTATATCTAATACAGTTTGAACTTCTCAGACTTTCCATTTCCAAGTTACAGGGCAAAATATGTGAAAAATGTCTTATAAGGGTCACTCGGGTGGGTGTTTATAGACCTCAATGTGACCTTCAAATTGAAGCTTCAGACTTAAAATCTTTTACAATCAAAGATTACACATAGAATGTATATCTAATACAGTTTGAAACTTCTCAGACTTACCATTTCCAAGTCACAGGGAAAAATACGTGAAAAATGTCTAAAAAGGGTCACTCGGGTGGGTGTTTATGTTCCTCATACACAGGTTAAATGTCTACTTAAAGCCTTTATTGTTGGCACATGTAAAAATAACATAATGATATATTCCCAGATGAGATTTCAGCTCTATCAGTCACATAGTTTAACAGTCACAGGGCTTAAAAGTGGCAAAAAGGCAAAATATTGGGTCTCTGTGGGCCTTTTAGAGACCTCAATGTGACCTTCAAATCAAAGCTTTAGACTAAAAATCTTTCACAATCAAAGGTTACACATAGACTGTATATGTAATACAGTTTCAAACTTCTCAGACTTACCATTTCAAAGTTACAGGGAAAAATATCTGAAAAATGTCTTATAAGGGTCATTCGGGTGGGTGTTTATGGTCCTCACACACAGGTTAAATGTCTATTAAAGGCCTAAATTTTGGGGCACATATAAGAAAACACATAGATATATTCCCAGATGATATTTAACTTAGATGAGAGACATAGTTTGAAAGCTACAGTGCTTGAAAGTGGCAAAAAGTGCATAAATTGGGTCAAGGTGGGTAATTTTGAGACCTTAAGTCGACCCCTTTGGGTAAACCTACAGCCTTTAAATTTTTCACAGACAAGTATTACATATCAAAGTTACACCTAGTGCAGTTTGAAACTCATCAGAAGTACCACTTCCAAATTATTGGGCAAAATATGTGAGAAATGTAAGAAAAAATCCCTGAGTGGGGTCTTTATGGGCCTCAAACACAATTTTCTCCTCAACTTAAAGTCTTGATTTTCGGCACATGTACTAAGAATATATTAATGTGTTCTCAGGTAAAATTTGAGCCAGCTGAGCCTCATAGTTTGTGACCTAGAGGGCTCTAAGTGGCCAAAAGTGCAATTTCTGACCTTAAGGTGGCCATAAGTTCTTTATTACTGGGAGTTTAAGGTCACCTTAAAATAGGGATCTTCCTTTGGGCACCCTTAACATGTGTACCAAGTTTGAAAAAAAAATATTAATTTGTTTTTGGAGTTATCTCGTACACAAGGAAATTTCTACGGCGGCGGCGCGACGGACCTGAATCCAATATATCCCCGACTTTCGTCTGGGGATATAATTACCAATGGAGCCAAATTGTAATATGAAAGATATATAATGTTTTATAAGATTTATGACAAACGATCACAGCTGGGTCTCACATTCTTGTATTATTTATAACAAATATTCATATATATTGCACACACTTTAACCATCAACCAAAACAAGTAACAAGATCATCGTAATTTAAATGTTTTGATGTCCAATTATACTAGATATCAGTTTAACATCACTTTCAACTCATTGTAGATTGCAGGTAGTGTGTAGTTAACAATTTCAACATTTCAGGATTTGAACTAGCAATTACAACTAAAGTATTTGACAAATTGTCTTACAAGACCAACCCTTAAGAAAGACACACGGAAAGATCACACTAGGGCTAAATATTACTTTCAATTTCTGATAATATTTTAATTTTACAATGAGAAGGCACAACATTTGCCATTGTTCAAAATTATTAAGCATGAGATATACATTAAAAATATGAATAAAAGAATTCAAAGTTAATGGATATAAATGTGTCCTATATATCATGACTAATAAACAAATAAAAATACAAATACCACATGAGCATAAACCATAGCAAACATATACAAAATATATATCTGTGATTGTGGAAACATAATTTTAATATAAGAGAATGATATTGGGAATAAGGATTTGAATATACTCTCACAAATTCAAAGCTGTTTCCATTCCTGAAAATCAAAATAACGGTTCTTATTTATCTGTGGAAAACACCTACCACCATGAAGTAATGTCAGAATGAAGCAATATTTTTTATAATGAAACAAGAAAATATATACAAGATAGAGTATATTTTTTGAAAATATTATGCAATGATAGTCAATGTATGTGAACATGTAATTGACCATTCAAAATATATTTAAAACACAATCAACGAAAAAAAATTTTATGAAATATCATTGCATGTTTCACACCTGTTGAAATTAGTCCAAAAAGGGGGGATAGTTAAAAATTCAATGTAGTCTACGTCATGGTTTTATCTCCAGTTTAATAGCCGTGACTGACAAGGGATGAATCGCTAAAATAATAATCATCAGAAAGTTTCCTTAAAAACTGAACTGTGCCAATTAAAAATGGTCTCGGTTAATAATCACATATAGTAAGAGGACTGACTGTTAAGTGTATAAATGCTTATCTAAGTTATCCCAACCCTCCCACAATTTTCCAGAAGATTGTTTTAATTGTTATGGAAAAATCAACAAGAAGGTAAAAAATACGATCCACAGGTATTCAAATAGTGAATCTATTATGTTGAAGCCAAAGTGAAATCTTACCTCTATTGAAAATAATTCTCACCCCATGACCTTTGCATACTAAAACTGTACTTAAAGCCAAAAAAGGTCCATAGGACCATACCACTGTAAAGGAGTAGCTAAAGGAAGAACTTGAGCTTTTCCACAAATTGCAAACACTGGTTAACTTTTTCTGCCAAAAACGTACAAGAACACTGCATTCAATGAAGTGGAAGGATTGTTAATTTGTTTGTAGCATTGATATAGTCCTTAAATAAGAGCAAATGGTGACCAATGACAAAAAAGAATGTATGATTCATATAGTATAGCTTAGAATATGACCCGATTACCTTGGGTATGGAATTTTATTTTAGGCAAAGAAAAGTTAATTAAGAATGTCATTTTTAACAATTAAAAGAATAGAAATTTATGGTCTCTCAGCTGAGGAAACTCCTGGAATAAATCAAATGCAAAGTCTCTCCTAACTCACACAAAGCAACCTCTTTTGTGACTTCTGTACTGTTGGTGCCATCAGAACCAACAGTGACAAGGGTGAATGTGTATGTAGTTCCTGGAATCAAGTCGGTAATTGTGTAATTCAAGTCAGTAACTTCTACTGATGAATCAGGCTCCATTGGATTGTAAGATATCAGGAACTTGTCTCTCCTTCCAGTAACATTCCATGTCAGTGTGACTGATTCTGGATTGGTTTGGTCTGTGACAGCACCAATATTGGATACGGGAGATGGAACTATGTCAAGGGAAAACATATTGTTACTGTATATTTTTAAGTTGGTGTAGCTTGAAGTACAAGGATAAGTAAATTTATGTTTGTGAAGGTGTTTTATCCAATTTGCAGCAGATTAGTTTCAGGAACTAGTGTCTTAAGTATGGTAATTATATGGTGTTGTAAAATGATATATATACATTCTAAAAGATACAAATTTAAATCGAGCACAGATTACCACCAACCACAAAAGTTAGTGTTATTATATATTATTAAATTGTTAAAAAGTCAGGCAATGCATCCACAGAAAAAAACAAAAAGGTGTACATAGTGGCTATGTAATACTATGATATTTCCTTCTTTATGATTTACAGGAACACCATAAATATTCACAAAGTAGAGCACACTTCCAAAGTACCAAGCAAACATGAGGGACCAAATGCAAATCCATTTTAAACACTTTAAGTACTGGCATTTGCATTTAAAAACTTTAAATGAAAAGTATTTGCATTTGCAAAATGTTTCAAATACTTTTCAAATAAATTGATGTAGAGTAATACAGCTCAGTTCAGTGAAATTAATATAATGGCAGATTCAAGTTTATTAAGTCTTGAGGTTATTTGACATATACTTGACCCCATGTGATAAAATTATCACACTATTATTTGGGGTTTTACGTCGCTTTCAACACTGTAGAGGTCATATCACGACGGGTAGTTGGAAGGGCAGAGGAAACCAGTACATATAGTTCGCTAGGGTTCTGTACTGTAAACTGCCGACCAACGGCAAGCAACTACCAGCTTTCCCACTTACGGCCATGACGGGGATCGAACCCCGGCCACAGAGGTAGGAGGCGAGAGTGTTACCACTCTGCCACCGTGGCCCCTATTGTGTAATAGTAAGTGATTTACAAAATATAAAGGCAGTAAAGAAAATGATGTGATGAAATGTATGAAACCTATGTCATAACATATATGTTTATTAATCTAAATGTTGTAGACTGATCTTCTTTATGTTACATGGAATTATTGTGAATCCATTTGATGAGTGGGGAATCTACTGTCTGATGAAATACAGCCCCGTATTTTGATAAAAAAAGTCATTCAGTCCTCATATTATACCTTAGACAAAAGGACTTAAAGAAAGTCTACTGAGAACCTCAGGGACCTGTAAATCGAAGCATTCATAAACTAGAAAACTAACCAATACTTTATGACAATATAATGACATATTAACTAAAGAATTCAGTGGGTAAATAGAAAGCACTCTTTATGTTTTTGTTACATTATGCTTTCGTTTGGTAACTATGGAGTAAATGTGTAGCTTTGTTTGGTTACTTGTGTGTTTGTATGTAACAGTGCCCTATGCCATAGTACCTTATTTGGTAGACACACAAGAGTGATGTTAACATATTTTATTCAACCACATTGATAAAAATCTAGGGAGATCAAGGCCACCTTATGAAAAGTATAAAGTTAACCATTTTACATACAGTCTGAGCAGACTGAGATATATTTAGAATTAACTAACACAGTAACATAGATTAGGTTAAGGTGGCCATATTATAGCTTGGCCACATTAGTTGTTAAGGCTTTGAAACTAGTGAAGAGGATGACATTAAGGTTGACACTTAAAGTGAATTTAACTTTATTTAAGAATTTTACTTTAACAACAAAGAGTTTGAACCAAGCTAAGGTTATGTATAACCTTAACCATTAACTAGAAAAATGTTTTTGCTAACAAAAACTAAGCATCCCAAAAAGGTTCGCTGCAATATAATATACAGCAGAAAAAGGTTTTTGAAAATAAAAACATGCAGTGCTGAGAGAAGAAGTGAAAGTTAAGCAGACAGTGTGGAAGTTCATGCATTAACATGAAAGAAAAATTTAAGCTGGTAAATCTGACCAGCTATCTAGACTCTTCACATAAGGTTTCCCAATACCTCTCAATACATTCTAAAACTTTAAAAGAATAAAAGAGATAAAAGGCAAAAACACAAAATGTAAAAATTTTATTGTAATTTAACTTTTTGTAAGTTAAATACTTACCTTATCCTCACTAGTGCTTACGTGTTGGCGGGAGCAAACAAGTACGACCAAACGAGAATATTTTTAAAATAAATATTCTTGTCGGTACCAGTATGTATACGCATGACCGCGCATGCGCGTGCACCGGAAGAACCCCGTTAATCCTCACTTTAATTTTGGGAGCCAATGTAAAATATTGCAAACCCAAAAATTTTGAAAATGTGGGGTTGGATGGGTGGGAATCCGAATCTAGTGAGGATAAGGTAAGTATTTAACTTACAAAAAGTTAAATTACAATAAAATTTTTACATTTTATTGCGTAAAATACCCTTACCTTATCCTCACTAGTGCTTGATTACAACCATACTGGTGGTGGGATTTTTAATATTTTTGCCACCAAAAGCAAGTATAACCAAATGAAAAGACAAAGTACACATCTCAAGAAAACTTGAGAGTACCAGACTATAGTATGCAGTAAAAGTAACTTAACAAAAATAACATTCAGTAGTTATATATGTAAGCACTACCTGGCAACCTTCCCAAAGGTGCCTTGGCCCTGCATGTATCTTATATCCAATGTACTCATTTCAAACACACTTGTGGTGATAAGTACAAGAGTATGATAGGCATACTAAGCAAAATAACAAAATAACCTATGTAGTTATATTCTGTTATTAAGTAAACTGGACCTGTCCAGAATAGACATTGAGAAATTCCCACACCTTGGAATCTTAAAACACTAAATACCAACCATGAACATGAACAGACACATTGGTAATAACAGGAGATTGTGCTCCTTTATATGGATAAGACCACCTCTTATCCCATTCCTTGGGCCTTTCCACCAGATCAGATGTTTCCCCAAAAACAGGAAACATGATTGGGTATTCTCAATGGGCTTTTAGGTACCACTAAAAGGTGTGATCTGGCCATTGGAACTGTACATATACATTCAATTACTGTAATGTATCATACCATACACCCCTTATGAAGGAACCTGATGATACTATAGTTCCAATGATTAATCTGACCTTTATTAGACTTCCACGTCAGAAGTTAAAGTAAAACTGTGGAGTCTGACTTCCAGCCATAAAAGGAGCAAATTGGGCCTTGGCTAAGGAAGCATTCTAAGTTTCAAGGACAAATACTTGATCAGCTAGAAGAAGTGTCTGCCTGTTGACATGGTAGGTCTTTGAATGCTTCCTGAAGAGTCCATACATATACACACATGTACAGTATAACGCATATTCCCCTATATAAGATCTGAAATATATCCAGATAAAATCTTAGAGCTCTAAAAGGGGCAAAAAGTCATATCTTCAGACAAAGAATGATCTAGACTTAGCATAAAAGCAGGAATGAAACCAGCTTGAACAATATTGTGACCCACTGAGGTCCTCTGTTCACTGTTATGAGTACTGATGAAGGAGAAACTGTGAACTCCTTCCAGTTCTGTGTTCAATGATTTTGAAAGACCAAAACACCCTCACCTCTCTATCTACCCGAGGCTAAGGTCATGGATTCAGATGATTCAAAAGAGACTTTGTCAAGACTAAGAATAATCAAGACAAGTCCAAAGAGAGTAAAAGGTATAGCACCATCCTTCATTGGTCCATCCTCAGAAAAAAACCACTATCAATCCATTCAGTCCATTACTATGAATGATTTCAACAATGAACTTAAATGAAACACATGTATCAGTCTACTGAGTTCATAAGAATGAATGATTCCCACAGCGAACCCACCTGGAAAACCATGTATCAGTCTATTGAATTCATATCTAAGAATTACTTCAATAGTGAACCCAAATGAAAACCCCATATATCAGTCCATTGAGTTCATAACTATGAATGATTGTAGTAGTGAACCCAAATAACATAGCAATAACATCACTGCATCATGTCAGTGAGGTAGAAACCAGATTTTGCCTGTGAATCAAAGGCTCAAAAATCTGCTATTGAGAAGAGAGGAGGATACTGGAAGTCCAACTGAATCTACTCAACAATAGGATACTCAATACATCTACCGCCATTGTATTGCATTGTATTAGGGTATTAGACTGGAGAAATAAACACAGATAGTTTGTTCTTTATCCTTGAAACAAAACTATCTATCCTTGCAGTGTGCCAAATTGGCAAAGAATGCGAAACTATAGGATGAAGGACATTCTGTTTGAATGGCTTATCCCTGTATGAAAAGAGGTTGATATCACACCTTGACAGCCCTAACTGTGTCGGGCCCTCAGACAGTGTTGTGGGCTTCCAAAGGACCATTAGATATCAGACCCTCAGACACATATCTAATGAATGGGTCCCTCTTGTTAAGATAAGACAACACTGTGCCATGCCATTATCTGAAGTAAAACCCTGTACTGTGAAGGTGAATCTGAAACATGATCAGAAATGCAGCCTTGAGTACTTCCTGGTTTCTGGTTTCCAATGGAATTTCCAAGCAACATTTATGTGAAAAATGTCCATTGGGATAACATGTAGGTTATAGATTCCTATAAATGACATTAGAATCATGGGAATGAAAATATGCTAACAAACTTGCATATACCCATCTATAGCCTTCTGAATACCCTCTCCTTTAGGGCACTAAGACCTGGTAAGACCTCTGATTTACATCAAAAACAAATATATTTTCAAAGGTATGAACAACATATCTGAATGTGTAAAGATTGTGAATATTTATAGGTTCTAAAAAACTATAAATGACAGTAGAATTCTGGAATGGTTTACAAACTTGTATGTACACCATCCATAAACTTCTGAAATACCCCACTTCCCTTCTATGGGGACACTTCATCTTTGCCATGGTTGAATTAGTAAGTGCTGTGATGGGATGAGTTCTGACATCAAGGTTATCACCCCATGTACAATGTATCCCTAAACTTCTCAAATACCAGACTTCTTCCTATAGGGACACTTCACCCTTGCCAAGGTTGAATTTGTCACCAAAGAACTGGAAGTGCTTCACTGGGATGAGTTCTAACCCCATAAGCTTATCACCCACTGTAGTTCTGTACACAGGCCACTAATTGCTTCGATTTCTACAAGCAAATATGCGATGTTGGTGACAGCATATAACCAGTGTTCCCGATACTGATGAATGTGGAGCTACACGGACAAATTCGAATGGATCCGTTGCCGTACCGAAGTGTAGAGCAGTGAACTGAAAAGAATGACCTATGACAGGGTGCATTCTTCCACCAGCAAACAATTAATGAAGCATAACACTTTGATGTACCTGGGGTTGAGGAAGAACGCGTCTGATAGATGTAACGCGACTACCTATCCACCTCACAAATGGAGTACCGATTACCATGGAATTTGCATTGTCAGAGCCGTGTGATGCTTGATATATACACTACCCTCTCAGGTCACCAATATACTGTAAAACTGTAGGTTGTACACATGTTACTGAGATTTACTGAACATATAGAAGCATTTGAAGCCCACTTCGTTTTTATTGTTGTTTCCTGTCAGAATATATAACCGCTATGAATTGTGGGGATTCTCGACAATTCGATAAGGTAGTTCCAATGTTAAACAGCATTGCAGAATGTGCCCAACTTCGAAATGAGATTCGTTTTAAAATAGATGTTGCAGTAAAACAACCTCCATCCATCATTTCTTTATATCTTGGTTGTCACATCCCCTCTGATGGATTGTGATGCATTCTGTTAATCCTTGTCTGTTGTACCAACAAATACCTTGTGACATATTAGTGTATATGTGATACTGAATAAGTTCATGCTGCAAATTCCTTGCCATTTGATGCCTCTTCTTTAATTTCTAAAGCTTCCCGATAAATGAGAAGAAAGAAATTAGATCTGAATGTAGGTGAACAGTGATTCAACATCTTAATGAAGTGTTGGTCCGCTGGAAGCAAAAACATTGCAGTATTTCTATGTATGTGATAGCTGTTGGGTGTGTTCTCCCTGATCTCAAGCAGTTTGTGTCGAATCTACCCTAGCAAAGACAGGGTTGTAACTTGTTTCCTGTTCAAGTTGTCATCATGAAGCTCTCCCAGCCGTGGATACCTTGTCTGAAGTATGAGAGGAATAAGAAAGCCAGATTTGTGGTGACATTCTAGTTCCTAGCTAGAAGAAAACCTTCATTAACAGCCTAATCGTCTTCTTCTGTTGTTGAAAATAACTGACCAGTGAAATTTAATTTGTACCCATACTGATCAGTTTGAAAGAAATCTCTGTTGACCAAGTGCATTCTCTGCCGAGTTTACTCTACCAGAGGAAGCCCTGCCATTTGCTTGCAACTGAAGTTCCTGTAAGTTGTAGTTGTGAAACCATCTGATGAGAAGAACCTTATTCTTGAACCCTTCTTCTGTTACAGGATTGCCTCTGCCATATTTACCTCACTAGAGGAGACAGAAGAATTACTTTTTTTAGATGAAGATCTTATTCTGGCCACCTTTCGCCTCAAAGCACCGTGCAGTCCCTGCTAAATTGCTTCACCAGAGGCAGAACTGTCATTTGTTTGCAAATGAAAATCTGTAGCCTGTAGGTGTGACCTATCTGATGAGAAGAACTTCTGTTTATGGTGGATTCTTCTGTTATAGGGGTTGCCTCTGCCATATTCACCTCACTAGAGGAGACAGAGGTACTACCCTTTTATGAGAAGAAGTCTTTATAAAGAAATGCAGATTCTGTCATCTTCCATCTGAATTAAATAAGCAATGAAGCCGAGATTCTTCTGCATAATAAGAGTGTTGATGGACCGTGCATAGCTTCTAGACGTGCTAGTCTAAGCTGCAGAGGGTCAGAAGGTGAATTCTTTTCTCAATGTCGAGGAAAAACTTATTCTTAAATGGCGAACAGGACCCTACCATGCAGTACCCTGTAAAAGGTCTGCAAGCGCCGCAGATCCAGTCAAAAGCAGACTTCTCAATGAGGATGGCTGGCAAACCACAAAGAAAGAATAACTCTTCCAATTCTTATGAAAGAGTGAATTCTTTACAATAAAAACATTCTTCATATCTTCTTCCTCACCAGCCATGTTGAAATTCTTCGCAAACGAAGATCGTGTCAAACGATGTTTACTCCCTCACGACCAAAATAAAAGTGAGGATTAACGGGGTTCTTCCGGTGCACGCGCATGCGCGGTCATGCGTATACATACTGGTACCGACAAGAATATTTATTTTAAAAATATTCTCGTTTGGTCGTACTTGTTTGCTCCCGCCAACACGTAAGCACTAGTGAGGATAAGGTAAGGGTATTTTACGCAATAAAATCGGCTATTTTATGACCCCAGTTTGACCCATAAGGGGGGATCCGGGGGTAAATCTGACCAGCTATCTAAACTCTTCACATAAGGTTTCCCAATACCACTTAATACATTCTAAAACTCTAAAAGCAAGAATAAAGGAGATAAGAGGCAAAAACACAAAATCGGCTATTTTATGACCCCAGTTTGACCCATAAGGGGGGTCCGGGGGTAAATCTGACCAGCTATCTAGACTCTTCACATATGGTTTCCCAATACCTCTTAATACATTCTAAAGCTCTAAAAGCAAGAATAAAGGAGATAAAAGGCCAAAACACAAAATCGACTATTTTATGACCCCAGTTTGACCCATAAGGGGGGATGCGGGGGTAAATCTGACCGGCTATCTAGACTCATCACATAAGGTTTCCCAATACCTCTTAATACATTCTAAAACTGTAAAAGCAAGAATAAAGGAGATATAAGGCAAAAACACAAAATTGGCTATTTTATGACCCCAGTTTGACCCATAAGAGGGGGTCCAGGGGTAAATCTGACCAGCTATCTAGACTCTTCACATATGGTTTCCCAATACCTCTTAATATATTCTAAAGCTCTAAAAGCAAGAATAAAGGAGATAAAAGGCAAAAACACAAAATCGGCTATTTTATGACCCCAGTTTGACCCATAAGGGTGGGTCTGGGGGTAATTATGACCGGCTATCTAGACTCTTCACATATGGTTTCCCAATACCTCTCAATACATTCTCAAGCTCTAGAAGCAAGAATAAAGGAGATATAAGGGGAAACGATGAAATTGGCTATTTTATGACCCCAGTTTGACCCCTACAGGGGGGGGGGGAATTTGACTTGCTTTCTAGACTCTCCACATATGGTTTCCTACTACCTCCCAATACATTTTATGGCTCTAAATGCAATACTTAAGAAGATAAATTTTATGAAACATGAATTTTAAGCTTTCTGATTGGTACCTGTGAGAAAATCACTCATAAATCGGTCAATTTTCATAGGATTGCTCCCAAAATCTAATCAGCTCACGTTTTTGATAGTATAAACATATGTATGAAGTTACAAGCCTCTGCGGTCAGTACATTTTCCTGAACTGCGATGACGGGCAGGTGTCCCGAAAAAACTATTTTTTGATCATGTGACCTTGATAAAGATCAAAGGTCAAATTTAAGCATGTGGAAAAATTTTCCCACGCCTAAGGTATATAACTGCCAAATATGGTTAAAAAGCTTGCAATAATAAGGGAGATATTCAAGGAAGACCATAATACGGCGGTGGCGGCGAGGAAACTGACGCGAAACCAAATAAGCGCCCTTTCAGGGACGCTTAATTATAATAACTTAGATTTTCTGGTTAAGTAGCGTGGGTTTAGGTGTAAATGCTGTGGAGAAAGATCTAATAAGTTCTCCACCGCCGTGTTGTTTACAAAAGGGGTACATTAAAAGTGAGGAGTATAAATATGTATAAATGTAAATGAACTAGTAAAAGGTGTAAACATAAAAGATAAGTAAATTTTAAGATCTGCAATGAAAACAAAGATAGTCAAACCTTACAAAAAGAAGTAGATAATCATTAAACAAGTCTTAGCATCTCAAACTTGTAAGATACTATCTGGGAAAAGTTGACCAAATATCTTAAGAAAATCTGATATTTATCTAAAATTGATTTGGGATTTCAAGGATATGTCAGTAGAGATCCCTTTCAATTCATATATGTTCCTTGAAATGTATCACTCACTCAAGGAAATCCAATTTGAATGTAAATTACCATATATATTCACATTACTTTTATCCACAATATTCAGTAACTTTGTTTTATACAGCAATGGTAACTTCATATTTATTTGGAAGTAAAGAACAAAGATTTTAATGTAACTAACAGTTAACAACAGGGTCTGAGGTATCGTTAAATTTGAGGGTTTTTTATGAAAAATTAACCAAGAGTAAACCAACTAAGGTTTTGATATACACAAGAGTTTGCTAACTTAGGGTTAACTTAGAGTTAACCAATTCATTAGCAGAATGAAGGCTTTGATTTACAGGCCCCTGGTGCATAACAAAGTTTTAGAGTTAAAAAGGAGGTGCATACATATGGGTTTTGTAAACTTTAAAGTCAAAAGAAGGCAATGAAAGGACCCATGTTTTGGGAAGATACATTACTGTCTTAGAATCTGTACATGGATGGAGTACTCCCCTCAAGTATACCAGGAAAGTGTATTTTGGAACTGGATGAATGCAATATATATTATAGTGTAGTGAAAAATAACACAAACAAGACCACTGCTACGGTGTTTATCTCTTGCTGGGTATTAAGCAAAAATGGAGGTAGTATGACCACGAAAAATGGGCTCAAAGGCCCAAGAATCAATAATAAGGGAGACAAAAGAACTTTGCCATATGACAAACTAACTGAAATTGAAGCAACCTTACTAAGCAGCAGATCTAAAATTTGCCAAAATCACTGTATGTTTTACAGTTCTCTAGATAATTGACATTTCAATTTCCACAAAAATTCAAAACAGCTGTCAGAATTTTGAAAATTCATTTTTTTCTCCAGAAGAAATGGTACTTTATACCCAGGGTATCCAAAATTATTTGAGTTTTACATACTCCTAACTCTTCAGCAACCTTTAGAGGATTTCCCACTTGAGATCAAATTTATTTAATTTAAATGTCTAACTGAAATGGGAAGAAGTGAAAAAACCACATACATTTGAAACAGCAGTATACATAGCTAGGCTTGATAAAGCTCAGTGAAAGTGAACCTTCTCATTTATTTTCATTTTCTTATATTTGCTACCCAACACATATCCAAGACAGTGAGAAGAGATATGCATATAATATAACGTACAAATCTTCCCAACTCTCTGCACTTCAAATGGAGACTCCGTGGAGTGTCACCCACACATTTATATATACACACATGCACCCTCCTAGCAACACAGAGAGACAATTCTTCTCTCAGTTGCATTTTGTGTGGAGTGAAAGAGAATGGGGGGGGGGGGGGGGGGTTGTCTCTGTGCAGATCAGCATGTGTACCGATTGTTTTCTGTAGCATGTACAGTTTGTGCAGCTATTACTTAGCTATGCAATGGGCTACAGGTCTGAAATTTTACTATGCTATAGCTGACCCAAAAGTAGGTGAAAAACATATTTAACAAAATGTCCTCAATGCACTAATTGTCATGTTATAAGTGATTAAACAAACTAGAGGAATGCTTTTGCTAACAAAAGCGAAGCGTCCCTTAAAGTTTAAAATGCTTTGTGGTTTTAATCAGCATGCTGTAAAGCTAAGAATGCACAAAGCTGCACCGTATGCTTTCCCACTACATGTTAATACATTCTGAAGCTATAAAAGCAACAATAAAGGAGATATAAGGCAAAAACTCCAAAGCAGCTATTTATGACCCCAGTTTGGCCCATAAGGGAGGGTCGGGGGGTAAAACTGACCGGCTATTTAGACTCTCCACATATGCTTTCCCAATACCTCTTAATACATTGTGAAGGTCTAAAAGCAACAATAAAGGAGATATAAGGCAAAACTCCAAAGCAGCTATTTATGACCCAAGTTTGGCCCATAAGGGGAGGGTCGGGGGGTAAAACTGACCGGCTATTTAGACTCTCCACATATTCTTTCTCTATACCTCTTAATACATTCTGAAGCTATAAAAGCAACAATAAAGGAGATATAAGGCAAAAACGCCAAAGCAGCTATTTATGACCCCAGTTTGGCCCATAAGGGAGGGTCGGGGGGTAAAACTGACCGGCTATTTAGACTCTCCACATATGCTTTCCCAATACCTCTTAATACATTGTGAAGGTCTAAAAGCAACAATAAAGGAGATATAAGGCAAAACTCCAAAGCAGCTATTTATGACCCAAGTTTGGCCCATAAGGGGAGGGTCGGGGGGTAAAACTGACCGGCTATTTAGACTCTCCACATATTCTTTCTCAATACCTCTTAATACATTCTGAAGCTATAAAAGCAACAATAAAGGAGATATAAGGCAAAAACTAAAAATCGGCTATTTTATGACCCCAGTTTGACCCATAAGGGGGTGGGGGCGGGGGGGTAAAACTGACCGGCTATTTAGACTCTCCACATATGCTTTCCCAATACCTCTTAATACATTTTGAAGGTATAAAAGCAACAATAAAGGAGATATAAGGCAAAACTCCAAAGCAACTATTTTATGACCCCAGTTTGACCCATAAGGGGGGGTTGGGGGATAAAACTGACCGGCTATTTAGATTCTCCACATATGCTTTCCCAATACCTCTTAATACATTCTGAAGCTATAAAAGCAACAATAAAGGAGATATAAGGCAAAAACTCCAAAGCAGCTATTTATGACCCCAGTTTGGCCCATACGGGGGGGTCGGGGGGTAAAACTGACAGGCTATTTAGACTCTCCACATATGCTTTCCCAATACCTCTTAATATATTCTGAAGCTACAAAAGCAACAATAAAGGAGATAAAGGCAAAAACTCAAAATCGGCTATTTTATGACCCCAGTTTGACCCATAAGTGGGGGTCGGAGGGTAAAACTGACCAGCTATTTAGACTCTCCATATATGCTTTCCCAATACCTCTTAATACATTCTGAAGCTATAAAAGCAACAATAAAGGAGATATAAGGCAAAAACTCAAAATCAGCTATTTTATGACCCCAGTTTGACTCATAAGGGGGGGCCGTGGGGTAAAACTGACCGGCTATTTAGACTCTCCACATATGGTTTCCTATTACCTCCCAGTACATTTTATAGCTCTAAATGCAATACTTAAGAAGATAATAGGGGGGTTGGCCTAAATTTAAGGCTTTCAGATTGGAAGTGTCAGAAAATCACTCATAAATGAGACATTTTTCAAGGGATTGCTCCCAAAATCTAATCAGCTTGCGTTTTCGATAGTATGAACAGGTGTGACAAATTATAAGGCTCTGTAGCAAGTAGTTTTTCCTGAACTGTGATGACGGGGGGGGGGGGGGTGTACTTCAAAAAATTGTTTTTGATCATGTGACCTTCATAAAGGTCAAACGTCAAATTTAAGCATGCAGAAAAATTTTCCCATGCCCAAGGTATATAACTGCCAAATATGGTTTGAAACTTTCTAATAACAAGACCACTGCCGTGGTATGATCTCCCGCCGCACTACATCAAAAAGTAGGTGAACAACATATTTAACAAAACTCCTTTAAATTGAATAGTTTTCAAATGAAAGGACATAAGCAATAAGGTCATAAAAAACATTGAAAAGGCCAAGGAGAAACAACCAGTGTGATGTACAGCCCTTTATAAAGGCGTGACACACACTCAATAACACACGAACACACGCACACACGCACGGAATGCGTTTTATAATCTCCCGCCGTGAAACTTCACTAAGTGAAAGCTCTCCCAAAAGTAGGTGAATGAGTTATTTGAGAAAAATTGGCTATCTGCAATACTTTTAGCGATAATTCGCATTTACTCATTTTGAGTAGGTGAGTAATTAGCTATGAGTCTGAAACTTCACCAAGTGAAAGGTCTCCCAAAAGTAGGTGAATGAGTTATTTGAGAAAAATTGGCTATCTGCAATACTTTTAGAGATAATTCGCATTTACTCATTTTGAGTAGGTGAGTAATTAGCTGTGGGTGTGAAACTTCACCATGTGAAAGCTCTTCCAAAAGTAGGTGAATGAGTTATTTGAGAAAAATTGGCTATCTGCAATACTTTTAGCGATAATTGGCATTTACTCATTTTGAGTAGGTGAGTAATTAGCTATGGGTCTGAAACTTCACCATGTGAAAGCTCTCCCAAAAGTAGGTGAATGAGTTATTTGAGAAAAATTGGCTAAGTACAATACTTAAGAGATAATTCGCATTTACTCATTTTGAGTAGGTGAGTAATTATCTACGGGTCTGAAACTTCACCATGTGAAAGCTCTCCCAAAAGTAGATGAATGAGTTATTTGAGAAAAATTGGCTATCTGCAATACTTTTAGAGATAATTCGCCTTTACTCATTTTGAGTAGGTGAGTAATTAGCTATGGGTCTGAAACTTCACCAAGTGAAAGCTCTCCCAAAAGTAGGTGAATGAGTTATTTGAGAAAAATTGGCTATCGGCAATACTTTTAGCGATAATTCGCATTTACTCATTTTGAGTAGGTGAGTAATTAGCTATGGGTGTGAAACTTCACCAAGTGAAAGTTCTCCCAAAAGTAGGTGAATGAGTTATTTGAGAAAAATTGGCTATCTGCAATACTTTTAGCGATAATTCGCATTTACTTATTTTGAGTAGGTGAGTAATTAGCTATGGGTGTGAAACTTCAAGTGAAAGTTCTCCCAAAAGTAGGTGAATGAGTTATTTGAGAAAAATTGGCCATCTGCAATACTTTTAGAGATAATTCGCATTTACTCATTTTCAGTAGGTGAGTAATTAGCTATGGGTCTGAAACTTCACCATGTGAAAGCTCTTCCAAAAGTAGGTGAACGAGTTATTTGAGAAAAATTGGCTATCTGCAATACTTTTAGCGATAATTCGCATTTACTCATTTTCAGTAGGTGAGTAATTATCTATGGGTCTGAAACTTCACCATGTGAAAGCTCTCCCAAAAGTAGATGAAGGAGTTATTCGAGAAAAATTGGCTATCTGCAATACTTTTACAGATAATTTGCATTTACTCATTTTGAGTAGGTGAGTAATTAGCTATGGGTCTGAAACTTCACCAAGTGAAAGATCTCCCAAAAGTAGGTGATTGAGTTATTTGAGAAAAATTGGCTATCTGCAATAGTTTTAGCGATACTTCGCATTTACTCATTTTGAGTAGGTGAGTAATTAGCTATGGGTCTGAAACTTCACCAAGTGAAAGCTCTCCCAAAAGTAGGTGAATGAGTTATTTGAGAAAAATTGGCTATCTGCAATACTTTTAGAGATAATTCGCATTTACTCATTTTGAGTAGGTGAGTAATTAGCTATGGGTCTGAAACTTCACCAAGTGAAAGCTCTCCCAAAAGTAGGTGAATGAGTTATTTGAGAAAAATTGGCTATCTGCAATACTTTTAGCGATAATTCGCATTTACTCATTTTGAGTAGGTGAGTAATTAGCTATGGGTCTGAAACTTCACCAAGTGAAAACTCTCCCAAAAGTAGGTGAATGAGTTATTTGAGAAAAATTGGCTATCTGCAATACTTTTAGAGATAATTCGCATTTACTCATTTTCAGTAGGTGAGTAATTAGCTACAAGTCTGAAACTTCACCATGTGAAAGCTCTCCCAAAAGTAGATGAATGACTTAAAAAGTAGATGAACAACTTATTTGAGAGAAATTGTGTAGCTGCAATACTTTTGAAGATATAAGGCATTTACTCATTATGGTTATCATAAAAAATTGACAAAGTAGCTATTACGGTTTGCGAGATATTTGTCATTTTTCACATTTTCCCCCAAAGTAGCAATAAAGTAGCCATTACTCACTTGTACATTGAGCAACAGTTGTGAAACTTAAATATGTTACAGTTCACAAACAAGAGGAGAGTGCCCGTGAACGGGCACCGTGTCAGCTGACTGAATGTTTTTGATTTGTGATGGTGATAATGAGAGGAAAGCATAATTATCAGGGAAAGGGCTGTACAGAAATACAGTAAATGGTAACTGAACAGCATGTTCGAAAGATATTCCGAAGCTGACAGAAGAAAAGGACAAAAAAGTTGTGCCCTGCAAATGGTATTATGAAATAAAGTAACAAGGTAATTGTTTAAGTGTAAAAAGTAGGTTAAAAATATTTAAAGAAATACTACAAAAAAAATATCCTCGTTCGACCATAAAGAAGGGGTCCAAAGGTCAAATCTGACCATACCAAAAGATTCCCAGCCAAAGAATTTAGGATGGTTTACCATCCCAAACCTCTCGGACCAATAATAAGCGAGTCATAGGCACTTTTTAAGTTTGGCTATCCTTGTTTGACCTTGAAGGAGGGGGTCCAAGGTCAAATCCGACCACACAAAAAAATTCCCAGCCCATGATTTCCTGTAGCTTGTTTACCATCCCAAACTTGTAGGACCAATAATAAGCGAGTTCTAAGCAATTGTAAGTTTGGCTATCCTCAATTGACCTTGAAGGAGGGGTCCCAGGTCAAATCTGACCACACCAAAAGAATCCCAGCCCATGATTTCCTACATGTTGGTTTACCATCCCAAACCTCCAAGACCAATAATACGCGAGTTATAAGCACTTTAAGTTTGGCTATCTTCGTTTGACCTGGAAGGAGGGGTCTAAGGTCAAATCCGACCACACCAAAAGATTCCCAGCCCATGATTTTCTATAGGTTGGTTTTCCATTCGAAACCTCTAGGACCAATAATAAGTGAGTTATAAGCACTTTTAAGTTTGGCTATCCTCATTTGACCTTGAAGGAGGGGTCCAAGGTGAAATCCGACCACACCAAAAAATTCCCAGCTCATGATTTTCTATAGGTTGGTTTTCATTCCAACCTCTAGGACCAATAATAAGCGAGTTATAAGCACTTTTATGTTTGGCTATCCTCATTTGACCTTGAAGGAGGGTTCCAAGGTCAAATCGGACCATATTAACAGATTCCCAGATCATGATTTCCTACAGGTTGGATACAATGATTTACTCAACAGTGAGAACCTGAAAGAAGCTATTGCTCAGCTATGCCATGACATAGAGGTCTGCAATTTCACTATGTTATAGCTGACCAAAACGTCTGTGAATAACATATTACTCAGCTATGCAATGAGCTACAGGTCTGAAATTTTACTATGTTATAGCTGACCCAAAAGTAGGTGAACAACATATTTAAGCAAAATACTGTAAATGTAATAGTTTTCAAGTTACAACTGATTTACTCAATAGTGATGACCTAAAAGTAGCTATTACTCAGCTATGCCATGAGCTACAGGTCTGAAATTTTACTATGTTATAGCTGACCCAAAAGTAGCTGAATAACATATTTATACTAAATTCTCTAAATGCAATAGTTTTGCAATTACAACTGATTTACTCAATAGTGAGAACCTCAAAGTAGTTATTACTCAGCTATGCAATGAGCTACAGGTCTGAAATTTTACTATGTTATAGCTGACCCAAAAGTAGGTGAACAACATATTTAAGCAAAATACTGTAAATGTAATAGTTTTCAAGTTACAACTGATTTACTCAATAGTGATGACCTAAAAGTAGCTATTACTCAGCTATGCCATGAGCTACAGGTCTGAAATTTTACTATGTTATAGCTGACCCAAAAGTAGCTGAATAACATATTTATACGAAATTCTCTAAATGCAATAGTTTTCCAATTACAACTGATTTACTCAATAGTGAGAACTTCAAAGTAGCTATTACTCAGCTATGCAATGAGCCACAGATCTGAAACTTCACTATGTTATAGCTGATCCTAAAATAGGTGAATAACATATGAAACAAAATACTCTAAATGCAATAGTTTCCAAGTTATAAGCGATTTACTCAACAGTGATAACCTAAAAGTAGCTATTACTCAGCTATGCCATGAGCTACAGGTCTGAAATTTCACTATGTTATAGCTGACCCAAAAGTAGCTGAATAACATATTTATACGAAATTCTCTAAATGCAATAGTTTTGAAGTTATAAGCGATTTACTCAACAGTGATAACCTAAAAGTAGCTATTACTCAGCTATGCCATGAGCTACAGGTCTAAAATTTTACTATGTTATAGCTGACCCAAAAGTAGCTGAATAACATATTTATACGAAATTCTCTAAATGCAATAGTTTTTAAGTTACAAGTGATTCTACTCATGATGGAAGTTACTGAAAAGCCCAAAAGTAGCTATTACTCACTTAGCTATTGAGACAGGCACCCAACTTACTCACCATATTGTAGCTATGAAAAAAGTAGCTGAATAACATATTTTAACAAAATGCTCTAGATGCAACAGTTTTCAAGTTATAAATGATTTTGTGCATGATTTCATGAATTTTAATGCATTAAAAATTATTAAAAAAATTTATTTAAAAAAAAGTAAGACAGATCCAGGTCTCATACTCACACAAGAGAATCTACCTCTGGCCTAGTACATATATGCAAGATATGAGAGAAATCCCTGCAATAGTCACTGAGAAAATTGTGATTAAGTGTTGAAATTTTCACACTTTTGGTGGGGGTACCCCCCTTGTAATGTCTCTTGCAAACAGACGAACAGACAGATTTGCATGCCTTGAACGATTTTTCATCCTCGATAGATAAGGTATCTTTTAAAAAAAACAGCACGTCTCTAGGCCTTGTAGTTTTGGAGGAGAAGTTGTTCACGCGGACGCGTACGCGTGCGCGTACGCCCATGCCGCAGAGTGACGACATAATGTCAGCTGACTGACAAGTCAGCTGACATAAGAAGTAGATGAACAACTTATTGGAGAGAAATTGTGTAGCCGCAATACTTTTGAAGATATAAGGCATTTACTCATTATGGTTATCATTAAAAATTGACAAAGTAGCTATTACTCACTTAGCTATGGAGATACACTTCCAAACTAGTGACCATGTTGTAGCTGTGGAGATAGTAGCTGAACAACATATTGGAACAAAATTGTGTAGCTGCAATACTTTTGAAGATATAAGCCATTTACTCATTATGGTTATCATCAAAGTAGCTATTACTCAGTTAGCTATGGAGTTACAGCTGTGAAAATTCACAATACAGTATATCCAAAAGATAGGTGAACAACATATTCGACAAAAATCCTCTATATTCAACAGCTTTTGAGTTATACGTGACTTGCTCAATGGTCAAATGTTAAACTTAGTATAGCTATTACTCAGTTAGCTATGGTGCTACACCTTGGACACCTCACCATGATATAGTACATGAAGGAGTTGTTGAACAACATATTTCAGGCCAATATTGTAAGTAACAGTTACAAAGACAAAATCAATTTACTCATTTTGCTCATTGTTAATAACAGAAAATAGCTATTACTCACTTAGCTATGAAGATAGAACCCTAAAAATGGTACCATCTTGTAGGCATGGAGAAAGTAGCTGAACAACGTATTTTACAGAAACACTCTAAATGCAGTCGTTTTGGAGTTATGAGCACTTTACTCAAAGTAGCCACCATTGCTATTACTCACTTAGCTATGGTCCTAGGTGTGAAATAACAGCATCAAATGAAAGGACATAAGTAATAAGGTCATAAAAAACATTGAAAAGGCCAAGGAGAAACAACCAGTGTGATGTCCAGCCCTTTATAAAAGCGTGACACACACTCAATAACACACGAACACACGCACAGAATGCGTTTATAATCTCCCGCCCGCCCGGCGGGAGATAATAAGGGAGATATTCAAGGGAGACCATAATGCGGCGGCGGCAGTGGCGGCGAGGAAACTGAGGCGAAAACAAATAAGCGCCCTTTCAGGGACGCTTAATTAAGAAAGATCTAGGCTTGATACACAAGGGAATCTACTTGTAGCCTAGTACATATGTAAGATAAGGAAGAAATCCCTTCAATAGTCAATAAGAAAATTGTGATCAAGTGTTGAAATTTTCACACTTTAGTTGGAGGTACCTCTCTTCAAGCAGCTCTGGGGAACAGACGAACAGACAGATCTGCATGCCTTGAACAATTTTTTATTTGCAATAGATAATGTATCTTGTAAAAGTAACAGCATGTCTCTGGACCCTGTAGTTTTTTATGAGAAGTTGTTCACACCAATGCATATAATGATGGCTGGATAACTTGACAAAATAAAACAGTTTACTCTAGTGGTCCGAATTCTATACTATAAACCATTAGTAACTATTAAAACCCTCTTCCTCAGGTCATGACTGAGATATGAACACAAGGTCACAAAGGTGGGACAAATGTGGTACACCGTCACCACTGAGACAACCACAAAATCTGACATACATCTTCAGACATATAGAATACATGTATGATGCAGCCCCTCAAGAAAATCACAAACAAACTCTGATAACTCACACAAAGCAACCTCTTTGGTGGCTTCTGTACTTTGGTTACCATCAGAACCAACAGTGACAAACGTGAATGTGAATGTAGTTCCTGGAATCAAGTCAGTAAATGTGTAATTCAAGTCAGTAACTTCTATGTGTGAGGCAGGTTCATCTGGAGAGTAAGAGATGAGGAACTTGTCTCTTCTTCCAGTAACATTCCATGTCAGTGTGACTGAATCAGGATTGGTTTGGTCTGTGATAGCATCAATATTGGACACAGGAGAAGGAACTGTGCCAAGGTAAAACATGTTGTTAATAAAGATTTAAAGTGTATTGGATGAAATACTAGAATACCACATAAATTTATGTATTTGGGGGTTTTACACACCAAGTTAGAATGTATAAATCAAATTGGCAGGAACAAATAGAATAATAAGATTGGCAATTATATTGAGTTTATAGGAACATACATTCTGAAAGATACAAAATCTAAATCAAGCACAGAATACCATCCACCACAGAAAGATAGTATTATCACAAATGTATGAATTTTTAAAATAAAGCAATACAATGAATACACACAAAAAAAAACAACATATAAAAATAGCATCAGAGATACCCATACCCCACAGTCTGGGGAAATAGCTTCCAACACCATGAGATATAGAAGTAGTGAATCAGTACAAAGATCGGGATACTTTCAGAGCAGTGTCAGTTATATAAAGGTCCAAATAATGTTTAAGTAGAAGAAATAACGTCTAAGAGAAAGAAAATGTATGTAAAGATTAAGTATTAAAACAAGACAATTCAACAGGAAGATGACAGCATCAGTAAAGATTATGAAGCTGTAAAATTTATTAACTGGAGAATAGCTGTCAATGGAAATAGCACAATTTGGAAAATTAAAGTAAATACAATAATCAGTTGCAGCAATCCACTTATATATTTGTTATAAGAGAAACATGTCTCAAATATGGCGGGTGAACACACTTTGGCGGCGCCAAGTAAAATGTCACACCATGACGTTGCACACATACACCCCCTAACAAATGTCCCTACAAAATATCCACTTGCCACACCTTACAGTTTCCAATATATATAACCTGAACAAGATTTTATAGGTCAAGCTCACTACCGCAAGGTCAAAGGTCAAATCATGGTCACACCATTACTTTGACACCTACACCCCCAACCAATGTCCCTATCAAGTATCAACTTCGTACACCGTATGGTTTGAGATACAGTCCAGAGAAACTTTTTCCCGATGCCCACCCACCCACAGGCCCATCCGGACACCCGGGTGAAAACAATACCCTGACAGTCCTTAAGGGCTGTGGGGTAAAATGTAGTAATATATTTAATATTATAGTTATGTTGGACGTTATAAGAATTCATCAAAATGCAAACTGCAGTATTAACCCCAAGCCATTAAAATAGGCAGTGGCCACAATTTTAAAAGGATGACCCAGTGGTTACAAAATTTTTACCTCCACCAAGGAGACTATGTTTTTGCCTGGGTTTGTTTGTGGGTTTGTGAGTTTGTTTGTGCATTTGTTTTGAACAAGATAACTCAAAAACTTATGGATGGATTTTGATGAAATTTTCAGGATATGTCTGTAGAGATAAAAGAAAGATATGATTCAATTTTGAGAGTGATCCCGATCACTGTCTGGATCTTCTGGATCCATGAAATGTAATTTTTAAAGACAGATAACTCAAAAAGTCATGGATGGATTTTGATGAAATTTTCAGGATATCTCCTAAATGGGACAAAGAACAAGTGATTAGATTTTTGGAGTTATCCAGATCACTGTCTGGATCCATAAAAAATATATTGGGAGTGATCCAGATTGAGCTCCCTTGGTGGAGGTCTGCGCTCTCTGAGTGATCTTGTTTCATATGGGTTCTATATGGCTGAGCCATTGTTATTTCATTTTTTTAAGCTATTACTTGTTAGTCATGTAAAGGCTAAATATTTAAAAGAAAGAAAAAGAAAAATAACTCAATAACGGTAAAAATAGTAAACGATACAAGGATACAAAGATACTTCTAAACTACAAGAATTGGGTTGTGAGTAGTATTACATGACATAAATATAAATCATATTATTTTTTAAATCTATATAAAAATATGTTGCTGTTTTGTATATTATTATAAGAAAGTTAATAATTTATTCATCTAAAACAATAAAAGCAATATGAATTTATATTTTCCACTTTGTAACATTTAACCCATTCTCAATATAAAAATACAAAGACCATTATCTTCACCCAAGCAAACCCGATTTATCTGCTCATCATATATCATCATTTTGAAAAGTCTTATATTAAGAGATATATTCTACTTAGAAAATGCTGCAGTGGCAGTGTAGGCTGTATGAAAACAGAAAGGGG
This sequence comes from Sabellastarte sp. h YS-2021, assembly GCA_964017235.1. Classification (NCBI taxonomy): domain Eukaryota; kingdom Metazoa; phylum Annelida; class Polychaeta; order Sabellida; family Sabellidae; genus Sabellastarte; species Sabellastarte sp. h YS-2021. The sequence goes on from OZ024927.1 coordinate 81,438,488, forward strand.
AACCAATAAGAATCCCATTTTCAAGAAACGCTTTATAATTATCAATTATATTTGTCAGTACTAGATGTTAAATTTTTCAAATGTGAGCATAGATTGTGAGCAAAGCCAATGGATTAACAAAGATATTACAAATTAGTTCAATTGTATATTCTAATTTTATTGTTAAACTAGAGGATCGCTCGCAAAAAAAAAAGATAATGTTTTTGCATAGCAAAAACAAAGCGTCCCGAAAAGGATATAAAGGTGAGTGCTAAAGTATTAAGAAAATGCTTCGTTTCTAGCCTTATACTGTTGTGGCAACCAAAGTCAGCGCAGTCTGCTCTATCTAGCACGGTTTTCAAGATATAAGCATTTTTGTGTTTTGCAAAAAATAAAACAAGAGGAGAGTGCCCGTGAACGGGCACTGTGTCAGCTGACTGAATGTTTTTGATTTGTGATGGTGATAATGAGAGGAAAGCATAATTATCAGGGAAAGGGCTGTACAGAAATACAGTAAATGGTAACTGAACACATGTTCGAAAAATATTCCGAAGCTGACAGAAGAAAACGACAAAAAAGTTGTGCCCTGCAAATGGTATTATGAAATAAAGTAACAAGGTAATTGTTTAAGGGTAAAAAGTAGGTTAAAAATATTTAAAGAAATACTATAAATGCAATATCCTCGTTCCACCATGAAGAAGGGGTCCAAAGGTCAAATCTGACCATACCAAAAGATTCCCAGCCAAAGAATTTAGGATGGTTTACCATCCCAAACCTCTCGGACCAATAATAAGTGAGTTATAGGCACTTTTTAAGTTTGGCTATCCTTGTTTGACCTTGAAGGAGGGGGTCCAAGGTCAAATCCGACCACACAAAAAAATTCCCAGCCCATGATTTCCTGTAGCTTGTTTACCATCCCAAACTTGTAGGACCAATAATAAGCGAGTTCTAAGCAATTGTAAGTTTGGCTATCCTCAACTGCCCTTGAAGGAGGGGTCCCAGGTCAAATCTGACCACACCAAAAGAATCCCAGCCCATGATTTCCTATATGTTGGTTTACCATCCCAAACCTCCAAGACCAATAATACGCGAGTTATAAGCACTTTAAGTTTGGCTATCTTCGTTTGACCTGGAAGGAGGGGGTCCAAGGTCAAATCCGACCACACAAAAAAATTCCCAGCCCATGATTTCCTGTAGCTTGTTTACCATCCCAAACTTGTAGGACCAATAATAAGCGAGTTCTAAGCAATTGTAAGTTTGGCTATCCTCAACTGCCCTTGAAGGAGGGGTCCCAGGTCAAATCCGACCACACCAAAAGATTCCCAGCCCATGATTTTCTATAGGTTGGTTTTCCATTCGAAACCTCTAGGACCAATAATAAGTGAGTTATAAGCACTTTTAAGTTTGGCTATCCTCATTTGACCTTGAAGGAGGGGTCCAAGGTGAAATCCGACCACACCAAAAAATTCCCAGCTCATGATTTTCTATAGGTTGGTTTTCATTCCAACCTCTGGGACCAATAATAAGAGTTATAAGCACTTTTATGTTTGGCTATCCTCATTTGACCTTGAAGGAGGGTTCCAAGGTCAAATCGGACCATATTAACAGATTCCCAGCCCATGATTTCCTACAGGTTGGATACAATGATTTACTCAACAGTGAGAACCTGAAAGAAGCTATTGCTCAGCTATCCCATGACATAGAGGTCTGAAATTTCACTATGTTATAGCTGACCAAAACGTCTGTGAATAACATATTTAACAAAATACTCTAAATGTAATAATTTTCAAGTTACAACTGATTTACTCAAGAGTGAGAACCTCAAAGTAACTATTACTCAGCTATGCAATGAGCTACATGTCTGAATTTTTGCTCTGTTATAGCTGACCTAAAAGTAGCTGAACAACATATTTAAGCAAAATACTGTAAATGCAATAGTTTTCAAGTTACAACTGATTTACTCAATAGTGAGAACCAGAAAATAGCTATTGCTCCGCTATGCCATGAGCTATAGGTCTGTAATTTCACTATGTTATAGCTAACCCAAAAGTAGGTGAACAATATATTTTAACAAATTACTCCAAATGCAATATTTTTCAAGTTATTTCAAGCACTTTTAAGTTTGGCTATCCTCATTTGACCTTGAAGGAGGGGTCTAAGGTGAAATCCGACCACACCAAAAAATTCCCAGCTCATGATTTTCTATAGGTTGGTTTTCATTCCAACCTCTGGGACCAATAATAAGCGAGTTATAAGCACTTTTATTTTTGGCTATCCTCATTTGACCTTGAAGGAGGGTTCCAAGGTCAAATCGGACCATATTAACAGATTCCCAGCCCATGATTTCCTACAGGTTGGATACAATGATTTACTCAACAGTGAGAACCTGAAAGAAGCTATTGCTCAGCTATCCCATGACATAGAGGTCTGCAATTTCACTATGTTATAGCTGACCAAAACGTCTGTGAATAACATATTTAACAAAATACTCTAAATGTAATAATTTTCAAGTTACAACTGATTTACTCAAGAGTGAGAACCTCAAAGTAACTATTACTCAGCTATGCAATGAGCTACATGTCTGAATTTTTGCTCTGTTATAGCTGACCTAAAAGTAGCTGAACAACATATTTAAGCAAAATACTGTAAATGCAATAGTTTTCAAGTTACAACTGATTTACTCAATAGTGAGAACCAGAAAATAGCTATTGCTCCACTATGCCATGAGCTATAGGTCTGTAATTTCACTATGTTATAGCTAACCCAAAAGTAGGTGAACAATATATTTTAACAAAATACTCCAAATGCAATATTTTTCATGTTATAGCTGATTTACTCAACAGTCAGTGCCTGAGAACAGCTATTGCTCAGTTGTGCCATGAGCTACAGGTCTGTAATTTCACTATGTTATAGCTGACCCAAAAGTAGCTGAATAACATATTTGCACAAATTTCTGTAAAGGCAATAGTTTTCCAATTACAACTGATTTACTCAATAGTGAGAACTTCAAAGTAGCTATTACTCAGCTATGCAATGAGCCACAGGTCTGGAACTTCACTATGTTATTAGCTGACCCCAAAATAGGTGAATAACATATTGAAACAAAATACTCTAAATGCAATAGTTTTCAAGTTATAAGTGATTTACTCAACAGTGATAACCTAAAAATAGCTATTACTCAGCTATGCCATGAGCTACAGGTCTGAAATTTTACTATGTTATAGCTGACCCAAAATAGGTGAATAACATATTGAAACAAAATACTCTAAATGCAATAGTTTCCAAGTTATAAGCGATTTACTCAACAGTGATAACCTAAAAGTAGCTATTACTCAGCTATGCAATGAGTCACGGGTCTGGAACTTCACTATGTTATAGCTGACCCCAAAATAGGTGAATAACATATTGAAACAAAATACTCTAAATGCAATAATTTCCAAGTTATAAGCGATTTACTCAACAGTGATAACCTAAAAGTAGCTATTACTCAGCTATGCCATGAGCTACAGGTCTGAAATTTTACTATGTTATAGCTGACCCAAAAGTAGGTGAACAACATATTTAAGCAAAATACTGTAAATGCAATAGTTTTCAAGTTACAACTGATTTACTCAATAGTGATGACCTAAAAGTAGCTATTACTCAGCTATGCCATGAGCTACAGGTCTGAAATTTTACTATGTTATAGCTGACCCAAAAGTAGGTGAACAACATATTTAAGCAAAATACTGTAAATGCAATAGTTTTCAAATTACAACTGATTTACTCAATAGTGATGACCTAAAAGTAGCTATTACTCAGCTATGCCATGAGCTACAGGTCTGAAATTTTACTATGTTATAGCTGACCCAAAAGTAGGTGAACAACATATTTAAGCAAAATACTGTAAATGCAATAGTTTTCAAGTTACAACTGATTTACTCAATAGTGATGACCTAAAAGTAGCTATTACTCAGCTATGCCATGAGCTACAGGTCTGAAATTTTACTATATTATAGTTGACCCAAAAGTAGCTGAATAACATATTTATACTAAATTCTCTAAATGCAATAGTTTTCCAATTACAACTGATTTACTCAATAGTGAGAACCTCAAAGTAGTTATTACTCAGCTATGCAATGAGCTACAGGTCTGAAATTTCACTATGTTATAGCTGACCCAAAAGTAGGTGAACAACATATTAAAGCAAAATACTGTAAATGCAATAGTTTTCAAGTTACAACTGATTTACTCAATAATGATGACCTAAAAGTAGCTATTACTCAGCTATGCCATGAGCTACAGGTCTGAAATTTTACTATGTTATAGCTGACCCAAAAGTAGGTGAACAACATATTTAAGCAAAATACTGTAAATGCAATAGTTTTCAAGTTACAACTGATTTACTCAATAGTGATGACCTAAAAGTAGCTATTACTCAGCTATGCCATGAGCTACAGGTCTGTAATTTCACTATGTTATAGCTGACCCAAAAGTAGCTGAATAACATATTTATACGAAATTCTCTAAATGCAATAGTTTTCCAATTACAACTGATTTACTCAATAGTGAGAACTTCAAAGTAGCTATTACTCAGCTATGCAATGAGCCACAGATCTGAAACTTCACTATGTTATAGCTGATCCCAAAATAGGTGAATAACATATTGAAACAAAATACTCTAAATGCAATAGTTTCCAAGTTATAAGCGATTTACTCAACAGTGATAACCTAAAAGTAGCTATTACTCAGCTATGCAATGAGTCACGGGTCTGGAACTTCACTATGTTATAGCTGACCCCAAAATAGGTGAATAACATATTGAAACAAAATACTCTAAATGCAATAATTTCCAAGTTATAAGCGATTTACTCAACAGTGATAACCTAAAAGTAGCTATTACTCAGCTATGCCATGAGCTACAGGTCTGAAATTTTACTATGTTATAGCTGACCCAAAAGTAGGTGAACAACATATTTAAGCAAAATACTGTAAATGCAATAGTTTTCAAGTTACAACTGATTTACTCAATAGTGATGACCTAAAAGTAGCTATTACTCAGCTATGCCATGAGCTACAGGTCTGAAATTTTACTATGTTATAGCTGACCCAAAAGTAGGTGAACAACATATTTAAGCAAAATACTGTAAATGCAATAGTTTTCCAATTACAACTGATTTACTCAACAGTGATAACCTAAAAGTAGCTATTACTCAGCTATGCCATGAGCTACAGGTCTGAAATTTTACTATGTTATAGCTGACCCAAAAGTAGGTGAACAACATATTTAAGCAAAATACTGTAAATGCAATAGTTTTCAAGTTACAACTGATTTACTCAATAGTGATGACCTAAAAGTAGCTATTACTCAGCTATGCTATGAGCTACAGGTCTGAAATTTTACTATGTTATAGCTGACCCAAAAGTAGGTGAATAACATATTGAAGCAAAATACTGTAAATGCAATAGTTTTCAAGTTACAACTGATTTACTCAATAGTGATGACCTAAAAGTAGCTATTACTCAGCTATGCCATGAGCTACAGGTCTGAAATTTTACTATGTTATAGTTGACCCAAAAGTAGCTGAATAACATATTTATACTAAATTCTCTAAATGCAATAATTTTCCAATTACAAATGATTTACTCAATAGTGAGAACCTCAAAGTAGTTATTACTCAGCTATGCAATGAGCTACAGGTCTGAAATTTCACTATGTTATAGCTGACCCAAAAGTAGGTGAACAACATATTAAAGCAAAATACTGTAAATGCAATAGTTTTCAAGTTACAACTGATTTACTCAATAGTGATGACCTAAAAGTAGCTATTACTCAGCTATGCCATGAGCTACAGGTCTGAAATTTTACTATGTTATAGCTGACCTAAAAGTAGGTGAACAACATATTTAAGCAAAATACTGTAAATGCAATAGTTTTCAAGTTACAACTGATTTACTCAATAGTGATGACCTAAAAGTAGCTATTACTCAGCTATGGCATGAGCTACAGGTCTGAAATTTTACTATGTTATAGTTGACCCAAAAGTAGCTGAATAACATATTTATACTAAATTCTCTAAATGCAATAGTTTTCCAATTACAACTGATTTACTCAACAGTGATAACCTAAAAGTAGCTATTACTCAGCTATGCCATGAGCTACAGGTCTGAAATTTTACTATGTTATAGCTGACCCAAAAGTAGGTGAATAACATATTTAAGCAAAATACTGTAAATGCAATAGTTTTCAAGTTACAACTGATTTACTCAATAGTGATGACCTAAAAGTAGCTATTACTCAGCTATGCCATGAGCTACAGGTCTGAAATTTTACTATGTTATAGTTGACCCAAAAGTAGCTGAATAACATATTTATACTAAATTCTCTAAATGCAATAATTTTCCAATTACAAATGATTTACTCAATAGTGAGAACCTCAAAGTAGTTATTACTCAGCTATGCAATGAGCTACAGGTCTGAAATTTCACTATGTTATAGCTGACCCAAAAGTAGGTGAACAACATATTAAAGCAAAATACTGTAAATGCAATAGTTTTCAAGTTACAACTGATTTACTCAATAGTGATGACCTAAAAGTAGCTATTACTCAGCTATGCCATGAGCTACAGGTCTGAAATTTTACTATGTTATAGCTGACCTAAAAGTAGGTGAACAACATATTTAAGCAAAATACTGTAAATGCAATAGTTTTCAAGTTACAACTGATTTACTCAATAGTGATGACCTAAAAGTAGCTATTACTCAGCTATGCCATGAGCTACAGGTCTGAAATTTTACTATGTTATAGCTGACCCAAAAGTAGCTGAATAACATATTTATACGAAATTCTCTAAATGCAATAGTTTTCCAATTACAAGTGATTTACTCAATAGTGAGAACTTCAAAGTAGCTATTACTCAGCTATGCAATGAGCCACAGATCTGAAACTTCACTATGTTATAGCTGATCCCAAAATAGGTGAATAACATATTGAAACAAAATACTCTAAATGCAATAGTTTCCAAGTTATAAGCAATTTACTCAACAGTGATAACCTAAAAGTAGCTATTACTCAGCTATGCCATGAGCTACAGGTCTGAAATTTTACTATGTTATAGCTGACCCAAAAGTAGCTGAATAACATATTTATACGAAATTCTCTAAATGCAATAGTTTTGAAGTTATAAGCAATTTACTCAACAGTGATAACGTAAAAGCAGCTATTACTCAGCTATGCCATGAGCTACAGGTCTAAAATTTTACTATGTTATAGCTGACCCAAAAGTAGCTGAATAACATATTTATACGAAATTCTCTAAATGCAATAGTTTTTAAGTTACAAGTGATTCTACTCATGATGGAAGTTACTGAAAAGCAAAAAGTAGCTATTACTCACTTAGCTATTGAGACAGGCACCCAACTTACTCACCATATTGTAGCTATGAAAAAAGTAGCTGAATAACATATTTTAACAAAATGCTCTAGATGCAACAGTTTTCAAGTTATAAATGATTTTGTGCATGATTTCATGAATGTTAATGCATTAAAAATTATTAAAAAAATTTATTAAAAAAAAAGTAAGAGAGATCCAGGTCTCATACTCACACAAGAGAATCTACCTCTGGCCTAGTACATATATGCATGATATGAGAGAAATCCCTGCAATAGTCACTGAGAAAATTGTGATAAAAAGTTGAAATTTTCACACTTTTGGTGGGGGTACCCCCCTTGTAATGTCTCTAGCAAACAGACGAACAGACAGATTTGCATGCCTTGAACAATTTTTCATCCTCGATAGATAAGGTATCTTTTAAAAAAAACAGCACGTCTCTAGGCCTTGTAGTTTTGGAGGAGAAGTTGTTCACGCGGACGCGGACGCGTACGCCCACGCCGCAGAGTGACGACATAATGCCAGCTGACTGACAAGTCAGCTGACATAAAAATTAAAAATGTCCGCTATATTTGGCGAGACAAAAATATTTTGAAAATTGGCATGGCTACTCTGCAGAGATACCCAGCAGGTCCAAAATTTTGTTGAGTTCACTCCATATAGCACGGTTTTCGAGATATAAGCATTTTTGTGTTTTGCAAAAACTTTGAAAATTCAAAATGGCCACCATTTTTGGGGAGACAAAATTTTTTGTCAAGACCACTGCCGTGGTGTGTATCTCCCGCCGAGCATTAAAGCAGAAGAAATAGCTTTTCCGAGATATTCACAATTTTTCATTTTCGTGTGTGAAAGGTCTTCCAAAAGTAGGTGAATGAGTTATTTGAGAAAAATTGGCTATCTGCAATACTATTAAGAGATAATTCACATTTACTCATTTTGAGTAGGTGAATAATTATCTATGGGTCTGAAACTTCACCAAGTGAAAGCTCTCCCAAAAGTAGGTGAATGAGTTATTTGAGAAAAATTGGCTATCTGCAATACTTTTAGAGATAATTCGCATTTACTCATTTTGAGTAGGTGAGTAATTAGCTATGGGTCTGAAACTTCACCATGTGAAAGCTCTCCCACAAGTAGATGAATGAGTATTTGATAAAAATTGGGTATCCACAATACTTTTACAGATAATTAGCATTTACTCATTTTGAGTAGGTGAATAAATAGCTATGGGTCTGAAACTTCACAGAGTGAAAGCTCTCCCAAAAGTAGGTGAATGAGTTATTTGAGAAAAATTGGCTATCTGCAATACTTTTAGAGATAATTCGCATTTACTCATTTTGAGTAGGTGAGTAATTTGCTATGGGTCTGAAACTTCACCAAGTGAAAGCTCTCCCAAAAGTAGGTGAATGAGTTATTTGAGAAAAATTGGCTATCTGCAATACTTTTAGAGATAATTCGCATTTACTCATTTTGAGTAGACGAGTAATTAGCTATGGGTCTGAAACTTCACCATGTGAAAGCTCTCCCAAAAGTAGGTGAATGATTAATTTGAGAAAAATTGGCTATCTGCAATACTTTTAGAGATAATTCGCATTTACTCATTTTGAGTAGGTGAGTAATTAGCTATGGGTCTGAAACTTCACCAAGTGAAAGCTCTCCCAAAAGTAGGTGAATGAGTTATTTGAGAAAAATTGGCTATCTGCAATACTTTTAGAGATAATTCGCATTTACTCATTTTGAGTAGGTGAGTAATTAGCTATGGGTCTGAAACTTCACCAAGTGAAAGCTCTCCCAAAAGTAGGTGAATGAGTTATTTGAGAAAAATTGGCTATCTGCAATACTTTTAGAGATAATTCGCATTTACTCATTTTGAGTAGGTGAGTAATTAGCTATGGGTCTGAAACTTCACCAAGTGAAAGCTCTACCAAAAGTAGGTGAATGATTAATTTGAGAAAAACTGGCTATCTGCAATACTTTTAGAGATAATTCGCATTTACTCATTTTGAGTAGGTGAGTAATTAGCTATGGGTCTGAAACTTCACCAAGTGAAAGCTCTGCCAAAAGTAGGTGAATGAGTTATTTGAGAAAAATTGGCTATCTGCAATACTTTTAGAGATAATTCGCATTTACTCATTTTGAGTAGACGGGTAATTAGCTATGGGTCTGAAACTTCACCAAGTGAAAGCTCTCCCAAAAGTAGGTGAATGATTAATTTGAGAAAAATTGGCTATCTGCAATACTTTTAGAGATAATTCGCATTTACTCATTTTGAGTAGGTGAGTAATTAGCTATGGGTCTGAAACTTCACCAAGTGAAAGCTCTCCCAAAAGTAGGTGAATGAGTTATTTGAGAAAAATTGGCTATCTGCAATACTTTTAGAGATAATTCGCATTTACTCATTTTGAGTAGGTGAGTAATTAGCTATGGGTCTGAAACTTCACCAAGTGAAAGCTCTCCCAAAAGTAGGTGAATGATTAATTTGAAAAAAAACTGGCTATCTGCAATACTTTTAGAGATAATTCGCATTTACTCATTTTGAGTAGGTGAGTAATTAGCTATGGGTCTGAAACTTCACCAAGTGAAAGCTCTCCCAAAAGTAGGTGAATGAGTTATTTGAGAAAAATTGGCTATCTGCAATACTTTTAGAGATAATTCGCATTTACTCATTTTGAGTAGGTGAGTAATTAGCTATGGGTCTGAAACTTCACCAAGTGAAAGCTCTCCCAAAAGTAGGTGAATGAGTTATTTGAGAAAAATTGGCTATCTGCAATACTTTTAGAGATAATTCGCATTTACTCATTTTGAGTAGGTGAGTAATTAGCTATGGGTCTGAAACTTCACAGAGTGAAAGCTCTCCCACAAGTAGATGAATGAGTTATTTGATAAAAATTGGGTATCCGCAATACTTTTACAGATAATTAGCATTTACTCATTTTGAGTAGGTAAATAATTAGCTATGGGTCTGAAACTTCACCATGTGAAAGCTCTCCCAAAAGTAGGTGAATGAGTTATTTGAGAAAAATTGGCTATCTGCAATACTTTTAGAGATAATTCGCATTTACTCATTTTGAGTACGTGAGTAATTAGCTATGGGTCTGAAACTTCACCATGTGAAAGCTCTTCCAAAAGTAGGTGAATGAGTTATTTGAGAAAAATTGGCCATCTGCAATACTTTTAGAGGTAATTCGCATTTACTCTTTTTGAGTAGGTGAGCAATTAGCTATGGGTCTGAAACTTCACCAAGTGAAAGCTCTTTGGGATAGCTGCTCTGCAGAGATACCCTGAAGATAAAAAATTTCGTCGAAATCGCTCTATGTAGCACGGTTTTCGAAATATTAGCATTTTCGTGTTTTGCAATTTTTGCGCAAAAATTCGAAAATTCAAAATGGCCGCCATTTTTGGCAAGACAAAATTTTTTTGAAAATTGGCATGGCTACTCTGCAGATATACCCAGTGGGTCAAAAATTTCATCGAAATCGCTCTATCTAGCACGGTTTTCGAGATATAAGCATTTTTGTGTTTTGCAATTTTGCGAAAAATTCGAAAATTCAAAATGGCCGCCATTTTTTGCGAGAAATTTTTTGTTTGAAAATTGGCATGGCTACTCTGCAGAGATACCCTGCGGGTCAAAAATTTCGTCGAAATCGCTCTATCTAGCAGGGTTTTTGAGATATAAGCATTTTTATGTTTTGCAATTTTTGCGAAAAATTCGAAAATTCAAAATGGCCGCCATTTTTGGCGAGACAAAATTTTTTTGAAAATTGGCATGGCTACTCTGCAGGTATACCCTGTGGGTCAAAAATTTCGTCGAAATCGCTCTATCTAGCAGGGTTTTCGAGATATAAGCATTTTTATGTTTTGCAATTTTTGCGAAAAATTCGAAAATTCAAAATGGCCGCCATTTTTGGCGAGACAAAATTTTTTTCAAAATTGGGATAACTACTCTGCAGAGATACCCTGTGGGTCAAAAATTTTGTCGAAATCGCTCTATCTAGCACGGTTTTCGAGATATAAGCATTTTTGTGTTTTGCAATTTTTGCGAAAATTTCGAAAATTCAAAATGGCCGCCATTTTTGGGGAGACAAAATTTTTTTGAAAATTGGGAAAAGTACTCCGCAGAAAAATCCTGCGGGTCAAAAATTTTGTCGAAATTGCTCTATCTAGCACGGTTTTTGAGATATAAGCATTTTTGTGTTTTGCAATTTTTGCGAAAATTTCGAAAATTCAAAATGGCCGCCATTTTGGGCGAGACAAAAATTTTTTGAAAATTGGGAAAACTACTCCACAGAGATACCCTGTGGGTCAAAAATTTCGTCGAAATCGCTCTATCTAGCACGGTTTTCGAGATATAAGCATTTTTGTGTTTTCCTTATTTGGAAAATTCGTAATGATTAATTAATCATTAATTACTCGGCCATTTCTTGACCAATCAATGCCAAAATCTAATGATTTCCAGATTTTAATAGAATGAATGTATTTGCCAAGTTTCAGGTGAATTAATAAAATTCCTTTCAAGTTATCATCCGGACAAGCTTCCCCATCGAAAAAAGACATTTTTGGTCATGTGACCTCTCTGATTGGTTGAAATGTCACTGCAGCATATTCAAAAAAATTCCCCAAGGCTACTGCCTAAACCTGCCAAATTTGAAAAGAATCCGCCTAACGGTTACAGAGTTATAAGGAAAACAAAATGCGGAGCCGGCGGAGCCGGCGGAGCCAGGAGCTCTCCCATACACAAACAAGCGTCCCTTGCGGGACGCTTAATAACCCCCAACCTGAACAAACATAATTTATTTTGATTTATACAGGTTCAACTAGAATTTCACCCTCTCCTAGTGTTCCCGATTCACTCCTGAACCATTCTTCAAAGTGGCACTGACCCAACCCAAACAAATACACTGTATATCAACTTATTTAATGATGGGTTGATCAGGTGACAAAATAAAACACTGTTATTCAATTGGTCAGAATTCTATGCTGTCAAGTGTAAAACTTTGGTAAGTTACTATCAGCTCTCCCATTTAAGGCTGCAGCTGATATTTAAACAAAAGGCCTCAAAACTGAAGCAAATATGTTACATTCATGCCACTGAGATTCCTTTACAAACTGACACAGAAAACATAAAGAATGCATTTTATAATTGCTCAGCTGACGGAACTCCTGAAGAAAATCAAAAATAAACTCTCTCCTAACTCACACAAAGTAACCTCCTTTGTGACTTCTGTACTGTTGGAGCCATCAGGACCAACACTGACAAATGTGAATGTGTATGTAGTTCCTGGAATCAAGTCAGTAAATGTGTAATTCAAGTCAGTAACCTCTACTGGTGAATCAGATTCATTTGGAGAGTAAGAGATGAAGAACTTGTCTCTTCTTCCAGTAACATTCCATGTCAGTGTGACTGATTCAGGATTGGTTTGGTCTGTGACAGTCTCAATATTGGACACAGGAGATGGAACTGTGTCAAGGTAAAACATATTGTTACTATATATTTTAGGTGAGTGTAGCATGATAGAAGATGTATATTTATGTATGTGTAGATATTTTTAGCCAGTTTCCACCAGATTAGCTGAGCAACTATTGAAATAAGTTTGATAATCATACAGTGTTGATATATGATATCATATATTCTAAAGATACAAGTTTAACTCAAGCTCGCATTACCATCAACCACATAAACTTAGTGTTATTACATTATTACTTTCATTTAGAGCAATAAAACTCGGTGAAATTAATCAAATGGCAGATTCAAGTTAATTAAGTTTTGAGGTTATTTGACACATACTTGACCCCAGGCCTGTGTATTGCATATGATACAAGTGTCAACTGTAATCCCTTCCACTATATTCCTTCTCTTTATAATTTAAATAATTGATGCATCATGACTTAGTATCTTTTTTACTCAATATGTCAATATATAAGACATATATATTAATTTAATTATGTAATATAACTAGTTCATAAAGTTTATGTTTATACAAGTAGTTAACATACTTTTGGAAAATACTTGGATTTGAAGATAAGGTATTGTCATTTTCACTTTAAAAATATTGAAAAGCATTTGCATTGGCATTCAAAATTTTGGAATATGTAACCCTATGTATGGTACCAAGCCTATATATTGCAGTTTTAGTACCAAAAATCGTTCAAGAGTGAATCAATTATATGTCCCGAATTAGGAACTATTAAGCAACTCTTTTAGAGGTTCCAAGACAGGCATAATTCAGACTTTTAAATGTGTACAGGCTTACCTGACCATATTAGATATCTTCAGAAATGGCATTTCACTAAGTTCTTTTAACTGTATATTGTGATGGTTAAATATCACCAATTCAAATAATACATTAATGCATTTCAATTCATATATGTTCAACATTCCTTTCAATGCATTACATGGGGTTACATGTAATGATGTCTAGATAAGCTGACAAAATAAAACAGTATACACTAGTGCTCAGAATTCTATACTATAAACCATTAGTAAGTAACTATCAAAACCCTTTCCATAAGATCTTGACTGAGATCAAGGTGGAACCATTGTGGTACAACCTCACCAAGACCCCTTCAAAATCTGACAATCATCAACCATATACAAGACATCTGTGATGGAGCCCCTAGATAAAATCACAAACTGATAACTCACACAATGTGACCTCTTTAGTGGCTTCTGTACTATTGGTGCCGTCAGAAACAACAGTAACAAACATGAATGTGTATGTAGTTCCTGGAATCAAGTCAGTAAATGTGTGATTCAAGTCAGTAACTTCTACCAGTGAAGCAGATTCATTTGGAGAGTAAAAGATGAAGAACTTGTCTCTTCTTCCAGTAACATTCCATGTCAGTGTGACTGATTCAGGATTGGTTTGGTCTGTGACAGCCTCAATATTTGATACGGGAGATGGAACTATGTCAAGGTAAAATATTGTTAATAAAGATTTAAAGTGTGTCTAGGATGAAACTCTAGAATAACATGTAAATTTATGTATATTTGGGTTTTACAATCCCAGGTGAAATACAAAAACCTAATTGGCAGGGGCAAACAGTATAATATGATTGGCAATTATGTTTTTAGGAACATGATGTATCCATTCTGAAGGATAAAATCTGAATCAAGCACAGAATGTCATCAACTACATGAAGACAGTGTATGAATGTATGAATTTTATGAAGTGAAGCAATACACGTAACAATGAACCCACAAAGAAAAACCACAATGTACAAAAAGTAGTACTATATGTAATATAGTTATACAGGGCATTGTATGAATTTCATCAATATGCTAACTGCAGTTTTAACAAGCCAATAAAATAGGTGGTGGCCACCCATAACCCATTCCTTTCATATGGATTCTATATGGCTGAGCCATTTACAATGGCAGACCCCAGGCCACTGTTGTTTCCCCTTCTTGTCAAGATATTACTTGTTAGTTCTGTGAAGGAAAAATATTTAGTTGCTGTCACTAAATATTTAACCAGAAAAAGATTTTTGCTAAGGCAAAAATGAGCAACCCACAGCGAAGAAAGTGGATATTGGTTAAAATGGTAAAGATAAAGGCTTATAAAGTACATGAATGGGGTTATCAGTACTATTACATAGGTACAAGTAATATTAAAGATATATAAAAATATCCTGCCATTATGTATATTATTAACTGAAAATTAATATCTTATTCATTTAAAAAATAATACAAGTAATATGCATTTAATTTTCTACTTATAACATGTAACCCATTCTCAATACAAAAATACAAAGACCATTATATTTACACAGGCAAACCAGATACATCCACCTATCATATATCATTTTTATAAGTCATACATTAAGAGAAATATCAAACTTAGAAAATGCTGCAGCGGCAGTGTAGGCTCGCTGAAAACAGAAGGCGAAACCAACTAGACCTAGCGCATCGGAGAACCGATGCAAATTGTATCCACCGTAAAGACAACATGAGAAGATCCCAGGCCATGATATCCTTTTGGCTGGTTTCACACTCGAAAAATGTATGAGCAATAAGGCAGTTATAAGCACCTTTAAGTTTGGCTGCTCTCATTTGATCTTGAAGGAGGAGCCCAAGGTCAAGGTGACCACATGAGAAGATTCCTGGTCCATAGTTTCCTATAGGTTGATTTTGCATCCCAAAGCTTTAGGAGCAATAATAAGTGAGTTATAAGTGCCCAAGTTGGCTACCCTCATTTCACCTCGAAGGAGAGATCCAAGTTTAAATCTGAATACATCGTACGATTTCTAGTCCATGATTATCTTACCTTGGCCTCACATTGTAAATCTCTACAACTAATAATACATGAGTTATAAGCGCTTTAGGTTTGGCTACCACTGTTTGACCTTGAAAGAGGCCCCAAGACCAAATCTGTCCACATCAAAAGATTCCAGCCTATGTCCTACAGGACGGTTTCATATCCAAAATTTCTAGCAATAATAAGGAAGTTGGAAGTATATTTTAAGGCTTAGCTTCCCTGGTTTCACTGTAAAGGAGGAGTCCAAGGTCAAAACTAAACATACGAAAAGAATCCCAGCCCATGATATCTTGTCAGATGGTGTCACACCCTAAACCTCTAGGATCAATAATAATTGAGCTAGAGGCACTTTTAACTTTGGCTGACCTCATTTTACCTTAAAGGGAAAGGGCCAGGGTCAAAGTGAACCACATCACAAGAGTTTTAGCCTATGATTTTGAATTACTTGTTTTCACACTGAAAACCTTTAGGGCCGATAATAAGGAAGTTATAAGCACTTTTAAGTTGAGCTAAACTCATTTGACCTTGAAGAAGGGGTCCAAGGTCAAATATCAGCACATCACAAGATTCCCAGCCCATGACCATCCCAAACCTCTAGGACCAATAATAAGCGTGTTATAAGCACTCTTAACTTTGGCTATCCTCGTTTGACCTTGAAGGAGGAGCTCAAGATCAAAGCCGACCACACCAGAAGATTCCCAGCCCATGATTTCCTATATGTTGGTTTACCATCCCAAACCTCTAGGAGCAATAATAAGCGGGTTATAAGCAGTTTTAAGTTTGGCTGTTCTCGTTTGACCTTGAACGAGGGGCCCAAGGTCAAATATGACCACACAAAAAGATTCCCAGCCCATGAGTTTCTATAGGTTGGTTTACCATCCCAAACCTGTAGGAGCAATAATAAGCGGGTTATAAGCAGTTTTAACTTTGGCTATCCTTGTTTGACCTTGAAGGAGCAGCCCAAGGTCAAATCCGACCACACCAGAAGATTACCATCCCAAACCTCTAGGACCAATAATAAACAAGTTATAAGCAGCTTTAACTTTGGCTGTCCTCATTTGACCTTGAACGAGGGGCCCAGGGTCAAATCTGACAACATCAGAAGATTCCCAGCCCATGATTTCCTATATGTTGGTTTACCATCCCAAACCTCTAGGACCAATAATAAGGAAGTTATAAGCACTTTTAAGTTTGGTTGTCCTCATTTTACCTTGAAGGAGGGCCCCAAGGTCAAATCCGACCACACCAGAAGATTCCCAGCCCATGATTTCCTATATGTTGGTTTACCATCCCAAACCTCTAGGACCAATAATAAGCGAGTTATAAGCACTTTTAAGTTTGGCTGTCCTCATTTGACCTTGAACGAGGGGCCCAAGGTCAAATCCGACCACACCAGAAGATTCCCAGCCCCTGATTTCCTATAGGTTGGTTTACCATCCCAAACCTCTAGGACCAATAATAAGCGAGTTATAAGCACTTTTAAGTTTGGCTGTCCTCATTTGACCTTGAAGGAGGGGCCAAAGGTCAAATCCCACCACGCCAGAAGATTCCCAGCCCATGATTTCCTATATGTTGGTTTACCATCCCAAACCTCTAGGACCAATAATAAGCGAGTTGTAAGCACTTTTAAGTTTGGCTGTCCTCATTTGACCCTGAAGGAGGGGGGCCCCAAGGTCAAATCCGACCACACCAGAAGATGCCCAGTCCATGATTTCCTATATGTTGGTTTACCATCCCAAACCTCTAGGACCAATAATAAGCAAGTTATAAGCACTTTTACCTTTGGCTATCCTCATTTGACCTTGAAGGAGGGGCTCAAGGTCAAATCCGACCACACCAGAAGATTCCCAGCCCATGATTTTCTATATGCTGGTTTACCATCCCAAACCTCTAGGACCAATAATAAGCGAGTTATAAGCACTTCTAAGTTTGGCTGTCCTTGTTTGACCTTGAATGAGGGGCCCAAGGTCAAATCCGACCACACCAGAAGATTCCCAACCCATGATTTTCTATATGTTGGTTTACCATCCCAAACCTCTAGGACAAATAATAAGCGAGTTATAGGCACTAAAGTCTTTTACCTTTGGCTATCCTCGTTTGACCTTGAAGGAGGGGCCCAAGGTCAAATCCGACCACACCAGAAGATTCCCAGCCCATGATTTCCTATATGCTGGTTTACCATCCCAAACCTCTAGGACCAATAATAAGCGAGTTATAAGCATTTTTAAGTTTGGCTGTCCTTGTTTGACCTTGAAGGAGGGACCCAAGGTCAAATCCGACCACACCAGAAGATTCCCAGCCCATGATTTCCTATATGTTGGTTTACCATCCCAAACCTCTAGGACCAATAATAAGCAAGTTATAAGCACTTTTAAGTTTGGCTGTCCTCATTTGACCTTGAAGGAGGGGCCCAAGGTCAAATCTGACCACACCAGAAAATTCCCAGCCCATGATTTCCTATATGTTGGCTTCACATTGCAAACCTCTAGGACCAATAATAAGGGAGATATAAACACTTTTAAAGTCCGCTATGTGGGTTACTTCGGCACTCCGTGGATTACCTTGAATTAGGAGCTTCAAGGTCAAATGTGTGCAAGGTTGTAGAGGACATGTATATGTGTCATACATATCACCTATGAAGAGATTCAACTTTCTACCTCTACGCGTGGCGGCGGCGGCATAGCGAACGCTAAACCAAAGTATCCACCGGATGCTTCCGGTGGATACAATAAGAGTCCCCTTTACAAGAAACGCTTAATAATTTTCAATTTGTCAGTACTACATGTTCAATATTTATAATGTGAGCATAGTGAGTAAAGCCAATTGATTCAACAAAGATTTTATAGATTATTTCAGTTGTATATTCCAATTGTTAAATATCCCCAACCTAAAGACACACATTAATTTATTTTGATTTATACTGCTTCAACAAGAATTTCACCCTTTCCCAGTGTTTCCGATCCACTCCTAAACCATTCTTCACAGTGAAACTGCCACAATCCAAACAAATACACTGTATATCAACTTATTTAAGATTCCTTTTGGTTCAACATTGCCTATAACCCATTACATGGGTTATTTGATGATGGGTAGATCAGGGGACAAAATAAGACACTGTTATACTAATGGTCTGAATTCTATGCTGCCATGTGTAAGCCTTTGGCAAGTTACTATCAACTCTCCCACTTAAGGCTGCAACTGATATTTGAACAAAGCCCTTAAAAGTGCAGCAAATATGTTACATTCAAACCACTGGGACTTCTTTACAATCTGAGACAGAAAACAAAAATATGCATTTTATAATTGCTCAGCTGATGGAACTAGTGAGGAAAATTAGCACAAACTCTCCTAACTCACAAAAAGTAACCTCTTTTGTGACTTCTGTACTGTTGGTGCCATCAGAACCAGCAGTGACAAAGGTGAATGTGTATGTAGTTCCTGGAGTCAAGTCAGAAAATGTGTAATTCAAGTCAGTAACTTCTATGTGTGAGGCAGGTTTATCTGGAGAGTATGAGATGAAGAACTTGTCTCTTCTTCCAGTAACATTCCATGTCAGTGTGACTGATTCAGGATTGGTTTGGTCTGTGACAGCCTCAATATTGGACACAGGAGATGGAACTATGTCAAGGTAAAACATATTGTCACCACAGATTTTAAGTGTTCAGGGGATCAAATACTAGCATAACACTGAAACTTATGTATTTATGGGTTTTACAAAGGTGAAATACATATTACTAAACAAAACTGGCATGATCAAATAGTATAATAAAATTGGCAGTCTTGGAGTTTAATAGGAACATGATATATACATATTTTCTGAATGATATAAATTTGAATCAAACACACACAGTACCATCCACCACAAAGAGATAGTACTATTACAAATTTATAAAAGTAAAGTAACACTCAGATACATGGACGAATTGTTAAATATACTAAATATCAGAAAGTTTCCTTTAAACCCTTTGAACTGTGCAAATTCAAAATGATCTCAACTATTAATACAAGAGGACCAGTACTATATTTGTTTCTTGGTTAAAGCAGCATGACACTGACCATTAAGTGCATAAATGCTTATTTAACCTTAATGTATGTAGTCAAGTAATTTTGGGGTGGATTTTGAAGATAGTCCAGATATTGAGCTCCCTTGGCGGAGGTCCGCGCTCTCTGAGTGTTCTTGTTTCATATAAGCCTCCCCCTGCTGAGAATTCTGCTATATCAGTTACTGTCGAGGTTCATCAAGTTCAGTGAGATGTAGTGATCAATGGCAGCTGACACCAGCCTGCAGACTCAGCCTTCCCCTCAAATTATAACCCATTTGCCAGTTTTTACAACTCAAGCAATGGTAAATTTATCTGTTAAGACCAGGGGTCACAGTTCTTATAAATGGCTTTTAGTGTTTTCCACATTAGGGTTGTGTGGAAAGGACCCAAGGTCACAGATCCCTTTTGGATGGTTTCTTACTGTGTGGATCAGTGAACCTGTCATCAGTGTTGACACTGCTTTTTGGCCCCAACCTGCCTGGTCAAACTTGGGCAAAGGAGTTCCAAGACCTCTGCTTGAACCTTATTGCTACCATAGCTACAGACAACACCATGGTGGTTGCCTATTTAAGGAGTGGGGGGGGTAATTCAGGCCCTCTTTGTGCCGTACTACGGAGAATCACGACCTGGTGCTCCAGGAAACAGGCACAAGCCCGACACATTCACGCC
Organism: Sabellastarte sp. h YS-2021; assembly: GCA_964017235.1. NCBI lineage: Eukaryota > Metazoa > Annelida > Polychaeta > Sabellida > Sabellidae > Sabellastarte > Sabellastarte sp. h YS-2021. The sequence continues at coordinate 81,458,801 of OZ024927.1, forward strand.
TTAACTATGTCCTGTCTGGGGATACACTGCATCGAGACGCAATGTCTAGTTTCAATTATTTATGGAAAAATAAACAAGAAGGTAAAATATAAGAATCACTGATATTCAAATAGTGAAGCATTCATGGTGAAGTCAAAGTGAAATTTTACTTTTATCAAAAAATAATTCTGAGCCAAAGATTTTTGGCATACCAAAACTATACTTAAAGACAAATAAGAGCCATTATACTAAGGACCATCAGACTGTAAAAGAGTAGCTAAAAGAAGATTGTGAGCTTTTCAACCAACTGCAACCACTGACTTTAACCTCTTTCCACCTAAATATTAAAAGAACACAGTTTTATATGAGGTGGAAGGATTGTTACCTTGTTTGTAACATTGATATAACTCAGAGTCCTCAAAAAGGAGCAAATAGTGACCAATGACAGAAAATCCATAATTCAGATATTATGGCTTAGAATATGACCAATTAACTTGGGTATGGAATTTTTTGTAGGCAAAGAAAGTTAATTAAGAATGTCATTCTGATATTTATAAGAACAAATAAAAAAAAAAAATTTTAAGATCTCTCAGCTGAGCAAACTCCTGGAATAAAGCAAACACAAACTCTGCAAGAACTCACACAAAGCAACCTCTTTTGTGGCTTCTGCACTTTGGGTGCCATCAGAACCAACAGTGACAAAGGTGAAGTTGTATGTAGTTCCTGGAGTCAAGTCAGTAAATGTGTAATTCAAGTCAGTAACTTCTACTGATGAAGCAGATTCATCTGGAGAGTAAGAAATGAGGAACTTGTCTCTTCTTCCAGTAACAATCCATGTCAGTATGACTGATTCAGGATTGTTTTCGTCTGTGACAGCCTCAATATTGGACACACGAGATGCAACTGTGCCAAAGTAAAACATACTGTCACCACAGAATTAAAGTGTTCAGAAGATTAAATATTAGAATTACATGGAAATCTATATGTATTTGTGGGTTTTACAATCCAAGGTGAAATAAATAACAAAACTGACAGGACCAAAGAGTATAATAAGATTGGTCCTATACTTAATTTTATAGGAACATATGATGGATACATGTATTCTGAAAGATATTATTTGAATAAAGTACAGAGTACCATCCACCACAGAAAGATAGTATTATAACTGCAAAATTAATTATAAATTTATAAAATTTAAGTAATACTAAGAAGATACAGAAATACACACAGAAATACAACACTGTACATAAAGTAGTAACATAAAATGGAATACTTAAAAGTATTAAGCATAATCCAGGGCTGTGACTGACACTGATAAATTGCTAAATATATTAAATATAAGAAAGTTTCCTTTAAAACTGTTGAACTGTGCCAATTAAAAATGGTCTCAGCTAATTTCACAAGAGGACTGGTATCAAATGTGTTGCTTTGCTGAAGTGGTAAACTTTGACTGTTAAGTGTATGAATGCTCATCTAACCTTCATGAATGTAATCAAGATATTAGATATCCTACCCTTCCCACAAGTTTCCAGCAAATCATTTCAATTGTTTATGGAAAAATCCACAAGAAGGTAAAATATAAGAACCATTGATATTCATATAGTGAAGTATTCATGAAGTCAAACTTTAAAGTGAAATCTTATCTTTATTAAAAATAATTCTCAGCCCATGATCTTTGCACACCAAAACTATACTTAAAGGCAAAACAAGCAATCAGTGCCCGTGAACGGGCTCTGTGTCAGCTGACTGTGTGTTTTGAGTTTCAGAGTAGAAGTGACAGAAGAAAAAAACACAAAAGTTGTGCCCTGGAAATGGTGTTTGGAAGAAAACTAAGAAGGTAACTGTTAAGGTGTAAAAAGTAAGTTAAAAACATATTTAAAGAAAATATTGCAAATGCAATAGTTTTAATTTTACTATGTTATAGCTGACCCCAAAATATGTGAATAACACACTGAAACTAGACCTATAGCATCGGAGAACTGATGCAAATTGTATCCACCAGAAAACTCACAAAAGCCATTAAAACATGCTTAACCTTGGAGCTCAAGGTGAAATCTGACCATGTCAAAAGATTCTTAGCCCATGATTCCTATGGGTTGGTGTGACATTGCAAACCTTTAGGAACACAAATAAGCGAGATATAAGCACTGTTAATTTTGGCTTTCCTCATTTGACCTTCAAAGAGGGGCCAAAGGTCAAATCTGATCACATCAAAAGATTCCTAGCCCATTATTTCCTATAGGTTGGTTTTCCGTTCCAAACCTCTAGAACTAATAATAAGCGAGCTATAAGCACTTTTAAGTTTAGCTATCCTCGTTTGACCTTGAAGGAGGGTTTCAAGGTGAAATCCGACCACACCAAAAGATTCTCAGCCCATGATTTCCTAGAGGTTGGTTTTCCATCCCAAACCTCTAGGACCAATAATAAGCAAGTTATAAGCACTTTTAAGTTTGGCTATTTTTGTTTGACCTTGAAGGAGGGGTCCAAGGTCAAATCCGACCACACCAAAAGAATCCAGGCCCATGATTTCCTATAGGTTGGTTTACCATCCCAAATCTCTAGGACCAATAATAAGCGAGCTATAAGCACTTTTAAGTTTGGCTACCTTCTTTTGACCTTGAAGGAGGGGTCCACGGTCAAATCCGACTACACCAAGAGAATCCAGGCCCATGATTTCCTATAGGTTGGTTTACCATCCCAAATCTCTAGGACCAATAATAAGCAAGTTATAACCACTTTTAAGTTTGGCTATTTTTGTTTGACCTTGAAAGAGAGGTCCAAGGTCAAATCCAACCACACCAAAAGAATCCAGGCCCATGATTTCCTATAGGTTGGTTCACCATCCCAAACCTCTAGAACCAATAATAAGCGACTTAAAAACACTTTTCAGTTTGGCTATCCTCGTTTGACCTTGAAGGAGGGGTCCCAGGTCAAATCCGACCACACCAAAAGATTCCCAGCCCATGATTTTCTATAGGTTGGTTTTCCATTCGAAACCTCTAGGACCAATAATAAGTGAGTTATAAGCACTTTTAAGTTTGGCTATCCTCATTTGACCTTGAAGGAGGGGTCCAAGGTGAAATCCGACCACACCAAAAAATTCCCAGCTCATGATTTTCTATAGGTTGGTTTTCATTCCAACCTCTGGGACCAATAATAAGAGTTATAAGCACTTTTATGTTTGGCTATCCTCATTTGACCTTGAAGGAGGGTTCCAAGGTCAAATCGGACCATATTAACAGATTCCCAGCCCATGATTTCCTACAGGTTGGATACAATGATTTACTCAACAGTGAGAACCTGAAAGAAGCTATTGCTCAGCTATCCCATGACATAGAGGTCTGAAATTTCACTATGTTATAGCTGACCAAAACGTCTGTGAATAACATATTTAACAAAATACTCTAAATGTAATAATTTTCAAGTTACAACTGATTTACTCAAGAGTGAGAACCTCAAAGTAACTATTACTCAGCTATGCAATGAGCTACATGTCTGAATTTTTGCTCTGTTATAGCTGACCTAAAAGTAGCTGAACAACATATTTAAGCAAAATACTGTAAATGCAATAGTTTTCAAGTTACAACTGATTTACTCAATAGTGAGAACCAGAAAATAGCTATTGCTCCGCTATGCCATGAGCTATAGGTCTGTAATTTCACTATGTTATAGCTAACCCAAAAGTAGGTGAACAATATATTTTAACAAATTACTCCAAATGCAATATTTTTCAAGTTATTTCAAGCACTTTTAAGTTTGGCTATCCTCATTTGACCTTGAAGGAGGGGTCTAAGGTGAAATCCGACCACACCAAAAAATTCCCAGCTCATGATTTTCTATAGGTTGGTTTTCATTCCAACCTCTGGGACCAATAATAAGCGAGTTATAAGCACTTTTATTTTTGGCTATCCTCATTTGACCTTGAAGGAGGGTTCCAAGGTCAAATCGGACCATATTAACAGATTCCCAGCCCATGATTTCCTACAGGTTGGATACAATGATTTACTCAACAGTGAGAACCTGAAAGAAGCTATTGCTCAGCTATCCCATGACATAGAGGTCTGCAATTTCACTATGTTATAGCTGACCAAAACGTCTGTGAATAACATATTTAACAAAATACTCTAAATGTAATAATTTTCAAGTTACAACTGATTTACTCAAGAGTGAGAACCTCAAAGTAACTATTACTCAGCTATGCAATGAGCTACATGTCTGAATTTTTGCTCTGTTATAGCTGACCTAAAAGTAGCTGAACAACATATTTAAGCAAAATACTGTAAATGCAATAGTTTTCAAGTTACAACTGATTTACTCAATAGTGAGAACCAGAAAATAGCTATTGCTCCACTATGCCATGAGCTATAGGTCTGTAATTTCACTATGTTATAGCTAACCCAAAAGTAGGTGAACAATATATTTTAACAAAATACTCCAAATGCAATATTTTTCATGTTATAGCTGATTTACTCAACAGTCAGTGCCTGAGAACAGCTATTGCTCAGTTGTGCCATGAGCTACAGGTCTGTAATTTCACTATGTTATAGCTGACCCAAAAGTAGCTGAATAACATATTTGCACAAATTTCTGTAAAGGCAATAGTTTTCCAATTACAACTGATTTACTCAACAGTGAGAACTTCAAAGTAGCTATTACTCAGCTATGCAATGAGCCACAGGTCTGGAACTTCACTATGTTATTAGCTGACCCCAAAATAGGTGAATAACATATTGAAACAAAATACTCTAAATGCAATAGTTTTCAAGTTATAAGTGATTTACTCAACAGTGATAACCTAAAAATAGCTATTACTCAGCTATGCCATGAGCTACAGGTCTGAAATTTTACTATGTTATAGCTGACCCAAAATAGGTGAATAACATATTGAAACAAAATACTCTAAATGCAATAGTTTCCAAGTTATAAGCGATTTACTCAACAGTGATAACCTAAAAGTAGCTATTACTCAGCTATGCAATGAGTCACGGGTCTGGAACTTCACTATGTTATAGCTGACCCCAAAATAGGTGAATAACATATTGAAACAAAATACTCTAAATGCAATAATTTCCAAGTTATAAGCGATTTACTCAACAGTGATAACCTAAAAGTAGCTATTACTCAGCTATGCCATGAGCTACAGGTCTGAAATTTTACTATGTTATAGCTGACCCAAAAGTAGGTGAACAACATATTTAAGCAAAATACTGTAAATGCAATAGTTTTCAAGTTACAACTGATTTACTCAATAGTGATGACCTAAAAGTAGCTATTACTCAGCTATGCCATGAGCTACAGGTCTGAAATTTTACTATGTTATAGCTGACCCAAAAGTAGGTGAACAACATATTTAAGCAAAATACTGTAAATGCAATAGTTTTCAAATTACAACTGATTTACTCAATAGTGATGACCTAAAAGTAGCTATTACTCAGCTATGCCATGAGCTACAGGTCTGAAATTTTACTATGTTATAGCTGACCCAAAAGTAGGTGAACAACATATTTAAGCAAAATACTGTAAATGCAATAGTTTTCAAGTTACAACTGATTTACTCAATAGTGATGACCTAAAAGTAGCTATTACTCAGCTATGCCATGAGCTACAGGTCTGAAATTTTACTATATTATAGTTGACCCAAAAGTAGCTGAATAACATATTTATACTAAATTCTCTAAATGCAATAGTTTTCCAATTACAACTGATTTACTCAATAGTGAGAACCTCAAAGTAGTTATTACTCAGCTATGCAATGAGCTACAGGTCTGAAATTTCACTATGTTATAGCTGACCCAAAAGTAGGTGAACAACATATTAAAGCAAAATACTGTAAATGCAATAGTTTTCAAGTTACAACTGATTTACTCAATAATGATGACCTAAAAGTAGCTATTACTCAGCTATGCCATGAGCTACAGGTCTGAAATTTTACTATGTTATAGCTGACCCAAAAGTAGGTGAACAACATATTTAAGCAAAATACTGTAAATGCAATAGTTTTCAAGTTACAACTGATTTACTCAATAGTGATGACCTAAAAGTAGCTATTACTCAGCTATGCCATGAGCTACAGGTCTGTAATTTCACTATGTTATAGCTGACCCAAAAGTAGCTGAATAACATATTTATACGAAATTCTCTAAATGCAATAGTTTTCCAATTACAACTGATTTACTCAATAGTGAGAACTTCAAAGTAGCTATTACTCAGCTATGCAATGAGCCACAGATCTGAAACTTCACTATGTTATAGCTGATCCCAAAATAGGTGAATAACATATTGAAACAAAATACTCTAAATGCAATAGTTTCCAAGTTATAAGCGATTTACTCAACAGTGATAACCTAAAAGTAGCTATTACTCAGCTATGCAATGAGTCACGGGTCTGGAACTTCACTATGTTATAGCTGACCCCAAAATAGGTGAATAACATATTGAAACAAAATACTCTAAATGCAATAATTTCCAAGTTATAAGCGATTTACTCAACAGTGATAACCTAAAAGTAGCTATTACTCAGCTATGCCATGAGCTACAGGTCTGAAATTTTACTATGTTATAGCTGACCCAAAAGTAGGTGAACAACATATTTAAGCAAAATACTGTAAATGCAATAGTTTTCAAGTTACAACTGATTTACTCAATAGTGATGACCTAAAAGTAGCTATTACTCAGCTATGCCATGAGCTACAGGTCTGAAATTTTACTATGTTATAGCTGACCCAAAAGTAGGTGAACAACATATTTAAGCAAAATACTGTAAATGCAATAGTTTTCAAATTACAACTGATTTACTCAATAGTGATGACCTAAAAGTAGCTATTACTCAGCTATGCCATGAGCTACAGGTCTGAAATTTTACTATGTTATAGCTGACCCAAAAGTAGGTGAACAACATATTTAAGCAAAATACTGTAAATGCAATAGTTTTCAAGTTACAACTGATTTACTCAATAGTGATGACCTAAAAGTAGCTATTACTCAGCTATGGCATGAGCTACAGGTCTGAAATTTTACTATGTTATAGTTGACCCAAAAGTAGCAGAATAACATATTTATACTAAATTCTCTAAATGCAATAGTTTTCCAATTACAACTGATTTACTCAACAGTGATAACCTAAAAGTAGCTATTACTCAGCTATGCCATGAGCTACAGGTCTGAAATTTTACTATGTTATAGCTGACCCAAAAGTAGGTGAACAACATATTTAAGCAAAATACTGTAAATGCAATAGTTTTCAAGTTACAACTGATTTACTCAATAGTGATGACCTAAAAGTAGCTATTACTCAGCTATGCTATGAGCTACAGGTCTGAAATTTTACTATGTTATAGCTGACCCAAAAGTAGGTGAATAACATATTGAAGCAAAATACTGTAAATGCAATAGTTTTCAAGTTACAACTGATTTACTCAATAGTGATGACCTAAAAGTAGCTATTACTCAGCTATGCCATGAGCTACAGGTCTGAAATTTTACTATGTTATAGTTGACCCAAAAGTAGCTGAATAACATATTTATACTAAATTCTCTAAATGCAATAATTTTCCAATTACAAATGATTTACTCAATAGTGAGAACCTCAAAGTAGTTATTACTCAGCTATGCAATGAGCTACAGGTCTGAAATTTCACTATGTTATAGCTGACCCAAAAGTAGGTGAACAACATATTAAACCAAAATACTGTAAATGCAATAGTTTTCAAGTTACAACTGATTTACTCAATAGTGATGACCTAAAAGTAGCTATTACTCAGCTATGCCATGAGCTACAGGTCTGAAATTTTACTATGTTATAGCTGACCTAAAAGTAGGTGAACAACATATTTAAGCAAAATACTGTAAATGCAATAGTTTTCAAGTTACAACTGATTTACTCAATAGTGATGACCTAAAAGTAGCTATTACTCAGCTATGGCATGAGCTACAGGTCTGAAATTTTACTATGTTATAGTTGACCCAAAAGTAGCTGAATAACACATTTATACTAAATTCTCTAAATGCAATAGTTTTCCAATTACAACTGATTTACTCAACAGTGATAACCTAAAAGTAGCTATTACTCAGCTATGCCATGAGCTACAGGTCTGAAATTTTACTATGTTATAGCTGACCCAAAAGTAGGTGAATAACATATTTAAGCAAAATACTGTAAATGCAATAGTTTTCAAGTTACAACTGATTTACTCAATAGTGATGACCTAAAAGTAGCTATTACTCAGCTATGCCATGAGCTACAGGTCTGAAATTTTACTATGTTATAGCTGACCTAAAAGTAGGTGAACAACATATTTAAGCAAAATACTGTAAATGCAATAGTTTTCAAGTTACAACTGATTTACTCAATAGTGATGACCTAAAAGTAGCTATTACTCAGCTATGCCATGAGCTACAGGTCTGAAATTTTACTATGTTATAGCTGACCCAAAAGTAGCTGAATAACATATTTATACGAAATTCTCTAAATGCAATAGTTTTCCAATTACAAGTGATTTACTCAATAGTGAGAACTTCAAAGTAGCTATTACTCAGCTATGCAATGAGCCACAGATCTGAAACTTCACTATGTTATAGCTGATCCCAAAATAGGTGAATAACATATTGAAACAAAATACTCTAAATGCAATAGTTTCCAAGTTATAAGCAATTTACTCAACAGTGATAACCTAAAAGTAGCTATTACTCAGCTATGCCATGAGCTACAGGTCTGAAATTTTACTATGTTATAGCTGACCCAAAAGTAGCTGAATAACATATTTATACGAAATTCTCTAAATGCAATAGTTTTGAAGTTATAAGCAATTTACTCAACAGTGATAACGTAAAAGCAGCTATTACTCAGCTATGCCATGAGCTACAGGTCTAAAATTTTACTATGTTATAGCTGACCCAAAAGTAGCTGAATAACATATTTATACGAAATTCTCTAAATGCAATAGTTTTTAAGTTACAAGTGATTCTACTCATGATGGAAGTTACTGAAAAGCCCAAAAGTAGCTATTACTCACTTAGCTATTGAGACAGGCACCCAACTTACTCACCATATTGTAGCTATGAAAAAAGTAGCTGAATAACATATTTTAACAAAATGCTCTAGATGCAACAGTTTTCAAGTTATAAATGATTTTGTGCATGATTTCATGAATGTTAATGCATTAAAAATTATTAAAAAAATTTATTAAAAAAAAAGTAAGAGAGATCCAGGTCTCATACTCACACAAGAGAATCTACCTCTGGCCTAGTACATATATGCATGATATGAGAGAAATCCCTGCAATAGTCACTGAGAAAATTGTGATAAAAAGTTGAAATTTTCACACTTTTGGTGGGGGTACCTCCCTTGTAATGTCTCTAGCAAACAGACGAACAGACAGATTTGCATGCCTTGAACAATTTTTCATCCTCGATAGATAAGGTATCTTTTAAAAAAAACAGCACGTCTCTAGGCCTTGTAGTTTTGGAGGAGAAGTTGTTCACGCGGACGCGGACGCGTACGCCCACGCCGCAGAGTGACGACATAATGCCAGCTGACTGACAAGTCAGCTGACATAAAAATTAAAAATGTCCGCTATATTTGGCGAGACAAAAATATTTTGAAAATTGGCATGGCTACTCTGCAGAGATACCCAGCAGGTCCAAAATTTTGTTGAGTTCACTCCATATAGCACGGTTTTCGAGATATAAGCATTTTTGTGTTTTGCAAAAACTTTGAAAATTCAAAATGGCCACCATTTTTGGGGAGACAAAATTTTTTGTCAAGACCACTGCCGTGGTGTGTATCTCCCGCCGAGCATTAAAGCAGAAGAAATAGCTTTTCCGAGATATTCACAATTTTTCATTTTCGTGTGTGAAAGGTCTTCCAAAAGTAGGTGAATGAGTTATTTGAGAAAAATTGGCTATCTGCAATACTATTAAGAGATAATTCACATTTACTCATTTTGAGTAGGTGAATAATTATCTATGGGTCTGAAACTTCACCAAGTGAAAGCTCTCCCAAAAGTAGGTGAATGAGTTATTTGAGAAAAATTGGCTATCTGCAATACTTTTAGAGATAATTCGCATTTACTCATTTTGAGTAGGTGAGTAATTAGCTATGGGTCTGAAACTTCACCATGTGAAAGCTCTCCCACAAGTAGATGAATGAGTATTTGATAAAAATTGGGTATCCACAATACTTTTACAGATAATTAGCATTTACTCATTTTGAGTAGGTGAATAAATAGCTATGGGTCTGAAACTTCACAGAGTGAAAGCTCTCCCAAAAGTAGGTGAATGAGTTATTTGAGAAAAATTGGCTATCTGCAATACTTTTAGAGATAATTCGCATTTACTCATTTTGAGTAGGTGAGTAATTTGCTATGGGTCTGAAACTTCACCAAGTGAAAGCTCTCCCAAAAGTAGGTGAATGAGTTATTTGAGAAAAATTGGCTATCTGCAATACTTTTAGAGATAATTCGCATTTACTCATTTTGAGTAGACGAGTAATTAGCTATGGGTCTGAAACTTCACCAAGTGAAAGCTCTCCCAAAAGTAGGTGAATGATTAATTTGAGAAAAATTGGCTATCTGCAATACTTTTAGAGATAATTCGCATTTACTCATTTTGAGTAGGTGAGTAATTAGCTATGGGTCTGAAACTTCACCAAGTGAAAGCTCTCCCAAAAGTAGGTGAATGAGTTATTTGAGAAAAATTGGCTATCTGCAATACTTTTAGAGATAATTCGCATTTACTCATTTTGAGTAGGTGAGTAATTAGCTATGGGTCTGAAACTTCACCAAGTGAAAGCTCTCCCAAAAGTAGGTGAATGATTAATTTGAGAAAAACTGGCTATCTGCAATACTTTTAGAGATAATTCGCATTTACTCATTTTGAGTAGGTGAGTAATTAGCTATGGGTCTGAAACTTCACCAAGTGAAAGCTCTGCCAAAAGTAGGTGAATGAGTTATTTGAGAAAAATTGGCTATCTGCAATACTTTTAGAGATAATTCGCATTTACTCATTTTGAGTAGGTGAGTAATTAGCTATGGGTCTGAAACTTCATAGAGTGAAAGCTCTCCCAAAAGTAGGTGAATGAGTTATTTGAGAAAAATTGGCTATCTGCAATACTTTTAGAGATAATTCGCATTTACTCATTTTGAGTAGGTGAGTAATTAGCTATGGGTCTGAAACTTCACCAAGTGAAAGCTCTCCCAAAGTAGGTGAATGATTAATTTGACAAAAATTGGCTATCTGCAATACTTTTAGAGATAATTCGCATTTACTCATTTTGAGTAGGTGAGTAATTAGCTATGGGTCTGAAACTTCACCAAGTGAAAGCTCTCCCAAAAGTAGGTGAATGAGTTATTTGAGAAAAATTGGCTATCTGCAATACTTTTAGAGATAATTCGCATTTACTCATTTTGAGTAGACGAGTAATTACCTATGGGTCTGAAACTTCACCAAGTGAAAGCTCTCCCAAAAGTAGGTGAATGAGTTATTTGAGAAAAATTGGCTATCTGCAATACTTTTAGAGATAATTCGCATTTACTCATTTTGAGTAGACGAGTAATTAGCTATGGGTCTGAAACTTCACCAAGTGAAAGCTCTCCCAAAAGTAGGTGAATGATTAATTTGAGAAAAATTGGCTATCTGCAATACTTTTAGAGATAATTCGCATTTACTCATTTTGAGTAGGTGAGTAATTAGCTATGGGTCTGAAACTTCACCAAGTGAAAGCTCTCCCAAAAGTAGGTGAATGAGTTATTTGAGAAAAATTGGCTACCTGCAATACTTTTAGAGATAATTCGCATTTACTCATTTTGAGTAGGTGAGTAATTAGCTATGGGTCTGAAACTTCACCAAGTGAAAGCTCTCCCAAAAGTAGGTGAATGATTAATTTGAAAAAAAACTGGCTATCTGCAATACTTTTAGAGATAATTCGCATTTACTCATTTTGAGTAGGTGAGTAATTAGCTATGGGTCTGAAACTTCACCAAGTGAAAGCTCTCCCAAAAGTAGGTGAATGAGTTATTTGAGAAAAATTGGCTATCTGCAATACTTTTAGAGATAATTCGCATTTACTCATTTTGAGTAGGTGAGTAATTAGCTATGGGTCTGAAACTTCACCAAGTGAAAGCTCTCCCAAAAGTAGGTGAATGAGTTATTTGAGAAAAATTGGCTATCTGCAATACTTTTAGAGATAATTCGCATTTACTCATTTTGAGTAGGTGAGTAATTAGCTATGGGTCTGAAACTTCACCATGTGAAAGCTCTCCCACAAGTAGATGAATGAGTTATTTGATAAAAATTGGGTATCCGCAATACTTTTACAGATAATTAGCATTTACTCATTTTGAGTAGGTAAATAATTAGCTATGGGTCTGAAACTTCACCATGTGAAAGCTCTCCCAAAAGTAGGTGAATGAGTTATTTGAGAAAAATTGGCTATCTGCAATACTTTTAGAGATAATTCGCATTTACTCATTTTGAGTACGTGAGTAATTAGCTATGGGTCTGAAACTTCACCATGTGAAAGCTCTTCCAAAAGTAGGTGAATGAGTTATTTGAGAAAAATTGGCCATCTGCAATACTTTTAGAGGTAATTCGCATTTACTCTTTTTGAGTAGGTGAGCAATTAGCTATGGGTCTGAAACTTCACCAAGTGAAAGCTCTTTGGGATAGCTGCTCTGCAGAGATACCCTGAAGATAAAAAATTTCGTCGAAATCGCTCTATGTAGCACGGTTTTCGAAATATTAGCATTTTCGTGTTTTGCAATTTTTGCGCAAAAATTCGAAAATTCAAAATGGCCGCCATTTTTGGCAAGACAAAATTTTTTTGAAAATTGGCATGGCTACTCTGCAGATATACCCATTGGGTCAAAAATTTCGTCGAAATCGCTCTATCTAGCACGGTTTTCGAGATATAAGCATTTTTGTGTTTTGCAATTTTGCGAAAAATTCGAAAATTCAAAATGGCCGCCATTTTTTGCGAGAAATTTTTTGTTTGAAAATTGGCATGGCTACTCTGCAGAGATACCCTGCGGGTCAAAAATTTCGTCGAAATCGCTCTATCTAGCAGGGTTTTTGAGATATAAGCATTTTTATGTTTTGCAATTTTTGCGAAAAATTCGAAAATTCAAAATGGCCGCCATTTTTGGCGAGACAAAATTTTTTTGAAAATTGGCATGGCTACTCTGCAGGTATACCCTGTGGGTCAAAAATTTCGTCGAAATCGCTCTATCTAGCAGGGTTTTCGAGATATAAGCATTTTTATGTTTTGCAATTTTTGCGAAAAATTCGAAAATTCAAAATGGCCGCCATTTTTGGCGAGACAAAATTTTTTTCAAAATTGGGATAACTACTCTGCAGAGATACCCTGCGGGTCAAAAATTTTGTCGAAATCGCTCTATCTAGCACGGTTTTCGAGATATAAGCATTTTTGTGTTTTGCAATTTTTGCGAAAATTTCGAAAATTCAAAATGGCCGCCATTTTTGGCGAGACAAAATTTTTTTGAAAATTGGGAAAAGTACTCCGCAGAGAAATCCTGCGGGTCAAAAATTTTGTCGAAATTGCTCTATCTAGCACGGTTTTTGAGATATAAGCATTTTTGTGTTTTGCAATTTTTGCGAAAATTTCGAAAATTCAAAATGGCCGCCATTTTGGGCGAGACAAAAATTTTTTGAAAATTGGGAAAACTACTCCACAGAGATACCCTGTGGGTCAAAAATTTCGTCGAAATCGCTCTATCTAGCACGGTTTTCGAGATATAAGCATTTTTGTGTTTTCCTTATTTGGAAAATTCGTAATGATTAATTAATCATTAATTACTCGGCCATTTCTTGACCAATCAATGCCAAAATCTAATGATTTCCAGATTTTAATAGAATGAATGCATTTGCCAAGTTTCAGGTGAATTAATAAAATTCCTTTCAAGTTATCATCCGGACAAGCTTCCCCATCGAAAAAAGACATTTTTGGTCATGTGACCTCTCTGATTGGTTGAAATGTCACTGCAGCATATTCAAAAAAATGCCCCAAGGCTACTGCCTAAACCTGCCAAATTTGAAAAGAATCCGCCTAACGGTTACAGAGTTATAAGGAAAACAAAATGCGGAGCCGGCGGAGCCGGCGGAGCCAGGAGCTCTCCCATACACAAACAAGCGTCCCTTGCGGGACGCTTAATAACCCCCAACCTGAACAAACATAATTTATTTTGATTTATACAGGTTCAACTAGAATTTCACCCTCTCCTAGTGTTCCCGATTCACTCCTGAACCATTCTTCAAAGTGGCACTGACCCAACCCAAACAAATACACTGTATATCAACTTATTTAATGATGGGTTGATCAGGTGACAAAATAAAACACTGTTATTCAATTGGTCAGAATTCTATGCTGTCAAGTGTAAAACTTTGGTAAGTTACTATCAGCTCTCCCATTTAAGGCTGCAGCTGATATTTAAACAAAAGGCCTCAAAACTGAAGCAAATATGTTACATTCATGCCACTGAGATTCCTTTACAAACTGACACAGAAAACATAAAGAATGCATTTTATAATTGCTCAGCTGACGGAACTCCTGAAGAAAATCAAAAATAAACTCTCTCCTAACTCACACAAAGTAACCTCCTTTGTGACTTCTGTACTGTTGGAGCCATCAGGACCAACACTGACAAATGTGAATGTGTATGTAGTTCCTGGAATCAAGTCAGTAAATGTGTAATTCAAGTCAGTAACCTCTACTGGTGAATCAGATTCATTTGGAGAGTAAGAGATGAAGAACTTGTCTCTTCTTCCAGTAACATTCCATGTCAGTGTGACTGATTCAGGATTGGTTTGGTCTGTGACAGTCTCAATATTGGACACAGGAGATGGAACTGTGTCAAGGTAAAACATATTGTTACTATATATTTTAGGTGAGTGTAGCATGATAGAAGATGTATATTTATGTATGTGTAGATATTTTTAGCCAGTTTCCACCAGATTAGCTGAGCAACTATTGAAATAAGTTTGATAATCATACAGTGTTGATATATGATATCATATATTCTAAAGATACAAGTTTAACTCAAGCTCGCATTACCATCAACCACATAAACTTAGTGTTATTACATTATTACTTTCATTTAGAGCAATAAAACTCGGTGAAATTAATCAAATGGCAGATTCAAGTTAATTAAGTTTTGAGGTTATTTGACACATACTTGACCCCAGGCCTGTGTATTGCATATGATACAAGTGTCAACTGTAATCCCTTCCACTATATTCCTTCTCTTTATAATTTAAATAATTGATGCATCATGACTTAGTATCTTTTTTACTCAATATGTCAATATATAAGACATATATATTAATTTAATTATGTAATATAACTAGTTCATAAAGTTTATGTTTATACAAGTAGTTAACATACTTTTGGAAAATACTTGGATTTGAAGATAAGGTATTGTCATTTTCACTTTAAAAATATTGAAAAGCATTTGCATTGGCATTCAAAATTTTGGAATATGTAACCCTATGTATGGTACCAAGCCTATATATTGCAGTTTTAGTACCAAAAATCGTTCAAGAGTGAATCAATTATATGTCCCGAATTAGGAACTATTAAGCAACTCTTTTAGAGGTTCCAAGACAGGCATAATTCAGACTTTTAAATGTGTACAGGCTTACCTGACCATATTAGATATCTTCAGAAATGGCATTTCACTAAGTTCTTTTAACTGTATATTGTGATGGTTAAATATCACCAATTCAAATAATACATTAATGCATTTCAATTCATATATGTTCAACATTCCTTTCAATGCATTACATGGGGTTACATGTAATGATGTCTAGATAAGCTGACAAAATAAAACAGTATACACTAGTGCTCAGAATTCTATACTATAAACCATTAGTAAGTAACTATCAAAACCCTTTCCATAAGATCTTGACTGAGATCAAGGTGGAACCATTGTGGTACAACCTCACCAAGACCCCTTCAAAATCTGACAATCATCAACCATATACAAGACATCTGTGATGGAGCCCCTAGATAAAATCACAAACTGATAACTCACACAATGTGACCTCTTTAGTGGCTTCTGTACTATTGGTGCCGTCAGAAACAACAGTAACAAACATGAATGTGTATGTAGTTCCTGGAATCAAGTCAGTAAATGTGTGATTCAAGTCAGTAACTTCTACCAGTGAAGCAGATTCATTTGGAGAGTAAAAGATGAAGAACTTGTCTCTTCTTCCAGTAACATTCCATGTCAGTGTGACTGATTCAGGATTGGTTTGGTCTGTGACAGCCTCAATATTTGATACGGGAGATGGAACTATGTCAAGGTAAAATATTGTTAATAAAGATTTAAAGTGTGTCTAGGATGAAACTCTAGAATAACATGTAAATTTATGTATATTTGGGTTTTACAATCCCAGGTGAAATACAAAAACCTAATTGGCAGGGGCAAACAGTATAATATGATTGGCAATTATGTTTTTAGGAACATGATGTATCCATTCTGAAGGATAAAATCTGAATCAAGCACAGAATGTCATCAACTACATGAAGACAGTGTATGAATGTATGAATTTTATGAAGTGAAGCAATACACGTAACAATGAACCCACAAAGAAAAACCACAATGTACAAAAAGTAGTACTATATGTAATATAGTTATACAGGGCATTGTATGAATTTCATCAATATGCTAACTGCAGTTTTAACAAGCCAATAAAATAGGTGGTGGCCACCCATAACCCATTCCTTTCATATGGATTCTATATGGCTGAGCCATTTACAATGGCAGACCCCAGGCCACTGTTGTTTCCCCTTCTTGTCAAGATATTACTTGTTAGTTCTGTGAAGGAAAAATATTTAGTTGCTGTCACTAAATATTTAACCAGAAAAAGGTTTTTGCTAAGGCAAAAATGAGCAACCCACAGCGAAGAAAGTGGATATTGGTTAAAATGGTAAAGATAAAGGCTTATAAAGTACATGAATGGGGTTATCAGTACTATTACATAGGTACAAGTAATATTAAAGATATATAAAAATATCCTGCCATTATGTATATTATTAACTGAAAATTAATATCTTATTCATTTAAAAAATAATACAAGTAATATGCATTTAATTTTCTACTTATAACATGTAACCCATTCTCAATACAAAAATACAAAGACCATTATATTTACACAGGCAAACCAGATACATCCACCTATCATATATCATTTTTATAAGTCATACATTAAGAGAAATATCAAACTTAGAAAATGCTGCAGCGGCAGTGTAGGCTCGCTGAAAACAGAAGGCGAAACCAACTAGACCTAGCGCATCGGAGAACCGATGCAAATTGTATCCACCGTAAAGACAACATGAGAAGATCCCAGGCCATGATATCCTTTTGGCTGGTTTCACACTCGAAAAATGTATGAGCAATAAGGCAGTTATAAGCACCTTTAAGTTTGGCTGCTCTCATTTGATCTTGAAGGAGGAGCCCAAGGTCAAGGTGACCACATGAGAAGATTCCTGGTCCATAGTTTCCTATAGGTTGATTTTGCATCCCAAAGCTTTAGGAGCAATAATAAGTGAGTTATAAGTGCCCAAGTTGGCTACCCTCATTTCACCTCGAAGGAGAGATCCAAGTTTAAATCTGAATACATCGTACGATTTCTAGTCCATGATTATCTTACCTTGGCCTCACATTGTAAATCTCTACAACTAATAATACATGAGTTATAAGCGCTTTAGGTTTGGCTACCACTGTTTGACCTTGAAAGAGGCCCCAAGACCAAATCTGTCCACATCAAAAGATTCCAGCCTATGTCCTACAGGACGGTTTCATATCCAAAATTTCTAGCAATAATAAGGAAGTTGGAAGTATATTTTAAGGCTTAGCTTCCCTGGTTTCACTGTAAAGGAGGAGTCCAAGGTCAAAACTAAACATACGAAAAGAATCCCAGCCCATGATATCTTGTCAGATGGTGTCACACCCTAAACCTCTAGGATCAATAATAATTGAGCTAGAGGCACTTTTAACTTTGGCTGACCTCATTTTACCTTAAAGGGAAAGGGCCAGGGTCAAAGTGAACCACATCACAAGAGTTTTAGCCTATGATTTTGAATTACTTGTTTTCACACTGAAAACCTTTAGGGCCGATAATAAGGAAGTTATAAGCACTTTTAAGTTGAGCTAAACTCATTTGACCTTGAAGAAGGGGTCCAAGGTCAAATATCAGCACATCACAAGATTCCCAGCCCATGACCATCCCAAACCTCTAGGACCAATAATAAGCGTGTTATAAGCACTCTTAACTTTGGCTATCCTCGTTTGACCTTGAAGGAGGAGCTCAAGATCAAAGCCGACCACACCAGAAGATTCCCAGCCCATGATTTCCTATATGTTGGTTTACCATCCCAAACCTCTAGGAGCAATAATAAGCGGGTTATAAGCAGTTTTAAGTTTGGCTGTTCTCGTTTGACCTTGAACGAGGGGCCCAAGGTCAAATATGACCACACAAAAAGATTCCCAGCCCATGAGTTTCTATAGGTTGGTTTACCATCCCAAACCTGTAGGAGCAATAATAAGCGGGTTATAAGCAGTTTTAACTTTGGCTATCCTTGTTTGACCTTGAAGGAGCAGCCCAAGGTCAAATCCGACCACACCAGAAGATTCCGAGCCCATGATTTCCTATATGTTGGTTTACCATCCCAAACCTCTAGGACCAATAATAAACAAGTTATAAGCAGCTTTAACTTTGGCTGTCCTCATTTGACCTTGAACGAGGGGCCCAGGGTCAAATCTGACAACATCAGAAGATTCCCAGCCCATGATTTCCTATATGTTGGTTTACCATCCCAAACCTCTAGGACCAATAATAAGGAAGTTATAAGCACTTTTAAGTTTGGTTGTCCTCATTTTACCTTGAAGGAGGGCCCCAAGGTCAAATCCGACCACACCAGAAGATTCCCAGCCCATGATTTCCTATATGTTGGTTTACCATCCCAAACCTCTAGGACCAATAATAAGCGAGTTATAAGCACTTTTAAGTTTGGCTGTCCTCATTTGACCTTGAACGAGGGGCCCAAGGTCAAATCCGACCACACCAGAAGATTCCCAGCCCCTGATTTCCTATAGGTTGGTTTACCATCCCAAACCTCTAGGACCAATAATAAGCGAGTTATAAGCACTTTTAAGTTTGGCTGTCCTCATTTGACCTTGAAGGAGGGGCCAAAGGTCAAATCCCACCACGCCAGAAGATTCCCAGCCCATGATTTCCTATATGTTGGTTTACCATCCCAAACCTCTAGGACCAATAATAAGCGAGTTGTAAGCACTTTTATGTTTGGCTGTCCTCATTTGACCCTGAAGGAGGGGCCCCAAGGTCAAATCCGACCACACCAGAAGATGCCCAGTCCATGATTTCCTATATGTTGGTTTACCATCCCAAACCTCTAGGACCAATAATAAGCAAGTTATAAGCACTTTTACCTTTGGCTATCCTCATTTGACCTTGAAGGAGGGGCTCAAGGTCAAATCCGACCACACCAGAAGATTCCCAGCCCATGATTTTCTATATGCTGGTTTACCATCCCAAACCTCTAGGACCAATAATAAGCGAGTTATAAGCACTTCTAAGTTTGGCTGTCCTTGTTTGACTTTGAATGAGGGGCCCAAGGTCAAATCCGACCACACCAGAAGATTCCCAACCCATGATTTTCTATATGTTGGTTTACCATCCCAAACCTCTAGGACAAATAATAAGCGAGTTATAGGCACTAAAGTCTTTTACCTTTGGCTATCCTCGTTTGACCTTGAAGGAGGGGCCCAAGGTCAAATCCGACCACACCAGAAGATTCCCAGCCCATGATTTCCTATATGCTGGTTTACCATCCCAAACCTCTAGGACCAATAATAAGCGAGTTATAAGCATTTTTAAGTTTGGCTGTCCTTGTTTGACCTTGAAGGAGGGACCCAAGGTCAAATCCGACCACACCAGAAGATTCCCAGCCCATGATTTCCTATATGTTGGTTTACCATCCCAAACCTCTAGGACCAATAATAAGCAAGTTATAAGCACTTTTAAGTTTGGCTGTCCTCATTTGACCTTGAAGGAGGGGCCCAAGGTCAAATCTGACCACACCAGAAAATTCCCAGCCCATGATTTCCTATATGTTGGCTTCACATTGCAAACCTCTAGGACCAATAATAAGGGAGATATAAACACTTTTAAAGTCCGCTATGTGGGTTACTTCGGCACTCCGTGGATGACCTTGAATTAGGAGCTTCAAGGTCAAATGTGTGCAAGGTTGTAGAGGACATGTATATGTGTCATACATATCACCTATGAAGAGATTCAACTTTCTACCTCTACGCGTGGCGGCGGCGGCATAGCGAACGCTAAACCAAAGTATCCACCGGATGCTTCCGGTGGATACAATAAGAGTCCCCTTTACAAGAAACGCTTAATAATTTTCAATTTGTCAGTACTACATGTTCAATATTTATAATGTGAGCATAGTGAGTAAAGCCAATTGATTCAACAAAGATTTTATAGATTATTTCAGTTGTATATTCCAATTGTTAAATATCCCCAACCTAAAGACACACATTAATTTATTTTGATTTATACTGCTTCAACAAGAATTTCACCCTTTCCCAGTGTTTCCGATCCACTCCTAAACCATTCTTCACAGTGAAACTGCCACAATCCAAACAAATACACTGTATATCAACTTATTTAAGATTCCTTTTGGTTCAACATTGCCTATAACCCATTACATGGGTTATTTGATGATGGGTAGATCAGGGGACAAAATAAGACACTGTTATACTAATGGTCTGAATTCTATGCTGCCATGTGTAAGCCTTTGGCAAGTTACTATCAACTCTCCCACTTAAGGCTGCAACTGATATTTGAACAAAGCCCTTAAAAGTGCAGCAAATATGTTACATTCAAACCACTGGGACTTCTTTACAATCTGAGACAGAAAACAAAAATATGCATTTTATAATTGCTCAGCTGATGGAACTAGTGAGGAAAATTAGCACAAACTCTCCTAACTCACAAAAAGTAACCTCTTTTGTGACTTCTGTACTGTTGGTGCCATCAGAACCAGCAGTGACAAAGGTGAATGTGTATGTAGTTCCTGGAGTCAAGTCAGAAAATGTGTAATTCAAGTCAGTAACTTCTATGTGTGAGGCAGGTTTATCTGGAGAGTATGAGATGAAGAACTTGTCTCTTCTTCCAGTAACATTCCATGTCAGTGTGACTGATTCAGGATTGGTTTGGTCTGTGACAGCCTCAATATTGGACACAGGAGATGGAACTATGTCAAGGTAAAACATATTGTCACCACAGATTTTAAGTGTTCAGGGGATCAAATACTAGCATAACACTGAAACTTATGTATTTATGGGTTTTACAAAGGTGAAATACATATTACTAAACAAAACTGGCATGATCAAATAGTATAATAAAATTGGCAGTCTTGGAGTTTAATAGGAACATGATATATACATATTTTCTGAATGATATAAATTTGAATCAAACACACACAGTACCATCCACCACAAAGAGATAGTACTATTACAAATTTATAAAAGTAAAGTAACACTCAGATACATGGACGAATTGTTAAATATACTAAATATCAGAAAGTTTCCTTTAAACCCTTTGAACTGTGCAAATTCAAAATGATCTCAACTATTAATACAAGAGGACCAGTACTATATTTGTTTCTTGGTTAAAGCAGCATGACACTGACCATTAAGTGCATAAATGCTTATTTAACCTTAATGTATGTAGTCAAGTAATTTTGGGGTGGATTTTGAAGATAGTCCAGATATTGAGCTCCCTTGGCGGAGGTCCGCGCTCTCTGAGTGTTCTTGTTTCATATAAGCCTCCCCCTGCTGAGAATTCTGCTATATCAGTTACTGTCAAGGTTCATCAAGTTCAGTGAGATGTAGTGATCAATGGCAGCTGACACCAGCCTGCAGACTCAGCCTTCCCCTCAAATTATAACCCATTTGCCAGTTTTTACAACTCAAGCAATGGTAAATTTATCTGTTAAGACCAGGGGTCACAGTTCTTATAAATGGCTTTTAGTGTTTTCCACATTAGGGTTGTGTGGAAAGGACCCAAGGTCACAGATCCCTTTTGGATGGTTTCTTACTGTGTGGATCAGTGAACCTGTCATCAGTGTTGACACTGCTTTTTGGCCCCAACCTGCCTGGTCAAACTTGGGCAAAGGAGTTCCAAGACCTCTGCTTGAACCTTATTGCTACCATAGCTACAGACAACACCATGGTGGTTGCCTATTTAAGGAGTGGGGGGGGTAATTCAGGCCCTCTTTGTGCCGTACTACGGAGAATCACGACCTGGTGCTCCAGGAAACAGGCACAAGCCCGACACATTCACGCCTTAACTATGTCCTGTCTGGGGATACACTGCATCGAGACGCAATGTCTAGTTTCAATTATTTATGGAAAAATAAACAAGAAGGTAAAATATAAGAATCACTGATATTCAAATAGTGAAGCATTCATGGTGAA
This sequence comes from Sabellastarte sp. h YS-2021, assembly GCA_964017235.1. Lineage (NCBI taxonomy): Eukaryota > Metazoa > Annelida > Polychaeta > Sabellida > Sabellidae > Sabellastarte > Sabellastarte sp. h YS-2021. The sequence goes on from OZ024927.1 coordinate 81,481,306, forward strand.
GTCAAAGTGAAATTTTACTTTTATCAAAAAATAATTCTGAGCCAAAGATTTTTGGCATACCAAAACTATACTTAAAGACAAATAAGAGCCATTATACTAAGGACCATCAGACTGTAAAAGAGTAGCTAAAAGAAGATTGTGAGCTTTTCAACCAACTGCAACCACTGACTTTAACCTCTTTCCACCTAAATATTAAAAGAACACAGTTTTATATGAGGTGGAAGGATTGTTACCTTGTTTGTAACATTGATATAACTCAGAGTCCTCAAAAAGGAGCAAATAGTGACCAATGACAGAAAATCCATAATTCAGATATTATGGCTTAGAATATGACCAATTAACTTGGGTATGGAATTTTTTGTAGGCAAAGAAAGTTAATTAAGAATGTCATTCTGATATTTATAAGAACAAATAAAAAAAAAAAATTTTAAGATCTCTCAGCTGAGCAAACTCCTGGAATAAAGCAAACACAAACTCTGCAAGAACTCACACAAAGCAACCTCTTTTGTGGCTTCTGCACTTTGGGTGCCATCAGAACCAACAGTGACAAAGGTGAAGTTGTATGTAGTTCCTGGAGTCAAGTCAGTAAATGTGTAATTCAAGTCAGTAACTTCTACTGATGAAGCAGATTCATCTGGAGAGTAAGAAATGAGGAACTTGTCTCTTCTTCCAGTAACAATCCATGTCAGTATGACTGATTCAGGATTGTTTTCGTCTGTGACAGCCTCAATATTGGACACACGAGATGCAACTGTGCCAAAGTAAAACATACTGTCACCACAGAATTAAAGTGTTCAGAAGATTAAATATTAGAATTACATGGAAATCTATATGTATTTGTGGGTTTTACAATCCAAGGTGAAATAAATAACAAAACTGACAGGACCAAAGAGTATAATAAGATTGGTCCTATACTTAATTTTATAGGAACATATGATGGATACATGTATTCTGAAAGATATTATTTGAATAAAGTACAGAGTACCATCCACCACAGAAAGATAGTATTATAACTGCAAAATTAATTATAAATTTATAAAATTTAAGTAATACTAAGAAGATACAGAAATACACACAGAAATACAACACTGTACATAAAGTAGTAACATAAAATGGAATACTTAAAAGTATTAAGCATAATCCAGGGCTGTGACTGACACTGATAAATTGCTAAATATATTAAATATAAGAAAGTTTCCTTTAAAACTGTTGAACTGTGCCAATTAAAAATGGTCTCAGCTAATTTCACAAGAGGACTGGTATCAAATGTGTTGCTTTGCTGAAGTGGTAAACTTTGACTGTTAAGTGTATGAATGCTCATCTAACCTTCATGAATGTAATCAAGATATTAGATATCCTACCCTTCCCACAAGTTTCCAGCAAATCATTTCAATTGTTTATGGAAAAATCCACAAGAAGGTAAAATATAAGAACCATTGATATTCATATAGTGAAGTATTCATGAAGTCAAACTTTAAAGTGAAATCTTATCTTTATTAAAAATAATTCTCAGCCCATGATCTTTGCACACCAAAACTATACTTAAAGGCAAAACAAGCAATCAGTGCCCGTGAACGGGCTCTGTGTCAGCTGACTGTGTGTTTTGAGTTTCAGAGTAGAAGTGACAGAAGAAAAAAACACAAAAGTTGTGCTCTGGAAATGGTGTTTGGAAGAAAACTAAGAAGGTAACTGTTAAGGTGTAAAAAGTAAGTTAAAAACATATTTAAAGAAAATATTGCAAATGCAATAGTTTTAATTTTACTATGTTATAGCTGACCCCAAAATATGTGAATAACACACTGAAACTAGACCTATAGCATCGGAGAACTGATGCAAATTGTATCCACCAGAAAACTCACAAAAGCCATTAAAACATGCTTAACCTTGGAGCTCAAGGTGAAATCTGACCATGTCAAAAGATTCTTAGCCCATGATTCCTATGGGTTGGTGTGACATTGCAAACCTTTAGGAACACAAATAAGCGAGATATAAGCACTGTTAATTTTGGCTTTCCTCATTTGACCTTCAAAGAGGGGCCAAAGGTCAAATCTGATCACATCAAAAGATTCCTAGCCCATTATTTCCTATAGGTTGGTTTTCCGTTCCAAACCTCTAGAACTAATAATAAGCGAGCTATAAGCACTTTTAAGTTTAGCTATCCTCGTTTGACCTTGAAGGAGGGTTTCAAGGTGAAATCCGACCACACCAAAAGATTCTCAGCCCATGATTTCCTAGAGGTTGGTTTTCCATCCCAAACCTCTAGGACCAATAATAAGCAAGTTATAAGCACTTTTAAGTTTGGCTATTTTTGTTTGACCTTGAAGGAGGGGTCCAAGGTCAAATCCGACCACACCAAAAGAATCCAGGCCCATGATTTCCTATAGGTTGGTTTACCATCCCAAATCTCTAGGACCAATAATAAGCGAGCTATAAGCACTTTTAAGTTTGGCTACCTTCTTTTGACCTTGAAAGAGGGGTCCACGGTCAAATCCGACTACACCAAAAGAATCCAGGCCCATGATTTCCTATAGGTTGGTTTACCATCCCAAATCTCTAGGACCAATAATAAGCAAGTTATAACCACTTTTAAGTTTGGCTATTTTTGTTTGACCTTGAAAGAGAGGTCCAAGGTCAAATCCAACCACACCAAAAGAATCCAGGCCCATGATTTCCTATAGGTTGGTTCACCATCCCAAACCTCTAGAACCAATAATAAGCGACTTAAAAACACTTTTCAGTTTGGCTATCCTCGTTTGACCTTGAAGGAGGGGTCCAAGGTCAAATCCGACAATACCAAAAGATTCCCAGCCCATGATTTCCTTTAGGTTGGTTTACCATCCCAAACCTCTAGGACCAATAATAGGCGTGTTATAGGCACTTTTAAGTTTGGGTATCCTCATTTGACCTTGAAGGAGGGGTCCAAGGTCATATCTGACCACACCAAAAGATACCCAGCCCGTGATTTCCTATAGGTTGTTCTATCATCCCAACCCTCTAGAACCAATAATAAGTGAGCTATAAGCACATTTAAGTGTGGCTATCCTCGTTTGACCTTGAAAGAGGGGTCCAAGGTCAAATCCGACCACACCAAAAGAATCCAGGCCAATGATTTCCTATATGTTGGTTTACCATCCCAAACCTGTAGGACCAATAATAAGCGAGTTATAAGCACTTTTAAGTTTGGCTATCCTCGTTTGACCTTGAAGGAGGGGTCCAAGGTCAAATCCGACCACACCAAAAGATTCCCGGCCCATGATTTCCTATATGTTGGTTTACCATCCCAAACCTCTAGGACCGATAATAAGCGACCTATAACCACTTTTCATGACTGATAAAGAAACACCTGTGGCGGCCATGTTGTTTTTTTTTTTTTCAAAATGAGGACCCAAATATTTGCAGTCAAGATTTTATAATGAGGAACATATCCTGCTGTCCGGTGGATACAACTAAATACTCTAAATGCAATACTTTTGAAGTTATAAGTGATTTACTCAACAGTGATAACCTGAAAGTAGCTATTACTCAGCTATGCCATGAGCTACAGGTCTAAAATTTTACTATGTTATAGCTGACCCAAAAGTAGCTGAATAACATATACAAACAAATTATTGTAAATGCAATAGTTTTCAAGTTATACATGATTTACTCAACAGTGATAACCTGAAAGTAGCTATTACTCAGCTATGCCATGAGCTACAGGTCTGAAATTTTACTATGTTATAGCTGACCCAAAAGTAGCTGAATAACATATTTACACAAAATGCTCAAAATACAATACTTTTCAAGTTATAGATGATTTAGTGTTGAGTAAAAACCTCAAAGTAGCTATTACTCAGCTATGCAATGAGCCATTGGTCTGGAATTTTACCATGGTATAGCTTACCCCAAAATAGGTGAATAACATATGAAACTAAATTCTCTAAATACAATACTTTTGAAGTTATAAGTGATTTACTCAACAGTGATAACCTGAAAGTAGCTATTACTCAGCTATGCCATGAGCTACAGGTCTAAAATTTTACTATGTTATAGCTGACCCAAAAGTAGCTGAATAACATATACAAACAAATTATTGTAAATGCAATAGTTTTCAAGTTATACATGATTTACTCAACAGTGATAACCTGAAAGTAGCTATTACTCAGCTATGCCATGAGCTACAGGTCTGAAATTTTACTATGTTATAGCTGACCCAAAAGTAGCTGAATAACATATTTACACAAAATGCTCTAAATACAATACTTTTCAAGTTATAGATGATTTAGTGTTGAGTAAAAACCTCAAAGTAGCTATTACTCAGCTATGCAATGAGCCACTGCTCTGGAATTTTACTATGTTATAGCTGACCCCAAAATAGGTGAATAACATATGAAAGTAAATACTCTAAATGCAATACTTTTCAAGTTATAAGTGATTTACTCAACAGTGATAACCTGAAAGTAGCTATTACTCAGCTATGCCATGAGCTACAGGTCTGAAATTTTACTATGTTATAGCTGACCCAAAAGTAGCTGAATAACATATTTACACAAAATGCTCTAAATACAATACTTTTCAAGTTATAGATGATTTAGTGTTGAGTAAAAACCTCAAAGTAGCTATTACTCAGCTATGCAATGAGCCACTGCTCTGGAATTTTACTATGTTATAGCTGACCCCAAAATAGGTGAATAACATATGAAAGTAAATACTCTAAATGCAATACTTTTCAAGTTATAAGTGATTTACTCAACAGTGATAACCTAAAAGTAGCTATTACTCAGCTATGCCATGAGCTACAGGTCTGACATTTTACTATGTTATAGCTGACCCAAAAGTAGCTGAATAACATATTTACACAAAATTCTCTAAATGAAATAGTTTTCAAGTTACAAGTGATTTTTACTCATGATGTAAGTTACTGAAAAGTCCAAAAGTAGCTATTACTCGCTTAGCTATTGAGATAGACACCCAAGTTACTCACCATGTTGTAGCTATGGAAAAAGTAGCTGAATAACATATTTAAATAAAATGCTCTAAATGCAATACTTTTCAAGTTATAAATGATTTAGTGTTGAGTAAGAACCTCAAAGTAGCTATTACTCAGCTATGCAATGAGCCACTGCTCTGGAATTTTACCATGGTATAGCTTACCCCAAAATAGGTGAATAACATATGAAACTAAATTCTCTAAATACAATACTTTTCAAATTATAAGTGATTTACTCAACAGTGATAACCTAAAAGTAGCTATTACTCAGCTATGCCATGAGCTACAGGTCTGAAATTTTACTATGTTATAGCTGGCCCAAAAGTAGCTGAATAACATATACAAACAAATTACTGTGAATGCAATAGTTTTGAAGTTATAAGTGATTTACTCAACAGTGATAACCTGAAAGTAGCTATTACTCAGCTATGCCATGAGCTACAGGTCTGAAATTTTACTATGTTATAGCTGACCCAAAAGTAGCTGAATAACATATACAAACAAATTACTGTAAATGCAATAGTTTTCAAGTTATAAGTGATTTACTCAACAGTGATAACCTGAAAGTAGCTATTACTCAGCTATGCCATGAACTACAGGTCTGAAATTTTACTATGTTATAGCTGACCCAAAAGTAGCTGAATAACATATACAAACAAATTACTGTAAATGCAATAGTTTTCAAGTTATAAGTGATTTACTCAACAGTGATAACCTGAAAGTAGCTATTACTCAGCTATGCCATGAGCTACAGGTCTGAAATTTTACTATGTTATAGCTGACCCAAAAGTAGGTGAATAACATATGAAACTAAATACTCTAAATACAATACTTTTCAAGTTATAAGTGATTTACGCTACAGTGATAACCTAAAAGTAGCTATTACTCAGCTATGCCATGAGCTACAGGTCTGAAATTGTACTATGTTATAGCTGACCCAAAAGTAGCTGAATAACATACTTACACAAAATTCTCTAAATGCAATAGTTTTCAAGTTACAAGTGATTTTACTCATGATGGAAGTTACTGAAAAGTCCAAAAGTAGCTATTACTCACTTAGCTATTGAGATAGACACCCAAGTTACTCACCATGCTGTAGCTATGGAAAAAGTAGCTGAATAACATATTTTAATAAAATGCTCTAAATGCAATACTTTTCAAGTTATAATTGATTTAGCGCATGATTTCATGAATTTTATTGCATTAAAAATTATTTTAAAAATTAATAAAAAAAAATTAAGACAGATCCAGGTCTTATATTCACACAAGGTACTCTACTAGTGGCCTATTACATCTGTGCAAGATATGAGAAAAATCCCTGCAATAGTGAATGAGAAAATTGTGATCAAGTGTTGAAATTTTCACACTTTGGGTGGGGGTACCTCACTTGTAATGGCTCTGGCAAACAGACAAACAGACAGATCTGCATGAATTTTACGATTTATCATCCTCGATAGTTAAGGTATCTTTTAAAAAAAACAGCATGTCTCTGGGTCTTGTAGTTTTGGAGAAGAAGTTTGTCACGCGGACGCGTACGCGTACACAGACGCGGACGCCGCAGAGTGATGCCATAATGTCAGCTGACTGACAAGTCAGCTGACATAAAAAGGAGTCATAGGACCATAAGACTGTAAAGAGAGTAGCTAAAGGAAGATTGTGAGCTTTTCTATCAATTGTAACAACGGACTTCTAATTCTGTTGACCCAAACATAAAAGAACACAGCATTATATGAGGAGGAAGGACAATAATATTCACTTATTTTTGGCAATGATTTAACCAACATAGTCCTTAAAAAGAAGCAAATGGTGATCAATGACAGAAAAATGTATAATTCGGATATTATGGCTTGGAATATGAATCCCTTCACTAGGGTAAAGAATTTTTTGTGGGCAAAAGAAAAGTTAAACAAGATTCTCATTATTGTAAGCATATGTAAATAATACATTTTATAATCTCTCAGCTGATAGAACCCCTGGAAAGTCAAAAACAAACTCTCTCCTAACTCACACCAAGCAACCTCTTTTGTGGCTCCTGTACTTTGATTTCCATCAGAACCCACAGTCACAAAGGAGAATGTATTTGTAGTTCCTGGAATCGAGTCATTAAATGTGTAATTCAAGTCAGTAACTTCATCTGGTGAATCAGATTCAGCTGGAGAGTAAGAGGTGAGAAACTTGTCTCTTCCTGCAGTGACATCCCATGTCAACGTGTCTGATTCAGGATTGGTTTGGTCTGTGATAGCCTCAATTTTGGACAGAGGAGATGAAACTATTTCAAGGGAAAACATATTGTCACCAGAGATTTAAAGTATATAGAGGATGAAATACTAGAATAACATGGTAATTTATATCTATTTGTGGATTTTACAATCTAAGGTGAAATACATTAACAAAACTGGCAGGACCAAATAGTTTTTTGAGTTCATAGGAATACAATGAAAATATGACATATACATGTATTCTGAAAGATATAACTTTGTATAAAGCATAGAGTACCATCTACCACAGAAAGATAGTATTGTTACAAACTACAAATTCATTAAAGTAATACAAAGAAGATACAAAAATACTCAAACAAAGACAACACTGTACACAAAATAGTAATACAAAATAGAAAACTTGAAAGTATTAAGCATAATCCAGGGCTGTGACTGACAAGGGATGAATTGCTAAATATACCAAAAATCAGAAAGTTTTCTTTAAAACTGTTGAACTGTGCCAATTAAACATGGTCTCAGCCAATATAATGCAAGAGGACTAGTAGTAAATTGGCTGCTTTGTTAAAGTGGTATAACATTGACCATTAAGTATATGAATGCTTATCTAAACCTTATGGATGTAATCAAGATGTTTGATATCCCACCCTTCCCACAGCTATCCAGCAAATTATTTCAAAAGTTAATAGAAAAATCAACAAGAAGGTAAAATGTAAGAACCACAGATATTCAAAGAGTGCAGCATTCATGAAGTCAAACTTTAAAGTGAAATCTTACCTCCACTGAAAAAATTCTCAGCCTGTTATCTTTGTATACCAAAACTATACTTAAAGACAAAAAAAGGAATCATAGGACCATAAGACTGTAAAGAGAGTAGCTAAAGGAAGATTGTGAGCTTTTCCATCAATTGTAACAACTGACTTCTAATTCTGTTCACCCAAACATAAAAGAACACAGCATTATATGAGGAGGAAGGACAATAATATTCACTTATTTTTGGCAATGATTTAACCAACATAGTCCTTAAAAAGAAGCAAATGGTGATCAATGACAGAAAAATGTATAATTCGGATATTATGGCTTGGAATATGAATCCCTTCACTAGGGTACAGAATTTTTTGTGGGCAAAAGAAAAGTTAAACAAGATTCTCATTATTGTAAGCATATGTAAATAATACATTTTATAATCTCTCAGCTGATAGAACCCCTGGAAAGTCAAAAACAAACTCTCTCCTAACTCACACAAAGCAACCTCTTTTGTGGCTCCTGTACTTTGATTTCCATCAGAACCCACAGTCACAAAGGAGAATGTATTTGTAGTTCCTGGAATCGAGTCATTAAATGTGTAATTCAAGTCAGTAACTTCTTCTGGTGAATCAGATTCAGCTGGAGAGTAAGAGGTGAGAAACTTGTCTCTTCCTTCAGTGACATCCCATGTCAACGTGTCTGATTCAGGATTGGTTTGGTCTGTGATAGCCTCAATTTTGGACAGAGGAGATGAAACTATTTCAAGGGAAAACATATTGTCACCAGAGATTTAAAGTATGTAGAGGATGAAATACTAGAATAACATGGAAATTTATATCTATTTGTGGATTTTACAATCTAAGGTGAAATACATTAACAAAACTGGCAGGACCAAATAGTTTTTTGAGTTCATAGGAATACAATGAAAATATGAAATATACATGTATTCTGCAGTGTTTCCGTTTACGCACAAACATGCGTAACTTTACGTAGAAATCAAGCTATTTACGCACATAATATTTACCTGAGCGTCAGACTGATGCAGAAGTATTTGTAAAAAGAAATATCGATATTTTATCTATATATGCAACAATATCTTTATTTATTCCAGTTTCAAAATAAAAATGGCTGATTTCCTGTTTGTTTACCTGTTACTGCGCATGCGTGGGATAAACGGTCGAGAGGCGAAGAGTTCACGAGGTAACGCATGCGCATTCGCGTTATTCAATACGAAAACCCACCAATGGACGTGAGACTTTTTACTGAAAGTGTAGATGCACATGCAATAAAACAGCACTGCAGACAAGCTGTATATTTTAAAATTTCATGTGAGACAAGAGCCACACAGATTACATCCATCTTAAACGGCCAGTGTTAGACTGTACCTTAGCAAATTTTACTTGAAACATTACACGTCGAAAGAAAACGTGACCTCTGCAAGGACACAATTGGAAACAACGACTCCAAACGATGACAAATACCTTTCGCAGTGGGAGACCTACTAAATCTCAGAAATTCATGAATTTTTCACCCCAGAATATATTACCTCTGAAATTCGAAAATATTTACAGGGGTTGTAGCAAAAACACTGTAACTTTGGAACCACTCAATGGATTTTTGTCAAATAAAAAGCAACATAAACTACAAGAATTTGTCTTTCAAATGGTATAAATATCATAATTGTAGATTAAATAAAACATTTTTTTTCAGAAACTATTAACATACTATGTGTCAGTGAAACTTGAATAGTGCTTCGGTTCATTTTTGCTGCCTTAAAATCACACAAAAATAAGAGGAAAAAAGTCAAGTTTATTATGTGACTGTTTTCTTTACCCTGATGTACACAGGTGTACTTAAGATATTTTTATGAATGCACAACCATATACAATGTACTATAATTTACTGTCAAAGTGATAAAAAAATTTAAATTTAATCTATCGCTTTTTAGTAACTGGGTGTATCTAAACATTGTTTATTGAGGAAAATGTACCAGAATATTACTTGTACCCCATTTTTTATGCCCCTTGGGGAACATGGTACCCCATATTTCCTAACTCTAACAACAAACACTGGCTTTGCGACATATTTTAGGTATTGTTTGTCCATTATTTTTCTAACCTGCAGTTTAACCAGAAGGGGTCAAGCCTAACTGACCCTCAAAAATTTGCATTGACCCCCAGTTTTCAAAGGAGGGGGTCAACTGACCTCCAGAAAAAAGAGGCTCAGGAAACACTGTTCTGAAAGATATAACTTTGTATAAAGCATAGAGTACCATCTACCACAGAAAGACAGTATTGTTACAAATTGCAAATTCATTAAGGTAACACAAAGAAGATACGAAAAATACTCAAAGAAAGACAACACTGTACACAAAATAGTAATACAAAATGGAAAACTCGAAAGTATCAAGCATAATCCAGGGCTGTGACTGACAAGGGATGAACTGCTAAATATACCAAAAATCAGAAAGTTTTCTTTAAAACTGTTGAACTGTGCCAATTTAACATGGTCTCAGCTAATATAATGCAAGAGGACTAATATTAAATTGGCTGCTTTGTTAAAATGGTATAACACTGACCATTAAGTTAATGATTGAATGAATCCTTATCTAACCCCTATGGATGTTATCAAGATGTTTGATATCCCACCCTTCCCACAGGTTTCCAGTAAATTATTTCAAAAGTTAATGGAAAAATCAACAAGAAGGTAAAATATAAGAACCACAGATATTCAAATACTGAAGCATTCATGAAGTCAAACTTTAAAGTGAAATGATCTTACCTCTACTGAAAAAATTCTCCGCCCGTGATCTTAGTATAACAAAACTATACTTAAAGACAAAAAAGGAGTCATAGGACCATAAGACTGTAAAGGAGCAGCTACAGGAAGATTGTGAGCTTTTCCATCAATTGCAACCACTGACTTCTAAATTTTTTTCACCCAAAACGTAAAAGAACACAGTATTATTTGAGGTAGAAGGATCATTAACCTTTTTTCACATTGATATAACCAACATAGTACTAAAAAGAAGCAAATGGTGACCAATGACAGAAAAATGTAGAATTAAGATAATAGGGCTTGGAATATGTATCCCTTCACCAGAGTACAGAATGTTTTGTGGATAGAGAAAAGTTAAATAAGATCTTATTATTATAAGCACATATAAATGAAAATACATTTTATAATCTCTCAGCTCATAGAAACCCTGGAAAAAATCAAACACAAACTCTCTCCTAACTCACACAAAGCAACCTCTTTTGTGGCTCCTGTACTTTGGTTACCATCAGAACCAGCAGTGGCCAAGTTAAATATATTTGTAGTTCCTGGAGTCGAGTCATTAAATGTGTAATGCAAGTCAGTGACTTCTTCTGGTGAATCAGATTCAGCTGGAGAGTAAGAGATATTAAACTTGTCTCTTCCTTCAGTAACATTCGATCCCAGTGTGACTGATTCAGGATTGGTTTGATCTGGGATATCTTCAATATTGGACACAAGAGATGGAACTATGTCAAGGGAAAACAAATTGTTACTATATATTTTAAGTGGCTGTAGCACGATGCACAAGGATATGTAAATTTATGTATGTGGGGGGTTGTTTATCTAACTCGCACTAGATTAGCATCAGCAGTTAGTGCCTTTAGTTTGATAGACATATTGTGTTGTTATACCATATATATACACTGCATGAAAGATAGAAATATACATCAAGCACAGATTATCATTAACCACAGAAATTTAGTACTAAATTCTGCCAATGCATATCTGATGCATATGCAGGCCCTTTCTCAAAACACAGACATTCACTGGGTATTTTTGCAGCACCAATTTAGTGTGATTCACAAAAAAGTATAAACCATTATTTTGGTCAAACTATTTTTTTCATTTTTTGGTCAATCTTTCTGCAATGATAAGATTAATCCTTTTCCAAAGTATTTAGATGGTTTTTAGTTCTTTCTAAAATAGTATTACAGCTAAAGAGCTTAGATTTGCACATGATTTGCACTAAAAAGTTGGATAACTCTATTCTGTATTCTTGAAGTGCTTAATCTCTGCCAAGACAGACTCTAAGGTCCAACACTAGGTCCAATTCTGTAATCATCATTCCAATGACATAGCCAGGTCGATATCATAGAGATGCCAGATAGTTTATATGTTAAGCTGGAAAAGGATTTTCAAAGAGATAAGATTTTAGCTTTTTTTCTGAAACAGGCAAGAGTTGGGGCAGAATGAACATCATCAGATAAATCATTTCAAATTGAGGCAATACCAAAAGCAAAACTGTGGCTGACATGGGTTTTTTTATGTACAGATGGGTAGTACTGAGGAACCTCCAGGAACCTTTTATCTACATGACTATATGTTGTGCCATATCTTCCACAACAAATAGGCAAAAGAGGACCAAAATAGCTTGTATGACCACTGTGAAGAAACTTATCAACCAAAGTGGCAGTTTTGAAAATACAGTGAAATTCAACAGTCAACCAATGGAGTTGTTTAAGAATAGATGTCCTTGAGTATTTATTGTATAACTCTGTTTATCTTAAGAAGTTACATGCAAGATAAAGTAGGGAAATTTTCATGCAAAAAGGTAATCAATCACTTTCCAAACCACCATTTATCACCTGATTGATCTTAATATTGACTGGGATGAGGTAGAGATAGCTTAATTTCTGCAAAAAGTGGTCCAAAAGGTATAAACAGGGTCTCTGTGGTAATTTTAGAAACTTTAATGTGACCTTAAAATTAAAAGTACATACCTCTTATTTTGCATAAAGATCACATATATAAGCTATATCCACTACATTTCGAGTCTGGTCAGATTTCCTATTTCTAGGTTGTAAGGCAAAATATGTTAAAAATGCAGCAAAAAATCCTCCAGGTAGATTGTTCATGGGCCTCATGTACAAGACTACAAGACTACTTAAAGCCTTGATGACAGCTAGTTGATCACAGCTAGCCTTGAATGACAGCTATTGGGCTTAAAAGTGGTAAAGCCAATAAATTGGGTCTCTGTGGGTATTTTAGAGACCTTAAGGTGGCCTCAAAATTAAAACTACAGACATCAACTTTTCCACAGACAAAGATTACATACAGAAGTTATATCCAATACAGTTTGTTTATCTATTTATTTTTTTATTTGGGGTTTTACGTCGCTTTCAACACTGTACAGGTCATATCACGACGGGTAGTTGGAAGGGCAGAGGAAACCAGTACATAAAGTTCGCTAGGGTTCTGTACTGTAAACTGCCGACCAACGGCAAGCAACTACCAGCTTTCCCACATAGGGCCTTGATGGGGATCGAACCCCGGCCTCAGAGGTGGGAGGCGAGAGTGTTACCACTCTGCCACCGTGGCCCCCCAATACAGTTTGACACTTGTCAGACTTATATTTCCAAGTTACAGGACAAAATATACAAAAAATATGGAAAAAGGGTCACTTGGGTGGGTATTTATGGTCCTCAGACACAAGTGAAATGTCTATTTAAAGCCTTGATTTTTGGCATATGTAAGAAGAACATATTAATATATTCCTGGATAAGATTTCAGCTCTATCAGTCAGACAGTTTGACAGCTATAGAGCTTAAAGTAGCAGAAAATCCAAAAACTGGGTGTCTGTGGGCATTTTGGTGACCTTAAGGCAGACTACAGACTTCAAATTTTCCACAGACAGAGATTACAGAGTGAAGTTATATCTGATACAGTTTGAGAGGCAGATGTGAGACATAGTTTTTGACCTAGATAGCATTAAATGGCCAAAGGTCAAATATCTGACCTTAAACGTGGCCATAACTTCTTTTATTTTTGAGAGTTTAAGGTCAACTTAAAATAGGGTTCCCCTCCTGACCCAAATACATGTGTGTGCCAAGTTTAAATGAAATCCCTGAAAGTATTTTTGGAGTTATCATGCACATAAGTCAAAATGTATGGCAGTGGTGGTGGCGTAACACCAGAAATGATGAAACCAGTATATCCTCGGATTTCTTTTGAAGATATCATTGTTAATATATTTACAAATTCTGAAAAATAGCATCAGAGATGCCCGTACCCCACAGCCTAGGGAAATATTTTCAACACCATGAGATATAGAAGTACTGTGCCAGTACAAAGTTCAATATACTTTCAGGGCACTGTCAGTTACATAAAGGTCCAAACAATGTTTAAATGAAGAAAATAATGTTTAAAAGAAAGATAATGCATGTAAAGATGAAGTATTAAAACAAGATAATTCAATAACAAGATGACAGCATTAATCAGTAAACTAAATTCAACACTCTTTATCTATATCTGCATGGCCAAATTATGGTTTAGATGTTTTGAATAATTCATAGAAAAGTGGTAATACATTTAATGAATGCTTATGTGTGGTGTTGGAGCAAAATCTGTGGCTCACTTGATGAAATTCTATCTCTTACAATGGGAAATTATGAAAGTAAAATTCTTAATAAATTCTAATATGACTTTAACAGTGCTTAATCTGCATCAAAAGACAGACCCAAAGGTGCAACAACATTTTAAAGGTCAAGGTCACTACGACAAGGTCAAAAGTCAAATTAAGGTCACACCATGATAATACACACCTATAGACCCTAACCAATGTCCCTACCAAGTATCAACTTTCTACACCTTACGGTTTCTGAGATATAGCCCAGACAAGATTTTATAGGTCAAGGTAACTATGGCAAGATCAAATCAAGGTCCGACCATGATGCTGCACACCGACACCCCTTAACCAATGCCTCTACCAAATATCAACTTCCTACACGTTACAGTTTCCGACATATAGCCCAGACAAGATTTTATAGGTCAAGGTCACTATGGCAAGGTCAAAGGTCAAATAACGGTCAGATCATGACGTTGCACAAATACACCCCTAACCAATGTCCCTACCAAGTATCAACTTCCTACACCTTATGGTTTCCGCGATATAGCCCGGACAAGATTTTATAGGTCAAGGTAACTATGGCAAGGTCAAAGGTCAAATCAAGGTGACACCACGACGTTGCACACCTACACCCCCTAACCAATATCCCTACCAAGTATCAACATCCTACACCTTACAGTTCCAAGATATAGCCCGGACAAGATTTTATAGGTCAAGGTTACTACGCCAAGGTCAAAGGTCAAATGAAGGTCAGACCATGACGTTGTACAACTACACCCCCTAACCAATGTCCCTACCAAGTATCAACTTCCTACACCTTACGGTTTCCGAGATATAGCCCAGACAATATTTTCAAACTCAAGGTCACTACGGCAAGGTCAAAGGTCAAATGAAGGTCAGACCATGACGTTGCACACCTACACCCCCTAACCAATGTCCCTACCAAGTATCAACTTCCTACACCTTACAGTTTCTGAGATACAGCCCGGACAAACTTTTTCCCACCACCCGCCCACCCAGACGCCCGCCCGTCCATCCGGACACCATGGGTGAAAACAATACCCTGACAGCCCTTAAGGGCTGTGGGGTAAAAAGTTAGTCAAGGCAATGTGTATGCAGAAAATCAAAAATGTATACACAGTAGTAAAGTATGTTATGTTCTTCCATAGGATTTACAGGAATGCCATAAATATTCATAAAGTAGCACTTATTTCCAAAGTACAAAGCAAACATCGGGGTGTAAATGTATTTTAAACACTTTGAGTACTGGCATTTGCATTTGAAAATTTAAAATGAAAAGTATTTGCATTTGAAAAAAGTTTCAAATACTTTTCACATACATTCTTGAAGAGTAATACAAATCAGTGAAATTAATCAAATGGCAGGTCTTAAGGTTCCTTCACACACATTTGACCCAAGGTCTGTGCACCGCATATGACACAATGTGTCAACTGTAATCCCTTGGACAATTATCCCTCTCTTTAAACTTTTAATCGTTGGTACGCTATGTCTGAATACCTTTTTCATTCAATTTATCTTATTCTAGATATCTATTAATTTAATAATGTAATAATAGTTCATAAAACGTATGTCATAAATGTATTTGAAATATTTTGGGAAAATGATTGCATTTGTAGATAAAGTACTGGCATTTGCACTTTAAAAATATTGAAAAGTATTTGCACTGGTATCCAAAACTTGTGAGAATTTAACCGAATGTGTGGTACCAGGTCTAAATTTTGCAGTTATATATCAAAAATGGTTCTAGGTGAATCAATTATCTCTGTTCAATTAGGAACTATTAAGCAACTCTTTCAGAGGTTGAAATATTGGTAATAACCCAGACCTTTAAATGTGTAAAGGCTTATCTGACCTTGCTAGATCTTGTCAGAAATAACATTTCACGATTTTTTTTTAAGTTGTAAATTGTGATGGTTAAATATCACAAACCCAAACAGGGCATTATTGTATTTCAATTTAGATATGTTCAACATTCCTTTCAACACATTTCATTGGACTACATATAATGATGGGTAGATGAGCTGACAAAAAAAACAGTACAAACTAGTGCTCATAGTTCTATACTATAAACCATCGGCAAGTAACAATCAAACACACTTCTCCCTGTGGTCATAACTGAGATGTTAACACAAGGTCTCAAATTTGGGACAAATGTGTTACACCCTCACCCATGAGACCCCTTCAAAATTTGACTCACATCGTCAAATACACAGAATAAATTTTATAATCTCTTAGCTGATGGAACTCCTGGAAAAAAGTCAAGCACAAACTTTCTTGCAACTCACACATAACCTCTTTTGTGGCTTCTATACTTTGATTGCTATCAGAACCAACAGTGACAAAGGTGATGTTGTGTGTAGTTCCTGGAGTCAAGTCAGTAAATGTGTAATTCAAGTCAGTAACTTCTACTGGTGAATTGGGTTCAGTTGGAGAGTAAGAAATGAGGAACTTGTCACTTCTTCCAGTAACATTCCATGTCAGTGTGTCTGATTCAGGATTGGTTTGGTGTGTGACATCCTCGATATAGGACACAGGAGATGGAGCTATTTCATGGTAAGATATTGTTATTAAAGACTTAAATTGCATATAGGAAGAAAAACCGGAATAACATTTAAATTTATGTATTATGGATTTTAAAATCCATGGTGAAATATGTACACCAAATTGACAGGAGCAAATAGTATAAGACTGACATGATATACACCTGGATTCTGAAAGATAAATATTTGAATTAAGCAAAAGAGTACTATCCACCACAGAAGGTTTGTACTATTACAAATGTTGAAGTTTTAAAAAGTGAAGCAATACAATAAATACACACAGAAAAACAACACTGTACACAGGGTAGTAATATGTGAAATACAGTCATGCAGCATTTTGAAATGATTCCATCAATACAGCAGCTGCAGTTTTAACCCCCAAGCCAATAAAACAACAAAGGGGCACCATTTAAAATGGCAATCTCCACTGATTTGCAGGCCCCAGGTCCCTGTTAAACTTTTCTTCAAGCTAGTACTTGTTAATTATGTAAAAAAGAAATATTTAGTTATTATATATTAAATATTTAACATTATTATAATTGTCAGAACTCATTGTTAGGTATGCAGAATATGAACAAAGAGAGTGTGCAAGCCACTGGACTCCAGCAAAGTTTTTCTAAAAATTATTTCAATTGTATACTGTCACAATTTTATTGCTAAATATCGCTATTGCTAGTTCATGTGACAAAAATAAAACCAGCTGTATTAAATTGTGCTTAAAATTATAAACTATAAACAGATGGTAAGTATCTATAATTATTCTACTACTTAGGTGCACAGAAAAAAATGGCCCTCCTGGAAAATATGCCTCCTAGAAAAAATGCCAAAAGGAGACAACGCCCCCTTCCATATTTTGAATCCTGGAAAAAATGCCTCCTCAGAAATCAAAACTAAGTAATTTAATTTACAAAGCAGGAAATGTTTCTTTAAATTCATTGCATGTTCTAATACACCAGTATAAAAGGCAAAATTAAGGTCACTCTCATTCTGGGTGTTAATCATACATAATATGAACAGGTGTGTTAACTGTACATAATGGAACACATGCAAGTCTTGTTTGGCCCAAATCCAGGGCCGGGATTCACAAAGATTCTTAAGTAGGGGAATCCGGCCCCTAGACCTCAAGGGTCTCAGATGGTAGCTCACACATGATTCTGATCTCATGGCTGCAAATGCTTTGGTTGGTAGTGAATTTGACTATTGTAATCATGTGCTTAAGAAACTCTTTGTTCTTGATCTGCGCAAGCTGCAATGTGTCCAGAACAGTCTTGCTAGAATCTTTAACAATACCACCAAGTACTCACACTTCACTCATGCCAGAAAGACTATCTATTGGCCCCCTATTGAACATTGCTCTGTATTCAGGAAAGCCTTACTGGTGTAAAAGTTTCTAAAAAAAATGGTTATCCCAAATATTTGAAGCTTTTATTAAACCTAGGCATAGTGCATACAATACTTGTATAAGTCAAGCCGATGATGTGGTGCTCGAGATCCCACACTTTGTCTACAAGTCTACTATGCATTTTGGTCTACGCTTTGCAAATGATGCTTCAAAGATTTGGAATGATCGCCTAATGATGTACATTCAGCACCTTCTCTTTCCATGTTCAGGAAAAAGTTGAAAATCTATCTCTTTGCAAAGGCATAGACACCCTAGTTTCTGTTTTTTCAGTCTTTCTCTGTGGCACTCAGACCCCGGGAATGTCTCTGGTTATATCATTATGGATCTCTGCTTTTCTGTATTAAGTGCCTAGATTCTGTCTTTAAGAAAGAAGTTTGGCACTATAAAAGTACAAGTAGAATTAGAATAACATGGTATAACAATATCCTCCCCTGTGTTTAGAAGAACAGCTATCCTTTTCAATATATGCAGGGTTAGTTCTGGATTGGAATTTTGTTTTGTGATGAGAGCTGAAAGAGAGTGTGCATTGTTATTAAATTACAATCCAGACTATGTCACATGCAAGAAGATTATTGACCATGTATAAGTGATATAATTGCAACAGTAGCCATCCAAGAGTGGGAGAAGAACAAGACAACCTAGGAGCAACCAAAATACTTTTGAAATGGTACCCAAAATGGGTAAAAAATATTAAGGAATTTATGACAAGGATTGACCATTGTCGCTTTAGTAGACTTGTGTAAAATGAAAAACGTCCAACTAAAATGAAGTGCGTAAATGTACAAGTGTTGGATTTATATTTGATGGCAACATTACTAGTTTAGATTTTGTTTATTTTTTAAATTCCAAAGTCCAATTTTTATTTTATTTATGACATTCTACTAGTATTTTAATAGCGCCTAATCTCTATCTAATGACAGACTCTAGGCGCACCAATCACAAAGCAGAAAATTATAATCATAAACCTGAGACATAGCAAGGGTCAGCGCCATGGAGAGAGACCAGGGAAAGCAGAAGTTAGGGTGGATATGTTTGTGCAAAGAGATAAGTTTTGAGTTTCCTTCTGAATGAGTGGAGAGAAGTGGCTGAAGGTACATCATCAGACAAATCATTCAAATTCTTTGGTGCGTCATAAGCAAAACTGAGGCCAAAATGCGTAGAAGACTTATATATTGAAGTGGCAAAGTGGGGGGCCTCAAGGAACACACCATCAGCTTGGCTTTCACGTGTGTTATAGACACTTTGTCTGGGTTTAAGAAAAGGTGCAAAATATTTTGGATAACCACAATGTAGGAACTTGTACACGAGCAAGGCAGTCTTCAATGTGGAACAGTGTTCAATAGGCAACCAATGGAGAATCTTCCTAACAGGAGTGATGTGTAAGTACTTGGTGGTGTTGGTGACAATTCTAGCCAGACTATTTAGAACACATTGCAGCTTACGAAGATCAAGAGCTGAGAGACTCCTAAACAGGAACTAGACCAAGGACGCATCTGTGGCCAGATGCAGGATGTATCCACCGACAAAGGCCAAGTAACATAGTTTAGAAGATAAACAGCATTTTTCGTTAATAAGCAAGCTGAAAGCACTTTTAAGTTTGGCTACCCTTATTTGACCCTGTAGCAGGGGCCCAAGGTGAAGTCTGACCACATCAAAAGATTTGCAGCCCATGATTTCCTATAAGTCGTTTTCACATTGCAAACCTCTAGGACCAATAATAAGCAGGAGGGGCCCAAGGTCAAATCTGACCACATGAAAAGATTCGCAGCCCATGACTTCCTATAAGTTGTTTTCATATTAATGAGTTATTTGAGAAAAATTGGCTATCTACAATACTTTTAGAGATAATTCGAATTTACTCATTTTCAGTAGGTGAGTAATTACCTACGGGTCTGGAACTTCACCATGTGAAAGCTCTCCCAAAAGTAGATGAATGAGTTATTTGATAAAAATTGGATATCTGCAATACTTTTAGAGATAATTAACATTTACTCATTTTGAGGTGAATAATTAGCTACAGGTCTGAAACTTCACCAAGTGAAAGCTCTCCCAAAAGTAGGTGAATGAGTTATTTGAGAAAAATTGGCTATCTACAATACTTTTAGAGATAATCCGAATTTACTCATTTTCAGTAGGTGAGTAATTACCTACTGGTCTGGAACTTCACCATGTGAAAGCTCTCCCAAAAGTAGATGAATGAGTTATTTGATAAAAATTGGATATCTGCAATACTTTTAGAAATAATTAACATTTACTCATTTTGAGTAGGTGAGTAATTAGCTACGGGTTTGAAACTTTACCAAGTGAAAGCTCTCCCAAAAGTAGGTGAAGGAGTTATTTGACAAAAATTGGCTATGTGCAATACTTTTAGAGATAATTTGCATTTACTCATTTTGAGTAGGTGAGTAATTAGCTACGGGTCTGAAACTTCACCAAGTGAAAGCTCTCCCAAAAGTAGGTGAAGGAATTATTTGAGAAAAATTGGCTATCTGCAATACTTTTAGAGATAATTCGCATTTACTCATTTTGAGTAGGTGAGTAATTACCTACAGGTCTGGAACTTCAGCATGTGAAAGCTCTCGAAAAAGTAGGTGAATGAGTTATTTAAGATAAATTTGCTATTTGCAATACTTTTAGAGAAAATGCAAAATTACTCATTTTAGTAGGCAAATAATTTAGCCAGAGGCCTAACTTAGACATAAAGCCTACCAATAGAATACTGTGGTGCACCCTCTAATATACCTTGCAAACTTGAGAAGGCTAGCTATAATATTTTTTTCGTTAGAGCGGTAATGGTGAAATCTCTCTACACACTGCGGCTATCCAGAGAATACAATGATTTACTCAACAGTGAGAACCTGAAAGTAGAGATTGGTAAGCTATGCCATGACATAGAGGTCTGCAATTTCACTCTGTTATAGCTGACCAAAAATTATGTGAATAACATATTTAAACAAAATACTCTAAATGTAATAGTTTTCACGTTATAACTGATTTACTCAACAGTGATAACCTCAAAGTAGCTATTACTCAGCTATGCAATGAGCTACATGTCTGAATTTTTTCTATGTTATAGCTGACCCAAAATTAGGTGAACAACATATTTAAGCAAAATACTGTAAATACAATAGTTTTCAAGTTACAACTGATTTACTCAATAGTGAGAACCTGAAAATAGCTATTGCTCAGCTATGCCATGAGCTATAACTCTGTAATTTCACGATGTTATAGCTGACTGAAAAGTAGGTGAACAACATATTTTAACAAAATACTCCAAATGCAATATTTTTCAAGTTACAAGTGATTTACTCAACAGTCAGTACCTGAAAATAGCTATTGCTCAGTTGTGCCATGAGCTACAGGTCTGTAATTTCACTATGTTATAGCTGACCCAAAAGTAGCTGAATAACATTTACACAAATTTCTGTAAGTGCAATAGTTTTCCAATTACAACTGATTTACTCAACAGTGTGAACTTCAAAGTAGCTATTACTCAGCTATGCAATGAGCCACAGGTCTGGAACTTCACTATGTTATAGCTGACTCCGAAATAGGTGAATAACATATTGAAACAAAATACTCTAAATGCAATACTTTTTAAGTTATAAGTAATTTACTCAACAGTGATAACCTAAAAGTAGCTATTACTCAGCTATGCCATGAGCTACAGGTCTGAAACTTTACTATGTTATAGCTGACCCAAAAGTAGCTGAATAACATATTTATACGAAATTCTGTAAATGCAATAGTTTTCAAGTTACAAGTGATTTTACTCATGATGGAAGTTAGTGAAAAGCCCAAAAGTAGCTATTACTCACTTAGCTATTGAGACAGACACCCAAGTTACTCACCATGTTGTAGCTATGAAAAAGTATCTGAATAACATATTTTAAAATGCTCTAAATGCAACACTTTTCAAGTTATAAGTGATTTAGTGCATGATTTCATGAATTTTAATGCATTTTAGACATTTTTGTCTACCACAGGCCTAATTTAGACATAAAGCCTACCAAAAAGATAGGGTGGCGAGTCCTCTAGCATACCAAGCCACCTGCCAAATATGAAAGAAATCTGGAAAGAAATGTGGACTGTAGGTCACTAACAAGCAATATTCCACATTTTAGACATTTTTGTCTACCACAGGCCTAATTTAGACATAAACCCTACCAAAAAGATAGGGTGGCGAGTCCTCTACCATATCAAGCCACCTGCCAAATATGAAAGAAATCTGGAAAGAAATGTGGACTGTAGGTCGCTAACAAGAAATCTCTTCGGACGCGGACGAGGGCGCGGACGACGACGATGAAACCATAGTATCCCCGCTTTGCGCCGGGATACAATTACAGTGGTCAAGTCGACTCCCAACCAGAGCATTCGCAGCCATAAGAGCAGCATGTGTCAGGTAACTGCCGAGACATAACCTCTACATACCTCTTGCATATTACACCATTTTTTGGTAAAAATAAATTTCAATTTTTTTTTAATAATGGAGATTTATTTTTAGACACCATTTTTTCCAGAATTCAAAATGTGCTGGAGGCATACTTTCTGGCAAGCATTTCTTCTAGGAGACATTTTCTCATGGCTCCAATGCTTAAGATGGGAGGTGGAGACTGTAACACAAGATCTCAAATGTGGGACAAATATGTGCTACTACCACACCTCACTTCCCTCAGCTGATGGAACCCCTAGAGAAAAATTAAAACACAAACTCTCCTAACTCACACAAAGTGACCTCCTTTGTGGCTTCTGTACTATTGGTGCCGTCAGAACCAACAGTGACAAAGGTGAATGTGTATGTAGTTCCTGGAGTCAAGTCAGTAAATGTGTAATTCAAGTCAGTAACTTCTATGTGTAAGGCAGGTTCATCTGGAGAGTAAGAGATGAGGAACTTGTCTCTCCCTCCAGTAACATTCCATGTCAGTGTGACTGATTCAGGATTGGTTTGGTCTGTGAGAGCCTCAATATTGGACACAGGAGAAGGAACTATGTCAAGGTAAAACATATTGTGTTACAAATTTAATGCGTGTAAAGGATGAAATGGCAGAAGAATCTTTACTATATATATTTTCGGCTGTTTTTGCCAGAGTTGAAATATAAACATCACAAAAAATGTCAATAAAAATTTTAACAAAAGCAACCATGCACATTAAAGATCAAATTATGACAAGGTAAAACAGTTAATTCACTTGTGATAGTGAGATAAAAACAGTGTGTAAGAATAATGGGCACTGATGACTATTGAGATTAAAATTATATGACACAAAATAATACTTTGGAAGTTGGAACAAAATTTAGTGGAATTCACTTCAGTTAGATATACTGGTTAGAGTTCTTCAACATAGACATGTAATTTGAGGTGACCCCAGAAGGGTCTGCTTGGAGAGTTGGATCTAATGTTTTAGGTGTGCATAAATTTTTCTATTATCTATTCAAAGCCATATTTCCTCGAAATAGGGGAAAAATACAGACCCAGACACATTTTCAGTGTTGCTAGTAAATATAGGAAAGTTTCAGAGCTAAATCTTCACATTCTTGACAAAAGTATGGACCTGCTATACTTATTACAGAAACAAAATGGTGGATGATAAAAGTAAAACAACCCTCTAGGGACTCAGATTGTATTGTCTTCTCTTGTGACAAAATTTAAAAATCAGCAACAGAGTAATTTCCCTGTAGTAAATGCAGTTTTAGCAACCGTAAGGCAAGTAAGTTAATATACCTGGCAGCCAGTATCATACTGCATTAAACATATACAAGTACATCACACATAAGTCAGTGAAAGCCATGTTAGAATATGAAATAATGCTATTCAGAAATGAGGAAGTGAAGAAATGCACTTAAACATTACAAAAATAATGTATGTGTCATGTTCACTTTTCACCATAACTATTACACTGCAGGCTTTTTTAACATTTCAGAAGAGAAAGTAAAGTTATTTTGAATCAAAAACCACTGTACACACAGAAATGTATTACCAAGCTGCAAGTACATAAGCTTTGATATACCAAACAGATATTAGGAAGTTAAACAGCAAGTTTTACAAAGAAATTGCATGCTATTTAAATAACCAACACCATTACACAAAGAATACATTTAATAACCAGAGCCCATATTTATCAACTTCCTCATTCTTATTTACAAATAAGTTTTGAAATTTACAATAAAACTGTATTCAAATAAAGTAATTTACCAAACAATATCTTCATGCTGATGAACAACTAAAATATTATTACTACCAATTTTTTATGTTTCTTCAGAACTCTATGGCTCAGTGAGTGAAGTTTGTCACCCCAGTGAAGTTCTTCACTTGCATTTTATTACATTAACTTCTTTACCATGAATTTCCATTATACAACTGTACCTTACTGCTACAAGCAGCTATTCCAATTAACTAAATGTGAATATTGATAGTCTGTGATCATTTTCACAACATGCGTCTCTTAATAATAATAATATAATAATAGTAGGATTTATATAGCGCAAAATTGATACAAATCCTCTAATGCGCTTGAGTCCAAGAAGGGAGAGTCCAGGGACAGGCATGGGTCGACATTTAAAAAGCGCCCGCCAGGGTATAACTAAGGTGGGGGGTATGCCAGCCTAAACAAGTAGGTCTTTAGCTGGCTTCTGAAACCATCTATTGTTTGCTGAGATCTGACAGTCTGTGGCAGCTTGTTCCATTCAGCTGGTGCAGCTACTGCAAAGCCACGCCTTCCTATGTGCTTATTAGGGCGGGTTGAGGAGATAGATAGCCTGTTGCCACGAGTGAGACTGCTCGATCTTATTAAAGCTGAAAGATAGGGGGGCTGTGAAAGATTAATAGCCTTGAATACCAAAAGGTTGTACTTAAACAGGATGCGATGTTGAATTGGGAGCCAGTGGAGTTTTTTCAAAAAGGGTGTAACATGACTCATTTTGTCAAGTCTGAAGATGATGCGACAAAGAGCATTCTGGACTCTCTGTAGTTTGGCTATGTAGTATGACAATATTAAAACCTCTTTACTAATTACAATTATACAATTGTATCTTGCTGTTAAAAGCAGCTATTCTATTTAAGTAAATGTGGATATTGCTTGTCCATGATCATTTTTACAACATGTAACAGACGTAACTGGGACGACAAACTTCACTGGCTGATGAGTGAGGAATATGACAGTTCCTTACATATAGAAATTTCTGTGATTGAAATATGAAGAGTGAGAGTAATTCTAAAAATAAGAATGTCTGATAGTGAATATGGACTCTAATCACATTGAACTAATGAAGTGAACAGTTGACATCTGATTACTACTGGTTTTAACCAGACTGAGATGAACCTATATATAGCTCTAAAAATTGACAATATTTTGTTGCAAAGATGCAATAATTTATGCCACTTACTTAAACGTATTAGATATAGGTGAAAAATGTACTGGTAAATGAATTAAATTCTTAGAAGTAAAAATTCTCTTCAAATTTCCATTTTCAAAAACATTTCACAATTTTTCATAATTATGTCCAAAAGGTATCAAGATAAGTGTCTGGTACTTTTTGTGTAAACTCATCAGAATATGTCTTTTATCAATACATATCAGGTAGGTATTTTTACAACACAGTGTCTATTAACCAATAGTTTGGAAAGAAATGAGTTTTAAAATTGAATATTTTGATTCTAGGTCTGATAATAGTGGCTGTACTGTATGTCTATTTAGACATTTTCATTTTTGATAAATAATATTATATACAGATTAAAGAAAAACATATAATTATACTGTTACAGCTAACCAGGTCAAACATACACTTACTATATACAGGTTATATACAACACATGTATTGTTACACAAAACGAGGCCAAACATGCACTTTCAAAAATTTCAAACTGGAAGTCACCTTGGTAGTGCTTTAGGGCTGAAAGTTACAAAATTTCTTGTGTTTCTAACCACCTACACATTGTCACTTATCTGAATTTATATGCTTGATCCAACATTAACATGAAGTTAAAACAGTTCAGTTTACTTGACATCAATTCAGCCTTAAAGAACCACCCTGGTGCCACACACATTTCTACATTGGAAAACTCAGTTGAATCATCAACAGGAATTTTCTTTAAAAAGAATCAGTGGCATATACAAAAACTCAACCTCAACCCCTGTCACTTACTTGTATAAACAGTGTCTGTCCAGATCTCATCTGTTCCATTCTTAACAGCTACAGTGTACTGAGTTCCACTATCTAAACCTGTTATCACTTCACTAGTTTTGGAACTGCCAGTATCAAATTCTGAACCTGGATGTGCATCACCCTGCTGAGTACCATCAAGTGTGATGGTGAAGTCACTGTAGCCATGTCCATCTTCAGGTGTCCATGTCAAGGTGATAGAATTCAGAGTGGATTCCAGAGTGAACGTTATTGCTGCTTCACATGACTAAAATAATAAAATATTCACTTTGTAAAATCAATCAATCGCAAATGTATATAATACTGCAAATCAGAAATACAATCAGCACACATATCTTTAAATTCTGCCTTTCAAACATATTGACATTTTATTAAATTTAAATGCTGCAAAGTGCCTTAAATTAAGCCGGGTGTCTATGAGTCTTACATGACCATAATATAGCTCTACACAGTGGGTTGAGTATTAAAATGGTTGAAAGTACTCCAAATGGGCCTTTCACATGTCTGTAGAGGTACAGGGATATGATGTGATGCAAGTGACAATGAGGAATAATGAGGAGAATGAATTAATGTACATAAAATTATGTATGTGGTAGAAAAGTAATGAAATATATAATATGTATCATCACTGAACCAAAACCTGTCCTGTTTGTGGTTCTCCCATGATAGGTTTGCTCATTGGGGATAAAACCAATGTTCCAATGTTGCTAGGCCACCTAATGACTGCTCCAAGCATGTAGTCCAGAGGAAAATCTAATTGGTCAATTACCAGTTATAAAGCTAATTATCACGATACTGACATATCATTCATTCATTAAGCTAAAAGTTTTTATATAGGTATTTGAATACTTTCCAAAGAATCTGTATTCATATTCAAATACTTCTG
This sequence comes from Sabellastarte sp. h YS-2021, assembly GCA_964017235.1. Classification (NCBI taxonomy): domain Eukaryota; kingdom Metazoa; phylum Annelida; class Polychaeta; order Sabellida; family Sabellidae; genus Sabellastarte; species Sabellastarte sp. h YS-2021. Next base: position 81,508,629 of record OZ024927.1, read on the forward strand.
AAATTGTATTCATTTTCATATTCATGGAAACGGCAAGTATTGTTTTCAAATACTTCTGATAGTATTCGCCTCAGGCCTGTTGGTTATATATCTTTCCACATGTGAAGGCTGTATAACAGCCATAATAGTTGCTTAAAAATCTTGACAAGTGAGTATTTATATACTGACTACATATTATTAACTAATTCTTTTCAGGAAAAAGCTTCTAATAACCAATCTCTTAGGTGCCATGACAACACCCCCCCCCCCCCCCCCCCCCAACCACAAGAGTTCTCAGTTATCGGTGTTAACTATTTCATCTTTATGAGTACAAGCAGTCAAGAGCTGTAAGGTCAATGCCTTCAGTCATACATCTCTTCACTTGGGTCAACTTTTACGTGGTGTCAGTATTCCAGTCGATGCATTTTCAACAGCTTATATGCAGTTTTAGCAGCCTACTATTACGTATTGCCTAGCTTTTACAACAAAAAAATCTTGAAAGTGGCACAGCAGTATAAAACAATCCTATGATATATGTAGTGACTCTGGAGAGATCCAATTCATCATGTTAGTTGGTCAGCCTATATATCGCCTTCATTTTAACTTTTATGCTACATCTACTGCCTTGCAACCAATTATCTATGGGGACCATGCAATTATCGCCGCCAATAAATGAAATGTTCATATATGAGTAATAACCACATATTTTGACAGCCATATTTGCGGATTTGTTCCATTCGCTGTGGAAACTGTTCTACATTATTTACAAGATTTGGAGGGAACTGTTTGATAAGTTATGCAAATTCCAATTCTACTTGGTGGCAACTGGTACCCGGCCATAACTGGTTGTAAAGCAGTCTATATTTCCAAACTGATTGGGAAAGACTGAAGACGTGGACAGTCATAGGAACAAGTGGTAAAATCCATTTGTGCATTATGACTGTCCCATTGGTAAGACTGTCAACTCTACATTCTTCATTGAACACCACTGTACTATATACTCAGTGAAGTACATCACCTTCACAATAAACCAGGGGCCGATTTCACAAAGGGACTTATGTCACAGAAAACCACTGTGGTTATTTGATAAGCTTGGACTTAGCTAAGTCACCCTTTATGAAATCCATTGAAGCCCTGACCTAGCTAAGACCAAATTCGTAGATTTAAGTCCCTGACTTAGCCAAAAACTTGGCTAAGTCTAAGTCCCTTTGTGAAATTTCCCCAGAGGTTATTTTTACATAATTTTACCAAAAAAAAAAGTAACAAATCTGTTATATAATTTTGAAGAACATGTTTGGTGTATTTATTGGTGAAAAATCTTTTTGTTTTGTTAAAATTTGTTATTTTGGATACAAAAAATTCAACACTTTTTGCATAAATTTTGTCTCAGCTACGATTTTACTAAGCACTTTTTGTGAATTCCAACTTATGATAAAATCTTAGCTAAGATGAAAGTCTTAAACTTAATTAAGACTGGTCTTAGCTTAAATTTTGTCTAAGATTTAAGACCTTTTGTGAATCCCAGCCCTGAAGCATATACAGTTATACATTGCTGTCAAAAGCATTTATTCAATATTTATATACTCATGGACAGTGAATCGATCAGATAGGACAGTCCCATTGGACACAAACATAAAGTGTGATAGATGCAGTTTTATTAAATATTTGTGCTGAAATGAAATAAACACATACAACAACAATATAAAACAGTAAAAGGACTTGTGGGTTCACGTATTTTTATGCTTTTAAAGGGCTTTTGAGTAAAATTTAAATTGGCGTCCATTTTGACTGTCCTGTCCGATTCACAGACCACAGGTATAAATACTGCTACTGTTAGTCCTCGGGGTTTTCACAGGATACTGCCTTGCTACCAATTATCACCGGCTACCAATTATCACCAGACAGAATTCAAACAGATATAACTTCACCAAAGTAGAATCCTAAGTCTAGCAAATAAGGTAAAACTATTTCCAAAGTGAATGGAACTAATACACAACAAAAAGCTTTCAAAATATATGACCATTACTGAAATATAAACGTTTTATTTTCTGATGGCGATAATTGGTAGCCGGCGATATGGTAGCAAGGCAGTATACAAGACACACCCAGGTGAAAAACCTCACTGAAACAATTAACTGCAGTCAACATTTTGATGAGCATTTTTATGAGAACACAATCTATGTTGAAGGTAAATGACACAATATACAGAACTTACCTTGTCACAGAGTAACAATGACAGAAACAGCAGTAGTAACCTGTCTACAGCCATGGCTTCGTCTGCAGTTTTCAATAAGGAAGTAAATAGTATTACCACAAATGGGTCATTTGTAAATGTTACTGTAAATATAAAACAAAATCTGAAACTAAATCCGGGTTTAAAACTGTCTATAGAATACAGTCTGTAACATATACTTCAATCCAAATCCATATGTGTTGTATTTACATATATTTTCAAAAACAATACCAGTTAAATGTACATATTTCCCTTTCCTCTTCCCACAAACTTTCAACAAGGAAGTCACGAAGATTCAGTCAAGCAGGACAAATGTCGTCTGCAAGTTTTCTCAAATTTATCGGGCGACCAAAGCCGAAGGAGACAGTGCAGAAATTACAGAGAAATAAAATACAGATATGGCATAAAGATGTGTTAATTCTGACAGAATTCAAACAAGAAATATGTTTCATAAAATTATTATGGTTATGTGTATATACCACGTGGAAATGAAGTGATAATTATTGAAATACAAGGTGTTTTCAATACCTTGACAATATAAACACTTCGTAAACCTCGTGGAAAAAGTCGGAATTTAATTTCCTTATATGGAAAATGTGAACACTCTTTAAGCTGGTATCCAGTCTAGTTATCTTAGAGTCCCCCGAGCCCTGACGTCATGACGGATTCAACAAAAATGAACACAAAATTGTTACCACCGGAAGAAGTTTTGAACAGAGCCGTTCACAGTCGAGCTCTAAACCTGAATCAATATATATTTTCAATTTTATTTATGCTAGAGATAGCATATATGCACACTTTTGTCAGTTTCGCTTTCATTACATGGTTTTAGCCATATCCCCATGGTTGAGAAGCATATTACATATTTGTTGATTAAGATTTACATTGACAACAACTGGATAGCAAACATTTACTGAGTTTCTTTTCTCTTTAACATACTAAAACATTAAATCGTATTATTCATTGTATTAAAGTATCAGGTGCTGTACTGTTTTCCACCTGTGATACTATTGAGGTTTAAATATAGCCACACTTGACTAAAGTGAAATTTAATTGTGTATGTAGTTTTTAACTGTGCATAGCCTTTACAAACTATAGTGTTGCACTACTGTCCTACTGAAACTTCAACATCTACAGTATAATAAAAATTACAAATACATTAATGTCACATAATACGGATTTGTAAAACATTGGTCATATATAGATCAGTTATATTTCTCTCTTAATATATAGGTGTTTTTTTAACGATGCATTTATACAAATTGTATGAAAAATTTATTTAAAGTTGTGGACCCTTTTATAAATACTTGTAATTTAATGTAAATGGACACATATTTGCACAAAAAGAATTAATTTTTTCTTTTTTTTTTTTTGCTAGTTAAAGAATTCAACAAAAAACAATTTCCGTTAACACTCAACGAGAGGGTTATTGTCATCAGTTTTGTCCGTCTTTCTGTCATTCTGTCTGTGCAATATTTTCCCCTTATAAATAAAAAAAACTATAGCATCAATCGAGCTCAAATTTAGTGGGCAGATATTTCAAGGGGTACAGATGAATTCCTCCGAATTTGGTGTAATATGACTGAAAATTAAAGTCAGGAGAGAGTTTTCTTATTTTAATTGGGCATATACAATGAAATCTACTTCTCTCAGAATTGGACTCTCTTGTGACGTAACCGATGTATATAGTAGGTCCTAGTTACGTCACCCCATTCATTATTTCTTTGTGGGGATATTTGTTAAAGGGATATGAATGTCACATCCAGTCGAGCGTTCAACTATCTCTTTTTGTTGTTTATTTATGGATTGTCCCCTTCTTTGATCCTAACTTTGAGATAACAGATATTCTGTATTGGTGTACGTTGCATTAAAGTTTAATTATTACATTATGGGTTTCTTAAAAGTTACTGAACCAGAGGTAGATACGTAGAATCCCCGAGCGCATCTTGTTTTAATTATTGGTTACTCAGTATATATGAAACTGGCTCGAGATAATTTACTTTTAAATTATTCATGAGATTTCAGTTTTTATCTGTGTCTTAGCCTGAAAGTGAGTTTTCCTTTTGGATTTACTTCAAAATTTTGCACTAATTCCAGATGGAAACTATTGTATTAAGGGTGTTGATATCAGTTAGAAATATTTGAACCTGAAACGTCTTTGGTGAAACTATTGTAAGTGTACGCATGACATCACAGGTTTGAACAATTTATTTACATTTTCGTGAAAAAATACAGTTAAAAGATATATAGAAAAAATTCTAAACTTTCATTGGAAAAACTTTTGAGAATTCTATCAAAAGTGGTACACAGAGCGTCAGAATAAAATCAGTTAGCATGAACCTATATATGTAACAGTACAACAGCAGTGGGATGAACCATTTTATGTTTATAATACCTATAGCTTAGTAGTCACTAACCTCCCTCTTCTGAGATTGGCATTCAATTCCTGGGCCGACCTCAAGTGGGAAAGTTGGTAGTAGCTTGCAGTTGGTCAGAGGTTTACAGTACAGAACCTTGACCTACTTTATTTTGTGCTTTGCTCCACCATTCCAACTATTCTTCATTATATAAACGATACAAAAATTGGCATGATGTAAAACAACATATTAAATAAGTATAGCTTAGTCGTATACATATGCAGGTATCAACCAACAGCAATAGTGTGGAAATGCACAAACGTTCCTAGTTGTCAGCCAGGTCTGTGTACATGCCTGAAACATTGGGAATTCAGATGAGATCCTGTGTAGGTAAAATATAAAGGGGGACCAGATTAACATATGATGTAAGCTACTTAGCAGATGAATGTTGATGGGTATATTGAACCTTGCTATCATATTAGTGTTTCAAGTAAAACAATAAGTTGACCATAGAAATAACCTTAGACATTGATTTGTTGACTATTCATAATTTCTATATATTGATATAATTATATATTGCTATTTGATATTTCTTTTTTTTTAAATTTTAAGCTTAAATGACAAATAATGGAAAGAAATTAAATAATTTTCATGAAACATTAAATTTATATCCCACAGAAGACAAATAATAATCCAATAGTTAACAAAGTAATAGCTAGAAAAAATCTTAAAATGACTGGGGGCTTGGAGCCCGCCATTTTAAATGGCTCAGCCATTTAGAGCCCTTATTTAAACCCAGTGAATGTAAATGGCGGGGTCTGCCATTAAAAACGGTGCCTGCCCAGACTCCCGTAAAAAGTATTCTTTGTTACTTGCAATAATAACAAGCTCATCAGCAAATAGCAGATTTGCTAAACTTTTATCTCGACTTTGAACACCTTTATTAAATGAATTTAAACACCTTACAAACTCCTCAAAGAAAATAGCAAACAGAGTTGGTGATAATGTATCACCCTCTCTCACTCTAGTGTTAGTTAAAAATCAATCAAGCAAAATGAGACCACGTAATAGGCAGCTTAATTTTTATATAAATGTAACAAATGTATTTTGAACATATATTACAATGTTTTCTGATAAAACATTGAAGGTGATATTTTCAAAATATGGAATCTTGGATTCAAGTATGTCAAAAAGTCGTTTTGGGTTAACATTTGTGTTTTGTGTGACAGAAAATATTTATAAATATTCATAATTTCTTGAAGATTAATTTTTGATATGTGTAACCTGGGTGAGAAACTTGCAGGACTAGTTTTGTTTCTTGACTGCAACATGACATTGTGTGTGGAACAAGTTTCTGATTGACAATATAGTGCAAAACTTTTGTCTGTTTCAACAGAGAACACAAATATGCATGCAACAAAATTTAAAAATAGACACATTGGATATTAAAGGGCCATTACATGAATAGCTAGCATTTTAATATTTTTCTTTTGACAAATCCCACAGGCATTAAACACTGAACTTTTCATACTTATAAGAATGAAAGTAAGAAATTCTATTTTGAGATTGCAAAACATTTATACACCTGAGAGCTAACTTGCCAGGATGGAATATTCTCTGGATTACAAGAGATGCTAGATATAAATTTGTTTTTTGGATGTATGTAAATTTTGTGAATCACGCCGTTTGATTGTTCGGCTGGCTTTCGACAACAGGACCTTGCTTTATTTCCCCTCTTTTTAGTTTGGAAGGGAGGTCATTAGTGACTTAGGCAGTGGTTAGCAAGGCTGGCATAAAATCATAGGCTGTCATCACTGCTTGGATTCCACTGCTACAAGAGTCAAGTAATGTGGGTCTGTGTCAGCATAATCCTGACTGTGGAACGGGACTTAAAATACCAATTTTGAACTTCTTGATTTGGACTGAAGTCAAAGTTGGTGGTTTTAGTCACGTTCAACAGCCAGGGTCATATTGGGACAGGCCCATAACGTTGCCACTTGTGGGAATCAAACCTATACAGAGGTGAGTGCCTGTGATTAGATGCCAAATTTGCTAATCAATAGGCAGCTGAGGACATGGACTGATATTAAGGTATAACATTAAACTGGAATGTTTTTACACCAGTTGACTTGTGTAAATTTCACTTTAGGGTTCCACAATGGTTCGTGTTGGGTTCTATTGTGTTTAATGCTATTACACACTGACTAAGGGTGTTTGAATGTATAGGGACATAAAATTCTATTTTTATGCTGATGCCACACAATTGTAAGCATTTGAGATATGTTTTGTGAAGTATGTCCGGGTATTACACAAAACTTCTTTTGTTCAGCTGGCTTCACCCATCTATTGACACTGTTACTATTCTTGCAAATGGCTTGGTTAGTTGCTGGGGACCAAGGTGGTGCAGTGGTAATACACTCGCCTCCCACCTCGGTGGACGGGGGTTCAAACCCGTACCTCATATGAGAAAGTTGGTAGTTGCTTACTGATGGTAGGCAGTTTGCAGTACAGAACCTTGAACAACTGTATGGTTTTCTTTGCCCACAAAACTACCCATCGTGATATGACTTTTACAGTGTTGAAAGCGACGTAAAGCCTCAAATAAATAAATGGTTAGCTGCTGTCCGCTAAACTGGCTTCTTTGTTAAAAAAACAGACATTTTAGTTTCCAAATAAATAAACTCGGGAATCCTACAGTTTTTTATCAATACACAACAATCAAGTACACAGGCAAGGCTTTCTGATTTGTACTACTTTTCTGACAGTGTATGAATCAAGAAAACGTATTAATTGTAATTTCTTATATGATGCTGGTGACTAAAACTGTCTTAATTTGTATTTGCTGTCACACTGAAAGATCTAAAGCACACTTTTTTCAAAGTGAATTACTAGCCCTAATATCGTCTACTGGTCATGTAACTTCTCTGTTGATGTCCCTTTCAATATGGTAATGTGATTTTTCAACCATGATTTTTATGTTATTTGCTAGGTTTGTTGGGGGGGGGGGGGGGGGGGGGGAACAGAATGCTCCTGCAAGACAATAGATTGTTTTAGATTATGGAGAATAGAATATGAATTAACACAGGCCTAAGTTATGAATATACTTTGTACAAAAAGTTACTCCAATTCACATTTACAAATCATTATTTTTATATCATAGATTTTGGAAATTCGAGGCTTTTGTTAAATTATAAATAGTTAATGTACACTAAATATGTTTATGTACTAAATTCCAATCCACTGAGAATGTGTTTAAATATATTTGGCAGTAAAATAGGAATAATTACAAAAATAGCATCAGAGATGCCCATACCCCACAGCCTTGGGAAATATTTTCAACACCATGAGATATAGAAGTACTGTACCAGTACAAACTTCAGGATACTTTCAGAGCACTGTCAGTTATATAAAGGTCCAAACAATGTTTAAATGGAGAAATAATGTTTAAAAGAAAGATAATGAGTATAAAAATGAAGTTTTAAAACAAGATAATTCAATGACAAGATGACAGCATTAATCAGTAAACTAAAATTCAACACTCTTTATATACATCTGCATTTCCGAATTATGGTTTAGATGGTTTGAATATTACCATGCATACAGAAGTGGTAATACATTTAATGAATGCTTATGTGTGGTGTTGGAGTAAAATCTGCGGCTCACTTGATGAAATTCTATCTCTTACAATGGGAAGTTATGAAAGTAAAATTCTTAATAAATTCTAATATGACTTTTGCTTAATCTGCATCAAAAGACAGACCCAAAGGTGCAACAAGATTTTAAAGGTCAAGGTCACTACGGCAAGGTAAAAGGTTAAATTAAGGTCACACCATGATAATACACACCTATAGCCAATAACCAATGTCCCTACCAAGTATAAACTTAATACACCTTACGGTTTCCGAGATATAGCCCTGACGATTTTATAGGTCAAGGTCACTATGGCAAGGTCAAAGGTCAAATCAAGGTCACATCATGATGCTGCACACCTACACCCCCTAGCCAATGTCTCTACCAAATATCAACTTCCTGCACCTAACAGTTTCCGAGATAAAGCCCGGACAATATTTTATAGGTCAAGGTCACTACAGCAAGGTTAAAGGTCAAATCAAGGTCAGACCATGACGTTGCACACCTACACCCCCTAATCAATATCCCTACCAAGTATCAACTTCCTACACCTTACGGTTTCTGAGATATAGCCCAGACAACATTTTATAGGTCAAGGTCACTACGGCAAGGTCAAAGGTCAAATTAAGGTAAGACCATGACGCTGCAGACCTACACCCCCTAAGCAATATCCCTACCAAGTATCAACTTCCTACACCTTACGGTGTCTGAGATATAGCCTGGACAAGATTTTATAGGTCAAGGCCACTACGGCAAGGTCACAGGTTAAATCAAGGTCACACCATGACGTTGAACACCTACAGCCCCCTAACCAATATCCGTACCACGTATCAACTTCCTACACCTTACGGTTTCTGAGATATAGCCCGGACAACATTTTATAGGTCAAGGTCACTACGGCAAGGTCAAAGGTCAAATCAAGGTCACACCATGATGTTGCACACCGACACCCCCTAACCAATGTCCCTACCAAATATCAACTTCCCAAGCCTTACAGTTTCCGAGATATAGCCCGGACAACATTTTATAGGTCAAGGTCACTACGGCAAGGTCAAAGGTCAAATCAAGGTCAGACCATGACGTTGCACACCTACACCCCCTAACCAATATCCCTACCAAGTATCAACTTCCTACACCTTACGGTTTCGGAGATATGGCCCGGACAAGATTTTATAGGTCAAGGTCACTACGGCAAGGTCAAAGGTCAAATCAAGGTCAGACTATAACGTTGCACAACTACACCCCCTAACCAATGTCCCTACCAAGTATCAACTTCCTACACCTTACAGTTTCCGAGATATAGCCCGGACAAGATTTTCAAACTCAAGGTCACTACGGCAAGGTCAAACCATGACGTTGCACAGCTACACCCCCTAACCAATGTCCCTACCAAGTATCAACTTCCTACACCTTACGGTTTCTGAGATACAGCCCGGACAAACTATTTCCCGCCGCCCGCACACCCGCCCGCCCACCCGGACGCCCGCCCATCCGGACACCATGGGTGAAAACAATACCCCAATAGCCATTAAGGGCTGTGGGGTAAAAATTGCCAGTGTCCCTCCATATAAATACGCTTAGAACATTTAAAAAAAACATCTTAAAATTAAAAAAACACATCTAAAATGTATGACCATTATAAAACATTCATAGCAATAAGAACAACAGATGCAAAACTAACTGAAAATTAAAAAAAACAAAACAATTTGAAATAAATATGAAAACATTCATTCTGGGTATGTATTACTGGTTTATAAAAATAATTGATGCAGTTAAATATTCTTGCTATATAATTTGTAAATCTAATCTCAAAAGCACACATTTGTAACTTCACATTTTTCTTTGAAAACATACATACATTCTGGTGCGTTTACACTGCAGTTTTTGTAAGTGAAAACTCTGGTTGCTTCCTGCATCTCCTCCTCAAAGATCATTTTTCAAGAAACTTGTGTGACACTATCTCTAGATCAACATAGGGAATTGATTTTGTTGATTAAAGTGTATTCAGGAAGTTTACCAACAGAGAAAGATATTTCCCCTGTATCAATCAAGTGTTTCCAAAAATATGATTTTGTAAATTCAAACATTATGAGTGTTGTATATGTGTACGTTATGACTAGCAAAACAAGATACATGTATTGAAAAAATGTACTGTGTAAAACCATTTAGTTATAAGGTTTTCAAACAAATATATTTTCTATTAAGTATACTACCAGTGGCTCTATGTACTGCTTTTTATTGTTTCACCAACTGCTAATGACATCATGCCCGATTTAATTCAATTTTGGAGTAATACAAATGGCGTGCATAAATTATGTTTGTCACTATCCCCACGCGGGAAGAATGGTTTGTCACAGTGCATCTCAAATGTCATAGGGGAAACTTCAGTCTGTTTCTGTTCAACTCCAATAAAGTGATCTATTTGTATACAGAGACGAATTACTGACGTCGCAAAAATTTAAACATATCAGATTATCTGCAATATATGTTTGATCAGATTTTCTACAAGTGTCAATGTATGTGTTTGTTTTCCAAGACATGCACAAAGTGCAGGTCCCGTGTATCTAGAAGAGCACATTAATATTCCTTGTCCAGTTCAACAAAACTGATTACCAGCCTCAGAGATTCATTCAGAGGGAATGTACTTGTTGAAATCACAATGTACTTATGCATGGTGGCTAGAACGAAAATGCACAGGATCTACTGTCTGACGTATTATTTTGATGTACACAAACTCTTTGCAATCTTTAATGTAATTAATTAATATGTTGATGTTGATAATATTTATAACACTTTTATCCCACCGTATCACTGTCAGTAAATATATCAATAACTAATAATAAAGTGCTTGTTTATCCCATTCTGATTTCCCCGCATCACTGGTGTTACTCTAGATTTAGCTTGGCCTATTGCTACTTGATAGGTGAACAGACCTTTCATTGAGGTACACAAATCAAGGCATATTTACACTCAGAAAAAGAGTGACCAGATTGAGAAGATATACATCAATGAAAGTTTTGTTATAACACCAAGTTTGGAGTTTTTTCTTTAAAATAACACCAAGTTTGGAGTTTTATTCTTTAAAATAACACCAAGTTTGGAGTTTTATTCTTTAAAAAAAATCAAACTTTTATGTTTAAACAGATTTATTTTTAAAAATGTTAAAAAGCATCAGGTGGTGGAAGTGCGGACGCTTTTTTACCTTCACCAAGGAAGTATTAAATTCATGACCATTTGTCAGTTTGTCTGCAAATACTAGTATTACAGGTTGGATCTTCGTGACCAAAATGAGGTGGGTCTTGGTCCAACTTTGATCCATTTACATTTTTAGAGTGATCACCGTCTGGATGAAAATAAATGTAGGACAGGTTTATTTATTATGACCTGCCTTGGAGAAGGTATGCATTCTCTGAGTGCTCTTATTTCTATTAATTCTATGGAAAATAATTGGATCCAGAGGCAACAAATACTTAGATGGTCTTCCTAGGAAAAAAAACTTCCCTAAGTTCCTGGTTAATAATGTCAAAAGTGAATGTCTTCTACACATTACAGTCAGATATAAAGAATGAGGGGAAGCCTGTCAAAATGGAAACTGCTGAGTGACTATAACCATAGATCTATTTTGAAGGCCTTTTTACATACATTTGCTGGGACCACGGTGGCAGAGTCGTAACACCCGGCCCTACCTCAAGTGGGAAAGCTGGTAGTTGCTTGCCGTTGGTCGGCAGTTTACAGTACAGAACTCAACTGTATTTACTGGTTTCTTCTGCCCTTCCAACTACCCGTCGTGATATGACCTGAACAGTGTTGAAAGCAACGTAAAGCCCCAAATAAATAAATAAATACATATATTTCCAGTGAAACTCTTTCACTTCTTTTACCTCCAACAAGGAGGTGTTATTTATAACCGTTTGTTGGCAGGATTACGCAAATACTTCTGCTTGGATATTCATGAAAAAAATACAGAATATAGGTCTTGGTCAAACTTAGATATCTGGTCCGATTTTCAACGTTCTTTCACACCATTTTTGTATGTATTTGAGTGTATTCAGTGTATTGGATGCACAGGGCCTTCTTGTGTGTGCCTCAGATTTGTACAATATCTTATTCTTTCTTGTTTTACGGAACGCCAAGTACCGCACACAGTCGTCAAACACCCCACGACCCGATGAAAACTTCCTGGGGCTCTCTCGAACAAGTATAACAGAAAAAGACGAAATTTCAGTTATTTGGTTATAGAAGACAATATACCTAAACTTTTGAAGTTATTTTCTGTTCTATTAGTACAGTTATATGGGCTTTTTATATGGCAGACAAAATTTATTTTATAACGACCAGGAATCTTACCTATGAGAGAAAAATGTAGAAGAGTGTCCTGAATACCTCAACATGAGGTGCTCACTCCAATTGAATATACCTGTCCAATAAGTAAAAAAATTATCACTACATATTACAAATTGTTCAAGCCAAAGTATATTTGGCTATAAAAGCTACTAGTTTTCACCTGAAACTAATTACTGACAACGAAAAATATATAATTATTCCACTAATGGCCCCTAATTTTCAAAGCCTACTGGTGTGATTCATAAAGACCAGATTCTAAAATTTAGGATTTTTTGCCAGATTATTCTACAAAATGTGTTACCTCAGACTGGAACGTCAGGGTTTGATTCCCAGTTATGTAAGCAAGACATCAAAAAGCTTAGTGATTGAGCATTCAGTCTGTTTTTTTCTGCAATTTTATAACATAAAATTTTAAATGTTTTATTTTTAAAAATTTATGTCAACTATTGTATATGTTATATACGGAGTGCAGGAAGGGACATAGAACTGTTTTCTTGGCACGTTTTTATCTTGTTCCCATGAGATAAGAAGTTGGACCCACAAGTTAGCAACTCATTACCACAAGTTAACAACTCATTACTACAAGTTAGAAAGTCACACAAAAGAAATTTTATGTAAAAACTCTACTCTCTCTTGGGGAAAGACAGATTTTAAACTACTAGGTATTATTTTTTCAACAAATCTGGAAGAAATACCCACAAAAAATTATGAGCCCCTTCTCACGAAGATATCTCAGGTTATAAATTTATGGAAGAAAAGAATCCTAACTCCAATAGGAAAAATAACAGTATTGAAATCTATTATTCTGTCAAAATTTATCCACTTGTTCCAGTCTCTACCTCCACCCCCAGATCAACTAGTCAAACAAATCACAAAAATAATGTTTAACTTTATATGGGATGGTAAACCAGATAAAATTAGTAGAACCACGCTAGTACAAGATAAAGAAAATGGAGGTATGGACATGCTAGATCTAGTGAGTTTCATAAAGGAATTACAAATAAACAGGGTCAGGAGACTACTAAGAAATCATAGCCCAATGTGGAAAAAGGCCAACACAAACAGTATACCATCAACAGAGAAACTACTGTGCTTCGGAGCTCAATGGCCAAAGAAAATTGCAGGTCAAACAAAAAATCCTTTCTGGAAAGGTATTTGGAATACATGGGCTGAATATCTGAATAAGTACAATTCAAATCTCTTGCCTGAGAACAAAGAATCAGCCCCTTTGTGGTTTAACCCAAGTATCTCCAGATACAAACTTTTTTTACCAAATTGGTGGAAAAGGGGAATACTCTTTGTATCAGATGTCATAAACCAAAATGGAGACTTAATGTCTAAAACGGAAATAGAGACAACTTATAACATTAAAACAAATTTTTTAGAATATATGCGAGTCCACAAAAGCATTAAAAAATTTAAGGGAGCTGCAAGTAAAACTAAATATGGCCCTATATACCCATTAAATGCTCTGGCCATAGGGACACACTTAAAGGGTACAAAAAAATTTCGAAAACTCCTCACAGATGTAAATAAGGACCTAAATGAAAGTCTGTCAAAAAAGTGGGATCAGAAACTTAATGTGGTGATAACAGGAAAAGATTGGTCAAAAATATTCAAAACCTGTTTCGATACAATACAAGATAACAACCTGATTTGGTTCCAGTATAGAACTATATTTAGAATTCTAGGAACACAATCACTAAGGAAAAAATGGGTAAATGTGCTAACAACATATGTAGACTTTGTCAGCAATCAGAGGAAAGTATTGAGCATCTGTTTGTTGCTTGTGAACATGTAAAAAAACTATGGGCGGATATAAAGCATTTCAGTTCTATTAACCAAATTGGAGAACTTGGCATAAAACCAGAAAATATTTTATTGGGAGAATGGAATAAAAAACAAGCTTCAAGTAATATCATTTATTTAATTACAAAGCATTACATTTTCGACTGTACAAAGAAAAAAACGATTCCAAACTTTCACAGGTTGCAGCTTTACATAAAAAAATATATATTGAACAGGAGTTCTTACATAAAATAAAATTTAAAGAAGATTGTTTTTATAAACAATGGCAGTCAATCAAGATCTACACAATCAATAACTAATGGTAATACTACATCAGGCTCAAGAGAGATACAGATACCTTATGGTATGTCAGTGATGACAGTCGTAAAATTGTGTGTTATAAGTTATGTACAATATACTGAAATGTTGTATATTATCTGTAATGTTCCAATTAGTTATACTCTCTAACCTTGGTGTGTAATAGTTTTTTATATACTTTATTGTAAAATTAAGACCCGATGGAGGGTTTGCTACCCTCACCCTCCCGGGATCTATAAGAATGATTGTAAAAAAGGGTAAATAAAAATATTTTCAAGTGAAAAAAAAAGAAGTTAGAAAGTCGTTCCCACAAGTTAGCAAGTCGTTCCCACAAGATAGCAAGTCATTCCCACAAGTTAGAAAGTCGTTCCCACAAATTAACAAGTCGTTCCCACAAGATAGCAATGTGTTCCTGCAGGTTAGAAAGTCATTCCCACAAGTTAGTAAGTCGTTCCCACCAGATAGCAAGTCATTCCCGCAAGTTAGAAAGTCATTCCCACAAGTTAGAAAGTCGTTCCAACAAGATAGCAAGTCGTTCCCACAAGTTACCAAGTTGTTCCCAGAAGTTAGAAAGTCGTTCCCACAAGATAGAAAAATGCCTGTTTTATAGCACTTTCCTTGATCCTTCTAAGATATTTCAGTATGTTACATTGGACTGGGTGCTTTTTGGCACAGCATACCTTGTATTATCTCCACTGGTGTCTCATACAAGCTATGTACCTGGATGCAGAAAAACTCGTGTTTGCTGTGCTACAAATTGCATAGAGTTTTCACGCAGTAAATTGCATAGTCTTATCATTGTCAACCCCTTCTTTATACGCATTACCTTGTTTCCCCCTTAGTTGACACATATAGACACTGTAACACTATTAAACCTCTAAAAGACAGTATTGCAGTATACCTGTAACAATAAGTAGATGGCCTCTGAAGGTCACTAATTAGGTAACTTAGAAGAATAACCATTAAAATTGATAAAATTAAAGTTTGACATGTAAAATAACAGGAAACATGTGAGCTCTAGAGGCCTACAGGGATATGTAAACTTGAATGGTATGCTAGTAGATGAGTGACCTCTGTATAAGTTAGGTATCATCGACAAATTGTCTGTACACTGGCATTAAAGCATGACTTAGTAAAACTTGTGGGAACGACTTGTTATCTTATGGGAATGACTTGTTAACTTGTGGGAACAACTTAGTATCTGGTGGTAACGACTTTACTAACTTGTGGGAACGAGTTAGTATCTTGTGGTAATGACTTTGCTAAGTTGTGGGAATGAGTAAGTATCTTGTGGTAATGACTCTGCTAACTTTTGGGAACGAGTTAGTATCTTGTGATAACGACTTTGCTAACTTGTGGGAACGACTTTCTAACTTGTGGGAATGACTTCCTATCTTGTGGGAACGACTTCCTATCTTGTGGGAATGACTTTCTATCTTGTGGTAACGACTTTGCTAATTTAACTTGTGGGAATGAGTTAGTATCTTGTGGGAACTACTTTGCTAACTTGTGGTAATGAGTTGCTAACTTGTGGGAACGACTTGCTAACTTCTGGAAATGACTTTCTATCTTGTGGTAATGACTTGCTAACTTGTGGGAAGAACTTAGTATCTTGTGGTAACAACTTTCTAACTTGTAGGAATGACTTCCTATATTGTGGGAACGGCTTCCTATCTTGTGGGAATGACTTTCTATCTTGTGGTAACAACTTTGCTAACTTGTGGGAATGAGTTAGTATCTTGTGGAAATGACTTTGCTATCTTGTGGGAACGACTTGCTAACTTGTGGGAACGACTTTCTATCTTGTGGTAACAAGATAAAAAAAATGCAAGGAAAACAGTTCTATGTCCCTCCAGGGCTCTGTAGTTATGGTTACTTTATATTGTTATATATCTTTTGCTGTGCACCCCCGAAATCATCAAACATCAGGGGGCGTAAAAGTTTTAAAACTCTTAAGAGGGTCAATCTATTTCTGGTATGTATTTCAAAAGTAATAATAGTAATAACTCAATCAATTTTATTTGTATTTAAACAGACATATATTGATCAAATATCCTAGCATTAAAATCTGGGAAAAGGCTTCAAATTTAGATGTTAACTAAAATAGTCTGACGTTGTATTTTTAGTTTTCATGCCATTAAAATTGTCTGCTTAAAATTTCTATTATTGTAAAATGTGTTTAATAAATGGAAATTTGTATATATACACGACAGAAATAAATTTATATATTTTTAATAATATTTTGAAGCCAAGCCACAATTAAGAAAATTAATGTAAGATACAAAATAATTATTGAGTTTCAGAGTTTTACGTCAACTAATTATTAATTTTAATTATTAAAATCATTTTTTCCTTGTTTTTTTCCTTCTAAAAGTCTTGTTTGTTGACAAAATATGTATTTCACACCTCAAAACAAAATTGCATGTTCCTAGCATGTTGAGCACACTTTGAACTGATATTCATGCAGACTTTTTGAAAATGTTATAATTCGAATTCAAAAAAATATTTTAAAGTGTATCTGTTTGTCAAGTATACCTTTATTAATTTATTGTATATTTCAACCCTTGCCCCACTAAAACATCACCTACACTTACAGAATTTATTTGATATTTGTTATTTATGTCTTATACTCGTAGGAGAGAGCCGCAGGAAGTAGG
The DNA here is from genome assembly GCA_964017235.1 of Sabellastarte sp. h YS-2021. Lineage (NCBI taxonomy): Eukaryota > Metazoa > Annelida > Polychaeta > Sabellida > Sabellidae > Sabellastarte > Sabellastarte sp. h YS-2021. The sequence continues at coordinate 81,525,935 of OZ024927.1, forward strand.
AAGCAATTTTTGGTGGGGGGGGGGGGGTGGGGGGGGGGGGGGGGGGGGGGGGGGGGGGGGGGGGGGGGGGGAGGAACTAGATTGCACCGACGTGACTCGACACCTACAATTTTGGTTAATTTTATAGAAGTATTGCATGTAGGTAATATACAAATTCAATTGTCCAATTAAACTATTTTAAAGTTAGGTTACCAAAGGAAGTCTTTGTAACAACATCATCCTAAGTTTCCCAACTTTGTATGGGTATAGAAATACATATAGTCACCTCTGCATTTGAAAGGTATTTCTAATATCTTGACTACATGTTTCCAGAACCTGTGTGACCTCTTCCTTCAAATGCCAAGCTGATACAAGATCTATTTTTAGCAAGGTTAATCCCCATATTGAGGTGCATGTATAATCATTGGATTGTCTAGGTCCAATAAACACACAGTAAAGAAAGATTAAGAGTTTTCTGCGAAAAATCTTATCAGCTGACAAATTGCTGTGCCAAACCATTGCTCTGTGTGAATTTCAAACTACATGTCTAAGTTTTAAATAATTAGCAACACAGTAAATTAAATGTAGAAGATCACTAAATGTATGATTTTGGTCTGCATAAGTTTATTTTACAGAATTTTACAAATCCCATGACAGGTTAACTGAGAGTGTTCCTTTTACAAATCATAAAAATAAATATTTTATAGTTCAATGGTCACTTACACAAGGGTACATGTGAGCAGTGAACAAGGTAAAAGTGTAATTTGACCACATAGTATTCAGTTACTTGTAAAAATTTACATAAATTTCAAAATTGGAATTTAGTTCTACTGCAAAAAGTTGGGGGGGGGGGGGGAAGATATCCCCGCCCCTCAACTTTATGGTTGGGGGGGGGAACTCTTTGTCGAGTCCCCATGCAGTTCCTACGCCTATGACTGTGAAGTACCTTATCACGGTATTCACGTGTCCATGGCATGTGTGATCCAGTGCAGGATGTTCAACTTTAAACCAGTGTCTGTTACTCTGGGTTCACCCTAGTCCAAAGCTTATTGACCTATCACTCTGCTTTTCGCTCACGCTCGCTACGTGTAAACGCATGGCCGTGACACGTCTCTAAGCTTTGGACTAGGTTCACCCTAACATTTTGCAAAAGAGGGGGGGGGGTGTCAAAACTTCAAACCCCCCGAACCCTCGTTTTGGGTCCGGTAGTGCGTAACAACTGCTCAACTGTTGACAATCAAAAACGGACGGAACACAGTGCCATGGACAGACGTTAAAACTAATTGTCAGTCCGTTGTACTGTCCTCTCTATAGTGTACGTGTGTTTTGCAAGTCTTGCATCTAAATTCCAAGAAGTGAAAGAACCATGGGTGAGGAATCTTGTTTTTTTTCCATAAAAATAGTGTAACATAGGCCTATATTATATGACTTTTATGCCTCTTACACTCCTATATAAAACACTAGTGCGGATACTGAGATGGGGGGTGAGAGCGTTCGAAACCCCCCACCCCCCCACCCCCAACCCCTTCAAAAATGTTAGGAGTGAACCCAATGCAATGGACACAGATTTAAAAGTTGAACGTCCTGCAATGGATTGTACATGGCACGGACACGTGACAACCCCCTCCCCCCTGCTGTTTGAAGCTAGATCCGCCCCTGTAATTAAAGGTTGGTAGTGTCATAACAGCAATTCTGAGATACCTCATATGGAAAAATATTCACTTTTATGAGTGTTTTTGTATTAATTTCTAGGTCACATTTTTTCGCGCTAGGGTCATGAACTACAATTGAACTGGCTCATGAGCATTTGCTTGTGGTTTGATCCGCCTCGTCTTTGGGTAGGACATGTTCAGCACAATTCACATAGTTTTTCAGTCATATACTACCAAGATAGTAAACCTCTGATTGGAACTATAAGTGACAAGGATGTCCAGTGGAAATCAAATGCGTCCAGAACTGTGTGGAAAGGTGTGACCCAACCAATATGTATACATACGACCATTCGGAAAGGTGTGACTTAGGAATGAGTATTTCTACCAATCAGGCCAATTGTAACCGTATTCACATGTCCTTTTAAAATTTGTCTGTATCAGTTTAGGCTTAATTTGTTCTTACCCATGTGTTGGAGCCAAAACTCTTCTAATGACATAACTTATCTTTGAGAGATGGAGGCGACAGAAGATAGGTTGAATGAGACTGTCAGTTCATTTTCCCTTTTTTTCTAATGAGTGATCAGGACTTGGTGTTCAGAATTACACCTGTGGTCCACAGATACAAACATTACACATCAGTTCTGCGTCACATCAGTACTATACCCAAACTGTCACTTACCTACATATATTGTGAAATGGAGATACATATTCAGTTTAAATTATTTATAATACCTCTAGTTTTATTGGCTCCATCATTTGAACACCAATTAACACAAATACCTATTTGGACAAGTTTACACTAAAGTGGACAGTAAAAAGCACCTGTAATGAAAAACAGTGAAAGTTTCATGAAAGGTCCTCTCTCAGGCTCAAAGATTTTTGCATCAATGTTTGATGCACATTTTATTTGAGCCAGTGGGCCGACTTTAAGTCTGCGCCTTAGAGTTTCCTTTTGAAGGGAGAAGCTGAAGTTGTGAGGAACCTGGGGATCTCGTTCGACTGCAATTTCACTTTTGCTAAATAGGTTGATGTCTGCAGATTCTGCCCCGCAAATTTGAGAGAGCTCAGGAGGATTGGGCATCTCTTCCAAAAGTCTTTAGCCACTTCATTTGGTAATGCTGTTGTTAGCAGCATGCCCGATTACTGCCAATGCCTTATTGAAGTTTGAGCAATTTCAACAAGTTGCAGTGTATACAAAATGCTTTAGCCTTTGTAGTCAGTGCCACCAAAAGATGGTTGATTATCACTCCGGTCCATTAATCACTTCTCCCAGTGAAATACAAAGTGATGTTCAAAACTGCCACATTGATCTAAAATATTCTATATATTTTAAGCCTCATCTAGAATGTTACAAAAACAGAGCAATATTTATTTTTTATGTTTCACTGTGTGTATGACTCTATGAATGCTTTCTCTTATTGGTGGGGAGGTATTTAGCAAGATGAAGATAAAATACTGTGAATTAACAGACATTAATAGCCGTATATGAATAGAAACTATGACGGTATAGATTTCTGTGGGGGTTTCCCAACAATATTTTATTAATAGAAATGCTGCCTAAAGGTCAAGCATTTTAATAGAAAAGTCTGTTTAGTTAAAGAACCATGACACTGAAATCTGAGGTCACAGACTTCAATGGGGTATCCTTAAATCATGTTCTCTTCACCATTATGGCAGATAAACAGAAATATAAATTCTCTGTTTGTTCCTCTGACATGTTGTCTTGAGATCATTTGGCTTTCTTAGAATGTAGAAATAAGAAGAAAGAAATCAATAAATGTGTAATTTCAGGAAAGGAATCTGAATGCTCTGTGTGTGTGGGTTTTCAAAATCTCAAGACAAAAAGAAAAGATCTTCAGGTAATTCAACCAGTGATTCATTGAAATTATTCACTTTGGGACGAGTCTCCCCCAAGTAAGTCATCTTCCTTGTCCTCTGATTCTTCTTCCCAGTCTTTAATCATGTCCATGAATGAACATATTGCTTAAGATCTTTGTCTTCTCAATTTGAAGAATTCAAACACCATGACCAGAAAACTGCTGGAAGACAGAGGCCTGTCGATTTCTTCACAAATTGACCATGGTATGTGTCACAATTCATAAATGTTGCATCTGATAGGGAGCCTTCTGAGGATTCAGAACAGCCATCAAAAAAAGACACAAATCCTTGTCTGCTCAAGAAGATCCAAATTCTAGGAATCAGGAGCTAGATCCCTCATATGTTGAAATATTGTCAGCCATTGGAGGATTGTTAGACTTGGAGCTTCCAGAAGTCGAATGTCTCATTGCTCCTGGTTTTTTAAGAAGCCCACTAAACAAGTGATAAGAAGCAGGATTTAACATTTTCACTACTCCAAGACACCATGCAAAACATGTGGGACTACAGATAAAATAAGACTTTAGATACAACACTCAGAGACAAGCCCAACACCGAATCAGTTTCACAAAATCAGTTTCTGTCCTTTGAGAGGCCAGATATGATTTAATGTGCTACTTCACCCCAAGAGACTCCACTAAAGGCTCCAAAAAAGCCAGATTCGTACTTCAATGTTGTTAAATTAAAAAAAAAACTTCAATGTTTTAAGACTCCAAACTCTTTCTGCTTCCATATCTGTAATAGCTAAACAACATCTAATCCAGAAGATAGTGTGCGAGGAAAACTTTCAGATATTAGGTCATGTAGTCTTGTAGAGAAGTTGAATTCCCAGTCTTCCTGAGGATATTAGGAGGACGGATGACCTTCACACAGCTAAGCAGTCTGCAGATATCTTTGCTAAGTGTAAAAATCATCAATTCTCTTAAAATAGCTCTGGATACAGCACCAAAGTAAAACATGACCTTGGAATGTAACATTCTTCTGTGTGCGCGTTAATCTTCCTAAAGATTGCATTTGTAAATTAGGGCCAAAGGATTTAGCAAACCTACATATGTTCCCTTTGATCACCAAGAATTTTTGGATTCAGATATCTTGCCTCAAGTAGAGGACAATATGATCAAAACACTAGACATTATTAAAGAATCTGACTCTTCAAAACCCTACAAGCAAGCTCCAGGTCTTTTGATATTGGGAGATTTTACTCCCAAAACTCATAATCAGACAGTAAACAGAATATTTGTGACAACAGAACACGGTCATCCAAGTCCTATTCAAATTACTCTGCAGGCGCATTGCTAGGTGGCTGAGAAGGAAAGCGGAAGTGATTGTCCGGGAGTTTGTACGCAGGATTTTTGGAAGGTATAGTAAAAATTCAGGCTCACCCCAGAGTACAGTCAGTCACCAAAAATAAGTACGTCCGAAAATAAGAACATGCCCCCCCCCCCCCAATCACCTTACTAATTTTTACCAAAGCTAAAAACATGGGGCAAAATGGGCCTGCTAATTTTTACCAAAAATAAGAACATCAAAATGCCCCCCTCCATTTCACATGTCTAAACAATCACATTAAACTGCACTTAATTTTTTTTTGTTATTTTCAGAATCATTTCAAGAAAAGTGTAAAGAATAACAGTTAATCAAAATTAGTTTATAAACTTTTCAGGAAAAGTATCAAATAATGTTTGAAATGTACTCAGAAAAAAAAGGAAAGTTTCATTGATATTTTTCAATTATTCAAAACGAGCCTGAAAATACTTGTGATATTTGTGAGCAGTTTGTACCAGGTAATACTGAAAAGGAGTGATGTAATGTGTGCAACATCTTTGTCAAGGGAAACAATAGGGTGTACGGAAGAATGCCCATCAGGAACAATGCCCATCAGGTACTATGCCCATCAGAGCAATGCCCATCAGGAACTTTGCCCATCAGCAAATTTTCAGGGGTGGAGGTTTGCCCATCATTTTTTTGCCCATCTTTTTTTTTTTACTTAAATTTTACTTATTTAAAGATTTAATAAATTTTTTAGGTAAGGATTGCCTGCTAATGCCATCTTCATCTTCATCCAAGAGCATTCAAGGGCATCCAAGGGCATTCTTCATGGATTCAAACAATAGTAGCCTTAAAGTGCATATAGAGATTAAGCATAAAGACAAAGCCAAAAGTGGCATTTAAACTAAAGACAAAGACAAAGCCAATAGTGACACTAATTCTAAAAGCAAACAAATGCCAACACCTCTTTGTGATTTATTTGAATCTGATGGGAGGGGTGGAGTTTGAGGGATTTAGATAGGATAAAGTTAATCAGCTAGAGCAGAGGCCCTGTTAAATTCTGGGGTGTGTGAGGAGTCTGATGATGAGGAGTATGAAACATGAGGATGTTAACATACAGTGGCTAAGAAAACAATTTGTAAAAGTGTAAAATTTAAGTTACATTTTAGAGTTTAAATAAAGGTGTTGAGTACCTGCTTGTGTTTTGTTTGCAAAATTTTACCAAAAATAAGAACGACTAGTGAGGGTGGGAACTCAAAAGTGATGTATGGAAAATAAGAACGTGCCCCTAAGGGGGGGGGGCCTCAAATTCTTCGCATATTCCATGCTCTTATTGTCGGTGAATGACTGTAGTATGTTTACTACAACATAACTACAACAAGACTTCAAAAGTTTAAAAAAAAATTATACTGTTGCGGAAAAACAAAGATGGCCCCCTCTACAAGGCAGGTAAGGCCATGCTTACGAAAAAGTGATGGGCTATGACAAAAAACCTTCTACTCTGGGATTTTACAGCGAACTATTTATGGTACCCAAACCGATGAAAAAAAATGTGGAGACCAGTAATGTGTCTGAATGTTTTCTACAGTCTTTCAAATGTACCAACCTTCAAGATGGTACCAGCCAAGTCGATCAGTAAGTCGATTCAACCAAGAGAATGGGTAACATCCATGCATCTAACAGATGCCTAATTGCACGTGCCAGTTCACCCTCAATCACAGAAGCATCCACGATTTCAATCCAAAAAAAAAGGGTTTTCCAAATTAGAGCACTGCCTTTTGGTGTAGCTACAGCTCCTCTAGAGTTTATTTGAATAGTCAGAGAAGTAAAACTGATAGCTGAAGCCAGAAACCTCAGAATTTATCAATATCTGGATGACTGGCATCTTTGGTTCCTTCAAAAGAGCAATGTTTCCTAAACTCCCCCAATTGGTCAAACTGGTACAAGAAGTGGGCTGGCTCATCAATTTCAAAAAGTCAGAACTTGCACCTACTCAAAATATAGATTTCCTGGGCTGTCACTTTGATCTGCAGAAGGGTCTGGTATTTCCAACCGAAAAAGAAACTTGATTGCTTGTAAATTCATGTCACTTATATGGACATTAGTTTCTTTGGAAACAAGACTGAAATGAGTTTCGGTCTACTAGCTTGAGCCGTAAAGCCATCAGAGACACAAGTAGTACGCTGAAGGGGTCACCCATCCCAGTACTAATGCAGCCCATTGCTGCTTGACTTCAGTGAACAGACAGATACTCATTAAAGTAGACCACAATTCATGAAAGTTTAGAGACCCCCAAAAAAGTGATTTCTAGAAGTGCGAGCCTTGCTAGAGCTCGCACATAAAACAATACCTTTAGGAAGCCAAGAGACCTTTCCAGTGGTACCAAGAATCTCAGTGAATATATCTGGTCACCAGTCTCTGGACAAAAAATCCCTAGTAATGGAACTTTCTGAGCATCTCATATGTTTGGAAAATTTGCCAAACATTATGGCGGATTCTCCCATCCATCCTTATGTTCAAAATGTTGTGGTGTTCACAGATGCCTCCCAAAAGGGCTGCGTGCTCACTTAAATGAGATGGTGTTACGTGGCCTCGGGTAAAGCAAAGAAGCTCAGCTTCACATCATTGTGCTGGAGATAAAAGCCATTCTTTTAAGCCTAAAGGACATTCAGGATCACTTAAAAATCAAAGGGTTCTTATCTGTTCAGGCAACAGCACAGTAGTTTCATATAATTAAACAGTCATTCTATAGAAATGTGTGCCCTGATCTAGATGATTTGGGTTTTTACAAATCCCAGGAAGATCCAGATTCAGGTCCAGACATGTACCTGGACCCCTCGATGTGGCAGCACTCGTTACAAAGGGACAAGGTCATGCAAACTGAATGATCCCTTCACCAACAGATATTCAACCAAATTTGCAACGTTTGGCACACACCAGTGGTAGACTTGTTTGTCACTCATCTAAACCACAGACTACCAATTTATGTATCACCTGTATATATCCTTTGAATATCTGTTGGGAAGGCCTAGATGGCTATGTCTTCAGTCCAGTACCCATCCTGCCACAGGTAATTAAAAAAATAACTTACCCATGCAGGCTGATTGTACTGGCTATAGGGTGGCCAGGGATGCTTTGGTTTTAGGATCTGTCAATCTTTCAACCAGGATACCTCTGTCCAACCTTTTTGGTTAAAAGAGTCTATTTTTATTTACTGATATTTCTCAGAGTTTCTATAACATAAGTGTACAATTTTGATAGAATACCAGTGTGTAACTGAATCTCTTGTTTATTAATGTTCCATGGAAACCAAAAAAGAAATAAAAATATAAAAAAGATACCTCTGTAGCTCCCACATTGGAAAACATTCCTGAAACAGCCACATTCCAACAGGTTCCAGAACAATGTGGCATACCAGATTCATTATGTGTTGTTTCTGGATTCCAAAAATTAAATTCTGGAATATTCTCATCTGAGGTGGTAGAAAGAATTAAGGCACCTCAGAGGGAATCCTTAAGAAAAGTCCATCAATCAAGGTGGGCCATTTACGGGCAGTGGTGCTCAGAGATTAAGATGGACATCACTTCTGCAACTGTTCCCCGGGTAGCAGAAGTTTTAAACTATTGGCAAAAATCTCAAATCAGCCACAATCACTGGTTATAGAACAACAATTGCTGATACTTTGGGTTCCCAATGTGAACTTATCTCTTCAAGTCTGGAGCTCAATAGACTGATTGCCAGTTTTACTAGGAATAGACCAAAACCAAATAAGACTATACCCACATAGGACCTTTCTTTAGTCCTCCTGGGTTTTACAAAGCTCCTTTTAAGCCTTTATTGGAGGCTCCTTTGAAGTGGCTAACCTACAAAACAGTGTTTCCATTGGCTTTAGCCTCAGACAAGAGAATAGGTGAGATACATGATTGGACTCACTCTTCCATCTCCTGAAGGAGAAACTGGTCAGAAATTGGTCTTTTTAGCTTTCGCCCGCTTTTTTGGCTTTTCTTGGCTTCTGAGGGCCCTGATTCCATAAGGCCAATGGTTATACCAGCACTGAATACCACTTTGGACAGTTCGCATGTTGTAAACAGGCCACATTGTCTTGTTAGAGCCCTTAGATTTTACTTAGAGAAGTCAAAATCTCTTAGAAAGGGCAAAGCCTTCTCATTGTATCCCTTAGTGAAGGTTATTCAAAAGACATCAGCAGAATAAAAATCTCTCAGTGGATCAAACAAACTATTCATACTTGCTATCAATCGGCTGATATGATTGATCAGCAAGTCACTCAAGTTAGAGCACATGATGTGAAAGCCGTGGCTGCATCACTTGTTTTTAATGATGGTGTATCCTTAGCATGAATTCTGAGCTCCTGTTTCTGGAAATCCTACAATACCTTCACCAATTTTTATCTAAAGGGTGTTTGTTGTGAAAATCAAAATATTTTTAAATCCTAACCAATTTTATCATCTCAGAATGAAATTAACTGTTGAGTCTCCATACTTAAATCATTTTTATGTTGTTTTCGGGATTGAGAGAATTACAGCTGGTATTAAAAAGTCCAATTACAATAAAGTTAATCTTAAATACATGGTCCAGGAATTTATACAAAATAGCAGTGCTGTATAGTGTTTACCCAATATAATATAAAACTTTGATTCGCAATGAAATACATATAACTCACAATGCACAGCTATGTTGCAAAATATAAGTTTGGGTTGTCTTGAGGTTGGTTTCACTTCAGTATTTTAAATATTTAATTTGAAACTTTTATGGAACTCAAGAGGGGGAAATAGCAGAGCTTCAATAGCACGACATTCAGAAAACAAAGTTTTTTTCTTACTTGTTCACATTTCTCCATGAACTAAAAACTTAACTAAATGAAAAATAGATTGATACTGTAATAAAATGAATATGGCAGAAGTTTTTTCTTCATAAAAATTGACACACAACTTGAACTTTTTAGGCAGATATTTTTTTTCTGTAAATGCATTGGAAAGAAGCAAGGTATGTTTTATTTATTTGTATAATTTTATTGATATTAAGTTTCTTCTACAGTTCAAAAAATACAATGTTTCTTTGTTAAGTTTTATACAGCACTGAAAAAAAATGAAAGCCAACCCACTTCATATTGACCAATGTAGGTATATTAAAACTGACTTTAGAAGTTTAAAATTCATGGATGTTATTCTTAAATGTTAAAACGGCAGATTATATATATTTGCAAGGTTTTATAGAAACTATTTACAAGTATAATGTGTGACAATACATGTGAATTATTTTCTGTACATTGACAATATCCTTATTTGCCAACACATAGATTTCAAGACAGGTTAAGGAAATCTCCAAAAGAATCAGCATTTCTGTGTGAATACCCATTTGATTGTTGAGCAAATTTACCCTACGTATGAAATACAGACTAGAAATTACTTCCTTGTTTCCAATCCAAGGTATATTTGTATATAATTTACAAGTATTATACCTCTGTGTTATGAGGTGTATGTTTGTTGCTTAACAAAATTGTTAAATAACTGTTTTCAGTAACTTATAAACCAACACATGTATATTATTGAGTGACTGACTGGAGAATTGTGAATTAACTTGCAGCTTGAGCATTATGAGATTATTTATGAGAACAGTGAGCCTATTAATTATTGGCTGCACAGTATTTCAGGTAGAAGTTTTTTGGTTAACAAGTGAAAGAAATGTCTGAGTAATGAAACATTAATGGTGTTTCTTATACATGTTTGTTTTAATGTAATACTAACACTTTTGTTGGTTTAGTATAAATAAAAGGTGTCTCATACATAATCTAAATGACTATCATCAGTTCAACCAGGTGTGAATTTCAGTGTTAAAGAAATTCAATGTCAGTGTGCTAGTTAATCAAAATGACCTTTTTGCAAAATACTTTTCTTGTTGGTCAGAGAAAATTCTTTTTGTGTTTAATAGCAGATTTGTTTATTGCATACACTGGATGTTATCTGGTGGACATTATGGTTCATGCATAGATAAGCTCCCATCGTGGCTGCAACCACCATTGCTGCGTGTGTAAAAATTTTCTGTTACCCCTCTATAGGACAAACTATTACAGGTACACTTCGTAAATTTACAGTATATATTCAGTATTAAAAGACATGCTTGGGAATATTTTTGCCCTAATTTTGCAATACAAGATAGCAACCATGGGAGGTTTCTTTGATGGTCAGTGAGACGTTTTACACATTCTGAGGCTGGTTCTCATCTGTGGAAAGATGAATTTATTTATGGTTGATATTTTAATAGATTTATATGTCTTAGATAGCCTTCAGATACTATTTGACCCCTAAAATGCCCCACAAAGCACCTTTTTTCATCTATTTTCAGGATTTTGTTGCTTATAGATGTCTTAGTTTTCTGAAGAAGTTGTTCCTATTCGCACTGAAGGTTACAGAAGGTTAAGGCCTACTTGACTTGCAGCATCTCACTCAATTTGTTGTTCTAATGAATTGTGTGTGCTATTCAATTTTCTACAACCATCATTGCCTTATCCCAAAGCTATGTGAGTTAAAGTAATTTTAGCTGAATTGAGTAAATCAGTTTTTGACAATTTTGGTGAAATTTCTTGTTCAGCAACACTCTCCATGACATCAGTATGGTCAGTGGTTTGGTGTAACACAATAGCTATGTGAGTTGTAGTTACTTTATCTCTTTTCATGAGTAAATGGCTTGTGTCTCCAGAAGTAATGCATGTACACAAGTTCTCGCAAAGTTGTTGTTCACCTATTTTTATGTCGTCACTCTGCGGCGTGGGCGTCCGCGTGAACAACTTCTTCTCCAAAAGTACAAGGCCTAGAGACATGCTGTTTTTTTTTAAATATACCTTATCTATCGAGGATGAAAATTTGTTTAAGGCATGCAGATCTGTTTGTTCGTCTGTTTGCTAGAGACATTACAAGGGGGGTACCCCCACCAAAAGTGTGAAAATTTCAACACTTGATCACAATTTTCTCAGTGACTATTGCAGGGATTTCTCTCATATCTTGCATATATGTACTAGGCCAGAGGTAGATTCTCTTTTCTGAGTATGAGACCTGGATCTGTCTTATTTTTTTTAATAAATTTTTTTAATAATTTTTAATGCATTAAAATTCATGAAATCATGCACTAAATCACTTATAACTTGAAAAGTGTTGCATTCAGAGCATTTTGTTAAAATATGTTATTCAGCTACCTTTTTCATAGCTACAACGTGGTGAGTAACTTGGGTGTCTGTCACAATAGCTAAGTGAGTAATAGCTACTTTTGGGCTTTCCAGTAACTTCCATCATGAGTAAAATCACTTGTAACTGGAAAACTATTGCATTTAGAAAATTTTGTATAAATATGTTATTCAGCTACTTTTGGGTCAGCTATAACATAGTAAAATTTCAGACCTGTAGCTCATGGCATAGCTGAGTAATAGCTACTTTTAGGTTATCACTGTGGAGTAAATCACTTATAACTTGAAAACTATTGCATTTAGAGTATTTTGTTGAAATATGTTTTTTACCTATTTTGGGGTCAGCTATAACATAGTGAAATTGCAGACCTGTGGCTCATTGCATAGCTGAGTAATAGCTACTTTGAAGTTCTCACTTTTGAGTAAAATCACTTGTAATTGGAAAACTATTGCATTTACAGAAATTTGTGTAAATATGTTATTCAGCTACTTTTTGGGTCAGCTATAACATAGTGAAATTACAGACCTGTAGCTCATGGCACAACTGAGCAATAGCTATTTTCAGGTAGTGACTGTTGAGTAAATCAGCTGTAACTTGAAAAATATTGCATTTGGAGTATTTTGTTAAAATATGTTCTTCACCTTCTTTTGGGTCAGCTATAACATAGTGAAATTACAGACCTATAGCTCATGGCTTAGCTGAGCAATAGCTATTTTCAGGTAGTGACTGTTGAGTAAATCAGCTGTAACTTGAAAAATATTGCATTTGGAGTATTTTGTTAAAATATGTTCTTCACCTTCTTTTGGGTCAGCTATAACATAGTGAAATTACAGACCTATAGCTCATGGCTTAGCTGAGCAATAGCTATTTTCAGGTTCTCACTATTGAGTAAATCAGTTGTAACTTGAAAACTATTGCATTTACAGTAATTTGCTTAAATATATTGTTCATCTACTTTTGGGTCAGCTATAACATAGTAAAAATTCAGACATGTAGCTCATTGCATAGCTGAGTAATAGCTACTTTGAGGTTATCACTGTTGAGTAAATCAGTTGTAACTTGAAAACTATTAAATTTAGAGTATTTTGTTTAAATATGTTATTCACATAATGTTTGGTCAGCTATAACATAGTGAAATTGCAGACCTGTGGCTCATTGTATAGCTGAGTAATAGCTACTTTGAAATTCTCACTGTTGAGTAAATCAGTTGTAATTGGAAAAATATTGCATTTGGAGTATTTTGTTAAAATATGTTGTTCTCCTACTTTTGGGTCAGCTATAACATAGTGAAATTACAGACCTATAAGTCATGGCATAGCTGAGCAATAGCTATTTTCAGGTTCTCACTATTGAGTAAATCAGCTGTAACTTGAAAACTATTGCATTTACAGTAATTTGCTTAAATATGTTGTTCACCTACTTTTGGGTCAGCTATGACATAGTAAACATTCAGACATGTAGCTCATTGCATAGCTGAGTAATAGTTACTTTGAGGGTATCACTGTTGAGTAAATCAGTTGTAACTTGAAAACTATTATATTTAGAGTATTTTGTTTAAATATGTTATTCACATAATTTTTGGTCAGCTATAACATAGTGAAATTGCAGACCTGTGGCTCATTGTATAGCTGAGTAATAGCTACTTTGAAGTTCTCACTGTTGCGTAAATAATTGTATCCACTGGATAGCCGCAGTGTGTAGAGATTTCACCATTACCGCTTTAATGAAAAAAATATTATAGCTAGCCTTCTTAAGTTTGCAGGATATATTAATAACCATAAAATGTTGCCTGGGAATTTTTTTGGCCTCATTTTGGAAAAAACAAGATGGCTGCCAGGGACGTTTATTCCACTTTAAACAAGGACTTATGTTGGCCCCCTAGAGCAAAGGGTATTATAGGTAGAGATCTCAAATTCGCTGGATATGTTCCTCATTATAAAATCTTGACTGGGAATATTTTTGGCCTCATTTTGAAAAACAAGATGGCTGCCACGGCTGTTTCCTTGTCAGTCATGAAAAGTGCTTATATCTCCCTTATTATTGGTCCTAGAGGTTTGGGATGGTAAACCAACCTGTAGGAAATCATGGGCTGCAAATCTTTTGGTGTGGTCAGATTTGAGCTTTGACCCCTCCTTCAAGGTCAAACAAAGATAGCCATACTTAAAAGTGCTTATAACCTGCTTATTATTGGTCCTAGAGGTTTGGGATGGTAAACATATAGGAAATCATGGGCTGGGAATCTGTTGATGTGGTTCAATTTGACCTTGGACCCCTCCTTCAAGGTCAAATGAGGATAGCCAAACTTATAAGTGCTTATAACTCGCTTATTATTGGTCCTAGAGGTTTGGGATAGTAAACCATCCTATAGGAAATCAGGGGCTGGGAATCTTTTGATGTGGTCAGATTTGACCTTTGGACCCCTCCTTCAAGGTCAAATGAGGACAGCCAAACTTAAAGGTGCTTATAACTCCCTTATTATTGGTCCTAGAGGTTTGGGACGGTAAACGAACCTATAGGAAATCATTGGCTGGGAATGTTTTTGTGTGGCTGGATTTGACCTTGGACCTCTTCTTCATGGTCGACCGAGGATATTGCATTTGCAGTATTTCTTTAAATATGTTTTAACCTACTTTTTACACTTAAACAATTACCTTATTACTTTCCTTCATAATACCATTTGCGGGGAACAACATTTTTGTCCTTTTCTTCTGTCAGCTTCGGAATTTCTTTCGAATATGCTGTTCAAGTACCATTTACTGTATTTCTGTACAGCACTTTCCCTGATAATTATGCTTTCCTCTCATTATCACCTTCACAAATCAAAAACACTCAGTCAGCTGACACAGTGCCCGTTCACGGGCACTCTCCTCTTTTTGTAAAAACTTATTCGTTTTAGCATTTTTACAGAATAGATTTTTCTGATACTATAGCCACAACTTGGCTAACTTTTGGGATTCCAGTTGCAATAGCTAAGTGTGCTATACCTACTTTTTCAGTTTTCAGCAGTTGGCATTATGAGTAAATGACTTCTGTCCTAAAAGAAAATACATTTAAACTTTTTCCATTTAATATATTCTTAAACCACTGTTTGTGGTATGCCATAGTGAAAATTAAGACTGGTTGCTTGGTAGGTATCAATAGCTGAGTCAGTTAGAGTCACTTTTTATTTTTGAGTGGTTACCATAATGAATAAATGGCTTACATCTTGAGAAGTAATACAGATACACAATTTTCTCAAAGTTATTGTTGACCTGTTTATTTGTGATGTTTAACATAGTTAAGTTTTAGATTGGTTACTCAGTGTATAAGTGAGTAATGGCTACTTTTATAAGGAAATTATGGTTACTTTTATAATCTCACAGTTGAGTAAATGGCTTATATCTTGAAAATTAATGCATTTTTAGCATTTTCACAAAATATATTATTCAGACTCTTTATCTTATGTCTTCTGTCATAAAAATTACAGTAACACTTTTTCTTTTTAAAATGTTCTTAAACTAATGTTTGCACAATATCACCAATCTAGGTATAAGTGAGTATCCCAAGAACTAAGTGAGTAAGAGCTACTTTTTCCTGTATTTCATAAGTTACCATAATAACTACCATAAGTTACCATAATAACCACCATAACGGTATATGGTTTATATCATTATCTGGAAACCAAAGGAGATAGTGATTTTGGTCAGATGTTGGACCCACTGGGTACTAAAGACTTCTCTTTCATTGCTGCTGAGAAAATTTAGAATTTTCTGAATGTCAGCCTCCAATTTGAGTTTTGGTAGAAATCAAAAATGTTGTTTATCTTTTTTTTTTGAAAAAAAAGAAATAAACAAACACACAATATACCACATTAAGTAATGAATCATCAAAGAAATAATATTACACAAATTTTGTCCATGCAAATTGTTATACAAGAAATATATTTCAAATACAGTATTCAGGAGCCATTATTTTAAATCAATCACATGGTCTACAAAAGTAAATATGTGATTATTTCAGTCATGTGAAGCAGCAATAATGTTCTCTCTGGAATCCACTGTGAATTCTATTACCTTGACATGGACAACTGAGAATGGACATGGCTACAGTGACTTCACCATCACACTTGATGGTACTCAGCAGGGTGGTGTACATCCAGGTTCAGAATTTAATACTGGCAGTTCCAAAACTAGTGAAGTGATAACAGGTTTAGATAGTGGAACTCAATACACTGTAGCTGTTATGAGTGGAACAGATGAGATCTGGAGTGGCTCTATTTATACAAGTAAGTTTCTCCGGAAAATTCTGCTTTTATTAAATCACCAAGTATCTTATTCACTAATGCTACTATTGTGAGGTCCTGTCAAATTAAATATGAATTTTTTTCAGCGCAAAATACTTTTTTCTCAGAGTAAAAGCTTCAAAGTATTGCATAAAAAAGTACATTTTGATCAATAAAATTGAACCATTACATTATCAAGTTGGTGTTGATCATGAATACTGACTGGGTAATAGATCACAAAAGAGAGAAAAAGCAGTGATATCCTAACTTAACTATGAAAGCATGAGATGTAATTGATATTTTTGTTAAAATTATATGCTATACACATATCACTTAGAACATATGTACACAACTATAATAATTTACTGACATACATGCAAAAAGTCAAGAAATAGATAAAAATTCCAATGTAATCTCATTTGGATAAAATATTGTTGAATTTTGATCTTGTCTGTTAATAAAGTTTCAAATATAACCATAGACCATATTGTTACAAGATATATACCTGTGTGCATATTTTTAGAATTCATATTGTGAAATGAAATCAGAATAATTGCAGTTTAAATCTCTAGATATTCCATTAATTTAATATTATTACTAATGTTTGAGTTACTCCCACAAGTTACAAGTTTCCAGCAAGTTCCACTGAGGGATTGCTATCACTACCTCAGCCAAGGAGGTGATATTTTTGGCGGTCTGTGTGTATTTCTTTTTCTGTTTGCAAAATAATCAAAATGTTGTTTATAGCTTTGGATGAAATTTTCAGAATATGTCGAGAATGACACACAACAGATGATTCTATTTTGTTGGTGATCCAGTTTACTGTCTGGATCCAAGAATTTTTAAAAATATTTTTATCATTGCTATCGTAGACTTTATTGGAGGTGTTTGGCCTTGGGAGAGGAATGTATTTTCGAGGGTGCTCTAATGTTGCGTCATTCATCATTTTGTAGGATTTTCATGAACAATGTGCCCCAGATGTGTGACACACTTTATATAGATATTGTTGTTAACATACCTTTGAGTTTTGAAATGTGTTGAATTTTGTATAGATATTGTTGTTGTTTAGCATACCTTTAACTTCTGTTTTGAATATGTTAAATTTTATATGGGTACTCTGCAGCAGTGTGTTTACAAATGTAATGTCCTGATCACACAGCAGGTGATTTTTGTCGATGTTTACATTCATTTTGTGTAACTCCTCATTGCCCCGTGTATTGCCAAACTTTTGACGATGTTTCTGTGCGTGCATTTGTAGTCCTTTTCTTTAGTACATCAACTGATTTTGGGATGCCTGTAAAATTAATGTAGTTAATACTACTTGCAATGTGATCAGGTCATGCGGTGGGCTAGATTGGTGTGGGATCTGTCCATTTTCACTATAATTATGTCAATGAGAACAGTTACTGTTGTCCTAACATGTTGGAATCAATAACATAGGTCAAGTATTGAGAAAGTAGTTTTAAAATACCAATCACATTATAGCCAAAGTTGGTTGATGGTTTACATCTGGTTCGGTATCAGCTTGGGACAGGTCTTCAGCATTGCCACTTGTGGGGGTTAAAGCCACAAAGGTGACAGCCAGTGATTAGATGCCAAACTTACTAACCACCATAGGCCACCAAGGACCTTTATCACATTGTTGTGGTTTTTACGATATTTGTAGGATTTCTACATAAGCCCTCATCCCTCTCTGTACTGTCATACTTCTGCCAGTAAATTATGTATCTGTAACATTCTCTGCTTTCTGCAGCCACACACAAAAGAGTTTTAGAATGTCCTGCAAAGGACTTAATATTTGCAAGAGGGCTTAATATAATTGTATATTGTGATTCTTTCTGAATTGCTAATTAAATGCATGTTTAAATCAAATGTCCAGATTTTCTGCCTTATGTAGATGGTGTAAGGCTCACCCTAATCATCTATAACTTAAGGATGTTGTATTATTTCTGTAGCTCTTACGCTGTCTTTACTCCCATTCTAAACTGCAAGTTTTGGTGTATTTGGGCAAGTTTAAACAGAGGCAGACACAGGCTTTTCTGAAAGGCTGGCGTGGGTTGTCCGGGGCATGGATATTGCCTATACAGACATTTTGTAGTGGGTACTTTCGTACCAGTTGTCAAGTAAATGGAAAAAGATACTTACAGAAAAAAATTCTATAAAATCCCAAAGCAGAAAAACCCCTAGTAGAAAAAAAAAATCCATGCAAATTTAACACATTTGGTTCATTGTATCAAGGTACATGTTGGATTTAAAAATAAGTTTTCAACAATTTGTAACACTGAACCACATATTTTAAAATACACAAGTGATGCACACCACATGACAAACATGTAGGCTTTAGCATAATATAATAAAGTTTATTTGTTTATTTTGTTTGTTTGGGGTTTTACGTCGCTTTCAACACTGTACAGGTCATATCACGACGGGTAGTTGGAAGGGCAGAGGAAACCAGTACATACAGTTCGCTAGGGTTGTGTACTGTAAACTGCCGACCAACGGCAAGCAACTAATATAATAAAGAAAGGATGAGGTCAAAATCAAAGTTCCTAATAAGGGTAACTGTTTTGTAGGAAAGATGAAGTTTGAAAGGTTTTGGTATTCTTCAAACCCCCTTTGGTTTAAGATGGTTAGAACTTTGGCGAGTACTATAATCCTTTTAAGGACCACCCAAATCTTTAAAGCTCATAACACCATCCCTTCAAATAACTGCACACACAAACACATAAAGAGTTGTCTCCCATTACAACTCCCTAAAATTTGTTAAATATTGTTTCAAATGAAATAAAAATGTATGTCCCTTGTTTTTTACCTGATTCCAAGTAAAAAGGATACAACCCCCACCATTCATAAAGTAATTCACCAGGTCAACCTGAACTTGTTTGGGTTCTCTGGAGGGATTGTGGTTTTGTTTTACACATTAAAACAACGTTTTAGCTTTGTCATGTTTTCCTTGAATTTGGGATAGAGGTACATGTATTTCAAAGTAGTTCCAAAAGAAACAATTACTAATCTCATATTTTCCATCCAATGTTTTTTTGTAAAGTTTCAATAGTCAAAACCCAGCTGGACTAATTTCTCAAAATATTAAGACTTATTAGTCACTAGTAATCATTCATCATTTTAAACTATTTTACAGCCCTACTTGGGTGATATCATCAGCAGGGAAGAGCTAAAATGATCTATCCCTGATTTAACTATTTGTACTACCTGCAGTTAAACACTCCTTTAGCCTGCATCACTCACAGGTGCTGAACAGTAGTATTTTATTATTAACTTCATCCAGACTCAGTTGTTCTGATTTTATGTCTAAATATGACTATTTATAGACAAAACTTTAGTGTGCAGTTTTGAGTCATATTTCAATTAGCATGAATTCAGGAAGTTGTTTTTGGCTTTAATATGATGATATTTCATTTTTAACCCTAGCCCATAAAGGGTGGGGTTATTGTCCCCTGCACCATCCAGGCGACATCAGTGGAATCGGCAGCGGCATAAAACTTGGGTGTTCCACAGCCTAAACCCATGCACAGATTTTTACCAAATTTTCATGTTATGTTTAACCTATGTGGATCTAGAGCTGACTAGATTTTGGGAGCATCTGGCAAAAAATATTGCCATGGCAACACTTTAGACAGCCTAAAATCATATACACAGATTTTCACCAAATTTTCATATGTTTACCTGAAGAATATCAAAAGCTGATTAGGTTTTTTTTTTTTTTTTTTTGGTGGAGGGGGGGGGGGGGGTGCGGGAGATTCAGGTACAACTGTTGCTGTGGTAACACTTTTAATATTTTATCATTTTGGGTGTTCCACAGCTTCAACCAATGCATGGATTTTAACCAAATTTTTAGGATATGTTAACTGAAACAAGATCTAGAACTGAATAGGTTTTTGAGGGTATCACCTGTTGCCATTGCATTGCTTTCCATCTTAAACTTCTTAATTGAAAAAGGGATGCTATTAAACCGATGTTATTACAGTTGCATTTTATATTCCTGCTGGCCAAGGTCGGGGTTGGGAGTTTATGAAATACCTTTCGTGCGTGGGTGTGTGTGTGTGTGCATGTGTGCGCTTGTCACATTTTTATATCAACCTTTATATCTCATTCATTTATGAAGATATCTTCACCAAATTTGCAGAGTATGTTTATGGCTGTGAAAACATGACTGTAAAAAGTATTGTACTCATTGTATCCCCGACGCGAAGCGGGGATACTATGGATTCATCATCGTCGTCGTCCGCGCCCTCGTCCACGTCCGCAGAGATTTCTTGTTAGCGACCTACAGTCCACATTTCTTTCCAGATTTCTTTCATATTTGGCAGGTGTCTTGATATGGTAGAGGACTCGCCACCTTATCTTTTTGGTAGCCTTTATGTCTAAATTAGGCCTGTGGTAGACAAAAATGTCTAAAATGCATTAAAATTCATGAAATCATGCACTAAATCACTTATAACTTGAAAAGTGTTGCATTTAGAGCATTTTGTTAAAATATATTATTCAGCTACTTTTTCATAGCTACAACGTGGTGAGTAACTTGGGTGTCTGTCTCAATAGCTAAGTGAGTAATAGCTACTTTTGGGCTTTTCACTAACTTCCATCATGAGTAAAATCACTTGTAACTTGAAAAGTATATTGCATTTAGAGAATTTTGTATAAATATGTTATTCAGCTACTTTTGGGTCAGCTATACCATAGTAAAATTTCAGACCTGTAGCTCATGGCATAGCTGAGTAATAGCTACTTTTAGGTTATCACTGTTGAGTAAATTACTTATAACTTGAAAAGTATTGCATTTAGAGTATTTTGTTTCAGATGTTATTCACCTATTTCAAAGTCAGCTATAACATAGTGAAGTTCCAGACCTGTGGCTCATTGGATAGCTGAGTAATAGCTACTTTGAAGTTCACACTGTTGAGTAAATCAGTTGTAACTTGAAAACTATTGCATTTACAGAATTTTGTATAAATATGTTATTCAGCTACTTTTGGGTCAGCTATAACATAGTAAAATTTCAGACCTGTAGCTCATGGCATAGCAGAGTAATAGCTACTTTGAGGTTATCACTGTTGAGTAAATCAGTTGTAACTTGAAAACTATTGCAGTTACAGTATTTTGCTTAAATATGTTGTTCACCTGCTTTTGGGTCAGCTATAACATAGTGAAATTACAGACATGTAGCTCATGGCACAACTGAGCAATAGCTATTTTCAGGTACTGACTGTTGAGTAAATCACTTGTAACTTGAAAAATATTGCATTTGGAGTATTTTGTTAAAATATGTTGTTCACCTACTTTTGGGTCAGCTATAACATCGTGCAATTACAGACCTATAACTCATAGCATAGCTGAGCAATAGCTATTTTCAGGTTCTCACTATTGAGTAAATCAGTTGTAACTTGAAAACTATTGCATTTACAGTATTTTGCTTAAATATGTTGTTCACCTACTTTTGGGTCAGCTATAACATAGTAAAAATTCAGACATGTAGCTCATTGCATAGCTGAGTAATAGCTACTTTGAGGTTCTCACTGTTGAGTAAATCAGTTATAAAATGAAAACTATTACATTTACAGTATTTTGTTTAAATATGTTATTCACATAATTTTTGGTCAGCTATAACAGAGTGAAATTGCAGACCTCTATGTCATGGCATAGCTTACCAATATCTACTTTCAGGTTCTCACTGTTGAGTAAATCATTGTATCCACTGGATAGCCACAGTGTGTAGAGAGATTTCACCATTACTACTCTAACGAAAAAAATATTATAGCTAACCTTCTCAAGTTTGCAAGGTATATTACAGGGTGCACCACAGTATTCTATTGGTAGGCTTTATGTCTAAATTAGGCCTGTGGCTAAATTACTTGCCTACTAAAATGAGTAATTTTGAACTTTCTCTAAAAGTATTGCAGATAGCAAATTTTTCTAAAATAACTCATTCACCTACTTTTTGGAGAGCCTTCACATGCTGAAGTTTCAGACCTAATTACTGACCTACTCAAAATGAGTAAATGGAAATTATCTCTAAAAGTATTGCACATAGCCAATTTTTGTCAAATAACTCCTTCACCTACCTTTGGGAGAGCTTTCACTTGGTGAAGTTTCAGACCCATAGCTAATTATTCACCTACTCAAAATGAGTAAATGCAAATTATCTCTAAAACTATTGCAGATAGCCAATTTCTCTCAAGTAACTCCTTCACCTACTTTTGGGAGAGCTTTCACTTGGTGAAGTTTCAGACCCGTAGCAAATTACTCACCCACTCAAAATGAGTAAATGGAAATTATCTCTAAAAGTATTGTAGATAGCCAATTTTTGTCAAATAACTCCTTCACCTACTTTTGGGAGAGCTTTCACTTGGTGAAGTTTCAGACCCGTAGCTAATTATTCACCTACTCAAAATGAGTAAATGCTAATTATCTCTAAAAGTATTGCAGATAACCAATTTTTATCAAATAACTCGTTCATCTACTTTTGGGAGAGCTTTCACATGGTGAACTTCCAGACCCATAGGTAATTACTCACCTACTGAAAATGAGTAAATTCAAATTATCTCTTAAAAGTATTGTAGATAGCTAATTTTTGTCAAATAACTCATTCACATACTTTTGGGAGAGCTTTCACTTGGTGAAGTTTCAGACCCGTAGCTGATTATTCACCTACTCAAAATGAGTAAATGCGAATTATCTCGAAAAGTATTGCAGATAGCCAGTATTTCTCAAATAAGTCATTAATATGAAAACAACTTATTGGAAGTCATGGGCTGCGAATCTTTTGATGTGGTCAGATTTGACCTTGGGCACCTCCTGCTTATTATTGGTCCTAGAGGTTTGCAATGTGAAAACGACTTATAGGATATCATGGGCTGCGAATCTTTTGATGTAGTCCGACTTCACCTTGGGCCCCTGCTACAGGGTCAAATAAGGGTAGCCAAACTTAAAAGTGCTTTCAGCTTGCTTAGTAACGAAAAATGCTGATTATCTTCTAAACTATGTTTAGTTGGCATTCGTCGGTGGATACATCCTGCATCTGGCCACAGATGCGTCCTTGGTCTAGTTTTAAAAGGCAACATTGACCGCCATGGCTGATTGTTCGAAAATCACAGCATTTTTAGTTCTTTATTTTTATTGGGTAGTTTGCAAGTAACTAACCTTTTTATTAGATTTATAATATCCGCTGTCCATCTGTCAACTTTTTGATTTCTGGACTGTAACTCACGGACGCTTCTGCCAGTCAATTTGAAATTTGACAGGGTAGTAGGACACCGCCTAGGCTAGGTTGCTTTCAAAGTTGGGTCCAGTCAGTGCATCTGTCCATCAACATTTTGGTTTCTGGACTGAAACTTGAAGACAGTCTTCCATTTGAAACTAAACAGAGTGAAAGGTTAGGACTAGGTTGCTTTCAAAATTAGTGCTATTTTTAAAAACATAATGGCTGCCATGGCTACCAACGTGAAATTCCAATTTTGGACTCTAACTTTGAAGATGATTCTGATCAATTTTATCACAAAACACGTGAAAACGTATCTTTTCAGATTAGCCTATCCTCCACCATAGCCTATCCACCCTATCAGATGCTAATATACATACTGACCTCCTTTTTGGATCTGGACTATCCCTTTTTGGACATCAGCGCCTTAAAGGATGTTTACATCAATTTCGGCCATTTATAAATCCTTCTTACTTACTAACAGAAAACAGCGAGATATCGATTCATAATGCTTGGTATAATCTAAGCTACTTAATACTGCCCCTTATCTACTTAACATACTGGTATAAAGTTTGTTCATCTACACCATAGGGTCACAGGATAAGATTCCTTCTTACAAAAGATATATAAATATAAAAGTTGTTGCTGGACCCTGTCTCTGATATCAATTGTGCAACCCACCTTTTTGGGGTCTATTACCCCACTTTTCTTGTCTGTAGTTAACATTTTAATGTGACCAATTGTATATACATAGTAATTTTGTTTTATTACAGATAAGTTTATCGAATTAGTCCCAGTATTAATTATTGTAATGAGTGGTATTGTTATATATTTACAGAGTGCTAAAATAAATATTAATTTTATTTATTAATTCTGAATTATTTGAAATCAAGTACCTGCTTACATATATAAAACACTGTTCCTTAATTTTGATTTGAAGCTGCAATAAGTAGTGTATATTTCTCCTGGATAACATAAAAGCTTATTTCCGGCATCATTCAAAATTAAATATCCGACCCTGAAAAAAAAAAAATTATCTCCTACTGGGCTTTAGGCCAAGAAGGAGAGAATGGGGTGCATCCATGTGTGTGCTTGTGTGTATTTTAGTGTATGTCCTTTAGATTTCTCTAAAACTGCTGCATTGACACATTTCGGCTTCAGTTAAAGTTAAGTGAGTAATAGCATTTTAAGCTGATTTGAGCACAATTTTTGAAAAAGAAAATGTCTGATATCTTCAAAGAAATGCACTTAACCTATTCCTTCCAATATATTATTCGTCGATTTTTGAGTCAGATGTAACAAAATAAAATTACATATCTATAGCTCATTGTACAACTCAGAGCAGTAGCTATTTTGAGATTCTCACTGTTGAGTAAATCACTTAATTGTAACTTGAAAACTGTTGCATTTACAGTAATTTGTTAAAATTATTATATTAAATTCCCCTGCTTTTGGGTCAACTATAACATAGTAAAATTGTGGACCTGTAATTCATTGTAAGGTTGGAAATAGCTATTTTGAGATTCGCTCTACTTTTGGGTCAGCTGTTACATAGTAAGATTGCATATCTGTAGTCTACGAATCTTTAGGAAGTGCCAAATTTTACCTTTGACCCTTGCTTCAAGGTGGAGTGGTGTCAAAAAAGCTCTTATATCTCACTTATTATCTGTTCTGCAGCTTTGAAATGTGAAAACAACTAAAAGGAAATCACAGCCTGCAATCTTTTGCAAGTTTCGAAATTTATCTTTGACCCTGCTTTAAGGTCAGGTGGGATCAGTATGCTAAAGAGGCCTTGTCTACTTATTATTGCTTCTAGAACTTCAAAATGTGAGAACAACCGGTAGTAAATCATGTCCTGCAAATCTTTTGCAAGTGTCAAATTTGATCTTTGACCTCTGCGTCAAGGTTCAGTTAGGTTATCATATTGAAAAGGTCTTGTATCTCCCTAATATTACTCCTTGGGCTTAGAACCCTGTTTCAGGATCAGACTTCCTCCATTTCTGCTCAATACCCGCTGGGAGACAAACACTGATGCAGTGGTCTTGTTTCTAATCTATTTTATAACTTACCAACCCAGGTAAATGCATTAATACTGATTAACTGATACTCTGCATTTTTATCTCCCGCCGGGCTTTAGCCTGGGAGGGAGATTATAAAATGCATCCTGTGCATACGTGGGTGGGTGCGTGTGTTAGTGTGTCACACAGATTTCTCTAAAACTGCTACAGCTACAGCTACAGATTTCTTGTAAATTAATTGTCCTAATGAATTTTCATGCCCTTGAATTTTTTTTTATCTCCCGCCGGCCCGGGCGCATTCCGTGTGTGTGTGCGTGTGTGCATGTGTTCGTGTGTGATGGAGTTTATGTGTCACGCTTATATAAATGGCTGTACATCACACTGGTTGTTTCTCCTTGGCCTTTTCAATGTTTTTTATGACCTTATTGCTTATGTCCTTTCATTTGATGCTGTTATTTCAGACCTAGGACCATAGCTAAGTGAGTAATAGCAATGGTGGCTACTTTGAGTAAAGTGCTCATAACTCCAAAACGACTACATTTAGTGTGTTTCTGTAAAATACGTTGTTCAGCTACTTTCTGCATGCCTACAAGATGGTACCATTTTTAGGGGTCTATCTTGATAGCTAAGTGAGTAATAGCTATTTTCTGTTATTAACAATGAGCAAAATGAGTAAGTTGATTTTGTCTTTGTAACTGTTACTTACAATATTGGCCTGAAATATGTTGTTGACCAACTCCTTCATGTACTATATCATGGGGAGGTTTCCAAGGTGTAGCTCTATAGCTAACTGAGTTATAGCTACTTTGATGATAACCATAATGAGTAAATGGCTTATATCTTCAAAAGTATTGCAGCTACACAATTGTACACGTGTTCCAATATGTTGTTCAGCTACTATCTCCACAGCTACAACATGGTCACTAGTTTGGAAGTGTATCTCCATAGCTAAGTGAGTAATAGCTACTTTATCAATTTTTAATGATAACCATAATGAGTAAATGGCTCATATCTTCAAAAGTATTGCGGCTACACAATTTTGTTCCAATATGTTGTTCAGCTACTTTCTCCACAGCTACAACATGGTCACTAGTTTGGAAGTGTATCTCCATAGCTAAGTGAGTAATAGCTACTTCTTCAATTTTTAATGATAACCATAATGAGTAAATGGCTTATATCTTCAAAAGTATTGCAGCTACACAATTTTTCTCAAATATGTTGTTCATCTACTTTTTTGTGAACTATAACATATTTAAGTTTCACAACTGTTGCTCAATGTACAAGTGAGTAATGGCTACTTTATTGCTACTTTTGGTGAAAATGTGAAAAATGACAAATATCTCGCAAACCGTAAGAGATAGAGCAATTTCGAGCGAATTTTTGACCCACAGGGTAATACAACAGCATCCTATGCTAAAAGGAAAAAGGTTTGGTGAACTTTGGCCTACTTTTGAGTGAGTAATAGCACTTTTACCTAATATCATTATATGACTTATAACTGTCAATGAGTAAATGGCTTATATCTTCGAAAGTATTGCAGCTACACAATTGTACACGTGTTCCAATATGTTGTTCAGCTACTATCTCCACAGCTACAACATGGTCCCTAACATGGTCAGTAGTTTGCAAGTGTATCTGCATAGCTAAGTGAGTAATAGCTACTTTTTCAATTTTTAATGATAACCATAATGAGTAAATGGCTTACATCTTCAAAAGTATTGCAGCTACATTATTTCTCTCAAATATGTTGTTCATCTACTTTTTTTGTGAACTGTAACATATTTAAGTTTCACAACTGTTGCTCAATGTACAAGTGAGTAATAGCTACTTTATTGCTACTGTTGGTGAAAATGTGAAAAATCACAAATATCTCGCAAACCGTAAGAGATAGAGCAATTTTGAGCGAATTTTTGACCCACAGGGTAGTACAAGAGTATCTTATGCTAAGGGGAAAAAGGTTTGGTGAACTTTGGTCTACTTTTGAGTAAGTAATAGCACTTTACCTATTATAGGGTTTATGTCTAAATTAGGCCTGTAGTAGACAAAAAAGTCTAAATTGTGGAATATTACTTGTTGGCAAACCTACAGTCCACATTTCTTTCATATTTGGCAGGTGGCTTATCTCTAAAAGTATTGCAGATAGCCAATTTTTCTCAACTCATTCACCTACTTTTGGGAGAGTTTTCACTTGAAGTTTCAGACCCATAGCTAATTACTCACCTACTCAAAATGAGTAAATGCGAATTATCTCTAAAAGTATTGCAGATAGCCAATTTTTCTCAAATAACTCATTCACCTACTTTTGGGAGAGCTTTCACTTGGTGAAGTTTCAGACCCATAGCTAATTACTCACCTACTCAAAATGAGTAACTGCGAATTATCGTTAAAAGTATTGCAGATAGCCAATTTTTCTCAAATAACCCATTCACCTACTTTTGGGAGAGCTTTCACTTGGTGAAGTTTCAGACCCATAGCTAATTACTCACCTACTCAAAATGAGTAAATGCGAATTATCTCTTAAAAGTATTGTAGATAGCCAATTTTTCTCAAATAACTCATTCATCTATTTTTGGGAGAGCTTTCACATGGTGAAGTTTCAGACCTGTACATAATTACTCACTTACTCAAAATGAGTAAATGCGAATTATCTCTAAAACTATTGGGGACACCCAATTTTTATCAAATAACGCATTAATCTACTTGTGGGAGAGCTTTCACTTGGTGAAGTTTTAGACCTGTAGATAATTACTCACCCACTTAAAATGAGTAAATGCGAATTATCTGTAAAAGTATTGTGGATAGCCAATTTTTCTCAAATAACTCATTCATCTACTTTTGGGAGAGCCTTCACTTGGTGAAGTTTCAGACCCGTACCTAATTATTCACCTACTCAAGATGAATAAATGCGAATTATCTCTAGAAGTTTTGCAGATAGCCAATATTTCTCAAATAACTCATTCACCTATGCAAAGGGGAAAAATTTCAATTTTCGTCACTTTTGGTGGCCATCTTGTTGTCAAATATGTTGTTGAGCTACTTTTTAATGTTCTGTGTCATGGCAAAGTTTCACAGCTGTAGGTCCATAACTAACTGAGTAATAGCTACTTTCATGGTTTTCCATTGAGCAAATCACTTATAACAGCAAAACTATTGAACTTAAAGGTTTTTTTACAAATATGTTGTTCACCTACTTTTTGATGTAGTGCGGCGGGAGATCATACCACGGCAGTGGTCTTGTTGATGAGCATTTTACTGCACATATTAAGTGACCTGTTACACAATATGATAACACACAATTAAAATCTGTATTTAAAATTATGCCACCCCAAATAAGGCTTGAATTGGCGTCTTTTTATGAACTCCAGTAAACTAAATATAACTGCCACCACCAGCAGGTTATGTGTGTGGGTGCATTCATTTTCTGTCTATCTGTCTGTCTGTCTGTCTGTGATAAGTAGCAGATCTTTCTGACTTTTTAATGTGGGTAGACTGACCAAAAGAAGAATTGATTAAATTTTGGGAACAATCGAGATCATGTTCTGGATACAGAAAAAAAAATTCTTTATTTTTTTAAAAAAATGCCCCCCTTGGTGGAGGTCCACACTCTGAGTGCTTCTGGTTGCCATATTTAAGACTTGCTAAAAATATTTGTAATTTTTATTATCACAAATACTAGCTTCATGACTTAAAATACTCAAAACACCTGGTTTATACAAAGTTATAACTTTATTATATTCTGTGTGTTTAAACTGTTTGAATTTTGATATTGACACTTTTGCTTGCAAATAACAGATATACTTTTTGCACAGGCATCAAATGGTAAGAATTCATTTTAATTATACTGCCTATGTATGGGTAATTATCAGATATAAATTTACAAAGAAAGTAAAATTAAGTACATGTAGTTATCAATTTCCTATTATTTAAAAATGAACAATCTTTATTTTATTTGCATTGACTTTCATGTTTAAATTTTAACTCCATGTGTTAATATTTCAAAGTATGATTTAAGAGAAAATCAAGGAAATCCTAGAATTTAAGGTGACCTTTACCTTAAGGAGGCTTTGGGAAACCGACCCCAGATACCTAAAAAATGTTATCAGCTTATTAACCTACATACTTTTAGCAGATAACAATTAGGTTCAGGTGGTAATTTCTTATATAATTATATTTATAGTTCCTGCAGCAGTGATCTCTTTTACTGAAGCTTCTTCCTCACTAAACTCTGTGACTCTGACTTGGAGTCATGGATCAGGATCCAGAAACACGTACACCATCAGCTGGGGAAACACTGTGAGTGAGAAGATGCAAAACATTGATGGCACTGATGTGAGTAAAGTGATCACAGGCCTGATCCCACAGGAGGGCTACACCTTCAGCATTGTGGCAGTCAGTGGTACCAAGGAAAGCTCTCCTGTCACAGTTGATGTCACTTTGCCTGGTAAATCATTTTAAGTACAGTTGCCAAAATATATTGTTGTACAGGGAAAAGAGAATAGTATTATTGAATATAAATTGTGAAGATATAATCAATTTTTAACAGTAATATTTCACTACTTGAATTTGTAATACAGTGGAAGCCTTTCATACAAATATAACAATATTCTACAGAACATTTTCAAGTTTGGGAGAGTAACAAATCTCTGAGTTTTAAGTTGCAGGAAGTGAGTACTGTTCAAGTACTTTTATTGAGTGCCATATTTTGGAATAATAAAAAGAAACTATAACATCTATAACATATTTAGGTGCAGTGTTTGAAATGTGTAAATTTGTATTTGTGATAAAGAACTTTATTGTGTAAATTTATCTTTAAGATTTGCCAATGGTGCAGAACTTCGTGGTCGATAATGGAGGGATTGAAGTGAATTCAGTGAAGCTGACCTGGACAGCACTAAGTATACCTGAGGACATAAAGTATACTCTTACCAGGACAGGCTCAGCTTCCACTGTGACTTTAAACAAGGACATTGAAATGCATACATTTGACAGTTTGACAGCTGGACAAGAATATACTTTCACTATTGCTGTTAGTTTAGATAGTGTAACAGGCCCTCAGGAAAGTGTAACCACTTATACCAGTAAGTTTTACTTGTCAGATTTAGACAGGCTTGTGTTGCCAACATTGTGTGGAAAGTGTTTTGAAAAAAATTATAAGGTGTTGATAATTTTTTCTGTATAAGGCCGAAATATATAACCTTTACTAATTAAGAATTCCTGTTAACAAAGAAATGAAAATAAATTGTATCAAATATCTAAAGTAGAAATTTTTATTATTTGCTGTCTTTTAAATTTTACTCAAACAAATTGATAAAAAATCTATAAATTTACAACAGACGTTGTTCTATATGATATATTAATTGTTATGTTTTATTAAGTTCACAGTTAAATTTTTGGACATAGATGGCATGATTGCCACTTTCACCATGACAAATATATACTTATTTTATTTGTCTTTGTTAATGCCCCCTCCCTGTTAAACACCAATAACCCCGCTCTCCAATGCACTTTTGCATTTACGAAAGATGCATTTTAATACATCCCTAGTCGAGAAAGCACTTACAGGAATTGACAGAACTCAAAAGAAAACATGGCGGTTTTGATGAATTTATTTATTAATTTATTTGGGGTTTTACGTCACTTTCAAGACTGTACAGGTCATATCACAACGGGCAGTTGGAATGGCAGAGGAAACCAGTACATACAGTTTGTCAGGGTTCTATACTGTAAACTGCCAACTAGTGGCAAGCAACTACCAGCTTTCCCACTTGAGGCCATGCCGGAAACCAAACCCCAGCCTCAGAGCTGGGAGGTGAGATTGTTACCACTCTGTCACCGTCTGTTTTGATGAAGAACCGTTGTAAAGTATGTCATTATTGCTGGACTATCCCTTTTTGCACATAGTGCCTTAGAGGATGTTTACATCAATTCGGCGCTTTATAAGTGTTTCTTACTTACTTATTATCGCCCATTGAGTTGTTTTTATCAGTAATTCTGTCATAGTCTCACCCCACCACCCCTCATCCCCATCTTAAAAATGTTCCCCCCCCTCGTTAAATTGAATAAATATGGTATAAATAAGAAGTGTTCATTCAGCATCATCTGTGAGGAAACCTTAAGCCTAATATTCCATCGCAAAAGGTGGTGTTACCATTGCCAGTTTTTACTATTGAGTGTTAGAAATTATCTAGCATCTATATTTTCCCCATACTGTTGATTCAATACCACTTAATGTGTAATTGGCACAGTAGCATTATGTATTTTTGTGTCTTTCTCAGAACCCACACCACCGTCAAACTTGCAAACAGCAAATGTTGGCACAACAACTCTGACACTTTCCTAGACTCCTAGCACCTGTCATTGAGTTGTTTTTTTTATTGGTAATTCTGTAACAGCCCCATCCCCCACCCACCCCATCTTAAAAAATGCTTCTCCCCTGTTAAATTGAATAAATACAGTCTATATAAGAAGTGTTCATTCAGCATCATCTGTAAGGAAACCTTAACTCTAATGTTCCATCACAAAAGGTGATGTACCATTGTCAGTTTTCACTCTTCAGTGCCAGAAACTATAGGTACACCAGATGCCATGAAAATGTGCAAGTGCAACTATATTTTTTTCACCAAAGTCTTGATTCAAAACCACTTAATGTGTAATTGGTGCAATTGTGGAAAGTATTTTTTGTGTCTTTCTCAGAACCCACAACACCATCAAACTTAGAAACAGCAAATGTTGGCACAACAACTCTGACACTTTCCTGGACTGCTAGCGCCTGTCAAGGTGCAACTCAAACCTTTACAGTCAGAGATGCAGATGACACAATACCTACTGGTGGGAACAGTGTATCAGTCAGTTCTGCTTCACTGACAGAACTCACACCAGGAAAATCATACACATTTACAGTGATAGCAACATGTGGAGGTCAGACTGGTGATACTGGTTCAGGAAAAACAGAGTCATTAAGTAAGTTTAACAAGTGTTTGCTACACACAGTCACACTTATTGTTTGTATCCAAGTTGACCTCATAATCAAATATAAAGATAAATATAATAATGAATATTATTTTGTCAAACAGTATTTTCTGTATCTTGAATGATTACTAAACAGTAAATTCTATATTCTTCTTCAATTCAAAAATACAATTCTCAACAAAATATTCCAAGATATAATAAACAATATATCAATGCAATATTTATTGAAAAAAACAGAGGTGTAAAACTAACAATAATTATTGTATCCCCGACGCGAAGCGGGGATACTATGGATTCATCATCGTCGGCGTCCGCGCCCTCGTCCGCGTCCGCAGAGATTTCTTGTTAGCGACCTACAGTCCACATTTCTTTCCGGATTTCTTTCATATTTGGCAGGTGGCTTGATATGGTAGAGGACTCGCCACCCTATCTTTTTGGTAGGCTTTATGTCTAAATTAGGCCTGTGGTAGACAAAAATGTCTAAAATGTGGAATATTGCTTGTTAGCGACCTACAGTCCACATTTCTTTCCAGATTTCTTTCATATTTGGCAGGTGGCTTGGTAAGCTAGAGGACTCGCCACCCTATCTTTTTGGTAGGCTTTATGTCTAAATTAGGCCTCTGGTACATAAAAATGTCTAAAATGCATTAAAATTCATGAAATCATGCACTAAATCGCTTGTAACTTGAAAAGTGTTGCATTTAGAGCATTTTGTTAAAATATGTTATTCAGATACTTTTTTCATAGCTACAACATGGTGAGTAACTTGGGTGTCTGTCTCAATAGCTAAGTGAGTAATAGCTACTTTTGGGCTTTTCAGTAACTTCCATCGTGAGTAAAATCACTTGTAACTTGAAAACTATTGCATTTAGAGTATTTTGTTTCAATATGTTATTCAGCTATTTTTGGGTCAGCTATAACATAGTAAAATTTCAGACCTGTAGCTCATGGCATAGCTGAGTAATAGGTACTTTTAAGTTATCACTGTTGAGTAAATTGCTTATAACTTCAAAAGTATTACATTTAGAGTATTTTGTTTCAATATGTTATTCACCTATTTCGGAGTCAGCTATAACATAGTGAAGTTCCAGACCTGTGGCTCATTGCATAGCTGAGTAATAGCTACTTTGAAGTTCACACTGTTGAGTAAATCAGTTGTAATTGGAAAACTATTGCATTTACAGAAATTTGTGTAAATATGTTATTCAGCTACTTTTGGGTCAGCTATAACATAGTGAAATTACAGACCTGTAGCTCATGGCACAACTGAGCAATAGCTATTTTCAGGTACTGACTGTTGAGTAAATGACTTGTAACTTGAAAAATATTGCATTTGGAGTATTTTGTTAAAATATGTTGTTCACCTACTTTTGGGTCAGCTATAACGTCATGAAATTACAGACTTATAGCTCATGGCATAGCTGAGCAATAGCTATTTTCAGGTTCTCACTATTGAGTAAATCAGTTGTAACTTGAAAACTATTGCATTTACAGTATTTTGCTTAAATATGTTGTTCACCTAATTTTGGGTCAGCTATAACATAGAAAAAATTCAGACATGTAGCTCATTGCATAGCTGAGTAATAGCTACTTTGAGGTTATCACTGTTGAGTAAATCAGTTATAACGTGAAAACTATTACATTTACAGTATTTTGTTTAAATATGTTATTCACATAATTTTTGGTCAGCTATAACAGAGTGAAATTGCAGACCTCTATGTCATGGCATAGCTTACCAATATCTACTTTCAGGTTCTCACTGTTGAGTAAATCATTGTATCCACTGGATAGCCGCAGTGTGTACAGAGATTTCACCATAAATATTATAGCTAGCCTTCTCAAGTTTGCAAGGTATATTAGAGGGTGCACCACAGTATTCTATTGGTAGGCTTTATGTCTAAATTAGGCCTGTGGCTAAATTACTTGCCTACTAAAAATGAGTAATTCTGCATTTTCTCTAAAAGTATTGCAGATAGCAAATTTTTCTTAAATAACTCATTCACCTACTTTTGGGAGAGCTTTCACATGCTGAAGTTCCAGACCTGTGGCTAATTACTCACCTACTCAAAATGAGTAAATTTGAATTATCTCTAAAAGTATTGCAGATAGCCAATTTTTCTCAAATAACTGATTCACCTACTTTTGGGAGAGCTTTCACTTGGTGAAGTTTCAGACCCGTAGGTAATTACTCACCTACTGAAAATGAGTAAATGCAAATTATCTCTAAAAGTATTCCAGATAGCCAATCTTTGTCAAATAACTCCTTCACCTACTTTTGGGAGAGCTTTCACTTGCTAAAGTTTCAGACCTGTAGCTAATTATTCACCTACTCAAAATGAGTAAATGCTAATTATCTCTAAAAGTATTGCAGATATCCAATTTTTATCAAATAACTCATTCATCTACTTTTGGGAGAGCTTTCACATGGTGAAGTTTCAGACCCATAGCTAATTATTCACCTACTCAAAATGAGTAAATGCAAATTATCTCTAAAAGTATTCCAGATAGCCAATTTTTGTCAAATAACTCCTTCACCTACTTTGGGGAGACCTTTCACTTGGTGAAGTTTCAGACCTGTAGCTAATTATTCACCTACTCAAAATGAGTAAATGCGAATTATCTCTAAAAGTATTGCAGATAGCCAATTTTTCTCAAATAACTCATTCACCTACTTTTGGGAGAGCTTTCACTTGGTGAAGTTTCAGACCCATAGGTAATTACTCACCTACTGAAAATGAGTAAATGCAAATTATCTCTAAAAGTATTCCAGATAGCCAATTTTTGTCAAATAACTCCTTCACCTACTTTTGGGAGACCTTTCACTTGGTGAAGTTTCAGACCAGTAGCTAATTATTCACCTACTCAAAATGAGTAAATACTAATTATCTCCTAAAAGTATTGCAGATATCCAATTTTTATCAAATAACTCATTCATCTACTTTTGGGACAGCTTTCACATGGTGAAGTTCCACACCCGTAGGTAATTACTCACCTACTGAAAATGAGTAAATTTGAATTATCTCTAAAAGTATTGTAGGTAGCCAATTTTTCTCAAATAACTCATTCGCCTACTTTTGAGAGAGCTTTCACTTGGTGAAGTTTCAGACCCGTAGCTAATTATTCACCTACTCAAAATGAGTAAATGCGAATTATCTCTACAAGTATTGCAGATAGCCAGTATTTCTCAAATAACTCATTAATATGAAAACAACTTATAGGAAGTCATGGGCTGCAAATCTTTTCATGTGGTCAGATTTGACCTTGGGCCCCTCCTGCTTATTATTGGTCCTAGAGGTTTTCAATGTGAAAACGACTTATAGGAAATCATGGGCTTCGAATCTTTTGATGTGGTCAGACTTCACCTTGGGCCCCTGGTACAGGGTCAAATAAGGGTAGCCAAACTTAAAAGTGCTTTCAGCTTGCTTATTAACGAAAAATGCTTTTTATCTTCTAAACTATGTTAGTTGGCCTTTGTCGGTGGATACATCCAGCATCTGGCCACAGATGCGTCCTTTTTCTAGTTGTACTTTGTACTACACTGTGTCTTATGTAGATTTAATGGTTGACTAAATGGTCAAGGATTATGGCAGTGAGTTTCAATCATGTTCGGTTGATTGAACAACTGAACCTACATACATTACATTTCTATAGAGTTTTACTTCCATGACATGTTTTTTGGTGTTCATTTAATACATGGCTGGTGTTGGATCCGGACGGTGCTAGACATGTGCCCTAGAGTTGTATTTAAAATTCAAATAAAATGTAAAATTGATGAAATAATCTTTTCTAAAACTTTCTTTGTTGAAATAAGTTATTTTTAGGTCAGTATTCAGGCTGTTTTGTATTTGTTCATTAATATTTGTCTGAATCTAGTATCGTCCAAATTCAATGCCATCGATAGAGTCCTTTAAAAAGATGGTGAAAGTATTATATTAAACATGCTTAAGTATTTGTATATTAAAATATACAAGTTTATATGTTCTGTATTTATAGAATTACTTACTAACTTGAACTTTGTTGCACACCATGTATAGCATTACAGTTTGTGCAATTTATTTATTTTGCATGGCTATTGTATGTGTTTTGCTCCAGTGTACTGGTGAAATATCCGCTGTGTAGTATACTCTTGATATGAGAATCATCACATACTGATAAATCCAGATATTCTTCGATGGCCATTTATTATTAATAGTTTACATCTTATTTAAACATCCCAAATAACATTGTCCTTTCTTCACCAGCCACTTGTCAGTCGCTTAAAATTTTCCACTATTCTATTCTTAACTTGCTAATTATCTGGGATTGTGTTTATCTAACATCCCTATCATATGTTTTACTAAATGAATAAGCTTGGTGAAGGTTTTTGTGAAACTTTATAAGAAAAAGGCAGTATATATAATATTAAATACTTTTGCAAATAGTATGTTTTCATCATAGTTCCTTCCCAAGTTAAAAATCTCAAAGCAAACCAAGACCTGGATGATCCAGACAGTATCACACTTATCTGGGTAGAGGGTGAAGGTCAGAGGTCACACTTCAGCCTGACCTACTCAGCACCCGCTTCTGTCACACCAGTGATGACTGAGGAGCTGTCTTACAATTTTACTGATATCTTGACACCTGGAACTCAGGACACCTTCAATGTGGTGTCTATAAGTGAAAGTGAAAATTCAAGTACACCTAAGAATTTGGTAGTTGATCTGCGTGAGTTTTATGACAAAATCTTTTGGAGTAGTGTAGATTTAATTGAAAGTTTACTCAATCACATTCGTTATTCTATTCCTAAGTTTAAAAAGTGATAACAATAGTGACGGTATAAATAATAGAATTATTTGAAAAAATTCAATGAAACCCTTTGAATGCCAGTGTGCAGAAAAAGAATAGCAGATGGAAGGTTGCACTCTTTCATAACTTTTGTACCAAATGTTACTTGTGATTTTTTTCTGTACAAATAATCTTTATTACCAAATTATTAACTTTACTTTTATGAAGTTGCCCCTAGTGATAATTTATTCAAGCTGTATATTAAATGCTGTGAATAGTTAGCATGTATTTTTGTTTGAGCATATTTTTTTTCTTAATCAGCTTTATCAGTTTGCTGCAACTTTGATGGGTCTTTTCTTCTATCGAATCTGCTTGGCCTGGTATTTCAGCTGACATTCAGCACAGTATTCTTGTGTTTTGTGCTTTTTTATAACAAATCAGCATGTCTGGCAGGTATTTTGTTCAGTAAGAATGTCTGTAGTCACATATTCAAAACATTTTGAATGAAAAACAACCAGCATTCTAGTAGGCTTTTGAGGAGGTTTCTTACCATTTCTGGTCACCACAAAATCAATCAGTAAACACAGTGTACAAAGTTTTATTTGTAGTTTGTATCTGTGAAACTGATTACTCGTTGCATTTATGACTAAATCCCAGTTTATTTCAGGTAAAGGTGTAAGCTGAATTATTGAGCCAAAATGTATGGAACGAAAATTGCCAGTTTTGTATGGAATTCTCATTTTTGGGTTTTTGTTAAATTAATTCTAATTCTAATAGTACTTTTATAGCGCTTAATCTCTATCTAATGATAGACTCTAAGACGCAGAAAGCCAAAATCAGAGATCGTAATCGTTAAATCAGGGACATTGCAGGGGTCGACACCACGGAGAGACAAAATGAAAAACTAGGGATAATCTAGGGTGGGTAAGCTTTTTCAAAGAGGTAAGTTTTCAACTTTTTTCTGAATGAGGAGAGAGATTTAGCTGAGCGTACATCATCAGGAAGATCATTCCAAATCCTTGGGGCATCGTATGCAAAGCTAAGGCCAAAATGCTTTTTAGACTTATATATTGAAGCACAATGTGGGACCTCAAGCAGCACACCATCAGATTGACTTCTGCGTGTTCTATACACACTATGCCTGGGTTTAAGGAAAGGTTCAAAGTATTTTGGATGGCCACTATGTAGAAACTTGTACACCAACAGGGCTGTCTTGAAGACAGAGCGATGCAAGACAGGCAGCCAATGAAGACTCTTTCTTACAGGAGTGATATGTGAGTATTTGGTGGTATTAGCCACAATTCTTGCAAGACTGTTCTGAACACATTGGAGCCTCCGAATGTCTAGAGCAGAGAGACCTCTGAACAAGGAATTACAGTAGTCAAGACGACTTCCCACCAAGGCATTTGCAGCTAAAAGAGCAGCTTCACGTGTAAGATATCCTCGGAGTCGCTTTAAATCCCTGATATGAACAAAACTAGCCTTACAGGTATTCCTGACATGGCAAGAGAAGGAAAAATCAGAGTCAAACCAGACACCTAAGTTCTTAATTGGATCAACAGGTGAAAGGAGGTTGCCAAGTATATTAACTGGGAAAAATTTCCTGAGTTTTGTGCGGACATTTCTTGAGCCAAACAGAATAAATTCTGTCTTGTCTGGATTTAGTTTAAAAGCATGCTTTCTAACTTATGGTTGTGTGTTTTAACAACTATTATTTTATGGCATTGTAAAGTAAAGTTATTTTTGGGATATTTTATATTCTTGCAGTTCCAGCCAAAGTGACTACTTTTACTCGAGCCTCTACCACACTGAACACTGTGACTCTGTCCTGGAATCACGGGTCAGGAGAGAGAGATTCTTACACCATCAGCTGGGGAGTCAATGAGAAAGAGGAGAATATCCCAAGTACTGACACCAGTAGAACCATCACTGGACTTACACTTGGAGAGACATACACATTCAGTATTGTAGCAGTGAGTAATAACAAAGACAGTGCAGCAGTCACAGAGGTTGTTACTCTGTCAGGTAAATATATTTCACACAGAGAAATACCTGTGTATTTATTGTATAATATATATGTTTTGAAAATTTAACAATAATTGTTAATGTTATACTGAATTTGTAAATTACATAATGCCTTGATTATCAAGAAGATATATTGATTGTTCTTATGGATATAAGTTTCCTCTTTGTTATTTTCTCAATTTCAGCTTTACCAACTGTTGACAATTTTGCTGTGTCTAGTGTCACAGAGACCTCAGTCACACTTACTTGGACTGCTGTAGATACAGACGAGAACATTAAGTATGAACTGTCTTATCCATCAACAACTGCCACAAAAGACAAAGATAGTACAACTCTTTCATTCACTGGCTTGTCAGCAGGAACAGAATATACTTTCAGTATTGTTGTAGTGCTAGATGGTGTGAAAGGCAGTCCAGAAACTGTTACAGATAACACAGGTATGCTTCATTTTTATTAATATATTGAGGTTTGATGGACCTTTATTTAACTGATATAGGTGTACATCTCAATATTTGTGTTTTTCTATCACAAAGAAAAAGCGATACTAGTTTTCTTTTAGATTTCCAAGAAAACACTTTTTTAAGGCTAACTTTTGAATATCTAAAAAAGTCACTTAGTTAAAAGACAGTAATTTTTAAAAGTAATATCTCTTATCAAATCCCCCTCCATCAGTTAAACAAGGTAAGGACAGATATAATTTCATACTTGGTCAACATATGTTAAAATCATTGACAACAAAACTTTCTTGGTGTATTTAAAACAGAACCTGCCACTCCTGTTGGTGTAACTGTAGAACCTGAATCTACAACTGAAGTGAAAGTGGGCTGGACAGAAAACTCTAAATATACTGTAAGCTTTTCAGGAAAATGCAATAAATTATTATAAATTAAAAGGAAAAACAAATAAGTGGAAGTAAAAGATTTTCGTTTTATGCTTATGTCTGTTTTCTTGAAAGAACAGACTGTTATTGTGCACAATAATATGCAAATATTTCATTCTTTACAAAGTCATTTTTAGAATCTGCAGACAATGTTTAAATAAATTAAATTGAAAATGATTCACTAATGCTAGACTTGCGATTTTGATTTGTTGATTGGTATACAATCTAAAAAATGTGACATCAAAATGTCACCCAAGATCCCACATCTTTTGTGCTTGTATATAGCCTATAAATCAGATATTATGATTAGAATAAGTGACTTATGTATGTTTACGCATACATTGGGACTAAATTGCTTTTTTAGGTTTTAATATTTAGAGCACTTCATCTCTCAGTAAACTTGCAAGTAGAAGAAAATATGAAGTATGAAGACCTATGAACCTTAGTGGTATTTATTTTAGGCCACTGATGTAAAAGCAGTAATTTACTTATTCCATGCAGTTGTATAAGTAAAACTTTTACCTAGGTAGTGGAATATATGAGGCTGTAGTCTTTATTTGAAACTTTACTGAAATTAATACACTGATTTTAGTACACTGTGACATATAAGAAGAAGGGATCCACTGGAGGCCCCATAACAACCCCCTGTGTTACAACTGGTTGTGTAACAAATGTGTCGTTAGCTGGAGCTCCAGGCACTGAGATCACGGTGTATGTCACTGCAACACTGGGGACCAGGACCAGTAATACAGCGACTGCTGAAGGACATACAGGTATTTCACCTGAATTATTTTCCCATAGCATGTAGTAAACAGCTATTAAAACATTCTGACAAATAGTTTATGCTGCACTTTATTTCTCTGCAACATGTTCATCCCTTTGCATCAGTAACATCAGTGGTTGAATGGCTAGATCTATCAGGTCAGCATTTAAAGCAGTAATTTAAGTGATATTTAATCATTCTATGCCCCTGTCTTGGGTTGTGGGTTCAAATACTGTTCAACACAATGTGAGCCTCCCCTCAGCCTTTTTGCCAGAAGATCTCCATAATAATTTCCATGTTTATTGTAAGAAACTGGTAGAATTATGGAGATGGATGGTGATGGTTGATATTAAATATTGCTTGCAGCAGGATTGGCAATCCTTTCAGGAATTTATCATAAATCAAGATAAAATTTTTGCATGGGCCAAACTATTATTACACCAGATCATGACGATGAAATTTAATATGTCATGTGGTATTGTGAATGTATATCATTTTCCTGTGAAAAGCTTTGATTTGTGTATAGAATTAGGATGTTTAATTACACAAGTTCTTGCTTTTTAAATGCCTATCTTTTTTATTTTAGCTTCTGTATAAATCTTGTTTCTGTATCCAGTAATTTTAATGCTGAATCAGTGCCTTTTTGTATTGATCATTTATCTACATGATAACCTATTCCTCTCTGACAAATTGCATCGTAGGATGTCACCTGTAATTCAAATTGACATTTTGCAATTTTGTATTTGATATTATAATGGTGATTACTTATGATACAATGTTTAATATTTTGAATGATTAGTTTTAAGTTGTAGAATCACCATTTGTGTTGGTTAAGTGTAAATTAATCAATGAAATCCAACATTAAACTGTATGTGTCGAACTCTGTGTATTTATTTGTACACCAGTACCACCTGCTCCTGGCCAGATTTCAGTATCAACAAGAACTACCACCACTCTTGTAGTGACCTGGTTAGATGGAGCAGCTGGAGTATTTGACAAGTATGAAGTCTCTGTTATAGACACCAGTACTAGTAGTGCTCCAGATGGACTTGGTACTATGTAAGTGAGATTAAAATATTAATAACAAGCATTCTGACGCATGCAATTAAATATCTCCCGCCGGATTAATTAGATGTACTAAAGATAGTGGAATATAAATTTTTTTGTGAGATGGAGGCACATGTAGAAGTGGCAACAAGCAAGAGGCACGCGAATGACTTATTTTAAAGAAATAACATATCAGCAACACTTTAGAGATAAAAGATGTTTATCCATTTAGTAGCTATGACTCAGCTATTCAAAAAACTATAGATCTGCTTCACCATGTGGTACGTTACCCAATAGTAGGTGAATGACTTATCACTGAAATTGCTCTATCTTGCATATCCTGAAAATTTCCTCAAAATCCGTCCATAAGTTTTTAAGTTATCTGTCTTTAAAAAAATTATATTTCACGGATCCAGAAGATCCAGATAGTGATCCGGATCACTCCAAAAATTGATTCATTTCTTCCTTTTACCTTTTCAGACATATCCTGAAAATATAATCAAAACCCGTCCATAAGTTTTTGAGTTATCTGTCTTTAAAAATTACATTTCATTGATCCAGAATATCCAGATTGTGATCCAGATTACTGACAAATTTGAATCATTTCTTCCTTTCACCTTTCCATACATATCCTGAAAATTTCATCGAAATCCGTCCATAAGTTTTTGAGTTACCTGTTTTTAAAAATTACATTTCATGGATCCAGAAGATCCACAGAGTGTTTCAGGTCATTTCCAAAATTGAATCATTTCTGCCTTTCACCTTTCCTGACATATCTTGAAAATTTCATCGAAATCCGTCCATAAGTTTTTGAGTTACCTGTCTTTAAAAATTACACTTCATGGATCCAGAAGATCCAGATAGTGATCCAGATCACTCTAAAAATTGAATCATTTCTTCCTTTTACCTTTTCAGGCATTTCTTGAAAATTTCATTGAAATCCGTCCTTGGATCAGAAGATCCAGATAGTGATCCGGATCACTTCCAAAATTGAATCATTTCTTCCTTTTACCTTTTCAGACATATCCTGAAAATTTCATTGAAATTTGATTTTGAGTTATGTCTTTAAAAATTACATTTCATGGATCCAGAAGATCCAGATAGTGATCCAGATCACTCCCAAAATTGAAACATTTCTTCTTTTTACCATTTCATACATACCCTCCAAATTTCATCAAAATCCGTCCGTAGGTTTTTGAGTTATCTGTCTTTAAAGATTACATTTTATGGATCCAGAAGAAATTTGAATCATTTCTTCCTTTCACCTTTCCAGACATATCCTGAAAATATCATCGAAATTCGATTTATCTGTCTTAAAAAATTACATTTCATGGATCCAGAAGATCCAGATTGTGATCCGGAGCATACTCTTACCTTTTCAGACATATCCTGAAAATTTCATTGAAATCCGTCCATACGTTTTTGAGTTATCTGTCTTTAAATATAATTACATTTCATTGATCCAGAAGATCCAGATAGCGATCTGGAACACTCCAAAAATTGAATCATTTCTTCCCTTTACCTTTTCAGACATATGAACAACATATTTGAAAAGATTAGCCTAACTATAATACTTTTTAAAATATTTCACATTTACCTCTGTCATTATTTTGCTACAAATAACAAAATAGCTATTACTCACTTATTGCTTGCTATGAAACTCCAAACTATATGTCATGTTATAGTTAAGGACAAAATAGCTGAACAACATATTTTAGGAAAATACTCTAACCGCAATAGTTTTGGAGTTACAATGGCTTTTACTCAACAGTCAGAATTTCAACGTAGCTATTACTCAGCTGTCCAAGGTGCAATGGGTCTGAAACATTACTATGTGATAGCTTACCAAAAAGTAAATGGATAACATATTTGAAAAGATTTTCCCTAACTTTAATACTTTTGAAGATATTTGACATTTACTTCTTTCATTATTTTGCTACAAATAACAAAATAGCTATTACTCACTTATGGTATGCAATAGAACCCCAAACCATGTACCATCTTATAGCTAAGGACAAAGTAGCTGAACAACATATTTTAGGAAAATACGCTAACTGCAATAGTGTTGGTGTTACAATGGATTTACTCAACAGTCAGAATTTCAAAGTAGCTATTACTCAGCTATCTAAGGTGCAACAGGTCTGAAACTTTACCATGTGATAGCTTACTAAAAAGTAGATGGACAACATATTTGAAAAGATTTCCCTAACTTTAATACTTTTGAAGATATTTGACATTTACCTTTTTACCCCACAGCCCTTAAGGGCTGTCGGGGTATGGTTTTCATCCATGGTGTCCGGATGGGCAAGCAGGTGGGTGGGCTGCGGGAAAAAGTTTGTCCGGGCTGTATCTCAGAAACCGTAAGGTGTAGGAAGTTGATACTTGGTAGGGACATTGGTTAGGGGGTGTAGGTGTGCAACATCGTGGTGTGACCTTGATTTGACCCTTA
This sequence comes from Sabellastarte sp. h YS-2021, assembly GCA_964017235.1. Lineage (NCBI taxonomy): Eukaryota > Metazoa > Annelida > Polychaeta > Sabellida > Sabellidae > Sabellastarte > Sabellastarte sp. h YS-2021. Next base: position 81,570,301 of record OZ024927.1, read on the forward strand.
ACTTTGCCGTAGTGACCTTGACCTATAAAATCTTGTCCGGGCTATATCTCAGAAACCGTAAAGTGTAGGAAGTTAATACATGGTAGGGACATTGATTAGGGGGTGTAGTTGTGCAACGTCATGGTCTGACCTTGATTTGACCTTTGACCATGCTGTAGTGACCTTGACCTACAAAATCTTGTCCGGGCTATATCTCGGAAACTGTAAGGTGTAGGAAGTTGATATTTAGTAGAGACATTGGTTTGGGGGTGTAGGTGTGCAGCATCATGGTCTGACCCTGATTTGATCTTTGACCTTGCCATAGTGACCTTGACCTATAAAATCTTGTCTGGGCTATATCTCGGAAACCGTAAGGTGTAGGAAGTTGATACTTGGTAGAGACATTGGTTAGGGGCTATAGGTGTGTATTATCATGGTGTGACCTTAATTTGACCTTTGACCTTGTAGTGACCCTGACCTTTAAAATCTTGTTGCACCTTTGGGTCTGTCTTTTGATGCAGATTACGCACTGTTAATTCATATTAGACTTTATTAAGAATTATACTTTCATAACTTCCCATTGTAAGAGATAGAATTTCATCAAGTGAACCACAGATTTTGCTCCAACACCACACATAAGCATGCATTAAATGTATTACCACTTCTGTATGCATGGTAATATTCAAAACATCTAAACCATAATTTGGCCATGCAGATGTAGATAAAGAGTGTTGAATTTTAGTTTACTGATTAATGCTGTCATCTTGTTATTGAATTATCTTGTTTTAATACTTCATCTTTACATGCATTATCTTTCTTTTAAACATTATTTTCTCCATTTAAACATTGCTTGGAACTTTATATAACTGACAGTGCTCTGAAAGTATCCTGAACTTTGTACTGGTACAGTACTTCTATATCTCATAGTGTTGAAAATATTTCCCTAGGCTGTGGGGTAAGGCCATGTCTGATGCTATTTTTATGTCAGCTGACTTGTCAGTCAGCTGACATTATGTCGTCACTCTGCGGCGTGGGCGTACGCGTCCGCGTGAACAACTTCTCCTCCAAAACTACAAGGCCTAGAGACATGCTGTTTTTTTTTAAAAGATACCTTATCTATCGAGGATGAAAAATTGTTCAAGGCATGCAAATCTGTCTGTTCGTCTGTTTGCTAGAGACATTACAAGGGGGGTACCCCCACCAAAAGTGTGAAAATTTCAACACTTAATCACAATTTTCTGTGACTATTGCAGGGATTTCTCTCATATCTTGCATATATGTACTAGGCCACAGGTAGATTCTCTTGTGTGAGTATGAGACCTGGATCTGTCTTACTTTTTTTTTAATAATTTTTTTTTATAATTTTTAATGCATTAAAATTCATGAAATCATGCACAAAATCATTTATAACTTGAAAAGTGTTGCATTTAGAGCATTTTGTTAAAATATGTTATTCAGCTACTTTTTTCATAGCTACAATATGGTGAGTAAGTTGGGTGCCTGTCTCAATAGCTAAGTGAGTAATAGCTACTTTTGGGCTTTTCAGTAACTTCCATCATGAGTAAAATCACTTGTAACTTAAAAACTATTGCATTTAGAGAATTTCGTATAAATATGTTATTCAGCTACTTTTGGGTCAGCTATAACATAGTAAAATTTTAGACCTGTAGCTCATGGCATAGCTGAGTAATAGCTACTTTTAGGTTATCACTGTTGAGTAAATCGCTTATAACTTCAAAACTATTGCATTTAGAGAATTTCGTATAAATATGTTATTCAGCTACTTTTGGGTCAGCTATAACATAGTAAAATTTCAGACCTGTAGCTCATGGCATAGCTGAGTAATAGCTACTTTTAGGTCATCACTATTGAGTAAATCAGTTGTAGCTTCAAAACTATTGCATTTACAGTATTTTGCTTAAATATGTTGTTCACCTACTTTTGGGTCAGCTATAACATAGTAAAATTTCAGACCTGTAGCTCATTGCATAGCTGAGTAATAACTACTTTGAGGTTCTCACTATTGAGTAAATCACTTGTAATTGCAAAACTATTGCATTTAGAGAATTTAGTATAAATATGTTATTCAGCTACTTTTGGGTCAGCTATAACATAGTAAAATTTCAGACCTGTAGCTCATGGCATAGCTGAGTAATAGCTACTTTTAGGTCATCACTATTGAGTAAATCAGTTGGAACTTGAAAACTATTGCATGTACAGTATTTTGCTTAAATATGTTGTTCACCTACTTTTGGGTCAGCTATAACATAGTAAAATTTCAGACCTGTAGCTCATGGCATAGCTGAGTAATAGCTACTTTGAGGTTATCACTGTTGAGTAAATCGCTTATAACTTGGAAATTATTGCATTTAGAGTATTTTGTTTCAATATGTTATTCACCTATTTTGGGGTCAGCTATAACATAGTGAAGTTCCAGACCTGTGACTCATTGCATAGCTGAGTAATAGCTACTTTGAAGTTCTCAATGTTGAGTAAATCACTTATAATTTGAAAACTATTGCATTTAGAGAATTTATTATAATTATATTATTCAGCTACTTTTGGGTCAGCTATAACATAGTAAAATTTCAGACCTGTAGCTCATGGCATAGCTGAGTAATAGCTACTTTTAGGTTATCACTGTTGAGTAAATCACTTATAACTTGGAAACTATTGCATTTAGAGTATTTTGTTTCAATATGTTATTCACCTATTTTGGGGTCAGCTATAACATAGTGAAGTTCCAGACCTGTGGCTCATTGCATAGCTGAGTAATAGCTATTTTGAAGTTCTCACTGTTGAGTAAATCAGTTGTAATTGGAAAACTATTGCCTTTACAGAAATTTGTGCAAATATGTTATTCAGCTACTTTTGGGTCAGCTATAACATAGTGAAATTACAGACCTGTAGCTCATGGCACAACTGAGCAATAGCTATTCTCAGGCACTGACTGTTGAGTAAATCGGCTATAACTTGAAAAATATTGCATTTGGAGTATTTTGTTAAAATATATTGTTCACCTACTTTTGGGTTAGCTATAACATAGTGAAATTACAGACCTATAGCTCATGGCATAGCGGAGCAATAGCTATTTTCAGGTTCTCACTATTGAGTAAATCAGTTGTAACTTGAAAACTATTGCATTTACAGTATTTTGCTTAAATATGTTGTTCACCTACTTTTAGGTCAGCTATAACAGAGCAAAAATTCAGACATGTAGCTCATTGCATAGCTGAGTAATAATTACTTTGAGGTTCTCACTCTTGAGTAAATCAGTTGTAACTTGAAAACTATTACATTTAGAGTATTTTGTTAAATATGTTATTCACAGACGTTTGGGTCAGCTATAACATAGTGAAATTGCAGACCTCTGTGTCATGGCATAGCTGAGCAATAGCTTCTTTCAGGTTCTCACTGTTGAGTAAATCATTGTATCCAACCTGTAGGAAATCATGGGCTGGGAATCTGTTAATATGGTCCGATTTGACCTTGGAACCCTCCTTCAAGGTCAAATGAGGATAGCCAAACATAAAAGTGCTTATAACTCGCTTATTATTGGTCCTAGAGGTTTGGAATGAAAACCAACCTATAGAAAATCATGAGCTGGGAATTTTTTGGTGTGGTCGGATTTCACCTTGGACCCCTCCTTCAAGGTCAAATGAGGATAGCCAAACTTAAAAGTGCTTATAACTCGCTTATTATTGGTCCTAGAGGTTTGGAATGGAAAACCAACCTATAGAAAATCATGGGCTGGGAATCTTTTGGTGTGGTCAGATTTCACCTTAGACCCCTCCTTCCAAGTCAAACGAAGATAGCCAAACTTAAAGTGCTTATAACTCGCGTATTATTGGTCTTGGAGGTTTGGGATGGTAAACCAACGTATAGGAAATCATGGGCTGGGATTCTTTTGGTGTGGTCAGATTTGACCTGGGACCCCTCCTTCAAGGTCAATTGAGGATAGCCAAACTTACAATTGCTTAGAACTCGCTTATTATTGGTCCTACAGGTTTGGGATGGTAAACAAGCTACAGGAAATCATGGGCTGGGAATTTTTTTGTGTGGTCGGATTTGACCTTGGACCCCTCCGTCAAGGTCAAACAAGGATAGCCAAACTTAAAAAGTGCCTATGACTCACTTATTATTGGTCCGAGAGGTTTGGGATGGTAAACCATCCTAAATTCTTTGGCTGGGAATCTTTTGGTATGGTCAGATTTGACCTTTGGACCCCTTCTTCATGGTCGAACGAGGATATTGCATTTATAGTATTTCTCTAAATATTTTTAACCTACTTTTTACACTTAAACAATTACCTTGTTACTTTATTTCATAATACCATTTGCAGGGCACAACTTTTTTGTCCTTTTCTTCTGTCAGCTTCGGAATATCTTTCGAACATGCTGTTCAGTTACCATTTACTGTATTTCTGTACAGCCCTTTCCCTGATAATTATGCTTTCCTCTCATTATCACCATCACAAATCAAAAACATTCAGTCAGCTGACACAGTGCCCATTCACGGGCACTCTCCTCTTGTTTGTTATTTAGCTACAAATGACAAAAAAGCTATTACTTACTTATGGCATGCAATAGAACCCCAAACTATGTACCGTCTTATAGCTAAGGACAAAGTAGCTGAACAACATATTTGAAGAAAAAGCTCTAACCGCAACAATTTGGGACTTATGAGTACTTTACTCAAAGTAACTAAAATTGCTATTACTCACTTATCTTAGGCTTAAATCCACAAAAATTTCAAGGGCATGAAAATTCATTTGGACAATTAATTTACAAAAAATCTGTGGCTGTAGTAGTTTTTGAGAAATCTGCGTGACACACTAATGCACGCACGCACGCACACACAAAAGGCGTTTTATAATCTCCCTCCCAGGCTAAAGCCCAGTGGGAGATAATAACTATACTTTAATGTTCAGGCCATTTCTGAAAATACAGTTCTTTAATTGCTAGTAATTTAAAATAGGAAATATGTTCATGAGATGGCTATTAGTTTATAATCATTTAAAGTCTCCATTTTATCCCATATAAAATATAATGTGATATATTTAATCAAATTTATTGGTTTTTAATGATTTTTATGAAATGACAAGAAAGTAATGATAATAATGATAATTATAATAAAAGTATATTTGAAACATATAACATTATAATTTAAGTAAAACTCTTCACCTGTATTCTTATAGTTTGAAATAATATTTCTATAAATAATTGTATGACTGACAGTAGTTTGTTTAATCCAAACATTTCACTGTTGCTTCATTTAACAGGGAAATTGATGATGAGGCTGTGAAGACAGCAGCATTGTCCCCATTGATCCCAGGGCGTGTCTACACGGTGAATGTTGTCACAGTGAAAGGCACAACACCAAGTGAACCAGCCACAGGATTATTCAGACCAAGTAAGATAATTACATAGGTCCAGCAGAATTTTTATTTCAACTGGCCATCAACTTGAAATGATTATGCAAATCTGATGGTGAAGAAAAGTAATAATACAACTATGTGAAAGGGTGTCATCATCATAACATTAGTAAGTTGGTTGAAAAATAGTTGCTTTTGTTTGAATAAAATTGAATTAAATAGTTTTATTTATTTTTTTATGTTTATACTGTCTTGTAATTGGTTTATACAGTTGATGTAATCTAATAATAAACAATTTTTAGCTGTTTTAGGTCTTACAGACAATTGTGTAGGTTTTTTAAAGGATATTTACCGTATATTATTATATCCTTGGATGAAAGTCAGGATCGTGGTTTTGTGGTCTTATTATTAGTCCTTGTGGTTTGGAATGTCAAATAACACAGGAAATTGTGAGTTGTGAATCTTTGCATATGGTTTTTATTCCCCAAAAGGCCTTCTGTCTCTCTTATTGTTGGTTCAAGGGGTGTGGAATATCAAAGCAGTGTATGGGAACTCATGAGCTGTGATTCTATTTGTCGGGTCAAATAAGACTTTTACCCAAAGTTGGGTGGACTTACTAAAGGGCATTGTTAAGAAAAACAATTCTCAGATGCAATTATGTCAAATTCAAACAACTGGAACACAGGAGCAACATTAACAAAGTGGTTCTGTGAAACATGAGCAAATATCAAAAGATCAACAGTGAAATCTGTGCTTTATCTCTGGCTGATCTTTTATTAAGTACCTGTTTTAAATTTTTAACCCCAGCCCATAAAGGCCTGGGTTATAGTCATCCCCTGCGCTGTCCAGGTGGTGGCGACAGCGGAGGTTTGGGGTGGTTGGGGGCCCATAAAGATTTTTGATGTTCCACAGCTTAAACCCATGCACAGAATTTTACCAAATTTTCAGGATATGTTTACCCCAAGATCCTCTTGGGGTAATTAGGTTTTGGGGGTATCTAGTCACAGCTGTTGCCATGGCAACACTTTTAAGATTTTTCTGTCTTAAAGTTTGTGAGTATTCCACAGCCTAAACCCATGCATAGATTTTCACCAGATTTTTAGGATATGTTTACCCCAAGAAGATCTAGAGCTGATGAGGTATTGGGGGATAACCAGCAACAACTGTTGCCATGCCAATTAACACTTTTAAGATTTTTGGGTCTTAATGTTTATGGATGTTCTAAAGCCTAAACCCATGCATGCATTTTCAGGAAATATTCAGGATATGTGTACTTCATGATGATCTAGAGCTCATTAGGTTTTTAGGAATATCTGGTAACAGCTGTTGCCATGGCAACACTTTTAAGATTTTTTGGTCTTGAAGTTTGTGGCTTATCCACAGCCTAAAAAAAACCAATGCATGAATTTTCACCAAATTATCAGGATATGTCAACCAGAAAGGGATCTAGAGCGAGCTGGCTTTGGGGGGTAACTGGAAATCACTGTTGTCATGGCAACACTTTTATTATTTTGGGATTTTAACATTTGTTGGTCTTCTACTGCCTAAACTAATGCATGAATTTTTACAAAATTTTCAGGAAGTGTTACCTGAAACAGGATCTAGCGCTGATTAAGTTTTGGAGGGTATCTGGTAACTGCTGTTACCATGGCAACACTTAAAGTACTTTTCGGTCTTCTAAATTGAAAAAGGGGTTGTATAAAGTTGACGTTTCTTCTGTTGCATTTTTATCTCCTGCCTACCAAGGCCGGGGTTGGAAGATTATGCATCACCTGGGGTGCATGTGTGTGTGTGTATGTGTGTGTGCATGTGTGCGTTTGTCACATTTTTACATCAACCTTTGTATCTCATTCATTTATGAAGATATATCAAATTCACAGAGACTGTTTATTGCTATCTGCATCTCTGTAAAAAAATTGTGCTCATTTTGAAAAAAAAACAACATGGCCGCCATAGGTTCTTATGATGTCACATTTAATGTCTCCAAGTATTAGCTTATTCATTATAGTAACTACAGGGATGAATTTAATGGCATTTATCATAATGACTTTTTTATAAATAAATCAGATTTTGCTTGTCATTTGGGTAATGTAATAGGACCTAATCCTGATAAATTATATGATTTGGTCATCAATAAATTTATCACCAGTTTTAATGGGTTAAATGTAATGTTCAGAAAAGCCTCTGTGAATGTGAAATATCAATTATTTAAGACATTTTGTATGAACCTGTATGGCAGTCTTTTCTGGGATCTCAGTAGTGAAAAAGTAACATCTTTTTATACTTTGTGGCGTAAATTGTCTGCGGAAATTACTGGATCTTCCTTACACCACGCATTCTAGATGTATGCCATTAATTGTGAATGATGTGCCTACTGAGGCCCAATTATTTAGAAGAGTCAATAACTTTATGTGTCACATGTCAGCTAGCACTAATTTGTGTGTCAAACTGTGTACTAAATTGGTAGTTGTTCTAATATATCCAAAACTTTGAATCATATTATTTACCATACTAATGTATCAATGAAAGTAATGTGTAATACTAAATGTCAACTTTTAAAAGCAGTGAAAGATCACAATACAATTAATGAAGAAGACTTAAAACATGTAGGAAATATTAAAGATTTGTTATCTATGAGGGTCTTAAAAATGGATTTACTGCTGGAGAAATAAATACCATGCTAAATTTTGTATGTACCACCTGAGACACTAATTTACTTTTCTATGTAGTTTATGCAACTCTCCTGTATGTTTTTTATGTATAATTCTGTTTCTTTTTTTCATCTGTATTGCTATGTTTTTTTGTTTATTTTTTCAGTTGTTCTTCTTTTTTGTAATTAACCAACTCCTATCAACTTTGTGCTTTGTATGCACAATAAATAAATAAATAGCCAATTGTTCGAAATCATTGATATGTTCTAAAATTTTAAATATTGCAACTGAGTCAGATTCATGGATGAATCTCCACAATACCATAACAATTTGATGTTGCTTGTTACTCTTTCAGATCATCTGGCAAGGTTAGGGTTTTTCTTTTACTGGTATGTTACATTGTAAATATCTGTATGCTGTATGTATTTACAGGGGATATGAGGGTTTCTAAGCCACCTTGTAATCTTGGTATTGTATGACAATATCAAGTGTGTCTTAGAAGTTACTTTTTGGCACTTTTTTTAACCATAATAAAAATCATCAGTCCAAATGTGAATTAAGCGTCCCGTAAGGGACGCTTGTTTGTGTATGGGAGAGCTTCAGGCTCCGCCGGCGGAGCCGGCTCCGCATTTTGTTTTCCTTATAACTCTGTAACCGTTAGGTGGATTCTTTTCAAATTTGGCAGGTTTAGGCAGTAGCCTTGGGGAATTTTTTTGAATATGCTGCAGTGACATTTCAACCAATCAGAGAGGTCACATGACCAAAAATGTCTTTTTTCGATGGGGAAGCTTGTTTGCTCGGATGATAACTTGAAAGGAATTTTATCAATTCACCTGAAACTTGGCAAATACATTCATTCTATTAAAATCTGGACATCATTAGATTTTGGCATTGATTGGTCAAGAAATGGCCGAGTAATTAATGATTAATTAATCATTACGAATTTTCCAAATAAGGAAAACACAAAAATGCTTATATCTCGAAAACCGTGCTAGATAGAGCGATTTCGACGAAACTTTTGACCCACAGGGTATCTCTGCGGAGTAGTTTTCCCAATTTTCAAAAAATTTTTGTCTCGCCCAAAATGGCGGCCATTTTGAATTTTCGAAATGTTCGCAAAAATTGCAAAACACAAAAATGCTTATATCTCAAAAACCGTGCTAGATAGAGCTATTTCGACAAAATTTTTGACCCGCAGGATATCTCTGCGGACTACTTTTCCCAGTTTTCAAAAAATTTTTGTCTCGCCAAAAATGGCGGCCATTTTGAATTTTCGAAATTTTCGCAAAAATTCCAAAACACAAAAATGCTTATATCTCGAAAACCGTGCTAGATAGAGCGATTTCGGCGAAATTTTTGACCCACAGGGTATATCTGCAGAGTAGTTATCCCAATTTTGAAAAAATTTTTGTCTCGCCAAAAATGGTGGCCATTTTGAATTTTCGAATTTTTCGCAAAAATTGCAAAACATAAAAATGCTTATATCTCGAAAACCCTGCTAGATAGAGCGATTTCGACGAAATTTTTGACCCACAGGGTATATCTGTAGAGTAGCCATGCCAATTTTCAAAAAATTTTGTCTCGCCAAAAATGGCGGCCATTTTGAATTTTCGAATTTTTCGCAAAAATTGCAAAACATAAAAATGCTTATATCTCGAAAACCCTGCTAGATAGAGCGATTTCGACGAAATTTTTGACCCACAGGGTATCTCTGGAGAGTAGCCATGCCAATTTTCAAAAAAATTTTGTCTCGCCAAAAATGGCGGCCATTTTGAATTTTCGAATTTTTGCGCAAAAATTGCTAATATTTCGAAAACCGTGCTACATAGAGCGATTTCGACGAAATTTTTTATCTTCAGGGTATCTCTGCAGAGCAGCTATCCCAAAGAGCTTTCATTTGGTGAAGTTTCAGACCCATAGCTAATTGCTCACCTACTCAAAAAGAGTAAAGGCGAATTACCTCTAAAAGTATTGCAGATGGCCAATTTTTCTCAAATAACTCATTCACCTACTTTTGGAAGAGCTTTCACATGGTGAAGTTTCAGACCCATAGCCAATTACTCACCTACTCAAAATGAGTAAATGCGAATTATCTCTAAAAGTATTGCAGATAGCCAATTTTTCTCAAATAACTCATTCACCTACTTTTGGGAGAGCTTTCACTCTGTGAAGTTTCAGACCCATAGCTAATTACTCACCTATTCAAAATGAGTAAATGCGAATTATCTCTAAAAGTATTGCAGATAGCCAATTTTTCTCAAATAACTCATTCACCTACTTTTGGCAGAGCTTTCACTTGGTGAAGTTTCAGACCCATAGCTAATTACTCACCTACTGAAAATGAGTAAATGTGAATTATCTCTAAAAGTATTGCAGATAGCCAATTTTTCTCAAATAACTCATTCACCTACTTTTGGGAGAGCTTTCACTCTGTGAAGTTTCAGACCCATAGCTAATTACTCACTTACTCAAAATGAGTAAATGCGAATTATCTCTAAAAGTATTGCAGATAGCCAATTTTTCTCAAATTAATCATTCACCTACTTTTGGGAGAGCTTTCACTTGGTGAAGTTTCAGACCCATAGCTAATTACTCACCTACTCAAAATGAGTAAATGCGAATTATCTCTAAAAGTATTGCAGAGAGCCAATTTTTCTCAAATAACTCATTCACCTACTTTTGGCAGAGCTTTCACTTGGTGAAGTTTCAGACCCATAGCTAATTACTCACCTACTCAAAATGAGTAAATGTGAATTATCTCTAAAAGTATTGCAGATAGCCAATTTTTCTCAAATAACTCATTCACTTACTTTTGGGAGAGCTTTCACATGGTGAAGTTTCAGACCCATAGCTATTTATTCACCTACTCAAAATGAGTAAGTGCTAATTATCTGTAAAAGTATTGCGGATACCCAATTTTTATCAAATACTCATTCATCTACTTGTGGGAGAGCTTTCACTCTGTGAAGTTTCAGACCCATAGCTAATTACTCACCTACTCAAAATGAGTAAATGCGAATTATCTCTAAAAGTATTGCAGATAGCCAATTTTTCTCGAATAACTCATTCACCTACTTTTGGGAGAGCTTTCACTTGGTGAAGTTTCAGACCCATAGATAATTATTCACCTACTCAAAATGAGTAAATGTGAATTATCTCTTAATAGTATTGCAGATAGCCAATTTTTCTCAAATAACTCATTCACCTACTTTTGGAAGACCTTTCACACACGAAAATGAAAAATTGTGAATATCTTGGAAAAGCTATTTCTTCTGCTTTAATGCTCGGCGGGAGATACACACCACGGCAGTGGTCTTGACAAAAATTTTTGTCTCCCCAGAAATGGTGGCCATTTTGAATTTTCAAAGTTTTTGCAAAACACAAAAATGCTTATATCTCGAAAACCGTGCTATATGGAGTGAACTCAACAAAATTTTGGACCTGCTGGATATCTCTGCAAAGTAGCCATGCCAATTTTCAAAATATTTTTGTCTCGCCAAATATAGCGGACATTTTTAATTTTTTTATTTTTTGCAAAACACAAAAATGCTTATATCTTGAAAACCGTGCTAGATAGAGCAGACTGCGCTGACTTTGGTTGCCACAACAGTATAAGGCTAGAAACGAAGCATTTTCTTAATACTTTAGCACTCACCTTTATATCCTTTTCGGGACGCTTTGTTTTTGCTATGCAAAAACATTATCTTTTTTTTTGCGAGCGATCCTCTAGTTAATCTAGTTACTCAAATGATGCCATACTGACCAAATCATCAATGTTGCGATAGTTGAATTCAATCATAAACCATTAATTAGCAGTCAAAAGCATCAATAAGCTAAGCTTAAAGGGAAAGTTGGAGAAGCTAGCGACCTATTTGTAAGCCAATCTGTCTCATTCTTTGTCATGAGAAGGTGTAGCCCAGCATTGCACTAGTGCTTTTATCTAGCCTGAAGAAATGTGAAGCTACTCCAGATTGTTCCTGAACATGACAGCATCACTTTGGCAGCTCTTCCTACATCATTTATAGCCATCGGAAGTCTATAAAGAACCCATTTCTTAACCTTAAAGTTCAGTGTTGTGAGTGCCTTGTAGGAACGTATGAACAGGAATAGACAACATTGGGGGTTGGGGCAGTGGCAGGGGGTGTGACAGGATTTGTGACAGTAAAATAGCCACTTTAAGAGACAACAGAGCAACAGCAACAGCTTAGATTTTGACTGTGATTTGTTGATAGGACCAAATACACTTATTGGGACATACTGTGGAAATGCTTTTCTTTTCAGAAGAGATGGAGAAATCTATTTTGCTTTCAGATTCTTAGAAGTAAAATATAATCCTTATCTTTAACATAAAGGAACTGTTATCTGTTTAACTACAAATGGTTACTTCTCAATTGTAATATAGTGCCAAGCTTGTAATGTGAGTCAACATTGATATTTTCAATAGACCCAGAAAAAGCCACTGGTCTGGAGCTGGACAGCCGTACCACAAACTCTTTGACAGTCAAATGGAATCAGCCTGGGGAAGGGGACTTTACCAAATATGTTGTTTCGGTAATATGCTGATAAAATATACTATGTTAAAGCTTCTATTTTAATAGTTTACCAAATAACATATATCAAACATGATTTAAATTTTCAAGTACCATACAATACTGTAATAAATGTTAATGAAAAAGATATTGAAGGATGTTTGGATATATTATTAAGATATTATAGTTATTATAATATTAACAAAATTTCACAGATAAGTTGTCAGAAACAATTAAAGTAGTTAGAATGGTGATGGATGACACATGATTTAAGATTCTGATGTTTATGAAAACTTTAAAAGTCAATGTGTGGTTAGAGCTAATCTATTTATAAATATTTCTTTATTGTATACAATTGGCAGAAGACTAGAAGAAGAGCTAGAATACTAAACTGTAAACCCTGTGATAAGCTTACAATCAGACAACTATCTGTTATACTCCTAAGTTGCGCAAAACTCTATTCTTTTGTACTGTAGTAATTATATTTCTGTCTTTATTCCCACAGTTATCTGGAATATCAGGCAGCGAACAAAAAGTCAATTCCAAAACACACACATTTACTGACCTGATAGGTGGGACTCAGTACACTGCATCAGTCAGAGTACAGAGTGGGGAGGATGATGATACAGCAACAGCAACCACTGCAGCCAAAACAATAAGTGAAGCGATCACATTGGATGTGTACACAAGTAAGACAGGGACATGTTCTTTTTGATAATGTGACAAATGAACCCTGTAATAAGGATATTCACTATAGCTGTACCCAGAGTACAAATGAACAAGTAACTTTATGTAGTTTTTAAGAATGTTTAAAATGTTTACACATTATTTGTAATCACAATAAAATGTTTTTTATAATGTTTTTCATCAATGGTTGTAGGAAACTACTTTATTGAATATTGACTGCTGCTTGTTTTCAGTTATAATATAGCTTTTGTGATTTTTAAATAATTTTTTGTAATATTAAATAGGTCCATTATTTTGCATCTGTGATACTGTTGTGAGCCAATTTACCACACATTCCACATCATGCTAGCATATTTTTGTTGAACAATTGCTTGTTATTACATTACAGAACCAAATGCGCCAACTTTAAATGAGCCCTCAGCAACAGAAGACTCTGTGACTGTTACCTGGACTGCACCAGCAGGAGATCTGACTGGGTATAAACTCAGACTGTACAGTTCTGATAACTCTCCTGTGTCTGATGAAAAAACTGTACTGAAAGATGGGGAGAAAACACTTGAGTTTGGTTCTGCTGACAATGTAAAGTCAGGCACTATTTACACTGTCAAGATTTTTGCTTATATTGATGACATTGGAAATGATATAAAGAGCAAGGAAATGAGCAAGCAAGCTACAACAGGTATGATTAAATGAAAATACAGTTCTACATAATTGCCAGTACCATTGTTATCCTGTCTTGGCATGCATGTGCAGCAACCCCAGATTCTGTTTCTGAAAATAGGATATTTTTCAGCAGTTTGATTAATCATTAAGTTCCATTTGAAACTGTTGTCAATGTTTATAACTTATTAACCTCATGTCTTGCTTAAAACTTTATATTATTCTTTTTATTATATAAATAATTTCAGGAAAAATTACTCACATTGACAGAGGTAGTTTAAGTGGAAAACCAGATACATTAGTTTGATCTTCACTTATCAGAAAAATGGTTTCGACCAAAATTTCAGTAAGGTGGAGTGCGTGAAAGGATTTCATCGTTTGTGATATTTAAAACATACTTCATCAACATATATGTAATTCAGGAAAAATTACTCACATTGACAAAGGTAGTTTAAGTGGAAAGCAAGATACAACTTTTTTGGTCTTCATTTATCATAAAACTGGTTTTGATGCAAATTTCAGCAAGGTGGAGTGTGTGAAAGGATTTCATCTTTTGTACATATTTAAAACATACTTTATCAATGGATTATATATCATTGCAATTTCTTGGAAGGTCACTTGTTCCACTTTACATCTGTGGTAGCCTTGCTGAAGGCTCAAGTTTCTTTGGAGTTAGGGAAAATCTTCAGTTAAGATAATGGAGTTTCAGTTTCTATAATGTACTCATACATGTACTGACTTTTATAGCAGCATACAGCTAAGAGAAAGACTGTCTGATCAAGTTCTCTTAACATGTATGACATACTTTATGAATACCAAATATCTGTGTGCATGTTTAAAAAGATATTATGTAAATTTGAACCTTAAGCAAGGCTACATCTGTAGGTGACTTGTGCACATCACCTATATATACTGCTATGTAGTTTACTAGCCTTTCTAAAAACTTTTAGTTTAGATAATTAGTCGAACCTTTGATTCGAGTTATGTACTGAGTTGCAGCCACGATTTTAAATTGGCCGTTTAAGCCCTTAAATATCAAATTCTGCATAATATTTCTTCACATATCTGTACATTAAGGTGTATATTATACACTCTGCCATTTTGAAGATTTTTAATGCCTTTATTAAGTTATATTTTATGAAGTAAAAAGCATGTCTGGCACTACGTCTGGTTTTCTGTAAAGTCCTGGATGTCCTAGAAACTATTGTTTTTGCTATTGTGATGGTCTACTCAAACGAGTCTTTTTTAACGGTTTCGTCTGCTGGTTTCTAGAGGTTTTCATCTTAAACCAGCTTTGTAAAACTGCGCATCTACAGACCCTTTATATTTGTAAACAAATACCCATCCCGCGACACAAATCTGAAAACTTCTGTGAAAGCGGTTTCCAAATGCGGGCGATAATACAGAGTTACAGATTTCAACACCCAGTCCTGTCCTAAGATTCGACGTTGTGGTTGGGTGAAAGCCAGCCATTGGACTCTTGTTTATATAATGTACTCTCCCGTGTGCTGGATTTTATATCTCCATATTGCAAAGACAGAGAGTGTCTGATGAACTTATATCTCTTAACATTTATGAGTGCTTTATGAATACCAAATATCTGTGTACATTCTCAAAATGGCAAAATATCAGATGTTTAAAGTTTTTGAATAATTCTAATTTTTTGAATAATTCTAAATTACCACCCTTATTTGTACCGGTATTTTCTTTTATGAGGTGATTTATTGAAGAAATCAGAAGTTCTTACAGTCATAAAATATGAAATGTAGGTGAAACAAAAAAACTTTGTATATGTGGAATTAGCCCAAGGCTCTTGTTCAGATAGATAACAATACAACCTACAATAACTGACCTTTAAAATTGGTTTAAATATTAAACAACCACATAAAAAGTTTTCTGAAATGCAAGATGTAGTCTACTTCACCTGTGCAGACATCTAAATCATTCAAACGGTGTTTAAATTTTGTTTCTGGCAATTTTATTGCTTTAAAAAGCAACACCAAATAAGGAAGAAATATATTATTGAAATTCAAGTTTTTTACCCCACAGCCCTTAAGGGCTGTCAGGATAATGTTTTCACCCGTGGTGTCCGAATGGGCGGGCAGGCGGGCGGCGGAAAAAGTTTGTCTGGGTTGTATCTCAGAAACTGTAAGGTGTACGAAGTTGATACTTGGTAGGGACATTGGTTAGGGGGTGTAGGTGTGCAACGTCATGGTTTGACCTTGATTTAACCTTTGACCTTGCCATAGTGACCTTGACCTATAAAATCTTGTCCGGGCTTTATCTCGGAAACTGTAAAGTGTAGCAAGTTGATATTTGGTAGGGACATTGGTTAGGGGGTGTAGGTGTGCATCATCCTGGTGTGACCTTGATTTGACCTTGCCATAGTGACCTTGACCTATAAAATCTTGTCCAGGCTATATCTCAGAAACCGTAAGGTGTAGCAAGTTGATACTTGGTAGGGACATTGGTTAGGGGGTGTAGGTGTGCAATGTCATGGTTTGACCTTGATTTGACCTTTGACCTTGCTGTAGTGACCTTGACCTATAAAACTTTACCCGGGCTATATCTCAACAACTGTAAGGTGTAGGAAGTTGATACTTGGCAAGGACACTGGTTAGGGGGTGTAGGTGTGCAACGTCATAGTATGACCTTGGTTTGACCTTTGCCATAGTGACCTTAACCTATAAAATCTTGTCTGGGCTATATTTCTGAAACTGTAAGGTGTAGGAAGCTGATACTTGGTAAGGACATTGGTTGAGAGTAGTAGGTGTGCAATGTCATGGTGTGACCTTGATTTGACCTTTGACCTTGCCATAGTGACCTTGACCCATAAAACCTTGTCCGGGCTATATCTCAGCAACTGTAAGGTGTAGGAAGTTGATACTTGGTAGGGACATTGGTTAGGGAGTGTAGGTGTGTTATGTCATAGTATGACCTTGATTTGACCTTTGACCTTGCTGTAGTGACCTTGACCTATAAAATCTTGTCCAGGCTATATCTCAGAGACTGTAAGGTGTAAAAAATCTTGTCCAGGCTATATCTCAGAGACTGTAAGTTTATACTTGGTAGGGACATTGGTCGAGGGTTTTAGGTGTGCAACACTGATTGACCTTTGACCTTGCTGTATGGACCTTTAAAATCTTGTTGCACCTTTGGGTCTGTCTGCTGATGCAGATGAAGCACTGTTAAAGTCATATTAGAATTCATTAAGAATTTCCTTTTGCAAGTTCCCATTGTAACAGATGGAATTTCATCAAGTGAGCCACAGGCTTTTCTCCAACACCACACATAAGCATTCATTGAATGTATTGCCACTTCTGTATGCATGGGTAATATTCAAAACATCCAAACCATAATTCGGCCATTTTTAGTTTACTGACTAATGCTGTCATTTTGATATTGGATTGTCTTGTTTTAATACTTCGTCTTTACATACATTTCTTTTCCTTAGATATTATTTTCTCTACTTAAGCATTATTTGGACCTTTATATAACTGACACTGCTCTGAAAGTATCTTGAACTTTGTACTGTTACACTACTTCTATATCTCATGGTGTTGAAAAATATTTCCCCAGGCTGTGGGGTACGGGCATCTCTGATGCTATTTTTCACGACTGATTTCCTTTAGAATAAATAACTCTTTCTCAGAGATCTATGTAAATTGAGTGAACTTTTTCAAATAAAAATGGTCACAATGTAGTGCAATTTCCTTTCAAACTGTTATAAATGTCATATTTTTAGCTTCAGTAGTTACTTATGTATGAGTGTTTAATTAATGTAAATATGTTGCATGGATGGAAACTCAAGCAAGATGGAGGGTTTCAATACATGTTCATCTTTTGTAAATATTCTACAAAGATTACTATAACTTAGCTTTGTTTTTTCAGCATATTTTCTTTTACTTAGTGAAACGAACAGTGCTTCAATTATCTTAGTGAACATACAATCAAATATCCTCTAATAAATATGGTCACAAAGCCTTGGAATTTGTCTTCAGAATGATTTAAATATCCGTTGTAGCGTCTATAGTTAGGTATGAAATCAATATTTAATGTATGTCATGTTATGGCAAATATGAATATTTACCCAAAATGGAGAGTGGTGTTCATCGTTTGGAGATACTTTAGAAAGTACTTCATCCCCACATATAATAAATATCATTAGAAAGGTATTTCAGTAGCAGTTTTACTCCTTTTAGTCTAAAATTAGTATACACCAATTCTGGATACTGTTGTCTATCTCTATAGTTCTTACTACACATTATCAACCGTTCGGGCCTTTTGCATTCTTCTGCCTATTTAATAAACATTTTTGACAGGTTTCATAAAATGACATACATATCTTACTTATGCCCTTGTTTCACCAAAGGATTAAGCCCCGACCCTGTCGGCGACCCTTAATCTTGGACAGTCAGTGAAAAAAAAAGCAAAAATGGGCGGGAAAACTTGATCGGTTTCAAAGTCTGGGATTAAGTACAGATCGTCCTCAGGAAGCCTCAGGACGCCTCAGGTGGCCCCAGACAGTCCCTAACTGGTCTGGGACTAAGAACCGACTAAGCCATTTTTCTGGTCGGTTTGAACCATGATCCTGTCGTAGACAAACCGACTGGGTCCCAGGACGCCTCAGGCCTCCTGGGACTAAGCACCGACTAACCCAGGATTAAGCCCCGACCCCACAAGGTGTACTGAGGCGTCCCCAGGCGTCCCCAGACCGAGATAGCCGATTTTTGTTTTGCAATGGGACTAAGGGTCGCAGGAAGCCTGGGACTAAGGAATAGAGGGTCTGGAACTAAGGGTCGGCGACTAATGTGGGTGTTCCACCACACGACTAAGGCTCCCGATTAAGGATTTTGGGGGGTCGGTTTCAAATATTTGCTCAGTCCCAGACTTTCTCTAAGGGTCGGTTGAGGCCGTGTGAAAAATCAAACATGTTTGATATTTCACACGACTACAACCGATTCATATTTCCCGCCCTCCACAAAATGTCCAGTCCCAGGCCTCCTCAGACCCAAATTTACAGAGTCGGTTGTTGTCCCAGGCCGCCTGCGACCCTTAGTCCCAGACCTCCATAGCTTAGTCCCAGGAGGCCGGTTCTTAGTCGCAGACTCAAATGTGATGCGTATGAATTTCATGCGTGAGAAACTGGGTCAGTTGCATTAGTCCCCGGAAGCCTCAGACCGTCTGCGGTGTCCTGGGACCCAAAAATCTAGGTCTGGGACTAAGCCCCGACTAAGGGTAACCGACCCTAACCGATCCAAACCGGCCTCCCCAGGATGCCTGGGACAGCACATTTTTAGTCTGGGGCTGCCTGAGGACGCCTCAGGATGCCTGGGACTAACAACTGACTAAGAACCGACTCATTCACACAGGTCTGAAATTAAAACGGGCAATGAGGAGGTCTGGGACTATATAAGCGACTGCGCACACATTCTCATTGTTACTGACTGTTTGGCTACTGAGAGACGTGTGTCACTGATTTAGGGGTTTTCAGTTTTTATTTTATATTTTATATACTTGAGCTTAGGGCAAATTTCACAGTTAGGAGACACATTTTACAAGTTTTTATTTTATTGTCGACTGTAGTATGAGGAAAGAGAAAGGAGGGAAGAGAGGAAGGAAAAGGATGGATGACAAGGAAAAGGAAGGCGAGGTTGAGGAAAGAGTTAAAGTTCCAGAACTTCCAGAGGAAAGGGTTGAGGGAAGAGAGGAGGAGGAGATAGAGGAAAGTCAAGCTATTGGGGAAGCTGTAGCAGAGGAAGAAGAGAGGTGTGAAGAAGATCTGGAGTGCCATTCTTCAGCCAAGAGAGCTAGGGTGTGTGCCACTTTTACAGACACTCAGGAAGTTTCCATTGTGGAATTTGTCAAGCAACACCCTGAGCTGTATGACAAGGAACACCCAAGATTCCATGACAGGACCAGAAGAGAGACTCTCTGGGCAGAAATAGCTGCAGAACTTCATCTACAGCCCTTTGATGTGAGACGTTGGTTCGAGTCCCAGCGAACGCGTTATGGCAAGCTGTCTAAGCTCCAATCTGGCCAAGCCCCAAGGGAGATGACCAAGAGACAGTCCTGGGTCTACCAACAGATGGGTTTCCTTAAAACCCACATCAGAAGAAAGGGGGCCAACAGAAGTTCAGGGTTCGAGGCTAGTCCGAATACTAGTCCGGAGTCATTCCATAATTTCATCTACACCCGTTTCAACAACAGACTCCAAGATTCTGGAACATTTTGAACAGATGAGGACACTTATCTCAGGTTTTCTGCAGCAGAAGTCTGACAGGCAGCCCTTCTTCGACTACGTGGCATCAGAGGCCGAAAAAATGACTCAAGAAGAATTTGAAGAATTAAAGGGCAAGATATTCAGAGACATTGAAAGTATCAAGAGCAACCGTAGACATCAGCAATTGCCCAGAAGATCAGCCACTATTACCACGGAGTCGCAGAGGGTCAGGATACTGCCACCAATCACTCAACAGGCGTCTAGTTCCACTCAAGCAGCAGCTGGCAGCAGTTTTGTCTACTATACACCAAGCCCCATTGGCTTCAGCAACCCTACATCTGTCCTAACTGTACAGGACGAAGGGAGCAGACATAACCTGAGTGGAATTTTAAGCCAGCTACCTGATCTGACATCTACACAGATCGTAGAGCAACCACAGCCGCAACAACCACAGCAGCAGCTCTTTACTATCACCACTTCAGCACCGCCTCAACAGCAGCCTCCTCAGTAGCCATCCAGTCAGGGCGGGTCTTTGACCTGCCCGCCCTTTTAAGGGGCCACCAAATCTTCCAAAAACAATTATTCAGCTACGTGTTCTTCCAATTCCCCTCCCAAAACAAAAAAGTTCAGTACAAATACTTATCACAAGAAAAAAAAATTAAAGTCCAACACTTACACCACCCCAAACATGAAATAAATAACCCATGGTACCACACATAACAAAAAAGGCCACATAAAAAAAATTGAAAAAAAAACCCAATATGGCCAATAATCAACCCATTTTTAGCTTAAAATCCATGGGATAGTTTAAAATGTTCAATTGAAAAGTCCAACACTTGCACCTTCCTTAGACTTAAAAGGCCTTCTCACATACTACCAACCCACAAACACACAAACCCACTGACAAACATAACTCCCAAATGACAGACAAACCCACTGACAAACATAACTCCCAACTGACAGACAAACCCACTGACAAAAATAATTCCCAACTGACAGACAAACCCACTGACAAAAATAACTCCCAAATGACAGACAAACCCACTGACAGACAAACCCAATTACAAACATAACCACCAACCAACAAACTGACAAACCCAATAGCAAACAAAACCCAAACCAAAATACTGACAAACTGTTTTGCAAACATAATCTCCCATTATTAAAACCACTTTAGTATTTATATCCAATAAATATTTGTCAAGTGGGGTAGAAGAATTTATTTTTTAGATTTCTAGGAAAACATTTCTGTTTCAAATATATTTGCAAGATAAATCTCATATTAAGTGAAATGAGTATGTAGCTTGCATATTATATGAAATATTCATTCTACTTAGCAAATTATTTTGGGGTTTGTGTCCTGTTTTTGAGAATATTGTTTATCACTTGTTTTGTCTGTTTGTCAGTTGGGTGACTTGTGCTTGGCATGGGGTTTGTCTGTTTGTGCGTCTGAACAAGTTATGTTTGGCATGGGGTTTGTCTGTTTGTGCGTCAGTACTAGTTATGTTTGGCATGGGGTTTGTCTGTTTGTGCGTCTGAACAAGTTATGTTTGGCATGGGGTTTGTCTGTTTGTGCGTCAGTACTAGTTATGTTTGGCATGGGGTTTGTCTGTAGTAAACATAGCTCATTAATTGTTTTTGGAATATTTGGTAGTCCTTAAAAGGACTGTTTTTTAGTCCTGAAAAGGACTGGTTACTACAGCAGGAGTTATATTCTGCCATCTTGCCACGCCACTGCTCCCTCATTGTTGAAGTAGTCCTTCAGGTAGTCTCTCTGTCTCTTGGCTTCTCTAGCAGGGTTTCTGTCTTGTCCACCACCAGCAGCACCACCAATCAACCCACAATCATCAGGCACATCATCATCATCGTCCTCCCCAGGCTGCTGACCACCAGGTTGACCTTGATACTGGCTTCTCAATGTGTTGTGTAGAACCACACAGGTTAAGACCACTTCTCTAACTGTTGCTGGGGGTAGTTCAATGGTGGTCCTCATGACCCTGAATCTTGACACAAGGATGCCAAAAGCGTTCTCCACAACTCTCCTGCCCCTTGAAATTCTATAATTGGCAATCCTTTCCTCTCTGGTTAACATCCTTCTGCCATAGGGTTTCATGAGCCAGGTCTTCAGGGCAAAAGCATCATCTGCCAGGATGAAGTAGGGGACATCTGGACCACCCTGGGTTATAGGAGCTGGGTCAGGGAAGCCTATCCTGCCATCTTCAATCCTCCTCTTCAGCTGTGAGGCATTAAATATCTGGCCATCTGAGCAAGATCCTTCTGTACCTACATCCACCCATCTAAACTTATACTGTCCATCTACCAGGGCCAACATCACAATGGAAAAGAACCCCTTGTAGTTGTGGTAGAGGGCTCCAGTGTTCATGGGCTTCTTCAGGGCCACATGCTTCCCATCCAGAGCTCCCAGGGCATGTGGAACATTCCATCTGATCCTGAATTCCCTCTCCAGTTCTTTCCACTGATCTGGGGTAGTAGGACATTTCAGGTACTCCCTGGATGGCCCTGCAGACCTCTGGTATAAACTTGGAAATGGTGGATCTTCCAACCCTGAACTGACAGGACAATGATGGACTCTCCAGTGGCCAGATATCTGATGGTGACGGCTAACTTCTCCCCAACACTGATTGGTGCTCTGTAGTTGGTGGCCTGCCTGGCTAGGTGTGGTTCCAATCTGGTCTTAATCATTTCAAAAAATTCTGGGGTCATCCTCATGTAATTGGTGAATCCTGGAATGTCTGTGGCATACAGATCAGCCATAATGTTGTGGTAGGCCCCCCTCTCCTCTCTTTGCAGTAGCCATGGCCTGACCCACATGTTGTGCCTTCTTCTAGGTCTGTGTATGGGTGCTGGTGGTGCTGGTGGTGCTGGTTGCTGTGGGCGATGCAGAAATTGGAAATACATGATTATTTGTAACTGAATAAAAACCAAAAAAGCCCTAAGTTGTTGTTGAAGCTGTCCTCCATTAAAAGGTGGCATCCTGCTGTGTTCCCAGAAAAGCAATGATATTAGATTGCGGATTTTTTATATATATACCCCAAAAATCCAGCAAATTTGCAAAACAAGAATCGGCGACCCTGGTCTGGGGAAGTCTGAGGAGGCCTGAGGACGCCGGGAGTTAATCATGTGTTAATCGGGGCTTAGTCCCAGGCGGCCTGAGGCTTCCTGGGACCCAGTCGGTTGGTCTGCGACAGGATCACGGTTGAAACTGACCAGAAACGTGGCTTAGTCGGTTCTTAGTCCCAGACCAGTCGGGGACTGTCTGGGGCCGCCTGAGGCGTCCTGAGGCTTCCTGGGGCCGATCTGCTCTTAATCCCAGACTGTGAAACCGACCCAGTATTCTCGCCTATTTTTGCTTTTTTTCCACCGACTACCCACAATTAAGGGTCCCAGACAGGATCGGGGCTTAATCCTTTGGTGGAACAGGGGCATAAGGGTCGCAGGCGGCCTGGGACAGCATAGGACTGTGTAAATTTGGTCTGAGGAGGCCCGAGGAAGCCTGGGACTGGACATTTTGTTTATGGCGGGTAAAAATAATCGGTTGGGGTCGGGAGAAATATCAAACATGTTTGATTTTTCACACGGCCTCAACCGACCACAACCGACCCTTACAGGACGCCTGGGACTAAGCAAATTTTTGAAACCGACCCTCAAAAACCCTTAATCGGGAGCCTTAGTCGTGTGGTGGAACACCCACATTAGAACAAAGAAATTTTGTGGACTTAATCTGTCTGGATTGGTATTTTGCTAAACCTACATTGCTCTATTTTTATAATACTCTTCTTTATCCTGGAAATCTCTGTATGACTGTGTAAATTACAGTATACTTTGTTCAGATGTATGTACCAACAGATTTATTCTTGATGCAGTTAATAGAAGGATAGTTTAATGTACAGGTTGTAACTTTATTTCAAACCACCTATGTATGTCCTTGTAGAACCTAAACCTCCTACTGGCTTAAACACTGCCAATACAGACACATCCAGTACACGAGTAAGTTGGATCAAACCGTCACAAACAGCAGATGTGGATGGATATGAAGTGAAGCTGGATTTTGAAGGAGATGTAAAAACAGCTGATGTTACCTCTACTGCAAAAGATTTTACTGGTCTTAAAGCCGGAGCCACTTACAGTATTGAAATTAAGGCGTATAAACTGGATCATAACAATGAAAGATCCTACAGCCCAGCATTGACAGGCTCTGTCACACTGAGTACGTGGCTATTGTTTTGATAAAGTAAAACTGTTAAATAAAATCGAGATCTATGGTATATTTACCAAACATTTACTGGTACAAGTATAAAAAAATCATATCTTCTGAAGACCAACTATTGGTAAAACTAAACCTTTTATAGTGACAATTGCACCATGCAACACTTCATGTTTTGAAAGAATGGTTAAAATAGCTGTTTTATATATTTTTGAAATAAATCATGTAGTAATTAGACATTAAGAATACTGAATGTTTTACTGTCATGCTAGAAGTTATTGATGGGAAAACATGACATGCCTAATGTTTCAGAAAGCTTGTTAGCTGTAGATATAAATATTACTCAAAAACTGCCAAGAACCAACAGTTAACAGTCTTTTCACTAGTTTTAAAGCAGATGTTTACAGTTATTGTTGCATGTTATGAGGTCATGGTGAATAACTTGTGTTTCAGTACCTAAGAAACCAACATCAGTACAAGTACTTGAGGCCAACAAAGCACAAACCCGTCTTGGAGTGACTTGGTCAGCTCCCAGTGACAGTGAATACACTGGTTTCATTGTTTACTGGAAACTAGAAGGATCTTCTGATGTCCTTGAAAGCAGCGATGAAATTCCTGTTGCTCAAACCTATAAATATGACATCAGTGATTTAGATATTGGTGAAACATATTATATAGAGGTTAAAACAAAGAGTGGGGATAAAATAAGTGCAGCAGGCACAACAACTTCCACAACAAGTAAATAGTGCTTGTGTTACTAGACATCTTTATATGAATACTTTTCAGATATCAAAAGTAGTTAGCATAAGAAGAGTCTTATTTTTATTGGCAAAGAATCTGGTACTTTGATAAAACAAGCCAATGATTTCTTGTTGACAAGCTGCAGAAACTTCTATAGAATGTCTCTTGAAGACTTTTCACATCTGTATTATGTATACTAGTTTTTGTAAAATTAATATATAATTCTGTGATCTATAACAGGAAAAGTAGGTATGTGATAGTTGAAGAAATTAGATACATGTTACCTTAAAAATTGTAGTCTGTGTATTTGTAGCAGACATGTTCTGCTTCAGTACAATGTATTGCGGGATTCGGCCTTCAATTTCTCTTTATTATTGGTTTGCAAACCTTGCTCTTGGTATTTTTCAAATCTATGTTGTATTTTTTCAGTACCAGATGGCACATCTGTTAATATCATATCCAGGGGTACAGACTTCATTTCTGTGTCTTGGCCCGCACCAATCACTGACTTTGACAAGTTTGAGTTACAAATATCATCCAGTGATCATGCAGGCTTTGTCCCAAAAGAAGAAACAGTACAGAAGTGAAATAGTTTAATTTTTTCTGACTTGTGTATTAAAAAGAAACATCATGTAAGCTCCTGAAAAACGACTAACTGAACACTGGCATCATAACATAAATACAGCCCAGACATTGAATTAAAAACAAGAATGACTGCCCACAAACTAAAGCCTCATATGAATATGGTATATCAAGACTCACAATATTTTATTGAGTATGTTGGCATGATACATAGCATACAGGTGTGTAAACATTGATTTTCTCTGAAATAAATTAAGTTGAAAATATTGAACACCCACTAAAATATATCCAAACAGATTTATTTTTGCAATTTTTGATCTCGAAAATGTTTTTAAAATGCTGATTTATATAATATATGATTCTAAAATCAAATCATTTAGGTCCTCAGAACTCTTTAAATCAACATATAAATCCAGTGATATATAATTTGAAAGAACCTTATGAATGAAATGAATACAATTGTAGATTGTGTGCTATCTAATGTGCTGTACTTTTTGCAGAAGCAGTGACTACAGTAAAACTTACAGTGACCTCAAGCCTGGAAGAACATATACTATATCCATTGTTGTAGTATCAGGAGATTCAAGGACAATAAGTGATATAAAAGCAAAAACACGTATGTACCCGTTACTTGCAAATTCTAAAATGTGAAGCATAAGATTAACACATTAAAAAGCACATTAAATGCTATCTGTGGCAACTGCAATACACAGAGTTGTATTTCTGTCATTATTTAAAAGGACTAAGTGAAATGATATTATGCTGCCTTTTCCATAACAAATTGATTATCTGACCACATTAAGATTTAAAATTGTGACTTCTGGTCATGTATGAGACTCCATAGCTGTTATTTTAAATGTAGTTGTGACAAACATTTTTTCGTGCCATATTTGTCACTTTTATGATTCATGTCTATTGCCATGTACAAACATCAGAGTGTCAGCTAAATAAATTGAAGATTTCAACAAGTTTGATCATTATGTATCAGTAAAATTACTATTTATTTCTACAAAGATTCATTTTGGAAAAAAAAGATATAAATAAGTCAAGTTGCAAACATTCTCATATCTATGTTTCGACATGGGTAAGTAATAAGCTACTTTGAGTGTACATTAATTCCCAGTAAACAATAGAAATGTTTTTAAATGGTTTAAATGTTTACAAAACATTTTTAAAACCTAAGTACACCCTATCTTTGGTTTTTTAAATGTTTCTAAGCAAACGTTTTTGCTGTAATGTTGAAAAAACGTTTTATAAACAATCTCTATGAAAACATTTTTACTGAAAACGTTTATTACACATTTATATAATAACTCAAAAAGCTAGGTTTGACTGGAAACATTTTTAAAACATATTTATCAAACAGCTGAAGAAATTAAGATTTGCTGGAAATGGTTTTCAAACATTCATCATGAAATGTTTGATAAACAGTACACATAAAATGTTTAAAAAACATTGATTTCCTTCTCAAATGTTTTAAAAACATTCTATAAAAAATGTTTTTTAAACCTATAATTTTAAACCTTCACTT
This sequence comes from Sabellastarte sp. h YS-2021, assembly GCA_964017235.1. NCBI lineage: Eukaryota > Metazoa > Annelida > Polychaeta > Sabellida > Sabellidae > Sabellastarte > Sabellastarte sp. h YS-2021. The sequence continues at coordinate 81,597,483 of OZ024927.1, forward strand.
CCAAACATGTCCAAACAAAGATGGCGGTGAGCAATAATAGGGGATTTTAGAGGACTTTGTCAAAAATTGGCCCACATACAATCCCTAAAAGTATGAATTCAATGGGGGCACAATTTCTAAGCCATTATTTTACAATTTTAGACATGAAAATAATATTTTCAATAGTGAGAAACCATACAAAGATATTGAATCTGACCTCTGACCCCATTATTATTCAGACATTATTATGTTCATTTATAACATTTTTCTAACATTTATTGTTAAACGTTTAATAAACGGTTTTCATAGAATGTTTTAAAAACATTCCATTACAAATGGTTTTTGTACCCATCATTTTTTAACCTTTGCCAAACGTTTCCTTTCAAACGTTTGCAAAACCTAAAAATGTTTACTGGGTTCTTATTTTTAAGACTACAATATTTTCTGATGCTCAAAACTTCTCATACTTATCTAAATTCCGCTTTGTAATACACTGATTCTACTGTACTTAGTAAAGATTGTACTGTATTGTAATATTATGTATTATGTATCCATGGATAACAGAGTGAGCAGCTTTTGGTCTGTCAGATGTGTGTGACTTTTGAAACCTAAACAGGTTGAATAAATATGCACATTGGGATGTTTTGAAATTTCCAAAACAGTTATTTGGATATGTAAACTGAAAAACCTCTTATTACTTTTTCAGAACCGTCTAAAGTGATGTCTTTAGCAGCTACCACACTTGATATGAATAGAATACAATTAACCTGGAATGTTGACATCAGCAGCAAACAAGATAAGTTTAGTGTATGTATTTTAAAATTCTTGACTTTTTTACATAGAGCAAAAACTGACTGTAATGTCACCTCTGTTTAATAAATTACAGTTGTTAGAAATTCAGAATGTGAAACGTTGTAACTTTTAAACAAATTTTCTGATATTTTAGATCAACCATAAAGATGCCAATAATGCTGATAAAGTAAAACTGGTAGATTACACTGAAGATACATCCTCTGCTGAAGCAATCGTAGAGAATCTTCTTCCTGGGTATCACTACACATTTAATGTATTGGCCAGACGTGAAGAAACTAATGCAGAAACTGTGGACGGAGAATCCACAGAAGTGACTAAGAATACAGGTAAATACAAAAAGTTTCCTCACTTCTGATAAAAAGGCCTCTTGGTTAATGTCAAATGAAACCATGATTAAAGTTGTAATGTTAATTCATTTTTAATTACTAGTTAAATTTTAACAGACCATAAAAGATGGTTTAAAAATTATTTAAAGTTATACTTTGAAAAGTATTGAATATAGAAAAAATGTCCATCAGTCAGTACACGGGTGACACCGATTTGGGACAGTTTTATCCTGTTTTTACATTTTTTTGCCACTTATCAAAATAAACTTGCAAATTTTAATTAGTAAATTAAATTTTTATTAGTTAATACCTTACCTACCAGACGATAGCTATATGCCAGCGCCAGCCGGTCCCGCCAAACGAAAGAAAAAGACGTCCTGGGTTTCACCCCCGGCAGGACCGGTACACTACACTCCACTCGCCAGGTGGCCTAGTTCCTGCCTCACTCGCCAGAGGGACGTGACGTCATAGCATCTTTTTCGTCCCTAAGGTTGAATTGTAAGGCTGAAAGCGGGGAAGGCTGGGTGGGAATTTCCCGTCTGGTAGGTAAGGTATTAACTAATAAAAATTTAATTTACTAATTAAAATTTGCAATTTCATTGCGTTAATACATCTTACCTACCAGACGATAGCTAGAATAACTACCCAGTGGAAGGAGGGCAGCCTTCTGAGGATTGGAGAGAACTCTTATATTATACCTAGGTGTGAGGTTCTAGTCCTTTGAGGAGACATGTTAGTCTCAAGGGTAACTAGACCCACCTGCCCCCCCCCCCTTTTTGACTGCTCTGAGGGGAGGAAGAGAGTAAGAGTTCAAGTCAATGATTCCCACGGTTAACCTGGAAGAGTAGGGAAAGTCCTATACCCAGAGGATTACTCTGAAGTAAAAGACTTTGAGAAGCCAAGGCCTAGGCTAAAAGTGAGCCTACACCTAAAACTAACTAGTATGTACACTATATATAATTATATACAAAGAAGCTTAGGGGACTAGTGGTGGATCTGCTGGGCAGCCACCACAGGACCCAAGTGAAAAAGCTCCTTATCTGCCCAGGCAACATCCTTAAGGTAAAACTATGTAAAGGTGTTGTGGGACTTCCAGTGGCATGCTGCTAGAATCTGGTCCAGAGATATGCCACCTTGAAAGGCTTTGGAGGCCGCAAAGGCCCTAACATCATGGGCCTTAACCTGATGTAAGGTCAAGGAATCTTGGTCAGAGAGATCATAACACAACACTACTGTTTGTTTGATCCAGGACGAGATAGTGGCAGGAGAGATGTCCTTGTTAAAACCTTGTTTGAATGAAACAAAAACTAACTCCTTTCCCGCTCTTAGGTCCTGCGTTTTGTCCAGGTAGTAGCGAAGAGCCCGAACGGGGCAAAGGGATCTGTCTTCCTTTAAAGACTTATCCAGAGTGGGGGCTAAGGCCGGGATGACCACAGGGGCCACGCACTCTGGTCCCTCTTTTGCCAAGTGATTTTTCGCCAAGAAGCTTGGTGAAGGGTAGAGGGAAACTTTGGACCAATCAGCTTGGTGTCTGATATTTTTGTTTAACCAAGCGTGAATCTCACTCCTGCGTTTTCCTGAAGCCAGGGCTAGGAGAAAAACAGTTTTGAAAGTAAGGTGCTTCAGAGAAGCCTTTCTGAGTGGTTCAAAAGGCGCTTTTGTAAGCTGGTGTAAAACCAGGGAGAGGTTCCAAGCAGGAACCCCCCGGCGCCCTTTGGGTCTATCTCTGTGAAAACTGTCTAACAGTCTAGTCAAATTGTCATCCTTGCCGACATTAACCGAGGTATTTCCCAGTTTGTCTGCAATGGCTGACCTGTAACCATCAATAGTGCTGGGCTGGAGATTCTTCTCCTGGAAAAGATGCAGGAGGAAATCTGCTATTTGTTTTATAGATGGGTTCCTGAAGTCCACCTGACTTGTTTCGCACCATCTAACAAAAAGGGCCCACTTCGCTTCGTAGACTGCTCTGGTTGAACGTCTTTGAGGCGCCTCAATTCTTGACGCCACTGGGCTAGAGAACCCTTGCTCCCTGATTGTCTGGGCTCTAGGAGCCAGGCATGGAGATTTAGGCTTGCCAGATCCCTGTGACGTGCCTTGTTGAAAGGTTGGGTCACTAGATCTGGATGGTGTGGAAGACAAAGAGGAACCATCGCCGACAGCTCCACTAGGTCCCAAAACCAAGGCATGTTGGGCCATCCCGGAGCAATCAGGATTGCTCTGTGATACCAGTGATCTGACAGCTTGCTGACCACCTTCCCCATCAGGGACACTGGAGGGAAAAGGTACATGTCCAGGCCTTCCCAGGACATTGTCAGAGCGTCCACTGACCAGGCCTTTGGGTCTGGAATTGGGGACACAAATTGGACTAGCTTGCAGTTGTACCTTGTTGCAAACATGTCCACTTGGGGATAATGCCAAGTTCGACAAAGGATGTCGAAGATCTCCTGATGGAGGGACCACTCTGTCTGAATGACCTGTCCCTGGCGAGACAACTTGTCTGCAATTACATTCAGATGGCCCAGAATGTGTCTGGCCTTCAGTACTATTTGTCTGAGATTGCACCAACATAGGAGCCGCCAAAGAAGGGCACAGAGTGAACCTGACCTCATACCTCCCTCCTTGTTGATGTATGCCACAACTGTAGTGTTGTCTGTGGCAATCAGGACGACCTTTCCTTGCACTAATTGTTGGAATCTTTTTAGTGCTAACAACACGGCTTTTAGTTCTAAGAAGTTTATGTGCAACTTGCTTTCGGGCACTGACCAAGTACCGCTTGCTGTGAAGTCGCCTAAGTGAGCACCCCAGCCTTCTTTTGAGGCGTCTGTAAAGATTTGCACTGCGTGTCGTAGGGGGTGTAAGGGTTGACCCTTTAGGACATTTTTCTCCTGGGTCCACCACTGCAGGTGCTGATGGAGAGACCTCGGAATTGGGATCTCCTTTTCCAGAGATTCCGGGACTCTCTAGTGTTTCTTGAGGTGCCACTGAATAGGTCTCATGTGCAGTCTACCTAGGGGCACCTGTTTCTCTGTCGCAGTGAGTAGACCTATAAGAGACATGAAGGTTCTCACTCGGCAAGATCTGTTCTGTAATAACCCTGTTACTTTTTGTTGAAGGGCTTCCCAACGGTTTTGAGTAGGTCTGACCAATCCGTTGAGTAGGTCGTACTGGTAGCCTACAAAATCGAAGACTTGTTGGGGTTCCAGTTCTGATTTTTGCATGTTTACCATCCAGCCCAACTCCTGGCAAAGGGCTAGGAGGGACTGGGTTCCCTGGTGGCAAGAATCTTCGGTAGGGGCTCGAATCAACCAGTCGTCTAGGTACTGGTGGATTCTTATACCCTGTGACTGAGCCATTAACTTGACCTCTTTGACCACAGCAGTGAACTCCATGGGAGCTGTTGACAGGCCAAAGGGAAGAGCCCGAAACTGGTACGACTGGTTCTGGAAGTGGAACCTGAGGAATTTTCGGGATGTGAAGTGAATTGGAATGTGGAAGTAGGCGTCGCTGAAGTCTAGCGATGACACCCACTCCCCTTGTTGTAGAGAGGTCCGGATTGTCTCTGGAGTCTCCATTTTGAATGTTTTTACGCATAAAAACTGATTTAGAGTACTGAGATCCAAGATTGGCCGCCACTTTTGGTTCGGCTTTGGGACAATGAACAATCTGTTGAAAAAGGCTAGTGAGGTTCGAACCCTGACCCTCTCTACTGCCTTTTTCTTGATCAGAGCTTGTACAGCTTCTTGTAAGTGGGAGTCTCTGGTGGGGTTTGCATAGCCGCTTACTATCAGGGGTTCCCTTATTAAGGGAGGTCTGACTTTGAAGGGAAGCACATAGCCCTCTTTCAATATGGATACTACTTTTGGGTTTGCACCCTTGAGAGCCCATATTTTCCAAAAATTTTGTAGGCGTCCCCCCACTGATTGAACATTTGCAACACTGAGGACATTTGACACACTTGGGGCAAAAACACAGTGATTTACAAAAGAAGCATTTTTCACATACTTTATTGTATTTTGTGAGTTTAAGATTGGACTTATGCCTTTCTTTTGCGGCTGCCTGATGTTTTTTTACAGAAAGTACATGATGAGCAACATTGTGACAATTTACAGAGTCTTTCACAAGCACAGGAAGATCTGTCTTTGTTACATTTACAACACCAAACTCCGGACAGGATGTTACTTCCGGAGAAACTTTGCAGTGATTGTCATTTATACGCCTTAGCTTCCTTGGCAGGGCGCGAACCGCGACCGGGTTGACCTCCCCTGGCTCTGCCACGGGCTCTCCCGCGATTGCCAAAGGCCTTCCATGCAGGCATCTCTTTGCCGGGAGCCCCTGAGTTTCCAGAATCTTCCTGTTTCCATGTTGAATATGGCTGGTAGCGGTGTTGTTTCTTTTGAGCACCGGCGAACCCATCACGGCCCGGACCGGGCTGGTTGGTACGCTTGTGTGACTCAAATGCTGCTATTTCATCTTCCGCCCTCCGGATAATGTCGTCCGGAAACAAAGCCTTGGTTTGTAGAGGACAATTTCTGAGTGCGGAAAAGGTATCTGGCTTGACGCCAGCTTTCAGGTGTTCAAGATAAGAATCCCTCCTGACCAGAGTTAAATTAGCCATTTGTATAAAAGTAAAATCGGAGAGGTGTTGGAGGGATTTGCCGACTGCGAAACTCACATTTTGATTGAATGCAGACAGGAAATGTAACTCATCAAGTGCACCCTGAGCTTTCGCGGAAGATTTTCCTTTTCCCAACTCTGCCTGAAGAATTTGTAATTGTTCTTGTACAGAATCTTGTATCTTTGTAATGCACCTATTGAAACCAGCTGACTGGTTACAAACATAACTGGTCTCTTTTGCTGCTTTTTCCCATTTCCGGAGTGTATCCTGAGCAATAGGGCGGGAGGTGGGTTGAGATGAAGCAAGAGAAGGTTTACCAATTCGGGCAAAGGCACTGTTCAATTTTGCGGCGTCATTGGGCCAAGTTGTTACATATTTGCCCGGCCTAGTGATGTCTTTATTTTCAGCGGGATGGATCCCGTACCACCTTGCCTGAGACTTGGGAGGGCGGAGATACTGATCAACATGAAGTCCACCCTGCTCCGCAGACTTGGAAGGGTACCCTTCTATGAGAAAGCCAGTCCTCTGGTGGTAAGTCAATAGAAACCTTGCCTACAGGTTGTGCCCGGTGGCCAATCCAGGGATTGTCTGACCTGGAACTTGGTGTATATTCGAGATCTGGGATATGTGACCAGCCCATGAAGGCACGTACTCCCCTAACAGTTTCTCTGTAGTTTTGGTCTTTGCTCAATGTTTTATCCAAGTCCGGAGATTCTTGATCAGGTTGGTCAGTGACGTCTTCTTGGTCAGATACCTCACCTTCCTCAAAGTGTTCCGGAGCTGACCTGAACAAGTTGGATTGCGGGGGAGGTTGAGGAAAAGCAGAGGCCACCGGGCCGGAAGAGCTCTGTTGAGAGAATACCGGTTCCGGGTCCTGTTCAGTATAAAGGCCTTCTAGAGGAGACGTCATAGCTATTGAGCTGGTAGTTACAGTGGCACTAGGTTTAATCCTATCCGGGCCAGAAGCCGGACCGGCTTGGCCGGAAGGGACAGATGATAAGAGAAAAGGTGCCTGAGAGAGAGCTCCAGCGGGAGCTTGATGTGATACCGGTGCTTTGACTGGTGAGAATGAAGGTTGAGGTGAAGGACGCTGCCCCAATGTAATGAGTGCTTCCAGACGGGCCATACGTACTGACCACTTTTCGTCCAACTCTTTCAACTCTTGGCGGAACATAGGTGGAGGTAAAGAGAGATCTTGCTCAGCAACATGGGGTGGAGAAGTTGAAGCAACTTCCTGAGATTCCACCTGCGACACTATAGTTACAGTGGACGGATCCACAAGAGCTTCTTTGCTTTTAGATTTCTCCTTCCGCAGCTTGTACGTAGGGGTTAAAAGTTGGAGCAATTGCTCAGGGGTTAAATTGTCACACAATTCACACTGCAACTTTAAAACGCACGGGTCTTGGCCCAAACCTTTGTCTCTGCATCTGGCACAGCGAGAATGAGGGTCAAAATTAGCCATGATGTGCCCGCAGGCTCCTTTTCTTTGTCCTGGAGATGCCATGGTAGTTTATCCAACTAACTGACAAATCGTAGCACTTAACACAATATACAACTTAAGAAATCCTCAAAATAAAAACAGTTTCCAAAATTCAAACTTTGAAGATCGCGCCAAACGAAAAAGATGCTATGACGTCACGTCCCTCTGGTGAGTGAGGCAGGAACTAGGCCACCTGGCGAGTGGAGTGTAGTGTACCGGTCCTGCCGGGGGTGAAACCCAGGACGTCTTTTTCTTTCGTTTGGCGGGACCGGCTGGCGCCGGCATATAGCTATCGTCTGGTAGGTAAGATGTATTAACGCAATGAAAGTACAGTTTCATGCATATTAATAAACAGAAGAGCACCAATATTGCATTGTGTGCTAATCAATTTTTATTTTTCTATGTTTGTAAAAGCCGAAATTTGACAAAAACTGAATAATGTACCCAAAACAGAGGGTCATTGATTTGGGACACTTCTGGGAAACCCCCAAAAGTTACAATCCACTAAATTGAGACATTCACTTTCATTGGTCCCCAAATTTTGGTAAATAAAAGACAAACATCAGTGACTTAACTTTTATCATGTATGAACCATAGCAATTTTAAAATAAGCCAAAAAAGACATTTATTATAAAAGTACTTTATGGGAGATGAGAATTTTGGCCGCCATATTGGAATAGTATGGTATAGTCAACTGGAGTAGCAAAAGCCTTGTTTACAATAAATATAAAATCACTCAAAGATAATTTTATGTGTCCAGATAGAAGATACAATAAAAATGTTTAGTGGTTATTGTTTTGGACTGGCCTTGTACTTTGGTGATAACACAAGGATATTTTCCATTAGATGGATATAGAGAAGGTGTGGTATTTTCTTTTCTATAAGTTGTTGCATATAAATGCTAAATGTACAGTACCAGTGGGATATAATCACATGTATAAATGAGGTAGTACTTCTGTATTCATTGTTTATGGTGCCAAGTCAAACAAACAGTTTATTATCTCCAAATGTAAAAAGTGTCCCAAATTGATGACCGTCCCAAATCAATGCCACCTGTGTAGTAGAATAAGACACTTAATTCTGGGCAAAATTGTGATTTACGAAGCCTGAGGGCAAGTAAAGTCCTGTGTTAAAAGGCTTTCACAGTGAACCTGAATTATTATTATAGTAATTAACTTTATAACAGTAATGGACAACCATAATCTGAGAATGTAAACTCTTATACTTGCAATGCTGTGTGAAAAGCTAGGTCTCATCTAACAGTGTGTTTTAATATTTATATTATGCCCCCTATAAAAAATAAATGAAATATTATGGTTAGCTTTTGATGAAGTTCTTTTTTTCGTTGTGGAGATAAAGTCATGGGTGAGAGTTTGTTTGTCGTCTTTGCAGCATTCCACACAACAGAAGTGTGTATATGTTATGCCCAATCAACAAAATTGCCCATTTCATGAAATAGGCAAGAATTTTGCCCATTTCGTGAAATAGGCAACTGACTTGCCCATTTCATGAAATAGGCAATTTGCAAGCGCGAGCCTTGATAGAGCTTGCGCTTCTACAGATCACTTTTTTTTTTTTTTTTGTCTCCAGACTTTGATGAAAGCTACCTCTGTACTCTGAATTTAGCCCTTTTGCTCTCCAGTAGCTACATTAGGACACATGTCCTTTTGATTTCTTCATATACATATGTCCGTCTGTCTCCACACTTTCATGACATGACAACACTGCAGTAGTTACAAGGACACATGTCCTTTCAGCTTTTCCCCATACATATGTCCTTTTCTCTCTGGAGCTGGATGACCTTTACAAGACCTGTGAATTCTGAATTTACCTCTCTTGCTGTGGGATGTCTTTTAGTTGGAATGTCTTTGTGTAACGAGACATTCGTAAATTCTAATGCACTACTCATGTCTCTGATGGCTTTGCGCTCGCGCTAGGTGACCAAAAGACCTTTGGCCTTGTTTTAAATGTTCCTCGCTTATTTCATGAAATAGGCAATCTTATGTATGAAAATATAATTTCCATGCAGAGATGAAGAAAAAAACTGCCAATATCTTTAAAAAACTTCCTATTGTGTGTGTGTAGAAGTTCTGCAAATATGTAACAGATATTGAAACTGTTATCTAAAAGAAAAAGGCAAATAAATTCTGTTCTGTCTCAGTATTTTGAAATGTGTTTAAGTTTTGTTTGATAGTTATATATCAAAATAAAATATTACACAGTTAAAGGTAGCATTAATAAAATATCTGCTTTTTAAGAGTAACCTATTTACACTACTTACAACTTTAAAATACTTATATCACCAAAATATGAAGTAAAAGGGTCCATTATTCAATGTACATTCTTTAATGTTGGATCAAAAGCTAAACTGTAAATTGTGTATCCTAATTATTGAAAGAAACTGGAATGGCTTCTTTCAGTCAGATTAGCATTCACTTTATATGGGGTCAACCTATAAGTATTGTGAATTGCAGTTAACCATTGGGTCCTCTAGAGACACAGGTCCTGAGGTGTGGTTGCAATTAGATTATGTAATTACAAAGGTTTAGCACAAATTTAGTGACAGTGTGGATAACAAGACAATATGCTATGACTTGTAAATCATAATGACTGAAGATGCTATTTATTTAAAATAAATTTATGTTTAATATCTATTTGATATTTGAGTTGAAAAAAGATTTTTTTATTTGAATATCATAATGTCTAATGGTGTGAAATATATTTTATTGCGCTACAATAGCTTACCATGTGGGACTGAATGCTTATACTGGTAGCCGCGAGGCAGTGCGACCAATGTCTTAGAAAAAAAGACGTACTGTGATTGGCCGCAGCCTCAGGTTGTCGTCACGTGATCTGTCCCTTTTGTTACAACTTTTCTCATTGGTCGCCGCCATCTTACAATAGTTGGGAAGTATTTACTGCATTTTTCTTTCTATATCTCTGTGCAGTCTTATTGTTTAACGTTCCCGTTTAGATATTTCATTTATTATTGTACAAAGCCCATTCTGGCCATTTTTCAGCACTTCCGCCTTTGTAATTTGTCCTTATTTTAATTTTTATTGACTCGCCTCGACTGGCTTTCTTCTGTGAGCATTTTGACTCGAGGTCTACTCGCATTTATTTTATTGCTTTAAAACACGTATTTTTACCAAACTAGTTAATATACATACAATAAATGCTTTTATTTCTTTCTTACCTGCAGTGAGGCAGGTAACATCGACGATTCGTGTATCACAGCTAATCTTGAAGATTTTTTGTCTTCTCGCGTCAACATGTACCGTATTTATCCGTATAATAGCCCCCTCCCTATTAATCGTCCCCCCTCTTCTCAACCTTTTGCAAAGTTCATATTTCGGGGTTTTACATCCCTCTCAACAGCCACCAGCCTCGCGATTCCGGGATTCCGAAAAAAGATGCGTTTTAGTACTTCCCCAATCGAATACCGCTTACGAGAAATAAATAAAATGACAACAAAACATGGCAATTTTGCTCAACGACACAATAATATCTGTAAAAAACGAGATAAAAGTTTATAATTTCTTGAGATTGAAGGTTAGTTGCTAATATTTTAAGTTCTCTCGCCATTATATATCCTGGGAAGCGAGATGAAGGCTGTAAGAGTCCATTATCGCCCATATGGCCACTGGACTCGAGAGTTGATTTTTTCTATAGGCAATAGTCGCCCCCCCTTTTGAAAAATGCATCGCCCCCGGGGCGTTTATACGAATAAATACGGTATATCTATTATATTGGAGGCGTTCTTAATTTCAGTAAAGAAATCTTTACAAAGCAAGGGAGGTGGATCAGACCTCTTCTGCTCACTAAACGAACGCAACCTCCATATATTTGGTCAAAAACTTCCGAGTCCATAGTGCTGTCGAGTCGCTGGAGGTGGAGTTCGCCCCTATTATCGCCCCCTCGACTTGTTTTCTAGTCGCCTCGTAGACGACTCAGGTCAAGTTCATAGTTCGGCCGAGGATGCCTCGAAGGTTGCCTCGACCAGTACAAACAATATTGAAATTTTAATTGCTTAAATGTAGCTTTATAAGCTACAGCTTACCATGTAAGCTATTGTAGTGCAATAAAATTCACGCTATTGTAGTGCAATAAAATTCACACTATTGTAGTGCAATAAAATTCACACTATTCTAGACAATATACTGCAGGTCCTAGCTTCCTCGGACCACTACTAAGTCTATTTTATGACCCTCAACCAGCCCCTAGTAGGCCCAAAACACTCTAATAAACCAAATACAAGTCGAGGGCTAGATTCTTACCCTCATCTTCAGAGGAGTATTAGTCCCCTGAACATAGGCATAGGAGGGCTAGGTTCGAACCCTCATCTTCAGAGGAGGATCAGTCCCCTGAACATAGGCATAGGTTCCCTAACCCCTCCAGGAAGTCATACACTTAATTCACAGTTGGTGAAAGAAATCCCAACATGACCCCTACCTCCTTATAGGGAAGTAGCCTTGTCTGACATCCCTTTCCAATATGCTGAGGAGGTGGATACGTTTTTAACGCATCCTCAAGTTGCCTGAACCTAGGGAATCTTCACCTAGATCTTCAACGGCGGTCATGTATCTTGATTATGATAAAGGCAGGCAAAATTAGACCAAGAGGTTCTTCCTCCATGTTGCCTCTCAATTCAATCATTAAGAATGCCTTTGATAAATTTATCAGGACTTCCAAACAGCAAATTTACCTGAGGGCAAATACATCCAACCACCTCCTACCACTGTTAAGTGGTGCCAACTAGGCCAGTCTTGTTATAAGGACAATACAAGAGCTGAATACAGACTTGCCAAGATTTGTTTTTCTCCTAAGTCATCTGGGCTCCTATGGTCAAGGCTCCTCTTCCTATTCTTAAAGTATTAAAACATCAGGCAAGACAGAATTTTCTCCACTCTCAATTTCGCTACTACCTTGACCAAGACTTTCTCTTTCTGTCATGTCACTTTTGAGAAGTGTCAATATAGCCTGAAACATATTTTTAATCAGGTCAAGTCTTAGATCAGGAAAGGTGCCTACCCTGATAAGTAGCGAAAAATGGATACGAGTAAACCTTGAGTCTGGATCTGTGGAATAAGACCATCCTGATCCAACACAGGGCCTTGACTTGCCTTAGTAGTCCTCGTCCCATACTCTCCAGAGTCAATAATTCTCAATGGGCAATCCTGGCTTGCTTAGGTGCAAAGCCGAAATGACCCTATTACAACCACACTTAGGAGAAACCAGGTGCCAAGAACTCAGGAATGCGTCCTTCTGGCCGTCTTCCTTGTTTAAATCACAGTTGGTGAAGGAAGACAAGGACTTCCTTCCTAAATAAAAGGCACCTCAAAAGTTATCAGGGTTGCGGACCCTACCAGAATAAGTCCTTTAAGAACTCCGGAAGTCGTCTTTCTGGCCGTCTTCCTTGTTTAAATCATAGTTGGTGAAGGAAGGCAAGGGCTTCCTTCCTTTAAAAGGTACCTCAAAGATTCTCAGGGTTTTGGACCCTTCCAGAATAAGCCCTTTCATGCTCCCCACAAAAGAGGCTCCTACAGGAAACGCCCCTGTGGGGGCAATTCCTCACCAAGCAGTAAACAGTCATGTTTTCCAACTGGGGAAAACAGATCTTCAGAGGCTCCAAGGGTCGTTCTTCGACCCCACAACAGGGGAAGAGGGCATGGATCCCTCTTCCAAAAGACTCCTTAAAAGCCTCATGCAGTCCACCAGTAGGAGGTCGCCTCCGTTCTTTCTGCAGAGACTGGCAAACAAACAATTGTTTATCCAAGGTATTAAACCTTACCACCAAGGGCTACGCACTGCCTTTCCTCTGAAAGCCCAACTTGGTCAATTTTCTCTGATAATATCAGAATACAAGGCCCTCCCAAAGGACCAAGCCTTGTCCCATTGCATCCAGTCTCTACTGTCAAAGAACGTTATCGAAAGGGTGGAAAATGTAAAATCTCTCGGTTTTTACAATCGCCTGTTTCTAGTACCATGCCTCACCAAGGTGGAGGCCTTTTATAGACTTAAGCAGGCTCTTCACTTTTCTACATGTAGAAAAGGTCTAGATGAAAATCCAGAGTCCATCAGGACCTCCCTGATTCCAGGGGAATGGGTTGCGTTGATAGATCTATCGGACGCCTATCTTTACATCCCCATCCATCCTCACTCAAGGAAATACCTAAGATTTTTCCACAGGTCTCAGGTGTTCCAGTTCACCTCCCTACCTTTCGGACTGACCACAGGTTGGTCAGGTCTCACTCGTGGGATGAACCCCTCGTGAACACTCAGGCAGTGGTAGATCTAACCCAGTCCTTGGGATGGATCATCAATCAGGAAAAATCAAAACTGAATCCCACTCAGGTGTTTTCGTTCGTGGGTTGCGAGTACCACCTGGATTCAGCCCTTGTAAAACCCACTCAAGAGAGATGCCTCAAACTTTCAGGATTTTATCCTACACCTCAAGTCAAAACAGGTTCTGACTGCAAGATGTTTGATGTCTCTAATTGGGTTGCTAGCCTCAACAGAGAAAATGGTCCCGGAGGGACCACTTCACAGGAGTCCCTTTCAGTTTCACTTCAAGGAGCACTAGAAATTTTCCTCAACCACTGGACAGCCTCCTTCCTTGGACAGAAGCCATCTCTGCACACCTAGACTGGTGGCAGAACCCTGCAAATCTGATGAAAGGCTTAGACCTTCATCCCACGACCACAGTATCCAACTCTTTACAGACACCTCAAATAAAGGCCGGGTCCCTCACTTAGAATGGGCCCATTGGCCCACAAAGTTCTACACAAAGTCTGTGGTCTCCCCAGGAAAAGGACTTCACATAAATGTCCTAAAATTAAAAGCTGTCTTTCTGGCCCTGAGACACTTCAAAGTCCAGTGTCAGTCCCAAACCGTTCTAGTTGCGACGGACAACTCAACTGTGGTAGCTTACATAAACAAACAAAGGGGTACACTCTACGGAGATGTGTGCATTCCTGTGGAGAATCATGACCTGGTGCCATCATTCTCACATCATTTTTAAAGCCAGGCACATTTCAGGGTTCCTGAATATGATGGCCGACCTGCTTTCCGGGTCGAATCAGGTACAGTCGACCGAATGGTCACTACACCCACAGGTGTTCAAACAGATCTACCAAGTTGGTTCACTCCACACGTGGACCTATTTGCCACTCATCTGAACCACTAGCTTCCACTGTATGTGTCTCCTATCCCAGACCCAAAGGCCTGGGACATAGATGCCCTAAACATAGACTGGATGGGTCTCACTACCTATCCTTTCCCTCCATCGGCTCACCTTCACAGGGTGATCCTAAAGCAGGCAATGCAATTGTCTGATCATACTAATAGCCCCAGGCTGACCAGGGATGCCCTTTTTTGGGACCTAGTGCAGCTCTCAACAGAGATCCCACTGCAATTCCCAGTGTCAACAACACTCCTAAACAGTCCCACAACTACGTGTTGCACACAACCCGCAACTCCTCAACCTCCTCGCCTGGTGTCTGGGAGTGGATAACTCCAAGAACATACCTTCTCTGTGGGAGTGGCAGAGAGAGTTTGTACACCTCAGCGGTCATCAACAAGGGCCATCTCCAAATCAAAGTGGGCCCTCTTTGAAAAATAGTACAGAGAACATTCGGTGGATTTCCCCACTCCATCTGTGAAACAAATCTCAGTTTTCTTCTTGTATCTGTTCCAAGACCTAAACAGCCACCCCTCCACCATTGATGGTTACGGGTCTGCCATTGTTGACACCTTGGGCCCATCGTCCCAACTTGTTGCTCATATTGAGGACCTTCATAGGTTTTTTTTTGTATTTATTTTTATTTTTCTTCAAGTTTTTACAAACAAAAGATTGTACATTCCAAGTGTGCAAGACATAAATAAAATTACATCCATTGTATACTTATACACGTATATGTTTCGTACAACCTGCTATATTAATTATACTACCGAACACCTTAAAGAGTTTTTAACTTATAAAGTTTTTACACATTAACTATCTTTATAACAAACGTTATAACAAAGATACAAAGACAACTACTACAAAGTTAGTAATCAAAGTTTGTTCCAATTTTCAGCTTTCAAACAATTGTTTCCAATGAGACCAATTTCTGTTGAACATATGCACTGTATCTTTTATTTTGGACAGGGTATATTGTTCCACATACTTCTCTTTAACAAGCTTTTGCAAATTATATATGTTAATGTCATGACTGTATTTTGAGCAATGAAAAATATACTGTCTCGCAATCAGAAGTATAAAGTTCAGGGGCCAAAAGTTTTGATCATAATTTTGATAACCAAATATTAACTCTATATCATTGAACTTTACTTTAATTGAGAGTTTTAATTCGAACCAGATTGTGATATTTTTCCAGAAATCTAATACTTTTTCACATCCTGCAAATAAGTGATAAATGCTTTCTTGTTGTTGACCACATATCCCACATAAAAATGATTCACTGAGTTTTAGTTTATATAAATAATATTTTGTTCCCAGAATCCTATGTAAAATTCTATACTGAAACCAGATATATGAATTATCAAGAATAGTCTTAAAACATATTTTGTAAGCTATTTTCCAGAAATCATTATGTAATTGGGTATTTAGCACAAGAGACCACTTATTTTCATTGTTTGGATGCTTGTAGTCATAATAAGATAGACCTGAATAAAAAATTTTACTTCCTTTTTCAAAATTCAACAAAACATTTATATGAAAAGGAACATGTGGTCTTTCAAACTTTTCTTTTGAGAGGAGTCTGTTATTTTTCATAAATTGTGTGACAAGATGTTTTACTGTATAGTAATTCCAAATATTAAATTTCAAATTGTATTTTATTTTTAGTTCACCTGGATCAAGAAAATTTCCACTTGAATTTAGCAAGTCTGCCACAACAGTTATACCCTTTTTAAACCAATTCACATAAAATATATTGTCAGAAGATATTTGTCTATTGCACCAAATGCTGCTACTTAACAAATCTTTACCACTTTTTACTGTATGATTTCGACAAAATAGTATCCAATTTTCAAAAACGTCATACCAAAAAGGATTAACATCTTTTTTGTGTTTCTGAAACCATTCAGGTCCAATATAAATCATCTGTTTTATGTTCTTACAGCTCTCTTGCAGTAACAAATTCCAAGGTGATTTGAATTTTGACAGGATGTTTTTCATCCAGACAAGTTTTAACGATTTTTCAAAGTTATAGATATTTACCATACGTAGCCCCCTTTTAGATAGTCTGCACAAACACTCTTTTGTTTGACTTTGTGTGTTTTTCCACCCCATAAATAAAAGAACAACAATTTATTTAGCTCGTCCAAAATTTTTTGGGGTGTCACAATTGACATAAACAAGTGATTAAATTTAGACAAAACCATTGTTTTTATTACAGTTATCCTACCAATAGGAGTCAGATATCTACTATTCCAACAATTCAATAGTTGTTTAGCCTTGTTCATTACTATATTGAAATTTAGCTCAGGTATAGTATCCAAATTAACTGAAAAGTTAATTCCCACAAATGAAAATTCTTCATCACCCCACTGTAAATCTGCTGATATATTCAATTTTTCTCTACAGTGCTTTCTGCTGCCTATCCATACCATTTTTGTCTTTTCAGTGTTCATTTTAAGGCCTGACAATGAACCAAAAAGTTCCAATATATTTAATGCTGTCTGCAAGGATTTTTGGCTCCCATCAAGAAGTATTGTGGTGTCACCTGCAAATTGTGTCATTTTAAATGAATAGGCTCCCACACATATTCCTCTTATGTCAATATTATTTTCAATTAAAATATTTAAGACTTCTGCAACTAACAGGAAAAGGTAAGGTGAAATAGGGTCACCTTGCCTACAGCCACGGCCAATATGTATTGGGTCCGAGAGGACACCACATTGTAATACAAAGGCAGTGATGTTATTATTAAATAATTTGATCCAATTTATAAAGGCATCATCAAATCCAAATAAAGCTAAAGTAGAATATAAAAAGTTCCATGACACAGAATCAAAGGCCTTTTCAAAATCTATTAACATAAGCAGCCCAGGAATCTTCTTCTTTTCTGTAAGATGCATTAAATCATAAATGGTGCGTATGCTTTCCCCTATATACCTGCCTTTAATAAATCCAGTTTGGCTCTTTGAAATAATTTTGTCAAGACATGGCTTGATTCTTTCAGCTAGAACACCCGATATTAATTTATAAACTGCACAAAGGAGAGATATTGGCCTCCAGTTTTTCAAAAATTGTCTGGGTTTGTTACCTTTTGGTAAGCATGTTATTATGCTTTGGCGCCAAGAAATAGGTAATGTACCTTTAATATAAGAGGAGTTAATTGCATTTTTTATGTGATACTTAAGTTTTCCCCAGAAAACTTTTAAAAAATCAGCCGAAATACCACCTATTCCAGGCGATTTGTTGTTTTTCATCTTTTTCAATGCTTTCCCCAGTTCGTCCGTTGAAATTTCTCCACCCAAGTTTGAACTGTCAATTTTTTTAAAAAACTGCAATTCAGGTATTTTTGAAGTAGCCATTGAGGACCTTCATAGGTTGCTCTCCAGTTTCAACAGGGATCGCCCCAAAAGTTCCAGAAATCTCCCCTAGTGGAACCTTTCTGTTGTTCTCAATGAGCTCACAATAGCACCCTTTGAGCATAGGAAATACACAGACCTCAAACATCTCTCTCTAAAAACTGCTTTCTTGCTAGCTTTGGCCTCCTGCAAGTGCCGCAGCAAATCCATGCCTGGGTTGCAAACAAAGTATCTAATTTAGGCCACTGGGAAAAGGTCTCCTTGTTCCCTTCTCCTGACTTCATAGCCAAAAACCACTAGCAAGAGAAGTTTCTTAAAGTGTATCTCCGGTGACTATTCCTGCTTTGACTACCATTGTGGATAGTCAGTTCAAGAAGACAGGACCCTGTGTCCAGTGCGGGCCTTGAGGTACTATCTGGACCGAACCAAGGACCTGAGAGGTTCCCGGTCCCTCCTTTTCATTTCCCTTAAGAAAGGACATTCCTCAGACATCAGACCCGCTACTCTCTCTTCTTGGCTGAAACAAACCTTCCTACTTTGATACAAACAAGCAGACCAGCAAGCCTTGGATTTAGTCCAAGTCAAGGCGCATGACATTCGGGCCTTCATAGCCTCTTAGGCGTTTTACGATGGGGTATTGGTGGACCAGATCATGCAAGCCTGTCACTGGAAAGCTCATAACACTTTTACCAAGTTTTATCTAAAAGACCTTATTTGGTCTCACAATGACAACAATCTGTACCTGGGACCAATAGTAGTGGCACAACAGGTCCTAGATCCTTCTCCTCAGTTCAGTCATCCTCGGAAAGAAAAAGGGGGGGGGGGGGGGCACATCTGCTACAACCAAGTCTTCAAGAGTCTAAGCCCAGGATCTAGGTATACGTCTACCTCATCAGGGTGTTTCCGGTAAGGCCTATCTAGTCTTTAAATCATTACAGTTGTACATTGTATTAAGGACCTTAAGGTTGTCATTTTAGTCAGTACCCGGGTTCTTCCGTAATCATCCTTGGGATTTACCCCGTCTTGTGTATCTAGGGTACACATCTACTTCTCGTCAAACACCCTGACAGTTTTAGCACTGTCATTCACTTAGGTTTTTGGCTTCTACAGGCCCAGTCTTCGGGATTGGGGCCCTGTAGACGGGACTCAGACTGGTTCTTTCGATCTTTCATTCTATCATTATTTTCAAAAAAAAAAAAAAAAGACTTTCCTCTTGTAATCCCTCCTCCGGACGGTTGGATTCAGCATTCAGTCCCACATGGTAAGCTATTGTAGCGCAATAAAATTGAAAATTTTAATTACTTAAATGTAGCTTTTATAAGCTACAAGCTTACCATGTGGGACTGAGGAGAGTCCCACCCTGCCTCCCCGCTGTATTACAGCTGAGGGGTATAGGTTTAAATCTCAACGAGAAAAGTTGTAACAAAAGGAGCAGATCACGTGACGACAACCTGAGGCTGCGGCCAATCACAGTACGTCTTTTTTTCTAAGACATTGGTCGCACTGCCTCGCGGCTACCAGTATAAGCATTCAGTCCCACATGGTAAGCTTGTAGCTTATAAAAGCTACATTTAAGTAATTAAAATTTTCAATTTTGTGTTAATGAAAGTGTACCAGTATGGTAAATCATATTAGCAGTATGATGAATGTATATTGTAGGTTTATAAAATATATGAAAAAAGTGTGAAATAGTGTTTACAGTAACGTTAAAACTACAAAATATTTTTATGCATGAAAATTTATATTTCATACATGGTATTGCCCATTTCATGAAATAGGCAACCTAAGTTTTTCCCATTTCATGAAATGGGTATGCAAATACTGGATAAATTGCCTATTTCATGAAATGGGCAAGTCAGTTGCCTATTTCATGAAATGGGCAAAATTCTTGCCTATTTCATGAATTTTTAAATGGGCAATTTCACAGATTGGGCATAACATATACACCACGCTTCACCCCGCCTTTAATCCCTCTCTAGCGAGTAACACTTTGTGTAGGTCTAGTGGCCGGTCAATGAGAAGAAATTTGAAGAAATTAGAAGAATGCATCGTCTGACATCATTAGTTTAAGCCGGTCACATGGCATTGAACTGGTCATGTGACATGCGATCAACAATGAAGAAATCATGGTTATAGGCTGTTTTAGACACAGAAATTAAATGTAAAGAAGATGACCGTTTAATTCTACAACACCCACTTAACTAGCAATAAGGCACAGCAAACCACTTCTGTTGACCTGAAGAATTTAAATGACATATGGTCACAGAAATCTGCAATTTTTTGAAGTGCCGGTCATGTGACAACACAGATCTCCATACAATGACCAGCAAAGCTAGCAAGAAGTAAACTAGAAGACTGTGAAGAGTTCAGAAAAGTTGAGTAGCACCCTAGCGGTAGCGAAAGACAGGAGGTATCCACAAAGATGCTTTCAAATAACTGGTTAGAGAGCCTACCGACCTAGTTTATTAAACTGTGTTGATTCTAGGGTAGGTGGACAGGAAGTTTTCTACAGAGAAACTGCTTCAACCAACTGGTTACAGAGCCCACCAACTGGTTACCGGCTGTACAGCCTTCATTGAACAGTGTGCTTCACACCAGCTGGTTACAGAGTCTACTGACCTAACCCATTCAACAGTGTGTTGATTCTAGTGCAAATGGACAAAATTTTCGAAAGAGAAATTGCTTGAACCAACCAGTTACAGAGTCTACTGACCTGTCAGAAGGCTTCTGGTTACTGAGAAATATTAATTTACAGGACTGGCTTGCAGCCAAGATACAGATAAATTAGGCAGACTGACCCAGGGTATCTCTCAAAACATTGGTGTAGAAATCCCAGACTACCAGATCAGCAGATCTACCTAGGGGTCAGTTAGCTAATGATACAGGCCAGTAGCTGTCTATATTCATCGTTATCTCCAGTTTGCCGGTGACAGAGCATTGTTGATCACAGAAAAAAATACCCCCCCAAAAAAATAAAAATAATAATAATTTCCCATCACCCTGCTCTGCCAGCTCTAGTGATATTTTTAGAACTGTGAACTTATTGCAGAAAAAATTTTGTACAATTTAACTCTTCATGGAAAGGTAAAATTTTATACTCTACTACAGATTCTGTACATAGTTGTGGAGCTTGTATTATGTTTAGAAAAGATATTAACATTGAAATTTTAAACACTAAATCAAATGAAAATAGTCGTATGCTGCTAATAAATATCAAGATGAATGAAATAGGAATTACTTTAATAAATGTTTATGCTCCCAATTCTGAAACTGATAGAATAAGTTTTTATGGTACTGTTGAAACTTGGATAAATGATTTTTCACTGAATATAAACAATATTGTAATAGCAGGTGACTTTAATTGTTGACTTTTAGATACTGACAGACAACCACAAACTCACCTTAAAGACAAATGTCGTCAGCGTTTGAAGGAACTATTAAAAAATAACAGTCTTGTAGACACATTACACTTACCTAATATAAGTGGAAGATTTACTTTTACTGATAAACAGCATGGAACAAAAAGTAGGTTGGACTATATTTTTGCAAGTCAAAATAAATATCTGAAAATGAACTGCAAAGTATTGGAGCCTTTTGAAACAAATAAATTAGATCATAAGCTCGTAATTTCTGAATTCCAGTATGATTTCTTGAAACAGGGTCCATATGACTGGAAATTTAATTCAAGTCTTCTAGAAAACAAAATTTATTGTCAAAATACTGAAAAAATCATTAATGAATGCACAGACAAATATAATAATTCATTAAGTAAGCAACAAATGTGGGAGACCATAAAAGTTTGTGTAAAAGAATATACCACTTCATATCAAAGACAAAAAAACAACAACATAAGTCTGACATTCAACGCCTGCAAGTTAAATTAGAAAACCTAAATGATATGAACTCAGTGGGAAGTGAGAGTGACAAGCAAAAAGAAAATGGAATTAAATAATATACTGGAAACAATGACAAAAGGATCATAGATTATTAAAGATCAAAAGCAGAATGGTGTGAAAAAGGGGACAGATGTAAAAATTTTTTTTTGCAAACTTAGAAACTAGAAGACAAAGTAATAACATCATAAATCAGATTAAAACCACCAATGGAAATCTTATCCACAAGCAAAGTGAAATCATTAAAGAGTTGGCATTATCTTGTGAAAATTTATTTTAAGGTAAAAACACTGACAATGATGAAATTATTAAGTCAGTATCTTTCTAAAATTAATACATGCAATAAATTAACAGATAATGATAGATCCGTATGTGAAAATCCTGTAAGTCAGCTTGAATTTTCAAATGTGGTGAACAAAACAAAAATGTGGTGTGGCTAAAAAACAATAAATCGCCGGGCTTAGATGCACACAGGTTGCAAAAGGTAATACCAAACATAATTCATAAAAGTCAGTCTGCTTATATCAAGACTCGATACATTGGTGACAATGCATGACTGGTCAGTGATATTATAGATTATTCAGAAAAATATGAGACATCAGGTATAATTTTAAGTTAAGATTTTCAAAAGGCTTTTGATACAATCGAATGGAATTTCATGTATAAATCACTAGAAAAATTTAATTTTGTCAAATATTTAATTATCTGAATTGGCATTCTGTATGATGTCAATGTGGTTATAAAAATAATGGTTATTTTACAAAGAAGATATTTATTGAAACAGGCCTGTGACAAGGATGCCCTATTTCTACTGTACTATTTACTAGTATATTATGTGTTGAAATGTTAGCATGCAGTATCAGGAAAAATATGCTTATAAAGGGACTTGTCTTTGAAGGAAAGGAATTCAAAATTAGTCAGTACGCTGATGATATTGTACTATTACTTGCTGATATAGATTCTGTAAAGCAATCTATTAACATGATTCATAACTATTCAAAAGTAGCAGGATTATTATTAAACTTATACAAAACTGAAGGTTTACTACTTGGGAACTTAGCACAATCAAATATTACAAGTTGTGAAAACATCAAATTCAGTGATTCTCCAATTAAATGTTTGGGAATATTCTCTATATATAGGCAAAGATAAACAAAGTTGTGAAACATTAAACTGGAGTGGAAAATTGTCTCAATTTGAGAGCCTGCTTAATATATGGCAAAAAAGAAACCTGAACATTTTTGGCAAAGTCACAGTAATTTACAACCTGTGCTTCCCTGAATTATGTATGCATGTACAGTTTTACCAGTTCCACAACATAGTATCAACAAAATTAACATCTAATAAAATCATTTATATGGCATGGTACAAGCCACATCAATATGAAATGCACCATAAACACAATAGAAAATGGAGGGTTAAATATTATTGACTTAAGGTCAAAGATACAGTCCTTAAAAGTAACATGGCTGTTGAGATGGAAAAATCCTTTGTGGAAACCAGTTGCAGATGTATTATTGACAAAAATTAGATGTTGCTTTCCAGTACTTTTTGCTATGAATATTAAAAGGTTAGAAGACTTTTCTGTACTATTAAATATGACTAGCTTCTACAAAGAAACATGGTTATTGTATTATACTTACAAAGGAGTTAACTTGGTACAGCAAATGAACGATTTTGACTTTCCGTCTCAGGTGTTATGGGGAAACCACAATTTTAAATTTCAAAATAAATATCTTTCCTTTCAAAACTGGATAGATGAGGGAATTATCTACATAAAAGATCTATTTGACAGTGAAGAAAAGTTTCTTAGGGAAAATTCAGTCTTTTAAGTCAACTCTCTGACACAAGGAATTGGATTGGAGAATATACATTGGTAAAAAAGTGTTAAAACCATATGTAAAAACATTCAATATATCTTTAGCAAAGTATGTAAATATTAAAAGACCTGAAAAACCTTACACTATGATGGAAATTGGTTAAAAAGGATTGCTTCACCTACACTGGTTAGGAACTTACCAGGTGCGGGACAGGTCTTCAGGACTGGTTAACAAGCCGGCAGAAGGTTTAAGGGGTCCAAATAGCTGGTTAGGCTGAGCAATTGCTGCCCAAGGAAAACTGGTTACAGAGAAAATTTTAGAGCAGCCACTGGTCTCGGTGAGTTGACAATATCTCAAGCTACCGGACCAGTCAGCCAGCAAAGGCTTGTCCAACATCTACCAGTCAGCCTTCCCTTATCAAACCTCACACCAGCCAATTACTTTTTCCAGACTCAACCTGATAAGGCAATCCGCCTTTGGCCAGCCAGAAGTCTGTTGTATCAGTTGCTGTAGAGTTTCAAGTTTTGTAACTGGCTCCAGTGAGATTCCGGTGAACCAGCCTCCTACACTGGCCATCCAGCATGCCTTTACCGTGTCTGTGACCAGTGTCAGCTGACTCCAGGGGCATGAGTTTGGAAGCTCAGCTTTCCGCTCAAGATGATAACCCTTTGTTACTGGTTTTCGGACCAAGGGTCACAGTTTTCTTATAAATGGCTATTACTGTTTCCACAATGGGGTTGTGTGGACATGCCCTAAAAGAGAGAGATCCATTTGGATGGTGTTTCCCTGGGTGGATCAATGGGGTTCAAGTCTAGCCTGTTACAGGGTTGACACTGTGTTTGGCTCAAACCTGCCTGTTCAAAAAACATTTTCTACCCTGGGGGCTAGCCCAAAGTTTATAAGAATCTTCCAGGAAGGCTACACCCTCTCCTTCCAGAAATGACCATTCTGACCAGGTATCCAGGTAGAAGTGTCTCAGTATCCAGAATAACTTGGATTGAAGCACCACAAACCATATTAACTTCCTTTAGCCATGAGAGTGGGTAACTCATAGAGGTTACCTACTCCCTCACCCCATTCAACCAACAATGAAGTACCCACATTTTTATATCCAAGGCCTTCCCTGCCAGTTCAAGCACTCCGCTTTGGCTTGTTCACAGCACCCAGGGACTCTTCTAATGTTGCTGGCTGAGGAGCTCTGTGGCACTACAGGGCATAAAAATCCACCTATATGGCTGGTTGGTCAAACACAGACCCCACCAAACCTGTCTCAAGCAAACACAGTCTCTAGTAGCTCTGTGTCAGAAGTAAGTTTGGATGATAAACATAAAAAAAGGGCCTCAAACAAGTCTTCAACTTGGTAGGCTACTGGTTAAGCCGAAATGAGAGCAGGGTCAGATCCACCCTTGAGCATTGGCAGACCTTAATTGCAACTCCAGGAACTTCTCTCCAGACTGACATGCCGGTCTGGAAGCTGATGCCTGTGATAGGATTACTGACAGCCATAGGGACGCAAGTCCACATAGATCGCTGCCACCTGAGGCTGATACAGTGACACTTGAAGAACAGCTGGAGGGTACCAGAATCACTAGAAAAGGTGATCCCCATTCCCAGTTCATTCCACTCCCATCGAAATGGTGGCTGCAGGCAGTACACCCACTAAATTTGCTCTGCAAATCCATACAGATGCATAAGAAGAGTGGGGTGCTCATTTAAGGGAACACACTGCAAAGGGAACCTGGTCCCTTCCAGAAGCAAGTTATACATAACCTGCCTGGAACTAAAAGTGGTCTTCCTGGCCCTAAAAGAGTTTCAAGAACTCTGTTTGAACTACCTAGTTCTTATAGTTATGTACAACACCACAGTAGTTGCCTACATAAACAAGGAGGGCCATGAAGTCGAGCCCTCTGTGTACCCTTCTGTGGAGAATCCTGAGCTGGTGTTCCAGAAAACAAGTTATTCTCAAAGCCTGACACATTCCAGGCCAGCTGAATGTGGTAGTAGACAAGCTATCCAGTCTAGGCCACACCATTCAAACAGAGTGGCTTCTCCTCTCAGAGGTCTTCCAGTCAATATGCAACAGGTGGCACCAACCTCAGCTAGATTTCTTTTCTGAAAGGCTCAACAACAAACTGACTCGGTTTGTGTCACCAATTCCAGATATCCTACTCTGGGTCGATGCACTCATTATGCAATGCTAGGATCTGGACCCATATGTCTTCCCACTGGTAGCCATCTTGGGCAAAGTGGTGGAGAAGTTGCAGGACTACCCGTGTCGGAGAATCATTCTGATTGCTCCAGGGTGGCCCAACATGCCAAGGTTCTTTGATTTAGTGACTAGTCATATCCTACTTTGCCTGCCCTACCTGTTCAATCATTCAATCAGACTCCGGACAGGAATCTGTCAAACCTAAATCTGCATGCATGGCTCCTCGAGCCTCAGCAATCATGGACCAGGGGTTCTCTGAGGCAGTGGTAGCATGAATCGAGGCTTCTTAAAGAGGATCAGCCAGATCAGTCTATGTGGCAAAGTGGACCATTTTTATAAAGTGGTGCCTCAGTAATCAGATGGACTTCAGGGTACCGCCCTGTAAAGTCAATAGCTGACTTCCTTCTGTACCTGTTACAGGACAGGAAGTTACAGCCAAGCACCATTGTTGGATACAGATCAGCCATTGCTGACAAACTGTGTAATTTGCCCTCAAAAAATCAGCAAAGATGGGAATCTCATTTGCCTCTAAGACATTTTCCACAGAGACTGACCCATCTCTAAGCTTTCTTTCCAAGAAGCATCTGGCTAAGGAGGGTCCTGACAGTGTGGCCCCAGTGGTTATACCAGTCCTGGGCCCAACTCTGGATAAGTCCCTCAAGTCTCATAGGCCCTCACAACTGACCCTGCTATCAGCTTACTATTATCTTTAGAAAACAAAAAACATTATACTGACCAGTGATATCAGTTTGGGGAATGTACGGTAGCTGTACAGTGTCATTATATGACCTTGATTTGACTTTTGACCTTGCTGTAGTGACCTTGACTGATTAAAATCTAAATTGTAAGGTGTAGTAAGTAGTCACTGAAATAATGTAATGGTTAAAAGTTGTAGGCATGCAACATTATTGTGTGACCTTGGTGTGACTTTCTGCTTGGGTGTTTTCTACTGTCACATTGGAGATATTTTTCCTGTCATAAGGCAGTGTGGACTACAATTAAGTTACATGTCTTTTTATCAAAGTGCACTCTCTCTCAGTCTATAGATTGCAATAGTTCTCTTGATAAATAGATCAGTTGATAAATTTTACATTTTTATAGCTTTTAGGTTGCAAATTTATGCTGTCATCTGGTTGTTAAATTGTCTGATATTTTGTATATTACACCTTTCCTCAGTGATATTTTTCCTGCACATTTGCATAGTGTGTTTAGTCTGATAGACACCTTATCTTTGTACTTTTCCACCTTTTTCATACTTCATGCTAACCAATATGCAATTTGCTTAATTTTGGTCAATATCTACAGTTAACTGTAGTCATTTTTAAATTACTAACATTGAGATGATAAACCCATATATTTTATTGTCACAGTAATATGACAGCCAGTGTTTCTGTATTATTAACCATGTATTTATTCAGTGCCTGCAGCGGTAACTTCATTACAATCAAGCCGAACTCAGACTAGTGTCACTCTAACTTGGGAGACAGATACAAACACATTTCAAGACAGTTTTAGAGTGAGGTATAAAGGTACCGCTACATCAACAAGCTGGTCATCTCCAGAAGATGTTCAAGAGAAAGAAAAGATGTATGAAGGGTTACTGCCTGGTGACAAGTATCAATTTGAGGTTTGGGCAAGAAGTGGTACAGAAGACAGCACAAAAGAATCTGTCACTGTGGTACTTGGTGAGAAACATATAGTTATGCATTTATGTATGCACAAATGTTGGAATAAAATAGATATACAGCACATGGCTATTGTAATTAAATTGATGTCAATACAGTAAGTCTTTTTGCTGATTTTAATTTATTTAGAGACATATATGATATATAATACCTTATTTTCAGTGCCCAATTCTCCAACTCCAGTTTGGAACAAAGATGAAGCCAGCACAACTGCAGTGACATTTAGTTGGAGTTACAGTGAAAATGCTGCATATCATGCAGAGGAGTAAGTTCTTATGCACAGATGTAATAGTAAAACTTCCTGAATAGACATGCACAGAGAATAGATATCACGAATCAAGATAATATATATTTTATGCAAGAGTATTATATTGCTATTCTTCATGAGTGATATATTTTCTCTGTGTATGTCTAATGAGGGATGTTTTACATTATTATCCACATTTTGTATATTATATCCATATTTAAAGAATGTGAAATTGGTGATCATATATACAGGGGCACTAGTGAATATAAAATAACTCAATAGTTAACTTGCAATTTCTCATCCATTTCGGAATGGATTTGTATGCAACAAAAATGCTGAAGCGATGTAAAATTACCTTAAGTTTTCCATAATACATATTTCTAGGTTACATAGTTTCCAAGATATTATTGAAAAACCAGCACTTGTTGACACTAATTATGCCTGATAAGGGGCGCGTCTGTATACGAAAAATATATCACACTCTGTATATTCCCTATGTAGGTCATATACACAGTTTTTCTTCTAGGATGCGTTTTACACAGGATCACGCATTAATTCTCTTACAACCATGGATTTTATTGAAGTCAGCGACAAAATTATATCAGAATGCGTATTTTGCAAGAGATCTAGAAAATTTAACCTTGTACAGATCAAGAGTTGACAAGGTATCGATTTTTCTGTTGAAACGCATTTCAAATAATGCTTGTTGACAATGTGGTTCCGTCATTTGCATTTGTGAAAGAAGTCAAATATATGATGTGCTACAGACAATATTTAGGTATATTACACCCAGAAATATAAAAATAAGCTTACAGTGGACGGTTACATAAAAAATTGAGGCAGTAAAATGACATTCACAGTTGTCGCGATTGGGATTTTAACAAAACAGGCTGGTCTAACCGATGCTGACCCTATCGTGCTATGCTTGTACAGTTCTGGCAATCCACAAGTAACTACCCAAAATCAATATTTTGCTTTTAAATTCTATTGCTAGTGACTTTCTACCAGTAAAAGCCCATGTTTTAGAAAATGTTTAAAATTTATATTGTCAGCTTTAAGTCTCCTTCAAAAAAATTATGAATTTATAAAATAATTTTTCATGCATTAAAATTCATGAGTTCATTAAGTAAATTATAACGTGACAAGTATTGTATTTAGAACATTTTGTTAAATACATTTTGCACCCTTTTTTTCTTTCAGCTATAACATTGTAAAATTTCAGACTTGTAGCTCAATGCATAATTAAGCGTCCCTGAAAGGGCGCTTATTTGTTTTCGCATCAGTTTCCATGCCCCCACCACATCTCCTTTGAATATCTCCCTTATTATTGCAAGCTTACTGACCATATTTGGGAGATATATACTTTAGGTGTAGGAAAAATTTTCCACATGCTTACATTTTACCTTTCATACACATTTCTCACACCCCCCCCCCTGCCCTTATGGGTCAAACTGGGGTCATAAAATAGCCGATTTTATTGTGCTACAATAGTTTATCATGTGGAACTGAATGCTGATCTTGGATGCCACAGGCCCCGGCTAACGTCCAAGAAAAGTAGACGTCTTGTACTGACCAGTACCTCGCAGGAAGGTGAACCTCGTAGTGAAATACCACATGTTCTCCCTTCTTTCGCGTTGGCCGCGATATGTACAGACATGTTTTTATTGCAAGGAAAGAAGTTATTGTTTTCTATGGATATACTTGTCGTTGGATACTGAAACTACATCAGTTTCTTTCTTTTCTAACATAGAATCTCATTTTTGTGACAATTAACAGATAAGTATTTTAAACATATTATATAACTTAAATCCACTTCCGGGTTCACATTGTAAAAAAAAGGTGGATGACAATGACTCGTGTATGTAGTTTATATTTCATGATATATGCCTGTTGAAATAAAATAAATATTTTAAGGGTTTATCCCTGATCTGCTACATTATTTGACAATTTTAAGGGTTAAAATATGAAGTAATTCTAATTTTAATTTGACTTTTATAGTACTTAATCTCCACTGAGTAGTGGACTCTAAGGCGCAACAGGACAATAGGAATATGCAAATTCAAAGTCCAGGGACAGAAATAGGTTGGCACCACGGAGAAGCCATAAGAGAAAATGAGCTAAGGAGGATAAGCCTTTGCATAGAGATAGGTTTTGAGCTTCTTTCTAAAAGAGGAAATAGTGAGTGATGCACGAATGTCTTCAGGGAATGAATTCCAAATAGTGGGGGCATCAAAGGCAAAACTGAAACCAAACTGCTTAGTGGACTTGTGAATTTTAGGTTGAAACTTTGGAACATTAAGGAAATTGGCAACACTATGACTGCGTCTAGTATTGTAAGTATTGTGGTATGTGGAGAGATATGGAGCAAAATATTTAGGGAAGCCAGTATGAATAAACTTGTACACCAGGGTAGCCAGTTTGAACTCTGAGCGAAACTGAACAGGGAGCCAATGAAGTTTCATGAGGACCGGAGTTATCCGAGTATATTTACTCGAATTTGTAATAATTCTAGCTGCACTATTTTGGATAGACTGTAATCTATGAAGATTGAATTTGGAGAGACTCCTGAAAGTGAGTTACAGTAGTCCAACCGACTACTAACCAAAGCACTTGCAACCGACATAGCTGCATCATGAGTCAAGAACCGCCTAATATTTCTAAAATCCCTCAGTTGAATAAAGCAGCTTTTACAAACATTCTGGACATGTTTAGAGAAAGAAAAATCAGAGTCAAACCACACATCCAGGTTCCTGACTGACTTGGTGGGGTGAAGGTGGTTACCCAAGATGTCAATTGGGAAACATAAATTTAACCTTTCTCTCTGTTTCTTGGAGCCAAAAAGTATAAATTTAACTCAGTTTTGTCTGGATTAAGTTTGCTAGCCGACATCCAATCCTTAACATCTTGAAGGCATCTGTTCAACTTATCAAAAGCAGCTGAGGCATTCATGTGCGACAGATGGACATAAAGTTGTAAATCGTCAGCATAGAAATGAAATTTTGCACCTGTGTGTCACTTTACCAATCAGAGTACTAAGGGGAGATGTGTAAAGAGAGAATAGCAGAGGACCCAGAACAGAACCCTGAGGTACGCTGAACAGCAATTTTTGTAAATCAGACAAAGTAAAACCAATCTTAACAGATTGAAAATGTTCCATCAAATAGGAAGAGAACCATTTGAGAGCAGAGCCACCTACACCGAACCAATCCAGAAGACAGGTAAAGAGAGTGGAATGATCAATACTATCAAAGGCGGCCGAGAGATCCAGAAGTACCAAGACAGTAGCTTCACCCCGAGAGAATGACAAATGAATATCATTTTTGATGGAAAGCAGAGCCGTTTCTGTTGAGTGACCTGACTTATATGCTGACTGGTATGAGTTATCCAAGCCATGTCGATAAATATGGTTAACCAGCTGTTTAGCAACTACACATTCCACCAGTTTGGAAATGAAGCTAAGTCCAGATACTGGGCGGTAGTTTTTCAAATCCTCAACAGGAAGCGAGGTGAGTAAAGCACGAAAACTTACTCCAAAGAGAATCCTTGGTGACCTCATCGTCTAGACAGCAAGTGCTGAGAGACTACAAATTGTGCATGTAACTTATATATGTTACAGTAAATATGTGAAATCAGTAAATACGCGTTTTTACTGAAATTTTCAGTAAATACAGTCATGTATTTACTGATTTGGTCAGAGTAAATACGCATATTCCCTGAAAATTTCAGTAAATACGCGTATTTACTGTTTTTTTGGTCCAGTAAATACGTGTATTTACAAAAATCATCATATAGACTTTATATCTTAAAGAGTTATGTGTTATCTGCTATCTCTTCATATTGACAGTTATTTCAAACTTCAAATGGCTTTGTCATATTCAAAGTTTGGTACTTGTTTACAATCCAGCACTGGGATAACTGTTATTTAACATCCCTTTATAATTTCAAAAGCATTTGCATGTGATGTATGATAAAAACTTGTAATTTTTTTTATTTAAAATAAATTGTAATGTAAATACATGTAGACAAGTTTGTAAATTTATTTAAACATCCAAATATTTATCAAATTATGATGGTTTATGCATAAGGAACAACAAGCAAGGTAATAAAGATTAAGATATATTTCTTGTTCAAGAACTGAATTTCACTGTAGTTTAACACTGTATTTTCCCAAATGAATGTATTTCTTTTCCAAAAGTCACCAATAAAATTTAGATCTATAATTAGGGTTGAATAAAACTTCCCTTTAATGTTGTCCCTTCACTAGGGGAAGCCACAACATAACCATAGATGCCTTAAAAGAGATTAAGTCCCTGTGAAAGACTATGATGAAATCCAATTAGGGGCTAGCTGGCCTTTCCATTGTTCTAACAATTCTTTGATCAAGTAGCCAGTACCTACATTAAAGTCATAAATCTACCAGAAAATGGTAAAATAGTAAGCCTTGATGTAAATAAAATAAAGAAACTACTTACCAATAATCTCTGTTTAACAATAGATTCTTCAAGAATACATGATGGTAGACTTGTTGGGGCGTAAATCATGTTGTCTTACATGACCAGGTAAAATTTCTGATAAATGAAAGTAAAGTTACAATACCGGTATATTAAGATTTAGAAATTTAAATTATTTTCCTAAAATTTAATTTATTTCCAATAAAAATGCTTTTTATGTATCAGTCACATAAAAATAGTGAAAAGTTAAATGATCTTTAATCATTTGTAGGGATGACATATGTCCTTAGTAGCTGTGGGATTGAAAATACCATAGGCCTAAATGAAATATCTATAGAAAGCACATATCTAAAGTTTTTAATAATAAATATTTAAAAGCTCAGTGCTATTCTATCAACATATTTGCATGTAATGTACTCTAAAATGAAGTATGCTTAGTATGTTCTAATAGTCATCATAATAGAGTAAAATGTTTGGCTTACCATTTAATATTATATATTTGAACCAGTGAACATCAAAGTTTCATTTCACATATTTACTGAAAGTCAAACCAGTAAACTTGTGAAATAACACGGGTCATAAATCAGTAAATACGCGTATTTACTGAAAACATTAGGGAACAAGCGTATTTACTGACCATATCAGTAAAGACACATATTTTCATATTTACTGTTACATATACAGGACATTTGCCTGTCAAAATAAAATATTTAACCAATACGTTAGTTGACCATTTAAAGGGTTAAAATATAAATTAAAACACAACAAGTCCTTGTTGAAGAAATCTTCGAAAACAACTTACATCTTTGTCTAGATAGCAATTGTTTTCAAAACTAATACATGACTCATGCATGTAGCTTATATAGAGGATCTGTGCAGGATCTGTGCCTGTTGAAATAAAACATTTTAAGGGTTTATTCCCTATCTGCCACAGTATTTGGCCATTTTTAGGGTAAAAATATGAAATAAAGCACAATATCGAGTCCTTGTCAACGGCTGTAGACACAGGTGCTTGCAAAACTAGGGTGTCCTATGCTGTTTGGGAGACCTTGGTCCTCGTCCTCTTTCATCCAATTCATAATATATTTTGCATTCAAGATTTAATGTTATTTAATAAATATTTCATGCATTAAATGCTTTCCTTATCTCACAACTAGGCCTTCCTGCAGTGAGGCAGGTAGGGGAGATGAACATGTGTCACTCGTGAAAAATAATCCCAGTTGTGTAGTTCTTTATTGAAGAACTAAATGTAAAATTCAACAGGAGAAGTTTGCACGTGAATAATAACATCCAACTCGGTTCAACTGGGGCCGAACATCGAACACATGGATTCCTACCCCATGCACGGGTCCCCAACATCTGAACACACGGATCCCCATCCCATGCACAGGTCCTGAACACACAGGTCCCGAACACAGGTCCAAGTCTTTTGCTATTAGCCGATAAGGGCTTCTTCTGAACAAGGTATAATTAACTCAGACATGCTTTTTCTAATCAAATTCAAACTTGACAGGAAGATAGATTACCATCATAGCTAAACTTGCTTTCAAAATTGGTGTAATTCCGTCTCCGGACTCTATCTCAAAAACACTTCTTCTAATCAAATTCAAAATTGACAGGGATATAGACCACTGTCATAACTAAGTTGCTTTTGTATTTTATTGCGAAAAATACACTTACTATTTCCTGACCATAGCTATATGTTGGAGTCATCCAACTCACTGGCCAATGTTGAGAAACGTTTCTAAGGTACCTTAAGAAGCCAGGGAGTGAGTGTGGAATAGGAAGCCCCCAATGGTCATGTGACCACGCCAATAGGTGCTATTCATTGTTTTTGAAGAAGATTAAAAACAGGAATAGATGTAAGAGTAAAAAAGAGCCGAGTTCCTCTAGTATTGGTGTGAATTCTAAGGAGGTCACTATTGATGACTCTTTGCTGGATGAAGACGATTCTTCAGTTCATAATGGCTCTCAAAGAACAGCTCCTCATAAAAGCAAGTCTTTAGAGGACAAATTGGACAGATTTTTTACTGAATTTGAGAATTTTTCACACAGATTGAAGAGTTTGGAAGGCAAAAATACTGAAACTGTCGGCAGTCGTACCAGCTCCGACAGGGACAGTTTGTAAGTTGCTAGGCAACCTATGGTGTGCGATAAATATGTACAGTCCTCTTCCTCTGCTCCGGTTTCTAGATTGGAGAGAAGGTTGGCTACCGTCACCAGAGCAGAAGCTGACTTACAGGCCAGTTCGGTTCGGGTTTCTGATGAATCCAGCTTGAATTTGTCAAGGAAAAGGTCATTTCTCAATCTTCAGAAGATCCGGATCCGGATATATAACAAGGGGAAATCCAATCAAGGGAAGAGGACTCTCCAGCTTATGCTGATACTTTGTCTACCATCAAAAAATGGCTTGATTTACAAGTTTCTGATGTAGAGTGCTTGGTTCCTCCTTCAGTTTTTTCTGGCAGAGACCAAGTAAAGAAATCTGTCCAACAATCTATGACTTTACCTCCAGCTCAGCCTTTGGTAGAGTTATGGAAGTACAAGGAATTCTCGGCTTTGGGTAGTAACAGACTGAGTGTAGATGACAGTGATCCTCATCACCCTCCAATGTCCAAAGGACAATTTTTGAATTTTCCGAAGCCACAGATGAAGTTTTATCAGGTCTCTCCTCAGTCTTATTCTTTGACTGCCCCTAAACTTCAGGATGCATTTAAGAACATAGCTACTCCTCCATATCAAGCTCCTGCTGTCGTTCTCTTGGATCAATCAGCAGCGTTTGATACTATTGATCATGATACGCTACTTAATTCTCTTAGCTCCTGGTTTGGTGTGAGCGGGGTTGTCCTCGATTGGTTTAAGTCTTATCTCTCAGACCGTGTTCAGTGCATTAAGATTGGGTCAATTTTATCTGATGCCAAAAAGTTATTGTATGGTGTGCCTCAAGGCTCTGTCCTGGGGCCAATCCTTTTTTCACTCTATACTACTCCACTGAGTAAAGTCATACAGAATCATCCTGGTATTAGTCTCCAGTTCTACGCTGATGACACACAATTGTATGTACACCTCACACATAAAAATGTTGCCTCTGCCCTTGATAAGCTGTCACACTGCCTTGAAGACGTAAAGAGATGGCTCTCTACAAATAAGCTCAAGCTAAATCCAGATAAGACTGAATTCATTGTGTTTGGCTCAAAGTCTCAGCGCGAAAAACTTAATCAGTCCTTCCCGGTCAATATACTTGGTAATCTCATATCACCAACAGATGCAGTTAGGAACCTTGGTGTCTGGTTTGATTCTGATTTCTCATTCTCTTGCCATGTTAGGAAGGTCTGCAAGGCTTGTTTTGCTCATGTCCGGGATCTTAAGCGACTCCGAGGACATCTGACACATGAAGCTACTCTTATGGCTGCCAATGCTCTGGTCGGAAGTCGACTAGATTACTGTAACTCTCTGTTCAGAGGTCTCTCAGCTCTAGATCTGCGCAAACTTCAATGTGTTCAGAATAGCCTTGCCAGAATTGTTGCCAACACCACCAAGTACTCACACATCACTCCAGTTAGAAAAGCACTACATTGGTTGCCAATTAAGTACCGTACTATCTTTAAGACTGCCATGCTGGTATATAAGTTCCTACACAGTGGTAACCCCAAATACTTTGAACCCTTCCTCATTCCCAGACATAGTGCATATAACACTCGTCGAAGTCAATCTGATGGCATATTTCTTGAGGTTCCCCACTTTGGTTCAATTTTCAAGTCTCGAAAACATTTTGGACTCAGTTTTGCGTATGACGCACCTATGATTTGGAATGACCTTCCTGATGAGGTCCGCTCTGCAAACTCACTTGCCTCTTTCAGGTCAAAGTTGAAGTCATACCTCTTTGGAAAAGCATACCCACCCTAAATTTCCAATCTCCTTTCTGCTTTCTCCGCGGTGCTGACCCCTGCAATGTCTCTGGTTTTTGAATATTGAACAATGTTTTTGTGTGATGCGCCTTAGAGTCTGTCTTTTGACGGAGATTAAGCGCTATAAAAGTGCTATTAGAATTAGAATTACTTCAGTTTCTACACATATGAAACAGGACTTGGCTTGGGAAACTGTGTCTAGAGAGAATATACAGATTTTAAATCATGTTTTTTGGTTTAAATCAGCTATTGAGAAAGCTACCAATGAGATGTTTTCAGAGGTAGACAAGTTGAAAGATTCTGTGGTCCTGGAGGATATTCAATAGAGCATGGAATTCATTCAAAATTGTCTGCATTTACAATCTTCCACAATGAATTCGCTGGGTAAGGCATTGGATGATATCTTGGACACTTCTATGACTCTAACTTCGAATCTTTTACTCAATAGCAGGGATCACTTTCTCAGATTGTGTTATAGGGATGTTACTGACAAAGATATTGCTAGGTTAAGGAATGCTTCCTTAACAAAGAAAGAGTTATTTAACTCCAAGGTGCTCTCTGAGATAGAACAGAATTTTATTCAGTGGAGCCAGATAAACCGGGAGCCAGTTTACAAGAAACAAAGATCTGACAATTATGGTTCCCGTTTTACTGATTCGAAGAAGGATTCCTCGCAAAGCAGGTACCAGGGCCCGGTTTCACAAAGGTATACTATCTCCTTAGTAGGCTTCTAAATGCTAGTAGTCTACTAAGTCTATACTATCTGTTTCATCAAGATAGTATGCTACTAAATATTTAGTAGAGCCTTCTTAGTAGGCTTCTAAATTTTTAGTAGACTGCTACATTTAATAATAAATAATTGATTTGCATGGTGAGAATATACATTCTTTAGGGTATTTGTGTCATTGTATTGTTGATTGATACACCAAATACATGATATGAATAGCCTTCAGAACATCAATCACATCCATGCAAGAACTTTTGTTTACTTTGCCCATATAGGTGTATATTTGTGTTGGATATTAAACTGTTGTTTGAGGTGAGTGTTTAAATCATGTTTATTACTGTTGCATGTACATGGTAATAGAATTGATTCTTCCCCCTCCACAGCTTGTCACATGCAATAATATTATTGTTTATGTGTGGAAAGTAAAATGTAACTGTCCTGTGCAAATGTAAACAAAACTTTTTTTTATTTAATAAAAATCAACATTTACACACATGGTTAGAGAATGAAATGATGGCTTTTATATGTACTTTTAAAAAATAACAATATACTATAACTGCCAAACAAATATCTTGTCAAAAATTACCAGTTACAAAAAGATAAAACAATAGATACTGACAGTACAAAAAATATATATGTGTTTCTTACCTATCATCTGCAACACCTTCTCTTCAAATGGTGTGTAATTAAATTTCATTTCTGGTCCACCTCCAGTTTTGTTCCGTTCCCTTATTTCCATCCCAGCTTTTTTTTTCACTTCACTCTTCAGTTTTGTGAATCTAATTCTCACCTCCTCACTGCCTCTGTCAACTAAACTCACAGCACTTACAGCCTTTGCAATTGAAACCCATACTTTTTGCTTCTTATTATTTGTCACAGTGTCTGTGAATTTGCTGTTTATTAAATCCAAATGTTTTTCCACTTCACTAACAATGCACTCCAATTCAAGGTGGGAAAAGTTTTTCCCCCTCACCC
Organism: Sabellastarte sp. h YS-2021; assembly: GCA_964017235.1. Taxonomy (NCBI): domain Eukaryota; kingdom Metazoa; phylum Annelida; class Polychaeta; order Sabellida; family Sabellidae; genus Sabellastarte; species Sabellastarte sp. h YS-2021. The sequence continues at coordinate 81,635,150 of OZ024927.1, forward strand.
TTTTTTTCTTTTCAGGTGGTAATTCAGCACTGTTGTCATCTGCCATTTTGTTTTACACAGCAGATCATGTGACCTTGTGTCACCATGGTAGTTAGTAGGCTCTCCCAACTAGAAGCCCTACTATCTCCAACATTTAGTAGGTCCTTAGTATGACTTTAGTGGAACACTTTGGTAGCTCCTCCTAAGGGCCTACTAAGGGTCTACTATGTTGTACATTTAGTAGCATACTATCTCATATATATAGTATACCTTTGTGAAACCGGGCCCAGAATGCTGCTTTCCAGAATCTTCGTCCCCAGTCTAAACAAGGTGACCAGAACAAAAGACAATCCAGCTCTTACAACTCCAACAGAGGTTCAGCCTGTGGGGGTAGGGGCAGGAGGAAGTGACTGCTTGGAGGTAAGCACTCAAACAAAATATCCTGGTGCCCGTTTCGGAGGTTATTGGCGAGTGTGGGAAGATTTAAATGTGCATCCAAGAGTAGTTCTTGTCCTGAAACAGGGGTACTGCCTCCCATTCAAAGAAAAACCTCCATTGACCCGGTTTCTGACAATTATAAGCAGTTATTCATCTCCAGTAAAACAGAAAGCTTTGCTGGAGTCGATTCAACAAATGGTTCAAAAAGGGCGGTGGTTCCTGTTCAAAACAAGAACTCTCTCGGATTCTACAGTTGTTTGTTTCTGGTTCCAAAACCAGAAAACAAATGGCGACCAGTAATAGATCTTAGTGTGGTAAATACATACTTGTATGTTCCCACCTTCAAAATGGAAACTGCAAAAGTCATTCGGGCTTCTCTTCGGACAGGCGAGTAGGTGGCTTCCATAGACCTTACCAACGCTTATTTTCATGTACCCATACACCAAAAGTTTCAAAAGTATCTGCGCTTTCATGTGCAGGGTCAGGCTTATCAGTTCAGAGCCCTACCCTTCGGGATTGCGACTGCTCCATTGGAGTTCACTCGAGTGGTGAAAGAGGTCAAGTTCATAGCACTTTCACAAGGGGTTCCAAATCCATCAGTATTTGGACGATTGGCTGGTGAGGGCCAAGGATCTGGATTCTTGTGCTCGGGATGCTCAAAAATTAATCAATCTAGTCGTAAAGTTGGGTTGGATTGTCAATTTGAAAAAAATCGGAACTCAAACCAACTCAAGATCTCGAGTTTCTGGGTTATCGGTTCAACCTTCAAGAAGGTTTGGTCTACCCAAATCCAAAGAAATTGGACAAACTCAAAATTCTGGCAGTTTCCATTTTGCAAGCTTATGTTACTAATTGGGGTTATGGCTTCCATGGAGAAGACAGTTCCTTTGGGTCGAATCCATATGAGACCGTTTCAGTGGTTTCTGAAGACCAACTGGCAGTTTCCCCAGTCCTTGGACAAGGTAGTCCCAATTTCTCAGCTGATAAAGGACCATCTTGTTTGGTGGATGGATCCTCAGAACTTACTCAAGGGTTCGAATCTGCATCAGAAAGAACACAATATGCTGATGTTCACAGATGCATCAGAGAAGGGTTGGGGGCCCACTTGAGCAATTGTACTATAAGTGGGGTCTGGCAACAATCAGAAAGAAACTTGCATATCAGTATTTTGGAGCTGAAAGCTGTTTTTCTAGCCCTGAAACATTTTCAAGGACAATTAAGGCAAAAAATAGTGTTGGTTTCTTCAGGCAACTCAACTGTGGTCTCCTATATCAACAAGGAAGGAGGCACTCATTCCTTTGAAATGTGTGCTTTAATGTGGAGAATTCTGGCATGGTCCAATGCCAGGGAGATCCATATCAGAGCCAGACATATTCCAGGGAATCTCAAAGTAATAGCAGAATCCCTGTCCAGGAGGGACCGAGCCATTCAGACAGAGTGGTCTCTGCATCCTCTGGTTTTTCAAGAAATTTGCCAAGTTTGGCACAATCCAATGGTGCATCTGTTTGCCACCAGCTTGAATGCCAAACTTCCAACTTACGTATCTCCTGTCCCAGACGACAAGGCCTGGCAGATAGATTCGTTGAACATCTCTTGGGAGGCTCTGGATGCCTATGCTTTTTGTCCAGTGGCCATCCTGCCCCAGTTAGTTCAGAAAATGATCACCTACAGGTGCAGGGTCATTGTAATAGCACCAGGGTGGCTGGAGATGCCTTGGTTTTGGGATCTGGTGGAATTGTCAGCCAAGATTCCACTGAGGCTTCCTTAAGTGCACAATCTCTTGAAGCAACCCTTCAGTCTCAGATTCAACAAGAATCTGGAGTTTCTGAATCTCAATGCGTGGTATATGGACTCCTACAGGAAGGTCAAGGGGGATTCTCTGTTGAGGTGGCAGATAGCATTAAGGCGCCTCAGAGAGAATCCTCAAGATGAGTGTATGATTCAAGGTGGGCCATATTTCAAAAGTGGGCCCAGGAGAATCAGGTGGATGTCTCAAAACCAACTATTCCTCAAATAGCTGATTTTTTAAATCATCTTTTCACTGATAAGAACTTGAAACCCAGAACTATTGCTGGTTACAGGACTTCAGTAGCAGATGGGTTAGGCTCTGCAGGTCAAATGGTTTCTCAAAGTTTGGATTTGAATCGTTTGATTGCTAGTTTTCATAGGGACAGACCTTCAGCAAATAGGGCTATTCCTAATTGGGACTTGTCTTTGGTCTTGCTTGCCCTCACTAGGGCTCCTTTTGAGCCTTTGGCAAAAGATGATCTTAAAATATTGACTTTTAAGACAGTTTTCTTGTTGGCTTTGGCTTCTGGTAAGAGGCGTAGTGAAATCCATGCTTGGACTTTTGACTCCTTCAGTAGGAAAAGGGATTGGTTAGAAGTTACTTTTTCTCCTTCAACTGCTTTCATAGCTAAAAATCAGTTGGCTTCTGAGGGTCCTTTGGCTATTCAACCTGTGGTCATCCCTGCTTTGAAACTTACATTGGATCCATCTTCGGTACAAGATAAGTCTCTTTGTCCAGTGAGAACCTTGAGATATTATCTTGACAAGACAAAAGGTCTCAGGAAAGGCAAGAACCTTCTTTTTGTAGCTATTAAGGAGGGCTATTCAAAAGATATTTCGAAGGCTACTGTATCTTCTTGGATTAAGCAGTCTATCATTTTGGCTTACAAAAATCTGATCAGGAGGTTCAGAATGTTTCTCAAGGACATGAGGTTAGAGCTTTGGCTGCCTCTTTGGCTTTTAAGGGAGGAGTTGCTCTAGATGAGATTATGGCTTCCTGTTTTTGGAGAAGCCATAAATTCTACCTTCACAAATTTTGACCTGAAAGATTTGTGTTGGCATAATGGTGATGTTATGAAGATTAGGCCTGTAGTTGCGGCTCAACATGTTTTAAATTGTTAATAGGTAATGTCATTAGTCTTATATATTGGTATTACTTTATTGTGTTTGTATTTGGATTGTATATAATTGAAGCCTTTAGTTGGAATGTGTTCTGATTCTTGGCTTTTCTTTTCAGATGTGTTCTGATACCCGTGTACAGCTGTAAATAGAGAGATTTTGTTTAGCTGTTGGTTTGATGTGTTTCATTTGTTGGTGGTGGTTTGAACGATAGCACTATGGAATATGGACTGCTACAGCATTCCACAGCAGTCCGGCTTCCTCATGATTGAGGTGAGTTTGAGTCTGAGTGTCTGTATGCTTGTTGTGTGCTTTTATTGTTTAGGGGTTGTTTCTAGGTCATATATTCTAGTACTGCCCGCCATCCATGAAGGCTGTATTCAGTTATGTTCAGGAAATGGTAAATGTATTTTCCGCAATAAAATTAAAAAATTTTGTTGTAATTTTAATTTTTATTAGATAAATACTTACCATTTCCTGACCAGGATAGTCCCCCCCCCCCCCCCAGCCTCCCCGTGGATTCAGTACTAGGTTACTAGGGGTGAGCTTTGCAACAAAAACAATGAATGGCGCCTATTGGCGTGGTCACATGACCATTGGGGGTCTTCCTAGTTCCACACTCACTCACTGGCATCTTAAGGTACCTTAAAAACGTTTCTCAATGTTGGCCAGTGAGTTGGATGGCTTCAACATATAGCTATGGTCAGGAAATGATGAGTATTTATCTAATAAATATTAAAATTACAACAAAATTTTTCAAATTGGTGTAATTCTGTCATTTCTCTAAAGATTATGAACATGTTTTGATATGTTTATGACCACTATCAATGCCTTCTTCTGCATACATCTACCATACATCCATTCTGTAGATATGGTAATACTATGTCCTACTTTAATAAATTATCTTTTGTGATTAGATGCCATGCAATATTATATTATGGTACCTTAATGCTCTACACTTATTAAGTTTCAGTCCTATATTTAGTATAGCATTGACACAGTAATGTAACCTAGATTACAAGTTTTACATTTCTTAGCACATCTAACACATTTACCCTAACTGGGTGACCTAACATTTCTTTCCTAAGCTTGTTTCTAAAAATTTAATCACAGTAGTCGCTAACCTTAGTGCTGCCTGCGCAACCCACCTTTTGGAGCATTTCTGACCCACTTGTTCTACTTTATACTATATTGCATCTAACCTTTGGGGATGCTTTGTTTTTGTTAGTAAAAACATTTTTCTAGTTATGTAATAGCTACATATGAAATCTATACATTGCTGATCTGTACAGAAAGGATCCCCCTCTCACCCCCTCTTCATCCACACAAACTGCATCGAGAAAAGAATTGAATCCGTGGGGATGTGTGTGTTTCTCTCTTCAGTTTTCCAATTGAAGTGGAAAGGGGGAGATTTATATTGCATGTGAACCTATCTCTGCAGTCTAGCATACTTGTTGGGTGACTGATATAACAATATAGCCAGCCTCGGCAGGGAAGAATCCCAGCCCACAGGTACAGCTAAATGGCTAGCAACATTGAGATTTTTGAAACTCTTAGGAACAGCTGCTGTTGTAAGAAGTATAGAAAACCCATAAGATGTTCTACAAAGATTCACATGATTCACATGATTTCTTACAAGTAGTTTTCCTATTTTAAAGCAGAAGAACCAATTATATGGGAGATATAAGGCCTTTTTGATATGATGACCCTCCTATTTGGCATTAAAGATGTGATATGGTGGCCATTTTGTTTCCAAAACAAGGACACAATTACTTTCAGGCAAGCTTTTCTATCCATTTACATTTTGTGCAAATCTGGTGCAGCTAGCTGTAATATTTTAGGTTACAGAAAACATTGAAGACTGAGAACTAACTTTAAGACCGAAAATTTTAAAAGTGTTGCTATGGCAACAGTTGCCGCTGGATACCATCCAAAACCTAAACAGCTGTAGACCCTCGTGGGGTTAATATATCACGAAAATTTGGTGAAAATCCATGAGGGGTTTAGGCTGTGGAACACCCACAATCTTTAAGACACAAAAATCTTAAATGTGATGCCATGACAACAGTTGCTACTTTTGGGTCAGCTATAACATAGTTGATTAGCAGCTACTTTGAGGTTATCACTGTTGAGTAAATCAGTTATAACTTGAAAACTATTGCAGTTACAGTATTTTGTTTAAGTATGATATTAGCCTACTTTTGAGTCAGCTATACCATAGAAAATTTGCATACCAGTAGCTCACTGCATAGCTGAGCAAAACCTACTTTGACATTCTCACTGTTGAGTAAATCAGTTTTAACTCAAAAACTATAATTGCATTTACAGTATTTTCTTTAAATATGTTATTCGCCTACTTTTTACACCTCAACAGTTAATTTGGTACTTTACTTCAGAATACAATTTGGAGGGCACAATGTTTTGTGTCCTTTTTTTTTTCACTTCTACTCTAAAACTCAAAACCCATAGTCAGCCAACACAAAGCCCTTTGACAGGCACTGATTGCTTGTTTTGAAAGTGTTGCTACTGGAAATACCAGGGAATGCCCATTTTAGAGACATATAGAAGCATTTGTCCTTGACATCTAAGAAATAAATATAAGGTGGGTGTTCACTTGTAGATGGGCATTTACTGACTACACTTTGGATTTGTTTTTATTTGGCCATACAAAATGAGGTGACATTTACTATTAAACATAGCTGTTTAGCCAAGTGGCTTTGATCAATAACAGATGTCCACTGTTAAAAAGGGCTGAATAAACTGTAAAAGTATTTTCTATTAGTTTAAAGTTTGTTATGAAATCATCCCCCAGAACTTTTAGCCCCACCCCCACAATTTGTGGCGAGGGATGTCCCCTACTATTGTAATTTCTAGAATCAACGCTGTATACAGTGCATGGTGGTTAATAGAAAAAGACATTTCAAATATATAATCAAGTACAGTTCTCACTTTCTTTCCTTTTTGGATATGCCAAAAGAAAATATAGACAGAAATATGCTGATATAATCAGAATGTGAAATATGGCTAACAAGTTTGTAGAACTCTAGCTTTAGGCTATTTATAGTGAGTGATACTCTGATTTATGTGACAGTCTACAGTAGTTTAAAAGGTAATAGATAAAGGTTTTCATGGTAATGGTTAAAGTTGATTGATAGTTAAACCATGTTTCTACATTACAAAACCTCAGTTAGCTTATTTTTGTTGTGATGTTCCAACTGAAAAATGGCAAAAGTACTGATTCTGCACATTTCATCTGTACTTTCTATATTGTACCCTCATTGAAACACCAAATTAGCAGTCTCTTCCCTGAAAGTATAATATGAGATGTTTATTCTAGATTTGAACTTGTACTTCGAGAAAAAGGATCTGCAGAGATAAAACGAGGTCCAGTTGCTGTTACTGCCTCAACATCTACTTACACATTCCAAGGACTTACTGCTGGTCAGACATACACAGTAACATTAACCACTATCACATACGAAGGTGTGAAAAGTGAACCCAAAGAAACTGATGGGACTGTGGGTAAGCTATTTTATTTTAGAGTGACCCATTTATGCTATTCTTAGAAAAGTGACCTCAGAGATCTATCAAAAGGTGGGTTTAAAGCAAAAATCATTGTCATGAAGATCTTTTCTTAAATTGAACAAAATGAGATATTGAAGCATTATTTCTTTGTGTATATTGTATCCACTGGAGGCATCAGGTGCATATTTTGGTTTAGTGTTCGCTATGCCGCCGCTTGCGCCGCTGCCACATGTAGAGAGATTTTAGATCTTAACGCTCTCAGAGGAAAACTACACCAGCTAGGTTCATCAAAGTTGTAGGATATCTTCATTGGGAGGTAAGCTTCTCTGGGACGCTCCGGGTAGCCTCATTCTGAAAAACAAGATGGCTGCTGCGGGCATTTCTTTGAAAATTATCTACCTTTTTCTACTGGCTGGTTCTCACAGGTGGAAGGTTGAATCTCTTCATAGATGATATGTACAACAGAAATACATGTCCTCTACAACCTTGCAGACATTTGACCTTGAAGCGCTTAATCCAAGGTCCTCCACGGAGTGCTGATGTACCCCATGTTGCGGAATTTAAAAGTGCCTGTATCTCCTTTATTATTTGTCCAAGAGGTTTGCAGTGTGAAACTAACCTATAGGAAATCATGGTTTTTGAATCTTCTGATGTGCTCACATTTGACCTTAGACCCCCTCCTTCAAGGTCAAACAAGTATAGCAAAACTTAAAGGTGCTTATAACTTAGTTATAATTGGTCCTTAGCTTATTATTGGTCCTAGAGGCTTGCAATGTGAAACAAACTTAAAGGAAACTATGGGCTTGGAATCTTCTGATATGGTCAGATTTGACCTTGAGCCCCTCCTTCAAGGTCAGACGAGGACAGCCAAACTTAAAAGCACTTATAACTCACTTATTATTGGTTCTAGAGGCATGCAATGTGAAACCAATTTATAGGAAATCATGGGAAGAGACACATTACTCGTATAATAACAAAATGAAATGGTTGTTTCAATTGCTGAATGCTATATAACAAATTTAAAGTTTAATTAGTACTATATTTGGGATAACATTATAAAATGCGTGGAATTTTTGTCTATTGAAAGTATGTGTAAAGTATGTTTTTACTATTGTTTGGTAATTTGAGTTGACAATTTAGTACAATACTGAACATGACTCTGTATTTGGTACAATGGTTTAATAATGGGGAGCAGTATAATCCTTTCTATAATACCCTGCAATTTATACTACAGGCAGATTATTGAGCAACGTAAGGTACAGGTGGTATTACTAGTAATAAAAAATTTTGTGCAGTTATATCACTTAAGTGATACATTTCTTATACAATAGCAAAAGAAAATGATTGCTTTAACATCTAAATGCTATGTTATTTAGAAAATTAAGAGCATAATTAGTATACTATTGTGAATAACATTATAATGTGGCTGAAACATCTTTCAATCAAAAGTGTTACTTTCAAAAGTTTGGCATAATGGGTGAACAGTTTAATACATTACTGAATATGAGCAGCTTTTGGTACAATGGTGTTCAATGCGACACTGTATAAATCTTAAAGTATCACAATACCTTGAAATTTGTACTGTAGGTTTAGCTTATTGAGTCTAATGCAGTAAAATTATTGGTGATACAGTGCATGCTTGCATAATAGTAAAATAAAAGGGATGTTTTAGCTGTTAACTGCTATATGTTATTGAGCAAATTAAGAGGGAAACAATTCTAGTGGGAATAACTTTATAATGTATGTTAAGTTGAATTGGTATGTTAACAAGGCGTGCAATGCATATTACTTTTGAAGAAGTATATATTATTGAATAACTTAAAGAACTGGTTCTACTGTTGCATATAGTGCAATACATTTACTGAAGTGATCCATTACTGTAGTGATATACATGTATTACACTGTAATAAATAAAATGGTTGTTTAACCTTGTACATGCTGTATGTGAAAGAGTAAATTAAAAGGGTGACTAGTAATATCGGTTAACACGAACATAGTAATGTATCGTACGTCGAATGATTTTGTTGAGGAACATCACGTTTGAAAAAGAGTGTTTTGAGATAATAAATGAAGAATGAAATTGTTTAAAGTATCCACAATAAATTTACACAATAGTATGTGGAGTAATTTTTAAAATACGACTAATTAAAGTAAGAACTACTGAAGTGAATGCGACTTTACTTTTTTTGAGAGAACTTAGGTCATAAATGTTTAAGGGGAGAGTGTAGAGCATTTGAATTGTAACTTGTCCATTTGAAGGAGTTTATGTTTAATTGTTAGGAAAATAGTACAGTAGTTATACTGTAATTTGTCCATTCTTAAGTACAAAATGCAGTGGAATAAAACTCAAAATAAGAGTTTAGACGTTACAATTTGCTAGGTGTTTAGAGAGATATTAAAGCATCTGATTGTAACTCGTCCATTTGAAAGATTTTATGTTTAATTGTCACGAAAATAGTACAGCAGTTAAACTGTAATTTGTCCATTCTTAAGTACAAAATGCAGTGGAATAAAACTCACAAGAGTTTAGACATAATGATTACAATTTGTTAGGTGTTTAGAGGGACAATATAGCATCTGATTGTAACTCGTCCATTTGAAGGAGTTTATGTTTAACTGTTAGGAAAATAGTACAGCAGTTAAACTGTAATTTGTCCATTGGCAATTGAATAGGTCTAGAAGCTTTTGGCCACATGGATTTGACCATGTTTCAGAATTGGGATAGGCATTATCACTAATGGTGAACCATATAAACTATATAAAAAACCTGTACATGTGTGATGGTAGATAAACTGCTATTCGCTATATGTGTTATGGTAGATAAACTACTACCTGCTGATTTATGGTAGATAAACTGCTATTTGCTATATGTGTTTATGGTAGATAAACTGCTACCTGCTGATTTATTATGTAAAAAAATCAGCAGAATATATACTGGCATAAAAAAATAACATATACTCTTTTGTAACGTAACAAGATATTGTAAAAGGTAATTAGAGACACATAAATGAAATAAGTAGCATAATGTAGCTCTTGCAACACTGTATGGCAATATATGGAATGTAACAAGACATCACCAAAACAAACTTGGAGGTATTGATCATAAGATAGCATTTATTAATCTTGCATTACCACACAGGTATAGATACACATTGGTGTGCACAGTTAAGATCATAGTTCATCACAGCGGTACATCTAAAATTGGCATAATTTAAACATGATGTACTGAAATAAACAATAGCTGAAGTAAGTTTATGTTGTAAGTGTAAAAAGTTAAAAAAGATAAAACAGATGAAAAATTTAGTTTTGATATGCATACTTTATTTTTTCAAAACAGTTTTTATTTTAGTCTTGGTTGTTTTAAGATCTTGTTGTTTCATGTCTGAATATGTAACTCTGAGAAACAAATTTTCTCCGATTTAGAATAATACATGTACATATGATGTGTATCTTTGTATTTTGCATTTACCACAATTTAGCCTTTATAATTGGTATACTTTACACTCAACTAGTGGATCATGTGCTACAAATGGGTTGTTCTATTAGTGAATGGAGAGAAATGTTTGAGTTACTTAGTACTTCAGTATTTAAATAAAAATAAGTAAACTAATAGTCAAAAATGTAGAAGGAAGAAACAACAAATTAAACTTAAATTGTTTTAACTATAGAGGTTTCGGGGGTAAAACAAAAAGACTGACGGTTCTCAATTGGTTAAAACAAAATTATCAGGGTAATATCATTTTTACAAGAAACACATGTTTCAGATGTGTTGACAAAAAACCAATGGAAAAAAGATTATGATGGTTCAATTTTTTTTCGCATGGGACTTCTTCCAGCAGAGGGGTAGCCATCCTAATTCTTACTGATATAGGCATAGATATCAAGATATTAAGTAAATGTTTCTGACAGCAACTGCAGAATATTAATATTAGATTGTGAAATAGAAGATCGGCCATTGGTTATGATTGATGTGTATTCTCCGACTAAATATGATGTACTAGCTCAGAAAAAGTTTCTCGAAGAACTGATAGTCTTAATTGAACCATACAGTGATAAACCATTATTACTTGGCAGTGATTTTAATATTCATTTCAGCACTATCGACAAAAGAGAAGGTATAATCTATAATAATTACATAAAGATTCTAGTTACCGCCGCAATTTATTAAACATCATGACTGAATACTCCTTGGTTGATATCTGGAGATTAGGAAAAAGGAGCTTAGCCAATTCACTTGGAGGGGAAAAGGCCAGGCAGGGCTTGTTCCATCAAGAATTGACTTCTGGCTTATCTCTAGCTCACTCGAGTATGAAGTTGACAAATGTCTTATACAAACGGGACTCCTTTCAGATCATAGTATTTTACTACTTTCATTAAATTTATTACAAATTCAAAGAAGAGGGAGAGGGACCTGGAAGTTTAATAATAATAATTTGCTAAAGGATCTTGAATATATAGAGTTAATTAAAAGACTATTCAACAAGTACAAGAACATAGTGATTTTTTTAATAAATTAACCCGGTGGGAATATTTAAAGCGTCAGATGAGAACAGAAACCATGCTTTTTGCCGGGGCTTAGGCTAAGACATTAAAAAATGAAGAAAATGAACTACTAAACCTTACAACCCACTTAGAAACTAATTTAGACAATAGTAATAAAGAAGAAATATTACGATATAATGATCTTAAAATTAAGTGGGAACACATGTAGTCAGTAAAAACTGAGGGCATACTGTTGAGATCAAAAGCCCAAATAGTGGAGGAAGGGGAAAGAAATACTAAGTTCTTTTTTAATCTTGAAAAGAGTAATTATAATAAAAAACACTTTATAAGTCTATTTTTAGACTTTATACAAGCAGACAAGAAAGTTCTAGCCTGTCTCAAAAATTGGAGGAGAAATTCATTGAGCAAAAAGCAGTATTGTCTCACCCTCTGACAATAGAAGATTTGGCTTTAGCCTTAAAAAATATGAAAAATGATAAAACCCCTGGTTTAGATGCATTCACTACTAATTTTTATAATTTTTTTCAGGGCAGATCTCAAAATACTATTCTTTGAGAACGTATGTCATTCTTTTCAAGTAGGAGAGCTACCATGTGGTTTAAAACGAGGTATACTCTCGTTGTTACCAAAAAAAGGATAAGGATTTGAGTTACCAAAAAATCATGGAGGCGAGTTTTACTTCTTGCGACAGACTATAAGATCTTAGCAAAGACATTAGCAATGAAACTTCTAACGGTAATATATAACATAGTCAGTAATGATCAAGTTGGTTATATCAAAGGCCGATTTATAGGTGAAAATGTCCAAATTATAAAAGACATAATAAATTTTACAACAGAAAAAGATATAAATGGACTTCTAGTTTTGATCGATTTTGAAAAGGAATTTTCGTTGCAAGCTTATAATTTTGGAGAAAATTTTATAAAATGGATTAAGCTACTTTATTCAAACATTACATCCAGTACTTTAATAATGGTTTCTTATCACCCACTTTCAAACTATGAAGAGGCATTAGGCAAGGCTGCCCTCTATCAGCTCTCTTATTATATCCCCAGACGAAAGTCGGGGATATATTGGATTCAGGTCCGTCGCGCCGCCGCCGCCGCCGCCGCCGCCGCCGCCGCCGCCGCCGCCGCCGCCGTAGAAATTTCCTTGTGGACGCGATAACTCAAAAACAAATTAATATTTTTTTTTCAAACTTGGTACACATGTTAAGGGTGCCCAAAGGAAGATCCCTATTTTAAGGTGACCTTAAACTCCCAGTAAAAAAGAACTTATGGCCACCTTAAGGTCAGAAATTGGACTTTTGGCCACTTAGAGCCTTGTAGGTCACAAACTATGATGCTCAGCTGGCTGAAATTTTACCTGACAACACATCAATATGTTCTTAGTACATGTGCCGAAAATCACGACTTTAAGTTGAGGAGAAAATTGTGTTTGAGGCCCATAAATACCCCCACTTAGGGATTTTTTGCTATACTTTTCATATATTTTGCCCTATAATTTGGAAGTGGTAATTCTGATGAGTCTCAAACTGCGCTAGGTATAACTTTGATATGTAATCCTTGTCTGTAGAAAATTTTAGGGCTGTAGGTTTACCCAAAGGGGTCGACTTAAGGTCTCAAAAGTGCCCACAGAGACCCAATTTATGCACTTTTTGCCACTTTCAAGCACTGTAGCTTTCAAACTATGTCTCTCATCTAAGTTAAATATCATCTGGGAATATATCTATGTGTTTTCTTATATGTGCCCCAACATTTAGGCCTTTAATAGACAGTTAACCTGTGTATCAGGACCATAAATACCCACCCGAGTGACCCTTATAAGACATTTTTCACATCTTTTTCCCTGTAACTTGGAAATGGTAAGTCTGACAAGTTTCAAACTGTATTAGATATATATTCTGTGTGTAATCTTAGTATGTAACAGATTTTAAGTCTGAAGCTTTAATTTTGAAGGTCAAATTGAGGTCTCTAAAAGGCTCCCAAAGACCCAATATTTGGACTTTTTGCTACTTTTAAGCCCTGTGACTGTCAAACTATGTGACTGATAGAGCTCAAATCCTATCTGGGAAGATATTAGTATGTTATTTTTATATGTGCCAAAAATTAAGGCTTTAAGAAGACATTTAACCTGTGTATGAGACCATAAATCCCCACCCGAGTGACCATTTTTAGACATTTTTCACATATTTTTCCCTGTAACTTGGAAATGGTAAGTCTAAGAAGTTTCAAACTGTATTAGATGTATATTCTATGTGTAATCTTAGTATGTGACAAATTTTAAGTCTGAAGCTTTAATTTAAAGGCCACATTTAGGTCTCTAGAAGGCCCCATAAAGACCCAGTATTTGGACTTTTTGCCAATTTTAAGGCCTGTGACTGTTAAACTATGTGACTGATAGAGCTGAAATCTCATCTGGGAATACATTATTATGTTCTTTTTACATGTGCCAAAAATCAAGGCTTCAAGTAGACATTTAACCTGTGTATGAGGACCTTAAACACCCACCTGAGTGACAATTTTAAGACATTTTTCACATATTTTGCTCTGTAACTTGGAAATGGTAAGTCTGAGAAGTTTCAAACTTTATTAGATACATATTCTATGTGTAATCTTAGTATGTAACAAATTTTAAGTCTGAAGCTTTAATTTGAAAGCCACATCGAGATCTCTAAAAGGCCCACAATGACCCAATATTTGGACTTTTTACCACCTTTAAGCCCTGTGACTGTTAAACTATGTGATTGATGGAGCTGAAATCCCATCTGGGAATACATTATTATGTCCTTTTTACATGTGCCGAAAATCAAGGTTTTTAGTAGACATTTAACCTGTGTATGAGGGCCATAGACACTCGCCCAAGTGCCTTTTTTGACATTTTTTCCGTATTTTGCCCTGTTATTTGGAAATGCTTAGTGTGACAAGTCTTAAACTGTATTATATATAATTTTTGTTTGTTATGTATGTCCCCCAAAAAGTTTCAGATCTGTAGTTTAATTGCTAAGGTCTCTTTAACAATTGTAAAATGCCCACAGAAACCCAATTTATGGACATTATGCCACTTTAAAGCCCAGTAACTGTCAAACTATGTGGGTTATAGAGCTGAAATCTTTGAATTTTTCAAAGGAAATGCCTGTCTATTTAAATTTTGATTATTAATAATGTTATGGCTATCTTAGTCTTTTAAGAACTTATTTTTGTGTGTTATACCTCTGCTTGCTGAGTTTTTCACTTTTTAAAATGAAACTGGTTAAACATATTCAAGTAGACAAAATGGACACTTTAAGTGAGCTTTAAGTCCCAATATTAATGAAATTATATCCTTATCTAGTAAAACTAGGGGATTTTTAACCCTCAACTAGCCCAGTTTTATTCAACTTGCCTCAGTTAATTTTGACACAGCTCCTACAGTTATGAACTCATTTCAGTTGATAATCACATACTTAAAATTCTCAATTCTTTTTGTATTTGAGTACCCCTTTTATATAGATTGTTTGTTTACCATTTATCCCCACCTCTGGGACCTCCAGCTATATTGAGTGACACTAAATAAACAAAGGTATTTAATGATATCAGATGAGAAACAAAGAACTCAATGGGGTTGCAGATCTTGTGTAATAGTGAGAGAGGTGTGGAGAGGGGAGGTGGGGGTGGGAGGTAGTGGGCTTCATTACATATAACACAAAGGGGAGTCAGAACTGAGATTGTGTCACATATTTAGGTTGCATATATATGGACCACATATATAGGTATAGAGGAAATGAATAACTGAAAACAATTTGCAAATTCTAAAAATAATATAATAAAATAATAATATAAATAATTTTTTTTTAAATAATATTTTATTTGTGAACAAATATAGAAACAGATATGCGCTTTTGGGATTATGAATTTTAAAATGGACATTGAATCATCAATCATTTAAATACTTTGAAGGAAGATTGAAAAGTATGATGAGTTGAGTTAAAATAATATTTTATTTGTCAACAAATATAGAAACAGATATGCTCTTTTGGGATTATTATTTTAGAATGGACATTCAATCATCAATCATTTAAATACTTTGAAAATAGGTTTAGAGTTATCATTGCAGGAAGATTGAAAATATAATTTGAGTTATGTATTCGGTGTCTGGGGATACACCATCTTCCTTGGGAAGATATAAACAGAGTAGATTGATGTGCTGAAGTTCATATAATAATGGGTAATTATGTTTTAAAAAATTCTCGATCAAAACCTGTGGCGTGAGTGATGACCTGTCTGGGGATATGTTGGCGCCGAGTTGGCCCAATCTAGTTCATATTGGTAGCAGAAACCATTGCTTTGAAATTAAAAACAGAGAAAAAAATTCAAGGTATAGTGGTAGGTGACACAGAATATAAAATTTGCCAAATGGCAGATGATACATTATTTGTAAAGAGCATAGAATCACTAATAATGGCAATTCAGGTATTCCAAGAGTTTGAATTAGTCTCGAGTTTGAAACTAAATTTAGATAAAACAGAAATTGTTCCATTGGGTCATTTTAGATATGTTGAATTATCTTTACCGAAGCACCTTAAAGTTTGTGAACTGAAAATAAATAAGAAAGCCTTTAAGACATTGGGATTTTGGTTTACCCCCAACAGTTGGAGAAGCTAGTAAATTAAACTCTGATGATAGATTAAAAAAAGTTGAAACTATTATTAATATTTGGAAGCAACGAAGTCTGTCATGGAAAGGAAAAATAATGGTAATAAAGTCATTAATATTGTCTCAGTGCTCCCATTTATTTACAATGATATATACACCCCAATATGTTTTAGATAGATTGCAAAAAGCAATATTGAAGTTTATGTGAAATAATAAGCCACCAATAATTAAGTTTGAAACTATTATTGCGAAAACAGATGAAAGGGGGCTTAAAATTACCATAGTAACTTTTCATAATGCACAAAAATATCTTGGATTAAAAGATTACATTGTGATAACAAAGTAAAATGGAAAAATTTATTCCTCAAATTGGGAAATATAGATGAAAAGATATTAGATCATAAGCTCACAGTTATACGGAGCCCCTAATAGGACATGGTAAAATGAATATTGCACAATGTATTAAGTCGTGCGCACGAGATGATCTCGTGATAACGAGAAAATAAGTGGTGGTAATGAGATCATCTCGTTAGCACCACTTGTTTTCTTGATATCACAAGATCATCTCGTGCTCATCAGATGATCTTGTGCTCACTAGATAAAGTGGTGATCACCAGATGAAGTAGTTATCACGACATAATAAGTAGTGAGCACTAGTTTATTTGGTGATCACTACTTATTATGTTGTTATCACCAGATGAAGTAGTGAGCACTACATTATCTGGTGCTAACCAGATCATTCTATTGTCACTAGTTCATCTCGTGCTCACCGCTTCATCTAGTGATCACCAGATGATGTGGTGCTCACTACTTATTTTCTTGTTATCACCAGATGATGTGGTGCTCACTACTTATTTTCTTGTTATCACCAGATGATGTGGTGAGCATGAGATGATCTGGTTATAACTAAATGATGTGGTGATCACTACTTCATCTTGTGATAACAAGAAAATAAGTAGTGAGCACCACATCAACTAGTGCTCACCACTTATTAAGTCGTTATCACCACTTCATCTGGAGCTCACCACTTTATCTAGTGAGCACAAAGATCATCTTGTGATATCAAGAAAATAAGTGGTGCGCACGAGATGATCTCATTATCACAAGTTATTTTCTTGTGATAATGAGATCATCTCATGCACACCACTTATTTTCTTGATATCACAAGATGATCTTGATATCACAAGATGATCTCATTATCACCAAGTCATCTTGATATCATGAGATGATCTTGTTATCACGACTTATTATCTCATTATAATGAGATCATCTCATTATCACGATTTATTTTCTCGTTATCACGAGATCATCTTGTGCGCACGACTTAATACATAGTGCAATTTTTATTTCACCATGTCCTATTAGGGGCTCCGTAGGAAGCAGTGGGTGGATTATCTTCAAATTTAGCACATGTATGCAGTAGCCTTGGGAAAAATTTCTGCATAGAGTGCCATGATATTTCAACCAATTAGAGAAGTCATTTGACCAACAACATGTTTTTCAAAGGGGGTGTGGTTGTCCAGATGATAACTTAAAAAAACACTTCACCCATTCACATGAAATTTATCGAGTAGGTTTTTTACATAGATGTCCAGAAATAATTAACTTTTGGAAGTGATCAAGTACAAAATGGTCTGTTTATTAATGATTTACTAAATACCACGTTTTTTTTTGCGAGGAAAAAATAAGACATCTTAAATATCTCAGAAATGGTGTGATAGAGTAATGTTGTTGAAATTTTGATCCCCAGAATATCCAGAGTCATCTGCCAATCTTTCCAAGAAATCACTTTCCAGCAATTTTTGGCAGCCATCTTGAATTTCTGCTTAAACACAAAAACACATTTATCGTGGAAACAGTGCAAGATAGTGCAATTTCGAAAAAATTTTGACCGCTTTTGAGTCGTGTGATGCATTTCCCCAAAATTATTTTCTCAGCAATTTTGGCAACCATCTTGAGTTTCTGCATAAAACGTATTTAGAGTGATTTCCTACACATTACAGTTTCTAAGATACTTGACTTAGTGACCTTGACCTTTAAAATTTTGTCCAGGCAATATCTTGAAAATCGTAAAGTGTTGGAAGTTAATACTTGGGAGTTTTGGGTATGCAACATCATGGTGTGATCTTTATTAAGCGCCCCGTGCTAGATAGAGCGATTTCGACAAAATTTTTGACCCGCAGGGTATCTCTGCAGAGTAGGTATCCCCATTTTCAAAAAATTTTTGTCTCGCCAAAAATGGCGGCCATTTTGAATTTTCGAATTTTTCGCAAAAATTGCAAAACACAAATATGCTTATATCTCGAAAACCGTGCTAGATAGAGCGATTTCAACGAAATTTTTGACCCACAGGGTATCCCTGCAGAGTAGCCATGCACATTTTCAAAAAATTTTTGTCTCGCCAAAAATGGCGGCCGTTTTGAATTTTCGAATTTTTCGCAAAAATTGCAAAACACAAAAATTCTTATATCTCGAAAACTGTGCTAGATAGAGCGATTTCGACGAAATTTTTGACCCACAGGGTATCTATGGAAAGTAGCTATCCCAATTTTCAAAAAATTTTTGTCTCGCCAAAAATGGCGGCTATTTTGAATTTTCGAATTTTTCGCAAAAATTGCAAAACATATAAATGCTTAATAATATATCTCGATAACCGTGCTAGATAGAGCGATTTCGACGAAATTTTTGACCCACAGGGTATCTCTGCAGATTAGCCATGCTAATTTTTGAAAAATTTTGGTCTCACCAAAAATGGCGGCCATTTTGAATTGTCGAACTTTTCGCAAAAATTGCAAAACATAAGAATGCTTATATCTCGAAAACCGTGCTAGATAGAGCGATTTCGACAAAATTTTTGACCCACAGGGTATATTTGAAGAGTAGCCATGCCAATTTTCAAAAAAAATTTTTCTCACCAAAAATGGCGGCCATTTTGAATTGTCGAATTTTTCGCAAAAATTGCAAAACATAAAAATGCTTATATCTCGGAAACCGTGCTAGATAGAGCGATTTCGACTAAATTTTTGACCCGCAGGTTACCTCTCGCAGGGTATCTCTGCAGAGTAGTCATGCCAATTTTCAAAAAAATTTTGTCACGCCAAAAATGGCGGCCATTTTGAATTTTCGAATTTTTTGCAAAAATTGCAAAACATAAAAATGCTTATATCTCGAAAACCGTGCTAGATAGAGCGATTTCGACGAAATTTTTGACCCATAGGGTATCTCTCCAGGGCAGCTATCCCATAGAGCTTTCACTCGGTGAAGTTTCAGACCCGTAGCTAATTACTCACCTACTCAAAATGAGTAAATGCTAATTATCTCAAAAACTATTGCGGATACTCAATTTTTCTCAAATAACTCATTCATCTAATTTTGGGAGAGCTTTCACATGGTGAAGTTTCAGACCCGTAGCTAATTACTCACCTACTCAAAATGAGTAAATGCGAATTATCTCTAAAAGTATTGCGGATACCCAATTTTTCTCAAATAACTCATCTACTTTTGGAAGAGCTTTCACATGGTGAAGTTTCAGACCCATAGCTAATTACTCACCTACTCTAAATGAGTAAATGCGGATTACCTCTAAAAGTATTGCAGATTAGGGCCGTCACGACTAGCCGACTAATCGACAACGGTTAGAATAATGCCATTTACCGGTTCCTATTTTAAAGTCTGAATAATCGCCTAATGTAGTGTAAAAGATGGCAGAAGGTCTGAATCTATGAAATATGTCCATATTGTCACATAAAATAAGCTAAAATCCAAAAACAGCCACGTTTTCTGCATTGTTTATGCATTCACATAAAACCGGAAGTACCATATACTTCTTATATCGCCCACTTCCTGTCTGTAATAAACGAAGCAAAAGTTGTAGGAAAACATCAAATTTATTAAATTTTACAGATTGTATACTTGTATTTTCATTTTATTTCACATATTTATCATTTTCAATGCTTTTTACAATATTAAACTTAAGATTTTTGGTTGTTTTATAAATTCGACGGCTATTCGGTGTCGACACGAATAATACTTACCAATTAGTCGACATGAAATATTTGGAGTCGTGACGTCCCTATTGCAGATAGCCAATTTTTCTCAAATAACTCATTCACCTACTTTTGGGAGAACTTTCACTTGTGAAGTTTCAGACCCATAGCTAATTACTCACCTAATCAAAATGAGTAAATGTTAATTATCTCAAAAACTATTGCGGATACCCAATTTTTCTCAAATAACTCATTCATCTACTTTTGGAAGAGCTTTCCCATGGTGAAGTTTCAGACCCATAGCCAATTACTCACCTACTCAAAATCAGTAAATGCGAATTACCTCTAAAAGTATTGCAGATAGCCAATTTTTCTCAAATAACTCATTCACCTACATTTGGGAGAGCTTTCACTCGGTGAAGTTTCAGACCCGTAGCTAATTACTCACCTACTCAAAATGAGTAAATGCTAATTATCTCAAAAACTATTGAGGATACCCAATTTTTCTCAAATAACTCATTCATCTACTATTGGGAGAGCTTTCACATGGTGAAGTTTCAGACCCATAGATAATTACTCACCTACTCAAAATGAGTAAATGTGAATTATCTCTTAAAAGTATTGCAGATGGCCAATTTTTCTCAAATAACTCATTCACCTACTTCTGGAAGAGCTTTCACATGGTGAAGTTTCAGACCCATAGCTAATTACTCACCTACTCAAAACGAGTAAATGCGAATTATCTCTAAAAGTATTGCAGATGGCCAATTTTTCTCAAATAACTCATTCACCTACTTTTGGGAGAGCTTTCACTCGGTGAAGTTTCAGACCCATACCTAATTACTCACCTACTCAAAATGAGTAAATGCTAATTATCTGTAAAAGTATTGCACATACCCAATTTTTATCAAATAACTCATTCATCTACTTGTGGGAAAGCTTTCACATGGTAAAGTTTCAGACCCATAACTAATTACTCACCTACTCAAAATGAGTAAATACGAATTATCTCTAAAAGTATTGCAGATAGCCAATTTTTCTACTTTTGGAAGAGCTTTCACACACGAAAATGAAAAATTGTGAATATATCTCGGAAAAGCTATTTCTTCTCCTTTAATGCTTTAGTGGTCTTGTCAAAAATTTTTGTCTCACCAAAACTGGTGGCCATTTTTAATTTTCAAAGATTTTGCAAAACACAAAAATGCTTATATCTCGAAAACCGGGCTAGATGGAGCGAACTCAACAAAATTTTTGACCTGCTGGGTATCTCTGCAGAGTAGCCATGCAAATTTTCAAATTATTTTTGTCTCACCAAATATAGCGTACAATTTGAATTTTGCAAAACACAAAAATGCTTATATCTTGAAAACCGTGCTAGATAGAGCAGACTGCGCTGACTTTGGTTGCCACTACAGTATAAGGCTTAAGAAACGAAGCTTTTTCTTAATACTTTAGCACTCACCTTTATATCCTTTTCGGGACGCTTTGTTTTTGCTATGCAAAAACATTATCTTTTTTTTTTGCGAGCGATCCTCTAGTTTGACCTTTGACCTTGTCGTAGTGATCATGAGTTTTAAAATCTTATCCAGACAATTTCTTGGAGTCCATAAAGTGTAGAAGGTTGACACTTGGTAGGGACATTGGTTAGAGGGTGTAGGTGTGCATCATGGTGTGACCTTTAACTTTGGCTCTGCCAAAGTGTGTTCACCTGCCATATTTGAGACATGTTTGTCTTCTGACAAAGATGTGTGGATTGCTGCAACTGATTATTTTATGTAGTTTTACATAATTGTGCTATTCTCCAGTTAATATATTTTACAGCTTCATAAGTCTTCGTTTACTGATTAATGCTGTCATCTTGCTATTAAATTGCCATGTTTTAATACATTATCTTTAAATACATTTTCTTTCTCTTAGACGTTATTTGCTCAACTAATAAACATTATTTGAACCTTTATGTATCTGACACTGCTCTGAAAGTATCTCTATCTTTGGAATGTTTCACTACCTCTATATCTCATGTTGTTGATACCTATTTTTACAGACAATAAAATGCCTTCAAACTTAATATATATAAATATCACATTAGTAGCTTCAAAACTTTCTTTGATAAGAAAGTTTCTTGTAATAAACTGTGTAGCTTCTCCCATCACCAATTTAGTTGACCAGTGCCTCAATTATTTGTTGTTCCAATGTCATAATTTTTTGTCTAATTAATTTAGATAGATAGAAATCATGAGAAGAAACATGGCAGCCAACAGAAGTATAAGTGATAATCACAAAATTCATTTTAAAAATTCAATGTAAGGCGACCAGAGTAGAGTTGAAAAAGTTTTTATTGCTTTTCCTCTATAGATTGTCCACTCAGCCATACTGACTCATGTTTCACTAATACATCTTGTCAACCCAGGCCAGCAGTCATCCACTGTTGTGGGTCATCAAGTTGTTAATAAAGAAGGCATGATCATCATACTGCACTTCACACTCAGTTAAATGTATTCCCACAAGTTTGGTTGTGAAAAGTTAATTATATACTTATCTGGAAAAGCGCTCATAGAGCATAGTCCTCCGTAATATGAGCTGGATTTTTTCCCAAATTTAACCACTTCTTCTTTTGGTTAGTCCCTTCCCACATAAAAATTGCATAAAGCTTCAGACAAACAGACAAATGAACACACCCAAAACAACCTCTTTGTAGAGGTAAGACACCCCCCCCCCCATACAGTCACACTCATCTCCACATTTGCAGTTTATAAGTAATTATATTTAACATATTCTAAAAGCCTCTGCCTCTGTATAGACTCATATTTTTGCTTGTATTTGCATTAACTGGTACTTCTTAACCAACAGCGTCCTTCACCTCAGTAGTTAATATTTTAATGTCTGCAAAAGTTTGCAACATATTTCCCTTTACAGTTACGAAAAATGACAAACGCATATGAAACCACTGAATTTCCAAACATTTATAAAATATATTTATCATGTACACAATCTCTAGATGTTATAAACCCCAACTGTCAAGTTTAAGCTCACAGCCTAAGGACTGTGCAGGTATTGTTTTCACCAGTGTTGTCCGAAAGAGTGGG
Source organism: Sabellastarte sp. h YS-2021 (assembly GCA_964017235.1). Taxonomy (NCBI): domain Eukaryota; kingdom Metazoa; phylum Annelida; class Polychaeta; order Sabellida; family Sabellidae; genus Sabellastarte; species Sabellastarte sp. h YS-2021. The sequence continues at coordinate 81,658,208 of OZ024927.1, forward strand.
TGGGTTGTCAGTGGAAAAAAGTTTGTCCAGGCTGCACCTCAGATACCATAAGGTGTAGGAAGGTGAAAATTGATAGGAACATTGGTAGGGCTGTAGCTTTGCAGTGTCATGGTGTGACCTTGATTAAACCTATGAGCTTGTTGTAGTGACTGTGACTTTTAAAATCTTGTCTGTGCTATATCTCAGAAACCATAAGGTGTTGGAAGTTGATACTTGGTAGGGGCATTGGTTACAGGATGTACGTGTGCAACATGAATGTGTGACCTAGATTTGACCTTTGACCTTGTTGTGACATTCAGTTTGAAAATGTTGACCGGACTATATCTCTGGAACTGTGAGGTGTAGGAAGTTTATTCGTGGTAGAGACTTTTTTTTTTTTTTTTTTGGGGGGGGTGTGTAGGTGTACAACATCATGGTGTGACCTTGATTTGTACTGTGACCTTGCTGTAGTGATCTTTACCTTTTAAATCTTGTCTAGACCATATCTCATATCTATCTGTTGGGAGTTGCTTCTTGGATGGGTCATTTTTGGGGGAGTGTAGGTATGCTAAGTTATGGTGTGATTTTTAACCTTGGCTCTACCAAAGTGTGTTCAACTGGCATCACTGAGACATATTTCTCTCACGACAAAGATATGTGAATTGCTGTAACTGATTATTATACATACTTTTACTTACTTGTGCTATTTCTATTGGCAGCGGTACTTCAATTGATAAATTTTACAATTTCATAATTTTTAGTTTACAGATGAATGCTGTGATCTTGCTATTGAATTATCTTGCACACATACATCCTGTTTAATACTTTATCTTTATTCATCTCTTAAACATTATTGTCCATACTTGAACATTATTTGGACCTTTACATAACTGACACTGTGTGCTCTGAAAGTGTAATGATATTTGTGATGTTTCACTTCTACATCGCATGGTGTTAAAACTTTTGGTTTTGGGCATCTCTGGTTTGTCTATGAAAAGGGAATGAATATATTATTTATATCTTATTAACCATGTCCGAATCCAGCCTTTTTTATGTCAGCTGACTTGTCAGTCAGCTGACATTATGTCGTCACTCTGCAGCGTGGGCGTACGCGTGAACAACTTCTCCTCCAAAACTACAAGGCCTAGAGACGTGCTGTTTTTTTTAAAAGATACCTTATCTATCGAGGAATGTTCAAGGCATGCAAATCTGTCTGTTCGTCTGTTTGCTAGAGACATTACAAGGGGGGTACCCCCACCAAAAGTGTGAAAATTTCAACACTTAATCACAATTTTCTCAGTGACTATTGCAGGGATCTCTCTCATATCTTGCATATATGTACTAGGCCAGAGGTAGATTCTCTTGTGTGAGTATGAGACCTGGATCTGTCTTACTTTTTTTTAAATAAATTTTTTTAATAATTTTTAATGCATTAAAATTCATGAAATCATGCACAAAATCATTTATAACTTGAAAAGTGTTGCATTTAGAGCATTTTGTTAAAATATGTTATTCAGCTACTTTTTTCATAGCTACAATATGGTGAGTAAGTTGGGTGCCTGTCTCAATAGCTAAGTGAGTAATAGCTACTTTTGGGCTTTTCAGTAACTTCCATCATGAGTAAAATCACTTGTAACTTAAAAACTATTGCATTTAGAGAATTTCGTATAAATATGTTATTCAGCTACTTTTGGGTCAGCTATAACATAGTAAAATTTTAGACCTGTAGCTCATGGCATAGCTGAGTAATAGCTACTTTTAGGTTACCACTGTTGAGTAAATCGCTTATAACTTGAAAACTATTGCATTTAGAGAATTTCGTATAAATATGTTATTCAGCTACTTTTGGGTCAGCTATAACATAGTAAAATTTCAGACCTGTAGCTCATGGCATAGCTGAGTAATAGCTACTTTTAGGTTATCACTGTTGAGTAAATCGCTTATAACTTGGAAACTATTGCATTTACAGTATTTTGTTTCAATAGGTTATTCACCTATTTTGGGATCAGCTATAACATAGTGAAGTTTCAAATCTGTGGCTCATTGCATAGCTGAGTAATAGCTACTTTGAAGTTCTCACTATTGAGTAAATCACTTGTAACTTAAAACCTATTGCATTTAGAGAATTTCGTATAAATATGTTATTCAGCTACTTTTGGGCCAGCTATAACATAGTAAAATTTCAGACCTGTAGCTCATGGCATAGCTGAGTAATAGCTACTTTTAGGTTATCACTGTTGAGTAAATCGCTTATAACTTGGAAACTATTGCATTTATAGTATTTTGTTTCAATATGTTATTCACCTATTTTGGGATCAGCTATAACATAGTGAAGTTTCAAATCTGTGGCTCATTGCATAGCTGAGTAATAGCTACTTTGAAGTTCTCACTATTGAGTAAATCACTTGTAACTTAAAACCTATTGCATTTAGAGAATTTCGTATAAATATGTTATTCAGCTACTTTTGGGCCAGCTATAACATAGTGAAATTTCAGATCTGTAGGTCATGGCATAGCTGAGTAATAGCTACTTTAAAGTTCTCACTATTGAGTAAATCAGTTGTAATTGGAAAACTGTTGCATTTAGAGAATTTCGTATAAATATGTTATTCAGCTACTTTTGGGTCAGCTATAACATAGTAAAATTTCAGACCTGTAGCTCATGGTATAGCTGAGTAATAGCTACTTTTAGGTCATTACTATTGAGTAAATCAGTTGTAACTTGAAAACTATTGCATTTACAGTATTTTGCTTAAATATGTTGTTCACCTACTTTTGGGTCAGCTATAACATAGTAAAATTTCAGACCTGTAGCTCATTGCATAGCTGAGTAATAACTACTTTGAGGTTCTCACTATTGAGTAAATCAGTTGTAATTGCAAAACTATTGCATTTAGAGAATTTCGTATAAATGTGTTATTCAGCTACTTTTGGGCCAGCTATAACATAGTGAAATTTCAGATCTGTAGGTCATGGCATAGCTGAGTAATAGCTACTTTGAAGTTCTCACTATTGAGTAAATCAGTTGTAATTGGAAAACTATTGCATTTACAGAATTTCGTATAAATATGTTATTCAGTTACTTTTGGGTCAGCTATAACATAGTAAAATTTCAGACCTGTAGCTCATGGCATAGCTGAGTAATAGCTACTTTTAGGTCATCACTATTGAGTAAATCAGTTGTAACTTGAAAACTATTGCATTTACAGTATTTTGCTTAAATATGTTGTTCACCTACTTTTGGGTCAGCTATAACATAGTAAAATTTCAGACCTGTAGCTCATTGCATAGGTGAGTAATAACTACTTTGAGGTTCTCACTATTGAGTAAATCAGTTGTAATTGCAAAACTATTGCATTTAGAGAATTTAATATAAATATGTTATTCAGCTACTTTTGGGTCAGCTATAACATAGTAAAATTTCAGACCTGTAGCTCATGGCATAGCTGAGTAATAGCTACTTTTAGGTCATCACTTTTGAGTAAATCAGTTGTAACTTGAAAACTATTGCATGTACAGTATTTTGCTTAAATATGTTGTTCACCTACTTTTGGGTCAGCTATAACATAGTAAAATTTCAGACCTGTAGCTCATGGCATAGCTGAGTAATAGCTACTTTTAGGTTATCACTGTTGAGTAAATCGCTTATAACTTGGAAATTATTGCATTTAGAGTATTTTATTTCAATATGTTATTCACCTATTTTGGGGTCAGCTATAACATAGTGAAGTTCCAGACCTGTGACTCATTGCATAGCTGAGTAATAGCTACTTTGAGTTCTCAATGTTAAGTAAATCACTTATGATTTGAAAACTATTGCATTTAGAGAATTTAGTATAAATATGTTATTCAGCTACTTTTGGGTCAGCTATAACATAGTCAAATTTCAGACCTGTAGCTCATGGCATAGCTGAGTAATAGCTACTTTTAGGTTATCACTGTTGAGTAAATCACTTATAACTTGGAAACTATTGCATTTAGAGTATTTTGTTGCATATGTTATTCACCTATTTTGGGGTCAGGTATAACATAGTGAAGTTCCAGACCTGTGGCTCATTGCATAGCTGAGTAATAGCTACTTTGAAGTTCTCACTGTTGAGTAAATCAGTTGTAATTGGAAAACTATTGCCTTTACAGAAATTTGTGCAAATATGTTATTCAGCTACTTTTGGGTCAGCTATAACATAGTGAAATTACAGACCTGTAGCTCATGGCACAACTGAGCAATAGCTATTCTCAGGCACTGACTGTTGAGTAAATTGGCTATAACTTGAAAAATATTGCATTTGGAGTATTTTGTTAAAATATATTGTTCACCTACTTTGGGTTAGCTATTACATAGTGAAATTACAGACCTATAGCTCATGGCATAGCGGAGCAATAGCTATTTTCAGGTTCTCACTATTGAGTAAATCAGTTGTAACTTGAAAACTATTGCATTTACAGTATTTTGCTTAAATATGTTGTTCACCTACTTTTAGGTCAGCTATAACAGAGGAAAAATTCAGACATGTAGCTCATTGCATAGCTGAGTAATAGTTACTTTGAGGTTCTCACTCTTGAGTAAATCAGTTGTAACTTGAAAACTATTACATTTAGAGTATTTTGTTAAATATGTTATTCACAGACGTTTTGGTCAGCTATAACATAGTGAAATTGCAGACCTCTATGTCATGGCATAGCTGAGCAATAGCTTCTTTCAGGTTCTCACTGTTGAGTAAATCATTGTATCCAACCTGTAGGAAATCATGGGCTGGGAATCTGTTAATATGGTCTGATTTGACCTTGGAACCCTCCTTCAAGGTCAAATGAGGATAGCCAAACATAAAAATGCTTATAACTCGCTTATTATTGTCCTAGAGGTTTGGAATGAAAACCAACCTATAGAAAATCATGAGCTGGGAATTTTTTGGTGTGGTCGGATTTCACCTTGGACCCCTCCTTCAAGGTCAAATGAGGATAGCCAAACTTAAAAGTGCTTATAACTCGCTTATTATTGGTCCTAGAGGTTTGGAATGGAAAACCAACATATAGAAAATCATGGGCTGGGAATCTTTTGGTGTGGTCGGATTTCACCTTAGACCCCTCCTTCCAGGTCAAACGAAGATAGCCAAAGTTAAAGTGCTTATAACTCGCGTATTATTGGTCTTGGAGGTTTGGGATGGTAAACCAACATATAGGAAATCATGGGCTGGGATTCTTTTGGTGTGGTCAGATTTGACCTGGGACCCCTCCTTCAAGGTCAATTGAGGATACCCAAACTTACAATGGCTTAGAACTCGCTTATTATTGGTCCTACAGGTTTGGGATGGTAAACAAGCTACAGGAAATCATGGGCTGGGAATTTTTTTGTGTGGTCGGATTTGACCTTGGACCCCTCCTTCAAGGTCAAACAAGGATAGCCAAACTTAAAAAGTGCCTATGACTCACTTATTATTGGTCCGAGAGGTTTGGGATGGTAAACCATCCTAAATTCTTTGGCTGGGAATCTTTTGGTATGGTCAGATTTGACCTTTGGACCCCTTCTTCATGGTCGAACGAGGATATTGCATTTATAGTATTTTTTTAAATATTTTTAACCTACTTTTTACACTTAAACAATTACCTTGTTACTTTATTTCATAATACCATTTGCAGGGCACAACTTTTTTGTCCTTTTCTTCTGTCAGCTTCGGAATATCTTTCGAACATGCTGTTCAGTTACCATTTGCTGTATTTCTGTACAGCCCTTTCCCTGATAATTATGCTTTCCTCTCATTATCACCATCACAAATCAAAAACATTCAGTCAGCTGACACAGTGCCCGTTCACGGGCACTCTCCTCTTGTTTTGTACTATCACCAGTCTTGTCAAAACGTTTTAAATATATATGATAAAAGACTTTAACAAAGAAGTGGACAATGCCACTAAAACTTCCCATACCAATTTATAAAGGTTAATGATCAATCAAGGGGTTATCGTCATCCAAAAAAATCTTTAACCTTTGCATATGAGTATTTTTCCTTTTGAATGTCAATTTTTGTTGCCTTTCAGCCAGTGTTTAGAGTATTATGACCGATCCTTTAGATATTTACCATGCTTGTCTAAGCTTTTGTAAAGTTCATTACGGAAGATTTTTACAAGAACTAGGAAATCTGTTTCATTGTTGTGAGTGAGCTCATGCTACCACCTCTACAGTTACAGGATTTATTTGGCCAGCCATCTTGCATTCTTGTGACTTATCAGTGTTTTTTAGATTGCAAAAATCTCAGAAAATGGTAAGTGATACAGAGATTTCTAAAAACTCTCTTGAAGCTCAACCCTACTGAATTCTGACAAAAAAAGGTATAACTTATGTTGTATTTTCAAACATGCAGAAGTGAATTGGTTCACAATTTATTCATATCACAACAAATTACCAAGAAAAAAGAACAAACACCTCAGTAATCATTCTAATTGTGTGTCACACTCAAATCACAATCAGTGACTGTCATCTTACCTCTGTAGTAAGTTGGATGCTAATAAGAACTTTACTGCGCGATGATCATGTTTCTTTGCTTGTACACTTGTTAGCATTGATTATGATGTGCAGTCTGGAGCAAAATATTTTTGGTCATTGAATTTATGTAGTCAGTCGTCAAGGTCCATGGCAAACTCTAGATATGTGATCAAATAATTGAGCACTGATTGCTTGTCCAATTTGTTTTGTATTGTTCATGAACAGGGGGTCTTTAGGGTGCAATTTTTACTATCATAGACAAGATATAGATGTCTAGATTAAAGGTTCCAGGACATTCTTCAGTTCTACTCATCAGTACATAAATTAAAAAAAAAAACACTTTGACCACAGCTTTGCTTTGGATGATCTTGCAGTTTGGAATGATTTGCCTGATTATGTTAATCCTTCTGCCCCAACTCTTGTTTGTTTCAGAAAATATAAAATCTTGTCTCTTCATAAAGCTTTCCCGCCGTAGCATATACACTATCCAGCTTCTTTATGTTATCGACCTAGCTATTTCTATGGAATAATTAATTCATGATGTAGAATGATGATCGCTTAAACAATATTCTTTCTCCTTTAGAAAAAAGCTGAAATCCTATCTCTTTGCAAAAACCATACATTATTACCTTGGGTCACCCAAGGTTTTGCTTTTTCTTCTGTGATGTTTTATCTGTGATGCTAACCTCTGCTCATGTCCTTAAATATTTGAATAATACTTTTGTTTATGCAGCTAAATATATAGAGTCTGTCTTTATGACAGAGATTAAGCAATAAGCATGATCAAAGTTCAATTTAGAATCAAATTAATGCAGCTGGTTTGTGTAGTTATAATGTGTACTAATTATAAGACTTTTTATGTTTATATGCATGCAGCGATTCTATTGCATTGCAGCCGGTATATATTTGTAAAATCTTAGCTCAGGTTGTAAAACACATTTTCACCTACTAGGTTTTGAGTACATACTTATTACAAAAGAAGTTTGTGTTCCACAACACTTAAATAAATGAAAATCTGGGACAAAATCCAAAACAAACATTGCATCTGTCCGTATTTTCTTACAGATACCCTGATGGTAATCCATTTCTGTCTCTTGGTTTCTCCATTTGGATACCCAGTGCCTAAAGAGACATATATCAATTTGGTGCTGTATAAATCATGTTTGTTTTATCTGCAGGATTACGCAAATACTGCTGATTGGATCTTTATGAAAGAAATGAGAAGACAGGTCTTGTTCTAACTTAGATCCCATTAAATTTTGAGACTTTTCTGGACCACTGTCTGCATACAAAAAATATATAAGATCAAGAATTTCCATTTATATATGTTACTGTAAATATGCGAAATCAGTAAATACACGTATTTACTGAAAATTTCAGTATACGCGTATTTCCTGAAATTTTCAGTAAATACACATATTTACTGATTTATGACCTGTGTTTTTTCACAAGATTACTGGTTTGACTTTCAGTAAATATGTGAAATGAAACTTTGATGTTTACTGGTTGTAACTATGTATGATGACTATTAGAACATACTAAGCATGCTTCATTTTAGAGTACATTACATGCAAATTTGTTGAAAAGAATAGCACTGGACTTTACTTCCATTAAGCAGAAATTTTACCTTATCATTTAAATCAATATGATTTACACCCAAACAAGTCTACATGTATTCTCGAAGAATCTATTGTTAAACAGAGATTATTAATAAGTGGTTACCTTATTTTATTTACATCAAGGCTTAATATTTTGCCATTTTCTGGTAGATTTATGACTTAATGTAAGTACTGGCTACTTGATCAAAGAATTGTTGATAAAAACAATTAACGAGCCAACTAGCCCCTAATTGGATTTCATCATAGTCTTTCAGAGGGACTTAATCTCTTTTAAGGCATCAGTCTATGGTTATGGTGTGGCTTCCATTATTGAAGGGACAATAATTAAAGGGAAGTTTTATTCAATCTTAATTATACATCTAACTTTTATTGGTAATCTTTGGAAAAGAAATACATTGTTAAAATACATTGTTAAAACTACAGTGAAATTCAGTTCTTGAACAAGAAATATATCTTAATCTTATTACATTGTTTGTTATTCCTTATACATAATACATCATAATTTGATAAATATTTGGATATTTAAAAATTTATAAACTTGTCTATTTACATTACAATTTATTTTAAATGAAACATAAATATTATAAATTTTTAATCACATCACATGCAAATGCTTTGAAATTATAAAGTGACAGTTATCCCAGTGCTGAATAACAAAGTCATTTAAAGTTTGAAATGACTGTTAATATGAAGAGATAGCAGATAACACCCAACTTTTTAAGATATAAAGTCTTTATGATGATTTTAGTAAATATGCGTATTTACTGGACCAAAAAAAACCAGTAAATACGCATATTTACTGAAATTTTCAGGGCATACGCGTATTTACGCATCTTTACTGAAGTTTTCAGTAAATATGCGTTTTTTACTGATTTCACATGTTTACTGTAACATATATATTATTACACACCTTGGTAGAGGTATGCCCTGTCTGAGTACTCCTGTTTTATATCTGTTATTAACATTTTTATGAGCAATTTCATGCTTTAGACTATGTTTTTACTACAGATTTATAAAGAAAATGTTAATACCTCTGGTTTCTTTTGCAGGACCATCTCAAGTGACATCCTTACTTGCCACCACCCTTGATATGAGCAGAATACAGTTAAGTTGGACTGTTGACACAGGCAGCAAACAAGATCAGTTTAATGTATGTGGTTCCTGATTCTTAATTCTCTACACTGACCACACAGCATTTTCCTGTGTTTAATCATTTAAATCTTAATTGGTTTCTTCCTATTACTATCGCGTAAACATTTAGCACTTGTGAAAACAAAAATGGTTAGTTTCACACCAAATTTATGACATTTCAGATAAGTTACAAAGATGCCAATGGTATGGATAAAGTAAAATGGGTTAATTACACTGAAGGAGAATCCTCTGTCCAGGTCATCATTGAAAATCTCCTTCCCGGGTATCGCTACACATTTAGTGTATTGGCCAGACTTGAGGAAACTAATTTTGGATTGCTGGATGGAGAATCTGTAAAAGTGACTCAAAATACAGGTAATAACATGTTCTGACTTTTCACAGTTACAAATATGGCATTTGTACTTTTTCCTGCAGTCTTTTATTTCACATTTTTTTCATATATTGCCATTACAAACACTGGGGTAACAAACACCCTGGCAAGAAGGTGACCCAGTATTATATGTATATTTCTGTAATTTTTTTATGAAAATTTAATAATTTAATCAAACAGCTTGACAAAATGTTTCCAGTTATCATCAAACACATCTTCTTTGAAATATTTAGCATCTAATTTTTGTTCTACATATACATTTTTGAAATCATCCTGTAAGTGTTAAATAGAAATGGAATACCTTTCTAAAATTTTTGATTAAAATTTTTATGTAACCATAGTGATTATAGTAGAACATAGCCTGCGTATCTTTTGCAAGTGACAAATTTGACCTTTGACCCCTTCTTCAAGGTCAAGTGGGTTCATCATACTTAAAAGAGCTTATATCTCCTTTATCTCATTCAGTTATGAAGATATCTGTACTTATTTTGAAGAGAATGTTATGGCTATGACACATGTCCATTAAAACTTTTTACCTCATTTTGGAAAAGAAGGTGCCATAGCCAATTATTAAAATGTTCAAATATTCAAAGTATTGCAACTGGCTTTGCAGATTTGTACAAAATGCATATGGCTGGGAAAGCTTGCTTAATAGTAATTTCGGTCCCCATTTAAAAAAAAAATGACGACCATATCACATCATTCTTTAACGTTAAGTGGGAGTCATCATATTAATGTGATCCCCTAAAAGCACTTATATCTCCCTAAGTATTGGTCTTAGGACTTTAAATGTGAAACAAGTTGTAAGAAATCATGGCCTGCAAATCTTTTGAATTTGACCTTTGACCTCTTCTTTAAGAATGATTTGGTTAGTTATACTAAAAGGGCCACTTGGACCTCTGTTTTAAAGTCATTACCATTTTACATAATACTTTGCTGGAGATAAACACCGTGGCAGTGAACTTGTTAGTCGAATCTTTGATTCGAGTTATGTACTGAGTTGCGGCCTCGATTTTGAATTGGCCGTTTAAGCCCTTAAGTATCAAATTCTGCATACTATTTCTTCACATATCTGTACATTAAGGTTTATATTATACACTCTGCCATTTTGAAGATTTTTAATGCCTTTATTAAGTTATATTTTATGAAGTAAAAAGCATGTCTAGCACTACGTCTGGCTTTCTGTAAAGTCCCGGATGTCCTAGAAACTATTGTTTTTGCTATTGTGATGGCCTACTCGAACGAGTCTTTTTTAACGGTTTCGTCGATAATGAAAATATTCAAACTCCGTAGTTGTACATTCAACCACTCGAAGGCGCTTTTGCATGTCCTAGAAGTTATCATGTCATAAAATACAGCATAATCTGTGGTTCCCTATTTTCGCTCATTGTGGCTATTCGTAATATTGTAGAAACAACACATGAATATTTTATTTAAATACTTACAATTTGCTTCTGTAAAATATCCATATACAGTACTATATATCCATGCTTCAAAATTGAAATATGTCTTCTCATTTCAAAATCAAATTTCAAACTGCAAGTCTGTGAACAGGAAATATGCTGGTAGTTTTCATCTTAAACCAGCCTTGTAAAATATTGTCAGGAAACCCCCTCAAAGAACTGCCGTGACTGCGCATATTTGGTCATTAATATTAATGAGGCAAGTCGGTGAACAGGAAATATGCTGGTAGTTTTCATCTTAAACCAGCCTTATCAAATATTGTCAGGAAACCCCCACAAAGAACTGCCGTGACTGCGCATATTTACTCATTGATATTAATGAGGCAAGTCCGTGACAGGAAATATGCTGGTAGTTTTCATCTTAAACTAGCCTTGTAAAATATTGTCAGGAAACCCCCTCAAAGAACTGCTTTGACTGCGCATATTTGGTTATTAATATTAATGAGGCAAGTCGGTGAACAGGAAATATGCTGGTAGTTTTCATCTTAAACCAGCCTTGTAAAATATTGTCAGGAAACCCCCTCAAAGAACTCCCGTGACTGCGCACGTTTGCTCATTAATATTAATGAGGCAAGTCAGTGGACAGGAAATATGCTGGTGGTTTTCATCTTAAACCAGCTTTGTAAAACTGCGCATCTACAGACCCTTTATGTTTGTAAACAAATACCCATCTCGCGACACAAATCTGAAAACTTCTCTGAAAGCGATTTTCAAATGCGGGCGATAATACAGAGGTTACAGATTTCAACACCCAGTGCTGTCCTAAGATTCGACTCTGTGGTTGGGTGAAAGCTAACCACGTCACCCTTGTTTTATTCTTGTAGTAGAGATATTAGTACAGGCATTCAGAACTGAACATAATTTATTTTAAAAGATTGGACTTTAAATATCTAGGATCATACTAATAATCTCAGGCTTCTTCCATGTAACAGAACATTAATGTAATACATCAAAAACAGATCAGCTTTTGTTTGGAAACAGGTAACAGAAGTGCACCATGCACTAAATTTATGTTGTTATTGTTAAAAACTAAATATACATAGTTGAACTAGTGTAACAAACTACAACACAAATAAAGTTCTTGGAGAAAACATAATTTAACTTCTTTTTACTGGTACATTTATATCTTCAAAAGTGTGGATTAAAAATTGTGATAAAAGCAACATCGCACAATAATTATGAAAGTAACACTATTGTTCAGAGATATTGTGTACTGTAAAATGTAATTTCTGGCAAAAAAATAAGAAGGTGTGTAGATTGAATGAAAAAAGTATATAAACAATGACTATGTTTACAAAACAATAAAGATGTAATAATAATATGTAGTCTAACAGTCTTTTTGTATATGTCATTGTATAAATTCCAATCTGGTAGAATTTCACATTGTACCAGTAGAAAGTCAAGTTGGGATTTCTACCAAGCTCCCAATTTGAATTGTTGTTAACACTTGTTATTCACCTTGGGCCTTTTTCTCATAGAAGATGGAACTCAGAAAAATTATATAAAGTTTTCACCATGATATCTGATTGATATAAATGTTTTCTTTTGAAACTACTTGACAAATGGATTCCTTCTTATACAGCAAAATCCAGAGCTATTTTTTTTAATTTTCGTTTGTTATTTCAGTACTTAAAAGATGTACCACTACTACTTATTACCATTTTCAAAATTCAATGTAAGAACTATTTGGTCATACTTTTCCTGTGAGATGCAACATCTTTCTCTTCCTTTTTGAGTTTTACTTTTCATTTTATTGATTAAAATGTTGTACAAATAACACATAAGACTGTGTTTTCTGATCGATAATGATTTCTAAACTTATCGAACATACAAAGGACTGGACTCCTAAAATTGCCCAGTGTTAATGAAATATTAACTTTTGTACCATATTTAAATTTGAAATTCAACCCAATTTGATTTTTACTGGTGTGATAGAAAGTCCAGTTTTGCAGAATTTGAAATTCTGCTGGTGGAAACTTCTATTGGACTTTCTACCAGTTTAAACTCAGCAGTAGAAAGTTAGTAGACTTAGCAGTAGAAAGACTTTCTACCGGTAGAATTTGGAATTCTACTAGGTTGGACTTTCTACCATGAAATATATATTGCATTTATAGCTGGCAAAGTCCTTTCATATTATGTTTTTTTGTCACAATAATGTTATAACTGATAACAATGCCCTTGTTTATTTTTTCTTCCACAGTGCCTGCAGCAGTGATTTCTTTACAATCAAGCCAAACACAGACTAGTGTCACTCTAACTTGGGAAACAGATACAAACACATTTCAAGATAGTTTTAGAGTGAGGTACAAAGGTACTGCTACATTGACAAGCTGGTCATCTCCAGAAGATGTTCAAGAGAAAGAAAAGATGTATGAAAGATTACTGTCTGGTGACAAGTATCAATTTGAGGTTTGGGCAAGAAGTGGTACAGAAGACAGCACAAAGCAATCTATCACTGTGGTACTTGGTAAGAAATAAATGTGTATACAGTAAACATTTATTTATTACATTCATTGTATATTATATGTTTGAATAAAATAGACATAATATTTTCGTTAAATTGATACCAGTGGAATAACACTTTTGTGGAGCTTGATTTTTAAGGAGTATTTATATCTGAAGTCTCACTTTCAGAGCCAATTGCTCCAACTCCAGTTTGGAATAAAGATGAAGCCAGCACTACTGCATTGACATTTGCTTGGAGTTATGATGAAAATATCGAATATCATGCAGAAGGGTAAGATTTTGTCCATAGATATATGAAGATATATAATTTTTATATTAAACTAAAGAAGAGTAGCGATGCAACCAGAATTTTTTCTTTAATTGTTGAGCTATTTTCTCAATAAATTTAGATTATTATGATAATCGTGATTTTTTTCATTAACTCAAGATGATTATCTTAAAGATAATTGCATGTTTAATTTCAGATAAAACGATTTGAGATAATGAGTTGACAAAGAGTGCCTTTTTCAATTTGTTCATGTCCAATACATTTGGCCATTACTTTGAATTAATGCTTGGTTTTTCTACAGATCCCTGCATGGAAGGGGAGGTTGACCAATGGTCATTCAGATAGCTTAGTGCACACTAAACAAAAACATAATACTCACAGAAATGATTGTGCAAATTAGAGGAAATTTTTACACTTCAATATAGTTTACATACAGCTAACAAAACAGGGTTATGGGACTATAAGATTTGATGTCCAGATAATTGTAGTCATCTTTAGACTTAAAAATTTCAAAAATCATGATTCACACACTTTGCAAATGTCAGTCTGTCAATGATCTCATAGCTTAAAATTTCCAAAGGGCTCAATTTTCTCATTTCTGCTAAAATTATGGGAATTTGTATTATAAATTACTATTCTATTCTATTCTATTCTGTACTTTTATAGTGCTTAATCTCTGCAAGGAAGACTCTAAGGTGCAACACCAAAAATTAAGTTTAAGAAATCATCTGTCCATAGCCGTTGCCAAGTCCAGTACCACGGAGACGCCGGATAGAGTGTATGCTAAGGTGGGAATGCCTTGTGGAAAAGATATGATTTTAACCTTTTCCTGAAACAGGTGAGAGTTGGGGCAGAACGTACCTCATAAGGCAAATGATTCCAGACTGTGGGGGCATCAAAAGCAAAGCTGTGGCCAAAGTGATTTTTGGATTTATGTACAGATGGACAGAATTGAGGAACCTCCAGGAACCTTTTATCTGGATGGTTGTATCTTGTAATATATCTTCCACAACGAGTGGACAGAAGAGGACCAAAGTAAATGGGATGACCACTGTGAAGAAACTTATAAACTAGAGTGGCAGTTTTGAAGATACAGCGAGATTCAATTGGAATTCAAATTACCATAGGTTACTGGTAAGGACTATTCACCAAACGACACTGCTAGGGTACATACTAAACCACGGGCTCGGCCAATTCCAAATGGTTATTTTTCTTAATCGTTGGCTGGAGTCCGGCGGCCTCCGAAAACGCACTCAGTCCCACATGGTAAGCTTGTAGCTTATAAAAGCTACATTTACATAATTAAAATTTTCAAATTTCTATTGTAAATTACCATAGGTTACTGGTAATGTATGTTACAGATTTCAACTTGAGCTCCGAGAAAAAGGATCCACAGATATAGTACGAGGTCCTGTGACTGTTACTACATCAACATCTGCTCATACATTCCAAGGGCTTGTTGCTGGTCAAACCTACACATTTCAAATTTCAACTGTCACTTATGATGATGTAAGAAGTGACCCCAAGGAAGCTGATGGGACTGTTGGTAAAATACCTTAATTTAGAGTAGTTGTTCTACACTCCATTACAGAAATTATCACCTAAGTTTGTCACCATAAAATAGGGGTATTGGAGTGTGTATTTAGTAGATTAAATGCAGTAGTATATTATGCTTAGTTTTATTACTTTTCAAATATTTGAGATGGTGGAAAAAATACCATGGACAATTACTTTGTGGAAAATATACCTTGTCTGACTGGAGAGGATGAATAATCCTTGTGTAAAAAACTCTTGCTCTTTCATGGTATTTCTTGTATATATATTATATACTATAAACCTGGGTCACTATTCAGTTTGTGACTTTGATTTTTGTTTTCAGTATACAATATACTGTATAAAAAGAATTTATTTGAATACTCGCATTAGCTCTTTTAAAATAACTTGTAAATACAATTCTGAGTAGACTTTGTTAGCAATTTCATCTTTGAGCCATCTTTAAACAAGAAATCTTAACCTAACTGACAATTCTGTGTAGGTAAATGAAACAATTATAAAAAAAGGTAACGGTAACACCTGAGAACATGATCCTTGTGTATTAATATATCCAAATAATTTTTTACGTCTGTGGTATCCCAATGCACTAAGCTGGTGTCTGGTTTGGTGTAATATATATCAAATCTATCTGAAAAATGTCTCATTGGACTTTTAACCATTACCATTCTTTAACTAATCTGCAAAACTTCAAAATGTACTTAGGAAACCCCAGAAAGGCATGGGAGGGGTAATAAAATGATAAAAAATATTTATTATGTTTAAATTTGATACACTCACAGACTCCAACTTAATCAGGCTAAGCTCCCAAAAGTTTAAATCCTGTGAATTAAATAGCTCTATTTTATCACAATGATTATTATTCCTTTTCAAACAATGAATAATAAAAGAAAGGACCATCTCTTCTATCCTTTATGACCTGGAATCCGGTCCATTCCACTTTCCGGTCTAAATGGTTTTAAAATCAGACTTATGCATGTTTTTGTGCCAATATATAAATAGAAGTTATATATACTTAAAATAGAATTGTTTTTGGGTATATACACAATTTTCTGGAACAAGCAAAACGCACTGAAATGTTTCAAATGTTACAGTGAAAAAAGACTGCACAATTTTGTAGATAGACTGGAAATAGATACAACAATCATAATAAGTGAAAAGAGTGGAGCTTTATGCTCTTTAGGGTAAATCTGAAAACAGTTCTGTGTTTAGGTTAAGAACCGTTCTTACAAATACTTTCACCTGTTGCTTTCAGAATTCTATATTTATTTTGAATATAACCTACTCTACAGTGAAAAGGCCTTGCATAATGGTCAGCCAACTTACTTCCCTCATTCAACCAATTAGTAATTTTGTTCATGAAATCCATCTACCTCATCTATTTAGTAACATATCAATATTGACAAACAGAAGTGGGTGGCAAGTTGTTGCTCCGCATCAAATTCAAGTAGTAACTTGAGACCTAACTGCTCAGATTTACCATGCTAGCCACACTCATGGATGGTGATACAATTTTGTGTCTTGATGTATTTATTTAGACACCATACACTGTAGAAGATATCTGCCACTGTGACCTAGTGGTAACATTTGCCTAAGACATGGATGACCCGGGTTTGATCCAAGGTAGATATGCAGATACAGGTTGACTTTGATGACCACTTATAATGGTGGCCTTCTGTCATTTGTCCTATCTGCAGTAGCAGGCTAAAGAGCCCCAGGGGTGTTGATAAATTACTTTGTCTCAAATTTTGGAAATATTTTGCAGAGTCTGGGGACTCAGACTCAATGCATTTCACAAACAGGCTCAACTTGAGACCTGGCTCAGTCACAGGCTCAAATTTGATACACCTCCTTGATGGGTCCAAGCTTTGATGCCAAAAAACACATACATAAAGCAATACAATTTGTTCCAAAATGAAATTGATAAATCTTGAAATCTTCTATTTTCATTTTATTTTGTAATTACAGCCACATATTCAATATTTACTAATAACAAAAGTCAATAGAATTGACATGCTTTATAGGCTATTATCAAGTGACAGGCCTCAAGGGTGGACTCAAAGCCAGACTCAACCTCAGTTGAGTCTCAATCTTATGTATCACTTAGAATAATATATTATCATATAATTTCTTTGTATTATGAGTATTAAAGATATTTAAAATGATAATAATCATATAATATAACTTTTTAAACTAAAAATAAGCCCACTAAATACATGAAATGAGATTAAAAAGTTGAGACCATAACTTGAGACTGGTCTCAGCTGATCTACCCTTTGTGAAATCCTTTTGAGCTAAAAACTCAGCCGAGACAAAAGTCTCAGATTTGAGACCTTGACTCAGCCTTGAGTCTGGCTCAGTTTGAGACTTTTCATGAAACTGGCCCCAGGGGCAGATTTCTCGAAAGATCTTAGCCCGGTCTTAGGCTCAAATTTGAGACTTTCGTCTCAAATAATTGGAAAATTTTTCTTGAGCCCATGGGCTCAGCCTTTATGGATTTCACAAAAGGCTCAAATATGGCCGCCATAATTCTTTCTCCACTTCAAAATTTGAAATGTCTGAAAATAAGGTACAAATGTATAAAACAACCTCCTGAAGTAGTCTTTCGTCAGTTTTAGATGTTGACAAGGTTTCCCATTGCAAAATAGCATTTGACCAGAGATATTATATATCATACAAGGAACATATATGTTATCAATAGAATATTTTGACTAGAAAAAAGGTCACAAGACACACAAAACCACTGTGGTTATTGAATAAGCTTGATCTCAACTGAGACCCCTTCAGTAAAAAAATGTTTGAGACAAAGACTTAGCTGAGCCAGAAGGCTCAGATTTGAGCCAGTGGCTCAGCCTGAGACTGGGCTAAGTCTGAGACCCTTCATGAAATCCGCCCCTGTAGTTTATGCTGCACTGAGTATAATTGTACAATCAGCTTGGTGCTGTATAAATCCGTCTATAAGAATAATAATATACTGTTATGTTTTAGGTATCACAATATAATTAATGTCTCTTTTATGAACTTTTAATAGATACAAGTCCAGCATGTTAATGTTTATATTGAAACAGGGAAAGATGTTTTAAACCTGAAGCTAAATTAAAATAAAATGCAAATTAACTTCAGGTCAAGCTGTTAGCTGACAGTAGATTTTATAAATATTGTGAAATGACGAAGTTATGATGCACAGGCAAGAATTTGATTACACTTGCATTGTTTTATCTTGTTCACATACATACCAGTTTAGATGCACTGGTGGATTTAGAACTTGATGTTAAATCTGTAACCAGAACTGAAAAAGCTGTAAATGGTCGTGTCTGATCAGTTAATAGTACACAACAGCTCGCTGACAAGTTGGACATGCCATGGCCTTTTTGCACAGTGATACAGTTTGTCAATTTTCAATGGCACAAATATTTATCTTGTACAGCCAAAATATAGTGTGTGATGAGTTAACATATGTTAAAAGATATGTAAGCACTAAAAAATTTAGTTCAATCTTTATAATCATTATAATGCGATAAATATTTATTTTATAAATTTTCTATTGACATCAATGATTCTAGTTTAACAGGTGGAGTTTATTCTCTAAGGAGAAAACAAGTTTAAACCTTATATGAATATGAATTGTTTCATTTCTACGGAGCCCCTAACAGGACATGGTAAAATAAAAATTACACCATGTATTAAGTCGTGCGCACGAGATGATCTCGTGATAACGAGAAAATAAGTGGTGATAATGAGATGATCTCATTATAATGAGATAAATAGGACATGGTAAAATAAAAATTGCACTATGTATTAAGTCATGCGCACAAAATGATCTCGTGATAACGAGAAAATAAGTCGTGATAATGAGATGATCTCATTATAATGAGATAATAAGTCATGATAACAAGATCATCTCATGATATCAAGATGATCTGGTGATAATGAGATCATCTTGTGATATCAAGATCATCTTGTGATAACAAGATCATCTCATTATCACAAGTTATTTTCTTGTGATAATGAGATCATCTCGTGTGCACCACTTCTTTTCTTGATATCACAAGATGATCTTGTGCTCACTAGATAAAGTGGTGAGCTCCAGATGAAGTGGTGATAACGACTTAATAAGTGGTGAGCACTAGTTGATGTGGTGCTCACTACTTATTTTCTTGTTATCACAAGATGAAGTAGTGATCACCACATCATTTACTTGTTACCAGATCATCTCATGCTCACCACATCATCTGATGATAACAAGAAAATAAGTAGTGAGCACCACATCATCTGGTGATCACTAGATGAGGGGGTGAGCACGAGATGAACTAGTGATAACAGAATGATCTGGTTAGCACCAGATTATGTAGTGCTCATTACTTCATCTGGTGATAACAACATAATAAGTGGTGATCACCACATAAACTAGTGCTCACTACTTATTATGTCGTGATAACTACTTCATCTGGTGATCACCACTTTATCTAGTGAGCACAAGATCATCTGGTGAGCACGAGATGATCTTGTGATATCAAGAAAACAAGTGGTGCTAACGAGATCATCTCATTATCACGACTTATTTTCTCATTATCACAAGATCATCTTGTGCGCATGACTTAATACATGGTGCAATATTTATTTTACCATGTCCTATTAGGGGCTCCGTACATTTCAGCATGGCAAAGCATTTTTTCAAGCTAAGGAGTTAACTGAGAATATATTTTATGCATATTTGTATTGTGAAATTACTAAATTATGATCCACGATTATTACAAAAACAGACTAATATTAGAATGAAATATAATATGAAATGATATTGATGATCTTACAATAGATCAATATCAATGTTGCCAAAATGTTATATTTTAATAGGTAACACAGAAGTGCAACCTAATAACTCTTTGTACATTGGTATGTATACCTTAAATCATAAATTGTATGTATGTTAGCTATAATAATGTTATGCATTAAATTTAGGAGTGAGTATTGTCGGCTAACAAAAGAAATTTAATGCAACAATACTTGACACTATCCGATGCTATGCTAACATAGAACTATGATATTAAAGTACAAAAGCTTCTAGATTTTAAACTTTAAGGCCTTTCAAAGTATTTTGGCCAATTGAAATAAATTGTGATAATTAATTTCATTCAATAAAATAGGTCTGTCTAACTAAAATAGTTTTATTTATACCTAACAGGGCTGCAGCAGTTCTGCTAGAACTATGATCATGTTAAAGTACAAAAACTTCTAGATTTTAAAATATTAGGAATTGGTAACTATGTTGGCAAAAACATTTTGATAATTTAATAATGTTTGATAAAAAAAGTATATCTGCCTAACGAAACACTTTTCTTTGTAGCTGTTGGGTGTGCAGTTGGTGGGATTGTTGTCATCATATTAATTGTTATAGGAGCTGTACTACTTTTGTAAGTATTACATCTAAGAAGTGAAAAAAATTAAACATTATGTTCCATCTGTCAGTCCATCTGTCCCACTCATCTTCAGTTCACTCTGTAGATCAAACTGCTAAATGGTCTTTGACCAAATATTCAGGATATGTTTTATCAATGAAAACTCAACCTGAAAAATTTTGGATAACA
This sequence comes from Sabellastarte sp. h YS-2021, assembly GCA_964017235.1. Lineage (NCBI taxonomy): Eukaryota > Metazoa > Annelida > Polychaeta > Sabellida > Sabellidae > Sabellastarte > Sabellastarte sp. h YS-2021. The sequence continues at coordinate 81,679,139 of OZ024927.1, forward strand.
CACAAATTAGATAACAGATGTTGTCATGGTAGCCATTTATTTTTTACATTTTTCAACATTTTTAATATGTGGCTCTGTACAGACCAAACCACTTGTTAGATTTTCTGAATTTTTTTTAGAGATGCTTGTCTCCAAGAGATAAGGGAGAAACTGGAGACTAAAAGTAAAGTATAAAATGCATATTAATTGCCCTGGTCCCAGTTTTCACTTTGTGAGCTCTTTACAGACTGGAGTGCTTCATCCTATTATTTACTTCACATTTCATTCATTATATTGATTTATCTATTTGGGTTTTAATGTTGCTTTCAACACTGTGTAGGTCATATCATGATGGATAGTTTTATGGGAAGTAGAAACCAGTATATGCAGTTGGTCCAGGTTCTGTACTGTAAACAGCAGACTATTGGTAAGAAACTACGGTAACCATCTATCCCACATAGGGTTCAAGGTTTGAACCGCCAACCTTAGAAGTGGGACGTGTTACCATTGCACCAACGTGGACCCCTTCATTCATTATAATATCACAGGAATATTTCAATTCACAGGGTTAGATTATGTCACATGTCACTTTATTGTATATCTGTATGTTGGATGAATTGATAGCCAAGGGCATGTGCAGGCTTTTTAAGCCACCTTGTTTTTAATGGACATTTTCCAATCTGTTCTTTGCAGATTCAATTTCTGCTTGCAGAGGGTAACCTAATAATTATGTTAAACTAGCAAAAGAATGGGCAAAGGTTAAGGGTCATTCTAATCAATAATTTAGGGTTGTAGATTTAAACAAGGGCAAAATACTATGTTGGGAAACTTAAATTTAAGAAATTAAAACTTAATGTTAGTCTTAAGATGCTATTGGAGGTCCTTGGTGGCCAGTGGTTAGCAAGTTTGGTATCTAATCACAGGCTGTCACCTCTGTTCATTCGAGTCCCACAAGTGGCAATGCTGAAGACCTGTCCCAATATGACCCTGGCTGTTGAACAGGACATAAAACCCCAAGTTTGACTTCAAGATGCTACTGGCGAAAAGATTGGGTGATGTTAAGAGGGAGAGAGTTCCACAAAGTTGGCTTGTAATGGCTGAAAGATTTACAAAGCTGTTAGTTTGATTTGTGAACAAAAGAGGGGTTGGTCTTGAAGGAACTAAAATTGTGTGCAACTCCATATGGTATTTTTAGATGAGGTGTTTGAATGTAGGTTTTCTCTATTTGGCTACGTTTGAGAACTTTGTATGTAACCAGCTCCATTTTTAAGTTTACTCTGTGTTGTACAGCATTGCTAAATTAACTATACAATATATTAACTTAACTATACATGCATAATATCTTACAAACCAAAAACATAAATTTGAGCATGTCTTCTTGTAATAAATGATTAACCGCGTCATGTATTCTCTTAGCAAACGAAGGCGTCTTTCCTCAGCTGCTAAGGATAATGTAGATCAAAAGTCTTCTGTGAGAGATGTCATGCCAGAGTTGGAGAGTGCCACAGATTACAATGACATCAATCTTTATAATGAGCTTGAAATTCCACAATATGAAGCACTAAGCCCAAAGGACAAGGTACCCTAGTTTGTGCAACTTGTCATTTAGAAAGTACCAAGGAAACATGAATGATTATTTTTTGTAATGTAAAATGCCCATAGAATGAAAACATTGCAATTAAAGTAAGATATTGGGCGTCACCTGAAGTTCCCAAGATCCTTAATTGATTATCTGGTTTAGCATTCGTTTACACTTAAATGTAAAGCATAGCATTCTACTTTGAAAAAAAACATTGGTATTTGTTATTATACCATTTCACTTTCTCCCTCTTCTGAATTTGTGTATCTGACTCCATTCATGCACATTTTATTAGTGAAATAGCTTTCAAAACTCCAAAACAGTTACTTGTTCTCTTGCTGATTTACAAACTGTGTTCTATCAACAGTGTTTTGAATGTCCATTCAACAGCTTTGTTTTTTTTCTGGATGAGAACATATTGAATCTTAAATGAGAAGTGGTTGGTAGCCACAAAGATCTGAGCCAAGTAATATTACAAATGGAACCTACTAATGAAATGGCCTCCTTTGTTCACTTCTATTTAATTTGATTTATAAGCATGTAATTGTATTCCCGGACGAAAGTTAAAAAATAATTTAGTTAGAACTTTCAAATTTGGTATGTGGGTATATATGGGCAATGCCATGAACGCTATTGTTTTGTGACCTCTTAAAGGTTAGTTTTTGGCCATTTTCTCACTTTTTGGCCCAGTTCTCACATACAGAAAGTCAGATCATCCTATGGCTGGTATATATAATACATATATATGTCCTCTGTAAGCATGCACAAATTTGACCTTGAAGCTCTTCATTGAAGGTCATCCACTGACCGCCAAAGTACCTGACCGAGGGTCATTTTTGGCCTTTTTGGAGATATTTTCACACTTAACTCATATACAGAAAGTCACATCATCCTATGGCTGGTATATATAATACATATATATGTCCTCTGTAAGCATGCAGAAATTTGACCTTGAAGCTCTTCATTTAAGGTCATCCACTGACCGCCAAAGTACCTGACCGAGGGTCATTTTTGGCATATTTGGAGATATTTTCACACTTAATGCTGACTACATTGCATGGAAACTATTGAAAATGGCTTTGGAGGTTGAGTACATGATGGAGTACCCGCATGCAGGCTTACCGGTTACAGATCTTCATTTAAGGTCATCCACTGACCGCCAAAGTACCTGACCGAGGGTCATTTTTGGCCCTCTATTTGTTTGTTTGTTTGTGAACAAGATAACTCAAAAACTGACAGATGGATTTTGATGAAATTTTCAGGATAGGTCCAAAATGGTAAAAGGAAGATATGATTAAATTTTGGGAGTGATCTGGATCACTGTCTGGATCTTCTGGCTCCATGAAATTTAATTTTTAAAGACAGATAACTCAAAAACTTGTGAGTGCATTTTGATGAAATTTTCAGGAAATGTCCTTAATGAGACATGGAACAAGTGATTAGATTTTGGGAGTGATCTGGATCACTGTCTGGATCATCTGGATCCAGGCTGCCAGATGTGTTTGTGTACAGTATAGCTCAAAAAGTTATGGATGGATTTTGATGAAATTTTCAGGATATGTCTGAAAAAGTAAAAGGATGAAATGGTTGAATTTTGAAAGTGATCCTGATCACTATATGGATCTTCTGGATCCATGAAATGTAATTTTTAAAGACAGATACCTCAAAAAGTTATGGGTGGATTGTGATGACATTTTCAGCAAATGGCCTAAATTATGCGAGGAACAAGTGATTAGATTTTGGGAGTGATCTGGATCACTGTCTGGATCATCTGGATCCAGGCTGCCAGATGTATTGGTGTACAATGTGGCTCCAAAACTTATGGACGGATTTTGATGAAATTTTCAGGATATGTCTGAAAAGGTAAAAGGATGAAATGGCTGAATTTTGGACGTGATCTGGATCACTATATGGATCTTCTGGATCCATGAAATGTAATTTTTAAAGACAGATGCCTCAAGAAGTTATGGATGGATTGTGATGACATTTTCAGCAAATGACCTAAATGGTACAAGGAACAAGTGATTACATTTTTGGAGTGATCTGGATCACTGTCTGGATCATCTGGATCCAGGGTGCAACATAATTTTAGGATGAATTTTGATGATATTTTTAGGATATGTTAGAAATGGTAAAAGGAAGAAGTGGTAAAAGGAAGAAATGGTTCAATTTTGCGAGTGATCTGGACCACTATCTGGATCTTCTTGATCCATGAAATATAATTTTTAAACACAAATAGCTTAAAAAATCATGGGTGGATTTTGATGAAATTTTCAGGAAATGTCCTAAATGGGACAAGGAACAAGTGATTAGATTTTGGGAGTGATCTGGATCATCAGGATCCAGGCTGCCTGATGTGTTTGTGTACAAGGTAAATCAAAAACTTATGGATGGATTTCGATGAAATTTTCAGGATATGTCTGAAAAGGTAAAAGGATGAAATGGTTGAATTTTGGAAGTGATCCGGATCACTATATGGATCTTCTGGATCCATGAAATGTAATTTTTAAAGACAGATAACTCAAAAACTTGTGGGTGCATTTTGATGAAATTTTCAGGAAATGTCCTTAATGAGACGAGGAACAAGTGATTAGATTTTGGGAGTGATCTGGATCACTGTCTGGATCATCTGGATCCAGGCTGCCAGATGTGTTTGTGTACAATGTAGCTAAAAAAACTTATGGACGGCTTTTGATGAAATTTTCGGGATATGTCTGAAAAGGTAGAAGGATGAAATGATTGAATTTTGAAAGTGATCCGGATCACTATATGAATCTTCTGGATCCATGAAATGTAATTTTTAAAGACAGATAACTCAAAAACTTGTGGGTGCATTTTGATGAAATTTTCAGGAAATGTCCTTAATGAGACGAGGAACAAGTGATTAGATTTTGGGAGTGATCTGGATCACTGTCTGGATCATCTGGATCCAGGCTGCCAGATGTGTTTGTGTACAATATAGCTCAAAAAACTTATGGACGGCTTTTGATGAAATTTTCGGGATATGTCTGAAAAGGTAGAAGGATGAAATGATTAAATTTTGAAAGTGATCCGGATCACTATATTGATCTTCTGGAACCATGAAATGTAATTTTTAAAGACAGATACCTCAAGAAGTTATGGAGGGATTGTGATGACATTTTCATCAAATGACCTAAATGGTACAAGGAACAAGTGATTACATTTTTGGAGTGATCTGGATCATCTGGATCCAGGCTGCAACATAATTTTAGGATGAATTTTGATGATATTTTTAGGATATGTTAGAAATGGTAAAAGGAAGAAGTGGTAAAAGGAAGAAATGATTCAATTTTGTGAGTGATCTGGACCACTATCTGGATCATCTGGATCCATGAAATATAATTTTAAAGACAAATAGCTCAAAAAGTCATGGGTGGATTTTTATGAAATTTTCAGGAAATGTCTTAAATGGGACAGAGAACAAGTGATTAGTTTTTGGGAGTAATCTGGATCACTGTCTGGATCATGTGGATCCAGGCTGCCAGATGTGTTTGTGTACAAGATAACTCAAAAATTTATGGACGGATTTTGATGAAATTTTTAGAATATGTCTGAAAAGGTAAAAGGATGAAATGATTGAATTTTGGAAGTGATCCGGATCACTGTATGGATCTTCTGGATCCATGAAATGTAATTTTTAAAGACAGATATAAGTGAAAGAACTAGTGATTAGCTTTTGGGAGTAATCTGGTACTATGGAGAATCCTGACCTGGTGCTCCAGGAAACAGGCTCAAGACCGACATATTCACGCCTTAACTATGTCCCGTCCGGGGATACACTGTGTCGAGACGCAATCTCTAGTTTTATCAAGTTTTATGTACAAAACTACTAGCATTCCTGCAGGAAATCAAGAAAACAACTTGGATTTAGCATTATCAAAATCATGATCATCGTGTCATTATTCTTTTGCAGGATCAAAATGACTATGATCAACTTCAAGTGTCTACATTTACTGGATCTGCAGATGCAACATGTAACAATATGTCTGAGGGGGTGTATTGTAATGAAGCTGAAGTTGCCAACATAAAGCCAGAAGAAGAAGGCAAAGTAGACTATTTGAATGTTTATTGATACTTACAAAACATATTTTTGATAGACACTATCCTTTTTTGGTGACAGTTTCATCAACATCATATATTTATGAAAAAAAGAGATTGATACTACATTAAACCGAAAATGAAATATTCTCTATTTCTACATGCTACCTGGAGATGCCAGAAATCTTTTAGCTAAAAACGCAATATAGAAAAATATGAAAGCAAAGTCAAAAAAATGATTAAACAAGTCATGAGAAAAGTTGTGGCTTATAAATTATGGAAGTCACTCTGGTTTTTTTGGACAATACAGTGTGTATGGAATCACAGAATGTCTTGTACAATGGGTTAAAATGTTATTTTACAATTAACAATCATAAAATTGTTTTGATAATTTAAAACGAAACTTAAAAAGTAAATTATATCTTACATGTATCCTATAAAGTTGATTTATGTTGTATTTTATTTAGATTTCATCAGAGAAATGTAATTGATCACTTTCTAATCCGTAGGTGTAAATGCTTATTTTTTACATTAATACAGATTTTTTTGTAACTAAATATAACTGTATATAACTACATGCACTATGTAACTCACAACAAATGAAATTGAAGTAATATGTGTGTATACTGAGTAGTTGCATCAAAAATGAAGTCTATTTACACCCTTGGTTAAATGTATATTGTATTGAAAAGGATTTTTTCACCCATAATAATTTTACAAAAGTGAGGGTTGTTTGAAAATATTAAAGTTAAAATATTAAGTTAAAAATGTTAAAGTTAAAATATTAAGTTAAAAAAATGTAGGTTAAGTATAAGTAATACCAGGAGCCGTATTCACAAAAAGTCTTAGACTTAGCCAGGTCTTAGGCTTAAATCAAGTCTTAAAGTTAAGACTTTTGTCTCAGCTAAGTTTTGTCTTAAAACCGTATTCACAAAGGGTGACTTAGCTAAGTCCAAAATTATCAAATAACCACAGTGCTTTTTTGAAATGGAAAACCTTGTTTCCACATATAAACTCCCAAAGACTGCTTTAGTGAGGTCTTCTGTATAACTATACTTTATTTACAGCCATTTCAGATTTTGAAGTGGAGAAAAGTTTATGGCAGCTATATTTAAGCCCTCTTTACAAAATTTAAGCCCACTACCAACCAGTCTTAAAGTTGAGCCCTTGGCTAAGCCTAAGACCGGTCTTAACTTCTTTGTGAATACCACTAAGCCTGAGACAAAAGTTTTAGCAGTTTTTGTGCAGAAAATTGAGACAAAAGTCTCAACTTTAAGCCTAAGACCTTTCGTGAATATGAGCCCTGTATTTTATATTAAGCGCCTTGCTTCAGTAACCAATCACAGATTATGTTATTTATATTTTGGCCTGGTATAAGAGGAATATTAATTGAGGCATTAACTTTAAACACACATTAACTATGTGCTACATTCACTCTCAGTATTATAAAATACATGAGTTTCACACATGAGTTTGTATTGCACAAACAAAGGGTGCTATTAAAGGTGTATATTAAGCAGAATTTTTAGTTAAATGTCATAGTTCACTCAGAATGATAGTACATCTACATAAACAACATATTCACAAAATTTAATTCACGACATTTAACTAAATAATAGCGCAGTAGCACACATGTGTTTTGTTTTTGTTGTTCAACTACACTTGTATCACATGACATTTGCCACCTAAAACTTTCACATAATACATAAAAAATCCACTAAGAACATGATGACATACAACTCTGGCTAGTGAACTAAACCTGTCAATCAAAATGAAAATAAATACTTCTTGTGTGTTGTTTACGAAAAATCAGACAGCACCACAGATGCCATCTACATTCTTTGGCTAAAAATTGAGAAGAACTGAAACAAAACATCTGTTTTTTATGTTTTTACAGACTGTTTTTTTTTTTAAAAATATTCATTTATGAGGTTATTATATACAGTTGTCAATGCTAAGAAAGTAAAATAAAGCACTTTAAAAATATGAACACCATTATGCACCTTTAAGCCCCTGTCTGATTACTGTAACTTAAGGAAGTATAAAAGGAATTAAGGTAAATCCATACCACAACTACCCAACAGTCATTAATGGAAGAAAAAGTAACCCTGAACAGCCAACCTATGAAAAACAGCTTCATGAAATATAAAGTTACCCTAAATTAAGTAATTTTAGTTACTGTAAATACCCATCCACATTGTGTTATTGTTTTAAATTGCATTATGTACTGCAAAGTTACATGTTTAAAAGCTGCACTCAATGATAATTTAAAAGTCTAAATACTTAGACTACTGAACAGCAAAAAGAGTGTTTATGATATAAAACCATTGTATGCTTAATATTACATTGACCATACATTAGAAATTAATGGAGCTTATAAAAGCTGCATTTTATTGCGCTACAATAGCTTACCATGTGGGACTAATTGCTGTTCTCGGATGGCCGCGAGGCCCGGCCAACATCTAAGAAAAACAGACATTTATAGTTGGCCGTAGCCTCATGACCAACCCCATTTGTCTTCTCCTTTCTCGTTGGCCGCCGCCATATTGGAATCTCTAGGGAAGTTTACTGCCGTTTTTTCTACTACATCTCAGTTTGTTTTGTTTGTTGAATGTCTGAGTGTATTCTACCATTTTGTTTATTAATATGTAAAGATCATTTTGCCTTAATTTTATTTCTTTCGAATCAGTAATTTTATCATATTTCCTGGTGTGAGATTTCGCCTTGACTAGGCTTGTTTGTTGATCGGGTTTCCTTCTTTTATTGCGTATTCATTATGTCTTCCCACCAAAGCAATAAAGATAGACCTCATGCATCTAAATGCCATCATTTTTGTCATCCATTCGACTCCCATAACTACTGCCCTACCTGCAGAGAGGCGGGTAAGGGAGATGACCCCTGTGTAACATTTATTTTACCATGTGAAATCTGTGCTTCCTTTATGGAAAAGCAACCAACTAAGATAACACACAGGAAAAGATGTGTAAAAAGGTCTGAAAATAATGATGAAGATTTAGATTTGTTGGGCGACAATTCTATTAAATCCTTCGCGGCTCTCATGCAGAACTTGAAGTTGCTGCCGAACATCTATTTACCTCCCCGCCTCGCCCTCAACCTCTTGCCTTCGAGGCATTATCTTTGAAAACTCCAGCCAAGACTGTCCCTCCCACTCTAGGCACTGCTTTACACCAGAAATTAGAATCAAAGCTCAAGAAGTCCTTGGGATCTCGACTTGACATTCAACTTGACCAGAAGATGGGCGATTTTCAAGAGAACATTTTAGAAGCTATGCAGTCTCTACGTGAAGATTTTCAAAAATCTTTACAAAAGTCTTCTCAAGTGGAGGTGGATCAGACCTCTGCTTCGGCTTCAAAATCTGGCCCATCTAATACTCGTCTGGAACCCCTGAGTACTAATGTTGTCGAGTCGATGGACGTTGATTATGGCCCAGCCTTACCTCATCGCCTCGAAACTTACACTAGTCGCGTCGATGACGCCTCAGGTCAACACCTTAGTTCTGTTGAGGAACCCTTGAGGTTGCCTTTGACAAAACCTAAGAAGTCTTCACACTCTCACAAATAGGAAGCTGTGGCCTCGAGCTCTGCCTCGGACCACTATTCGGATCAATCTGATGACTCTCGGCCTGCCCCTAGCAGGGCCAAAAAGCATACTGTTAAATCAAAACACAAGTCTAGGTCCAGATATTCCTTTCTACTTCAGAGGAGGACTAGCCCTCTGAAGTTAGACATACTATTAGGTCTCCTATTCCTTCCAAGAAGACTTACCAGATTAAGACCATCCTCAACATGACCCAGACCCTCCTTACTACAGGGAAGTAGCTTTGTCCGACATCCCTTCTCAGTATGCAGAGGAGGTGGATACTTTTAGGCGTATCCTCAATATTCCTGATCCTAGGGTGTCCTTACCTAGGTCATCCACTGCAGTGATGGGTCTTGATGATGAGAAAGGTAGACAGGAGCTCAGACCAAGAGGCCCTTCCTCTATGCTGCCACTAAATTCAATTATCAAAAATGCCTTTGATAAGTTTGACCAAGACTTTCAAGCAGCAAATTTACCTGAGGGTAAATATATAAAAGCTCCTCCGTCCACTTCCAAGTGGTACAAGGTAGGACAGCCTTGTTATGAAGACAAGGTACAAGAACTAAATACAGACTTTGCTAAAATCTGTATTACTCCTAAACCCACTGGGGTCCCTGTGGGCAAGGTTCCTCTACCAATTCTCAAGGAATTGGAACACCAAGTGAGGCAGAATATCTCCACTCTTAACTTTGCTACCACCTTTGCTAAGACTTCTTCCTCCTGCAACTCCACTCTGGAGAAGTGCCAGTATAGTCTTAAGTCTACCTTCAAGAAGGTCAAGTCTCAAATCAGGAAAGGTGCCGATCCTGAAAAGGCAGCAAAGCATGGATACAAGGAAGCCTGTGAGTATCTGGATCAAGACTATTTTGATCTAGCACAGGGCCTTGACTTGCCTCAGCAAATCACTTGCTCATATACTCCAGAGGGAGTTATACTCAATGGGCAACACTGGCTTGCTTAGGCGCGAAGCCGAAATGACCCTGTTGCAACCACAATTAGGGGAAACGAGACATCAGGAACTCAGGAATGCGTTCTTTTGACCGTCTTCCTTGTTCAAGCTTTAACTAGTCAAGGAAGGTGAAGACTTCCTTCTTTAAAAAGGCACCTCAAAAGATCTCAGGGTTTCGGACCCTACCAGAACAAGCCCTTTTGTGGTCCCCACAAGAAAAGAGGCTCCTACAGGAAACGTCCCTATGGGGGAAATTCCTCTAAAAGCAGTAACCAGTCATTTTCCTCAGGCAGGGTAAAATCAGACTTCAGAGGTTCCAGGGGGCGTTTTCGACCCCACAATAGGGGAAGGGGGTGTGGAAACCCCTCTTCCCAATGACTCCTCAAGAGCCTCCGTTCTTTCAGAAGAGACTTGTAAACAAACAATTGTTCATCAACCGTATTAAACATTATCACCAATGGCTACATACTGCCATTCCTCTCAAAGCCAAACTTGGTCAGATTTCCTCTGATTGTGTCAGAGTACAAGGCCCTCCAAAAAGACCAAGCTCTGGCCGATTGTATCCAGTCTCTTCTATCAGAGAATGCTATCGAAAGACTGGAAAATGTAAAATCTCCCGGGTTTTACAGTCGCCTGTTTCTAGTCCCCAAGCCTCACCAAGGTGGAGGTCAGTAATAGACTTAAGCAGGCTCAACACTTTTCTACATGTAGAAAAGTTCAAAATGGAAACTCCAGAGTCCATCAGGACCTCCCTGGTTCCAGGGGAATGGTTATCATCGATAGACCTATCGGACGCTTACCTCCACATCCCCATCCACCCAAACTCAAGGAAATACCTAAGGTTTTGCCACAGGTCTCAGGTGTTCCAGTTCACCTCCCTTCCTTTCCTTGATACCAACTCAGGTGTTTTCGTTCATGGGCTACGAATACCACCTAGATTCAGCCCTTATAAAACCCACTCAAGAGAGATGGCTCAAACTTCAGGATTTGATCCTACAACTCAAATCAAAACATGTTTTGACTGCAAGATATTTGAGGTCGCTAATTGGGTTGATAGCCTCAATGGAGAAGGAGGGACACCTTCACATGAGGCCCTTTCAATTTCATCTCAAGGAGCACTGGATATATCCTCAGTCACTGGACAGCCTCCTTCACTGGACAGAAGCAATTTCTGCACACCTACACTGCTGGCAGAACCTCACAAATGTGATGATAGGTGCGAATCTCCATCCCAAAGACCACATTCAACTCTTTACAGACGCCTCAAGCGAAGGTTGGGGCACTCACTTAAACCAAAGTTCTTGAAAGGGTCTGTGGTCAGACAGGGAAAAAAGGCTACACATAAATGCTCTAGACTTGAAGGCGGTCTCACTGGCCCTTCAAAGTTTCAAGGACCAGTGTCAGGACCAAACTGTCCTAGTTGCAACGGACAACTCAACAGTGGTAGCCTACATAAACAAACAGAGAGGAACTCACTCAGCGGAGATGCGCACACTCCTGTGGAAGATCATGACCTGGTGCCATCATTATCACATAACATTAAAAGCCAGACACATTGCAGGGTGTCTGAATGTGATGGCCGACCTCTATCCAGGTCCAATCAAGTTCAATCGACAGAATGGTCTCTCCACCCTCAGGTGTTCAAACAAATCTGTCGGAGGTGGTTCACCCCTCGTGTAGATCGATTTGCCACTCATCTGAACCACAAACTTCCACTGTACGTATCTCTAATCCCAGACCCTAATGCTTGGGACATAGATGCTCTGAACATAAACTGGGAGGGTCTCACTGCTTATGCTTACCCTCCGACAGCTCTCCTTCACAGGGTGATCCAAAAAATCAGACAATGTCATTGCCTGATCATTCTAATAACCCCAGACTGGCCAGGGATGCCCTGGTTTTGGGACCTAGTGCAGCTCTCCACGGAAGTCCCACTACAACTCCCAGTGTCAACAACCCTTCTCAAACAGTCCCACAATCACGTGTTCCACAGCAATCTGCGGAAGCGGAAAACTCCAAGAACAAGGCTTGACTGTGGAAGTGGCAGAGAGAATTGCTGTCCCTCAGCGGTCATCAACAAGGACCATCTATAAGTCAAAGTGGTCCCTATTTGAAAAATGGTGCAGAGAAAATTCAGTGGATTTCTCCAATCCATCTGCGAAACAAATCTCAGATTTCTTCATGTACCTGTACCAAGACCTTAATAGGCGCCCCTCTACCATTGATGGTTACAGGACTGCCATTGTTGACACTTTGGGCCCAACGGGCCACCATATCGCACATAGTGCAGACCTTCACAGGTTACTCTCCAGTTTCCACAGGGATCGTCCTAAAAGTTCCAGAAATCTCCTCAAGTGGAACCTTTCTGTTGTTCTAAATGAGCTCACAAAAGCACACTTTGAGCCTATGAAAGACACAGACCTCAAACATCTTACTCTCAAAACTACTTTCTTGCTAGTTTTGCCCTCCCGCAAGGGAAATGGTTGCCTTGTTCCCTTCTTCTGACTTCATAGCCAAAAACCAATTGGCAAAAGAAGGTTCTCAAAGTGTGTCTCCGATGAATATTCCTGCTTTGACTACCATTGTAGATAGACAATTTAAAGAAGACAGGACCCTGTTTCCGGTGCGGGCCCTGAGGTACTATTTGGATCAGACCAAAGACCTGAGAGGTTCTTGGTCCCTCCTTTTCATCTCCTTCAAGAAAGGACATACCTCAGACATCAGGCCCGCTAGTCTATCTTCATGGTTGAAACAAACCATTCTACTTTGTTATAAACAAGCAGGTCAAAAAGCCTTGGACTTGATCCAAATTAAAGCACATGACATTAGGGCCTTCGCAGCCTCTAAGGCATTTTACAGTGGGTATCGGTGGACCAGATCATGCAAGCCTGTCACTGAAAGCTCACAACACATACAAATTTCTATCTAAAAAACCTTACTTGGTAAGACAACGACAACAATCTATCTTGGGCCAGTAGTTGCAGCACAATAGGTCCTAAACCCTTCCCCTTGGACCAGTCATCCTCGGAAAGAAAAAAGGGGGGCACATCTGCTGCAGCCAAGTCTTCAGGAGTCTAACCCCAGGGTCTAGATACAGGTTTACTTCATCAGGGTATTTCGGTAAGGTCTTTATATTCTTTAGTTTTAGTATTAGTTATATTATGTATTAAGGACCATTAAGGTTGTCATTAATATCATTCTAGGATACAAATTAACTTTGTATCTGTAAGCTTTGGACTTAGATTTCTTCCGTGACAGCCATTAGGGCTTTACCACTGTTCGGTTAAAACACCCACATAGTTTTTTAGCACTGTTAGTCATTTATTCAGGTTTGTGGCTTCTTACAGGCCCAGCCTTCGGGGTTTGGGCACTGTAAATGGGACTCAGACTGGTTCTTTTTAACTTTCACTCAAAATCTAAGAAAAACAAACATATCTTCCAGTCTCAGCTGTAATCCCTCCACCGGGCAGTTGGATTTAGCATTACTTAAATGTAGCTTTCATAAGCTACAAGCTTGCCATGTAAGACTGAAAAGAGTTCCACCCTGCCTCCCCACTATATTACAGCTGAGGGGTTATGGGTTTAAATCTCAACAAGAAAGGAGAAGACAAATGTGGTTGGTCATGTGATGACAACCTGAGGCTTCGGCCAACTATAAATGTTTGTTTTTTTTAGACTTTGGCCAGGCCTCGCGACCATCCGAGAACAGCAATCAGTCCCACATGGTAAGCTTGTAGCTTATAAAATTTAAGTAATTAAAATTTTGAATTATATTGGGCTATAATAGCTTACCATGTGGACCTGAATGCTGAATCTAACCGCTTGCCAGAGGGATTACAGCTGAGACTGGAAGTGTTGTCAATTTTACTTGGATTTGAAGTAATTAGGTTTGAATGATTGTTAAAAAGACCAGTCTGAGTCCCGCTTACAGTGCCTCAGTACTGGAAACCGGACCTGTAAGAAGCCGAAAACAAGAAAACTGAATGAATGACATTAACTTGCCACCTGTATGATGAGATTATGAACACTTGAAAAAGTCGAAAATATATTATACAAGTAAATACTGAAATTAGGATAAAAGACCTTGCCATACATCCTGAGGAGGTAAACATATACCTAGACCCTGGGATTTAGACTCCTGAAGATTTGGTTGCAGTGGATGTGCCCCACCTTCTTTTCTTTCCGAGGATAACTGGTCTGAGGGGAAGGGTCTAGGACTTTTTGTGCCGCTACTACTGGACCCATATTGTTATTGTTGTGTGACCAAGTAAGGTCTTTTAGGTAAAAATTTGTATATGTGACCTTTCCAGTGACAAGCTTGCATGATTTGGTTCACCGCTACCCCACCGTAAAAGGCCTTGGAGGCCGCGAAGGCCCTAATGTCATGCGCTTTAACTTGAACGAAGTCCAAGGCTTGTTGGTCTGCTAGTTTGTAACAAGGTAGGATAGTTGTTTTAACCAAGAAGAGAGTGTAGCAGGTCTGATGTCTGAGGTGTGTCCTTTCTTGAAGGAAATATAAATAGGGATCAAGACCCTCTTAGGTCTTTGGTTTGATCCAGGTACTACCTCAGGGCCTATACCAGAAACAAGGTCCTGTCTTCTTTGAATTGTCTATCTTCTATGGTTGTCAAAGCAAGAATAGTCACGAGAGACACACTTTTGAGAATATTTTCTTGCTAATTGGTTTTTGGCTATAACATCTGATGAATGCAACAAAACTACTCTTTCCCATTGGCCTAGATTAGATACTTTGTTTGCAACCCTGACACGAATTGTGCTGCGGCACTTGTCAGAAACCAAGGTTAGCAAAAGCAGTTTTAAGAGTAAGATGTTTGAGGTCATTGAGCACAACAGAAAGGTTCCATTTTGGAAGATTCCTGGAACTTTTGGAATCATCCCTGTAAAAACTGGAGAGTAGCCTGTTAAGGTCTGAGTTTTGAGAAATATGGAGCCCCGCTGAGCCCAAGATGTCAACAATAGCTGTTTGATAACCATCGATGGTCGAAGGGCGCCTGTTTAGATCCTGGTACAGGTACATGAAAAAGTCTGAGACTTGTTTCGCAGAGGGAGTGGAGAAAATCCACCAAATTTTCCTTGCACCATTTCTGAAATAGTGCCTACTTGACTTGTAGATGGTCTTTGTTGATGACCTTTGAGGGGAAGCAATTCTGTCTGCCACCTTCACAGAGAAGCCTTTTTCTTTGAGCTGTCCACTCCGAGACACCGGGTGTGGAGGTTTAGATGTTGAGGATTGCTGTGAAACACATAGTTATGGGACTGTTTGAGAAGAGTTGTTGACACTAGTAAGAGAAGTGGGATCTTTGTTGAGAGCTGCACTAGGTACCAAAACCAGGGCATCCCTGGCCAGCCTGGGGCTACTACAATGATGGGGCAATTGAATTGCCTGGTCTTTTTGATCACCCTGTGAAGGAGAGTCATGGGAAGGTAAGCATAAGCAGTCAGACCCGTCCAGTTTATGTTTAGAGCGTATATGTCCCAAGTATTGGTCAGGGACTTGAGATATGCACAGTGTAAATTTGTGGTTCAGACGAGTGGCAAATAGATCTACATGAGGAGTGAACCACTTTTGACAGATCTGTTTGAACACCTGCGGATGCAGTGACCATTCTGTTGATGACACTTGGTTCAACCTGGACAGAAGGTCGGCCATCACATTCAGCCACCCTGGAGTGTGGCTCTTCGGGTTATCTGATAATAATGGCACATAATCTTCCACAGGAGAGCGCATATCTTCACCAAGTGGGTTCCTCTTTGTTTTTGTAGGCTACTACTGTTGAGTTGTTCGAAGCAACTCACACTATTTGGTTTTACACTGGGCCTTGAACCTTTGAAGAACCGCAGAAACTGCCTTCAACTCTAGAACATTTATGTGTAGCCTTTTTTTCCTGTCTGACCATAGACCGTTGTAAAGACTAGCTCTAAGTGAGCATTCCAGCCTTTGTTTGAGGCATCTGTAAAGGGTTGAATACTGTGGACTTGGGGTGAAGGTCTGCACCCTTCAGCAAATCTGAGGGATTTTGCCTCCACTCTAGGTGACCTAAAATTGTGTCTGACCAAGGAAGGAGGGTGTCCCTTGACTGAGGATATCTCCAGTGCTCCTAGAGTTGAATCTGAAGGGTCTCACATGAAGGCGTCCCTCCGGGACCATTTTTATATGCTGCCGGGCTTCAGCCTGGGAGGGAGATTATAAAATGCATCCCTTGTGTGGGTGTGCAGGTGTGTGTGCGTTAGTGTGTCAAGCAGATTCCTCCAAAACTACTACAGCTACAGATTTTTTGTCAATTGTCCTGATGAATTTTTTTGCCCTTGAATTTTTTTTTTTGGGGGGGGGGGGGGGGGGTTGTGGACTTAGGCCTAAAGATAAGTGATTAATAGCAATTTTAACTACTTTGAGTAAAGGACTCATAACTTAAAAAGTATTGCAGTTAGAGTTTTTTCTTGATATATGTTGTTCAGCTACTTTGTCCTTACCTATAAGATGGTACATAGTTTGGGGTTCTGTTGCATGTCATAAGTGTGTAATAGTTATTTTCATATTTGTAGCAAAATAATGAAGGAAGTGAATGTGAAATATCTTCAAAAGTGTTAAAGTTAGGCAAATCTTTTTAAGTATGTTAGATATCTAGTTTTTGATAAGCTATCACATAGTAAAGTTTCAGACCTATTACTCATTGTAAAGCTGAATAATAGCTACTTTAAAAATTCTTACTATTGAGTAAAGCATTTGTAACTGCAATACTATTGCAGTTAGAGTATTTTCTTATTTGCAACAAAATAATGACAAAAATAAATGTCAAATATCTTAAGAAGTATTAAAATTAGCTAAATGTTTTCAAATATGTTATTCATCTAGTTTTTGATAAGCTATTGCATAGTAAAATTTCAGACCTGTTGCACATTGAATAGCTGGGTAATAGCTACTATATAATTCTTACTATTGAGTAATGCCTTTCTAACTCTAAAACTATTGCAGTTAGAGTATTTTCCTAAAATATGTTGTTGAACTATTTTGTCCTTACCTTAAGATGATGCATAGTTTGGAACTCCATTGCATATAATAAATGAGTAATAGCTATTTTCTCATTTGTAGCTAAATAATAGAAGAAGTAAATGTCAAATATCTTTAAAAGTTTTGCAGTAAGGTCAATCTTTTCAAATATGTTATTAAGCGTCCTGCAAGGGATTCTTGTTTGTATTCAGGGGAGAGGGGAGAGAGAGTGGGTCTGCTGGCTCTCGGATTTTATATTGCTTATAGCTCGGCAACCACTGGGTGGATTCTCTTCAAGTTTAGCACATGTATGCAGTAGCCTGTAAATAATTTCTGAATATGGTGTCATGATATTTCAACCAATCAAGAAGGCACATGACCAAAAGCTTGTTTTCTTCCAAAGAGTGTGCAAAAATTGTTTTCCCTCCTTTATTTACTTTTCCCTAGTAAGATGTTTGAGGTCATAGCCTCAAAGGGTGTTTTGTGAGCTCATTGAGCACAACAGAAAGTACGTTCCACTTTGGAAGATTCCTGGAACTTTTGGGACAATCCCTGTGAAAACTGGAGAGTAGCCTGTTAAGGTCAGAGTTTTGAGAAATATGTAGACCCGCTGAGCCCAAGATGTCAACAATAACCGTTCGATAAGCATCAATGATTGAAGGGCACCTGTTTAGATCCTGGTACAGGTACATGAAGTAGTCTGAGACTTGTTTCACAGATGGAGTTGAGAAAATCCACCAAATTTTCTTTGCACCATTTCGCAAATAGTGCCCACTTGACTTTTAGATGGTCTTTGTTGATGACCTTTAAGGGGAAGCAATTCTCTCTGCCACCTTCACAGAGAAGCCTTTTTCTTGGAGCTGTCCGCTCCAAGACACCGGGTGTGGAGATTTAGATGTTGAGAATTGCTGTGAAACACATAGAAACCTCAGATAAGTGACATTTTTAGTACAAGACTTGTGTTCTTTTAATCCAATTGTGTGTTCGGACTAGGATTGTTCTGAGTTCTGATCTGAAACCATCATCCGAACTGTTTGGAGTTTGGATCCAAACATCCTAACATGTTTGGATGCTTAGTACTTGGCTGCTTTTAAGTCGAGCTATTGGATAGGACCAGGCTTTAAGTTTGAATCCAAACCATCATCCGAACATCTGACAATGTTCGGATGGTAATAACTCGGGTGATATGCAAGTTGTAGGTTCACACCAGGCTTCAAATCTGAGCAGGGATCTGATCCAACTTGGAATTGGTTGATAACTTTAATCTGATAGATATTGTAATGTGTCCAAAATAGAAGCCTGGAACCTCCCCCCCCCCCCCCCCCAGATAGCAAGACTCTGTAGGGCCACCACTGGCCCACCAGCGGCATAGCTGTCAGTCCGACATTGGCTGTAGGTGGTGGCCAGCCATTTGCGTGACCGGCTGATAGGCAGTGGTCCACCAGTGGTGGCCGACAATAAGGTTTTCAGTGGCCAACTGTCGGCAGCCAGTGATAAGTTTTTCTATTGGTCCACCAGTGGCCCACCTTCAGTAGCTGACAGGGTTGACTGGTGGCCCACCAGTGGCCCACTGTTGGGTGTCATCAACTTTTTATGGTGGTTCTCTGGTAGCATGACCAGCTGATAGACAGTGGTCCACTGTTGGCAGCCAACAATAAGTTTAACTGGTGGTCCATCAGTGGCCCACTGTTGGCAGCCAATGATAAGCTTTTCTATTGGTCCACCGGTGGATCACCTTCATTAACCAACAACCCAGAGAGCATGCAGACGTTGGCCTAACATTGGTATATCTGTTGGTCCGACATCGGCAGCCACCGTTGGCCCAATGGCTTTTTTGCCGTGGGTATGACATTGGCAAGCCAATGGTAAAGCTAAAGCCACTGACTTTGGTAGTTGCTGGGCCAACAGTGGGCCACGCAATATGTTTATATTTTGAAATAATGTGTTTTTGCTGTGGGTATGACATTGGCAAGCCAATGGTAAAGCTAAAGCCACTAACTTTGGTAGTTGGTGGGCCATGCAATATATTTATATTTTGAAATAGTGTGTTTTTAACATTGAATATTGTTAAATAATATGTCAAAAAAAATAGATGAGGTTGCTTATGAAAAGGTTTATAATGCTTTAAAAATTTTAAAATGCAGTCAGTGGTCCAGTAGTGGCTCAGTGGTGGCCCGTTAGCTATATTTTGCCATTCATAGCCAACGGTGGCCACACAAATACATAAAGTGTCCAATACTTTGCCATCGGTGGGCCACCATTAGACCAACAGTATGTGTACCATTCAGGCAGAAAGTGGACCACTGATGGACCACCAGTGGCAAATATTGGAATTTTTTGTGAAATAAAATTCAAAACAACAATTTTCGGAAAGTAATTCACTTAAACTAAATGAATTTAAGCCAAGACAGTCTCTTTTCAAGAACTGTCAAAACAAATGCAAAATTCAGCAGAGCTTGAGATATAGCCACCAGATGACCACCATTGGTCCACCAACTACACATAGCTCTTACAGATCATAGTTGAATGTGTCAGACAAAAAAAAATCTGCGATAGTTTTAGGTTCATCAAAAAAAATCACATCCAAAAAATGAAGATATCTTTCTTTAACGTTCACTAAAAGTAAAATATTTGCCACCAGTGGCCCAATCGATGCCCATCATAGATCCTGTACTACCTATGTAGTGGGTGTGCCATTGATGGACCACCTGTGGCAAATATATAAGCAAGCTATATAAAAAGTAATAACGTGGAAGAAAGACTGACTGACCAAAATGAAGGAGTACAGAATAAGTTTGTTTATATAAATGACATTAACTTATGTTTGGTGAAAGAAAATGCACATTTTATTTAATTTTTCCTGGAATTTCACACCAGTGGGCATAGGCTGGTCCCTGAGCTAAAGCCACTGACTTTGATAGTTGGTGGGCCAAGAGTGGGCCACGTAATATATTTATATTTTGAAATAATGTGTTTTTAACATTGAATATTGTTAAATAATATGTCAGAAAACAATAGTTGAGGTTGCTTATGAAGTTATTTAAAAGCTTTAAACATTTTCAAAAAAAAATGCAGTCAGTAGTCCAGCTGTGGCTCAGAGGTGGCCCACTAGCTATATTTTGCCACCCATAGCCAACGGTGGCCCACTAGTGTCTTGCTATCTGGGCCATTTCTTGCTTCAAAAGATACTTTAAAGGGGTACTATTTGTTGTTGAATATGTACAAGGTTTATTGTAAAGACAAGGCAGGCAATATGTAAAAAATTGTTCACATTTGTAACTGCCTTGCCATTGCATTAAATATTTAGTTTATTTAACAAAGACCTTTCAGTAAAATATTTTAAAGTGCTTTTAAAGTGCTTTCTTTTTTAACCTTCAAGGGTCAATAATGTAGCAGATAAGGCTTAAAATATTTTATTTTAACAGGTAAAGGTCCTGTAATAAGCTACATACATGGCGTAGTTTCTCAGCACATGCTGTCTAGACGATAACGTCACTGAGAGAATTTTCCACGGATTCTCCTCAGTCAGTTTCCGTGCTTTATTTCATATTTCAAGCCTTAAAATAGTCAAATAATGTAGCAGATATGGAGTAAACCCTTAAAATATTATTTATTTTAATTTCAACAGGCATAGATCTGAAAATAAGCTACATACACGAGTTGTTGTCGCACATTCCTTTCTTTACAACATGAACCCAGAAGTGGATTTAAGTTGTAATTTTATATCCATGATATAAAATTAAACTTTTTTCCTTGCAATAAAAATTAAGTGTGCATAATGCAGCCAATGAGAAAAGGAGGAAGATTGCGGAAGAACGCCACTGGGAACACGTGCAACCTGGGGATTTGGTCTACACTAACGTCTATTTTTCTTGGACGTTTGCCGGAGTCCTGTGGCCTCCCGAGATAGCATTCAGTTCCACGCGGTAAGCTTTTGTAACACAATAAAATTATAGTCTGCATCCACCAGGCTGAGCAGGACATTAAGGCAATGGAATCTCTTGTAGTTAAAGTAGAGATTTCCCCTTTTCTGGGACATCTGATGGGAATGTGTTTTCTGTCAATGGCACCAAGAGCAATGGGATAGGTTCCATCATTCCCTGAATCCCAGCTTGATCTCCAACCAGTCTTCAGGGCAGGTAAGACAAGCAATAACCTCATCATGGTAGTATCTGATTATCACATACCTCAGGGATGAGGCTGTTAATGGTTGACGTCCCCACCCTGAAGGCGAAATGCAGGGACACATATCTCTTATCTGTGGCCAAATGTCTCAATGTAAAGGCTAATTTCAGACCTTGGCTGAGCGCTCTCTGCAAAAGGTTGTCTGTCTCTGAAGGTGTGGTTTTAATCACCATTCAGTTTCAGTGAATATCTCAGGAGACATCAGCATGAAGTTGGTGAAAAATGGGCGGATCTTTGTGGAGCTCTGCAATAGGATTACAGTACTGACCCCTGTCCCGAAATCTCCTTAGCTACTGTCTAACCCAAGTGATTGGGACCCTCTTCCTCCTCCTGTGTGGAAGAACCATCATGCATAGCACTTAAGTTATTAGACAATCCATGTTGCTCCAAGACTAAATGGTCAGTGGATTTTAATTGTCTAGTGACCCCTATATATAGGGATCCAGGCTAGATATGAAGGAAATCGGTGAAATCACCAAGGGTCATCAGCAATATTTCATTAAGCAATCTTTTAAATTTTTTGCATTGCAAACTCAATCTTTTCATCTTAAACCCTTTCGGGACTATCATACACACTCATTGGGGCCTGTCCTATTCCTATCATAAGAGAGGGTATAGCTATCGTATACATTTTTCCCAGATTGGGATGGTATTGCAAACCTTATCAGAGACCAATTGTTGCGATCATAAATCCTGAAATCAGATCTGTGAATGGATTGCAAATCCATCCCAAACCTCGATCTTCTATTCGCTGAGCCATCAATCACAGAAAATTTCCCAGATTCCCACCTTTTCATAATCATGAGCAAGGCTTACAATATATCGCAGAAATGGAACAGCCCTAAAAAAGTGACAGCTATGTCTGCAAAGACTTGAAAGAAAGTCACTACCCCTTCGTGAACAATGGTAGAAGGGGCTGTAGGTGAACTAAATAGTGCTTCTTCCTCTCCTTCAGTAAGACTTCCTTAACAAGGTTTTTGCAGGTGTGGCTTCAATATGAGATGCCAATTCATTCAATCGTTCAACCAGAGCAGGTGAGTCCATTAGGTGAAAGGGTCCTAGTCAACTGAACTGCATCCCAAAAGGGGTGTTGGCTATACAATGATAGATAGCGTAAATCTGCTTTTGGAAAACATGTTCAGATCAAAGCACGCTTTTGCCACTCAGATCCACAATAGTTGAAAGTAGACAGCTTGTCATTTTTTGGTTTTACCAGTTTTGACATATGTGCAAAAGGGAATGTTTTTCTGGCAGGCAAAATTGGGTGGGAGGAAATATTTTAAAATTCATTTTCTTTGGGGCCCATATTTAAAAATTATTTTACTTGGATTCACTCTGCGGAAAGAGTGCAAAAAGGACACAGTTTTATATATTGTAGAATAATAAAATGATATGTTATGTTATGTTATTGTCTAAAGTACACTATACAGTTAACCTAAGTGCTCAAGCAAATAAACATGGGATATTTGTCTTTGTGACCAATGATTTCTGATGTATCAACAAGCACGTGGCTTGTGAATGACCCATGAATTCAAGATTCTTGGGTTTGTGTATATTGGGCTCTTGCTTGGAGATGAAATTATGTTTGAAGAATTTCATCTTATGCATAATGGTTTAAAACCATCAAAACATAAATATCTTATTGTTGATCAGTGAATGGATGGTTTAGTAGTTTGCAAATCTCTTAATAATTCTACTCTTTATCATTTTTGTCAAGTCTGACCCTGAACAAATTAGCACTTGTTATGGTGCAAGTTTCTCCAGGAGATTGTCCAAACTCGGTGACCTTTCAGGATTATGCAATGCTTTGGAAGTTTTAAATTAAAGCTGGAGACATCTCGTTCTGGGTCAAGTATTCCATGAAAACCAGTATATCTTGTATAGAGATTTGGGACAGCGACAGACCCAGGGCCACCAGAAAATCCCAAAATAAATTACTTACTTTTGTAGGCCACTAAGGTGGAGGGGTAAAATCAAAAGCACAGTCTCAGGAAGTTTACTGAGGTCATGGATCCTGTCGCAGTTCCTGGATCTACAACATAAACAGCTAAATTTCATGATTAAACAATGCTATGTCTATATGTGTATCAAACCACAAAGGAAATCTATCATTTGTTTAAGCTTATTGGCATTATC
Source organism: Sabellastarte sp. h YS-2021 (assembly GCA_964017235.1). Lineage (NCBI taxonomy): Eukaryota > Metazoa > Annelida > Polychaeta > Sabellida > Sabellidae > Sabellastarte > Sabellastarte sp. h YS-2021. Next base: position 81,702,635 of record OZ024927.1, read on the forward strand.
AGGTGTAGCATTCCAACAAATCTGCCACTGTATTATCAGCACCTCTTATGTGTGATATTACTAAGTTAACATTAAACATGGCTGTCAATAGCCAAATATTGCAGGCACAGGTAGCCAAAATGGCATTCTTGGCCCTATGAAAAGAATTTCAACAACATCAATGTTATCACAAAAAAATTGGACACATTTATTTGACCAACAGTGACCCCAAGTTTCTAGGGCCACCATTGCATTAATCGTTTCTAGATGAGGAGTGTTATAATTTATGAAACCTAAAGGTATAAGTAAACAAAGTTCTTGTAGCAACCCCCCATACATTATAAAGATACGTCCAAGAAAATTCTTGATGTAAGGGTTTAACTGGGTGAATAGTAACTCTGTTATAGGATTTTGAGAAGGTATTAAACCAGGCCAGGTCCTTGAAAAAACCTTCAGTAAGTACAATAGTATCAGTATCTGTATTTTCTCTCAACATTTGCAACATGCGGTTAAGAAAGAACCTGGCAGGTCATACACATTTAGTAATATGCAGTAACGAACCTAACAAAGATTGGTCTGATTTTTTAACTTTTCTTTTATTTGACCAATTTTACAGATAGAGATAATTTCAAACAGTTTTTCTGGGGGAATGGACATTGTCCTGTGTCAAACTTGATGCCAAGGTTGCCAAGGCAAGTAACCTAGGTATCGGGGGTGCATTTTTTGCTAATATCCAGATCTAGTACTGCCCAAAAAGTTAACAGGAATATGTAAGCTTTATGAATTTTGATGGTAAGGAGCAGTATATTAGATTGTCAATGTAATCCGGATCTATCCGGAGATGCCTGAAAGCACAACTTATATCAACTTATATCAAAATTTTGCCTCTGTGCCTAGTTCGTTTAAAGTATGTAATATAGTGTCCACAGTTGAATAATGCATTTGAAACTTTGTACCTAGATAAGAATCTTTAAGTACTCCATCGTTAACTGAGTCACGATGATAATCTGAATTAGATTTATCCCTAGTCATTAGTGGGGATATGTGAAGGTCCAAAGTTTTTTTTCGTCTAGAGGTCCTAAGATGGCCCCATGATACAAGTTTTCCACTAGATACTTATCTACATGAGTAGGATGATTCCTAGCATAGGCATGATTCTGCAAAGTACTTTCTACTGCCCTGGTCCTGTTAAAATCCAGGGGAAACAGAACTCTATTAAATTAACTAATTGCTGATCAAAAGAGTTACAAAGATGTTTCCTCCAAGCAGGTATATTCAACTTTGTAGCAACAGGAATCCTAAGAACAAGAAAGTGAGGGAGACCACTGACCTTGTACATTGTATGAGTCGTGGTGAAATCCGGAATAACATTCCATACTTTTGAAGGACTTTGGTAAGTTTTGATTGAAGTGAGACACAACCGAATTTAGTGTCAATTTGTGGTTGATAAACCAAAAGATCAGCACAAGGTTGTGCAACTGAAGTACCATTCTGCAATGGATCAGTGAAATTACTTCTATTAATGTCCCCATCTTGGACTATATCCGGATTTGAACAGTCATGACTTTTGTCTAAGGCTGTAAACTGGTCCGGAGGGGAATTCACTCCACTTTTGGTAAGTGAATGTGATCTTGCCCGATTTTCGTTTGAGGAAATGCAATGGTCATTAATTTGACGGCTATCTTCAATACCATTTCGGTAATGCTGAAATTCATCAGTAAACATAATTTGCACTGACTTTATGTAAGGTACTGTGATACTGTGGACCGTTACCCCTGTCACATTGTCTAGACGAGTGAAGATTTGAACCCTTTGTACTGACCTCATGGTGGGTTTTTGCAGAAACATCAGGGAAGAATCTAACCTCAAAACGAGATTTTATACTCGATTATGGTATCAATCTAGTTGGGGTTGCCACAGACTTCTGGGCTTCTGCAAAGGCCGGCCATGCAGTTTTATTGTGCTGTATGGAGCAGGTGGGATACAGAGGTGGTTACAAAGTGATAAGATGGAGTGTGTAGAGCTCATGCTCCGAGTACTCCCTTGCATGCACTTTAACAGAGGGGTTAGTATCGAAAAGCAAACATGAAATAAAAAGGTGTCCTCTGAAAACACATTTGCTCACATGTTTGTCAAAAGAAGGTTCGCCATTCTCTCATTTACAACTAGAATGTTGGGAATAGAAGCCAGAACAAGCTGTCCCAAGGCCAATCACACGAGACCAATAATTGTGTCAATGGTAACCACTAAAGCCCAGTTAAGGTGGGGCCCAGGAATGAGCCTCGAGACACCCAAATGTCTCCTAGCACAATTGCCAACTGTATATTTATACTTGAGCATGGATGAAGAAGATGAAATTAAGTGGGTAAAAATTTGTGTGTTTAAGGGCTTTCAAAAAGCCACATTTCCATTCCTAATATTTTATCAGATTGTTTGGTGTTTCATTTGTTGGCACACTATTTCCTATAAATAATTATATTTTCTCTGGTACTATTATTGAAAATTAAATGAGTAATATTTTCTTCAAATCCAAAGTAATATGAACGAACCTGTTTATGCAATATTACTTTGTTTCTTTTTGAAAGTTCATTTGTTCTGTGTTATTATTCCCACCAAGGAGTTCTTAAATTCATGACTGTTTCTCCGTTTCTTAGTAAGAGTACACTACTGGTTGGATCCTCAAAAAATAAAAAAGGGTCTTGGTCTTTCTTGGATCCTCTTAATATGAATCACAACCTGGATATAAAAATGTCAGAGATCCGATTTTTTTCCATTTACTAATAAGTGAGCCTTTTAAAAATATTGTGCCTTGGCTGAGGTTTGCACTCTCCGAGTGCTCTTTTTTCTATAGTTTTTGACAACTCAACAATTAGTAAAGGAATAACAGTTAAAATTACTGTTTTAACTTTAGGTCTACCAATGGGTCGATATACTTATGAGACAGTGTTAATGACTTCATGCAACTCAGTTGAATAGAAACAGAAAACAATAACCATAAATTGCATGAAAACATAACCACATGATTTATAACCTTTGAGACTGAAGATTAAAGCTGTCTTTTTTAGGTTGTTCCTTTTTCTGGATATTTAACGTAAACCTTGCTCCTGATTCTAAAAATGGGGAATGGGGATAATTTCCTACAATTAAATGCTCAGCAGGTGGTTTGAAAGGTTTAACGAAGGGTTTGCGATCTACATGCCACTGAGAAGGGTTTGCGATCTCCATAATTTCTCTCTGATGAGGTTTGTGAAGTGATCCTGATCTACCCAAAAGCTACATGATAGCCATACAATTGCTGTGATAGTGATAGCACAGACAAGATTAGGTTTATGATAGTCCCTGTCTTACGATGTAAGGTTGAGCATACAATGCAAAAAATATTGAAAAGATTTCTTAATGACATTTGGCCGATCATACCTGGTGATTTCCCAATTTGTCACATCTACCCTGGAATCCCTATAAATGGGGGTCGCTGGACAGGTCAAATTTATTGACCATTTGTACTGGTGAAGAATTTAAATGAAACTATTTAATTATTATTAAACTTTAAATTCCATAATATACAGGCAAAGTGCCTCAGTAAATTAGTTCTCATTGGATTTAACAGTAGAGATAAATAATCACATAGCATAACGCCTCTAATAAGAACTCATATAAGAGCCTCAGTCTTTGAGCTCAAGAGAAAGACAGAATAAAAGAGACAGAGAACATGAAATAGTATCTTAACAGTAGTAGTATTAGTTGGCTCTCTCACTTGAGAGAATGTGTTGGATTGTAATTGTGACTTGTGTTTATTGAACTATAATAAACCATGAAGGAGTAATTTGTGTTTAATTTGTGTTGTGAGTAATGTGTCATTGTGGCGACCCTGGACCTCTAATAAAAACCAGCCAAGCAAGTTAAGACAGAAATGTACATAGTGGAGATCTGGTTGTCTGCTGGAATCCACCCTCCAAGCCTTATAATTGGACACCATTTGGAAATTGAAAACATGGATTGAGTAATAACAGAACTGTTACGTAGCATTGTTATATTTCTGCAACTGTTCAGGGAGATCTTGGACATGATAATGTGGTCCAGAAGAAGAGTTCTACCACAGAGGATAAGGAGAAGGGTCCCAGTCACTTGGGTCAGACAGTGGCCAAGGAGACATGATGATAGGCGTCATTACCCTAATCTTGTCACAGAGCTATACCAAGAAGATCAGCCAGCTTTTATCAACTTCATGTTGATATCTCCTGCAATATTCACCATTAGGGTGGGGATATCAACAATTAAAACGTTCATCCATGAGGTTTGTGACGCCATAATCAGACGCTACTGTGATGAGGTTGTTGCTTGTTCTACCTACCCTGAGAACTGGTTGGAGATAGAGCAAGGCTCCAGGAAGTGCTGGAACTTACCCGATGCTCTTGGTGCAATATAGGAGAAACAAATCCCGATCAGGTGTCCCAAACGAGAGGGGGGCAATTACTTCAATTACAAGGGCTTCCACTCCATGGTCCTGCTAGCTCTGGTGGATATCGTCTATAAGTTAATCTGGTTTGACATTGCCGCCCCTGGATCAGTTTCTAACAGCTAGATTTTCCTCTAAAGTGACCTTAGGCGAAAGATTCAGGATAACACCATTGGTTTCCCTCAGGCAGAATCACTGGCGGACCACGGGCCTCAAGTGGAGTACTTCAAGTACAGATTTTCTCTAAGATTTTGGTAAATAGGACAAATACATAGATAATGAAACTCATCTCCAATTGCATTATCACACATTTAGCAAATTCTTTGACCAAGCTCAAGGTTAGAAAATCTACCACTTTTCCACCCTCAGCTGTAAAATTCCACACCAAAATTGGGCAAAAAGAGACCTTTCAGACTTTTGTAAATTCCAAGTAATTTAATGTTCTTAATTTGGGTTTATTGTTTACCACTTGTTTCCAGTTATCTTCATGGTGCTGTTCTAACATTGTAACTACTTGGTTGATATCAAATTTACTAAGGTTTGTAAATAGATCCCCCATGTTAATACATTCAAATATTAACATTAATATCTTTACTCCATCACACTGAACCCTGACAATCTAACAATAGTACTTTTCTTGTGAGACGTTCTGAGCTTCTATTCTATTCTATTCCAAAGTCTTAGAGTATTAACTTGTGTATGGAGAATAGCAGGTAAGAAACCCATTTCACCATACATTGCAGAAATAGGTGTGAATTTATGAGTCCTTAAATAATATCTACAAGCCCTGTTATAAATGTTGTCTATATCCTTGTATGACTTCATGCCCCACGCTGAAGATCCAGGTTAAGATTGATTGTATCCCTGAGTTTAAAAGTGTCAAGAATATTTTTAAACCTGAGATCTCTGAATTCTTTGAATCTTGAAATTAAATCACCCAAATCTCTACCACCAGACTCTAAGAGGGTCTTTACACATTCATTAACTCAGCATAATAGAATCTCCTTTTTATCAGTCATTTGAGAACATGGTAGTGTCAATCAGGCTTCATAGCCGTTCATTGTTGCTTGCCTGCTTCTACCGCGATCCTGGATCATGTACATGCAACTTTCTGGAAGAATTCATGTCATTTGCTGGTTACCTCTCATCTATTAATTCTTCAGATTATATCTGTGGTGACTTCAACATTCATGTTGATGTTCCAGTTCGCGATGGTTTTAAATTCATTACCTTTCTTGATTCATGTGATCTGAAACAGTCAATATACCTACTCATCTGCATGGTCACATATTGGAGCTCATTTTTCCCCCAGTGATCAGGATACTATCGCTGATGTCATTTTCTTTTATTTTGTATCTGATCATGCATTAGTCAAATGCACAATTGCCTTCCTCGTAAAGGTGGCTCACACTCCAAATATAGTTCAATATAGAAGGTACTACCGTATCAACATGTGTGACTTCCACTCTCTGGCTGATGCTGTAGTTTATCTTTTTGAACAATATGATTTGGGTAATGTTCTTGGTAGGCATACACCTCTCATATCTAGACTGATGAATAAAGACTCCGAAGATTAGATGTCTGATGATTATCGACGTGCAATGTCCCTTAGGCGCCAATTTGAGAGAACCTGGCAATTTGAACGGAAGTTGGTTTCGTCGTCAGATTGCTCGGAGTAAAGCACTTGTAAACAAGGATAAGTCAGACTATTACAACAAACTGATTTCAGACAATAGTCATGACTCTTGTAAACTATGGCGTGAGCTGCATAAAACCCTGAATAAGGTTTTTAATGCCACACTTCCATCCCACGGGTCTGAAAAGTCATTGACCTCACCAACAAAATCAACAAAATGCATTCTTTATCAAGGAATGCATTGACATACTGCTACCATAGCTTACAAAGCTGGTTAACTGCTCAGTCATTGAGGGGTGCATCCATGATGCTTTCAAATCTGCTGTAACCACTCCTCTTATTAAAAAGCCAAATCTTCCTTCAGATGACCTGAAGAATTATCGCCCTGTATCTGGCCTCAGTTTTATATCAAAACTGATAGAATGTGTGGTTGCTAAGCAGCTGTTAGAGCATATTAATGTTCATAACTTAGACAACCTGTACCAGTCAGCATGTAAGGCTGGTCACTCAACTAAGACAGCTCTTCTCTCCCTAAAAAATGAAGTTCACTTATCATTGTCAAGAGGTGAACCCACTGCCTTGGTATTGCTCGACTTGTCTGCTGCCTTCGATACCATAGATCATTCCACTTTTCTAAGTTTCCTCTGAATTTGGTTTGGAGTCGGTGCCTCTGTTCTGAAATGGTTCACATCCTACCTAACAGACTGTCAATAAAAATTGCTTCTACTTTGTCAGATATTTGTAAACTCCTATTTGGCATCCCCCAAGGTTATGTCCTGGACCGTTTGTTGTTCTCATTGTACACCACCCCCCTCAGTTTGATTATCAGTAAACATAAAAGAATAAGTTTCATTTCTATGCAGATGACAGCCAAGTTTATGTACATCTATCCCAGAAGAATGCATCTGCTGCCTTTGAAAAGATGAACTGATGCCTAGATGATGTTAAAGAGTGGATGTCAACAAGTTAGCTCAAATTGAATCCTGACAAGACTGAGTTTATCATCTTTGGTTCAAAGAGACAGAGGGACAAGTTGATATCTTTGGCAGTCCATTCTGCCCTGTTGAGTCAGTCACAAACTTGGTTGTGTGGTTCGATACAGATTTTTCCTTGTCCAAGCATGTCTGCAAAAGTTATTTTGTTAAACTCCTTGGTTTCAGACATGTCAGGCGGTTTCTTACTCATGATGTTTCTGTACTTGTGGCTTATGCTCTTGGTAGTAGTTGGTTGGATTACTACAACTCACTTTTATACTCACTGTTTTTAAGTTTCTTTACACACGTTTTATAGTACCAGGGCACAGTCAAAGTGATGGCAATTTCCTTGTCATTCCAAAGTTCTACCCTTCTGTTCATAAGTCTGTCAAACAGTTTGGTAATAGTTTTGCTTTTGATGCCCCCACTGTGTGGAATGCTCTTCCAGATGAGATTCATGCCTGTCCCTCCCTGGCCTCTTTAGAAAGCAGCTCAAAACCTACCTGTACACCAAAGCATACCCATCTTAGCCTGGATCATCCCCTGGAGTTCTCCATAGTGCTTGACCCCTCTTGTATCTGGTCTCATGCCTCTGGTAGATCATGCGTTCCAGCTTGTCTTCAAGTGCCTCTAATTTTTTCCTCCTTTCCTGGGCCTACATCTGGAACCCTGATTCGCTCATGGTGGGGGTTGCACAAGATTGGATGCTATAGGGGTTTTGTGGTGGGTTGGGGAGATGCCAGACAATCTTATTGGTTCTTCAGTCAATCGATGTGTGCTGCCAAGTGAAAGTGTGCTCAGGAATCTCTAACTGGGGGTTGATCCGACTCTTCTGTTGATGGATCAGCACGGGGTGGCCTCCTGAGTCTCAGCCAAACTCCCACTCTCACTCTCATGTAAAAAATCCCTCCCACTATTTCAAGTTTATATGACTCCATGTATCTGTGTACTTACATTGAGAAAAGATGCCTATGTGTGAAGAAATGGGTAAATTCGATTTTTAGAGTGATTTTATGGACCATTTTCACATCCATTTGTCATTTACATGTTGGAATTTCACAATAATATATTTAAGTTGTGTCACCTTTTTGTGATGATTGAAAGTAAAACTTTGGATAAAATATATATTTACAGATCTTTACTGATATTTGAATTGACTGCTTCACCATGAGGAAAACTTATGTGGTGTCCCCGGTTTTTCTCTTGTCATGAAGGGGGAAGTGTGAAGGTTGTCTAAAGGGGATTTTTGAAGGGACCATGAATTGCACCATATTTGATTTCTTCTGCCATGATTTTTGGTATTTTTTCCCAATTTAGAATGTTTGTCAAAATCCAAAGGAAAACCGTATCTTATTAAAAAGGGCAACTGTTGATCCCAATAACCCTGCAATAGTTGTCAAACATCCGAATTAAGTTGGGAGGGTACTTGTATCTCTGTTGACAAGAAATTAAATGTTTTTTGATCTCTTGTAATGTCATATAACTTAATCGGATCCGAACCCATGTTGAGTTTGTTATCCGACTTTGGAAGGGCAAGCGAAGTCGGAAGGGCAAGCGGACCCAGTGGTATGTATAGAAATTTTCCTTCAGTTTGTTGATCCCATAAATCAAAAGTGGGGTCCCCCTTGGCTTGTTGCATTTTTAATTTATTTTTATTTTTGGCTTGCAATGCCAATTCATATTTATCATGGGGGGTGTGTTGTTTTCAGAGCAGAATTTTGAGTGTTTTTGACGATTTCCACCAATATGTTCACTATGTTTTTGACAACTTTTTTGACAGGCTTCTGCCAACTGATCTTCAACCGATTTGCTAGGGATATTGGTTACTATATGATGTGTTTTGATGCGTTTGCCACTTTTAGGTGCACCTTCTGACAGATTGGCTGTGACAATGTTAATACTATTATCTGAACTCTCAACAGAAGGGACAAGAAGTGTGAATCTATTTTTGGTTTGACATTGAAAAGTATCACTCTTTTTGTATCACTCTTTTTGGCAATTTTTTTCAGGCTTGGCATATTAGTAACCTTTTTGTACTTCACCTGTTCAGTGACTGGGACAGCCTTATGTTTTCTCACCAAAGCTGTGGGTTTGAACTGTCTTGAGATTACAGGTTGTTTTGATTGAATTTGCATTCGACCTTCAAGGTCATTCTTTGCTTTAACAACTTGAGCATATGTTTTGCCTGTGAATCTGGCCCAGTCAGCCTTCCAGTTAGAACTACAACCGTTTTTCAAATTCTTAGAGTACACAACGTTTTCTTTACAAGATTTTTGAATTTTTGAACAATTTTTTACAGACGTCTGCACTGCCTTTTGGCAGTGCTCTACTCGTTTTTTGCTGATTTCATTTAATTTTCATTTTCATTTAATTTGCTGATTTCATTCAATTTTTTACAGATGTCTGCACTGCCTTTTGGTAGTGCTCTACTCGTTTTTTGCTGATTTCATTGAAACTCGACAATCCTTTGCCATGTGCTTGTATTCTTTCCCAATAGTGAAACAAGTGGCACAAACATGTTTATAAAAAACACCCCCAGATTCATGATCTTTGTGATGTTGGCACATGGCTCTCTGATAAAAACGACAAACAGCTGTTTTTGTTTCAGATTTTGACTTGCTATGAGTGTTATTGTTTGGAGGAGGGAGTCTTTGTGCATGAGCAGGCCTAATCCTATCAATTTTTTGTGGTCTCAGACCTTCCCCTCCTCCATCCTACATAAGAGGACAGCATGTGATGCTTTGGCAGACTGCCAACTAAAGTCGTTGGCATCCTGCATAATTTCGCTTAGGTAATCAAGCATGGCATTTTTATATCAACATTACTTTCTTCCCTGGCAATCATGGCAAAACCTGACACCCACTGACACCAGGTCAAATTGTCATACGAAATTCTACTTTTATTGTTTCCCCCCAGAACAAAATTTTGTGGCCATGGCACCTGCCGTTTTACAAAAACTGTATCATTTCCACCTCTTTGTGATTTTAACTTGTCTGATTCGTTCAAGTCTGTCAGATGCTTTATATGTCGATCCACCTCAGCTTGAATGTGTGACGCCCCTTGCAACGCTGCCACTGACGGTACCACCACTTGATCCATTTGCACTGAGGAAACCACTGGGGGTGACACCGCTGTTGCTGATGACCTCTGGTTGACCTCTGCAGAGTCTGACTCCCACATCTTCTGCTCCATGGCAGTCATTCTTCCTCCCAGGCTTTTCAACTCTGCTAGAATCTGCAGATGCAAGTCATTGTTACTTGACTGCCCAGGTCCCCCACTAGCTGTGGGTGACTCATCAATCTGACTTTCACTATTCACATGGGTATCAATAAACGGGCATGTACTGTTTATGGGTCTCTTATGCATGTTTTACATAGAAACTCCTTTGATGGCATTGTTATTCACTTTGATATGATTTAATATGTCTCTGAAACTTAATATAGATAGCACCATGCTTTGATTAATGAGAGATCACACAAGTGAACGAGTTTGACCTCTGCAGAGTCTGACTCCAACATCTTCTGCTCCATGGCAGTCATTCTTCCTCCCAGGCTTTTCAACTCTGCTAGAATCTGCAGATGCAAGTCATTGTTACTTGACTGCCCAGGTCCCCCACTAGCTGTGGGTGACTCATCAATCTGACTTTCACTATTCACATGGGTATCAATAAACGGGCATGTACTGTTTATGGGTCTCTTATGCATGTTTTACATAGAAACTCCTTTGATAGCATTGTTATTCACTTTGATATGATTTAATATGTCTCTGAAACTTAATATAGATAGCACCGTGCTTTGATTAATGAGAGATCACACAAGTGAATGAATTTGTGGAGTAGGATGCAGCAAATTTAGCTTATCAGACTGAAAGCATAGCCCCACAAGATGTCATGCTCACATGAATGTAGCTAGATTCATTAATCAAATGGTTTGCTACTCAAATAGGGGGGCTCGGTGGTGTAGTGGTTAGAGTTCTCGCCTCCAACCTCTGAGGCCGCCAGTTCAAATCTTGGGCCGGGCGCTTCATGTTTGAAGGTTGGTAGTTACTTGCCGATGCCCCGTGGTTTACAGTGCAGTATGTACTGGTTTCCTCCACCTGTAAACTACCCATCGCAATATGACCCTGGCTGTTGAACGCGACGTTAAACATCAAATAAATCTAAAGCTACTCAAATAATCAGGATATTCGCAATATTATGCAACGTGATAAAATGATTAAAAAGGTCTAAAATATTAAAAAAATAATGTAAAAATATAAAGTTATATAACATAAAAATAAAGTAAACTCATTCATTTAACATGGCTTCAGTATCCCAGAGCAAACCTTGCATTAGTCAGAGCACTGAATCCAGAATCTGTACTCGGGAATCCGACAGCAAGTCCTCATACAGCAAGCTAACTCTTTATAAACGTAGCCAGATAACAGAAGAAAATTTTCAACACTGCGGGTGAAGAAACTTAAAACTTTAAAACAAAGTCCTGGCTAAAAATTCTTGTAAATACGTCCTGCCCCTTTGACTTTGCAGTGTTGAATGAAGGTTGCAAGGAATTTGGCGCCAAATAATTTACCAATACATCAATACCCAATCGAAGGTATTGCCAACAAGAAACGTCTTTAGTGTGGTGCACTGAATAAGGTGGGGCTTGTTACTCCACCTCCCCAAACTTTTTCTAGAAACATACACACACTTATTTTAGGTAGCAACAATTTACTTGGCTGTTTCTTGGTTAATATCTGAATAATAAACAACCAGAGTATTTTGGTGTGTGAATGTATGAGAATTTAAGGTTACAGTAGATATATATTTAGTAAATTCACCAGCACACACATGAACGTTTGACCTAGAATAAGACAGGTATTCTTGCAATGCATGATCTTACTTTTTGCAAAATGTTTCATCACATTCACTGATATGTAGTTTTATGAAACTGGTTTAAATATTATTGCTTTGAAAAATATCTATGGACACTAATATTAGTCTTAAGAATGTTTATGAAAGCTGGCTTGTAAGTGATGTTTACATGTTTCTGGCTTTCATTATCATCCCTCAATACTTTTTTGTCAAAACTGAAAATATGTGTTTTTCCTTCAACAGTTTCTGTGTTATTTATAATTTACCATTTGTTTTCATAAGGATATATTCAGAATCTCTTTGTACTGAAAAATATTGAACATCAGTGTCATATTTACAGTTCATTTTATTTCACCATTTTGCTTGCGAAAAGCTGTTTACGTGTGTATATATGTGTTAATAGAACCACATAAAATGCATACAGATAA